>OZ005735.1:240718449-243118449 GCA_963930755.1 Eudasyphora cyanicolor
TTTTTTCTTCGTTTTTGGAAGTGAAATTAAATTTAGAACATTGACATACAAAAATGTTGCGCTGTTTTTAACATTACAAAATAATATTTAAGATTTCCTTCAAATTGGAAAATAAATAAATGTGCTTATACTATTATAAAAATGCCTTAACAACAATAAAAATCAAGATAAAACCAATAATTTTTTATTAGTTTTGGTTATTTAAGTGAAGTAGTGATTATAAGAAAACTAATTTCTCAATTGAAAAAGAAATATCTTTGAATAATAAAACCGTTCGGAACATATTAATCTCAAATATAGTGGACATTTTCAAAACTATGCAACGTCTACAGAATATGCAATGTGCAAATTCTAATCAAAAAATTACACAAGTTGTATTGTTTTATTAAAAATTAACATTAAAAGTTTATGTGCCCTGTTTTGTTAATGTATATTCAAAAAAATTAGGCTGCCAAACTTTTGTAAAATGCCATAACTTTGTAATACAGATATCGACATGTTTGCACATAAATAATATACAGTGTTGCCAGAAGAATTTGGCTAAAAACCGTCAAAATGCACAAATATCGTCAGCACTTAAATTTACCATAGGCATGTTTTGTTACAAGCTAGCAATTTTAGTTTTGCAGTTTACAGCGAAAACAACTTATTTCCGCAGACATCTTCCAAAGACAAGAACCTTAAAGATGAGCCAAATCAAATGGATAATTTTCACCGCATAGATGGACTTGACTAAGTGAAGATCACAAGCGGGAAACTTTCGAGAACTAAAATCGCTTAGCTCTCCATGCAAATTAAGCGATTATGGTGTAACGAAAATGCGTCTCATTTGTATGTACAGTAGGATCTCGAAAAAGTTAAGTCGCGAAAAAGTTAATCACTCGGTTAAGTTAACCGATTTTCAGCGTACACGTTCAGCTCTAAAAAGTTAATTTTTCAGTTAACTTTTCTGAGCGTATGCATTTTTCAAAAAAGTAGAAGTACTTTCTGCTGAAAATAATTTACCTTCTAAGGGATTGTTGCTTATTGATAACTGCACTGCACATAAGCCAATTGAAATGCTCAAGTCTGATGATGGAAACATTGTAGCAACGCTTCTACCACCTAACGTAACAGCAGTTTTGCAGCCCATGGATCAAAATCCAATAAGATTGGTCAAGTTAGGATATCGAAATAAATTGTTATGCAACATTGTCGCGCAAGAAAACGTTCCGATTGAAAATATTTTGAAGGCACATTCAATTCGTGATGCTATTTTGCTACTTAAATCCGTATGGGACGAATTGCCGCAAGCTGTTCTTATAAAAGCGTGGAATAAGATAAAAAAGTGGGATGATGATCAATACAATAGTGAAGATGACATTCCGTTGTCAGAATGGATTAATCCAAGTAATGCTTACGACGATACACTTCGAGAAGTTCAATTGTTGATGTCGAAAGTGGGTGATAATGTTGACATCAGTATTGATGACATTGAAAATTGGAACAAGGATCAAATTACGGAAGATAACGATGATTTCGAAGTGTCCGATAATGAAAGCGATGAACTAATTATCGAGCAAGATATTCAACAAGCAAAAGTGAGCTTCTCGAAAGCAATTGAAAGCATCAATAACTTGATAAAATGGTTTGAAGACAATGACGATGCAAATCAAGTGTCAATATTCGCACAAAAATGGTCAAGAGCTATTACACAAAAGAAAAAAAACAAACAAGCCTCGACTGCTTCTTTAAACCACCCCGCACAAATGAGTACATATGAAGTTTCTGCTCCAGAAAATGGTCAAGAGTGACTGAGAATTTTAAACCAGCCGGTACAAAATAAATCTAAGTTTCCTTTTTGTACAATTGATGAAACCTAAGTCATTGAAATAAATTTAACGTGTTATTTTTACAAAATCTATGTTTATTATAGTATTTTTTTTCTTTTTTGAAAACCTCTTAGAAAAGTTAATATTTCGAAAAAGTTAATTACCCAAGGAACATGTTGGTTAACTTTTTCGAGATTCTACTGTACATATGTATATACAGGGTTTTCCAACAAGAGGTGTTACTTTGAATCACCCGGTATTTCGGTAGCTGTCACTTTTGAAGCTTTTATTCTTTGTCATTTGACAAGTAAAAACTACGCCATTACTAAAAATGGAAAGATACACGATCATCGAACGATACAAAACGATCGAACAAAAAAACGATACGAACGATACAAAATCATCTTGACTGATGAGTCCCATTTCCACCCCGGTGGCTACGTCAACAAGCAAAATTGTCGCATCTGGGGCTCGGAAAACCCAAGAGATATTGTTGAGAAGCCTCTCCATCCTCAACGTGTGACTGTTTGGTGCGGTTTATGGTCCGGCGGGGTCATTGGACCTTACTTTTTCGAAAATGAGGTTAGATCAACAGTTACGGTGAATGGATTGCGCTATCGAGAGATGATAAATGATTTTTTATGGTCGGAGTTGGATGGTATTGATCTGGACAACGTTTACTTTCAACAAGACGGCGCTACGTGCCACACAAGCAACGAAGCCATTGCTCTGTTACGGGAAAAGTTTCCGGACCGTGTTATCTCTCGAAGAGGTGATCGCAATTGGCCACCGAGATCTTGTGATTTAACACCTTGCGACTTCTTACTTTGGGACAAGACCTCAAAGATAGAATTCGTGGGGCTATCGAGGACATAGGGCAGCCACTTTGCGATTTGGTTATGGAAAATTTCATGAAAAGGATATGGTCCTGTAAGCGTGGTCGTGGTGGCCATTTGGCTGATGTTGTTTTTCATTATTAACGGCATACCTTCCTCTTTATTATGAAATAAACATCCTATCATTTATCTCAAAAAATTGAATTTTTCTTAGAATACCAAAATAACACCTCTTGTTGGAAAACCCTTTACAACGCAAACAGTAATCCGTATTTTTTAGGGGGTTGGCCACTTTTTTCCCCGCAAATAATGTCATGTATGAATTGTGGGAGTATCAGAATTGCCATTTATTAACATTTTTTTTACAGTTTACAGCGAAAACAACGTATTTCCGCAGACATCTTCCAAAGACAAGAACTTTAAAGATGAGTCAAATCAATTGTATATTCAGGGTTTTCCAACAAGAGGTGTTATTTTGAATCACCCGGTATTTCGGTAGCTGTCACTTTTGAAGCTTTTATTCTTTGACATTTGACAAGTAGAAACTACGACATTACTAAAAATGGAACGATACACGATTCAACAACGCATTGAAATTATTAAAATTCGAAAAATCGAAAATCATCGAAAAATCATCTTGACTGATGAGGCCCATTTCCACCTCGGTGGCTACGTCAACGAGCAAAATTGTCGCATTTGGGGCTCGGAAACCCAAGAGAAGCCTCTCCATCCTCAACGTGTGACTGTTTGGTGCGGTTTATGGTCGGGCGGTGTCATTGGACCTTACTTTTTCGAAAATGAGGTTGGATCAACAGTTACGGTGAATGGATTGCGCTATCGAGAGATGATTAATGATTTTTTATGGTCGGAGTTGGATGGTATTGATCTGGACAACGTTAACTTTCAACAAGACGGCGCTACGTGCAACACAAGCAACGAAACCATTGCTCTTTTACGGGAAAAGTTTCCGGAGTCTCTCGAAGAGGTGATCCCAATTGGCCACCGAGACCTTTTGATTTAACACCTTGCGACTTCTTACTTTGGGGTCACGGAAAGATAAGGTATACGCCAAGAGCCCAGCGTCGATTCAAGACCTCAAAGATGGAATTCGTGAGGCTATCGATGGGCCTGTAAGCGTGGTCGTGGTGGCCATTTGGCTGATGTTGTTTTTCATTATTAACGGCATACCTTCCTCTTTATTATGAAATAAACATCCTATCATTTATCCCAAAAAATGGCATTTTTCTTAGAATACCAAAATAACACCTCTTGTTGGAAAACCCTTTACAACCGTAAACAGTAATCTGTATTTTTTAGGGGGTTGGCAACTTTTGTCCCCCGCAAATAATGTCATGTATGAATCACTGATGGAATTTCAAAAAAATCGAATTGTACCACGACGTCAACAAAAATGTACCAAATTGAAGTAAATTGTACCAAAGGAAAAAAATATTCAAAAAACGATTAAATTTTTATTAAAAAATAAAAAATCTTATGGTAAATTTTGTTCCGTTACAGTTCCAAACGTTTTTGTACTTGTAAGATCGGCTATTTCGTTTTTCGCTATAAAATCAAAAATATATCCATTTGGCATGCTAACTTTTAAAAAATCATACGAACACAATTATTTTTACATTTTATCTAGTTTTCTTGCAAAACTAGGATACTCTCCCGGCTTCAAGACCATTTTGTTTCTATATTATTATAGAAACAGGTATTTTATACATGACGGTGTATACAACTTAATCGTTTACCATCGAAGAAAAACAGCATTTGAAATTATTGATCTTAAAAAATGATAATTATTAAAATAGTATTGTAGGAAGTCAGCTGATTTGTTTTCATATAGTATCGTAGGAAGTCAGCTGACTTGTTTTCATATACTACGAACTATTATTGGGAATCGTCAGTCACTAGTTACAGCGTACTGACCATAATATTTATTGGCTGCCTATTTTGGTAACGAGTTTGGCTGTGATTTTAGTAACGATACGAATATTTTATACAAATTTAGAGGTTATATTGTACCCAAATCTGGCAAAGTGTACCACCATACAATTTTACAAAAATTAAATTGTACCATAATCGTCATTTGTGTACCAACGTACCAGTCAAAAACGAATTGTACCAGAAATGGTACAATTGTACCACTTTTTCCATCTATGGTATGAATTGTGGGAGTATCAGAATTGCCATTTATTATAATTGTTTTCTGGTTGGTAACACTATCTTCACAGTACCGCTATTTTTATCGCTATTTCATCACGGGCAAGATCAATCGTCATACATAGTTTTTTTTTTATGTTTTCATATTGTTTTATATGTAATGTGAGAAACGGGATAAGAGAGCTAAGCTGGAACCCACCAACTGTCATAATATTAATTGAAATGGGGATCATTCGAAATATTGAAACATTTTACTTTCCTCCCCGCCTAATCTCTCCTATTAAGTATATTTGAGTATGGAAAATGTGCGAGTACCACATGTTGGCCATAACAGCAATTAAATACGATAAAGGACACATATTTTCAAAAGCATCGTACATTATTTTATGGCAGATCCATACAATCAATATATAGGTATGAATACTTTTCTGTTTTCCAACAAATTCCAATTTATCGACAAACAAAAAAAATATCTCGTGGGATTTAAGATTGAAACACACTTCTTTATGTGTGTAGGAAGAAAATATACAAGTTATTTGTACCTACATATATACTTCGAAATTATATCTTGTGGGAGTAAAAAAATTGAATACAATCAGTTCTATTCGTGAGAAGTATTCCCATGAAACATGTTTTATTTTGAAGTGGAGATATTAGAGGAAAGCTCATTTTGTGGAAGTCGTGGGAAGTGTGTGGGGTTTGAAAATAATTTATAAAACGAAACAAAGACGAAAATTAGTGTTGCCATTTGTATTGTTAACATTTAAATGGAAGAATAATTTCCGGCAAATCATTAACGGTTAATGGTTAGGTTAGGTTGAAAGAGAGTCCATGGACATACACTTAAGACAGTGGAGCAGTCTGTTGTGCGCTTCCCATTTACGATATTTTTAACCCTCAAAAGTTAATGGAAATAAAGCTAATGTTCTAGATTTAGCTTCCATCAATTTTACTATCACCGAAGTTTGTTTTGACTTCAAGACCCATAGAAATAGAGTATTTTTTCAACACTTTGATTAATAATTGTTTATTGCAGACAATCTTATCGCATAGCCTATTTCAACAATTGGGGGAAAACGTAACAGCAAAACTCTTAGGGGTCCCACAATCAACATAGATTATTAATTGGTAGCTTTGGGATCCCGATATTGTAAAGGGTCGAACGCTGAACCACTAACTGATAACTTTTACTAAAAACCACGAATCGAACTAACGCATGATAAAGACCCATAATCTTGGTGAACGCTTACATTCGAAACGTAAAAATTCTTTCCATCACATTCCAGTGGTTTATATAACTACATATGTATGTATGTATGCGGTATGCACAACCACCGACTGCGTAAAGCAAGCCAGTCCCGCCATATAATACTGATAAGTCAGTTTCAACATTTGCTTGAAATTTTAATTTCCGCTGATAAAGTTAAATTATCGGTGGTCTTATATGCATTGAGGGGAGTAACATCTGTGAAGATTTACGCCGTCAGCTCAATATAGGTCGTTAACACACACAATTTAACTGCGAGTATTCCATAATACTTCATTGAAATTCAAAAAATATTCACATTGTTATCAGCCTCTCAGGTGGTTATTGAAACCTGAAATATAAAAATCAAATAGTTACTAACATTTGATATTATAACTGATCGGACGACGGACTGTTCAAAAACTGAAGGTTAAATTTTTATTTTTAAAGATTTTAAAGCAAAGGTAATTAAATGAAAACGGTAAAAATCTTAATAATACATGACTAAAGTTCTTGGGTTTAAGCAATCACTTGATACACATAGCAAGCATCTCTTTAAATAAACTGAATATTAAGATCATAATATTTTGTGGTATTTCGTCATGAAGCCTTGTTTTGAAAGAAACGTATTTGGGTGCAGCTATAAAGGCATAGTTGTCAATACAAATATTCTGATAACTAATTATTTGCTAATTCCCATCACTTTTAATTTTGGAATGCCTACTGTAGCAATAAAGTAAATATACTTTCCCTAACCCTAAAAATGTAAAAATGTTCTTGTTTTTTTTTCGTTGGCAACGCATTGCGCACAAATAGCGGCAAATTCTGAAAGTTTTAACTGAAATTTTCAATTTGTCTATATTTTTGCTGATACACAGAAAAAATATCGGTGCAAGTATAAATCATATATTTGTTTTACACTGTATCAATTTAAATACCACTTGGAACATCATGTATCTAAAAATTAATCAGATATTTTTAAAATCATTAAATATACATAAATAAAAATACTAGTATGTTTGTTTAAAATATAAATTACTTGTTTTTTGTAAAGACCTCTTCCAACTATCTGACCATTTTTTACGAACTATGACTGATGTTCCCATGTGTTTTTCCGAATGTCATATGACAAATTCTTAAAGTGGGGAAGGGGCTTAACAGCGTCCACACCGAATAGCCATATCAGAAAATTTTGCACTTGGTAGACTATTATTCGGAACAAAATTAAAATTATAATAAGATTTTTCTCAAATATATGAATACGATTTGGAGATGTCATTCCGTCTGTCTATTAAAATCACAATACAATCCGCAATAATAGGATACGTGACTCAAATTTGACAGAAACATATCCAGTCCCCAACGAAGGTCCTCAACCTAGTTTATTTCTTTACATCATAGAATCCACAACATATGTGCTTCTAAAGCAATCATAGCTCCATGTTTTGCTATAGCCATCAGATTTGGAAGAGCGTAGTTCACCCTGTCGATAAATCTTACATATAGTTTAATGTAATTAAATTGACGATTACAATTGTAATTTTTTTTAATTTAAGACAGCATACGTTTCCGACTTGGAGAAATATGTACTCTAATTTTTTATTATGAATCTTCCAAGTATACTCGTATTTCTTTCATAAATCGATTGATTGATTTAGCAAAAAAAATACCTAATATACTATGTAACTACCTACGTTCTTACGATACTTTAAAATCATTACAAAATGTACTCGTTTTCCTCCTCTTATCTCATTTTTGCCGTTCATTAGTCATCCTTAGTCATGGCTGGAGTCGTTCGTTAGTTATGGAAAGTTTTATGACTCAAGTTAACCATATTTTGCGTGACTAAGCACATTCTGAGAATTTTTGAACCGTTCCGTACCTGTAAACGACCAAACAATACATGAGAGTTGGTAATATTTCGAGTGATTTCGTGACTTATAGATTTTAGAGATTGTCATATGAAGATAAACGCCATGTTTTCTTATATTATATGAATCTTAGACTTTCAGAACATTAATTAATTTGTTTACATCTTATAAAAGGGATCGTTGGAAGCAGTGAGTTGTATATACAGGGGTCTTCGCTAGAAATGTTACTTATGGCGAATTCTTCTCTGCAAAAAAGTGCAACTCTTGCATTGCCCTTTTTCCGAAAACTGCACTATTATATCGTTTTTTTGAAATTTTTAAATTTTAGTTGTGCTAAATTCGAGTAACTTAATTACCAAATTTCAAAAAAGTATCACAAAAGTGCCGTTTTCGGAAAAAGGGCAATGAACATGTTGCACTTTTTTGCAGAAAAGAATTCGCCATTAGATTTTATTTATTAAAACTCTTTAAAATATCGTAAAAATATTTAACATTTTAAGAACAATTTATTATTGTGGAAACAGCATCGAGTCTGAGCAATCTTTAATGGTAAAGGGCGGCGCGGTGCGGCATCAACATTACCAGTTAAAAAACTTGTGGTTGTTTTCAAAAACAACTTAACTAAAAATTGGTTAAGATAGAGAGTAATTGGATATGACAATGCCGCGTATTTCGCTTACATTGGCCCTTTACCGCAATGCGTTGACCGTCTAATATTTTGTATTTATACTATGGCCTCCAGATTAGATCATATCAAATATTCCATTGGGTTTAAGTCCGGGGAATAAAGTGGCCATTGAAATTGAGCTGGAAAATTTTTCGTGAAAAAACTGGGTTTCATGGGCTTTATGGGATGTATCGGAGTCTTATTGAAACGTCTAATGGTACCTGCAGAATTGTTTACGTGTCTAAAGCATCGTTTAAAATATTTTCACGTTAGATTTGTTATTTTACCTTAACGCCCTGTTCAGTAAAAATGAGTGGTGAGCATCCTGTGGCAATAACCAGATCGCCGATTAATTCGCCAGTATAAGTTATCTTATAATTTTCACTAAATAGCAACTAATTTAGCCTTGCGGCGTCTGAGACTTTTTCCACTTCTCCTCAGAAGGTACACATATAATGTCTATGCGCTTTTCTGAGGTCCTTATTATTGATTTTGAGATGTTTTTTATAGGTATCCCAGTCATAAGTGACGCTAGTAGATTGGCCTTGTTGAATATCTTGTTGCAGGTGTTTTCATAACCTATAACTCTGAAGTCCCCCATTGTGTTTGATTTTATCCTTGTACCTTGGTTTTGGACAAGCTTCTTCAAGGGAACTATTAAAAGATGCGGTGATGTGGTCAACCATATTATCCAGATCGACTTTGTCATTCGGCTCGAATAGAGGTTTTGAATTGAGGATTTTTTTTATGTTTACCAACATAACTTAGCTTGACAAAAAATTAACTTTACCATGAACCCCTTGATTGCTAAAACAGAATGAAGTTGGTAACACTTCAAGCGCCGAGCCCTGTATACTCGAAAATATGGCTATGTACACTACATTTTCCCTATTAAATACATATATACTTCAATATCTACTCGATTATATTAATAATCCTTTCCTTTTCTCATTGAAAATAAATACTAAACAAGTCTGTCGTTGCCAAATTATAGTGGAAACGTAGTGTTAATGTATTAATGTTGCCACTTTTTTTGTAATTTTACCGCCACATGGAGAATAATTTCCAAGAAGTCTTCCCTTGAAAATACGCAAAATGTACACACATATCAACATAATATGGAACTCGAAACCCTTTTCAACTTCATGAGTCGTTGAATGGTCTACCCTCGTCAACTAACTAAATCCGCTCTAGTACATCTGTATGTATGTATGTACAAATATTAATGGGGCGACCCATACATTATTTACCCCGGGGAATTATATGTGTATACGTTTAAACTGTACGGGCTGGCGATGGTGTTGGTGAACGAACCTTGAGCCAAAAAATGTTATACATATTTTTGGAATATTTCCCAAAGAGGGTTGAAATGTTATCTCAAATAATCGATATTTATGCATATACGCCTATTTTTCAAAAGAGATCAAGGAGAAGCAGAGCTAAATTAAACGAGGATTTCCATGCCAGAAAAATAAAGTAAAACCTCAAATATATATTTGGCATACGAACATAATTCTTTAGACATTGGACATTCTTTTAACGTACATACATACATATCTAGTAATTCGTGTTTTATAGCAATACCCGTATTACTGGATTTTTCTATGACTGTAAAATGAAGCGGATATTTCATGAGTTTCCTTAGTCAAGGTGGTCTCAAGTTCTTGAGAAATTTTATGTTTTTAACAAACAAGAATGAACAAACTAACAGCAAAAACACAAACTATACTTGGTAGGTATATGTAAGTACCTATATACAATCCAAGAAGTGAAAAAGTAGAACATACGGGTAATATAATATCGTCACAAACAATCGTGGTAGAGTAGATTGTAAGACATTGCTTAGTCACCGTCAGCTGGTCGCATGAAACAATGCCAAAAATGTCAGGTAGTTACTCTCGTAAAAAGTTTGTACATGTGTATAAATGTATGTGCATACAACTCGTATATACTCTCGTCAAAATTGACGATATGCCCGTGACTGAAGCTAATTTTTAGGGGTATGGGTTTTATACATGGTACGTTGAACAGTGGACGAGTACAAAATTGGCATTTATAATACTCTTTACCTGCTTGGCAAGCCAGCCATCAGCCATGTGGTGGATGAAGATGGCATAGCATGGCAATGGCGTGGCCGTAACAGATTTCTTTCCCAAACATGTAGCTCACGACCGACCAAGCTAAAAATGTGCCACCTCTTCACCGATGTAGATGGCGTCAGTCAGTGTGAGTAGTATAGTTTCAATAGCACCACCAACAACAACCACCACAAAAAATAATCTCGCACCACAATAACTAAGCCAACAACAAGCGGCACCACTTAAGACGCTTAAGCAAAATGTCTTGAAAAGGTGAAACCTGTTTTTTGGCTTTTCAGTACTACCCACTGGAATTTTTTATATTTTTAAATACCATCTATTTCAAAAAAGATATAGAGAGATACACGATTCATACGAAACTTGAAAAAAGAAAGAATACAAAAATTTTATATAAAGAAACTGCAGAACAATAGATACACACGAGCGAATCGACCATTTTGGTAGTGCCAGAGAACGTACCGAAGATTGCGGATACAGCTACACACAGATAGATAGCTCTAGATACTTAAGACAGATACGCGATTTACGAGAAACAAATGTCAATCAATCAATATTGTAGAGATACGAGTGGATGGATGGATAGATAGATACACGAAACGATTAATAGATGAATAAGAGAAATGGTATTGGGGGGCACAGTGGGATTTAATAGTTCAAGAGAGGTATTATAGAATAACGAAAAAAATGATGGAAGAGATTAGGGCACATGTTCACCCAAATTTAGGGATTATTTGTGACAGAAATGGTCAATGCATCTCGAGAATACTAAGTAATAGGGTTTATGATCCACCAACAATGTCTCATCTCCCATTTTTGTATAAGGGAAAATGACAAAAGACGAATGGATAAGATAATAAAGAGTACATGGAATTCAATTGGGGTATGTGTACACATTGCTTTGATGGCGCACAGTGGGTTAGGGTATTATCACATAGGCAACAAATTATATCTGATTTCAAGCTAGGACTTTATATTTCACTTACGCAGAATACTTATTAAATATACGCTTAATTATTTCGTTAAATTAAAAGATATTTCCACTAATTGGCATATTTAAAGTAACTGACGTATTTCCACTAACTGATAGAAATGGCATTGTGAGACGCAAGAAAAAAAGGAAAAATCTAGTAACACGTGAAATGTATTTACAAACATTATATTTACTATGATACATGTAAATAAACTATGTAATTTCTGTCTCCTCTGCTATGGAATCTCTCCATTCTGACTTATGTGTAGATGATGAGTGCTAAAGTTATTGCCTATGCAGATAATGTGGCCAAGTCCAGATTTACACTAGGCAAGTTTTTTCAGCAGCTTATCATCAAATTCTCTTTTGAACATGCACGAAGTTCCTCTTGCCGACTGCCTCTCTCTCCTACAAAACGCCGATAATCTGCTGAACATTCAGCCAATGTAAATAGGGACCAACAGCTGTTAGAGGGAAGTTTCCGAGTACTATTAGATACTTACTACAGAAGGCCCTTCATACTACTGCAAGGCGAGCTTCCGATTATGGTCTTGGTGTTAACCCGACCAGGGGCCCAATCACGACATTCGAGAGGTCAAGTACTTTTCGATCGAAATGTGTTTTTATTATCATTAAAAGAGTATAAACAGCTGTCGACTTCAAATAGATTGTTAAAACAAATTAGTATGCAACTTATCTGGATAGTTTTTAATTAGTTTCAACGTTCGCTTTTTATAATTAACAAAATATATCGAATGCCGTGATTTGCCCCCAGGACGGATCTAGTTTTTTTTCAGCAGAATATACCTATAAGGTACCAACAGTTTTACCTACTCCTTGGGGGTATTGAAATTCCCTTCTATTTTACTAGACAGGAAGTTTAACTTCAATCCCAATATTCTGTATAGAGCAATGAAGGCTGTGGTAGCGATATATACCTGTAAAAGGGCAATAGGAAAACGCGATCTAAACCCGCGCATAAATTATTGGTTGTATACGGCATTAGTCAAACTGATAATAATATACGGCATTGGCCTCTGGTGGAAAGTTTCCGGACCGTGTTATCTCTCGAAGAGGTGATCACAATTGGCCACCGAGATCTTGTGATTTAACACCTCGCGACTTCTTCCTTTGGGGCCACGTGAAAGATAAGGTCTACGCCAACAGCCCAGCGTCGATTCAAGACCTCAAAGATATAATTCGTGAGGCTACCGAGGACATAGGGCAGCCACTTTGCGATTTGGTTATGGAAAATTTCATGAACAGGATATGGTCCTGTGAGCATGGTCGTGGTGGCCATTTGGCTGATGTTGTTTTTCATTATTAACGGCAACCTTCCTCTTTATTATGAAATAAACATCAGATCATTTATCTCAAATAATGGCATTTTTCTTTGAATACCAAAATAACACCTCTTGTTGGAAAACCCTTTATATATACATTATAGCAATGCAATATGTCACATGTGCTGCGATTAGACTTAGGAAACTATCACTATGGTTAGGACATGGCTACGGTCATTTTAGACACTGACCTTCCGGGCATTGTTCGCTACACTATGACAACCACTTTTTTGCGATTAGTATTCCCTTCTTATACCTAATAGATCAGAGTGGAATGGTCGTATCACAGGACAAAGGAAATTCGTTAACTTCTATACAGACTGTCCCAAACTTAACAACATTTTTGCAATCCATTGCAAAAAGACTGCCTGATCACTGTAGTCTTTGGCAGGCAGAAATCTTGGCTTTTAAAGATGTAGCGGAATGGCTGAAAACGAATCTTCTGACCAAAGTCGGTATCAATATTTGCTCTGATAGTCAGGATGCTATCGAGTCCCAGGAAACTACTGCCCACGACTGTCAACACATCTCTTAACGAAATGCCTTAACAGTTCAATATTTATAAGATTTGGGTGCAGGGCCAAAGGGATATAGCAGATTACTACAAAGCAGACGAAATTACAAGACTAGGAACTAGTCTATGAGAGGATGCCTCTTGCGACCTGCGAGCTCTTCTTGAGAGAGTGCTATTACGGCTACAAATACCAGGTGGTCACTAGAATGATTTGGCACTGCCTAAACACAAAACGCAACAACGCCCTGCTATCGTTATCGAAACCGAACGTCTCACTTATCAGGTCTGTCACGACGGGTCACTGCATTATTGGACGTCACGCAGAGAGATTGAACTTTTTCTTGTATAAAACGTTGGGTTTGAAGGGACTGGTATTAGTGAAACATCCAATTGATTCTATAGGTGCCAATGTAACAAAGCATCGTTTGAAATCATTTCAAGGAAGATTTGTTGATCTACCTTTACGCAATGTTCAATGAAAACATGAGGTAAGTGTCCTGTGACAATTACCGCGGCTCAACCATTACTGGTATAAATTGCCTCTGAATAATATGAATTTTGTCGAATTGTATCATTCTGTAGGATAAACAACATGACAGGCTAACGCTTTTCAAGAAATTAGCACATTGCCATTAAACGTTTAGTGGTTACTGCAACGTAAATGGGCATATACAGGAATATTTTTCTAATTGTTTGTAAAAAAAATCACGTTTCAGACCACTGTGGAAAAACAGCCATACAGAGACCACGTAATTGACACTGACTCAAAAAGTATTATGGCATCACATGACTCAACTCTTTTCAAGTTGTACGAAATATAAACGATGAATGCCAAACCAAGAACGCCGACGATATGTTCTGACATAATTTCTAATGGAATTTTATTTTGATGTAGATACATATGTATGTAGTATACATACCTATACTGAAGGCGAATGGCATTCAGAATATAACTCGGCAAAATTTGGACTAAACACGAACAGAAACAAAATACATATATCTGACAAAAAATCCAAAAATATACTCGAGTATAACGTGTATTATTTGCCGGGTTTGTACGAGTATATACCCATACTATGTACATAAACAAGGATATATGTAGGTATGTATATAAATTTTTATACATTTTGGATTTTATGTACATAGTTATTTTATATAACTATTTTCACTATTCAATCGTTGGGAAGAAGATTTATCCATTGCCAACAGTAACGAACTGGGATACTCAATACTCATCTATCATCAGGTTTTTCTCCATAATCAGTCCCAACCGACAGCCCTAAGGATTATGTGCTACAAACTCAGGAATTGAAGCTAACACTATACATCCTCTCCTTCCTTCTCCACGTCTCTCCATCGCCTTCATTTACGTCGCTATTATAACCCAACATCCGCTGCTGCTTGTATTAGAGCTGGTAACGTCAAGAAAATCTAAGTTTTCCCCTCATCATCATCATCGTGATGAGGAAAAGGTTGCTGTTGAAAACTTTGTATCCCATAATATTTTATTCTCATTCTCTACGGGATAGCCCCGGGGGAAGAAGAGCCAACTGAAAAAGCAGAAGTGTGTATCATACATATACTTATAGAGCTCTAGCTATGTGGAGCATTCACAACGACGCTGTACTTAAGTATCGTATATTCAACCAATTCGGACGCTGGTATAGCATACCTAAAACTCTACTGCCAGTCAGTCATCGTCTCACAATGTCGATTTTCCTGATGGATTTCATACGGTTGGGGTTTGCGTGTTCTAGAACTGAAGAAGTTGAGAAAAATCCCTTGTGTTGCATACTCGGTATCAACTAGGGAATTGAGAAAGAAGTCGAATGGTGGGGACTGCGGCGACGGGCGGAAGGAAAATGAACACCGGATGCCCGCTGTTCGTTTGTTCTCCATTCCATTTACTACCTACCTGCCTACCTACATACATAGCTCTCTACCTCGAGGTTTTGTGTTCATCCGCACTCTGTGTGAACAAATGCGCTTTATTTTGTTTCCGAAGCGTAGTGTTGGACGTCGTATATTATTTCTGATGTGTTATCGAGAAAGATTACGAGCGCGCACACTCAGCTATGTAGAAACTTGTTTTGAATAACTCAGTTGTTAGGACTCTGATGTTCGTGCTTTAGCTGCTGGAAGTGACCTGGCAGACCCTTTTTCTTTTCATAGCATGATACTAATTTCGTCTCTGCAGGTTGTTTTAATACCTAAATGGTTTTTGTCCTTCCCTATTTCCTGCGCGTGTTTAATCGGTTGTATGAGTATGTACATGCATAGCAGGGAACGGTGAAAAATAGTCTTCAGGGATCTTTTCATAGGGCTTCATATTTTATTTTTTATTCAATGGCGATGAGGGTTCAGTTTAAAGAAGAATTTAAATTATATCATACAATTTGGGAACCTTATCAATGAATTTTCTGTTAGAAATGTTCTTCTGATGAAAAATATTAATTCATTATATTTTGTATGTAACTTAACATACTACAAATGATATTGTCTAAAATCGGGAATGACAATAGCGTAATTCTCCAAACCACAGTAACAGAAAAAACCCGAGCACAAAATAAATAGCTCTAACTAAGGAAATTTAAATTATGTAACAGGTGGCGCAAAAGTAATCCTCCTATCAGAAAATGCTATCAATTTTGCGATTAGCCCCTAATGTCAGTTCTGTTTTGACATTTGTGTAGTAAACACATGCGAAATACACGTTAATAAACAATGTTACGCTACACTGCTCCAGAACGCGGAATATTGCTGACTATTTAATAATCGGTCGGTGACTTTGGCACAACGTGAATTTCGTCGCAGATTTCCTGGCCGTCCAACGCCTACTGGTGAAACACTGCGACGTTTAGCCGCTCGCCTCGAAGAGACTGGCACAACACGAGATGCTGCCAGGCGTGGCAGACCCCGGAGTAGCCGTTCTGCAGAGAATATTGCTGCTGTAGCCGTGGATGTCATGGAAGCGCCGTCGACATCGACCAGACGACGTGCCACGCAAATGGGTATCAGTCGACGGTCTCTACAGCGAATTTTGGTACAAGATTTGAAGATGTTTCCGTACAAAGTCCAGACGGTGCATCAGCTGTTAGCTGCTGACCGCCAATCGCGTCTAACATACGCTCGAAAGGTTACTTTTGCGCCACCTGTTATATAGGAATTGACGGCTTTAACTTCCAGGAAAAATGTCTTTTCTAGAAATTAATGGCGTGATATTGAATAACTTTAATGCAAATAGGTCCACAAATAAGCTGTAAAGATGTTGAATATTCCAAATACACTGCATGTATGTAAGTACGTTCCCGAATCAGGATCTGTCTTCAGGAATCTAACGTTTGTAACAGCAAACCTTGGCAAATTTTGGCAAACTATGGCCAATACTGATAAAATTAAAAAGAAATCATGATGTCTGAAATTAAAAAAATTTCAATTTAAAATTTAATTTGTATATAATGGCGTTATATAAGTGTATTAAAATGTTGTAAATAAAAATATTACCGAAATATTTATTTACAAGACAGAAGAAATTGATAGAGAATATATGAAAACACTGAAAATGCATCAGAGTTGAAAACACTTTAAATGCAATTTGGCAACTCACGTTAGACATAGAAATTTAAAAGAAGTATTGTTTCAAAAATGGAATAAACAAAAAAACTTTGCCAACAACGCAGATGCGGCACAATAATTGTTATATTGACATTTACAAATCCAAACACACATGTCTTTTTTTTTTTAATTTATCTTAAAATTTTTGTTTTGTCTTCAAGAAACATTATTTCTAAAGTAAACTTAAAATTTTAAAATTTTGTCTTTTATTTTATTTTTCTAAATTTAAAACCAAACTTAAATTTAACGGTCACCTCATAAGTATCCGTAAATACAGAATTTTGGTGCTGTCAAGTTTTTCATTTTTTTACATTGTTCTCGTTATGTTGCCATATTGTTTTTAAATGAATATATAAATAACAACCCTGTTGTGTATTTCTCGAAATATAATTCTCTTCCTTTCTTCTGTCTCTTTGCAGTTTCTCTTTGAATTCTCTTCGACCTCAAACAACAACAGTGTGAAAAACGCGTGTGAACCGAGTGAACAAAACAAAGAACTAACAGAATCAAAACAAAACGAAAACACAATAGAGTTCACATCACTTCGTAAAAAGAATAGACATAGAATGCCTACCATCAGACGATGCTGCATTGTGGGATGCATGTCAAATTCCCGCCTAAATCCCAACTTGCAATTTTTTCAATTCCCTCGACCGGATAATCCGTTCTATAAACTTTGGACACAAGCTTGTCAGGCATCATTAAGCCGGATATTGCCATTTAAAAAACCTGTATTGTGCGCTGCACATTTCCATCCCCATTGCATCGGTGGTCGTCGTTTGACCAGCAGCGCTGTACCCACTTTAAAGTTAGAGGTTCCCACAAACTTAAAAGCTGTCGAACAGCAGGCAATGGTTGAGGAAATTGAGCGGAGTCGGAAGTGCGCCTACATAAATGCCGTTGTTTACGAATGGCTCGTAAGGGCCAATTTGAATCCACAGCTTCGGGGGTCAATCACTCACGGTATGATTAAGGAAAAGGCAGAAACTGCCAAGCAAATTATAGGATGTGAGACGTTTAACGCTGACAATCGTTGGTTGAATCGCTTCCGCGAGAGTCATTTGGCTGGATTTGCGCAAAAACTGGCTTCAAATCAATTGAAACCAATGGGACCTTCACTTTGGATTCCGGACATTGTACAAGATCTACAACATATCTTTCCGCCTACTAGTCCTGATCGTATGGAGAATTTTGAGAATGTCCCAGAGCAATATATTAGCTATATGAAACAATACGGTGAATATGAGGAGGAGGAGGATGCAGAACAGGACCAAAACTCAAATGGTTATGGCACTGAGGAATCTAATGGTTATGTAGATCCAAAGGTCCCCAACCAATCGTATTATCCCCAAGAACATCATGCAGGGCAGAATTATTATCAACAACCACAAAATCCTCCGCCTCAAAATCATCATCAATCGCCGCCGCCACCGCACACAAATGGTTATAATCCTTATGCTCATCATGGTGGAGGTCTACATCATCCAGCCTCAACTTATAACGCATATCAAGACTATTATGCAAACGACAGACATCATCAACCACACTATCAGCAACCACCACCACCCTATGTGGGTCAACAGCCAACGATGCATCATCAGACTCCGCCACCGCGACCCATGTCACACACTCCGCCCCAGCCGCCACAGCAACAACAGCGAACTCCTCCTCCATTGCAGCAACAACCACTACCCACACCACAGCAACCCGCACAAAATGTATCAAACTCACCTTCACATATTCGAACATCGCCAATTGATCCCCTGCAAATCGATAGAACGTCCTCACCAGCAGTCAAAAGACCCTTTTCTGATGTACAAAGCGAAAGCAGCAACTTGCCGGGAAGCAAACGCGCCTCGCCGATTTTAAGTGGCTCCCCCAGATCCCATCCACCTTCTCCCAAAACATCACCACCAAGACCAGCTACAGAATCGAAGAACAATGATAGTTTCAAAATAAAGCTGCCACTCATCAATGGCAATAGTTTGGGCAGAACTTCAACGCCTGCACCCTCATCACCCTCGAATGTAACCAATAGCAATTCACGTTCAAGTTCTCCAAAATCTCAAACAGACAAGGGCACAACCACAAATGATCGTAGCAGTGCCGTCTCCCCCTCTCCCCCCAGCAGTTTGGCTGATACCAATGCCACAAAAGAATTGGAAACGTATGCCCAAGCATTAGAGTATTTAAAACCATTGGAAGATTTTGCTTTATTCAAAGAAAATTTCCGAGCCATTGGACTTTTATCTCAATTGGAGAATATATTGAGAAAGTGCGATCGGCCTCCGGTCAACAAAGTCGCGGCAAATAGCCGTAATTAATTAATCTTAAAAAGTGGCCGATTAAGACAAATCAAGACATACTTTTTACATATGTATTTGTGTTTGTTACTTTGTTTTGTAAATATTGTATTAAGAATTCTGAAAAAAACTTGTTTCCCCAGAGAGTAGAAAATTAATTTTAACATCTTGTATATTCTTGCGTTAATTTATTATTCAATCTAGTAGAAGACATTGTCAAGCTCGAATTGTATTATTATTTTTTATAAAAATGACTGATTTTTTGTATGATTTCATCCTTTTTTTTATGTATGAACATAAATAAATATTTAATGTTAACGAACAATATGAAAAAATAGTTTGTTTATGACTTTCATTTGGTGAATTTGAGGAAACTATAAACAATATTTAATTAATTTATATTTAAGGCGGGGTTTACGTTATCCGACTCAATTCCACGATCGGTCGAAAAAAACACCCCTGGCCAACTAATCGCTTGATGTAAACGAGGATGGAAAATTTTCGCTCAGGGGAAAGAGAATGTCCCCATTTACATCGTACTTTTTTTTAAGTAACTTATCGGCTTATTCTCTTTTGAAAAAGTATTTACGTTCACACGCGTACTTTTTTTTCAATACTTAACTTATTTTCATTTGTTTTGTTTCGGCTTTTCCTGTGTGAATTGTTGTTGTTTCCAAGTGCGAACGAAAAACACAAAACGATGTACGATAAGTACGAGTACGGCATACTTTTTTTCCCCCCGTTTCCGACTGCCTCTCTCGCCCAAAAAAAAAGTATCATGTAAATGCAGACAATCAAATAAAAATTTTCTCTCAAAAATCGAATTTCAAAGTGTTTTCGTTTGTTTGTAATATTAGCACAGAATATCGACGGAAACTTTTTTAACAATTCTAAACAACCTAGTATTATTTCCAACTATATAGGTTCTATGGGAAAGTATGATGTTCTACAACGGATTATCTGATTTTCACGAAATATTAAAAATATCTAATAATTTTAAACTCTGTTGGCTCTAACAAAATATGGCGAAATAGGGGGTAGTTTAATGAATTTGAATTTTCAGCTCAAAATAAAGGGCATTTTGAATTAGTTTCTGCGCATTGCAAAAGTTTAAGTGAAATTTCAATAGTAATGACTGCAAAACGCAGTATGACATGTTTTCCAGTATAACGGATTCATATGTCGTGGTACAGTTGCAGTATATGGCAACACCATAAAAACATCCCGGTTCCTCTTTTGACATTTCACTAATTTTCCTTTCCTTTCGGTCTCTTTGCAGAATCGCCTCACACTCTCATCGGTAAACAACAAAATTAGCCCGCTAGAAAGACGGGACGCAAAATCTTTGTGAAAGAAAAAGGGGAGAAATCACATCATTCGTGTGTTCGTCGATTCGTTGGGTGCAGCAGTTAGTTTTTTGCGTGAGCTGTGAAGAAAAGAAAACATAAAATGCCGGCCATACGTAAATGCTGCATTGTGGGATGCATGTCGAATTCCCGATTGCATCCTAATCTGCAGTTTTTCCAATTTCCCAGAACGGACAATCCATTTCACAAGCAATGGACACAGGCCTGTCACGCGTCTATGAGTCGCATACTGCCATTTAAAAAACCCGTTCTGTGTGCTGTTCATTTCCTGCCACAATACATAGGCGGACGACGCTTGACCAGCAATGCGGTGCCAACTCTGAAATTGGAGGTACCAGCAAACTTGAAAGATGTTGAAAACCAGGCCATGTTTGTTGAAATCGAAAGAAGTCGTAAATATGCCTATATTAATGCCGTAGTGTATGAATGGTTGGTGAGAGCAAACTTGAATCCGCAATTACGAGGCTCTATTACCCACGGCATGATCAAGGAGAAGGCAGAGACGGCCAAACAAATAATTGGATGTGAAGGTTTTATGGCCGACAATCGTTGGCTAAATCGATTCCGTGAGACACATTTGACGAACTTCGCTAAAAAGCTAGCCTCAAACCAATTAAAGCCCATGGGTCCTTCTCTATGGATACCCGACATTGTGCAAGATTTGCAGCACTCATTCCCACCTGCGAATGTAGATCGCTTAGATAACTTTGAAAATGTCCCAGAGCAATATATCAACTACATGAAACAGTATGGTGAATATGAGGATGACGATGATACGGATCAGGATCAATCCATGAGCGGCTACAAAGAAGAAGACGACAGTTTTCAAGACTCCAAAATGCAGGCACAGGCTTACTTCCAAAATTACCAAGCTGGACAGAATTTCTATCAACACGCCCAACAACAATACCAGAACAATAATGGATACAACTCATATGGATCAGAAGGTGGTGGTCCCGGTGGCTACAACACATATGATGACTACTACAACGACAGACAACAGCAAGGTAGAAACAGCCGTCCTTCATCTCATTCATCAGCGCAAAACGATTCAATTAGAAGTAGATCTAGTCTCCCGAATGCGTTAAATGGCCATGCCTCCAAACGACGTCTATCAGCCTCCGACTCTGATAGGAATTTACCAAATGGCAAACGTGCCACACCAAGCATCGGCTCCCGATCACATTCACCGTTGGGTGAACTCAACGACAGAGTGGCGAAAGACAACAATAATGAGCCAATTCAGGAGAAGAGCTTTAAGATTAAATTGCCCCTGGCCAATGGCAATAATACCCGATCTTCATCCTCACCCACAAATTCTCAACAGTCCAATAATAACAATTCCCGCTCGAATTCGCCCAAATCACAAAATGGTGAAATTACAACAAATGGTAACACCTCCCCCACGCCCAGTTTGGCAACGAATATTAAAGACTTGGAAACATATGCTCAGGCTCTTGAATATTTAAAGCCCCTGGAAGACTTCGCCTTATTCAAGGAAAATTTTAGAGCCATTGGTTTGATATCACAGCTGGAAGCAGTATTAAAAAAGGGCAAACTTGGAGCAGTGGTTGGAGTAAACAACGGCGTTTAGACCGAAGTCATTTAATAGTTTTAGAAATATTAAAAAAAAAGTATTGTAATATGTATTTATTGTTAATTTGTTTAAGAACTCCACTCCTAAGAAATTAGTAAAGAACAAAGAAGTATTTAAATTATTATAAAAAAAAAACATTCAATTTTTTAATATAAAAAAATAAAATATCTAAATCTATTACTACTATTTTTAACTAACAACAGCAGCGCAGATCAAAATCAATAGGATTTATTTAATTTTCCCCAAACGTATGTGCACATACAACAGGGGCGGATCAAAATGTTACTCTTCGTTGTAAACGATAAAGCAAAACTGGGGTCAAATCACGGAATTCGATATCGAGAACATTTCGATCGAAAAGCCATTTTAATTTTTGTTATTAAGAAAAAGTGAATTAATTAAAAACTATCCAGATTCTTTTAACGATAATAAAAACACATTTTGATCGTAACGTACTAGAGATATCGAATGCCGTGATTTGGCCCCTGAATTGAAATGGTTTTCGATAATTTTGTTGGTTTGGTTTTTTGTATAGAACATTGAATGTACATGTAATTTTTTTTATTTAATCAAAATAAGTCTGCACTAGTTAATAAATAAAATGTATGCTTAAGTACACATGTATACATTTCATTACCAAAGTACTGAACCAATATACATATGTAGATTAAAATTGGAATTAATTTCATTATTAAAATGATACGATGAGGAGTGCCTCAAATCTAAAGAAAAGTGTAATTTTTTATATTAACTTAAATATGATCAGCAATTTTGATTGCAAATTATACAAATTTGCCTTCTAGTTTTTTTGTGAAATATTTTTCGTAAGTAAAATTGGTAAAACGGAACTTCGGAACTTTTCAGTAAAAAATTTGTTGAAAACATGTATGTGTATAATATACATAG
This sequence comes from Eudasyphora cyanicolor, assembly GCA_963930755.1. NCBI lineage: Eukaryota > Metazoa > Arthropoda > Insecta > Diptera > Muscidae > Eudasyphora > Eudasyphora cyanicolor. The sequence continues at coordinate 240,741,761 of OZ005735.1, forward strand.
TTTCTATTGTAAGTTTAGAGCGAAGTGAAGAGCTTTTAAAATAAAATCATCCATTTGTATATAGAACATAAAGGTTGCGTTTTAATGAGTAGTAGTAGCAGTAGTGCATTTTATTATTACAAAATAATTAAAATACATGTTTGACAATATCAACAGTGACATAAAGTCGTCTGTATAAGCATAAAAAAATAGTTTAGGTATAGATTAAAAACATACATACTTGCGTACTCATTTAGTTGACAATAATACATTTCAAAAGTATTCTTCTATTATGTGTTTTCGATACGTGAGTGCATTATTTAAATAGTTACATAAACTTGACCAGCCGTTGATTGCTTGGCCATTTAAAATAATGTGATATGTTTTAATGAGTACGTATAAGAAACAAGACCATGTATTTTGTAGGGATTTATTGGATCATTTTGAGATCTGGTCTTGAGTTTTGTTGTTATATATGTGCCAGTTAGAATGACAATGGTCTAAGTCATACTTTATTCGTTTCGAGATATCTAAAGGTTTGAGTTTGAGTCTAATGCACAACATTTTTTCACTAAAGTATCGATTGTTTCTTTTAGAATATTCTGTCATTGTCTCAAATTTTTATAAAAAAAATCTAAATTTTCTGTACGTCTTAATGAAGTAGTGTTTTCAGGGGGTGCATTGACTTAGACCACTTTCATTCTATTCAAATTGGGCAAAAACAAATAAATGAAAACAAGTTCGATTATAAAGATGAAAAATTATAATTTTTCATCTTTAAATAAATATTTATTTGAATTCGAAAATAGTTTATACGGCCAAAACAAGGAAAATAAACATATATAAATATTATATTCTCTTCTACTCCAGATGAGCGTATCCATTTTCTTCCAATTTGTATTTCTTTCAAATTTTCAGTGAGAACGTGCGAATACGTATATGAATTCGTACATACATAGTACTTCATATGTTCGGATAGTCCGTACGTGTTCGCACGATCTAAATTCGTACGACTAGGTATCTAGTGTGCGGCCAGCCTTATTTTCAATCTTTTTTTCTCTTACCACCTTTAAAGATCTTGTATTATATTCTCTTCCACATTTTCGCTTAGTTTTTCTTATTTTTATACCCTACACCATAGGATGGGGGGTATATTCATTTTGTCACTCCGTTTGTAACACCTCTAAATATTGATCTGAGACCCCATAAAGTATATATATTCTTAATCGTCGTAAAATTCTAAGACGATTTAGCCATGTCCGTCTGTCCGTCCGTCCGTCTGTGTAATCACGCTACAGTCCGCAATAATAGAGCTAGGTTATTCAAATTTGGTACAAATACTTCTTATAGTTGCAGGTTGTTTGGGATTGCAAATGGGCGATATCGGTCCATATTTAGATATAGCTCCCATATATAGCATCTAACTTGTTGTGATTCCTACTATCCTCATCTACTATGTTTTTTATGTTATTCGGTTGCATCATACAAAATTTACCTTCTGAAACACAAAATTTTGTGTTGTTTTTCTCACTATATTTTATTTATAGACCAGTAAGGAAAGACAGAAAGTCGGGTGGGGCCAACTATATAATATGCGAAAAGGGGCATTGCGATAATAATGATTTTGGAATAATTGGTTTCGTTTCAGTTAACAAAGTACTTAGCTCCACCTCTTTAAACAATTCGCAAACGCAGAATTTAATAAAGCCATTTTAATGCTTCTTTTATATCTACTAAACCATATATTCATTCATTCATTTATTTAATCAACCGGAGCCTGCAAAGAACATATCGAGACATAACCGCCAAAAAGACCCACAAAAATTTTGATGAGAAGGTTTCTTTAGCGATTATTTTTTGTTTAAATGCATATGTAATGCATACATCTGTTTATATAACTGTGAAATTTAGTTTAACGGTACATTATACACCTATTAATTTCGGAAACATGATGCTATTTGTTGTAAGTAAACGATTTACCTCAATAAATTAAAAGTAAATCATGGGGGCGGTTACGGCTTTTTGGCGGTTAGGGCTCGATATGTTGATAGATTTACAATTCATAAGCTTTACAAATACTAGCCCTGGTTTATGAATCACATTGAATTCAACCAACCCAAAAAAAAAACTTTACAAATTTATGCTATAAATATAATATAATATTTGGTTATTGGTGTGAAATTAATTGCATGGACCTTAATTTGAAGAAGTGTAAACATATGTGTTTCTCTAGATCGAAATTGATTCCATCTACAGGGTGGCTGATATGTATTGCAACCAACTTTAGGTTGCTATCATTTCTAAATCGCTAGTCTGATAGCTGACAGATTTATTTCAGTGACAGTTCATTTTATTGTTTACAAGCTTACAAAACCATTTTGATCTATTGCATTCAGAAAAAGTTATTCGTGATGGAATTCAAGCGTGATAGTGTGATTGCTTTATATTTGGGTGGAAAAACACGAGTGGCTATCGTTAGAGCCCTCCAGCATTTAAATGTGAATAAATCTTTTGTTTCTCGTACCATTGCTCGTTACCGTGATACTGGCAGTGTTGCATCGCGTCCAAAAAGTGGAAATTGCTCGTGAGCTGAACACATCGCGAGAACGGATACAAAACATATTAAAAAAAGAGATTGGACTAAAGCCATTGAAGTTCAAAAAGTGCAAGAGCTCACCGATGCACAAAAAAAGTTAGACTGGAAAGAGCCAAGGAGTTGCTTCGCTTGCACGAAAGTGGCCAGTTACCGAATTTGGTTTTCTCCGATGAGAAGCCATTCCAAATTGAGCAGTTTGTGAACAAACAAAATGATCGGGTTTACTTGCCAAAGAGGTCAGCTGAAAATTTACACCTTCGATTGGCCACCAGAACTCAAGCGCCGCCGATGGTAATGGTGTGGGCCGCCGTAACGGCCGATGGTCGCTCCCCGCTCGTATTCATCGACCAAGGGGTCAAAATAAATGCCGAATATTATCGGGAAAATGTCCTAAAGACAGTATTGAAGCCCTGGGCAGACAAACATTTCGGCCGCAGACCATGGATATTCCAACAGGACTCAGCACCATCGCACTCAGCACGCGTCAACCAAAAATGGCTTAAAAAGGAGGTTCCTCGCTTCATTTCTACCGCACAATGGCCACCAAGATCTCCGGATCTCAATCCGTTTGACTTTTGCACCTGAGGCATTTTAGAAAGTAAGGTTCGCACTAAAAAATACCAAAGTATCGATCATCTCAAGACGGCGCTTCGCCGGGAATGGGCCAAAATACCGCAGAGGCACTTTCGTGCAGCGTGTGATGGCTTTTTCGGCCGTTTGAAGGCCATAATTCGTGCCAAAGGTGGCCAATTTCAAGAAATCTAAACTGTTTCTAAAATTGTATGTTATTTCCGACATTTTTTGCTTTTGAACAATAAAATTTAAAAAAAATTAAAAAAATATAGCGCTTTACTTTGTTGCATTACATATAAGCCACCCTGTACATTCAGTCTTGGTTCCAATTTAGAAACTGTTGAATCCTTTGTGGATCTTGGATCCTAAACTTAACTTCAATAATCACATAATTACAATGGTGAACAAAGCTTATGGTTCCTTGGCTTCATTAAGCGATGGGCAAAAGAATTCTCAGATCCATATGTACACACAGAATACAGTTTGGCCTCAACCGAATTATTTGCGATTCCATCAGGACAACCAATATTTTGGTTGTGGTATACTTCTGCTTCCATGTTGACAACAATTATATTTGGTTGCGCCAACTACGAAAATGGTGGCTTAAATTATCTGTTGTAGTTGCCACAACCAACTGTTTTTAAAAATTGGTTGTTCTGACAATTTGTCAGTCATATACTACCGACAATTAATTAAAAACAGTTTTCATTAATTTGTATTTTATTTATTGAACAAAAAAAAAATAATTCATAACAAAATCCCATACTACAAATTCATCACTACACATACACACGAGATTATTTTTGATTACCTATACTGTTCTTGAACAAAATGTTATAGATTGTTATAGATATGTCGAGTAATTTTATGTTTTGTTTGTCATGTATCAGCAAAAGAACAGCAACCAATCTTTCGGTTGTATTTCACAAAATACATTTAATTATTCTAAATTTGGGAAATGATTGGGATAACCAATAAACGATTATTTATTAATATTTTTTCGGTTGTAGTATCCAATTATTCGTTGCAATAATAATCTTTGGTCTATTGATACAATTTCTGTTGTCAAAAATAAAACTTTGGTTGTCACAACCAAAAATCCATCATATAGTACTATAATGAAAATTTAGAATTGGTTACCACAACTAACCGAGTGTCAATGAAAAAACAATCTTAATTCGATTGATACAACCATCGATTAAGTTATAAGCATTTTCATCCATGTTATTATTGTTGTTTCAACCATTTATTTATAAATACAACCGACAGACGGTGTAGGCAAATAATGGATTTTTCTTATTAAAACACTTTTCTCCAGAAAAGTAATTGTCGAAATATTGATTTTTCGCATCCAAAATACCTCTGTGCGGCGGGGCGGAGTACCTTGGCCCTTCACCGAAGCCTAAATGACTAACCTTTACGGTTCCCCAAGAAATTTCATAGTCGAATATATTGAAAACAAGAGCTAACCAAAAAAATCTACAATATGCTCGAAATGGTGATCAGCGGTCCACTGGGGTCCATACCTATATACATGTCTGGGAGTCGTGGTGGTTTGATTTAAATGATTAAATTATTTTCAAAGTTTAATTTCATATTATTTGGCAGCTATTGCTGTAGGTCCAGATTCACACGAGACCATTTTACCAAGCAAGTGTCAAAGTTTGTAGGAGAGAGAGGCAGAGAGCTCTTTCCGCTTGCCTCTCTATCCTACAAACTTTGACACTTGCTTGAAAAAAATTGTCTCGTGTGAATCTGAACTAGGTTAACTCTAACTGTAGGATAAACGTTAACCGGATATTGTGAAAATGTTCGTTATTTAACGTATTATAAAGTTCGAAATGGTGCAAGGATTTACAATTCTTTATTTTATACGGATATACATAGAATAAATAGAAATTATAACAAAATATCGTCAATCGTTTTTTTTTAATATCTTTGGGTCACTTTTTTATGAAGAACCAGTAAGGAAAGGCAGAAAGTCGGGCGGGGCCGACTATATAATACCCTACACCTCCCTAACAATGCGATAAGAGTTATTGCGATAATAATTTGGAATAATTGGTAAATGGGTAAGAACATATATATGCTGATATATCTAATTCTGAACCGATAATCGCTAAATTAAGCAATATTCGTTCCTAAATTGAGAAACATCTTTCTGGAGAATTTTGTAATGATCGGAAGTAAAGTACAACTTCTATAGCGCTTTGTAACCAAATCAGGAGGAACATATATATGGAGCTTATATATAAATCTGAATCGATTTTCCCTGAATACTCATTCATGTAAAATAGAAACCTCTTTCTGTCGAATTTCGTACTGATCGGATATAAAATACAGTCTCTACAGCGCTTGAATGTCAAATCGGTGCTAACATATATATGGGGGCTATATCTAAATCTGAACCGATTTTCTCCAAATTTGGCAGTATTCCTTCGTGTAATAAGAAACCTCTTTCTGCCGAATTTCGCTGTGATCGGATATAAAATACAGTTTCTACAGCTATTGAATTTCAACATATATATGGGGGCTATATATAAATCTGAACGATACAAACAAATGCACAAATACCCTGTACCACAGTGTGGTGTAGGGTATAAAAATATATTGTAAAATGTATACTATTATTTCATCATGCAATACTTTTTGGGGAGAATAAATCTAAATCCATATGTCGTCATCGCTGATTAAAAGAAATCAAACTATACTAAGTATATATCGATCCTGTATTACTAATTACACTATGCAACAAAATTTGTGTCCAAGGGATGTGGATAACAGTTTCTGATGCAATAAGGTGCACCCAAAAAAAATTGTTTGCTGTTAATAACAAACAACGTCTGCTAATATTTAGCAACCATTTTTTCTGCTAATACAGCACATTTTCTGCTGTAATAGCAAAAAGTTTGCAGTTTTGCATTAGCAAACGCACTGCTGAAAAATTTGCAGTTTGCTGAAAATTTTTGCTGTTAATCAAAATATGTGAAAATAAGACAAAAGTTGCAATAATTTACATGATAAAGTTCAACTACCATTGAAAATCAAAAAGGTTAAGGTCATTCGTGAGATAAGACAAGTATATTTAAAAAAAATTAAATAATTATTCGGCGATATCTGTTTTCGAGTTACGGTTCTCAATATTTTTATTTTTTCATTAGATTTTAAAAATATTGGAAATAGGAGTCGATTAAAACTGCAAAAAGTAAAACACAAATCGATAACGAATATGATTTGACGATTTCAATATCTTAGTTCCGGACATACAATTAAAATTAATCTATTGTGTTTAGATTTTAGTTTCTAATTTTTTATACATATTTTAATAAACCAAAGCTAAACATTAATATTTTATGTGCAATTTTTAAAAATGTTTATAAAGTCTGATTCACACAACGCAATTTTATTTCAAGCAAGTGTCAAAGTTTGTAGGAAAGATACAGAGAGCACTTTCCGCTTGGAAGAAATTGCCCCGTGTGATCTAGGACTAAGTATTGTGTATGCAAAAAAAGTTAAAAAACGAGAGAATTCCTAAAGGCTTAGGGTGAGTATTAAGAGAAAATTTTGCAAGATTGTATCATTCTGTGCAAAGACGATTTTTATACAGTTTCCACGGCTATTCCTGTGTGTATTGTTGTTGTTTCAAAGTGCGAATAAAAAACAAAACGTTCAATCGAGTACGAGAGTTTTTTCCCCTCCCTTTCCAACTGCCTCCCCTACAAACACCATTAAACCGCTGATAAAATTGCCTCGTGTAAATTGGGACGAACATAGACACCTCAACACACCCGGTAATTCGGCGTCTCTCTCTGTCAAACTTTGACACTTGCTTGGAAAAAGTTGCCGGGAGTAAATCTGGACATAGAGGCATACGGAAGATAATGTTCAGATTCACACTCGGCAACTTTTTCCAAGCAAGTGTCAAAGTTTGATGGAGAGAGAGGCGGGCGGAAAGAGCTCTCTCCAACAAACTTTGACACTTGCTTGGAAAAGTTGCGGAGTGTGAATATGGACAATGTGGAAAGTAGTTTCTTGTACTGGCAATCCGTTTTGTGTTTTTCATTCGCACTTTGCTGCGTGTGAATCGGGACATAGACATGCTTTATGACGGAAAAAAGAAAATTAAAACAGCGGCGTTTAATTTATATTCCTTACCACTGAAACCAATTTTTTCCATTAAAATGTGCTTGCGATAAGTTACACATATATTCATATTTGTGCAGATGACAAAATCTCATATAAAATGTTTATTTCGCTTATCAAAAAATATTGACAGACGTAATATGCTTTCACTAGCATTCAAGATTGCCTCTTTGACAGACATCGTGCGCCGACGACGGCTATTTAAGTAACACCCTTTGAAGAATAAAATATTTTACGCCGAACAAATTGAATTGGATTTTGTCTTGGCGTTTTTTTATGACCAGCCTAATAATTCTTCTAGCGCAATTGCGTTTGATGTAACCCTAAAACAAAAAAAAAAAAAAATTAATTGGATTGAAATTTTCGTTCTGTTTGTTAACTCGCATTAAAAAAGCATTCCGCGAAGATAATGCAAATGATTTTAATAAGTAAAACGGTTCCGGGACAAATTCGACAACACAAATGGCTAAAGAAAAAAAGACGAAATTGTATATGCCTTGGAGGATCAATTAATCAAGTTGCAACAGGTAAGCGTACACAAATTGGAAATTTCTCTATGATTCTGTAAGTCTTATTTCTGGTTGTTTTCATGATTCTCAGCAAGCTCTATGGCTCTGGACATGTACAATTACCGTGTATATAGGGTGAACCCAATTGGCTAACGCGTAAGAGTCACTGATCATCATACGGTCTTGGAGAACATCAAATATACCAAAGGTCGTACGATGTATGTTCTTTATTGTTATCATTCGGACAAAAAGAAGATACATAGTTATAATGCCAGTGACCGGTAAGTATTGTGTGTAGATGCTCCTTTTTAATTTTCTAAATGATTATATTTTTTGATCAAGCGTACACAAATGCACATAAAGGACCATGTTATCAATTTATCAAGACGCAACAGGTAAGCGTACACAAATTGAAAATTAAATGTACTATGATTATAAGACTTAATTCTGTTTTCTCACCAAGCAGTGTCCTATTAAAATACGGGTATAAAAGATGATCTGAAATTTCGTAGCAACTACAATGTATAAATTCAGACAACTTGTGTCATGGATGGACTAACCATTTATTTCCTTGTCTACTTTTCCAAACCGCATACAACTCTTGGAAGTGTGACCCTAACGATAATACCTGCAACAACTCGTAAGTATTTTTTTCCTTTTTGTGATTTGTTTACCGAAATGGCAACATTGATTATTTACTCTATAGGTTCCTAATATCCGAATCACGAAGCAACCTTTTGGCTCCAAAAATCTCAGGATAATTTAGTCTAATTTGGATGTAATCCATGGATAAGATCATTTTGCCCAATGATATGGCCGTGTCCATAGGGTAAACCCAACACATTGGCCAATATTGACAGAGTTCGCGTCGATGTAGTACGATTTATATTCTTTATATTTATCCTTCGGACAAAAAGAAGATAATTGTTAATGCCAGTGACCGGTAAGTATTGTTTGTAGATACTCCTATTGCTATTCAATTGTATTAAATGATTTATTTTTCATTTATATTTTTAGATCAAGCATACATACAGATTTCACAGTTCGAAACGCTTATCAATACATGGGCTGAATAACTTCAGGTTGGAGTCCTGGTTGATATACTATTCTCAAATATCAGGAAAATATAAAATTTGTATTTCTTTTATTAAAATAAAAAAGAAAGAAACGTATGCTAGAATAACAAATATAGTTTGTTCTCCCAGCCGCTTTTTTCTGTTAAATAATAGCAAAATTGTTTGCTAAAATGACTGTTCTAGTTTGCTACAGTAGCAGGCAAATTTATGTGCTAAAATAACAACCATAGTGTTGCTAAAATAACAGACAAAGTCTGCTTTCCTTTTTTCAGCAGACACAGACTGTTGAAACAACAAACATTTTTGCTAATGATACTCACAAAATTCTTTGAGTGTGTCACAAACACTAAAAAAATATTAAAAAAAGAATTTTTATGGTAATTTTTTTTTAATTCCAGCTTTCATGGAAAGTACATTCAGTATTTGGACCATTTGCTTTCACGTAGAATATTTGGTTTAGTAACAGTCGTCAATAATATGAGAAAAAATTATTTTTTTTCCTGGTACAAAAAAAACATAAAAATAGAAAACATTGTCTATTTGAAAAAAATCTATGGATAGATGTAAAAGTTATGAGCCATTTTGTAAAAGTTAGGGAAATTCAAAAAAATTGTCTTTCATATTTTTTGGTTTTTAAATGATGTTTCTGCTTATATTGAATTCGCCATATGTGAGAGAGACATTGCACTTGCATTTTATTTTATGAGGATTGATGTCAGACGTTATCCTTCATAAAACATGATATGCAATGTGAGAGCTATATTGAATGAAATCCGCTCAACAATATTTGTGGTTTTTTTATTTATGAGGTTTCCATTCAGTTGCGCCTTTTAGGGGCATGGACATCCCAGTAGTATATAAAGGTAGTAAAATTATATGTATTGGGTTTCTACGTTCGATGCAAACTATATGTCAGCTACAGGTACTGCAACTTATGTACCTTAAATCCGGAATTTATGAATGAAATTACTTATTAATAAATTAGTGTAATTCAGCGCCTTAAAGAGATAAGTCGATTTTCTGAAAAATATTATAAAGTTATATTTCGAAGTATGAGTAAAAGGCAAAGAACTTTTCAATGTGTATTGATCCCGACAATTTCTGCTACATCTGCGAAAAATATGTTATTAAAAAAAATCGACGTGAGTTCAGTAAAATAATAGAAGAAATATTTGTGCAAAATTTGGAAATATATGTGCAAGATTTGGAACTGACCAAAGATAAGGCAGAACTACTTGCATCTCGGATGAAACAGTACAATATTTTGGCCCCCAGATGTTAACATATCATATTATAGAGTCCGTGATATACCTTACAAACAATTTTATACAACTGTGGATAACATATGCTTTTGCAAGGATATTCCCGGATTGTTCGAGGAACTTAATCCAACATACAATTCAAAAGAACACTAAGGAATCATACGAAACAATGGCCAAATTGATAAAATACATAAAATATGAACAACATGACTGGAAAATTTGTTGCGATTTAAAAGTAGTTGGGATGTTATGTGGAATGTTATGCGGTGCAAGGATATACAAAATATTGCTGTTTTTTATGCCTCTGGGATAGCCGAGCTAGCGAAGATCATTACAGAAGAAAGAAATGGCCAACAAGAAAAGACATTACATTGGGTGAAAACAACATAAAATACACACTCCACGTCCAAAAAGAAAACATTATTTTGCCACCACTGCATATTAAGGAAAGATCGCAATTCACTCTCAAAGGTTTATTTAAAAGTCTTTCTTTTCAAAAAATCGAAGAAATCGAGTATAGACGATTGCCAGATCAGCAAACGTTATCAACCCTGTTAAAATGCTGCAAATGTACGGGCAATGACATATTGTTAGGCAAAGGTGAATTGACAGTTCAGACGATTGCAATAAAACATTACAATTTCATATATTTACAATATATTTTGTAAATATTTATATGCAGGATTGCCAATAAAAATACATTACAGACAGTGTTGCAAATAAAATGTTTTTCTGGCAATGGCGCCGTTGTCACATGCATAAACTTCGCACATATAACAATCTGCAAATTATCTCGCAATGACTTTTCTGCTAACGTTGCAAAACAAAAATTGTATGTTCACACGGTTGTAAATTCACAGGGTTGCATTTTTCCGCCATTTTTCTGGCAATGTTGTCCCATCTGCAAATCGTCTGTACTTACCTTCAGCTTAAGTTTACCGCGTTGAACTAGCGTTGCCATACTATAATATGAACGGGGTTACCATTCTGTTTAAAGATTAAAAAGCTCTCCACTCTTAAATACATGTGAAGCGGATAACGTCTATCAAACTCAAATTTCAGCATAGGCCAGATTCACACGAGACATTTTTTTCCGAGCAAGTGTCAAAATTTGTAGGAGAGAGGCAGGCGGAAAAAAATCTCTGCGTCTTCTCCCACAAACTATGACACTTGCTTGGAAAAAATTGTGAATCAGGACTTATTGTTTTCAATCATACAACTTTTTGACAGACGTCGTACACCGACGTTTTCTATTTAACTAGTAGCCTTAATATTGGTTGTAGAAATCATGAGATTTCGACGCGCGGGCGACTAGTCTTTTAATCAAAAGTTTGTCTTGTTTTATATTTGCTTACGTTTTATGCATATGAGCAAAATAATAATAAAGAAGCTTCACGATGATATTTAGAAAAAAATAAAACAGAAAAAATTAAATTTAAAAAATTTAAGTTAACAAAAATTAAACAAACATGTGTTTCTTATTATTATTATTCCTACATTTGTAAGTGTAGAAGTTATACTTTTGTTTTTCTAAATTAAATTTTATGAAAAATTCTTGTCACAAACTAAGTGGAAATTACAAATATTAATAAAACTTGTAAAATAAATAATATAAAAACAATATATCATAATAATGTCTATAAATGGAAAACTACATTATTTTATTATGGTTTCGCTGACATTCGCATTTTTCAAGATAAAGTCAAATATTACTTCCATTATTTGTCGCGTTCGCGATGCATTGTTTTCTATTTATAACTCGAAAACAACAAGTCCTCAAATTGTCTTTTATAAGAAATGATGCGAGGTACCAAAAGGGGCGGGCCAAATTCACCCATGTTTATAGATAAACTAGTATTAGTGGGAGTCTCGGCAACATCTTCATCATTATATCCACTTACTTCTGGGTATTTTAAGGATTTGTCCTTATCATTTAAGTTGGTTATATTTTTTGGGATTTGACTATCTAGTTCGAGATTGTTGTTTTTGTTTTCTGAAAACAGAAAAACAAACCTTTGACAAAGAGGGATAGGTTAGGTTGAATAGAGGAGATGTTTAAACGTCTCATGTCCATGGACATACACTTAAGCCAGTGGTTCGGCCTGTTGTGCGCTCATTATTATATATTTTTTTATATTATTTTTTTATAACTCACGAGTTACAGAAAATCAGTACTAGACACTAATTTTCTCAGTATGTTCCAGTCATATCCTCTGAGATGAGTCAAGTCTGGCAATATGTCGGACCCGAAATATCGGGATCTTACATGTGTGAAAGCTGGGCAGTGACACAGAAAATGTTTGCAATGGTATTACGTTGTACTTCTTTGTCATAGATGTCCACCGCACTACAGAGGTACCCTTTTGAACCTATAGTTCTTTTGCACAACGACCAACATCTGTGGGCCTTGGGAACTCTTTCTTTCCAAACCAGTTTCTGATCCAAGATTACTCCCAAGTATTTTACCTTTTCAGATGTGGCAATATTCTTATCCAGGAATTGAGGCACGGTAAAAGGATGGATCTTCGTTTTCCTGGTAAATAGAAATATTTGTGTTTTGTCTGGGTTAACATTTAATCCCCTTGGTTGTGCCCAGTTACATGCCTCCTCAGCTCTTCTGCATATTTGGTTTGGATGTGTGTTAGAAGTGTTATAACGTCGTCTGCATAACAGGAGAGGCGATAAAATGCCACCCTGAGGTATACCATGATTTACCTTGTCTAATCTCTAATTTTTACGTCATATGACCCATAAATAATCAAACTATTCCTTCGCATATTGTTGAGCCAGTTTTTCAGCGCCGGGTCAACCTGAAACTCGTCTAAGGACTGGATAAGTGTACCGGTCTGAACGTTGTTAAAAGCGTCTTTAATGTCTATACAAACGGCAAGTGTTTACATTTCTTAACTGAAGAACTCTTCTATGTGGTGTACTACCTCATGTAGAGCTATATGCTTGTTTTTTAATTTCAGCTTGTCATCTGCTATCTTACTTTTGACCATGTCCTCAATTATTCGCTCAATTGTTCTTAACAGGGAAGAAGGTAGGTTAATAGGTCGATAAGCCTTCGGGATCGTATAACTCGCCTTGCCAGGCATGGGTAAGAAAATCACCCTTGATTCCTGCCAATTTTTTTGCATGAGTTAGGCATGCAGTGAAAACTGCAGTCAGATGAGTTGATACCAGATCCACCTTATTCTGAAGAAGCGCTGGAAATATTCCGCCCGGTCTCGCAGCCTTGAAAGAAGAGAAGCTTTTTATTGCCTCTTTAACCACAGCATCTATTATATCCATTATAGGTACTTGATGCATCAAATTTTCGCACTGTAACTGTTCCTCTGTTCGCCCAGCATTACCAGTCGGAAAATGAGTTTGCATCAAGAGCCTTACGGTATCATCTATAGTTTCCATCCTTTTACCCGTTTCATCCACCAGTGTTTCGGTTTGGATGAGTTTTTGAGAGGAACTTTTTTATTTTAGACATGCTGTTAACGCTGTCTACCTGCTCACAAAAAAGCCTCCAGGAGTTACGTTTCCCCAGTCTAATGATTTTTTTTATTATTTGAGTCTTCTGTGGTAGTCGTCCCAATATATAGTCCGGATTTACACTGGGCAAGTTTTTCAGCAGCTTATCAAATTCTTTTTGCACTTACACGAAGAACTCAAAACGTCCAGGGTGAGTTTTGGTTCTACCTCTTGACGACTTCCTCTCTCCCCAACAAAACACCGATAATCTGCTGAACATTCAGCCAGTGTAAATCGGGACATACTGATAGCTTTTTACGTCGAGCTTTGTTGTAAAGTCTGCGAACGTCCTTGGTAATCGTGTGAATTTGCCCTGCAATCCAGGGTTTCCCATAGGCAGATTTCCTTTCTCGAAGCCGGCAACTAACTTCGAATGATTTTGCCATGATAAACGACTCCGTAATCCTCCTAACATTGATATCAATGTCTTCTGTACTTAGATAATCGTGTTTAGGCTGGCCCAATCGATTTCTAAGTAGATTGCCGGATTTAGTCCAGTCGGTTTTAGCCTCATTACAGAAACTTATTGGGTCAGGCGGTGGTCGTGCAATTTTAAACCTTATATAACGGTGGTCCGAATAGGAGTGTTCATCCGAAACCCTCCACTCATGGATCTCATCAATTAGGTTTTCTGATATCGTTATATCTATATAACGATTGTATAGCGTGATCCATTTGGAGGTTCCCTACTTTTTTAAAGAAAAAAACACAGAAAATTCAAATTGAATGGGGAATGTTTATTATCATTTGAAAGAACATTCTTTGGCATTTATTTATTGAAGGTTATGTCTATCAAATGTTGGCCGCGGCAACGTCTCAGATGGTCCATCCGTTGAGTCCAATTTTCGATGACACGTTTGAGAATTTTGACTGGTACCTGGCGAATGACGCGTGATGTTTTGATCCAAGGCCTGAATCGAAGCGGGTTTGTCCGCATAAACTTTAGACTTTACATATCCCCACAGGAAAAAGCCTAACGGTGTAATATCACACGATCTTGGTGGCCAATCGACCGGCCCAAAACGTGAAATTATCTGCTCACCGAAGTGTTCTCTCAAAAAATCCATTGATTGATGCGATGTGTGGGAAGTGGCGCCGTCTTGTTGAACCAAATATCGCCGAGATCACGAGCTTAAATTTCAGGCATAAAATAGTCGTTTATCATGGCACGATAACGTCCGCCATTGACGGTTACGTTCTCACCGGCATCATTTTTGAAGAAATATGGACCGATGATTCCACCGGCCCACAAACCACACCAATCCGTTGTTTTTTATGTATGAAGTGGCAGCTCTTGAATCTCTTCAGGTTGGTCTTCGTCCCAAATGCGGCAATTTTGCTTGTTTACATACCCATTGAGCCAGAAAAAGATTTCACATGGTTTAGGTTAGGTTGAATAGAGGAGACGTTTAAAACGTCTCATGTCCATGGACATACACTTAAGCCAGTAGTTCGGCCTGTTGTGCGCTCCTTATTTATGATATTCATACCCCACGGATTACAGAAAATCGGTACTAGACACGTATTTTCTCAGTATCTTCCAGTCATATCCTCTGAGATGAGTCAAGTCTGGGAACTTTCTGCAAAATTGTTGATGTTATCGGCAATTTGGCAATGTTATCGACCAACTCTTTTGCTCTTCGGGAATTCTGCCAGACGCACTACTGCTATCAATTATGGCTATTTGAGAGTAAGATGGTGCTTCATTACCCTTTTTTATAGTCAGCTTGCTTTTTCCTTTAGGATGGCTCTTCTTGTTTGATTTAGGGATTCTGACTAGAGAATCCTTTTTTGGTAGATTGAATTAGTTTCTCCGAAGTGCTGGGTGTCGGTGAGCTTTTTTCTTCTTGATTTCGCATCGCTATCCTCTTCGGGAGATTTGACTCTTTTAGTAGATGTAGAAGAGTCAGATTCATCTCGTAATATCTTCTGCGGTTCATCTTATTCAGTTTCCTTTCTTCTCTGACAGTCTTTTCCGATTTTCAACAATACTAATATTGTTATTAAACCTCTGCATCAAGACATTAATTTCTTCGTCTACAGTAGTGTACACTACTTCACTGCACACTGAAACATTGTATTTTTTACTCGATTGACACTACCATAGAATGATCGAAAAAAAAACAACAAACACTTCACACCGTTTGATGTTAACAATCTAGTCGTGTACTCTGCTCGTTCGGTTGTTGTATTCTTTATACTCGTTTCAATTCCTCAAACGATGAGTATAATGAAGCGAGTGTATTTACCCCTCAAAATCAATAAATTCGTCGCTCTTTGTTGTTGCGTCTCTCTTTACAATGACAATGAGTACAGTAGTGCAGTGTACACTGAAATCAAGTATTTTTGTTTTGGTGTACAGTGCTTGAATGAGTGTACTTCTCTTGTCTTGTTACTTATTTGTTTTAAAACCTGTTTTTCGGTTACTGTTCTCTTCACTCATTCATTTGTTTTGTCAAAATAGAGTGTTTGGCAGTAAGTATTTGATAAACAACTGAATGTCTTGAAAGGCCATTCAAGACATTCGAGTAAATCAACGCTTTCCGCCGGCACTGGGTTTATTATTCCCTGGGTACATCTGGGTTAATCATACATTTTTGGGTGAGACCCCCATAGCCAGTATTTGCCCGTAATAGGTACGTCGATGTTGGCCTTCCAGACTAGTCTACTAGTCACTAGGTAAGTGAATAGATACTGCGTAATATGTTGAAGAACTATGCGCTCTGCAATAACACGTCCGTTCGCTATGATTGGCGGCGTCTGAAGAATAAGAAATGTGTGAAATATATTAAGGTTAGTGGACGATATGATATCGTTTCGAATGCTACTAAGCAATCTCATCATATCGTTTCGAAAGCTACCAAGTAATCTCTTCAGCATCTTGGGCAAATACTCTGCAATCCATTTTCATCACAATTAAATCAAGCATTTCTAATATAAGAAGAAGAATAAATTATATATATCATAACCATAAATTTTAAAATTACATACCAAATTAACGACTCTAAAATACTACATTCTTCATCCATCACAGCAATGACAATGAATGGGTTTTGTGAATAGATGTAGTTCGAATATATTTGTCCAATAAAAATTTTTACGAAATTAAAATCTAAATCTGCTCTGACGACCCTCATGTCTGTATACAATTTCTCCAATAAATTGGTGGAGCAGCTATGCATACATACATTCTTGTCTGTCTCATACTTCGCAATTGTTCCAAATACATTTCTCAGTCCTGCCATCGCGAAAATCAAGTTCCTAGTTTCCTATTTTGATAATAAAACTTGTCTAGTGTAAATCTGGACATACGTATGTAATAGTTGAGTTTGCATTTGCGAATTTCTTCGCCAGTGTGGGAAATTTCTACGCCAGTGAGGAATTTCTATGCCAGTATGGGGAATTTCTTGGCCTCTTTGATGTGGAAGCAACGAGATCTTCTTCGGCAGCATACTTTGTGGGTACTTCGTAGTCTACAGTAAGAAATGTACTATTTGGAAATTAAAAAATGCCAAAATCCCTTACCCAAAAATGAATTGGGTTCATTCTTTCGACAACCATTTACAAAATGCTTGTAGCTCAAGTGAATGGTTTTAAACAGTTTGTAAAATATGATTTATATTTGGGCTACTAGTTTGAAAAAGAAATAACCAAATTACAAGTTAACAACAACACTGAAAAGAAATTTAGAAACAATTGTACCTACTTTGTTATAAAATTAGTTAATCAACTACAAAGAAAGTCGGGCGGGGCCGACAATATAATACCCTACACCTCCCTAACAATGCAAAAAGGGACATTGCAGTTTCAGTTGACAAAGTTCGTACTTTTTTAACAAATATTAAAAAGAAACTAACCAGTCCGGTCCTTCAAATAATCTACAAAGATGATTCCCAGCCCCTTTCAAGGACGCTGTATAAAAACCCTCGTTTCAGAGGTCAATTTAGTAGTAATTGAAAAATTATATGAAGAATTTAATCAAACCGACGTCCAATAGAATATCCCACTCACTACCATTCACATATCGATACCTCGAAAACATTCTAAGTTGACTAAGTATGTTTGAAGGGTCATTGCTTTTTTAATTTCTAAATATTCCACATTATATTCAGTCAAATTTTGCTTCAACACGCACTTCATTCGCCAGATTTAGCTCCATCGGATTATTTTCTGTTTCCAAACATGAAAAATGGCTCTTCAGACAAATGTCCCAATTTTATGGCGGGACATATTTCACAGCAATCATCTTAAAATTAGTATGTATCTTACATAAGGCTTCATAAAGCAAACATAATAATAAAGTTTTAATAGCACCACACTAAGTCGTGCTACATACGAGGACATTTTTTCCAGGCAAGTGTCAAAGTTTGTTGGAGAGAGACAGAGAGCCGAGAGCCCTTTCCGCCTGCCTCACTCTCCTACAAACTTTGTGAATCTCGACTAAGGGCCATACATAAAAACGATTATCTAAAGTAGTCATATAGAGGGTTTTCCAATAGGGATTATATGATTTTGAAGTGACGTTTCGGCCATTTGTAATATGTCATGATCTGTCATTTGTTTTCATTGTATCCAGTAGTGTTTACTATTTCATCATGGAGAGATATACGCAAGAACAACGTTTACAAATTATTCAGTTTTATTATCAAAATAGGAAACTAGGAGCTAGAGCAAAAAAGAGTTTAAATCCAGAGAGCTCTTTCCGCCTGCCTCTCTCTCCATCAAACTTTAACACTTGCTTGGAAAAAGTTGCCGAGTGTGAATCTGGACTTACGAGAGCTAAAATATTGCTCATGTGTGTCAAGGTCGTAGGTCGACTGGCAAGTGTTTATATTTTTGCCATTGACCGATTGTGGCTACGTGCCACACAGCAAATGAAACAATTGAATGGTTGTTTGGAGATTCGACTATTTCAAGAAATTGTGATATTGAATGGCCTCCAAGAAGTTGTGATTTAACACCATTGGACTCATCGAATTCGTTCCTGCAGAAGAAGTCGTGGAGGCCATTTGAATGACGTTTTATTTAGAACTTAATTGTATCGATTGTACTTCACATTAAATAAAAAACTTTTGAATTTCCTTAGCAATAAGTGTTTTTTTTCTTCACTCACTCTTATTGGAAAACCCTGTACAACGATCTTTTTAGGAATCAAACGAATATTAATTTTATGAACGGTCTTTGGTCAAACCGACAAGAGTATTTGAGAACCGATATATCTGTAACAATTGCCAAAATTTTTTGCTTTCGAGTTATGGTCGAAGCAGACGTAATCAAATAAAAGATGAGAATACACTGAATGTATCTTAAAATTAGAAAATTGGTAATCGTTTACATGTCATTTAAAAATTACTATGACAAGTCCGTTTTTAGTCCTACAACTAACTTTTAATATAAAATATTAAAAAAAACACACAAAAGTGTTTCTTTCTTTTGTGACAAAAAATGCTACATTTTTTCTGCCTTTCACCCCAAAAATGGCTTTTCGTTTTCTTTTGTAAAAAATTTCACACTTGCGCGGTGCAAAAATGAAACATTTCAGCCCTGTATTTATACGCAGGACGCATTCACCGTTATTTAAGAGATACCCCAATGGATGGCTTTTTGCATTTTTGTTTTCGATTCTGACATAAAAAATGCAGCAGTACAACAGGGTGTAGGCGATATTATTAAAATGATGCTCTCTGATAGGTCAACATTATTTTTTAGAAAAAAAAAACGCCATAAGTCAGGACTAGAATTTGATCAATTGTAAAATTGTACTGTTTATGTGTTGGATCACGATAATTAAAGACAACCCGGTAAACGCCGGGTATTAAAATGCTCATCAATGCTTATTCCATAGAGGAGTTGAAAATGTTGATCATAAAAATATATCTGAAGCGATCACCTTAAAATGCGCAGTATTCTTTCATATATGAAGAATGGGAAGGAACAACTAGATAGGCTATATTATATGTTTTCAAATAGGTATGATATGAATTTGAAGTGACGTTTCGGCCATTTGTAATATGTCATGATCTATCATTTCTTTTTCATTGTATTCAGTAGTGTTTAAAATTTCATCATGGAGAGATATACGCAAGAACAACGTTTTCAGTTTCATTATCAAAATAATCGTTCTCGAATTGCAACTTTTCGTGCGCTAAGTCCATTTTTTAAATCCAAAAAAGTCACTTTTCAGTCGACCTACGACCTTGACACCCATGAGCGATATTTTAGCTCTCGTTAAGAGCTGTCTCCCTAACGACGTACCGTTAAGGAGCTAGAGCAAAAATAAACTTTCCGTTCACATTTGAAAATGATATGTCCATTTTTTTAAATCCAAATACTTTCCAGTCGATCTACGATCTTGACACCCATGAGCAATATTTAAGCTCTCGTTAAGAGCTATCTATTTGCCATTGACCGATTGTGGCTACGTGCCACACAGCAAATGAAACAATTGAATTGTTGCGAGAAAAGTTTGGAGATTCGATTATTTCAAGAAATTGTGATATTTTCATTAGACTATTTCTTGTGGGGTTATTTGAAGTCATTGGTCTTTCGAAATAAAACAGACTCTCTTCAAGCTTTACAAGTCAATATTGAACGTGCCATGACATACCGACTTGATTTAGTGGAAAAGTGCTCGAAAATTTGGTTCTTCGAATTCGTTCTGCAGAAGAAGTCCTGGAGGCCATTTGAATGACGTTTTATTTAGAACTTAATTGTATCGATTGTACTTCACATTAAATAAAAAACTTTTGAATTTCCTTAACAATAAGTGTTTTTTTTTTTCAAAGAAATCATATGACTCTTATTGGAAAAACCCTGTATATACGAGTATTTGGCACTGTTCCTTACAGCCTGTTCAGCTAATTTTACCAAATTGCAGACGTGCGATAGCTACCCAAGCAATAATTTTCTTCCTCTTATTCTCACCCAAGCGATCATGTTTTTAATTTGGTTCATTGTCACTTATCGTTCGGGTAAGAAAGCTCTTTTCTTCATCGTCTTCCTGTCAAAGACCAATATTACCTTCGTGTTGTTATTGACATTTCTTAAAGCTTTTTACACACGAAAATATCCGATCGGGGGCAACCCTATCCAACAGCTGTAAAAGTAGCACCAGCTGATTCTAGACAATGAGAAATAATCAAGCAACCGAAATAAATACAATTGTTTGCTTGATTGATCATATATGTATATATAGGGGCTATATATAAATCGGAAACCTTCAGTAGCCATTTCAGTAAGTCATAGAGTTAAAAAGAAAGTTCTTGCTAAATTTCATAGTGAGCATAATTGTGACCTGTACTTGGTTGCTTGGATGCATCTACAAACCGACGGACGGACAAAACCAAAACAATTCAGAAAGAGATTCTAGGTCGATATGTATATTAAACGATTGTTTGGTCATCTAATTTAAGGTATTATGAAAAAAATCAAAAAGCAACAATGTGGTAGTAAGATTAAAAAAAAATTAAAACGAACTAAAAAACAGACATTTTTGAAATTATGCACCATACTTCTACAAAAGATACATGTTTATGCTTTTTGGTTCATTTATCCATTTTTTCATTCATTTACCCAACAACTTTCACTTTATCATTCAAAATTGCTGTAAATATAACCGACACGAATGAATTTTTCTGATTGTCTAATTTGACATTTCATTTCGTTCGTTGCTGTCTTATAAGAACCAAAATGTTGGCGATAATTGAAAGCTTCTTTGTTTACAATCAAATCAAAGTGTGCAAAAACCAAAATTTTCATTCGCTTGCCAATAGACGTGCGAAGTGACAAAAAATAAGTTACAAAAACAGGCCCTTAATGTAACAGGAATTTCTGCCGAATTTCGTTTGATCTGTCAAATTTGGAATTATATGGCGTACACGTGAGCGTATTGGGTACCTGTAGTGATTACATTGCCATACATTTGAAATCGAGATTAACTGACGCCGGACGCTTTTACAGGTATTTAAGAGGTTCCCTCACACCAAAAAGACTAGTCTGCCAAGGTTGTATTTCTGACAGATCGCGCGACCATATTGTATAGTCTGCATTTACATGATACTTTTTTTTTAAGTATTAAGCATACTTATCGGCGTTTTGTGGGCGAGAGAGGCAGTCGGAAACGGGGGGAAAAAAAGTATGCCGTACTCGTACTTATCGAACTCATCGTTTTGTGTTTTTCGTTCGCACTTGGAAACAACAACAATTCACACAGGAAAAGCCGAAACAAAACAAATGAAAATAAGTTAAGTATTGAAAAAAAAGTACGCGTGTGAACGTAAATACTTTTTCAAAAGAGAATAAGCCGATAAGTTACTTAAAAAAAAAGTACCATGTAAATGGGGACATACTGTGATGGCATCTCCTAAATAAAGGTGAATTGCGTCCTGCGTCTGTCAAAGTGTTGTTGTATGCACAGAAAACAATAGGATGAAATTTGAGTTTGACAGACGCCGGACGCATTCACTGGTATTTAAGAGATACCTTTAAAGCGCCCTAAATGGTGTCGTAAAATCGCCAAAGTGATTACGCAAACCTGGTTTTTGCGCTTTTTTCATCTTAACAAGTTGACGTCACGGAAATAGCTGCAGTACAAAGGTAGTGATTTCCAATTCAGTAGTCCGAACAAAGTCCAAGTGAAGTCAGTCAATAGAATTTAATCAATCATAACAAAAAGATGTTCAAAGTACTCGAGAAAGTAGCACCAGCTAATAAAACGAAATATTTGTTGCGTTTGTATGCTACAGCCGCACCAAAAACCGCTACAAATGTCAAGAAGGAAGTGAAGAAACCTCAGGAAAATGCCTCATTTATGGCTAATATCTTCCGTGGCAATTTGGCATCCACTCAAGTATTTCCGTACCCCGAC
Source organism: Eudasyphora cyanicolor (assembly GCA_963930755.1). Lineage (NCBI taxonomy): Eukaryota > Metazoa > Arthropoda > Insecta > Diptera > Muscidae > Eudasyphora > Eudasyphora cyanicolor. The sequence continues at coordinate 240,764,290 of OZ005735.1, forward strand.
GTACTTACAGAAGAGGAAAAGGAGCTCACCGCTAGTTTAATAGATCCCTTCGAAAGGTTTTTCCGCGACGTTAATGATGCCGCCAAGAATGACGAAAACTCGAAAATGGACGACAACACATTGGATAAATTGTGGGAACTGGGTGCGTTCAGTATTCAAGTTCCAAATGATTTCGGCGGCTTGGGTTTGAACAACACTCAATATGGTCGTCTATGTCAGATTGTAGGTGCCAACGATTTGGGATTGGGCATCACAATCGGAGCTCATCAAAGTATTGGATTTAAGGGTATTTTGCTTTATGGAACTCCCGAACAGAAACAAAAATATTTGCCCCAAGTGTCCACCGAAAAGGTTTATGCTGCTTTTGCTTTAACAGAACCCAGTGCTGGATCAGATGCTGGGTCCATTAAGTGCAGAGCTGTCAAAAGCGCCGACGGCAAACATTACGTTATGAATGGCTCCAAAATTTGGATTTCCAATGGTGGTATTGCTGATATCATGACTGTTTTTGCACAGACTGAGATTGTCGACCCAGTTTCTGGTGAAAAGAAGGATAAGGTCACAGCTTTTATTGTGGAACGCGGCTTTGGTGGGGTCACCAACGGAGCACCTGAGAAGAAAATGGGTATTAAGGCCTCCAATACGGCCGAAGTATATTTCGAAGATGTCAAAATTCCCATTGAGAATGTTTTGGGCGAAGAAGGCGATGGTTTCAAAGTGGCTATGAATATATTGAACAATGGTCGCTTTGGCATGGGAGCCACTCTGTCGGGTACCATGAAACACTGCATTGCCAAAGCCGTCGAACACTGCAACAACAGAACTCAATTTGGTAAGAAATTGAAAGATTACAAAGCTATCCAAGAAAAAATTGCCCAAATGAGTCTAATTCAATATGCCACTGAATCGATGGCTTTCCAAATATCCCAAAACATGGATGCTGGCAGTCAGGACTATCATTTGGAGGCAGCTATCTCAAAGATATTTGCTTCCGAAGCAGCCTGGTACGTTTGTGATGAGTCCATACAAATTTTGGGTGGTATGGGTTTCATGCGTGAAACTGGTTTGGAGCGTGTAATGCGTGATTTGCGTATCTTCAGAATATTCGAAGGCACCAATGACATCTTGCGTTTGTTTGTAGCCCTCACTGGTATCCAATATGCTGGTTCGCATCTCAAAGAATTGCAAAAGGCTTTCAAAAATCCCGCCGCTAATTTGGGATTAATCTTCAAGGAAGCATCTCGTCGTGCAGCCTCGAGCGTGGGTATCGGTGGAACCGATCTCTCGCCCTTCGTTGTACCTCAGTTAACATCTTCAGCCAAAGACGCTGCCGAATGTATTGATCTGTTCGGCCAAACTGTGGAATCACTTCTTGTCAAATACGGCAAGAATATTATACACGAACAAAATGTCCTCAATCGCTTGGCTAATGCAGGCATTGATATTTACTCTATGGTTGTGACACTCTCCCGATCGTCAAGGGCTGTGAACGAGAAACTAGAGACTGCTGATCATGAGGTAGAATTAACCAAAGCCTGGTGCTATCAGGCCAATGAGAGATGTCGAACAAATCTTAAACATGCCACTTGCTCGAGCCACACAAATTCCTATAAGGAATTGTCCAATATAGCTAATACTATTTTAGAAAATGGCGGTGTGAACACCACCCAAATTGTAGGATAAGTTAGAAACAAAAAGTGTCACCCCCACCATCCAATTTCAATGAAATTGTCACCCAACAACAAATCATTTCTTTTTCGTGAAAGTGATTTGTTTGTTGACTTTCTTAACCTTGTAATTGTTGTGTATGTATTTGTTGACATTGTGTGTGAATACTGCACTCGCTCGACTTCACCCAATGTTTACAAATGCAAATTGTTTTTAGAACAAAACAAAAGTATTAAAATTCGTATAACGCAAATAGACATACATACATTTAATATGAGTCAACAATGGAAAATCGCTTTAATTTTTTAAATGTATTATTGATTTAATTTTAATAATTGGAAATTTTTTGAATAATCACTGAACTTTTTGTGCTGTTGTTGGGAGACATTTCTCCGCCAAATTTTCAATATTTATAATGAATTAGAAATATAATACCATACATGTTACGAAATAATTGTTTAGCGAATTCACATATTTTTCAACTAATTAAAGTGCCTTGTATATAAAATATAAAAACGAAACAATTTTTAATGGGAGCTACATATATTAAACAAAATGAAAACAGAAAGACAGAATCTTTCATTCTGAAAGACAGAATCTTTTATTCATTTAGATAGAACCTTAATTCAATCTTTAGGTCGACTCTATAGTGCGAACTTAATACTCTTGTTTATCAGTTGGCGCCAATAGAACCAGACTATATGTTATCTTTAGCAAAGACAAATAGAATATAAGAAGATATTCCTTCAGGCCGAAACGTCAAAATCTATCAGTTACGAACGAATAAGAATGAATTGTAACACGCGAAAAAACAGTATTCCGCGAACATTGATTGAACTTTTTTTGCACTTATCGATTAATATTAATTTTTTAATTGTGACAATTACAAAAAATTCGGGAAAAACGGTCTGAAAATCCGCGAAAAACCTCACTCGTTGGAATCAAATTCCTATTCGTTCGTAACTGACAATTACTCGCTACAGGAAGGAATGTTTTCTTAAATTATATTGTCTTTGATCTTTAGAAAACTGAAATTATGTACTATGAAATTTGAAAGTAAAAAATTGACATTTAAAAATTCACATTTAAAATACATGCTGCAGAAATCAATTATTTGCTCATATCCATCTAAAACCAATGAACAAGTATGTACGTTAAAAATTTTCCTAACTGATTAAAATACATATGTACATGTGTACTTATGCAGTTTAATCGATTCGTTATCTGCCATGGACACTTTGTGGCAAACATGTGCTGAAGTCCATCGTTTCTTATCTTGTCTAGAAAATAACAAGCCATATCTATGACGGATTTGATTGTGATTTGCAAAAAAAATCTGTCTGGTTTATATGACACATTTTTGCATTACGCTGTTCTGGCCTGAAAAAAAATTGTAACCTTTATTTAAAATAATGTTATTAGCTTTTTTCAAAATTTTTCTTTTCCTTGGAGAAATGTTCACCATTTTGAATATCAAGTCTATGACGGAAAGCGTTTTGATGAAATCTAAAATGAAAAAAGGATGATAGAAGTCAAATGGGGAATGTGAAGTAAGAGAGGTTAAAAAAAGAGAATAGGAAAGAGGTCGTAACAGAGGATGGACATAAGAAGGAAGGTATTACGAATTAGAAATACATTCATTTAATCTAATGGAATTTCTGCAATTTTTAGACAATATAAGAGATTATTTCTGTGGTCACATACAATAACCGCCTATATCGAAAATCATGTTTTCGAGAAAAAATACTTTATTTTTCTGTAATGGGACGACATATACATCAAAATCTTTTTAAAAAACTATGTTAGAGATATGGGGATTTCACGTAAATATAAAGTATGGTGTAGAATTATGATAGCATACATAACGGAAGTCGACTTGAATCGGAATATCGAAATCGAGTTTCTAAATTTGTTTATTCGGACCCAAATATATTGAAATGGGAATCGACATTTACAGAGAATCTTCAAAAATCCTGAAACAGAAATTATGGACAATGTTATAAATTATAAAGTCGGATTCAATCCGCTGTTGGAATACAGAACAGGTGTGAATATGTTTTTGTTAATAGTTTTTTAATAAACAATGTTAGAGACATAGGGATTTCACGTAAATGTAGAGTATTGTTAGTAGAGTATGATAGCACATATAACTTAAATCTTTCTTAAGTCGAGTAATCGATAATGGCCACAGATTTCAAGACAAACTTTTTAAAAAAAATTTAAATTTTCTGTAATAAATCCATTGTAGAATAGCCTTAACTTCATTACTTTTCCATGGATTCATTGCTATTTAATTTGATGACTTTGTCTCACATTTTGCTGAGCTAAAAGTCCTGCTATAAAAGTTCGACGAAATATGATTTTATCATTTGTATACCCTACACCACACTGTGGCACAGAGATAGACCCATTGTCTATTATACCGATCGACATAGAATCACTTTTTGAGTCGATTTAGCCACGTCTGTCCATGTATTCTTGTAATCAAAGTGCAGGTCGTATTTATGGTCCGATTGTGATGAAATTTAGCACAGTTCTCTTTTTTGGCCCAAGGAAGATCCCTATTGAAATTTGTCAAAATCGGTCAAGATTTAGTTATAGCTCCCATATATAAGTTACCCCCGATTTGACATGTACGCGCTGTAGAAACTATATTTTATATCAGATCTCTCATGCAGGGAGAGTTCTCTTAATACATGAATGAACACTGCCAAATTCGTCGAAAATCGATTGAGATTTAGATATAGTCCGCATATATATGTTACACCCGATTTGACATGTAAGCGCTGTAGAAACCGTATTTTACTACCGATTTTATATAATATAATACAAAGAAAACAAAAATGGGCAATTTATTATAAAGGGTCCGCCAAATAACTTTTTTTTGAAAATGCTATAAAAAAACTACTGAATATTTTCTCAAATTTCTTTTTTTATTTGAAAGTACAATCCTTCCGGTTAATAATGGAAAATAATTTCATTCAAATGGCTGCCATGCAGTCCAATTTTTAAGCACATTATCGATTGTGTGCAGCTGTATTTCACCAATGGCTTCACGAAGATTGTCCTTTAAAGCGTCAATTGTCTCTGGCTTGTCGGCGTAACACTTATCTTTGAGCGCACCCCACAAATAATAGCCCAACGGTGTAAAATCGCAGCTCCGATGTGGCCAAACGACATCAGCTCTGCGGCTGATAATGCGATCTTCAAAAAAAGGGCGCAAAACATCGAGTGTAGCTTCGGCTGTGTGGCACGTAGCGCCGTCCTGTTGAAACCAAATGTTGCCAATATCCCCCTCTTCAATTTTTGTGAACAAAAATTCGTTCAACATGGCCCGATAACGATCGCCATTGACTGTAACGGCCACTCCTAGCTCATTTTCGAAGAAAAATGTCCCAATTATGCCTCTGGACCAAAATCCGCACCAAACAGTGACTCGTTTTGGGTGTATCGGCTTTTCAATGTATGCGTGCGGGTTTTCTGTGCCCCAAATGGACAATTTTGCTTGTTTACATACCCGCCAAGATCAAAATGATAAAATCAAAAAATGAAAAAAAAATTGAGAATCAAAATTTTCAAAGTAATGTCGCAATATTTCCCAGCGTTGTTCAAGCGTATACACAATAGTCCGGGTCAATTTGTGGGGAGGCAAAAAAAGTCGTCATTGCTCAGTGAAAATCGTATTCTAGGGATCAAAATAAGAAACTTTGCCGAAGGAACCATACCTCTAAAACGAATTCTGATGTCCCGGAATTTGGGTCGAACTTTTGGGTAGGGGCAAATTTTGAAAAATCCCACTTTGACCCATTTAGAGTGCTCCAATCGAGTCCAAATGTATGACCGACCCCCACTAACTTTGGAGGCCCGACCCACCCATGCCAGTGGCACACCCCCTGGAACCCCATGGGGGTTCCATACATTTGGACTCGATTGGAGCACTCTAAATGGGTCAAAGTGGGATTTTTTCCGGGACATCAGAATTAGTTTTAGAGGTATGGTTCCTTCGAGAAGTTTTTTTAAAAAAATTTTAGCGAGGTCTTATTTTACCTGTTTGTAACTGCTTATAAACATTTTAGCCTAAAATTAACTACATAGGTCGATATTAAATGAGGAGGTACTTTTCAAAACTTGACTATTCCATTTTGACAGAAATGATTTTTTTATTCTTTTTTTGTTTGGTAGCATTGAATTCGAAGCTAAGCGAAAATAAAATTGTGCGAAATCTGTAGGAATAATATTATCGTCTTTAATGACGCACCAAAAATGCGGGTTCAATACGCAGGACCATAGTATTTATTTTCTCACATTGTGCAAAAACACAAAAAGTGGAATAGTCAAGTTTTGAAAAGTACCTCCTCAAATATTCTGACCCAGAATCTATATTTAAGAAGATGTTGACCCTTTGTGGGGCAGGGTGGACCAACATGGTCCTTCTTCGATCTTAGTCTGCTATTGGAAAAAATATTTACATGTACCAAATTTTAAGTCAATTAGACAATCCTATCGAGAGTTATCGTGTGCACCAGCCAGACAGACGGATGAATTAAAATGGTCCAAAACGGATTTCAGCAAAAAATATTTTAGAGGTCTTAGGATGCTCCTTCCAAATGTTGTTTTTGATTTTATGGAATTATATCTCTCAATCTACATAAAAAACATTTAGGGTTTGTAAAAAAATACTGTTATTGGGGGATGTCATGTCAAGTGACTGCATTTTTAAAAGCGACGTGTTCTGATCGTTATGTAGCGTGCACCATGTTTAGACCTATTGGATAGTAGATATGACACAAAAGTTCAACGAGATCGGTTAAGGACTGCTCGAGTTGAGGGCGTTAAATTTTTAAATTTTGGTCAACCGGCCCTTTTTTCTATAAAATTACTAATTATTTAGAAAATTTTTCCCAATGTGTTTTCAATGGCTTTTTTTTTTTTTTTTTTATTTATTTATTTATTCAATATCAATACAAAGAAAGCCAAAAAAGGCCAATTATACATGTATTGTAAGATAATCAACTATGAACAGCAAAAATTAACTTATTAAACTAAAAGTAAAACAATTTTTAATGAATTATCATGATGTTCAAAAAATAAATCAAGATTGACAATGGAAGATTAAAAAATGGCTCCCCAGCCATATGAATAGAGATAAAATAATGCAATAAGAAAAGGCCAGACATAGCTAGAACAAGCGTAAAAACTTAGAGTGAGTATTACGGCAGAGTGCCGTTATAATAATCTAAAATTTTTCTCTTATATGTAGTATAGGAGTATGAAAACATTTTTAGTTGGTTAGGAAGACAGTTCCAAAGACGATAAACTCTTACCAAAAAAGAAAACTCTAAAGCCGTAGAATGAATAAGAGGGGCATCAATCTGGATATTACGAGTCGAATTAATAAATGAAAATTCATTAACCAAAATTTCGGGTTTTCCTACTTTCATGATTTTGTAAAAGTGAAGTAAACTACGAGAGTTTAGATAATCCCGAAAAGTACATCCTAAGAAATCAGTGGTGAGATTAGTAACATGGTCATGATCTTGTACTTTTAAATCGAAAACATAACGTATAATTTTTCTCAAAATCCTCTCAATGTTATTGATGTTATAGGACCAAGTCCCTGAAAAAACTTCAATGCCGTAATTCAGGGTAGACATTAGCAAGGAGTGAGCCAAACGGTATCTTACATGTCTTGGTGTGTATGCCTTCAATGAGTATAGCCTTCTTAATGTAAAACAAACTTTATTAGTAATATAATTTATATGATTATCAAATTTAAGGTTACTATCAAGCATCACTCCAAGGCATTTTATAACATCAACGAATTCAATCATCTGATTACAGATGGTAATTCTGGGTTGTGAAAAGTTATGGTTTCGTGAATGAAATTCAATTGCTTTTGTTTTGGAGGGGTTTATTTTAAGGCGATTCGTATTCATCCAATCTACTATTGAGCTAAGATGATTATTAATGGTACTCTCAAAATTCAAACTTTGAAAAGAATCAGTTTTGAATAATAAAAATATATCGTCAGCAAATATGTATGGCTGACAAGATCCACTTTTCATTAGCGGGATAACGTCATTGAGATACGTCAAGAAAAGTATGGGGCCTAATAATCATACATTCAAGGAGAAATTGTTACTGACTGATTGTTTGTGATGCATGTACCTCTGGCTTCTGTAATTGCTGTCATCCTTTTTATACGTATATTAACAGTTATTCAGAATTTACTACTTTTTCTCGCTAATTCATGAGAAAGATATAGTAAGTTATGTCTCATCTTTTTTCCACTCTCTAGATACATTTCACCACTTTTACCAGTTTCCGTGCAAAATGAAACTTGTAACAAGTTGGTTTTATCAATGAGTGTTTTTGTTATCAGCAATCTCGTTTTTCGTTTCACTTTTTTTTTCTCTCTTAATTCCATGTTATAAACTTATCGATTTTTCAAAAGTAGTTATGTTTCATTGACCTTGTGAGTAGTTTCAATTCCAATTTATATTCCCATTCTTTTTCTTTTGATGTTTCTTTATAATTGCCTTTCTTGCATAATTGAATAGGTTAGGTTTGTCTATTTTTAAGATTTTTATATTTTTGTAATTTTTGAGGGTAAAAAAAATAATCCTCGCATAATTAGTTATATAAGATAATTTATTAAAAAAATTTAAATGTATTACATCTTAAGAAGTAATTTGTAACCATATACGGCCTATGGGCTCGGTTGTTATTGAATATAATAAAATTAATACAGACCCCTGAGGTACACCGGAGGTAATATCACCCACATTAGAATTAATGCCACTTATCGAGACATATTGGGTCCGATCAAGTAGATATGAAAGAACCAGTTTGCAGGCTGATTTAGAAAAATTGAATTTGTCATGTAATTTTTTTACCAATATAGAATGATTAATGCTATCAAATGCCTTAGATAGATCTAAAGAAACTAGAGTGCAGCTTCCCCGTTTATCTAATATTTGTCGTATGGAATCAGTAAGAGAAAGTAAAGCAGAAGTAGTATTGTGGCTTTTGCGAAAAGCAAACTGATTAGGATGAAGAAATGAGAACCTTTCACAGTAAGTCATAATCTGGGTTTTCATCACATTTTCAAGGATTTTTGACATCGCGGGTAATATACTTATGGGTCTTAAGTCATCATTGCAGTAATGGCCATTTTTCGAAATTGGTATAACGCGTCCCAGCTTCCAAGCTGAGGGAAAACTAGACACTGTTAAAATAGTGTTGATTAAATGAAGAAGCAGAGAGGAAATGAGAGGGAATATTATTTTGATAAATTTAATAGGAATATTATCATAACCCATGGCATTTGACTTTATATTGTTTAATACTAAGCTTAGCTCATAGTCAGTGATAGGGCAAAATGAAAATGAATTATCATTGTCCATAAAATTATCCAAATTTAAAATACCATAATCATTGGGGCTCTGATTATTCAAAAAAGCCATAGCAATTGACTCAATTCCATTTTCATCAATTTCTGCTTCGTCCCGACCAATAATCAATCTTTCTTCAATCTTTTTAAGAAAATAATAATTTTGTGATTTTTTTGCGAAATTTAAATTTGTTTTGCCATTTTTGTAATAAACAATATTTTAATTTTTATTTTTTGCTCAAATGGGCATCATTTTTTATCTTGATCAGAATACATCCCTTTTAAAAATTGACTCAGTTGACATGAAATCCCCCTATATTTCCTTCGTTGGATATTCTTTGATATGGGACATTTCTTCATTCTTAAAATTTAAAATTATATTTCGTTTTCGAAAAGTATTAATTTAAATTTCTTATTGAATGTTTGGTAAATCCCTATTAAATGTGTGCTTTAAGGTCATTTTAATGGCGCCTTCCAGATCAGCACTTTGAAAATGCTATTCGTCTGGTATCACCGGAAATTTCTGCCAGGGTTTGCATGAACATATACATATAAATAAAACTTTCAGATTTAATCAGGGTTGTTGTGGAATCCGATTGTTGTCGGAATCGGAATTGAAACCGAGAAAGAAAATAACTTTGGTGTCACAAAAGGTTATTTTTTTCGATTTCAATTCCGATTCGAACAACAGTCGAATTCCACGACGAGAAAAAAAATAAATTTTGTGTCACAGAAAGTTATTTTTTTCTCGATTTCAATTCCGATTCCGACAGCAATCGGATTCCACAACAACCCTGAATATCAGTTTACAAGAACAATGTACATAAATACGCACATAGGTAGATGTATATATTTCTTTATTTCTATACTAAAAACCACAACATTTTCCCTTCTCCATAAATTCTTCGGCTTCACAAATCGCTTGTAGAAGTGATATTTTTACATTTCGTTGCTGTTGCTTAGTCAAACATCGGGTTTTTTGAAACATTCTTTTAAAGAAATTCTTTAATTCCATATCATCATCGAATGTTGAAGATGTTGCATCTTGATCGCTGCTGTCTTTTGCTCTCAGACGGCATAAGCATTTAACTTTTATTTCGCCAGGAATGATTGGGGTCCGATTTCGACTAATTCTACTACTACTTTCATTATTATAATTTGCTGTAGGTGAGGATGATGATGGCGAAGATGTTTGGGGTTTATGGAGCGGAACCGCATTTTGATTTCTTCTTGCTGTGGTTATTCTGAAACAATCATTTATCGTTGAAGATTGAATTTTCTTTTCGAATTCCATGATTTCTAATTTAATGGAATTGTTCTCTTCTTTCTTCGGTTCTTCTGCTAATATTGTTTTTGGCAATTCACTTGAAGCTACTGATATGATTTCTGCCGCATTAAGGTTTATTGCTTTAACATAAGAAGCTTTGTTTTGTTTTGGATGCACTGAATGCTGGACTTGACTTTCTTGTAGCTTGCGATTTATGTGCATTTTTGGTCTTCTGTTTAAGGTTTTAATTGTGGAGTTGGTATTTGTATGTAGAGATTTATTGAGTTTCATATTAGTTTCCTTCATTTCCATTTCTTTGGCTTTTTCCGGCGTTGTTGTTTCCGACACAGATATGATTTCTTTATTAAGACTTATCGAATTGAATTGACCGGCAGTTTTCTCTTGGGAATATCCCAGTTTATCCGCTACACTTTCTGTTCTTTGTTTGTCGTTTGAACGTTCTTGTGTTCCATTTAGACTCTTGTTGCCGCCAGTGGTACGTAATGATTTTTTTTGCATTAAATAGTTTATAATTTTCTTTGTACCCATATTTGCACTTCCACTTGCATTATTAGGTGATAGTTTCCCCAAATCGTTTGGCTGGCATAATTCCACATTTTCCAGATTATAACATGCCTTCTTCCGTTCAATATTAGTGCTATTATTATTTGAAACAGATGCAGCTATAGTTTTTGGACGCTTTCGCAACTGACCATTTAATAAAACGGGAACAGGGACAGATACTTTTTCGGTCGAAGGTATCTTTAATGCGCTTGTTAAACTTGACGGAGGTAATTCATATCGTGTTCCCTCCGATTTAGATAGATCATTAGTTTTAGCCGCACTTTGAGGATTGACATTACTCACATAAGTCTGAGAGTCCAATTCGTAAATTACAAATCCACTAACTGTTGGATTGGCATTAGTTGTTAAAGAACTTTCATTTCTATTGGCAGTGGTGGTTTCATTTGGAATGTCTTCAGTAATAGGTTCATTTTTAACTGTAATCAACATTGATGGATCATCGAATATTGGCTCATTTTTTACAGTAGGATTCGAAAGTATGGTGAGAAATTCCTGTTCCGGGCTGATTATTTCTTGTTTGATATAGTTTTCATAGGATTCATTCATTATGCACGAAGATCTAGAATTTATAGATGTACATATTTAAATTAGTGGCGTGAAATATGGAGGGGCGCAGTGTGTTGATACTGTTGAACTTTCTCGTGCTGATTTCACTATTATGGGTATATTTTCGAGTTAACCTGTGTGGGAACACTGAGGGGTTCTTTGTATCTTATTATTACAGAAGATTCGGATAAGTAATTTAGAGGTTATAAGAGATGTAGCAATGTCAGACGGACGGATGGACATTGATCAAATATATTAAAAAGTCCTAAAACTGATATCTAGGGTATACAACTCAAAGATATATAAAAAAATGTTCACAAAATTTTTGAACCCATAACCGGAAATTGGGCGGAGTGTGATATGAACTCATATTTAGATAGATGACATCAAAATAAGAATGAACAATTACCAAAGACACTTTGGTCCGGGTAGCCGACTTTGGACATAACACAGAGGAGAAAATCTTTAACCCCGACCGAAGGCAGCCCACGCAGGAATAGTTTTGACCGCGAAGCCGGCTTTAGACATTTCGATAACACTATGTAAAACAAAAAATTGTGTGCCCGAGATTGAGGCTTACTACTTTATAAAATAAAAACAAAAAATCTTTATATTGTAGTTTTTTTTTTAAATGTTTTTTTAGTATTTGGGCCATACGAGGGTTGCTATTTATATTTCGGTCCTGGCGATGCTGGTGATGCCAGATGAAAACTGGAACTTCAATTGGAAAGTATGACATTTTTTAGCATAACTTCACTCAGACCGTTTAGTCATTTAAGCGTGAATTGTTTTGGTTACAGTGTGTTGAAAATTCACCTCCAAAACATGGTTTTTGAACGCTTCAACAGCTGCATCGAAAAGCTTCTGGCGTCGAAAAACGTTGACCAAGCAGTTCTTTCTTGATGTGAGTGAATAAGAAGAAGTCATTGGGTGTCAAATCAGGGATGTACGGCGGATGACCCATCAATTCGACGTTTTTGCCGGTCAAAAAGGCGCTGGTTTGAGCCGATGTGTGAGAGCTCGCATTGTCTTGGTGCACAATGATTCGTCTTCTTTTGTTCGTTTTTCGAATTTCTCTGAAGACCTCAGGCAAACAAATTGTGGTGTACCACTCAGAATTGACCGTCCTACGTTGCTCAAGTGGAGCAGTCGCCCACATGACCATTTTTGCCGAAGAAACAGGCGACCATTTGCTTCGAAGTGCTTCTTCTACGAACAACTTTCGTTGGATTTGGCTCGTCTTCGAAGACCCACACGGTCGATTGCTGTTTTGTTTCGGGCTCGTACGCATAGATCCAAGATTCGTCACCTGTGTCAAATTGTGCGGGATCCAACGAGAACAAACCTTTTTTACGGCCAGGTGTTCATGCAATATCGAATGTATGCTGGTGGAAGAAATGCCCAAGGATGCCTCTATCTCACGGTATGTCACATGACGATCTTGCATTATCAGTTCACGCACGGCATCAATGTTCTCTGGCACAACGGCCGTTTTTGGACGACCTTCGTCTTTGAGCGAGCGTCGGCCTCGATTGAATTCATTAAACCAGGTTTCACAGCGCTATAGGATGGTGCTTCATCACCATACAAAGATTTAAGTTCATCGATGCACTCTTGTCGTGATAATCCACGTCGAAAGTTGTGAATAATGATCGCACGAAAATGATCACGAGTTAATTCCATTTGTTTGCCAAATTGATTTTTTCAAGTCACTGTAAACAACACAAATGATGGTCGTACGTCAAAACGTTCTGAGTACGTTTATGCTAAAAAATGTCAAACTTTTCAATGGAATTGTCAGATGGCGCCAGAAATATATATAGCAACCCTCGTATGGTAGTTTAAAAAAATGTTTTTTAGTATTTGGGTCATATTTAAAGTATAAGCTCGATAAAGCCGGTATACCATCTAAATTAAAGGAAATTATGAGAGCTACAAATGCTTGAAAGTTCGTTTTCACGTAGAAACAGAAATTTAGTAACCGCCGTTGAAACAATTAGAAAAAAAATATTTTTATATCCTACGCCACACTGTGGTACAGGTTATTATGACTTTGTGCATTTGTTTGTAACACCCAAAAAGAGGAGAGATAGACCCATTATACCGATCGACATAGAATCACTTTTTGAGTCGAGTTAGCCGTGTCTGTCTGTCCGTCCGTCCATGTATTCTTGTGACTAAAGTACCACTGATGGAATTTCAAAAAAATCGAATTGTACCACGACGTCAACAAAAATGTACCAAATTGAAGTAAATTGTACCAAAGGAAAAAAATATTCAAAAAACGATTAAATTTTTATTAAAAAATAAAAAATCTTATGGTAAATTTTGTTCCGTTACAGTTCCAAACGTTTTTGTACTTGTAAGATCGGCTATTTCGTTTTTCGCTATAAAATCAAAAATATATCCATTTGGCATGCTAACTTTTAAAAAATCATACGAACACAATTATTTTTACATTTTATCTAGTTTTCTTGCAAAACTAGGATACTCTCCCGGCTTCAAGACCATTTTGTTTCTATATTATTATAGAAACAGGTATTTTATACATGACATGTATACAACTTAATCGTTTACCATCGAAGAAAAACAGCATTTGAAATTATTGATCTTAAAAAATGATAATTATTAAAATAGTATTGTAGGAAGTCAGCTGATTTGTTTTCATATAGTATCGTAGGAAGTCAGCTGACTTGTTTTCATATACTACGAACTATTATTGGGAATCGTCAGTCACTAGTTACAGCGTACTGACCATAATATTTATTGGCTGCCTATTTTGGTAACGAGTTTGGCTGTGATTTTAGTAACGATACGAATATTTTATACAAATTTAGAGGTTATATTGTACCCAAATCTGGCAAAGTGTACCACCATACAATTTTACAAAAATTAAATTGTACCATAATCGTCATTTGTGTACCAACGTACCAGTCAAAAACGAATTGTACCAGAAATGGTACAATTGTACCACTTTTTCCATCTATGTAAAGTACAGGTCGCAGTTATGGTCCGATCTCAACGAAACTTTACACATTGGACAATGGCCCAAGGACGATCTCTTTGAATTCGGTTTAAATCGGTTCGGATTTACATATAGCTCCCATATACCGGGTTTTCCAAAATGGACATAACAATTTCGTATCTTTATGTCAACGCACCCTCAAACATTTTTAATGATCTTTCAGTGTCGAAACGTGATGATCTTTCAGCGCCAAAACGTTAGTCGAAGTCAACATTTTCATCATGGTAAAGTTCACTTACGTGCAACGTTTGGAAATCATTAAAAATACTACCGAAATTCTGAGTCGGTGGTTTATTATTACATGGGGGCTATTTAGATATAGCCCCCATGTATATATATTCCGATTTAACATATAAGAGCTGTAGAAACTGCTTTTTAATATCCGATCGGTATGAAATTCGGCAGAAAGAGGTTTCTTATTACATACATGAAGGAACAGTACCAAATTTGGGGAAATTAGTTCAGGTTTAGATATAGCCCCCTATATGTGTTCCTGCCTATTTGGTATCAAAGCGCTATAAAAGTTGTATTTTACTTCCGATCATTACAAAATTTGGCAGAATGAAATTTCTTAATTTAGAAACGAATAATGCTTAATTTGTGGATAATTGGTGCAGATTTAGATATAGCCACATATACTCGTATATATATATATATGCTAGTATTTAAGCGCTATAAATTTAAGCTTTACGCCCGATCTTTATATAATTTGGCAGAAATTATGCTTTAGATTATGTATTATTCCTTCTATTTTTTCATTCCGTTTATTGATCTATGAAAGAAAACTGCGCTTATTAAGGTTATCCTTTCAGATCTAGTTTATTATGTTCATCATCTTCAACTCCTCCTTGGAATAAGCCTTGATGAGGGCTGGAGTTAAGTACTCTTTTAAATGAAGCGAAATCAATTAATCCAAATTATTATCGTAATGCCCCTTTTCGCATTGTTAGGGAGGTGTAGGTTATTATGTAGTCGGCCCCGCCCGACTTTCTGTCTTTCCTTACTGTTTTTTAAATAAATCGTTTTTTGCTGGCACGTAAAAAAAACATAAAATATAGAAAAAAAATCGCACAAAAACCGTCCATTTTTTAAAGATAGCA
This sequence comes from Eudasyphora cyanicolor, assembly GCA_963930755.1. Lineage (NCBI taxonomy): Eukaryota > Metazoa > Arthropoda > Insecta > Diptera > Muscidae > Eudasyphora > Eudasyphora cyanicolor. The sequence continues at coordinate 240,779,874 of OZ005735.1, forward strand.
TACCGACGAAGAAAACAATACCTATTAATGTATAAATGTAAATACCTTTTGGTAGAAGTAAGAGAATTTCAACAAAATAATGTTCTTATATCCCCACTATTGTGAACGAAGGCATATATCAGTTGTCACTAAAACAAATGCAGTTTTGTCTACGGCTAATGCTAAAAATAGGCGGTTTCTTTTTGGCAAAACAATTTCTTTCTCAATTCAAGGAAAAAATCTATTTTTGAAATTATCCATTTTACGTTTGAAAATATTAGGAACACACCCAATTCATTTAAAAAATAAAGTGTGCTCAATCTGGCAACACAAACTGCAGCGAATGGAGACAAAGGGGAATTGATAAATAAACAAGAAATTGCCTAAAGAGAAACGTTCCACAACACAAAAACAACCAGATTGGCAGCACGAGAGAAAAGTAAAACAGCAGCGACAGACTCACTAGATCTTAAATCTATTATATTTCATATAATTTACCTTTAGTTACAGAAGTTTTTCTTACCCCTGTAAAAAGTCTATTGCAATAATTCACAAATAATGTCTAGAAATGCGAAAAAAGACACAGTATTTGAACAATTAACCTCACAAAACTAAAGCGTCTCTGAGGCAAAGATTATCTGGCGAAGTCCACTGATTTTAACAAAAAGCTTTTTCTGTTCATCATTATTAAGCAAAGCTTTGAAAGTTACAAGAGCTTTTTCGTAAAGCTTTGTTTGTTTTGCATTTAAAAAAGCTTTAAAGCTATTCAAAGAATGAACTGTTTTATCAAAACAAATGACGGCACAAAGAAAACAAAAAAACATCTGTTTTTGTATGTGCATCTGTGTACTAATTTAAATTTCAAACACAGAATCTGTTGGATTTATTGTACAACAAAAACTTAAAAATGTTACGCAAAATTGTAGTTGTATATTTAATGAAGTTAAAAATATGACCAACGGTTAAGGTGGTCCTCGAACACAAAAACATCCACTCGTTTCTGTTTAATCTGATTTTAACGTACATATTTAAAATTTTTCATTCGTTTTTCAAAAAGCGTGGAACTTTTTAATGATTCACTCAGTCTAAATATTAATTTTATAGAAAATATTGGTTAAAATTTTAGTTTTGCCGAAAATTTTGTTAATTTTTATTTTTAAAGAAAATTTTGTCAATATTTTATATTCTATAGAAAATGTCAAAATTTTATTTCTTTGGGAAATGTCAAAATTGTGTTTCTATAAAAAATTTTGTCATAATTGTATTTCTATATTATGTCAAAATTTTATTTCTATAGAAAATTTTTTCAACGTTAATTCGTGCAAAAAAAGGCACATACATTTTTATGATTTTTTTCTTGACGAACCAGTACCATTTTGTACAAAAAGTTAACAGATGAAAATTACAAATAAACATATCAAAAAAGTGTTCATGCAAGAATTATCCAACACAAAAAGATGATGGAAGTTATCTGGCGTTGTATCCCACACATCTTTAAGGGACATGGTGGACAAATAAAAGGAAGAGCAATAGTGTTTGGTGTTTATCCCTCAACCCAATCAAAAGTTATTCATATAACAGTACAGGTCAGTCGATTTGCATTCTAAAGGAATTCCACACAAAAATTTAAATATTTTGTTAGATCGCCTCTCCTGAAAAACGTTTCGACTTAGCATGTTTTGGAATGTAGGTATCGAAATGTCGGATTAAAGCCCGTTGACCGAATTAAGGGACATTGGTCGGATTAGATCGCTATTAAAATTAAATTTCATAAAATGTTCCGGAAAAAATATTTTTATTATGCAGTTTCGACAATAAAAAAGCAATTTTGATAAAATTTTCTAGAAAATTCAATTATGACAAAATTTTCAAGAAAATGCAACTTCGAAAAAATTAAGAAAATTTGGCCAAATTTTCCGGCAAAAATGCAAAAAAAGCTCAGACTGACCATTCTCCAATAACCTAACCTATCTCGATTGTCTAAAGTAGGTGCTTGTTAACGTAAACTAAGGGGAAAATATTCGAGGTGTGTCAATTCGCATGATAGCGGCGGCCAATTGTTGGTCGGATTAGAAGCCTATAAGATTAAGATTTCACAAAATGCAAAAAAGATTTTTTTACGAAACTGCAGTTCCGAAAAATTTGAAAAGTGAAATTTTGGCGAAATTTTTTACAAAATGCTATTTTGAGGAAATTTTCTAGAAAAATACAATTTCAACAAATTTTTCTATATAAGATATATTAGCACAGTACATATAAAATGTTAACGACCTTAGATTTAATGACACTGACCTGCTTAAAAGGCTATTTTTCGAATTAAAGGTATTTGACAGGATATACATACATGTCATTCATTGATCAGATTAGATCTCTATTAAAATTAAATTTCATAAAAAGTTCTGAAAAAAATATTTTTATTATGCAGTTTCGACAATAAAAATAAAATTTCGACGAAATTTTCTAGAAAACGTAATTTTGACGAAATTTTCTATAAAAAGCAATTTTGATGAAACTATCCAGAAAATGCAATTTCGAAAAAAATAAGAAAAAGAAATTTCGACGAAATTTTCTTGAAAATATACTTTTGATCAAATTTTCCGGAAAAAATGCTAACATTTTAGAAAATAAAATTTCGACGATGTTTTCTAAAAAAACTGCAATTATGACCAAAATGTAACAATGGCCATTTTCAATGATTTTTTAAAGACGAAAACACCCATACAAATTAGAAATACAGAATCAAAATTGTCTAACGGGTGACCAGATAAGAGCGATAGAGAAAGAAATGTACACTAAACAATAACGGTTGTTTAATTAAAGTCGAATTAATTTTCCCTTTTTTTTGAAGCTTAATTTATGTATTCAAATGACCGCATTGGTTTTGCTGGCAGTGCTTTAAACGATCGGTAAAATTTTTGATGATTTTGTCCAATGTGTGCGGTCCGGCAATATCATCACGATCTCGTGTTCGGCTTGGTATAATTCTAAATATTCCAAATTATATTCAGTAAAAATATAAATAAAATCAAACAATACTCTTTATTTACATGAAATCCCCATGTCTCTAACATTGTTTTGTAAAAAGATATATGTATGTCATTTTTACGCACCGGCGTGGTCATTTTTACGCACCGGCGTGGTCATTTTTACGCACCGGCGGACCGCGTGCTGACGATTGGTTATTCCTTACTTGACCAGCTGGCAGATCAAATGCCATCCTGGGACCAAACTAATTTTTTTCAATCGTAAATATAAGTACGTTTCCACTTGTTGTCACAATGTCGGGAAAGTCGGGTGGTCACAATGTCGGGTATTGACACATTGAGCGCCACGTACCCATCCGTGGTCATTTTTACGCACCGGCGGACCGCGTGCTGACGATTGGTTATTCCTTACTTGACCAGCTGGCAGATCAAATTACAAATGCCATCCTGGGACCAAACTAATTTTTTTCAATCGTAAATATAAGTACGTTTCCACTTGTGGTCACAATGTCGGAAAAGTAAATCCACCAATGACCCAAATCGTCAAAATTCAAATACTCACCGGTGGGGCTCACGGCGCTCGAAGTGTTAACAAAAACATACATATCGACAGATACGTAACTCGAAAGTATTATTTTCAAATTAGTGCTTGTAAACGCAGATATTATTTTCTAACCTTGAGAGATTATTTTAGGAACTATGTACGAACTATTGGATCTGGATGGATCGTGCTTTAGCAACGGGAAGAGGAATTACCTAGGGACTCAACAAGCGACTTGAAGATCTAGACGACATCTGCCTTCTTTTACTTTGACAAGATGACATGCAGGCAAAACTTGATTCAGTGCAGTCAGGAGCAGAAGCAGAACAGGCCATAGAATAAACATTGCCAAAACAAAGTTTATGCGAATAAACACCTTAATATGGAGCGCCCTCTACATCGAAAACCAGATGCTGGGAGATGTACCGTCTTTCTGCTATCTCGGCAGCATACTCGTATTAACATCATCAGGCGGTTGGGATAAAGATATACGCAGAAGAATAAAATCTGGCAAACAAGCTTTCGGACGACTCAATCCCGTATGGCGCTCTTCTTACATTTCAATCAACTCGAAACTGAACACTTTTAAGACTTGTATGGATGCGAGTCATGGAACGACATAAGCGCTGTTCAAACATTCATAAACCGTTGTCTACTATCAAATGAAAGACTATGGCGAAGAACGCATCAAAACTGAAATTCAAAGAAGGAATTGGAGGTGGATTGGTCACACAATGAGAAAACCAGACGGCGATATCACCAAAACTGCCATTGAATGGAACCACAAGGAAGCCGTAGGCAAGGCAGACCGTCCCACACATAGCGACTCACAGTGTTTTATGAGTGGCAAAAACTCCCAATTTTAATTAGTTCCGATCTCTGCATTTTTGATCCCTATCTGTAAATAACATTCCAATTAACTATATTTTAAAAGGTTTTGGCGATATCTTGGCGAAATATCTCTGTATAAGCATTTTAGAGAGTATTTTGTAAGCCCATATCTTCGAAACTATGAAATGCATTGGAACTTCGTTTAATTCATAGAATACAGAACCATTTGAAGTGTTATTTTGCATTAAAAAACTGTTATTGTGTTGTCATTTTCCTTTACCTGCAATTTGCCAAAACTCAGGGTGTTTCATTTTCTCCAGGATAAAACTGTACTCGCGAGGCTGACCGAGGTCTTGACGTTAACAAAAATGTATAAACTAGATTCTTAGTTAACCATTGCAATAAAGAAAATTCTGCATGTAGCTGCCTATGTTGATTATATTACAGAAATGATAAAACTTACTCGACAAAAAACAACCTAAAATGTACTCTGTTACACTGTGTTGAACATCTTTATAAAATCATACCTTAAGGGGTTCGGGAAGTATCAAATGGCAAAACCCATTTGATACTCCTAGTTTAAAATAAACCGAATATCAATTTAACACTAATGAATTTGTTTGTGTTTATAATCTTTTTGAGCGTGCAAAATTTGGATGATTGTGACTATAATTATGTATGCCTCATTGTTTGTGTCCTTTTCACATATTCCTAAAACACAACCTATTATTAATGAACACATTGCTAAATCAATGATGTTTTTTTCTGGATAGTTGGAATGATTGATTAATTAACAAAAAACGGTAAATACTTATATCCGACATATCCGATTTACTTAGTTGCATGTACTGGTTTAAATCAATAAGAAGATACAAAGCGTTTTTTGGCACTATATGTATGTACATATATCGTCCTCTTAAATCCAAAATGACGAACATCAAAAAAAATCAAAATTAATAAACTACACATTCCTACAAAATTTTAGAGTTCAATATCTAAAATTGGCCATTTTAGGAGTGAAATCCAAAATGACATGATTCATAAAATTTTAATTATACCCTACACCACACTGTGGTACAGGGTATTATAACTTTGTGCATTTGTTTGTAACACCCAAAAGGAGAAGAAATAGAGCCATCGTTTATTATACCGATCGACTTAGAATCACTTTCTGAGTTGATTTAGCTATGTCCGTCTGTCTGTCTGTCCGTCTGTGCATGTATTCTTGTAATCAAAGTACAGGTCGCAATTATGGTCCGATCTCGACGAAACTTTACACATATCTTTTTTTTTGGCCCAAGGACGATCCCTATTGAATTTGGTTAAAATCGGTTTAGATTTAGATATAGCCCCCATATATATGTTAGCCCCGATTTGGCATGTAAGCGCTGTAAAAACTTTATTTTATTATTATATGAATGAACACTGTTAAATTTGGAAGAAATCGGTTTAGATTTAGATATAGCCCCCATATATACGTTACCCCCGATTTGACATGTAAGCGCTGTAAAAATGTTATTTTATATCCCATCAGTGCGAAATTCGGCAAAGAGAAGTTTCTTATTACACGAAGGAATACTGCTAAATTCGGAGAAAATCGGTTCAGATTTAGATATAACACCCATATATATGTTACCCCCGATTTGACCTGTAAGCGCTGTAAAAACTGTATTTTATATCCGAAATTCGGCAGAAAGAGGTTTCTTATTACATGAAGGAATACTGCCAAATTCGGAGAAAATCGGTTCAGATTTAGATATAGTACATAGCTCCCATATGTATGTATGTTAACCCCTATTTGACATGTAAGCGCTGTAGAGACTGTATTTTATATCCGATCAGTACGAAATTCGACAGAAGGAGGTCTTTTTACATGAATGAGTATTCAGAGAAGATCGGTTCAGATTTATATTAAAGCTCCATATATATGTTCCTCCTGATTTGGTATCAAACCGCTATAGAAGTTGTATTTTACTTCCGATCATTAAAATTTTCCAGAAAGATGTTTCTCAATTTAGGAACGAATATTGCTTAATTTAGCGATTATCGTTTCAGAATTAGATAATATGTTTCTACCCATTTACCAATTATTCCAAATTATTATGGCAATGACCCTTATCGCATTGTAAGGGAGGTGTAGGTATTATATAGTCGGCCCCGGCCGACTTTCTGCCTTTCCTTACTGGTTTTTTATTCAGAATGTACACTACAAATAATTGTACTAGATTTGTTATTTGATTTCGCCTTAATTGACTGGAAACCCATAAATCTGGTAAAAAGCTTACAATTACTTTACTTTGTTTTTTGCTTTTCCTGGCACAGCATGATCTTAACATAACATTTATTACACGTTTTCCACGTTTCTATGCCCTTTATTTGAGTCAAATCTGGTAAAGAGTTATCCCCTAAGAATCGATATATTGTACAATGTACCCTAATGTACAATATATTTATTCATATATACATACATCCATACTTACATTTAAGAACAGGGAGGAAACAAAAATCACTAAGAACTGTGCTGATTATGCGCAAGAACAGAAAAAAAACGAAAGTGCTTAGTAAACGAAATAATATAATTATTGTCGCTCTAAACTCGGTACAACAAATGCAATTGAGAGAGGAAGAGAGCGAGTGAACGGTAAAACTGCAAGTTGACTAGACGAAATGTACCTAGTAGAAACCCAAATAGCCCAACAAAAAAAGGTATAAAAGCGTAGGGAACATCAGAAAAACCACCCCCTCTCCGGCAAGCGCGGTGGTGTACCATTAAATTATTAATAATATTGAAAAACCAACAAAAAAAAGTGCTTATCGCACAATTTCTGTTTTTTTCTTGTACACGTTTATGTGAATGTTTGTAAGTACATACATACATATGTTCATATGTATACATACGTATGTATGTTTGTGTGCGTGTGTCACACTGAGAAAATCCCATGCGACCCTATCGAGAAACATGGCACCGGCGCACACATTCGCCTTTTGTCCGCGTTATTGCATTGAATTGAATTTTTTTTCTGATAACGAATATACCCAGCGACGTATATACGGAGGCCTACTTGGAAGAGGCCTTCAAGAAGACCTGTCTAGACCTTATAAAAAAAGTCAATACCTAATAACGCCTTCTGTAATCCTTATTTTCGCCTTACAAAAAATCGTGCATTCTTTCTCGTCCGCCTTGTTTAAGGCACAAGGCGGACGAAGGCCTTACACAGGGCCTTCATATAGAAGGTAATTCATAAGGTCTTTGCAAATAATAACATATAATTGTTGAGCAACTTTAAACATCATTTGATTGCATACGAGAGCGATAGAATTAAGAGGGAGCAACACAATTCCAAACAGAACACAGCAAGCAAAAGACAATTGCGTTTCCAAAAAGAGTCAAGCAGGCGTATTGTGTTTTTTGGTCTTTAGAAAATGTTGAAGTCAGTTATGTTTTTGGTGGTTCGCGTGGTAATTGAGTTTTTCTAAACAAACAAATGTAGGTAGCTCCGATTAAGTACCCTCCTTTTCTTATAATGTTTCTTTCAAGTTTATAACTTTTTATAATATTTCTTAAATTTTTTAATACAGCAGAATAGTCTTTAATTCTTGCTTTTAAGTGCATATAGTACTTTTAATTATACAAAATGATTATTTATTTATACTGAGTGTTTATATATTTATTTGTTTATGTTCTATGTAATTCTCTTAAACACAAGTCTAATATCAGTTATACACAGGTAGTTCCGTTTTAGTAGCCTCACATTCATTTTTATTTAAAGTTTATTTTAAGTTTTTAAATGTTTATCCATTATTATTATTTCTTGTTTCTGTAGTATTTATAACCATATATGGCCTATGGCTCGGTTAAATATTGAATAAAAAAAATAAAAAAAAAAAATAAATAAATAAATACATATAATTTCAGATTTGGAAAATCAAGTAAAACCTTTGAGGAACGATTTATAAACCCAAAATTAAGTTTTCGTGGAAGAATTCTCACAGATCAAGTTTTATTTGGAACAATCAGTTAAAAACAATACTGATGACAACAAAGAACAGAAGGAAATTTATTTTATTCTATTTATTTTATTTTATAACTAGTCCACAAAAATGTATATTTCATAAATAAAGATTGGGATTTGGTAAATAAGGCCTTTAAATTAAAGTCTTCCATAAGGCCTTCTAGTTCGGGGCTTATGTAAGACCTGTCGTATTTCACTTTCCGTAAGACCTTGTATAGGGTGATCCATTTCGAGATTCCCTACTTTTTTAAAGAAAAAAAAAACAGAAAATTCAAATAGAATGGGGAATGTTTATTATCATTACGTCTCAGATGGTCCATCCGTTGAGTCCAATTTTCGATGACTCGTTCGAGCATTTCGACTGTTAACTGGCGAATGACACGCGTAAACGTTGTTCAGGCGTAAGTCATTCCATGATGAAATGCCAAATAATACTTAACAAAAATAACATGACAGCATGACATGACTCACACGTGATCTGTCAAAAAAAGGCTATTGAAAAAAGTATCTCTACTTGGATCACCCGTTATTATAGGTCTCAGCAGGCCTTATATCATGCCTTGGTTTGGAGACCAAGGCCTGCCAGTCCCATTACGTACTCATTTATTTTTTACACAACGTGTCATTGGCGACCAAGGCCTTCCACACTCACTTCCTTTGCGAGGACAATTCCAGAATTCTTTATATTATAAAGAATATATTATTATTATTATATTATAAAGAATTCAGGAATTGTCCTTCTATAAGGCCTCGCAAAGTAAGTGAGTGAGGAAGGCCTTGGTCGCCAATGACACGTTGTGTAAAAAAAAAATGAGTACGTAATGGGACTGGCAGGCCTTGGTCTCCAAACCAAGGCATGATATAAGGCCTGCTGAGACCTTCTTTACGCTGGGGTGAGAGAAGATACGACGACGTACAGACGAACATACACATGTGTGAGTTGACTGCGCGCGCTAGTGAGAGCATTTCTTTGGCGACCACAAACTCTCTCCGACACGCTGCTGTTACTCTCCGGCTAGCTGGCTTTCTGACAAGCAGCGGTGCAATCCACAAAAATAACGTTCTCGGTTCGGGTTGTTTCGCACAATACTCAATGTTCTAGTTGAAAACGTGAAACGTATTAATTCTGACCGTTTATTGTGTAGTAACGGGCGAAAACAATCCCAACAAAAAGAACCTAAACCAAAGGTGGAAAATTCATTCGGACGGGCATAGCGGCGGCTGTGTGTGTTCTGTTTTGTTAGCTGGCTGACTCGCTGACTGACTGTCTGTGACGGTTTTTTTGTTGTGAAATAAAGCAAAAACGCCATAGAGCCATCACACAGGGAAGGGACGAGGAAAAACTGCCCCCAAGAACAAAAAAGAAGAAAACACATGAGACGACTGTCTGAACAACAAACACACTGACGCACGGAATAAAAAAACAAAACACAAACGAAGGAAATTAAGAGTGAAGAGCTCCAATTAAACATTCTTATCAGTTCATCACAGTGCCAGTCAACAAGACACAACATAAAATCCTGCCCTATAAGAAAATAAAATAAAAAAACAGAAAATACATCAAAAGTCTGCATCATCAACAACAGTTTCACCCAGTTACGGCGACGTCGTTATATTCCCCCACCATAATTCATGAGGAACTCGACAAATAGTAGTAGCACTGCTACTACTGTAACTAATAATAATAATAACAATGACACCAGATACGTCACCATTCCCGCAGCAGCCAACAAGGTGAGTTGTAATATAATTTAAAGTATTTTTAATTTTTTATATGTACATACATACATCCATATGTATGTGTCGTCGTTTTTCTGTCTACTGTGTTGGATGGGTGTTTTTCACTGCTATTGGAAATTGACATATACTACCATCAATATGGAACTGTTGTAAATTTATTTTCTGCGCCGAAGCAGAATCCAGCAGGCTGCCTGTCAGTTGGTCAACCATCATCATCCGTCGTCTATCATGCGTTTTAGTTTGCTATCATATTGTAGATGATGCCATTTAAGAAACTGAATGTATTCTTATGGTCAGCGCTAGATAAAAGCAAACATCTGGCGTAGTCGACAGTCGTGATACCCTACAGCACCTTGTTATAACAGAATTCTATTTTTTTTAGATTTTCTATAGAGTTGATCTGGATAAAATAATATTTCTCGACATTTCTCGCTTTAAAACTGCGATTGGTGTTCCAGAATTTACGCTTGTGCATTTGTTTCCATCACCTTAAAGTAACAGGTCTTCCAATTTGATATTTAAAAAAACAATATTTTTGAAGAAAAAACAAAAATCCATCTTTGAGGTCTTGATTCGACTGTGGCCCATTGGCATAGACGGAGCTCCAAAGAAAAAATCTAAAGGTGTAAAATCACAAGATCTCGGTGGCCAATTGTGATTGCATCTTGGAGAAATCATACGGTTCTCTTCACGCAAGAGTGACAGCTTGAGTCATGACAACTGCTAAAATAGCGGGCTATTCAAAATTAAACCTCTTATTGGAATTACAATCACTTTCTATGATGATTTATCCATTTTTGCCTGTCCATATATTCTGCTGATCAAAGTACAGCTCGCATGAAATGTGAAGAAATATTTACCAAAATTTATCCACGTTTTCGAAAGTTATTGGAAAATGTTCACTCGATATTGTCAAAATTTCATTGGAACAACCAAAAAATTTCCATTCGGGTAAACCGACTAAGGTATACCTTCATTTTGAGAGTAATGTAATATGGAGTTTCGGTTGGGAGATGCCATAAGGTTGAAAAAAATGCATTATTTGCCAGTCTATAGTCATTGGAAATGTTGTCTGAAAAAAAAATATGTAATCATATAGATGATTGCTATAGAAACGGGAATATTGTGTTTTAATGAATCTGTTAATTTGTGTGGGGGTACCAGAAGTGGATTGACGAATACGCCTATTTTGTGCTTAACAGTAGATACTTTAAAGACATTGCACTATACTAGTGCTTACATGCACTGGTACTAAAGTTGTAAGCAGTTAACTTTTTGTACAAAATTATCCCTTTTTGTAGGAGGTACCAAAAGCGGCGGGGTGACTTCGCACATTTTTCTCAATATAATAGCGACATATAAACTGTTACTATGTGTGGAATTACAGAGGATTTCGGATAGGTATTATATAGAATCAATACACTGTCCAACAAATTAGGACTTTTTGATTGGAACAGAATAGCGACCCTATTATTCTGAAAGGGCATGTTGAGTAGCTTAGTTTTGTAAAAAAAACATATGGTCCAACTGGTCTGAGGTTTTTTTACAGTGGGTCAAAATTTTCTTTTTTTTGGTCGAAGGAAGCATTATACTAAATGAAAATAGTGATGTAATTTAATGTCTGCGAGATTTCTTATTGTCAGAGTTATATAGTGGAATTTTATGAGGATCATCTTTGTGGAAGATCTTAACCCACTATCTTCCCTCTTAATGGGTCAATTTGGCGCTTTTTTCGAATTTACGTTATATTATTTATTTGTATAAGTTGGCGTGTAATATTCCTATATTTACAAGTTTGGTGTCATTGGCGACTCCCACTTAACTTTTCGGCAAACATTTTTGTAAAATATTTTTAACCTTAAATGTCCTATTTGAAAGGACTTTTGTGATATTTTCGAAAAAAGGGCCAAATTTATCCATTAAAAGGGGAGTTTGAGGGTTAAGGTCTTCGACAAAAATGATCCTCATAAAATTTCACTATATAACTCTGACAATAGGAAATCTCTCAGACATTAAATTACATCACTTTTTTCATTTAGTATAATGCTCTCTTCGACCAAAAAAGTAAAACTTTGACCCACTGTAAAAAAACTCAAACCAGCTGGACCATAAGTTATTCTACAAAAATGATCTACTCAACATGACCTTTCACAATTACAAAGTCGCTCTTCTGCTCAAATCATTCCATAGATATAACGACTTTTAATTTACATTATAGTATTTTTGTATGTATAAGTTGGCGTGTAATTTAGCTTATTAAGCGTAGAGAGTTATATTTATAAATTTGGTGTCTTTGGCGTAGAATATTTTAATCCTTAAATGCCCTTTTTGAAAGGACTTTTTTAGATTTTTTCGAAAAAATGGCCAAATTGACCCATTAAGAGGGAAGCTAGAGGGTTAAGATCTTACACAAAAATGATGCTCATAAAATTCCACTGTATAACTCTGGCAATAAGAAATCTCTCAGACATTAAATTACATCACTTTTTTCATTTAGTATAATGCTCCCTCAAACAAAAAATGAAAACTTTGACCCACTGTAAAAAAAAAACTCAGACCAGCTGGACCATAAGTTTGTTCTACAAAATTATGATCTACTCAACATGCCCTTTTAAAATTATAGGGTCGCTATTTTGTTCCAAAAATGCTGTTGGACAGTGATATTACACTCAATTTTACCCCTTTGTGAGTGAGGTAATAAAAGGAGTGAACCATCTTCAAACTTAGCAAGTGGTAAACAAATATTATAGTAATAATTTATAATAAATAAAATGAATAATATTTGAAATAAGGATATGTATGTATGTATACCCATTTTAAAATGAGAATGTTACATTTTCTTTTGCCAATTTAATATGAAATAAAATGCCTGATCTATTACTTTCTTTTTAGAGAATACGCAAAATGGATCACTACGTTCATCAATTTAAATTTAAAATATCCTAATTCCAAATGAAATTCATCCAATTGAACTTTGCCAATTAAAATTGAAAATCTCAATTTCAAAAGAAATTTAGCCTATTTCTAATGGAAAATCTCAATTTCAAATGCAATTTAGTTAATTTCAAAGGAAATTTTGCCAATTTCAAGTGTTATCATTTATCTCATTTATAATGGGAAAATTCTCAATTATTTCCATATACATATATTTAACAACAGCTATTTTAAAAGTTATTGATAGTATTTTATAAAATCAAATTATTCTCAATTACAAATTTGAATTGGAAATATCCTAATTCCAAATGAAATTTGGCCTATTTTAAATAGAAAATCACAATTTTAAATGGAATTTACTTAACTTCAAGATCTATTTTAAAATAAATTTGGTCAATTTCAAATGTTGGCCTTGGAGAACATTGTAAATTTTTACAAAAATTTAGTTACCGGATATTTTTGTTATAATGGATATAACTCTTTAAAATTAGTTATTCGCGAGTAGGACTTGAATATTAAACGAAAGGAATTTAGACAAATTTTAGAGTAACTTCTTGCATTAAGAAATACTAATAGTAATGTCATTGCCTGAGCCAACAACACGAAAACTAATATATTTTACGTTTTTTTATTATTCCAGCAAGCACATGTTGAAAAGGTAGTCTTTGATAATCGTATTAAGAGAAAAAATGTTTTGGCCTTAAATGAAAAGGTAGCCGCTATACGAGAATATGAGAAACGACCGATCTACAAACGCATTGGAAGAATGTTCCAGTGTAGTCCTGATCAAATAAAACGCATTGTCCAACAAAAGGAGGTCATTCTAAATGCCTGGGAGCAACGAACGCGTAAATGCCGTGACGCCAAAACACTCGAAATGAAAGTGGTGCGAGTGTCAATGCTGGGAAAGGCCGTCTATGAATGGATACGCCGCATGATGTACTACAAGGATATTTTGATAACCGATGGTCTCATACAAAAGATGGCATTGCAATTTAAAAGTGCAATGGGATTGCAAAATTTCTTTCCCCATCAGGAATGGTGTGATAAATTTCGTGCCACATATAAAATATATACATGTGATAGTAAAACGTTAAACATCGCCTACACCCAAGGACACTCGGTGCAAATTAAAGATGTTATGAAAGATGTTTTGTCCGAGTGTTGCCCCAATGAGGGGGACGAAGAGAATGACAATGTGCCGAGAGTAATTTTGGATGATGATGACGATGGTATGAGCGACAATGACAGTGATGAAGAGGGAGAGAGTAATGCTCAATCGAAAGCGACTCCAAAAGAAAATCTTAAGACAAAATTACTTAGTAAGGATAATAGTAAAACTATTGTATACCCAAAGCCTGGTACGATACCAGGCATGCATCAGCTGGTAGCGTTGCCCATTCAAGGCAATGGTTTGGCGGGCATGGGACAAAAAGTACTGGTCGCCACGCCAATTGTTCCACCGGGACAAAAACAAGGATCAGGACCAATGACTATGACAATTATACCATTGGCTACTCTGGGTCAACCTGCAAATAATAACATGAATGCAGCTTCTATGGCGGCGGCTTTGACTTCTGCTTGTTATGCCCAAAGTTCTTCGACAAGAAATGGAAATAATAACGATGATAATATATCTATACCGAATCCTATGGTGGAAATTAAACAAGAAATCAAGGAAGAGCCTAAGGATGAAGAATTTTTGGCCGAATCAAAACAAACGGCACAGGATCCGCCAATTAAAATTAAAAAGGAATATATAAGCGACGAAGAAGATGACTTCAACCCGCCGCCCATCAACAAACAAACTGCATCAGTCATGCCCACATTATTACCAGCCCATGTGGTGGCCATACCAATACATAATAGAGACATGTTAGAAGAGTCCTCCAAAGATTCGCTCGATGATCTAACATTGTCCTCATTAAGGAAGATAATAAAAACTGAGGAGTCCTCAGCAACAGAGCAAGAAGACTCCGAAAAACAAAAAACTGCAGAAGAATTTAAAAATAACTCACCTGTTCCAGAAAAAATATGTCCCCCAACAGCAAATATGCCACCGATGCCACCTTTAACAAAAGCACCCACTATGAAAGCATCATCTGTATCGGCAGCAACACAATCGTCGTCAACGTCTACTACGCTTAGGACGGCAAATCGTAAACGTCCAAATTCACCAGAAGATTACAGCGATAGCCAAGAATTACCCGCAATTCGTACATGCTCAGAAGCCCGCAAATATTTAAAACTCTTAGAGGATTTTGCACTGGAACGCGAAAATTTCCGTCTAATCGGTTTAATAACCCGAGCTGATGAAGTCCTAAGAGAACTAGATCGCAAAGAGGCTAGTGAAGGAGGCGACAATGAAGATGTGGACGTGGATTGAAGGTGCAGAGCATTAATGTTTTGTCTACTAGCTTTAAGTATTCTTTATGTATGTATACCAAAAAAAGAAGCCAAAGTTTCTATTGTTATCGCACAGTGGCAAGGAAGCGCAAAATTTGTATTTCCTAAAAGAAAATTCAATTTGTGGGGACTTCGAAAACAATATTTAGTTTTAATTTTTTTCATAAAAGGTGTTCCTTTTTGTATGACTAAGGCAGGACCTTCGCATCTTATTCTATTGGTGAATTATAAGTTATGTAAAAAATTATTACAAGATAATGCATCGCACATTTAAAGAAACGCATTGATAGTCCCTCCAAACCACTGTCATCTTAGATATAATTCTTTATTATAGAAGACCCCTTCTCTGTACAAATTCAAAACTTTATTTTTTTTTATAAAAAGCTGTAAATAGAACCAAAGAATAGATATAATAAATAAATAAAATGAATTAATACCAATTGCATAATTTTTGTTCTTCACAAATACTTTGTAAAGCAGTCAACAACTAATTTTTTACACTACGAGACTTGTGACCACAAGAGTCACTGTCGTATACTGCCAGACATGCGCAGAGAGAAAATTCCATAGACAAATTCATGTTTGGCGAGAACTCGTGTATCCAATGAAATGTATGTATGTAGGGGTCTTCCCCTCATAGTCTTTCATCTCACTCTCCTTGGTTTACTAAAAATAATCATCGTCATTGTTCATGAAAGTCAAATATCAAGTCTTTTTCTTTTTGATAATCATTTTGTTTAAAGTTCTCCAATACCTTATGGCAAGAAGCGTGAATATATGTACGTTCGATTGAAAATATGTGTGGAACGTAAAGGTTAGATCGATAGTTCCATTTGTAATGCTTTATTTTGTTAAGCTTTGCGGGATATTCTTTAATTTATTCACTCTGTACTATTTTTAGTCAGAGTCAAATGAAAACACTTTGTGGATTTCATTCACTAGTTGTTTAAATTTGAAATACTCATCAAATTTTGCAAAACACATATGGATTAAATTAGAAAATTGCCTTTCGAATCAAAGAGAATGTTTCATAAAACATACAATTTGTTTGCAACGTTTATATGTAGAATTAATAAATTATCGTAATAGAAATCAGTTCGTAATATGATGATATACATACATTAATCAAAGACAAAGTTTGTGTAACATTTTGTTCGAAACAAAACAAAAATTTGGTAGCTTTTAAAATACGTTTCCCCCAATTTTAGATATAGCCCCCATACATATGTTACCCCCGATTTGACAGAGAGAGTATTCGGGGAAAATCGGTTCAGATTTAAACATATTCCCAATATATATATGTTACACCCGATTTGACATGTAAGTGCTGTAGAAATCGTATTTTACATCCGATCTGTACGAAATTCGGCAGAGTTTTCTTATTACGTTAATGAACACTACCAAATTGGGAGACAATCCGTTCAGATTTAGATATAGCCCCCATATATACGTTTCACCCAATTTGACATGTAAGCGCTGTAGAAACCATGTTTTATATTTGATCTGTACGAAATTCGGCAGGGAGTTTTCTTATTACATGTATGTACACTGCCAAATTCATATCTCAATGCACATTTTCGCATTGTTAGGGAGGTGAGGGGATTATATAGTCGGCCCCGTCCGACTTTCTGTCTTTCCTTACTGGTTTTAGATTTACTTAATTTCATTTGGGTTTAGGATATTTCCAATTTAAATTAAAACAAGTAAGAAAATCATCTGAACAAAAAGTCCGACAACAACATTACTACAAGGTAGTTAGTTCTGCTGGGCCGAATCTAATGTACCCTCCTCTATGGATTGCATTTAATTTGACGTATTCTGTTTAAAACAAGTAAGAAAAGTTCAGTCGGGTAAACCGATGGAGGTGTACCCTCACTTTGGGTGTAGTACAATATGGAGTATGGCATTTTTGGGCATTTTGGGAGTTACCAGAACGGTGAAACACATATGTTTTTAAATTTAATTTATTTTTTTGTTTTCAGCGGAGTAACCGAGCCTATAAGGCCATATATGATTACAAAATACGACAATAAATATTCTACTCGAAAATCTTAAATATCTATAATGTATCAATAGACTTAATTATAAAATAATACAAAAAACAAGAGTTTTAAAAAATCGTGACTAAATTCCTCCTAACTTTCACAGTATTTATAAGCAGTTATGCTGAAATCAACAATAGGAAAAACTACTCACTTTTTAAAAAATATATATGCAAAAAAACAACTCAAATTATGAACAAAAAAAAAACATTAGACATAAAATACAAGCATAATAATTGAATGCAATAATAAAAGAAAATAAGGGAAAATAAAACAATTTTGAGGCGATTGAAGATAAGAAAACAAGAGTTCTAAATATCAGTCCTACTACTCACTCAAAACCTACTCTAACAGGTCATATCATCCAATTAGGCAATAATAAGATTGGAACAATAAAAAAAACAAAAACTAAAATGAATGAGAAAAAAATTACAAAATCAAAATTCATGAAGCTGAACATATTGATAGAGCTTATCTTTGTATGTGCTAACTGAATAATTGAAAGTTTTAAGCGACACAGGCAGATTGTTGTATATACTTGCTACTCTCACAAGAAACGACCTCTCTAAAATTACAGCTAACCTTGGAATAACAATTTGTGTATTTCTTGTCGACCTACCAAAACTGAAAAGGTCCAACATAAATTGCTCTGTGCACTTTATAGAAGTGCAACAAACTTCTTATTTTAACGAAGTTAGCAAAGGTACAACCAAGAAAATCTGTTACACATTGCGAGATGTGATTATGCCACCTCACATTATATGCATATCGCATAACTTTGTGGAACAACAACCTCACCCTTTGCATAATGTAACCAACACAACCTGAAAATACCTCAATACCATACACAAAAATAGGCATTATCAACGCATGAACAACACGAATCTTAATACTACGCGGCATAACCAAATCCAGGTTGTATAATTTTCGTAAAAGAAAGTTAACTCTGGAAATTAATGAGTTTACATGCAACTCAAAAGATAAATTATTATCTAGGATTACACCCAGACACTTAAAATTGCTTACAACATCTATAGCTGTGCTACAGATGGAAACAGAAATAGCATCTGTAGGTATATTGCCGGAAAACATTGCCTTGGTTTTAGAGGCATTAATTGACAGGCCATTATTGTTCATCCAATTAACTAACAAATTAACAGTGAAGTCAATTGTACTCTGCAAAACATCTAAAAACACAAAATCACCATTAAACAAGATCTGCAAATCATCAGCAAATGCATATACTATTTCTACCAACTATACGATTGAACAAGTCATTAACATACATAATAAATAACAATGGACCCAAAACTGATCCCTGTGGAACTCCACTACTCACCGGAAGGACACTAGACGAACAATTCTAGACACATACTGTTTCCTACCAGACAAATACGAATACATTAATCTGCAGGCTGTTGAGGAAAATCCAAAGTGGCAGTAAAGCTTTTCAACTAATATGCTATGATAAACTCTGTCAAAGGCTTTTTCAAGATCCAGTGACAACAGCCACCCTCACTTACTCTCTTCCTAACATTATCAGTTAAACCAAGAAGTAGAGAAGTGGTGCTACGATTACGTCTGAAACCAGACTGACTGTCATGCAATAGTGACATACCATCATGTTGTGTTCAGCCATTTTTGACAAAATTGGCATAATAGAAATTGGCCTAAGATCACTACTATCTTTATTCTTCCGAATTGGCACAATTTTAGCCACCTTCCAATCCTCCGGAAAACCGATGTAGTCAACAACGTATTAATTATATGAACCAAGTAAGTACCAATATGTGGGAAGATAAGCTTTAAAAATCGCAGTTTAAACCCATCATAGCCCACAGCGGTTGACTTGATCATACCAAATGCTTCAACAACGTCAGAGTAATCAACAGCACGAAACGAAAAACCACCATGAACATTAACAGGTATATACGGAACACTCAAACTGCTATGTGTCTGATTCGCTACAAAACCACGATTTAACTGATCAACATCTACAACTTGGACTTCATCACTATCATCACACACGCCATTCCTGTATCTATTTTATATGCACGCCTCTTAACAGGAATAGTGGAGTGTATTCGCTGAAGATTCATATTCAACACATTTAACTGCACATCAACATTGGAAGTAACATATATATCATGAAAAGTACACAAATTTACAGCTTCTTCTAAGAAACCTGGAGTAAGTCATAATCTTGTCAGTCTATAAATGTTGTCTAATACACAGAATATTAAACCATTTAGATGATTGCTACAGAAGTTAAAGGGAAATGTTTTGCGAATGAATCTGCCTGCGTGGAGGTACCAGAGGGGGTTTGATAATTAAATTTTGTGTTGATATGTGGGAGGTACCAAAAGGGAGGTTGTCATTTTTGACTTGATTGTAGGTACTATGTATAAAAGCTTACATTGCACCAATTTTCAAGTATTTATGTGCACTGGTATTGAAATAATAACCTTTAAACGTTTTGTGCAAAATGGCCCATTTGTGTGGGTGTTGTGACAAATTCGCCCACTGACGGACGTGGGTCAAATGACTAAAAATACCCAAAACAGATACCCGCCGTACATACTACGGGTCTCAGGTCACTACCTCAATGTGTTACACTAAAGTGAGGGTGTAATAAAACGAATGTTTGGGCCAATTTTTCAGACTCTTAAAAAAGATGTGCAAAAATGGTAAGATTTAGGAAGCGATATCTGCAAATCTGTTATGACATGTGATGAAATTCTCCTTGTCAAAGATGGATCAGAACTTTTAATTAATATAACAGGATATTTATTTTTGTCTAAAAAATTTATAAAAAGTTGCTAAATGGTAAACATCGATATATTTAATTTTTTGAAAAAAAAATCCAGTTTTATGGTAATTTCAAATTTTAAAAAATTCATTTTTGACTGAACCGTTTTTTTTACAAAGTTGGATTTTTTTCAGATTGTAACGGTTTCTTATTTTACCATTTTATAAACTTTTTGGGAATTATAAAATTAGGCAAATGAAATTTAGCTATTTCAAATTGAGAATCTCAATTTCAAATTAAATTCAGACATTTTCAAATAGAAAATCTCTATATCAAATGAAATTTAAACAATTTCAAACGTAAAATCTCAATTTCATTTTCATTTATTCTTACGTTGCAATCAATGCACAAGCCAAGAAGACCAATTTGACAGCATTGCCGAAGGCAACTGCGTTTAATAAGTTTTACAATATAAAAAATATAACTTAGACATTAAAACATTAACATTAAAAAATACATATAAAGTAGAGTTGGGCACTTTAGTTCTTTTTAGTTCAGTTCAATTGAGTGAACTAGTTCGTTCATTTAGTTCAATAGTTCACTTCAGCTCTTTAGCTCACCAGCTTTTTAGCTCACCGGCTCTTTAGCTTAGCTCACCAGCTCACTTTACTTAAACAGCTCGTTAGTTCAGCAGTTGTTTCGTTCAGATCACCAGTTCAAATCAGCCGCTATTAAAGGAATCTGATTGGAACATGAATGGAATGAATTGAATATAGAAACGCATTTGTATAGGAAGAATCCTACATTCATGATGACATAAAAATGAAAAACAATACATAACAGCTGAGAAGAGAGAGCGAAATGAGAAGAGAGAACGAAATGACAGGGTTGAACTACTGAGCTGAAATGAACGAGTTGTGTGAACTAGTTCGTACCGTTCAGTAAAGTGACCCGTTCAATTGAACTAGTTCGTTCACGAACTACACAACTCTAATATAAAGCTTTTACTTAAAACTATGTAAAATGTAAATGTAAAATCTCAAATTTAATAGAAATAGCTGTTTTTCGTTTAGAATTCATGCGTACGTTAACGTTCGACATCGTGGGTCAGGAGGTTAATGACTGTATTAACTAAAGAACATAGTTGGAGATCAATTAGATCATAGGAAATATATCAGACTACAAGGCTGATTCCATGACTGATACTATATGACATGTATGTACACATTATGTATACTGATTTTCAGCTAGGAAATCAATTTGATTACCTGTCATAGTGAAACTTTAAACGTTTATAACTCCTTAAGTACTTCCCTCCCCACCATTTCTACACTCTATCAATCCTCTTAACCGACTTAAATAACAAACTAAATAATAATATAATAAAATATTAATAATAATAAAACATAAAATAATAAAAAAAAGTTCTCCCCCAACAATATTACTCTTATCTTGCTTCTGGGATAAGTTTGAGGCAAAACGCATTAAGATAGGACATGTACATAAGTCCACTCAATACTCGTAAATAAATTTGTGGTTTTCTGGAATATCAACATATCGTCGGCTTAATGCTATTTTGTTCCATACGCCATTTTTTATGATCGGAGAAAAACGCAATTTATTGTTTGAGTAAAAACGGGACTGAAGAGTTACACACTTTTTATTCCATAGGGTTCCCAACAGTATTTGTATTATTCCCATGCATTTCTATGCCATTATATTAAAAAATAAGCAAGTTATAACAATTTTTGTACATGGCATTTTGGTCCATATCCACTTTTATTTTAATATTTTTTCGTATTTGTATTACATGGACCACAAAGAAGGTCGGTATGAAAGGAGAGTAATTTATATATTGTGATCGAAAGAACGTAAAATAGTGAGTAAAAAATATAAGGCGATATAAAAATGGGGATATAGAACAAATATATAAAAATTGTTTCCCTTAAATCAGAGTTAAATCGATTTACCCTACCAATATCTCGAAAACTAGACGAGATAGGAAATTATTGCAGATTCTGAAAGAGCATGCTTGAAACCCATATAATCAACTCCTAACTCCAAAAACGCAAAAATGGCGTATGGACCAAAATAGCATTAAGCCGACGATATGTAAACATTTTCCGATTTTCGGATTTTATCATAAATATACCTATTTAGCTAATCATCTATCTAGCGATCCATATATGAAACTCCTAGGTAAGTCGAAGTTTTGCTGACTTTTTCCAACACATGGCTTTTTCAAATGTACGGAGATATGTACAGGTATTTTGGCTTTCTTGAACATTTCGATTTTTTGAAAAACCAAAGAAATAAAATCTTATTAATGTTGACGTGATCCAGTATTCAATCTGTCCACTTATCGATAAACAATTCACAATCGAAAAGAGCTATATCTTTAAAAGACCTAGAAAAGTGAAGTTCCAGCGAAAATTTGTTAATGGTAATCTCGTAATTTAAATTTTTTTAACAAAAAAATTATCACAGCTTAGGAAATTTTAAATGGTCAAGTAAAAACCACCAAAAAAGCTTCCAACAGAAATGGGCCATGCTTCATAAACAATTTGGTTATTATTCATATTTTTTGGGAGATATTTCTGGACTGATTTTTGGGTGAATTTCACAAGAAAAACCCCCAAAAATAATGAGTGAAATTGTCCGCTTTAAAGACACAGCGGAAGAAAACAGTTAACAAGCAGACAAGTTTTATATCCGTATTCAATTTAGGGGATGTGTCAGAGGTGTAAATCTTAAAAATGTAGGATGCGGAAAAACTTTTCTTTGAAATCTTAAAGTAAACTCAAAGGTCGGCTGTCACGTAACTTTTTTAAGGCATGCCAGACGCGCAAATCTTGAAGATCGACCATGCATAAATCTTATTCTTCTAGCTTGATAGGGCCGGCCGAATGCTGATTAGGCAAGATAAAATATTCGTTGGTTCATGTCTTTTTGAAAACCCCAATTTAGAATTGTATTAAGTCATACACTTCCCCATTAACTTTATAAAAATAGTACTAATTTTTTTATTTAGGGTCAATACATTTGATTCAAGAAATAAACACCACTTCCATTTCTCCAACCAACTGAAATACATTCTTAATGATATAAAAGAATACTTAAAATGCAAATACAATTAATGGCAGCACTACTACTACGAGGACATCTTATAATTAACAACAGTATCAACCTTATGTAGACCAGTGGAAAATGAGCGCAATTGTACCGCCTGAGCATTTTGTATAAATGCCGGACCAGTCTCATCCCAACTCTCAGGAATATCGCATGTTTGTAGAGTGTGAATCATTACATCGAACGTACAGATGCAGTCTAACAAAGGCAAATATGTAACTGTAGCCGAAATCTGACGCATCACATCCCTTATTTCACTTTGTATACGCTTCAGCTCTTTGGAAGAGGTTAACTTTTGTGCATCAGCTGTATCGCCATCGCCAAGTTCGGCATTCATTTTGAAATCCCAACATTCGAGAACTTCTTTCGTGTGAGCATTAGTGATTACCATTGAAATTTTGTTGATCATATTTTTGGACAGCCATTCTAATCGATCGAGCGGTAAACAAGTGGGATCAACAGTTGCTGTTGTTATAAATCAAGTTGAGGAAAGTGGTTTAGTGAATTTAGCTTACCTTCAGTTTGTTCCAAGACTTTTTGCAGAAATTCCTCTATTTTGGGATCCTTCGACATCAGTATCGTCAAGCCATATTGTTGTGTACTTTCAAATGTTTCCGCCGGATAGATGCCTCGTTGGAATAAAATGGAATTGATGCCGTACTTTAAATATTCCGCTATAATTTGGGCCGATCCATTTAGTGTTATACAATTCTTGGTAGCTTGGGCAGTGGACATTTTTGATTACAATTTACTATTTAACCTAATATGAAAATCGAAAATCTAAATTCGCACAACACAACTTTTCCGCCTTTAAACTGTTTTGGCATACACAAAGAGTGGCGAATAACAGTGTTGCCAGAAGTACTAAACAACGAATTTGCCGGCTGGAACCGCCAGAAATGCTTAACAATGTTCTGATTCACACTCGGCAATTTTTTCCAAGCAAGTGTCAAAGTTTAAGGAACAATAGGCATATTTTCGTTACAAGCTAGCACTTTTAGTTTAGCACTTTGCAACGAAAACAACTGACTTCCACTAACTGGCACATAAGCAATAAGTGGCGGATTTTCACTATCTGGTAGCAATGGTGTCATGAGTTGCGAAGAAAGAACAGTGCGAAACAGACAAAAAATTCGTGAAAAGTATTTATAAAACATATATTTACTATTCTATGTTCAATTGTTTACACTCTTTTGCAAATATTAAAATAATTTCCCATTTTTGTTCTTCTTCTTCCCGTTAATTCACAATAATTGATAAAATCTCTCCAAAAATGGGATGCCATATTGCTAAATATAGGGTGCCCAATCTGGCAACATCATACTCGATTAAGACATGAACACAAGCACCAAACTTCAGCGGGAACTAATAGTGCTTAGCTCCCCATACAAATTAAGCACTTATGGTATAACGAAAACACGCCTAATGGCACGACGTGATGGGAAACCAATGATGTGATTAGTGATGCAAACATTTCGTCGAACGTAATTTTCAATGTAACAAGGCAAATTTTTCCAAGCAAGTGTCAAAGTTTGTCTCTCTCTCCTATAAACTTTGACAATTGCTTGGAAAATATTTCCTCGTGTGTAGCACGACTACGATTAAAGGTTGGGTTAGGCAAACGAAACCGTAACATAACTTTAGCGCAGCCGTAACGTTGCCCGCTGGAGCAATTACGCAAATCTTGAAAAACGTGTCATGACTTAAGCTAAGTACACACGATAGCCAGATCGGACAATATTGTTAGAAAAATGGCGGACAATGCATCCCTGTGAACGTAGAACCGTGTGAACATACAATTTTTGTCTTACAACGTTAGCAGAAAAATCAGTCCAGATTCACACACGGAAATTTTTTCCAAGCAAGTGTCAAAGTTTGTAGGAGAGAGCTCTTTCCGCCTGCATCTCTCTACCAAAAACTTTGACACTTGCTTGGAAAAATTTTCCGAGTGTGAATCTGGACTCATTGTGAGATAATTGCAGATTGTTAAATGTGCGAGGTTTATGCATGTGACAACGGCGCCATTGTCAGAAAAACATTTTATTGGCAACACTGCCTATAAAATATTGTTATTGGCAATTCTGCATATAAAATATTGTTATTAGCAATTCTGCATATAAATATTTACAAAATATAATAGGCATGTTTTCGTTACAAGCTAGCACTTTTAGTTTAGCACTTTGCAACGAAAACAACTGACTTCCACTAACTGGCACATAAGCAATAAGTGGCGGATTTTCACTATCTGGTAGCAATGGTGTCATGAGTTGCGAAGAAAGAACAGTGCGAAACAGACAAAAAATTCGTGAAAAGTATTTATAAAACATATATTTACTATTCTATGTTCAATTGTTTACACCCTTTTGCAAATATTAAAATAATTTCCCATTTTTGTTCTTCTTCTTCCCGTTAATTCACAATAATTGTTAAAATCTCTCCAAAATTGGGATGCCATATTGCTAAATATAGGGTGCCCAATCTGGCAACATCATACTCGATTAAGACATGAACACAAGCACCAAACTTCATCGGGAACTAATAGTGCTTAAAAGTGCTTAGCTCCCCATACAAATTAAGCACTTATGGTGTAACGAAAACACGCCTATTGTAAATACATGAAATTTTAATGTATTTTGCAATCGTCTGAACTGTCAATTTACCTTTGGCTAACAATCTGTCATTGTCCGTACATTTGCAGCACTTCAACAGGGTTGATAACGTTGTCCGGCCTAGCAATTGTGTGTACTTAGCTTCAGACATTCACAACAATTGTAACATAATTATTTTATTTTATATTTCTTGCTCTTATTTTAAAATTTTATGCTTATTTATCATGCCATTTCAAAAGTTTGGAATAAATATATTCATTCCTTAAAACTTTGACACTTGCTTGCACAAATTGCCTTGTGTGATTCAGCACCTAAACTGATTTCCATATGTCAGATTGAATCAGCTGATTCGTTACGCTACGGGGGCGTAACGGTTACGTTTGCCTAACCCAATCTTAAAACTGGCTTGGGCATTCGTAAGCGTTACTGTAGCGTAAGGAATCAGCTGATCCAATCTGACATAGTGGCTGGCGGATAGATCTCTCTGCCCCTCTCTAATGGACTGACTTTTCTGCTAACGTTGCAAGACAAAAATTTTATGTTCACAGGGTTGCATTTTTCCGCCATTTTTCTAATATTGCCCGATCTGGCAATCGTGTGTACATAGCTTGAGGATATGGGGGTATCTCTTAAATACCAGTGAATGCGTCCGCCGTCTGTCAAACTCAAATTTCATCCTATTGTTTTCTGTGCATACAACAACACTTTAACAGACGCTGGACGCAATTCACCGGTATTTAAGGGATGCCCTGATGTCAACAAAAACAGTAAAACAATGCAAAAAGATGAATTTAGATGCGTTTTAAGGATAGCTAGCCATGATACAACAATTGTAAAGGTAGTCTCAAGCTAACAGCTGATTACAATTTTTTTATTTTGGCGTGTTTGACAGCATTTTGGTTGTCAATCTCATTGTTTACATTCCAAATGTTTGTTTACATTTTTTGACAGCAGTGGAGAGCGAAAAAAGGAAACGTATGAGTTTAAATTGAAATTGGAAAAAAGTAATAGGAAGTGAAAAAAATAAGACTGAGTGAAAAAATATAATATAAAGTGGAAAACAATAAAAAATTATTGTTGTTTCAAAATTATATTGTGTTTGTTTTTATTTTAAAAAATATATACTTTTCTAATAAGAAAAAATGCGCAAGTGTCGCATTTGTGACAAAAGTGGATCGTTTTTCAAAATACCGAAAAATGGAGAGCTCCGATGGAAATGGTGTCAGGCTAGTGGTATTGCATTAGAAAACGGTCAGTTCATCTGCGACGGTACACGGTCACGTTGCTTAGGCTGTTGAATGGTTTGCATGGTTTCTCCTGTGGCCGTCGTTTCTCTATTTACACTCGATAAGGGGGAGGAGAACCGTTGTCTTTAGTACTCGTTGTTTTCTTGCAAAAAATTCCTTTACGTTGCCTTTGTGGTTTTTCCATTGCTGTAACCCAAGATTCCAAATTCTTGGCGAAGAATTTAGCTGCTACTGCAACTGCCACATCACATCTCAAACTACTGCACTTTTTTCGTCTTCTCTTCGATGAGGTACTTTGGCCAGTACCACCGGAGGGTGTCACATTAAGATAACAAAAATCAAAATCGAGATTTTATGACATTTTTATTTTTCTTCACTAACTTTTGTTAATTAACAAACAAAATTCCGAGTTTGTTGTTGAATTGTTGTGCTCACTCTGTCACTGACGTCTATCTGTCAGTTCAATTTGACAACCAAAATGGAAAAATACGCAGGGTTGTACCGGACTTTTTGTTGTTGGGCTTATGAGACTACCTTTACAATTATTGTATCATGATAGCTAGCCTAGGAGGGCAGATACTGATAATTCGGACATGTTCCGTTTCTTATTTCTGGCAAATCGCAAAGTTTCTTTTGTTCCTGTATTCATCTCCGGCACCGTTGTCGACTTCTAGTTTTCTTCGTCGTTTTGTAAATAAAGAACATTGCCAAAGTTTAAATAGGTGGAAGTTTAAAAAATGAGATGTACTACTGCAGAATGCAATTATAAAATTATTGAATCCAAATTTATTGCAAAAAAAATCCTTAATAGCTAAAAATTTTTATGCTTTTCTTTACTTACTTATGCTTGAAGATGATTGAAGAATTCAATCGAAATATTGGAAAATTAAATAAATAAAATAAAAACAACAACACCAGTTTTTTAACTCAAGCCTTAAGCCAAACGATACAAACAAACTAACAAAAAAAGGCCAACGATACATACACACAACAAAATTATTTGAATTTTGTAAATTGCAATTTTCCAAAAATGTAGTCCAGATGGGAGTACTTTCTTAACACCAACTTTTGTTATGAAATTATTTTTTTGTTGATTTTGGCAAATATTTGCAAATATCGAAAGAAAATTATTATTTTATAAATAATACAAAATTTTGTGTTTTCAAAAAATTTTATCAGAAGGTACATTTTTTGCAATGTAAAAAACTTCTTGACATACTGTATATGTATTTCAATCAGTGGCCATGACATTTGACATCCAGTACTTTACGACCGAAGAGCTTAAACTTCTGCCGAAATGGACTAGTTTTTAATTAGTTTCAATGTTCACTTTTCTTATATACAAAAATTAATATAGCTTTTCGATCGAAACGTTCTCGATATCGAATGCTCTGCAGTAATTTGGCCCCTGGTGGTTCAAAGGTAACACTTGACTTTTGTGAAACAGAGTTCTCAGCAGAAACAGACACATTAAATTAAATTTGCTGGTGAAAGTAATCGTATGACCAGACCAACCGAAAAATATCAACCATCCATTATCAGATTAAAGCTAAAAACTCTTTATATGTATATTCATCCCAGTGATATTGAATATTGACTAGACCACAAGGTATGCGTGTGTGTTAAACTGGTATGTTTAAAGTAATGAAATTTTTCAAAACACTTCTCATTTAAATGAATTATAAACATTTCGTAAATACATATAATCTTATTATCACATAATTTCTATTTTTAAACGGAGTTTGAAAATTAAATGTTTTATGTCCTCCGTAATCCCTGCATTTTACGCTTCTTGGCCTTTTCGTATACCTCTGCTAATTGCGTTAGGAGATTAATGGCCTTAAAATCCTCTTCACATATGGCAAAATCTTCTAAGGGACGCATAAACACCAAGGCTTCTTCATAACTTAAAATGGGAGATCCTGGACGCTTTTTAGTCCCTCGTTCAACGGGTGGCGTATCTACTAGCGGGCGGACTGTAGTAGTAGTATCCTTATAAATGTCAGTTCCGGGAGTATCGTCAATGGGTTCATCTTTTATGTTATCGGCCACAATTACATCAGTTGTACTTTGATTTTTTAGCATATCTTCTAAAATGCTAACATCAGGCTTGACATCTTCTACCTCTTGTTGATCCTCTAATATATCATCTTGATCGTCCTGGTAGTCACCAAAGTCGATGGTAGGCCCTTCTTCATCCTCATTTATTATTTCTTCATCATAATCTGGACGATCTTGGTCCTCTTCGTCATCATCAAATATTGGATGCCGTAGATTTTCAGTTTCTTCACTAACTTCTTCCGTTGAATTTCCATCAATGTTTGGAACCATTTGATTTTTGGTACTTCCGGGCTGCGAAGACAATGCATGATCAACTTCTTTCGCACAATATGTTATGATATCCTTGCAGTTTAAGGATTTTTGTGGTTTTCTCGAAACAATTATTTGGCTCATGTGGTCCAAGTCAATATTGAATACTGATTTGAAATCTCGAATCCAGGCACGATTTGGAAAAAATTTCTCAATACTTATGATATCCTTAAATTCCATTGCACGATCACGTATCACATCATCAGTTATTTGTTGCAGCTTGTGATAATGAGCTCTCTTGATGTACTCGTACATGCAGTTTCCCAAGAAGTTGATTTTTTTGTGCCGCACCACCTTGGGATCATCCTTCGCGACATCAATAATTTGGCAACTTGCATAATATTTGAGAATTTGTTTGCGATTCGCTACAACATTCTTGATTTGTTCCCAACTGCATTTGAAGGCAGAGGCCACGCGTTGATAAACTGGTAATTCATCGTACATGCGAATGGCTTGAACGCGTTCCTCCAAGTTGAGTATTTTACGAGGTTTATCCTTGAGCATTTGTCGTTGCAAAACATATCGACAGGGCTGAAAGAAATAAAAAGAATGGTATACATATGTACATACATACATAAATTGTTACATTCAATTTTAATTGTGATCACATAGTAATGATAGTCGTCTTTGCAATTGTTGTGATTTTAACGAATGGGGTTCTTCACAGACCTTAAATTATACAGATGTGCCGTCAGCCAGAAACGTCAAAATCTATCAGTTACGAACGAATAGGAATGAAATGTCACACGCGAAAAACAGGTTTCCGCGAACATAGTATGGACTACTCGTTGAAATTTCTATTCGTTCGTAACTGACGAACGAATAGACATTTCAACTAGTAGGTGTTCAAAGAGTGAGTTTTTCCGCGGATTTCGGACCGATTTTCCCGAATTTTTTGTAATTGTCACAATTAAAAAATTAATATTAATCGATTAGTGATAATAACAAAAAAATCTCGGAAATCGGTCTTGAAATACGCAAAAAAATCACTCGCTGAAATCAAATTTCTATTCGTTCGTCACTGATCACAGACCTTAAATTATACAGATGTGCCGTCAGCCCGAAACGTCAAAACCCCTACTCGTTGAAATCAATGTCTTCTTAAATTATATTGTTTTTGGTCTTCTTATATTATATTTGTCTTTGTTCCTTTCATCATTTGAAAATTATTTTTTTCAGTTTTTTCTGATACTATTCTAGGAATTGGTATTTGTATATCAAAATCGGTTATACCTATACCGATTCTTTTCACATCAACTTTGCTGATTTAAGAACAAAATTTACTACATAAAAAAAAATTTCGGGAAAAATTAAAAATTCTATTACTTCTTCTAGTCCAGGTTTACACGAGTATATTTATTTCAGCAGATTCTCCGCTAATACTCTTTTAAACTTGCCTTTGCGTTTACAAGACGTAATTTTGTTTCGGCTATTCTTTGTGAATTGTTGTTGTTTCAAAGTGCGAATGGAAAACACAAAACGTTGGGCCCGAAAACGGGAGAGTTCACCGCACCCCTTCCGACTGCCCATACCACGAACAAAACGCCAATAATCTGCTGAACATTCATCCCGTAAATAGGGACCTACAAGCATGCAAAGTTTTGTCGGTTAAGAAACGGCAGAATTATTTCGCTATTTTTTAATTCCACCATTTTTTTTAATTAAGGTGATATAAGGATAAAATAAACGCCCCTGTTCTGGTACTCACCTCACATTCATCTCACTTCTCACCTTTACTTCACAGGACGAATACCGAGGTGTCTGGCAACTGCAGAAAGTATTGGCTGCCTAACTTCTGCTTAAATAATGCCTAACATGTGATTTGCCAAACCATACGATTTTCACACGTGATAGTGACTTGTAGAACACCTCTATCTTGAGACATTTCACGTGAGATGCTCCAAGTGAAAGCCAGAACATACACGAAATACGTGTTAAACTGTCATATACTTATTGGACTTTATTCGTAAAATTTGTAAATGGTATATAAAATCCTATTTTCAATGTAAAACATTTTACAAACCTTTCTATAGAATGCTTTATAAAAAATATTGGCCCTAGTCTCTAAGCAGAATTTAGTGCAAACACAACTCGCAAGCTTTTATTTAGTTCTCTTTTCGTTGCTCTCCTGCCATAATTTTAATGCCCTTCGCGGTCTTCACATTTCTGTATGTAGCTACAAATATACCCAGTACATAGGCATGTATATATATGCACATAACCACGCTACGTTCGCAGTCGGTGCGTGGTACAGAATCTGTTAAAATGATGGGGGACATGTTTAAGGCAGGGTTGGAAAGTACACAGTCAACTTAGCAAATGTGTGTGAATCTTGAAAGTAGCAGGTCCAATATGTCACGCTCATACGATCCTCTTTAACAGAGGAAGACAAATGGATGTGCTTTGCTTCGACGAGCTTCAAGTAAATTACAGCCAGGACGATAAATACGTCAAAGCGATGGTGTTCCAATAATGGGCATTGTGTCCGGTTGGGGGAGAAGATTATCCGCAGTTTTTATAGAACAACGAAAAATCTAAGTTCTACAGAATTGCCTTTATCTATTTAGAGAACAATAGAAATATAAATAGAACAATCGCCCGGAGTTAAGTGAAGTGTATCTGGGAGAGCAGGACAAGGAATCGGTCGTAGAGTTTTAGAGAATACACGCGGAGAGATGACAGTGGTGCATTCATTTAGCAGATTCGGTTTTTGGAGCCGAAGGTACTTTGCTTATACGACATGACACATTTCGCCAATTCCATAAGAAATAACTTTAACCAAAACAAATTAGACTATATATCGCTTCCTCAAATTTTTATTTTTTTAATTTAAAATTTTTAGAAATATTGAAAGAAAATATTTTTATAAATAATATAAAATTTCGTTTTTCCAAAAAGTGTATCAGAAGATAGTTTTTTGCTATGTAAAGCTCTTTCTTGACATACTGTATATATAGGGTGATCCATTTCCAGGTTCCCTACTTTTTGAAAGAAAAAAACACAGAAAATTCAAATTGAATGGAGAATGTTTATTATCATTTGAAAGAACATTCTTTGGCATTTATTTTTTGAAGATTAGGTCTACCAAATGTTGGCCGCGGCTACGTCTCAGATGGTCCATCCGGTGAGTCCAATTTTCGATGACTCGATTATGTTGACCATAAGTTGAGCGAAGTGCACGAAACACCTTCCTCACAGAACGTGAATTTTCGTAATAAAGTTAAACGATTTATAAACATTGTTCAGGCGTAAGTCTTTCCATGATGAAATACCAAACAATACTTAACAAAAATAAGATGACAGCATGACACGACTCACACGTGATCGTAAGACCCGATAATGTTGACCACAAGTTGAGCGAAGTGCACGAAACACATTCCTCACAGAACGTGAATTTTCGTAATAAAATTAAACGATTTGTAAACGTTGTTCAGGTGTAAGTCTTTCCATGATGAAATCTTAATTTTTCATTGTTGTTTTTTTAATCAACGCTGTCGAAAATGTTTCACTTTCTGTCATTTCTATTTTTTTAGAGGTCATAGGGCCTGTTTTTGTAAATTCTTTTTTGCCACTTCGCACGTCAAATGGCAAGCGAATGAAATTTTTGGTTTTTGCACACTTTGTTTTGGATATAAAAAAAGAAGCTTTCAATTATCGCCAACATTTTGGTTCTTGTAAGACAACAACGAACGAAATGAAATGTCAAATCAGGCGATCTGAAAAATTCATTCGTGTCGGTTATGTTTGTCGTCCTTTTGAAAGATAAAGTGAAAATTGTTGGGAAAATGAATAAAAAAAAATGGATAAATGAACCTAACAAAATTAACATGTATCTTTTGCTGAAGTATCCACCATAATTTCAAAAAACCTCTGTTTATTAGTGTGTATAAAATGTATTGAAATCCTACAACTACACTGTTGCTTTTTAAATTGTTTCATAATACCTTAAATTAGGTGACCCAAACAATCGTTTATTATACCTATCGACCTAGGATCTCTCTCTGAATTGGTTTGGTTTTGTCCGTCAGTCTGTTTGTAAATGTATTCTTGTTACCAAACACAATTATGCTCAGATCACTATCACATTTAGCAACAACTTTCTTTTTACTCTATGACTTACTGAAATGGGTACAGAAGGTTTCCGATTTAGATATAGCCCCTATATATACATATATGATCAATCAAGCAAACAATTGTATTTATTTTCGGTTGCTTGATTATTTCTCATTGTCTACAATCAGCTGTTGCTTTAAGAAATGTCAATAACAACATGTAGGTAATATTGGTATTTGACAGGAAGACGATGAAGAAAAGAACTTTCTTACCCGAACGATAAGTGACAATGAAACAAATTAAAAACATGATCGCTGGGGTGAGAATAAGAAGAAAATTATTGCTTGGGTCAAAGAAAATAAATTTATAAAGAAGTTCCGTCAAGTAGCGAGTAGTCTCAAGTAGCGAGTAGTCTATCAGTGACGAACGAATAGAAATTTGATTTCAGCGAGTGATTTTTTTGCGTATATCAAGACCGATTTCCGAGATTTTTTTGTTATTATCACATTTAGAAAATTAATATCGATCGTTATGTACCAAAAAGTTCAAAAAAAATACTCCAGAAAACTATATTTTTCGCGTTTGAAAATCATTTCTATTCGTTCGTAACTCACGCAAATGTAAACAAAGTCACGACGGAACATCTGTGTAATAGAGAGTCTGTGGCTTGGGTAGCTATCGCCCGTCTGCGTTTCGTTACATAAGCTGCAGGAAAATGTTAACTTAAATTTTTTGGTTGTCCACTTTTTTAAAAAAGCACGGAAGGCAAAAATTTTTTCACCACTAGTATTTCCTTTTCTTTATTTTTTATATCGTGTTTTGAAATAAATTGCGTGATTTTTAATGTTTCTTTATTTGTAGAAGAATTAAATAGAAGAACATATGGTGGTTTTGCGTATATATCTTGAATGCCGCGCGGTAATATTTTTTGTCAATTATTTGTATGTTTTTCATATGTGCCATATCAAATTTAGAAGTCTCTAGGGTGTTTTCCATATAACGTCCCCAAATTTTCATCGATATGCGTAATCTACGAAAAATTTCTATTAATTTCAGATGTCGCTTGGACCATTTTTCAAGAGCCTCTAGGGGCCTTCCGTAGTGTGAAGGTCTCATATTTGTAATCTATAGGCAATTCACTTTCGTTTGAGTATACAATTTACCCTGTCCGACGAAATTGTTTTCCTTTTTAATATCTTCCCACTGTTCGCCGCCATCATGTGACTTGAATCTCTTCGATTATTTTTTCTGGGACTACGACAAGTGCTTGGTCTACGCTAACAAGCCAACTCCTTGGGATAAGCTCGAGATGTCGTCATAACGCTGCACATATTGAACAGAATCATCAAAACTGGGACTGACCGCTGGAAAAACTGCCAGCAAAACCGTGGATGGCATTTGAATTTTGTACTGTATGTGATATTTCATACATAATGGCATAATAGTAGCTCCAAATAAAGCCATCATTCTTATCTGGTCTCCCTACATAATCTCTGAAAACCTTTTTATAAAGATAGTAATTGTTCTTATTGAGTTAAAGTGCAAATTACCATCCCTGGTAATTTAACGAAGAGCGCTACAGAAAAATGTTCATACACTAATACATACATATGTGCAAACATACGTACATCTACTCGTATATGCAAAAAACAACAAATAAATGCCAAAAGACTTGCATATGGCGTTGCCGCCGACTGAATGCAATCCAAACATTTGTAGACACCACCGAGAAAACACACATGTCACAAACGGACCACGGCAACGGGAAGAGAAACAACGGGGTAACGGGTAGAATAAAGAGAGCGAGAGTCTGGTTAAAAACCAAACGGCAAACCCCCAAACTTGTTGAGAATGAGCAAGAAGAGACATTGCAAAACCTTTTCTTTTTTTATACGGCCCAACCACAACGCTTGGGCTTCGGAAATTATATTTTAGCTTTGCTATGTTTGTATGTAAATACATATGTACGAGTACGTACATACGTACAATCATTCAGACATATCACGTCATAAATTAAAATATTTGTATCAAGCTTAAAGTTAGAGGGTTGAGGAGGAGCATATCCCAGATATTAAAGTTGTGGTTATTATGGATAGTTATGTATGTATGTACGTATGAGACGCAATCAGTCCGTATTCCATATAAAAATAAGTATCTTATTGATATTGTACCCAGCTAGCTGTTCCCCTATTGTACCAAGTGAAATGTTAATGTTTTTTTAATGTACTTACCGACTTTCCCAGTCGACGTTTATACGATTTCTTTTTGGACTCAATTTTGAAAACAAAGTGTACACAAAGGGACCACGGTAGAATAAAATTAAGACGCTATCTCTCCGGAAAAGACGTTGTGACCGAGAAAAAGGTTAAACACGACTAAAACACGATAGCAACAAATTGTCTCATCAAGCAGCGTCCACACAAAGGAATATATAGAGCGCAAGAGAGAGCGAAGCGAACCATGGAACCAAGAACAACAAGCACAGCAAGCCAACCAACCGGCTCTTGCCCATACAGAGTTTTGCATTTCATCTAGTGTATCTGTATGTACCCCGACCGAGTAACGACTATTGTGTGTGGATGGATGGCTGCCTGGCCTGTCAGCCGGCCGGCCGTACAACGAAAGCGTGTAGAAGAGTATTGCTATAAATTGATTTCAGGAATTCGGGTTGTTCTCTTGCAGTGGTTACTCTGCGTACATTTTATGGATGGTTGGACCATAGAACATAGAGCCTCGTCTCTCCTGCGAACATTTATGTCGATTCGGGTGTGAGTACACAGAGCTCTCTGAGAGCTAAATGTGGCGTTAATAAAAATCGAGTATAGGTAAATAAATATGTATGTATGTTCGTACGGATGTACATGTATGTGCAATATACGTTTGGTTAGCAGTAGGTTGCAAGTTCATACACCCCGTTGTTGCCTGTGCTGAATTGCTGGTCGGTCTACCTGCTACCGAGGTGAAAAATTTAAAAGACTAGGCGTGTACAAGGTAGTTATTTTATTTTAGTAGTTTGTAATATTTTCACTTACCTGTGACAACAGCGCCGATAGGGACTAAAGCAATGCAGGACAGTCTGACGAAAATATGACCAAATATGCTTTGTTTGCAACGTTTTCCTGTGCGGCCGGCGTTAAATATGTATATGTACATATTCTTCTCTGGGGTATATCAAATCTGTTGATTATCATTTGTTTTTTTGCCCTCCTATTTAGATGTCAAAATTATAACGAAAATTTGATATTAAAAAAGGAGAAATTGATATTTAAGAATAACTATACTTCCATAATATTGAAGTCTCAAAAAATGTTGAAGCCTAGCCGGCTTTATATATATTAAAACTTTTCTGCTCTGAAATTTTACTATGCCGAACCGTTTAAAATACAAAAAAATGATTCCGTTTATGGCAAGGTCATATCGGCCAAAAACAATATTGGGCAGTGGGCGCTACGTCTTTTAGGATGGATAAGGCAAACGAAACCGTAGCATTACATTAAAAAATAAATGTGTTAAAATTTAAAAATAAGTGAAATTACGGAAAAATATATTAGGCGTGTTTTCGTTACACCAAAGGTGCTTAATTTGTATGGGGACTAAGCATTATTAGTTCCCGATGAAGTTTGGTGCTTGTGTTCATGTCTTAATCGAGTATGGTGTTGCCAGATTGGGCATCCCATATTTCGCAGTATGGCATCTCATTTTTGGAGAGTTTGTTATCAATTATGATATAATGAAATGCAATTATTGTGAATTAACGGGACGAAGAAGAACTAAAATTGAAAATTATTTTAATATTTGCAAAAATAGTGTAAACAATTGAACATAGAATAGTAAATTTATGTTTTATAACTACATTTCAAGAACTTTTTTGTCTGTTTCGCTCGCTTTAGGGCTCGGTCCCATATCCCCCGAACCCAAAAATGGACCCTGTCTCGAACAGGGCCAATATTATACTCAAATTAAAGAAAAGTTTCCGCAGATCACAAATATTATGGAAAAAGTTGCTCCTCGGAGTCCACTAGAGGGTCCTGAAAAATTGGTTTTAGGTCCAAAAGCCGCTCAAAAAAAGAAAAATGTCCGTAGAGGATTAATTTTGGAGGATTTCCTAACCACGATAATTTACTTTTATATTAGGCATGTTTTCGTTACAAGCTAGCACTTTTAGTTTAGCACTTTGCAACGAAAACAACTGACTTCCACTAACTGGCACATATGCAATAAGTGGCGGATTTTTACTATCTGGTAGCAATGGTGTCATGAGTTGCGAAGAAAGAACAGTGCGAAACAGACAAAAAATTCGTGAAAAGTATTTATAAAACATATATTTACTATTCAAGGTTCAATTGTTTACACTCTTTTGCAAATATTAAAATAATTTCCCATTTTTGTTCTTCTTCTTCCCGTTAATTCACAATAATTGATAAAATCTCTCCAAAAATGGGATGCCATTCTGGCAACATCGTGCCCAATCTGGCAACATCGTACTCGATTAAGACATGAACACAAGCACCAAACTTCATCGGGAACTAATAGTGCTTAAAAGTGCTTAGCTCCCCATACAAATTAAGCACTTATGGTGTAACGAAAACACGCCTATTATTAATATATATATTGTTTTTGAGGCGGGTTTGTATTTTATCGGGACCTACTAGATCCACTTTTGGCATCCCCTCGACATTTATTTTCGTTTGAGTATAATATTTGGCCTGATTACGGTTGGTGAAGTCGTGTCGTAAAGTATATGTTTTTGCAAAATGGTATCGCGATTGGAGTAAAAAGTAAAATTTTTGGGGCATTTCCATTTGCGTTTTTATTTAATCATCTGCTGTTTATGTGTTCCCTTGAAATAGAATTGCCTCCTACTTGCCAAATTGAAATGACGAGTAGGGATGGGATGAATGGTCATTTTTTTGGCAACACTATTACGCAAATTCACCATTATATGTAGTTTTCTCTCCATCATCGTCCATTAGTTTTTCTATTTCATACTCTCCATGTTTTAGCCGTTCGGGTATAAAAGAAACACAACAGTTATTGTACACCCAGCAAAAAACAATATGCTTATGCGTGCTTAATATTTGCAAATTCGTTTATGATAATGAACCAACCCCGTATGTTACGAATTCAATCAAGGCGGTGCATGAATAAAGCATCAAAAATCAACAACGCTTCGTTGCAAAATTTAATTTAAATCAAGTGTTGGGGACAACTATAGAACGTGCGGGGGACGACTAAAGCACTTGCTGAGGACGAATAAAGCACGCGCTGGGATAACTTTCCATTCTAAATCATTCAGTCATTTTTCGCGTCTTATAAATCCTCTTTGTTTCTTCTTCTAAGAACAGACAATAACAAATCAAATGAACACAAAGCCGAACAAATAATCATCAATCTTACGACGACAATATATAACGCAACGCCGGTCAAAAAATCACCCCCGTTTCGTTGATAACGAATCGGTGGCGATTTTTCATGCACGTTACGTTTATAAATTGGTACCAAACGGTGTTTATTTTGCAACGTCTTTTTTCCCTCAGTGTAGGAGCTCGACGATTTTGCTTTATTTCCAATAGGTTTCGTGCCAAAAAAATCAAGTCAGCTGAAAAAATGATAAATTATTGCTATATGTTATGATTTTAAGTATTAGGGTTTTATAAATCTCTATGAATTCATTGTTTATTTTTATTTAACAACATTTTTAGCTTATTTTCCACGAAATCTCTATGAATTTATTGTTTATTTTTCTCTACATAAAACATTTGAACTTATTTTTAACGGTCATTTTCACCAAGTCTGGCTATCCCACAGTTGAAGCTAAGCAATAGTTATAGCTGTCACATTTTATGAAATTAAATTTTTTTTAACATTCGGTTGGGTAAGTATAAATACGTTTTTCTTATTCTAAATACTTAGATATAGTTGATGTTTATAAATTGAATAAATCATAATTTTAGCCACTGATCATTTGTGGTGTTATCCGACGAAACGAGTGCAATTGTTGGCGATGTTGTGGAAGCCTGTTCGTAAACTTCACCGCTCTCCACTTCTGACATCGAAATCTGAACGGGTTTAAGCTGTGTATTCTGGTCTGAATTACTGGTGGTCACCACACGACCATTTGCACCGACAGCCAAATGACCCAAACAACCTTCGAAAAGTATGTCATTTATGGCTTTACGTGCCAATACTTTCTGTTCCAACGTCAGTTCCTCATATTGTATGGCCCATGATTTAGCCATTATCTCCGATGGTTCGGAGAGTATTATGGTTCGGCAACACGTATTATGTCTTCCCGATGTCATTGTCTTAACATCTCGCACAAGTTTTGTGGTCATCAGTGTATTTTCATTATACTTGGAGGAAGTAGAGACTACGGGGTCATTTGTTGAATGATCTGTGTCACCACAAATCTGTAGGGGGTTTCGGGCTGTTGGTGATAGTTGTGGCAAATGTTGTGACATTTGTGGTTTCAGACACCATTGGGAATCTGAGCTTAAATTTCCAACACCCTCTACAATAGCCCCAGGCGCAGTGTCCGAATCGTATTCCTCATATACATCCAGCGGATCATCCGCTAGAATTAAGCCATCTCCATTATCACCATCAGAAGTCATAGTATTTGGTAAACCCATATGCCGGGTAGTAGTAAGCTCGGTTTTAGAATTTTGACTACTGGCAGAAGATGTAATATTTTTTTGTATTGCATATCTCCGATATGTATCTTCATAATCAGTCTGTGAGGGATCGTCATCATCGTTGTCGTGATTAAATTCCTCTTTGTGGGTTTGAAGGGCGTTATGCATGACAGAATTTTCACTTTTCGTTTCTACCAAAGTATTTGGCAAATCTTCAACCACATAATCATAATCCTGCTCTTCATATTTATCATAATCAAAATCTGTATCGTTCTGCGGTTGATATTCAACTAAATATTCCTTTTTTCTGTTGATTAAAAATTTATCCGTTGGTTTGAGTAAAGTTGAGTTATGGCGACGCTTTCGCTGTAATCAGAGAGTATGAGACGTTTTTAGATTTTTCATTTGGGGTCTTACAACATAAGAGTTTATACTGAAAGCATCATTTAAGTACGGTGCAAAAAGGATTGATTTGGAAACATGACAGACAGTAAAACAGTTTTAGATGTTGCGAAAAATTAGTGTAAAAATTCGTAGTCCAGATTCACACATGACAATTTTTTCCAAGCAAGTGTAAACATTTTAGGGGAGAGAGACAGGCGGAAAGAGCTCTCTGCCTCGCTCTCCTACAAACTTTGACACTTGCTTGGAAAAATTGCCTCGTGTGTAGCACGACTTAAACAAACGTATATACAAATAAATTCTTTCTGTTGAAATGGTGAACAAAATATTAAAAGTCTTGGTGGGCCTTAATGGGCTCAGGGATAATTTGATAACTGTGGAAGGGTGTCTTCATAAGCTGTGTATGTATATTGCCTGGGAGGAGCTTCAAATATTACGGTTATTTTTGGCATAATCCCAGCAAACAATTTCTTCCGAATTCGGTCCAAAGTCGATCAGAAACTCTGCACATGTAGCCGATTCTGATGCCGGCTTTGTTTCGAAATTATTTAGAAAACCGTGTGAGCGGTTGACACGACTTCGGTAACTTTTGTCTTGGGAAATTCGGATGATTGTGCAGAGTTGTCGGACACATCTGTCAGAAATCTGAAGAAAAATCGGAGGGAAATTCGGAAGGGTTTCTCGACAAGTTTCAATTATGTCGGCATTAATTTTAACAAAAAAGTCCGAATTTCGGAAAGAAGTCTAACTCTACATCCGAATTTGGTCCGACTTCTCCGACATTTTTCTGACTATCTGTCCGATATGTCGGACCAATTTCGGAAGGAAGTCTAACAGAACATCCGAATTTGGTCCGACTTCTCTGACATTTTTCCGACTATTTGTCCAAATTTTCGGACCAATTTCGGAATGAAGTCTAACCAAACATCCGAATTTGGTCCAATTTGTCCGACCGGTTTCTGACTAATGGTTCGACATTTCTGAATATATAAATAAAATAATAAAAAAAATAAATAATAATAAATAAATGCTTATCCGCGACGTGTTGATTGTTTTGTCGCGCAATTGAAAATGAGAGGTGATGTAAGAAAACAAACAAAAGAATGTATGCAAAACTACAAGTTCTTGCTATTCCATGAAAATTAACAGTTATCTATTTTGCGGGAATTGAATTATTGGCACATGGTTACTGAAACAAAACAATACAAAAAACATTAAATCCCTTTCGAGAATGTGCAGAAACGTCGCATAATTCTCGATTAAGAAAAATAAACTAAAAATCCCTTCCGAGAATGTGAAGAAACGTCGTGTAAATCTCGTATGGAATTTTAGAGAATGTGCAGAATTGTCTGACCGATATTGTACAGAAAAGCGTTTAAATATCTAAAGGAAATTTAGACAATTCGGCTGAATGTCTAATGAAACTTACGAGAATTTGCCGACGTCCGACACGTCGGAAATAATTGTTTACTGGGATGTTATACCCATTCAATGTGTGAGAGGATATAACCGCCCATGGGCGCTGCTTTGCCGATCTCTGCTTTAAAGTATGCACTGGTGGATGCGTCTGGAGCGCATGATAACTCTCAATAGGAGTAACGGATTGACTTCAAATTTGGTATGTGATAATATTTTTTCCCATCTCAGGCTAAGCATTTCACCATACAAAGGGTTTACATTTGGTGAAATATTCGCCCCTGTTCTGGTACTCACCTCACATTCATCTCACTTCTCACCTTTACTTTGCGGGACGAATAGCGAGGTGTCGTACAGCTGCAGAGAATATTCGTTGTCGAAATTATATTTATGGAATGCGTAACATGTGATTTGCCTGCCAAACCATACGATTTTCACACGTGATAGTGACTTTTAGAACATCTCTATCTTGAGACATTTCACGTGAGATGCTTCAAGTGAGTGCCAGAACATACCCGATTGATTATTTTATAATTTCTGTACTACTTAACTACTACTTGAATCTTACGAAATTCTATACAGGCTGTTACTGCCTGTTTCTTTAACTTAAAAATTTGCTTTCGTTCGCCTGCCAGACGACAAACTGCTGATTTGGGTTTCACTAACTACCATCACAACGACAAGTCGCACGTTAATGAACTCGTACGAAAACGTAAGCATTTCAGTGTACATTTTGGTTTCTCTATCTCTCTTTGCTGTCATATGGGCGAACACAAATGTCAGATCGAGTCAATTTAATTTATTTGTTATTAAAAGCAAAAATAAGTAGATATTAATATAATTACGGTAAAAACAATTAAATAATAATAAAATTGTATACATATTTAGGCATAAAGAAGTGAACATTGGCAGTTCGCTAAGTGCTGATTCACACTCGCCAATTTTTTCCAAGCAAGTGTCAAAGTTTGTAGGAGAGAGAGGCAGGCGGAAAGAGCTCTCACTCCTACAAACTTTGACACTTGCTTGGAAAAAATTGCCGAGTATGAATCAGGACTAATCATTTGATAAGGAAAAATTACAAATATTTTTTTGGACCGATCTTTCTTACTCGTTGAATGGCATTATTCACTACAATTTCCTTTCATATTATTATTAATACCTACATACATATATTGATTTTAAAAACCCGGCCTACATTCCATCGGGGCCTAGGGATCTGCAGTATCCACTTTTTTAGTTTTGATTTTCATATTGGGTGTCTACTCGACATTTCATTTCGTTTGAATAGTTACATGTAATTGTGGTCCCGGAACCAAACCAATTTATATTTGTGGTCTTTTCGAAATTTAATTTCCTTTGAGAATAGGAATGACTTCGCCAGGGAACAATTATATTTTATGGGTCCTTAGACCCCATGTATCCGAGTATTTTGCATGACATTTCGCTGGCGATTAACCAGTCGCATGTT
This sequence comes from Eudasyphora cyanicolor, assembly GCA_963930755.1. Taxonomy (NCBI): domain Eukaryota; kingdom Metazoa; phylum Arthropoda; class Insecta; order Diptera; family Muscidae; genus Eudasyphora; species Eudasyphora cyanicolor. The sequence continues at coordinate 240,823,422 of OZ005735.1, forward strand.
CGGATGCAGTCGCTTTGTTTTTGGCCTGCGGTCTACTTGTTATTAGTTATATTTATTATTTAAGTTATAGTTATTTAGGCCCTTATTCATAAAAAGTTAACGAGAGTTTGAGGAACGCTTTAGCAGTGTTAAAGCGTTCTTCAAATTTTTAAATTTTTATGAATAAGGGCCTTAAAATTTACATATAGGAAATACTTTCAAAGTAAGAACAATCTCAAATCAAACGTATGCCGCGTTGTTTTTTTAATTTTCGTGATGCCCCCATAAAGTACAATTTAGCCTAATTTATTGAGGTATTGTAGGTAAAGTAAATTAGTTCCTCTTTATTTTCCATTTGATCATCTCATCTACAGTGCATACTCCGCGACCTCCCAAGGAATTTAAAAAATATTAAGATTCTGCTAAAATAGAATTACAGACCTCCCCCTCCTCACACGAAATGTGTTTTAGGGTAATTTTCTGGCAACACTGTTACGCAAACTCACCATTATTGTCTTCTCTCCGTCATCGTCCATTAGTTTACGCTTTCGCTCTCTCCGTGTTTCTGCCGTCTGAGTTTGCAGGAAGCTCAACAGGTCGAAATACCACAAAGTAGATTTGTACGGTCGGCCCTCCTGAAGGCTCGCAGTAATGCGAGAACATTCTCTGCGGTAATTGGTTCGGAAAATGTTGATTTTACGCAAAACAGCTTCACGATCTGAATGCGGGGCTATTTCTCTTAGCTTTTGAACCATTATATCGTAAGCGCTATTTTTCACCTGACGATTCTTATACTGGGGACTATTCACATCCCAGAGGGCGGGCTGAGATTCATACAGGCAAAAAAATTCGGTCCAGAATTTCTTATTATGTATGGAATGTATTGTTTGACGTTGGGGTAGTGTTGCCGACATTATTCCTTGGGTATTTTTTTTCTCTACTTGCTCTTTTTCGTTTATAGCAGCTGGCTTTGTATGGATGGATGTATGAATGTACACAAATTTACTTTCTTCGTGGCGATATTTGTAGTTGTTGTTGCTGTCGTGCACGTGTGTGCGTTTGTTTATATTTGATGGTTGCAACAACAACGAATGAGGGGAGAGATATGCGAGAAAAAAATATACTCTCTCAAAAAGTAACTTCTGTTTTGTATGTTTTTCACCATCCGCCGTGCTTGACAAACAACCCGATTGGCTTGAGGTACAAAAATCAACTGAATTTTCAAAGTGCGCGCTCTTGCAATGCTTGTGTCTCTTTGCTTGAATACATACCGGAACTCAACGGCACTCCAATGTTTGCGTTCTCTCCGACTGGTACAGTAGACAGCGGGGGTAAAAGCTCGCCACATCTCAAATATAAATAGGGTAAATATTGGATTGCCTCACTACTTGCTTCACGTAATGCCTGAAATATTTTTCATTCCTGCAAATATATGTATGAAATATATAAAATACAAATATATTGTTACCGTTGTAAAGAGCTCATTGATTTCTTTAAAACGGAACTAATTTCGTGTGGATCGGGTGAAGTTTACGGTGTTTGCGGAAGGATTTTTTCTTAATAGTAGCAAAAAATAGTTTATTATTAGGGATATATGTATACATATGAACTTAGAATAGACTCACTACGTTAAATGGAGAAAATAAATATTTTGGAATTTAAATATGGAAAATTTGATTTATTTTGCAATATTTAATACGTTTTTTTAGCGAAATTTGTTTCGAATATTGGGGTGGTCCTTACTTCAGACAATCGGCAAGGACTAATGGGTTCCATTTATAGTACCCATAGTACATATATTAAAAAATGGGCGCTATTGCCAAACCCCTTTTTGTACCTCCCTAACAAAATTGCCATAATAAAAAATATGAAAAATTATTATTTTGAATTTCCCTATTTTACAATATGGGTCATAATTTATACATTTATCCATAGATTCAAATAGGCACTGTTTTCTTCGTTAGGATGTTAGCTTTAAAAAAAATGGAACAAAAGTTTTTTCTGTTTTCTTTTCATGCCAGCAAAAAACCATGTTTTTGAAACAAAAATCAATTTCTTTCTAATTGTTTTGACGACAGTTACTAAACTTCAGATTCTACATGAAAGTGGTGTTTTCAGCATCTTTAGCCATTACAATTTCCATTTATTTAAATGGTATCTTGGCCTTATCGAGCATTTACTTCAAGAAATAGGATTCAAACAATAAAGGTACCATCCATGAAAATTGGAATTCTGTACGTTGAGGGGTTAACTACAAGTTCCCTCCAAGAAATAGGAAATTTTCCGTAGAAAATCCAACACCACTCCCATTGGTCTCTAGCGGTCTTGTAAAATGGGGTTTAGGTTCAAATATATGGAGAAATTCTTAGGTGGAAAATAATTTCCCATAAATTCCGAATATGGTGAGACAAATGTCAAGTCCCCTCCAATAAGATCTCAATAGGGCCTTCAAATGAATTTTAGTTTTATTAACTTTTATTAAAAACTAGCGGACCCGGCGAACTTCGCCTCGCCCCAATTTAACGCCTTCAGATAAACTCCAGAGTGATAATAAAACACAGATAGTTAAAATTTTAATGCGATTTGTTTAAAAGGAATCGAAATCAGTAGAGATAAATCGAATCAGATGATAAACAACAAACAACGAAGACAGAAGACAGGCAACGTACAGATGACCGTGCGAAAAACAGGGAAATTCGAGATTAATTCCACAGACTTCCTACGATTGGTTTTGAGATTTATTGATTGTCATCGCAAAAGCCAATCGTACAGGGAACTGAATCCGCTTGAATTGGAATGAAAGATCAGTTGGAATAATCGGAATTCGTGGGATAAGGACTTCCTCTCCTTTGAATTTTCCCTTGATGATCGTCGCCTGAATCACATTGTCCATCAGTTTCATAATGGACAACCGCGAACTATGCACAATTTCGGATGATTCAGATTCCGCAACATGATTATGATCGATTCCACCTTCAGCTGTAAATTATGCGGCGGAGCTCCTGGCACATCAAGCGAGTTCGATTTTACTTTGAATAATAAAATTCATGCTGTCGACGTCCTTATTCTTCGCTGCTAATATTGCCCATTCACTAATCTAATCGAGATTTGGAAACACTTTGGTGATGAGTTCCTCGTTCGACGATGTGAACTCGCAAAAATTTGCCGGGAACAATATCAATGCAGTGGAAACATCAATAGTAATTTGGCCATTGCCAAGCGCCAACAGTTGTTTCGAGAATTCAAGAGCCGATGAGTCGTTCTGCAACGCGACTCTCATGTTCGTGGTCAATTTCAACTTCTTCAAAAATTTGCCGGGAACAATATCAATGCAGTGGAAACATCAATAGTAATTTGGCCATTGCCAAGCGCCAACAGTTGTTTCGAGAATTCAAGAGCCGATGAGTCGTTCTGCAACGCGACTCTCATGTTCGTGGTCAATTTCAACTTCTTGACATAACTTCTTGACATGCAGCCACAAAGACCACTATTTCAGGCATGCATTAATTTCATCGGCAGTAGATTTCGGGATGACGGGAAGCGTTTGACGAAAATCTCCGGAGAGCAATATCAGACTCACCAAATTGTCTCAAATCACGTCGTAAATCCTTCATCGTTCGGTCAATTGCCTCCAGAGCTCGTTTATGCGCCATCGTGCATTCATCCGAAATTATGATTTTGCAATGCCCGCAATCCAATAAGATAACCTTACCTCTTATACTCAAACTTATTATCTGAAAAAATGTTCGAATTGATAAATATCGTGAATTTTAATTGATCGTAATGCTTGTACCGTTTGCCGATGTGATACGCGAAATCAGTGTAACAATACGCAAAACTCGAATGAATTGCACCAAGAAAAATAGCACATACTCGTACATATGTTTAATAGAAAACTTTTTTGCTTAATAGAAAATTAATAAAAAAATTTGGATTGAAAAAGAGAGCAGTAGATAGGAACAGTAGGAATCTCGCAAGAAATAGCAGTAGATAGGAACAGTAGGAATCTGGCAAGAAATAGCAATTTTCGATTTTCCCAATTTTCCGACTTTTCCGGAGGGTTTTCCCAAAATTTTCTTTCGTAACAACCTTCTCCAGGCAAATACGAACAACTGAAAAAAAAATTGAGCCAAATCGCTCCAGCCGTTCTGACGTGATGCCATTACACAGATGGACCGTTTCATTTTTATATATATAGATTTTCCGACTTTTCCGGAGGGTTTTCCCAAAATTTTCTTTCGTAACAACCTTCTCCAGGCAAATACGAACAACTGAAAAAAAAATTGAGCCAAATCGCTCCAGCCGTTCTGACGTGATGCCATTACACAGATGGACCGTTTCATTTTTATATAGATATATAGATATAGATATAGATAGATAAAAGTTGGGAATAAAATATGTTTGTGAGAGGGGTCTATGACCAAATTTCCTATATCAAACCAGAACAAATTGCCGAATTCCGACAATCTACATACATACATATTTTAAAATGAATTAAATATTATTAGCCCTCATTTTCAACGGCTCTGGTTAGACCTAACCAGAAGTTAACAATTTTAAATTTCAAACTATTTGACAGCTATTGGTATGCTCTATCTATGGTAAAATTGTCTGTAATATTGCGCGATTTTTTAACGAAAAATTTTTTGTTAGCGACAAATGGTATATAAGTACATGATCACTCAGAAATAGATTTCCACACATATTTTACAAAAAAAATAATACCAATAAAGGCATTTTTTTCTTTAAAATTGTAGGTCGATTTTTTTACAATAAAATGTTTTTGTCTGCAAAACTCTTTACCAAACAATAAAGATAAGATTTATTTGGGTAGAAACCACATAAATGGAAATTTATTTTTAAAAATTAAACGAAAAACATTTTGAGGCAAATAATTTAACTAATTTAGGCAAAGCTCTTAGTTGCCTTCGGGTAGTGGTCTTCAACTTGTTTCGCCATATTTATCCTCATTTACAAAGTTCACGTAGTTTGAGTGATCATACTATAATGAACCAGAAATCCATTTGTTGACGCCTCTTAAGGTCCGTATTATGAAGTTTTTAAAATATAATTTTGTTTAATTTAATACAAACCCAGAAAGTTTACACTTTAAACTAGAGTGTTCACACCAAATCAGATGTTTTCCAATGACAATTGAATACTATAGACGTCGCATGGTATTTACTGACTTCATCAGCCAGGTGGCGTCCGTGCAGCCTTTCTCTCATTCTCAAATTCCTCTCTCAATTATTTCTATGTCAAAACATGCGGACTTTTTTGTACTCTCAAATAATTTCTGAGAAGTGAGTGAGTTTTTCAGTTTGTTTTGTAGTTGAATGTTTTGAAGTTGGAATATAAAAAAAAATGAATGATGAAAATCTTTTCCCTCTTTGCAGAGTAAATAAAAGTGTTTATCCTCTCTTTGCAGAACGCTCTCTTACAGTTTAGATAGACAAAGCGCCATCTTCAATATGCAGACATACTAAACGAATTGTCAAACTCCATGCGACGTCTATAGTATTCAATTGTCATTGTGTTTTCCCATAAAAGTGATGGCGATTAATTTTTCATGTTCTGGGGTCATTTTAGCCATAAATGTGTCTTGGTTTTTTTTGTTTTGTCAAGTTAGTGTTGGATAAGTACTCTAAGTACTCATATACCAGGACTGAATGTGTGTCTTGGGTTATGGAAATTAAATGTGGTAGCTCTAGCGAAACGTCAAAGCATAACAAAATAACCCAAGGCGAAATGTCACAACTAGGGATATCAAAATCCAAACGATTTCTAAAAACCGGTTTTCGGTTATTTAAAATTTTTTCGTTGTTTACGTGAAGAAAACAAGTCAGGGAGAGTATGATATCCGAGGCCCATCGATCTGAAAACGTATTTGGATAGATCACCCCAAATTAGAAGAAAAAATAATGGGCGTTTTTTTGATTACGCTTAGTTATCGAACGTTAAAGTTGAAAACAACTTTTTTCATTCCAATGGGTTCAAAATCTTAAGTTAGAAGGAAAAAAATCGAGATAAAAAAATTAGATAACATTTTTTGTTATCGATAGCTTCGATTCCCAAACAAGAAAATCTTTAACCCTGTTCGAAGGCCGGTCACGCAAGAATACTTTTGTCCGCGACATTTCGATAACTCAAAAGTAATAAAAATATTAAAAAATCAATTTCGATAACAAAGGTAGTTATCGATTTTTAATTTCGATGTTTCAATAACTATGTTAGTTTTCGAAAAAATGTTTTAAATTTAGTACCTTTTTTTCTCAAATTGAGCTTAGATTTTTAATTTCGATGTTTCAATAACTAAGTTATCGAAAAATTGTATTGTATTGTATTTTGTATTGTATTTTTTTTTCTCAATGTAAGGTCCGATAACTAAGCGAGTGGCCTCGGGTATCATTGCCGCATTTTTCAGCGGTGGACCGGATTTGGGTTAGACATCCCTAGTCACAGCTGTTATTGATGTCTACATATTATTCTGTTTGTTTTCATTTGTTTGTTTTTAACAAAGTAAAACCAAATCCTTGAGAAACACATTAAAAAAAAGAGATTCGCTAAATAAATATCCTACATGAAAGAGACAATTTCTTGACAGAAATTAACCATTTCATCAACAGAAGCAATCACAGTCGTTCTAGAATAGACACATGAAATCCTCGGGATACAAAAATGTCGCAACACGAAGAAAATAAAACAAAACAGCAAGAATACACAATACCATATGACCGCCGCACACTTCTTATACGAGCTGTACGAAAACGACCAAGGCTTTATAAACATGAATTTCTGCGCACCCCATTACTGCAGCGACAAGAGAAGCAAGCACTTTGGGATGAAGTGTCCCACGAGGCGAGATATTACAAAAGTGAGTAGAATATTTAAATGTTTAATAATCGCAACTGTTCTGTATCCAAATGTGGCTTTTCCCCTCGGAATTGAGATTCAAAATTTGTTTCGTTGAAATCAATTGTTATGATTGTATCAGATAAGCTTCGAATGGAAAATGTAGGCAATATACATTTACTGAGGATCTTAAAAAGTCCTCCAATATAAATTGTGGGCAAGATTGTGAAGAAATTTGGTTTCAATCCGATCTCAGAATACAAAACAGGGGTGGATGATATATTATCTGGCTCGACGATTTCGTTAATAACAATTATAATTGTTTGCGTAAAGTGCAATGCTGTAGAAGTTTCAAATGTATAGTGAAAGAAAACGGACGTATTTGTCAAGACCCATCTTGTACCTCCTACAAAAAGTAACAAAATCACACGAAAATCTATACCAATCATCTTAAAGTTCCCATATTCATAAATTGAAATTACTTTATTCTGACAAAGAATAAAAATATTGCCAACACATTCTGGAAATGAACTATTTCTTGGTTATATTTCTCTGAAGATATGGGTACTTCAGTTACTCTTCAGAGCAAATGTTTATGGGAAGAGTAGTCACCTGATTTATATGCAAATATTTTACCAAAATAATGGTTCGGTTCGCGCGATGCATCGCGCAGAAAACGAGAAAATTTGTTTAGCGATGAAGCTCACTTTTGGATGAATGAATCCACAAGCCATTGTTCAGACGCCGTTACATCCATAAAAAGTCACTGTTTGGTGTGCTCTATGGGCAGAGGGAATTATTGGTCCAAATTTCTTCAAAAATGAAGCCGTCCATAACGAACAGTCAATGGGAAACGCTATAGAACCATGATTAGTGACTTTTTCGTGCCTGAATTGTAGGATGTTGATGTGGACGACCTTTGGTTCCAACAAGACTGCGTCACATGCCATACAGCCAACGAAACAATCAATTTATTGAAGGGAACTTTTGGTGAGCTCATTATATCGCGTCGTGGGCCTGTGGCGTGGCCTCTAAGATCGTGCGATATAACACCGCTGGACTATTTTTTTTATGGGGGTTTGTGAAGTCGCTTGTCTACGTGGTCGAAAATTTGGCCTCTCTGCTGGAATTTAAACATAATGGCTAACCCTTATCTTTATAATAAGTTAATTCTTGGCCATAACATTAAATTATATGCATTTTATTTCTTCTTGAAAACCACACGTCTAAATAAAACACCCAATATAATTGTTGTTAAATCGTAGCACTTTTTGACTGGAATTTTGAGCTTGAACTTATGTGTCTCGTAGTTTAGGACGGATTTCCAGCAGGGCCTTGAAAGCTCTTGTGTAAATACACAAAAAGTATTGCAGATCTTTTAAACCAACATTGAAATATTTTTAGAAATTCAAAAATCATTATCATTTGTTGCATTTTAAAGAATTTGAAATGCCTATATTTGCGTTTAATTTGTAACACCTTTTTTCTTTTTATTTTATTTTACGTTAGCTGAAGACGCCAAAGTCAAATGGCGTTCACTGATCAATTATCTGCGACAACATCTGGAACATGTTGCTCAAAAAAAGCAACGACGTTATATACCAAATACCAAAAATCCTGAAGATAAGTACATTCAACTAAATGATTGGGCCCATTACAAAGAAATGGAATTTATAGTGCCATATGTAAAATATTCCGCATCTAAGGAAACCTGCAATAATTATTTGAATCCAACAACCAGTGAAATGGATGTAATCATAAAGTCAATAGAAGAGGAACTAGAAAACAAAATGGATGAGTGCGACTCACATGGGGAGTCAGATAAATTCGAGGTCAGCCATGAAAACAGCAATCATGACTTAGAAATAGATAACGAAGAAGCGGAGGACGAAGAGGAAGACAATTTAACACCGGACGACATAATCTTAAAAGAATTTTTTGAGAATATGTTAAAATCTACACTAAGTTTGCCGAGATTCCATCGAAATATAATTAAGAAGAAGTTAATACAAAGTATAAATGAGCAGTAAAATGTAAAATAAAGTCTGAATTGAATTTTCGATATTTCAAGTGGGCTTGGCCCAGCCCAGCCCCATTGAGATATCAGGCATGGTTTGTTAGCGAGAGTGCAGAATTTGGTTTATATGCATTTGATGACAGTCTACGTGATTGGTCCAAAAATGGACGGGATCGGAAATCTGAAATCTGGGGCAACGAAGTGGACCGAATCCAGCGAGTATCATTTATATAACACAACTTTTTGGATTATTATTAAGTATATGTATGATGTCAAGAAATACATACAAGCTCTGCTATCCACTTACACACGAAGTATAACAGATTTACACTCATCATTGCGGAACACGCGATTATAGCTATTGAATAAATAATAAAAAAAGTATAGGATTTTATTTTTCATTTTATTTTTATTTTCACGTTGTTTTCTTACTTAAACTAATTTCTTATTTGCTTAAGCTTGTTTTTCAACAACACTTTACAAAGGGATCTTAATATAGTGTTTTGCTTTTATATTTAATAAAATATAATTATTTGCAATGGAATGCTCGGCTCTAGCTAGACTTTTTTTGTTTGCGATGGGAATAAATTTAAATTTTAGGACAAAGACGATAAGAAAGGCGATATTAGAAGTTAACTTTTATTATGGTGCGGACATGTTGTAAAAAGCATCAACGTAAGGAAGTTGGTTTAATTTTAAAGTTTCAAAAATATATTTAAATTTTACAGGAAATTTCCTACCTTAATTTTTTTTTTCGTGTTCTTAACATACACATGATGAGTTTCGTAACATTGTAAAGATTTCAACCAAATTGATTTTTCAACCATCAAACGCGAAAATTTAACTTGCTTTCATCACAGCTAATTTGATGGATGATAACTCCAATAAGCTATACAACTTTTTTGTTAAATCTTTGCCACGTTGACTGGAATGTATTAGAAATTGCAGGGAGTTATACCGAAATAAACTTTCACTTTAACTTTGAAATTATTTACTTGATTTATATATGTGTTCGTGTTAGGACGGAGGAACAGTTGATTCTTGAAAACTCTTGAGAAATTGGGCAAATAAGAATAGCAGATTTTTTAAATCAACATTGAACATTTTTAGAATAAAGATTTTTCCTTCAAAATTCCAATATATTTTTCATTAGATTTTTAATACATTTTTTTTAATTTTAACTGAAGATGCAAAAGTTAAATTGCGTTCAATAATTAATTATTTGCGACATCTGTTGCTTTAAAGAAGCACGACGCTATATACCAAATACACAAAACCCTAAAGGTAAGTATGTGCATGCAATTAAATTTTTGGGCCCATTACAAACAAATAGGATTTATAGTGCCCTACGTCACATATTCTGCATCTACAGAAACCTGCGAAAATCATTTCAATCCAACAACCATTGAAATTGAATTGAAACAAAGTGGATGAGTGTGACCCACATGAGAAGTCAGATAAATTCGAGGTCTGCCCTACTTGTACTATCAATGACAACAGCAATTATAATATAAAACTGGATAATGATGAAGAGAAATGCAATTTAACACCGGCTGATATAAACTTAAAAGAATATTTGCAAACATGTACAAATCTACACTAAATTTGCCGAGATTCCATCAATATAGAATTAATAAGGAGTTAATACAAAGTATAAATGAGCAGCAAAATATAAAATAAAGTCAATTTAAATCCATACGTACCTAGTTCTACAGATATTTTTAAAATGTTGGCGGATCTTGATATTTGTTTCTCTTTTTTGTGTGTGGAATTTTATCATATATAAAATAGACTTGTTTTGTTTATTATTATGTATATGTATGATGTTAAGAAATACATCTGAGCTCTGCTCTCCACTTATGACTTATGCGACTTTTACACGACGTATAATAGATTTACACTCATCATTGCGGAACACGCGATTATAGCTATTGATCTTACCCAAAGTTGAAATGAATGCTTCGTCGTGAGTAATTATGATCAACATGAAATTGGATTGCGTTTGTCGCTCCTCGACAATACGATTGAGGGCGTCGCATAGTGATAAAATATTGTTACGATCCAAATTGGTGGTGGGCTCATCCAAAGCTAAAACACCACAATTGCTGCTGAATGTCTCGGCCAGCGCCATGCGTATGATGAGAGATGCCAATACACGTTGGCCAGCACTACAGCGACCCCGCATTTCAATTTCGGAATTATTTTTCGATTGTATGACGCGATAATTGTAATTGCGCCGTTTATCCATGGAGGAGGCATCTTTTCCCTCTTCAGTTTGAATTTGTATATAATCAATATCATTGCCACGATAGATGAGACGCCAGTATTCGCGTATCAAGCGATTGATTTCTTGCATTTTTTCCGTGTGGAACTGCATGAGAGCCCATTCTAAGGCTACACGATGTTGACCCAAATCATTAGCCATTTTGCGTGTCAATTCCACCTCATAGTATATACGTTTGTAGTTCATCAACGAGTTGCGATACTTGGGCGCGGCCAATTCCTTCTCCAATTTACGGGTTTGATGTTTAATTTCTCCACTTTGTCCCAGCAGTTCACCTTTACGTACGGTGATTTTTTCACGCTTCGAATTTAGTTCCTTTTTCTCTTTCGATACATTAGTGAAATCAAGTTTGCCAAATTCCTCGGATAGAGCCTCGTATTTTACATTTAAATCGATGGACTTTTGTTGTAAAAGTTTTAAATCACGATTATCTTTTAGATCGCGGTCGGCTGACTCTTGATTGGCCAATTCCTGTTTAATGGCCTCTACTTTTGTGGTCATCTCGGCTATGTTATCGGCCTAAAAACGAGTATTGAAAAAGAGTTTATGTAAGTATAAGTTTTAAAAGCTATAAAAAACAATATTTTGAAATTTTTAAAGCAACATTTTTAAATTTGCTTGCGATATTGATTAACACGGGTTAAAATTAGATGGTGGAATACCAGATACAGAAAAATATCAACAGCCGGCACTTGCAAAACATAGATACAAATATGTATAAAGTATTTTTTACTTATTCTATATACCGTTACCAAAAAGTACGTCACCATTTATAACCTTCAGTACCAATGTGGAGTTCAGCATAATACGTCTGCTCTTAGGAGTAGGAAGTCTAATCAAACTGAACTGGTGGAATAAAATCGCTATTCCAATGAAGATGAAGACGGTGAACTATTCGAATTCTTAATCTACGAATCTTTGGTACAGATTGTTGTAAGCAATCATTGAATACATTAACATCTATTATTTATGATATTTTTCGCTTTAGACAAGTGTTATCTACTGGTATTTTTCAAAAATAATACTACTTACTTACCAATTTCTGTAATTCCTCTTTACTGTTTTTCAAAGATTCTTCAAATGTTTTCAACTTATGATCCAAATTTAATTTTACATAATCTAAAACTTCAGTGTGTAATCTAAAAAGAAAAGCATCACATATAACATATAAGGAAACAAAAAACGCAGTTAGTATCGTTAAAACTGACCTTTGTATATCCTGATCCATACGCTTTAACGTATCCAATTTCATTAGCATTTGATTGACTTTAACACGATTCGATTCTTTGTTTTGACTTTTTTCCTTAATGGCTGTAGTCAGTTGTAATTTTAAGGGTCCCACTTTTCCCTGATTCTCTTGCATTTCCACAGCAAGCGCTACCAACAATTGACTGAGCTCGGTTTGTCGTTCCTGAAGTTGTGGTAAATTCTGTATACCCTCTTGCAATTTAATCTGCTGATCTTTTAAACTAAATCGTACACATTACAAATCATGTTAATTTCAAATGAGTTTCTTCTATACTTACGTATTCTTTAAGTCACGCAGTTTATTCAAAGCATCCATATTCTTCTCATAGTATTGTTGATTCTGTTCTAATTGTTTGCGCTTCTCCTCCAGTTCCACCGATATAGTGGTTTTTTGTGCTTGCACCTCATCGATGGAAGTGTTTTCATTTTCCGTGTCTTTATCTTTAGGAAATTTATTCTTGATCTTGACAATGTCATCTCTAGAGCGTGTCACTTGTTTCATGGCTTCATCTAAGAGTGACATATCACCCATCATGGAATTGGCTAAATCCATATTAGCCGTAGGCTCGGCTAACATGGATTGTATGGATTCACTTTCCTTGTTGCATTCGGCTAAATCATCCTGCAATTTCTTCATATCCTCTTTCTTTTTGGGTATGTCCACTTCCAGTTTTGCTACTCTATCAATTGTAGGTTTCAATTGCAACAAAGTTTCATATTTCTTTTGTTCTTCTTTAAGAACTTTTTCAATTCTTTCGATATTTTGTGGAAGATCGACAATTTTGTCATTTAATTCAGAAGTTAGACCAGAGGCCTGCAATTGCGAAAGGAGAAAAATATATTAGAAAATTTAAAGTAATATGTTTTATATTAATAGTATTAAAAACAACGATCCCGCGCCCCAAAAAATATGACTCTCTTACCATATATTACATTTAAATGAAAGACATCAATTAATACTAACCTCACTGGTGGTCATATCCTTTTGACACAATGGGCAATACGGTTCATCCTCAATCTTTTGCAAATATTGTTTATAGAAAACTTCAGCCGATTTCTGAGCGCCCAATTCCAATTGGTATTTGCTTAGCAATGTCTTGGATTTAGTTAATAACTCTTCGTAGGGCGTGGAACGACACTTCTCATAGATACTTTCTTTACAATCCTCTAATTCTTTTTCGGTCTTTTGCAATTCATCTTTAAGTGATTTACGTTTAATTTCGAATCGTTGTTCCTTTAGTTTCAGAGCATTAATTTTGCTGTTGTAATCTTTAATTTGACGTCGAGCTTTTTCATAGGTAACTTTGACATGACGCTGGTAATTTGCCTCTACCACCTTGCCCTCCTCGAAGATCTTACGGAAGTTACCGCTGTGCTTACTTTTGACTTTGAGCACTTCTTTTTCACGATTCTCCAGTTCCTGCTCTTTCAAGTTTAATTCGGCTACCAATTTTGAGATGGAATTCAAAAATGTCAAACGTTCATCCACTTTGCGAAATTGTGCATCCAATTTTTTAATGGTCTCCTTGTCGGTCTTGATTTGTTCGCGTAGTTCGTCTTGATTGAATTTTGCCGCAGTCTCTTCGTAGCAATCTTCAGTCTCCTTAAGCTTGGCGGATACAATTTTCAATTGCTGCGTGGATTTCTCAATTTCCAAAATCTTTTTTTCATTCTGCTCGGACTCTTTTTCGTAGGCTTTCTTCTGCTTTGTCAATGTTACCACAGACTCTTGCAGTTTGGTCACCTCAACGCGTAATTGATCGATTTTTGTTTGCCTTTCTTGGTCCTCTGCATCATGCTGACTGATAGTTTCATTAATTTTCGCCTGTTCCGTGGCAAGTACGGCTTGAATATCTTCTAAAATTTTGGAAATTTCTTCTGGCGTTTCTCCCAATTCTTCGGGAATGTTTATATTCATTTGCTGGCCTAGTGATTTGATTTTATCGGCCCGCTTTTTCTTACATTCGTCTTCTTTCTGCTTTTGTTGTATAGCAACAACACGCTTTTTATCGACATCATTGTGACGATTCTGCAAACTCTTCTCTTCCTTTTTTATGGAATTGAGCTTACCCTCAACTTCACGACGTTCCAGACGTTTTTCAGACATTCGCTGGCCAAAACTACCAATTTCAGTATCCAACTCTTCCATGGTACCTTCGAAAACTGTTTTAATTTTTTTCTTTAGGTTTGTCATTTGATCCTGACAATTTTTCTGCCTATAAGTGAAGTGGAAGGATAGAGGTAGAAATAGATTAGTATTGCTATACTATTTTATTGTTCAATTAAATACTTACTTGGTTTGCAGTTCGACTTTCTGCGCCTGTAATTTGCCCACCTCAAATTCAATTTTGTGAATTTGTTGTAAACGTTCCTCAATAGGAGCCATTTCTTCTTCACATTGTTTGCACTGTTCCTCGATGGATTTAGCCTTTTCTTGGCATTTTTGTAAGTTTAATGTCTTTTCTTCCATTTCCACCTTTAAATGTTCTTCCAAACGTAGATCGGCCTCTGTAAATTTGGATGGATGAGAGGATGTATGTTATGTAATTAATGCTGTCATTTTAATATTCTCAAGATTTTTTCGAAATTAAGGTAATATACCCTGCAATTAACTCCAGACTTAGTTTATGTCAGGACTTCCCAAGCATTTCAATCAAACGGCTCCCCACAACCATGTACAAGATGTTCATGCGGACTCCGCAAAAAATATTAGAAATTATATGTATGTATAACTTTTTGAATATGATTAATTAAATAAAATTTCCACAAAATTGGTTTCTACTGCCGTTGCGTCTTATTCGGTATGTGATTGTTATGATTTAGTTCAGGTCTATAGCCAGGAGAAATCCAGTTCAAGTCTTTGATTTCTAATTTTGCTAAAAATTTATATTTTCTACAAAATTTTATTGAAATTTTTTTTTTTAATATTATCGATTTTTTTTTTAGAGTTTTTCTATATTTTGTTGAAAATGCATTGTTTAGAAAAATTCTTCAAAATTGTATTTCTCTACATAAATTTCGCTGGAGTTTTTTATTCTACATTTCTAGAAAATTTAATGAATTTGCATTTTTACAGAATATTTAAAATTACATTTTTCTAGAAATTTTATTTTTCTACAAACGTTCTGTTGATAATGCCGCAGTTTTCTTAAAAATTTCGTCCAAATTAAATTTTTCCAGGCAATTTCATCGATATGCATTTTTCTAGAAAATTTCCACGAAATTGCATTTTTCTTTTAGAAGATATCCGGTTAACACCATTAAATCCCGTCAATGGTCTTTGATATTTACTCCGGTCATAGACTTAATCGCTTAGTGGGCCTTAATTCGTTCATCGACCATTAAAGGATTCTAGCAGGGCTTTCTAACCCTCGACGGCTCCCTAAGGTACAGAAACAATTGCCCACACCAAAAGACGAAGAATTTTTTTTTGATAAATGCATAATATATACGATGTAATACGATATTGTCGTCATCAGAAGCGAAAAAGAGTCAATCGTCAATTTTGAAAATTTTACAGAAGCAAAAATGTAAATAAATGAAAAATTGTGTCGTTGTGCGCTTTCTGGATTATAGCATATATAAATTAACACAAACATGATTTATGACATTTTTAATTATGAAAAAATATATATGTAAGTTGTTGTTGTTGTAGCAGTATATATGTTTGTTATCCATTAGTACTACCATTAGTATTAGCCATCTCAGTACTACGTGTTTTTATATTATTTTGTTGTTATGCCCTTTGAATTTCGATATTAAATTCGCCATTTTTTAAAGTAGGACGCTAACATTTTTCAGTAAGTGTATTATGAAGCAATGAACAATGTAATAAACTACCTATCAATCATTCAATTATGGATTTTTTTGGTTTATAGGCCTTTTTCAATTCTGATGATATATTTATTTGTATTATTACAATGTCACAGTCGATGTTATTAAAAATAAAATATATTTTTTATTTTATTTTATTTATTTCATTTAATCCAACCGAGCCCACAGGGGCTATATGTTGATAGATATACAATAAATTAGTTCAAAATAATAAATTAATAACAATTATTAAAAAAAGAAGCGAACTTACAAAACTAATGACCCTAACGCACATTTTTTTAAACAATAATACTAAAAGACAATTTGATATGGAACGGTGAAAAGTAATTGTCAGTAACAAACGAAACGATGTTAAAAATCATATTTTACAGGCGCTGTTCATGAAAATAAGCCAATAATTTATTTTTAAATGTCTGAGGACAAACAGAAAAATTTTTAATGTTAGGAGGTAACGAGTTCCATAGTCTTGCAACACGGATTACAAAAGATCTTTCAAATATATTATGAGCGAAATTTTCTATAAGAATTTGAGAATTTCTAGTGGAATTCAAGAAGTGAAAATAAGGAAGCAGATATAATGGTTGGCCATGTTTTAGCAAATTGAAGAAGAAATAAAGACTTCTACTTTGCAGAAAATGCTCCAATGAGCAACCCAAGAACTGCGAACTGAAATGTGAGTAATCACGTCTGCAGCGCCCACCATACACATACCTCAAAACACCATGAAAACATGAGGTAAGCTTAGTAATATTTGTTCTATTCGTTCCCATATATACCTCAGCACCATATAGTACATGAGGCATGAGTAACGAATGAGCTAGCATATACTTTATTTGTGTGGGTAAAATTACGTTAAGGCTATATAATTTTTTAAGTATTAGATTTAATTTAGAGCAGATATGCGCTATGTGCGAAGAGAAGTGAAGGCTGTGGTCAATTTCAAACCCAAGAGATGTAACTGAGTTAGAAGAAGTGATGGAATTGTTTTGTACCAATATATTGTACTCAACATTTTGATTGCGTAAACCATTAAAAACCATAAATTTAGTCTTATTAACATTAATTGTTAGCTTATTATGCCGAGCCCAATCACAGATTCGACCTATGTCACCATCCAGATCGGAAATGCAATCAGTCATTGAACCAGAACTACATGCATTAAAAAGTTGAAGATCATCGGCATATATAGCTAAATCAGCATGTCGAATACAATGACAAACATCGTTCACATACAACATAAACAACACCGGGCCCAGTATAGAACCCTGGGGAACTCCGGCAAAGATTGGATTTATATTAGAACGACGATCGTTGCAAAGAACAAATTGAGAACGTTCGCACAGAAATGACGAAACGAGTTTACAAGAGGAACGAGATAGATTAAACTGCTGATAAAGTTTAGAACACAGGATACCGTGATCTACGGAATCGAAAGCTTTGCTTAGATCCAGAGCAGCAAGGATACCGGGATATCCTCTATCAGTGGCACGTCTAATATCATCAGTAAGTTTAATCATCAGTGAGGTAGTACTGTGATGCTTTCTGAAACCCGATTGACAAGAATCTACAAGAGAAAAGTGATCTAAATGATTCATTAACTGGTCTTTAATTAGTAATTCGAAAGCCTTCGATAAAGCTGGCAAAATAGAGATTGGACGATAATCGGCACAATTCAAACCAGAAGTTCCTTTTTTACGCAGTGGTGTAACTCTTGCTAACTTCCAAGCCAACGGGAATTTACTTGTCATTAAAATAGTATTAAAAATGTGTAGAATGTGTTGTTGAATGTGGGGAAAAATTATCTTAATAAATCTAATAGGAATGCCATCAGTACCTAAAGCATTGGACTTAATTCTAAATATTGCACTGTGTAAATCGACTAGATCAAAGTTCCTAAAGTAAAGACTATCATTACGCGAATCGGAAAATATGTCAGTATTAAAACTAGGAACATAAATGGACGAAACAGATGTAAAATGAGTATTTATTAAATTAGGATCTATATCACAGTTATTATCACAGAGGTTATCAGAATCAAGTCCACCTGTCGATCTAATTCTAGACCACAATTCTCTAGGATCTGTTGTGCCATTAAAAATACGAAGCCCATAAGAACGTTTAATACGTCTTATTGTACTTCGGGCTATAGATCTATACATTTTGTAAATATTACGGTTTCTATCACAGTCGTTCTCAATAACAGCTCGAAAAGCTAGGTCTCTATTAATAATCGCCTCTTTGACTTCTCTGTTATTATACCATTTAGGTTGACCGTACCTGATTACATTAGTTCTCTCAGGAACATGGTTATAATAGAGGGAACTAAGTATATCGTTCAAAAAAGATAATTGCACATCAGAATCGTTAGTCGTATAAATAGGGAGGAAGTTGGAAGAATATATATCGTTCAGTAAACTATCGAAATTGATCGAGCTATAATCACGGTAAGTTCTGTAAACGAGCTCATTGTTAGTGGGTACCTTATATTGCATTAGCATAAAAGCATGATTTGAATTAAGAGCGGGGAAGTTGAACTGACTGCTGCGCATGACAGAAGAAGGATTACTGACTAAGGAGTAGTCTATAATAGAGCTAGAATTCTGGAATCGGTCAAAATGAGTGGGCATGTTATTATGGAGTACAGACAAATTACAACGAGTTAACATAAGCTTAAGAGACGAAAATTTTCTTAAATTAGATATATCACAGTTAAAATCACCCAAGATAATTATGTCTGGAAATCTTGTAATAATGTCAGCGATGTGGCACTCTAAAGCTTCTATGTTTCCCCTAGGTAAATAAACTATTCCTACAACAAAACTGCAGCTTGCTGAAGTAATATGTAGAAACAAAGATTCGCAGGATTGATCAGACATGGATGTTAATATTTTTGCTTTGAGATTGCATGAAACATAAAGGGCAACACCTCCTCCTCGCATTCCGTATCGATCGTTCCTAAAAAGCCTGTACCCCGAGATACTGACTGCTTTGTTAGGCACGTAAGACTTTAGCCATGTTTCTGATACCCCGATAATGTGTAAATGTCCACTGCTTAGTAAATTATTGACCTCATCAAACTTAGAAGATAAATTGCTAGGTTTTAATGACTGAGCATTAAAGAACCCCATATTTAAGTAGCCTGGAACCGAGCAAAATCTCTTAATATAAGAATCGTCACTGACAATCTCACCAATAGAATTAGCCGAAATCATTCATGGCGTTCAAAAAAATGTGCGTTAGTGTAAATAAATATAAACTTAATATTAAAAATATCATATTAAATTAAAAGTAACTTTGCTGACTAAACATATATGAAGACAAAGAATCTAGATTGTAAAAATCGGATTAGACAGATAAATCTATCTAACCGATTCAAATCAAATAGATTAATTCAATTCACTTAGATTACATGAATTAAGATAAGGAAAAATAAAATATTTAATTCACATAAGGTACAGTTGAGAAAAAGTACATACTAAGTAACAACGAATGTTTTTAGTAATAAAAAATAGTTAAGATACATATACATTTAATATCAGGCACAAGTTAATAAGAAATTTGAACACAAGATGTTTTATGATGATATTTAGATCAGTATTTAAGCAAGACCGATACTTTGACTTTATATTTAAAAGCTACGAAAGACCGATGACCGAATATGTGATTAATGGTCTATAAACAGTTGACAGGCCACTGCCGGGATTTAAGATCGTTGACTGTATTAAAGGAAATTTTAAAGACAAATTTCAGCAAAATTTTCTATAAAAACGCAATTTCAAAGATTTTTAAAATAAAATGTCAAAATTCCATATTATTTTATTTTTATTTTATTTATTTAATATCAATACATAGAAAGCCCAAGAGGCCAATTATGCATATATCAACAAAATTTCTTTCAAATGTAAAAAAACAAAAAAGACGAAATTTGCAATAAAGCTCATTTTCAACGAAATTTAAAAGAAAAAATATTTTCCTAGAAAAATACAATTTTGAAAAAATTTGATAGAAAAGTAAAATTTTCAAGGAAATTTTTTAGTACCAAATTTTAAAAATACCAATTTTGATAGTTTTCATTTCATTTCATTTATTTAATAATAGTAATATAAAGAAGCCAATATGGCCAAAATTCTTATATTAACTTTATACAAATCGATTAAATAATTAGGTACTACACTCAAGTAATCACTCATCAAGCGATAAAATTGAGAGATAAAACAAGCGTTAAGCTTAACGTGATATAGCTACTCACAAATCGATGTGTTATACACATATAGTAAAAATAATAAAACTAAAACTAAAAAAAAATAAGAAAAATAGCCTAGATATTTAACTGAACGCAACAAAATAACACAACACTCTACTTCTACTATTTTCAATGCAAATGCATTTTCGAAGATTTTTTTTATTTGTTGAAATTTTTGTCATAAAAATTAATTATGCAAAACTTTTCTATAAATATACAATTACTGCAATTTTCTATAAAAAATTTACAAAAGATTGCAATTTTGATGAAATTTGCAAAAAAAAAAATATTAATTTAGCAAGTTTTTTTAGAAAAATAAAATTTCGTCATTTTTGAACGAAATTCAATGTCGGCATAACTTTCTATAAATGTGCACATTGATAAAATTTTCTATAAAATTAAATTTTGACGACTTTTCTAGAGGAGGTCTTCCCAGCCATTTTAACTATACAGCTCCACAATCATGTGTTTGAAGATTTTCATGTCCCTACCCGCAAAAAAACAAAATTGCAAAATTCAAAAAACAAAATTTATAATAATAATCTAATGCAAATTTTTAAACAATAATACCAAAAGACAATTTGATATATGAACATCAAATGGTGAAAATTAATTGTTAGCGACAAGTGATAAATGCTCATCTTATGTCTGAGGACAATCTGAAAAACTATTAACGTTAGGAATTAAGGTTTAGGTTAGGTTAAAGAGTTCCATAGTCTCGCAACTCGAATTGCAAAGGATCTCTTAAAGATATTATGGGTGAAATTTTCCATAAGAATTTGTGAATTTCTACTGGAATTCAAAAAGTGAAAATAAAGAAGCAGATATGTATAAAGCTTTGTCATGTATTAGAAAAATTAAGACAACTAATTTGAAGAAAATGCACACATGAGCAACCCAAGATCTGCCTACAGCTCCCACCTGGGAGAATATAAAACGCAGCAACCTTTTACGAATTAAGAAAGTCTAGATATTTCTTTGTTAACTGTGACATGTATGGAGCTCAAAAAGGTAAATCTCTAGCTTCTTCGCTTAATTCGCGATGTACATAAAATAAGCCGCATGGTCGGCAGAATAAATTGCTAATACACAGCGTTTTCCTATAACCTAGAAAGTATATAATTATCACACACAATGGAACTACAGTTCAATGCCAGCCCTAAAGTGGATTAACTCAGTCGCTGATAAGCTCGTTACTCAAAAACATCCCATACATTACTTTCGTCCCTGATTTGAACCTGGACTCATAGTGATGATAAAAAAGTTCTTATATATTTTAAGATGTAGCGGTAAATTAGGGCTTTCCTGAGTGGACAGTGTAGTTTTTGTTTTGATCATCCATATTTCTTTCAGTTACGAGTAGACGAACATGACAATGCGTCTCATATCCCATAATTTGATTTACTTTTCTGAAATTTTTATTTACATACCTCTAACTTTCAGTATATCCATTTCCTCTTTACGCATTTTAATAATACGATCCAATGCCTTATTGTATTCCGATATACCGAAAATAGCATCGAATTTCTCCTTCAATTTTTTCGGTTCATCCAATGGCCAACTGGAATCCTCCTGATGACACAACAGCACATTGTTTATAATTGCCTTTGAGACACCCATAAACTGCGACATCACCAAATCCACATCAGCACAGCGTTTCGATATTGATTCACTAGCCTTCTTACCATCACCACCATCGTTCAAATAGTTCAATGTAGCATCCAGTGTCTCGAAAGTAACCTTACCACGTCGCATGCCCAATTTCATGGAACGACAGATGGACAAACGGGCTCCCTGAACATTGCGTACTTCCAACTTGATCTGACCCAAAACATCAGTTAGACTGAAGATCTTTGGATCATGCACAAAGTTTTTGCCGCGATCACTGCCCGGTGGACACTCGCCGGTCAATGCATACTTCAGACACTCGATGACGGTAGTCTTGCCACAACCATTTTCGCCCAAGATCAAGGTTACCGGCGAGGTGAAACTTATCATCTGACAAAAAGAAATTTGCATTACATTATTCATTCGTCTGCATGGCAGCCAGCTCAGCTCCTTTGCATCATAAATAAGATGCACACACACAATGTTTTGTGTATACTGTATACATACCTGATTATCTCCAGCATTTCCGCCAAAACTTCTAATACCCTGAATAGAGAGACGTTCAATTGTAGACATGATTGGTTTTTATGCTTCCAGCAAACATATACAAAATTATAATTTTTATTTGTTGCAAATAAATGTCTTCGGCAGTTGGACAAAGAGTTTTTGTAAATATCACTTTAAAACATACACAGAATATGTGAATATATTATACTTTTTCTCAGCAAACGCTTTGGCCAGCCAAATTGCAGTAATTTTGTGCGTCGTTTTCTTTTTCTTACCACCGGCACAGAGTTGCATTTTCATGGTTGACTCATCAAAACAAAGTGAAAAATGCCCACACTGTTAAATATCTGGCAACGTTGCGGCAAAACGAATGCATTTGTGTTGAGACACAATTATGCCGGTAGGCGTTATGCGAACTATTTACCATACGTCAGAATATAATCTATTTTAATACTTTGTTGGCATTGTTAGATATATCATTAAAATTCATGTTCACCGGCCAACATTCGTTGTATTATTGAAAAAGAGAAAAAAGAAGATGCTGTCAGTTTGTGAGGAGTTTGACATCTATAACGGATCGTTAGCGTTGCTTTCTGAAATAGTGGGTTAGAGACCAAAAATTCGCCAAACGACTAACCTTCTCATTGTGTTTCGAACTTTGTATGTGTGTGTGTAGTGTTGCGCAACTAACGCGACAATTTTGTCCCTTTATCTTCCGTGATACATTTGCGCCCCGTTTGTCATACTAAATATGCCACTTTTCCCTTAATTGGTGTCACTTTTTATCAAAAATCATATTTTGACACTATTTCAACAGCATTTTAAGAACCATATGAAGACAATAAATTACCAAAAAGTATATGTAAATAAATAAATATTTTTGCACGAAATTTTAATAAAATTGTGCTGTATTTGTAATGTATATAAATTGTTTCATTAAAAATTTATAGACAATATGTTCTTATATAAATAGATTTCAATTTTGATAACAAAATTTATTGATAATATAATTGGTCATTTTTTTTTTAAGTTGGTCAGTTTATCATATATATCATATCATATTTCATATGTAAATATTCTTCAGGAATACTTTATGAAATGTACTCAAATGGATTTTTATGTAACCTTTTATTTTTTATGTAAAGTTTTTAATTTTCATCATAGTTTTCTTTATAACTACCAGAAAGCGTGCCACATTATTTGGTGAACACGTGCCTCTTTTTCCGAAAAAAATCCCTTATAGTGCCGCTTTTTGGCATTTCAGCGGTAACCCTGTGTGTTTGTTATAGAGTAAACAAAGCATTTCTTGTCATCTGGCAACTACATACCCACTGTATTGTTTATCTTTTGACCGGTCGGTCACAGTTTTTTGTTAAAAAGTATATGTTTTTTTTTCGCAAATATTTCTAATTTTCGCAGAAATGTTGGAAGAAGATCCGATAATAGTTTTCTACGAAAATATTTTAAAGTTAGTGAATCGTTTGTAATGCAACTTTGCCCTGCCGTACAATTTACAAACATACACTGTGAAAAATATGGAGTTCAACTGATACTGTTAATTATAAGAAATATTTATTTCTATTTTTTATGCAGAAAATCTCAACATGGTACAAAATTACCCGAATTTAGCGAAATATACTTGCGTGTAGCATTTATAAATGTTTTGGGGGAAAATTATGTAAGTTAAAATACAAACTTCTGGTGAGAGTATTCACATATTTGGGTAGAGCAACTCAAAATAGGGTTCTATAAATCGACTTTCAACTAGTCGATTAATCGACTTTTTGGAAAAAAAATTCGAAATAGTAAGTCGACTTTTTATGTCTGAAAAAGTCTAAAAGTCGATTTTCCATGTCGACTTCTTTCATGTAAGAGAATTACAAATTTTATATTACATTTGGGTTAAAATGGATTAAACAAAAGCCTTTATTTAGTAGTATCAACACCAATATCGGACCAATTTAACAGATAAAAATAAGCGTGAGCATAACTATATATACTTTTTTAATTACAAATAATTTGGCATAACAATTACATAATAAGATAACAAATTGTCTTGCCGGATCCAAAAAATGTATAATATTGATGAAAATGATATTCCAATACCAGTCCAGTTCACGAGAATATAAAAAGACACCCCTTGTTTTGAAAGGTAAACTTTCGATACGTGGAGAACACTGAATAATAAGTTCCTGTTTATATCAAAACAGAAATTCGGATCTAAATCTTTTTTAACAATTTAAATACGCTTATTTTTAAGGCCAATTGGTTACGTGAATAAGTATAAGATATTAAATGCAATTGGACTTGACAAAAGGATTTTTAAGTATTTTATTTTCTCTGTTCAAGAATTTTTTTTAACTTTTATATATAACGACTTCTGCGAATTTCTGATTACCTGATCATTATCAGTTTTTTTTACAACAAAATTAATGAAGAAAACTTGAAATATTCGCATTTTCATTAATAAACTTGAAAAGTCGACTTTTTTATACTAAAAAGTACAAGAGTCTAAAAGTCGACATCTTGATTTTTTCAAAAAGTCGACGTTTTGTCACAATTATATAACCCTATCTCAAAATAAGAACAAATAATGTGCGCCTTATAAATATTTTGCTTAGTTATGGAGTTATCGGACGTTAAAGATGAAAAAATCGTTTTTGTTCCAATGTACTCAAAAACTACAACTTTTTAGTTATCGATAACTTCGATTGCAAAGACACTGACACACTGACATATATTTTTTTTTTCAAATTTTAACATTCGATAACTAAGCGAAATATTGGTAACATGCACATATATCTTCCTTTTTATTTTGATGTGCTCTATCCAAATATGTTTGTGGTCAGATTGAGGGGCATCGGTTATCATGAACATTTACTTTATGAGGGGGAATCGTACCGGGTCCCTTTTTTGGTTCTGAACGACTTTTAATTTTCGCGATGCCGTAACGTCAGGAATTTAGAAATGACTACAAACTAGATATTTTATTAAATAAAGCCAATATGTACTTGTAAACAGGCCATAAGGACAATTTTTAATGCTTAATGTTTTAGACCACTGACCCGGCTATATTAAAACTCTATCGAAAACTATTGGTTTTGCACTATAGTCAGCAATATCCTACCATTGCATGTGTACTCTCTATAATGGAAAGATGTTTTAATCGAGATGAAATCACTAATATTCTTGCCGAGGAAGACCATATTCGCGGTATGTGGCAGCAATTTATGAAATCGGAAATGAAGGACAATGGATCAGATGCCGAAAAATGTGCCAAAAAACGTGAAAAAACAATGCCTGTATTTAGCTCGAATAAAAGAAATAGAATAAAATGAGGGTATTTAGAAATATATAACATTTGTTTTAAATCTGAAGGACTAACAATGCTCGTTTTTCCATAAATGGGTTGAAATACATTTTTAGTTTAGAATATTTACTTAGTTCTGCTTCACACGAGGCAAGTGACACAATTTGTAGGAGCCTGCCTCTCTCTCCACCAAACTTTGACACTTGTTTGGAAAAAATTGTATCTTGTGAATAAGGACTTAGCAAATATTTTAGTGTTTTTTGCAAAAGCAATTAATAGAATAAACTGTAATATGAAATAACATTATTAAAGCAGAGATAATTTTAGAATGTTTGGCTCGAAATAATCCAATCATTAAATAAATATCAATAAAAAAGTCAATATTTTAAATTATTTCACAAATGTTTTTGCTGTAAATTTTTTGTGTTTGTTTCTTGTCGCCGCATTTTAAAATACTAAATTGCGTTTGTTCTTCCTTTTTTCGAATTCGGAGAGCACAACAACATCGTATCATCCATATCTCTCAGTAGATTTTATATTGCTTTTAAAATTAACTCTATTCTTTTTTTTTTTACCAAAAATATATGTATGTATTTATTCCAATACTTCTGTTAAACTATTAAAAAACTGTAATACTTTTATATTTAAAATAATTACTTTAAGGGCCATTAACAATAAATATATAAACTAGGGTTGTGAGCTAACTACCGGTTATAGCTGTCAAATTCCATACAATTTAATTTTCTTTAGCTCTAACGCTCGGTTATTTTGTTTTGTGTTAATGAGGATAAGAATTTTAGACTTCGGTCATGCTTGGCATAACTTATATATGAGTATAGTTTTCAATGTTGTTACATATGTATATCGCTCTTTTCCCACAAGAGCATTACATTCCAAAATCTAATATATTTGAGGTGGTCATATAAATATTTCCCACATTTCGTTAGCTACATGCTAATCCAGGATTGGACTGATTGCTTAGGAAGGCAACTATATCTCTTCAAAAGTTATTTCTTCCCAATTCTCTCCAATAGTTTTCCCAATTTCTATATATTTAAGTTAAATGTGATACTCTTGCACAAAAAGAGCGGTATAACATGTTAATGTAAGACAAAAACGTTCTTCATAATTTTCTGTTACATACATACTGCAATCTTTCGATGTCCATCCCATTTTCTTAGGTGTGGTATTTCGGCAGCATTTTCCTGGAATTTGCTCAAGTTTTCTTGCGGCATACCTGGCATGTCCTGACCTGCCTGAATAAAACTTTTCCATATCTTTAATTTCTCCAAAAATCTCGAAATTGTAGACTATTTTGTTTTCTTTTCGAATTTCTCTTGGATTCAACATGATATCTGAGAGAAATTTTCACTTTTCTTGCTCTTCCTTCAATTCCACTATCAATTCGTCTGATTCATTATTTTCACATTCAGGGAGGTGTTTCATAAAATTTTTAAAACCGAAGATGTTGTTTAAGCAGCTATAACATTGAAATATACGCATTTTATGGCCGCAAAAATTTTCACTAAAATGTGATTGCATTTCATCAAAACTTTCAAAAATGTTACAACATTTTTCGCAAGAGTATTGGGAACTACTGTTGGCAGTTTCATTCTCTTCCTTAATGTTAGTGAATGAATTCAGTGAATTATTATTCGCTGGTGGATCCACATTCTTCTGTTTCACGCTGTTGAGATCGCATGCTTCTGATATCGTTATAAACTCATTTTCCTCTCCATCGTTTGGGTCGGGCGTTTTAGGTTTATCTGTAATTTCACTTTGATCGGCTAATCTTACATCATCTGTTTCGCTTTTTATTTGGATAGCTTCCATCTCTACGGATTCTTCAGCTGAAAATTGATCACGAGTTGATAGTTCTAGGTTTAATGTTTAATCAAAATAGAGTTGTAAAAAGAAAAAAAAAAATATTGCGAAAGACGCCTATTTATTGGGAAAATTTTAATAATTTTTAAATAAAAGCCTCTAAAAACTTCCAATAGCGCACAGTCTGATCGGCCATGAACAAAAAGAGACAATTTCGAAGAAAATCGATGAATGATTTAAAAAGTCACTTCTCTTCAAATTCGAAATAATTTCAAACGAAAAGCATTATTAGAGTGCGAGAAAGTCCTCAATTCAATTGGCAAATGATTCCAGACACGAACAATTAGATTTAGTTCCTTTTTTCAATCGAAACAATATAAAATTATTTACCTATTTAAAGGATACAGATAATGAATTAACTAACGCAATTACTAAGATGTGTGTACTCCTTTTTTACAGAAATTATTGATGAACAGTCGCGTCGGCACACAAAAAGTGTTAGAAATATAAAGTGTCTAAGTGATATTGAAGCCGATACAAAATGATTTTGATTCGAAATGACAACGGCAACTGGATAAGGTCGAATATTTCCAAGTCTTACAGTGCAAATTTACAAAGGTAGTCAAGTAAGTCTATTACTTGTTTCATTCTCTTTTTTCGAGTTCAGAAACAACAAATGGCCATAGGCTTTGGAACAAAATAAGTTCATGAGAAAATACAGTACTTAAAAAATTCCAAAGGATAAAGTTTAAAACAAATATTCAAAACGTTTATATACCTACCGCAGCTGTTAGGCGTACCATAGCTTTTGTCCATGACACCAAAAGAATTCTCACTTTCATGGCCATGGCAAGATGAATCCACTTCATTGCCCACATCAGATTCAATTTTAATTTTCTTGGCTTTTACAAGGTCCTCGTTAGAGCATTCGCGATTTAATGTCTCCACTGTAACGTCGATACATTCCACGGGCTTTTCAATCAGGACAACATCACTTTCAGCATCAGAACTACAATCGTCAGGTTCGGTTAACGAATTTGCATCCTTAGTTTTGCGATTATTACTATTGTTAGAACAACAACTTTGTGGTCTTGATTTGGAACATTTTTGGGTTTTATCAATTATTGTTATCTTAATAATCCTTGCATTTGAAGGTGCAGTCTTATTTCTATTTATTGGACTTTTACGCATATATTTTGTGGAATCTTGGCGAATCGTAATCAATTTTTGTTTTGTTTTTTTATTTGGATTTTCTTGAGAAGTAGTAAAATTTGGAGTACATTTCTTTCTTTCTTTAGTGGAAAATTCTTTTGTATGATTTTTTGTGGACTTTTCTGATGTTGTACGTTTGTTCTTAAGATTTACTTGTAAAATATTTTTTCTAGGCTTTTTTAAAATTGCATTGTTTCTACTTTTTTTAATTGAATTTCCTTTTACACGATTTTCTGTAGACTTTCGTGGTATCATGTTATTAATATGACTTTCATTTGATGTTTCCCTCATGAGATTATTTGTGGGCTTTGTGAGGATCGCATTACTATTATTAGTACTTTGTACCTCATCGACGTTGTGTGTACTCAGTATTGCCATAAATTTTTCATACATATCTGGTTCTAAACGATTCTTACACATTTCCACAACAGTTTTGTTGTCTACTAAGTAGTAGTGTACTCTTCCTTCCAGAGCAATTTTTTCATGTACTTTTCCTTGAAAATTGATATAATCGTTCCAGAAATATGGATATGGCTGATATTTGGGTATATTGAACACACGTTGGAACTCTACAATTTGCCTGTTTATTTTTGTAGCTGATAACTTTCCTTTGGAATTCCATAAGGAACGTTTAGTCCATTCGATAAGTAATTGGTGCAGAGCATCCTGCTCAGCTTGGCTTTCAATAATTGGAAGATGCTGTGGTGCTCTTCGGCGAAAATTGTTAACTTTTTCAGGTGTAGAATTAATATTCTGTTGATTTATTGTAGAAACGGTTTCATGGGTTATAAATGTTGTTTCGTTAGGTAAGTTATGGGTAGCCTCTGGATCAATGTGCTTATGTTGCTTCATTTGGGGAATAATGCAATTTCTTTGTGGTTTGCGATGAGTCATTATAGAAACAGTTTCTTTGGGGATAACATTATGTGCACGTTTCTGCAGTTCACTTTGAGGGATAATGCAAATTTTAACAGGACTGGTATGCTTTAAGGAGGAAACAGCTTGATTAGTTATATGCGTTGAGAGGTTTGAATACGCAGCCTCTGCCGGCTTTCTCCAATTCTCCAATATGGTACTTTGTTGAGAAATGATATAACGTACATCATTTGGATGTAATCCTGTCTCTTTGGCTAATTCTTCGTAATCGTTGCT
This sequence comes from Eudasyphora cyanicolor, assembly GCA_963930755.1. Lineage (NCBI taxonomy): Eukaryota > Metazoa > Arthropoda > Insecta > Diptera > Muscidae > Eudasyphora > Eudasyphora cyanicolor. The sequence continues at coordinate 240,853,492 of OZ005735.1, forward strand.
CCTCTTCGATAACCATATTATTTTAATCTGTTTTTTAATAGGTATTATGTTGGTAATCTGCAAATAATACATAAATTGCATAGGCATAAAAATTTATGTTAATATTGGCATTCTAAGGTAATAATCGTAGAACACCCCAAAAATTATCCAATTTGTATCTAAAGGGAAAGACAATAGTGGTAATATTAATATTTTAGGGAATTTTAGCATAACATTTGGAAATAAATAATAAAAATCTGTTATGGTGGATTCGGAAACTTTTAGAGGCTTGATGAAAGTGATTGCAGTATAAGCCTTTCAAATGCTTTTTGGTCTACTTGGGTTGTACTTGATAACAAATTGCCAACTCTTGAAGAATAGGGAACACTTCCAATACAAATACGAGTTGTAATAAAAATAAATGTTCGATGTAACAAAAAGAGTACCTATTATTAGTAAACACTAATAAATAATTGAAATAAAAGAGTTTGATTATTTTCATTCCATATATCGTTCAAAATACTTGTCTAGTCAATTCAGTCCTTTCGATCTAACGCAATATCTTTACAACAAAAACCTTGCTGTTTTGAAGGGGTGGTTCACTATTGCATGATGTCCAGTAACTTTTCCTGGTCGGCGGAAGTAATATCCATTTTACTTGTTAAACTATACTCATTCAGCATTCGATTAATATGAATTAATTTCTCTCGGTGTGGGAGCTGTATCATTAGAAGTCTTACCATATCGTCCATGGCTGCAGCTGGGTAATCTTCCTTATTACGTTTTCCGAGGAAGCGATATTAAATTAATTTGTGTGAGTTTTAATTGAAATAAATATTTAATTCATGAATAAAAAAAAACAAAAAACAGGAAAAGAAATTAAAAATTAAGGGAGAAAGATCAACAATGTAATTTCTAATTAGAGTTCCAAATAATTATCGATAATAATGTAGGTCGAGATTAGTCGCACCGTGTTAGCGTATCGTATATCTGCCCCATTGTAACCTAATTGTAACGTTACAGTGACGTTAACTTTGCTAAAGCTAAGTACAAACGATTGCCAGATCGACAATATTGTTAGAAAAATGGCGGTTGGAACCCTGTGAACGTACAACCGTGCGAACTTACAAATTTTGTCTGGCAACGTTGGCAGGAAAATCATTGTGAGACAATTTGCAGGTTGTTAGTTGTGCGAAGTTTATTCATATGACAATGGCGCCATTGTCAGAAAAACATTTTATTGGCAACACTGTCTATAAAATACTTTTATTGGCAATCCTGCATATAAATATTTACAGAATACATATATTGTAAATATATGCAATTGTAAGGTTTTCTTGCAATCGTCTAAACTGTCAATCGTTGCCTAACTATCTGTCGTAGACAATCGTTGCTTAACTATCTGAACAAATTCGGGAGTTCCTTCTGCGGAGTCCATACATTTGCAGCACTTTAATCTGGCAAACGTGTGTACTTACAACCTGTTTCTCTATGTCGAACGACAGCGATGCGAAAGAAAAACAGCTGATTTTAGACCTACAAACTGGCATCAACCAGCATGTTTGCATTCGCTTTGTCGTTCTGATACCTTTTAGTAGGTCTAAATTCAGCTGTTTTTCGTTCGCATCGCTTTCGTTCGACATAGAGAAACAGGCTGTTAGTCCATATTCAAACTTGCAATTTTTTTATGCAATTCTCTTTTGAAGTTGCATTTGCGTTCAGACAACATATTCTGTTTCGACAATTTTTTTTCATCGGTCAATAAAATTCATTAAATTTCATTTAAATGTATGTCGCACAAATTTACATATCGATGCCTCCATTCTAAAACATGCTAAGTCGACTTAGCATAGTTTTAGGGAGATTGCATTTTTAATTTCTAAGGGCCTTATTCATAAAAATTTAATGAAGGTTTATTCCTAAATATTCTAAATTATATTCAGTCAAAATTTTGTGTTTATCCGTCAACCCAATCACAAATTATTCACACAAATTTAAAAAATTCATTAAACTTTGATCGCCTCTCCTGAATAACCACCTTTTGGCACTTAGAATAGCTTAGAATGGAGGTATCGATATGTTGTACGGAATATTAAATAAAAAGGAATGTTGAAAAGTAAAAAAAATCACCACTTTCGCGAAAGAAGCGAAAACGCATTGCAAAACTTTTTCTCCCTCCTTACCGACTGCGTCCCTATCCCACAAACACTGCAATTCTGCGGGGAAAATTGCAGGTGTGAATATAGACCTAAATTTCCAGATTCACACTCGGCAATTTTTTCCAAGCAAGTGTCAAAGTTTGTGGGAGAGAGAGGCAGGCGGAAAGAGCTCTTTGCCTCTCTCTCCTACAAACTTTGACACTTGCTTGAAAAAATTGCCGAGTGTGAATCTGCACTTAGCTTAAGACGGCATCTTAAATACGTGTAAAAGCGTACGTCGTTTGTTCAACTCGATTTCAAGTATACAACTACGTACTTTTGAATACGCCGGATAATTTGGAACGTACTGGCGAGACAGAGAAAGAAAATACCTGTTCCCCTATTCAAAACAACGCCAACAAGCAGTAAAGAACATGAACATGCTAGTAACTGTTCTGAATTATCGAAACAAAATTGGAAATACATATTTTAATAAAAATTATGCAAACATGTTGCTTAAAATTACATATGGTCCAGTAGTTCGCCAAAGCTTATTGCGGTAAAAGGAGTGTATTTTCGATATATGCCTTAAGTTCTCACTCGTATTTAAGTAACAACTTCAAAATTAAAAAAGTCTTAATATAATAGGCGTGTTTTCGTTACACCATAGGTGCTTAATTTGTATGGGGAGCTAAGCACTTTTAAGCACTATTAGTTCCCGATGAAGTTTGGTGCTTGTGTTCATGTCTTAATCGAGTATGATGTTGTCAGATTGGGCACCCTATATTTAGCAATATGGCATCCCATTGTTGGAGAGATTTTATCAATTATTGTGAATTAACGGGAAGAAGAAGAACAAAAATGGGAAATTATTTTAATATTTGCAAAAGAGTGTAAACATTTGAACATAGAATAGTAAATATATGTTTTATAAATACTTTTCACGAATTTTTTGTCTGTTTCGCACTGTTCTTTCTTCGCAACTCATGACACCATTGCTACCAGATAGTGAAAATCCGCCACTTATTGCTTATGTGCCAGTTAGTGGAAGTCAGTTGTTTTCGTTGCAAAGTGCTAAACTAAAAGTGCTAGCTTGTAACGAAAACATGCCTAATATCTACTATTTCAGTTTTCTTTTACCCTTTGAAATGAACAAGCTAATGTTAGTGAAAATGTGAATGTATGTATCACACCTACGATGCTTGACGAAAAATCTAGTTTGACTTTTCGACATGCTATGTCACTCTCTCAAGCTATTGTCAGAAGTGTGCATTCAGAAATCTCAGACGGACGCTTTCACTGGTATTTAAAGGTCGGGATAGGCAGACGAAACGGTAACATAACTTTATCGCAGCCGTAAAGTTGCACGCGGGCAACCACTTCAAAAGTTTCACATAAATGTCTTCTTTTTTGTTGTTTTGCTGATTTTGTTTGAAAATGCATATAGACGTACCGTATAATTTTGTTTCGGATATTTCTGTGTGAATTGTTGTTGTTTCAAAGGCCGAGTGAAAAACACAAAACGTCCAGACCAATAAGCCTGAGTACGGAGAGTTTTTTTCCCCCTCTTGCCGACTGCCTCTCTCTCCTACAAAACGCCGATAATCCGCTGAACATTCAGCCAATGTAAATAGGGACTATGTCTGATCGAATCAGCTGATTCGTTACGCTACGGGGGCGTTACGGGTACGTTTGCCTTACCCAGCCTTAAGAGATACCCTTAAATACGAGTGAAAGTGTTTAATGTCTTTGACAAACATCGTACGCCGATGTAGGCTATGTAAGTAGCACTTACACGAATTTGACGTCAAGCAATTTGACTTTGTTTAAACAGCTGATTGTTTTCATCTACCATTTTTTAATGTGCCATGGCATTTTTTCGTATTGAAATACAAAATAACAAAAAATAAAAAAATAATAATATATAAAGAAAGATAATATAATTAATGAAGACTTCGTCGGTACTTTGATGTGAAATGGATTTTCGAAGAGAGATGCGAGTGGGGGCGCATGTTCCTGCAATTAAGGTTGTAAATTGTTACTGCGTCTTTGTATTTTATCGTATCGTCGAATCCAATTCATTCTGTATTTTTCTGACTTAAAACTATCCGTAGCGCCTGTTCAATTTACACAACTGTATTATTAACTTAAAGTTAACATTTGTTATCCTTCTAGGTCGATTTGGGCCTAATACCACTGAAACAACAGGTGAATGTCATTTGGCTTTCCAAGGTAATCGCAAACCATCAACAACTAGGAGAGCGGACGGGCATAACGCCACTCTACATAAAATGTATACTGGAGCACCAGACGGAAATTCTAAAGCGTTGGAAGGAGGCAACGACGACAATGAACAAAGAAATGAAAGAAGAGAGAAATGATCATAATGCAATACGGCTTATTTTACTCGAATGGGCAAAACGCTCATTATGGAATGGTAACAAGAATATAGACCCAACTATAATCGAAAAGAAGGCAAAGGAGCTGAAGCTATTATTCCACACGGCGAAATATAACATAAGTTCCGATTTCTGGAAAGAGTTCAAAGCATTTAAAATGCAGAATGCAAATCACAAAAGAAAAAATGTTATTCACTCCTTGGACACTATAGATGTCCTTTCAAGTTTCAAGAGTAAAATACCATCGGAAACATATGAGAAGTTTAGTAGACTTCTTGAGAATCACACATCTTCTCAAAGAACAAAGAAAGCAAGGACATTGGAATGTTCTGTGGACGAATTTATTCGTGAGAACAATAAACACATAAATTTTCGAATCTCCTCAGCGATTGAGGTTGACGACGGCGAAAAGGATGAGCAAACTCTACTTGATCAACTTATTTATAAATGGTGCATACGTTATATTACGAAGAATGTGGGACCTCCGCTAGAATTTACAAATGTATCAGTTCAAGCCCACAGATTGAAACATCAACTGAATTTGCGCACATATACTTTCAGTCCAAATATATGGATTCATGCATGTGCCTTCAAGTGGAACCGGAAACGGCCAACGAATCCCCACTTATCTTTGGATTTTGCACAAATACTCAAAGAACACAGTTTTGAGGTGCCGCAAAAGACGATCAGAAAATTTATAAATATTTTAGAAAACTCTACGGAACTGAATGCACCAAGATCTGAAAACAACAGAACATACGAGTATTCGAAACCAAGAAAAGTTACTTCTATAAACGCATCATGCACGCAACAATCACAATCAGTTGTTATGACAACTGGCCAAGACAGAGAAACGGTTGCCAGTAATTCCACAAGCAGCAGCAACTGTTCGGCGAAAGGACGCAAATCTCCCCAAGGTAAGTGTTCTATGTCTATTCTTTTAAGCATGTTGTTTTTCCATTTTAATTAATCATAATATCTCATTACTGCACTTACGTTAAATCTTTCAAATCAAAACTGTTATTGCTAATTTTATTTTTTGCAATTATCACTTATTCCTTACATTTCTGCTGAACCATTTTTCCCACCTGAGTTCTTATTTTGTGGAATGGAGTAACATAATTTTAAATTAAAACATTTCTAGAAAAGATATATTCTATTCCAGACCAAACGAACTACATTTAATTTTACTGCTTTTTTTGTAATAAATTGAACAATAATCTAGTCATCATGAAAAACAGGGAATAGATATATATAATTAATGCAGGTGGTAAAATCAAATTTCTTTCTAAAAATTAACAAAATATTTTTAGTTTTTCGATCATTTTTTATTCCCATTATTTTTGGAACACGATTACATTCTTCTGTCTCTCTCAGCTGACTTCGCAGTGAAATAAGGGCTTATAAAGTGCCGACCGGTTAATCTACTTCGGCAAAAACCTGGTAAACGGATCGTATTCAGCCTTCGGTGAAATATGGCCTATTACACTAGTTTACAAAATTTTTGTCGAAGGGGTATACAATTTTCCACCCCACTATTGTGAACGAGGGTATTTATCAGTTGCTGCTGGCCAATAGTATAACACATCGAAGGAGTGACATAAGAGACCCCAATAATAGTTGGCGGAAATCCGTTTTGGGCCATTTTAAGTCATTAGAGCAATGTCCGTCCGTCCATCTGTATGGCTGGTGGGCACGACAACGATAGGAGTAACCGATTGATTCAAATTTGGTATGTCTTTCATATTTTTGCCTATCTCAGGCTAAAATGAAAGATCTTTCACAATTTCGCACATAGTATTAGTTTTTTGATCGTGATCACCTTGAGAAAAATGGGTGAAGTGGCCGCTAATCTTTTGGTACCACCCATACAAATGGACCGTTTTACACAAAAAGTTAACGGCTTATAACTTTGATTCCAGTCCACAGAAATACTTGTATAACTTTGATTCCAGATCATAGAAATAATTTCGTGAGAAATGGTCATTATTACCACGTCCCTTTTGGCACATCCCATACAAATGGACCATTTTGCACAAAAAGCTAACGGTTGGTCGTTATTGCACCCCTTTTGGTACCCCCAAACAAAATGACCTAAATAAAAAATTTTATAATATCGGTCATAATTTCTACATTTATCCATAGATTTCAAATGAGCATTGTTTTCATCGTTAAGAATCTAGCTTTAAAAAAGGAAAAAATTCAATTTTGCGATTTTTTTTCTATATTTTATTTTGCGGGACAGAAAATTTTGCGGGACAGAAAAAAAGATTTTTTGAAGAAAAAAAAGATTTTTTGAAGAAAAAAATCAATTTTTTTCTAGTTGTTTTAACGACAGTTACTAAACCACTGTTTATACGTGACAGTGATATTATCATCATTTGTTACCGTTATAATTTCCTTTAATTTGAAAAATTTGTCTTTATTTCTCAACATAATCTCCCTTTAGTTCGACACACTTTTTCCAACGATTTTCAATAGTTTCGATGCCCTGTTTATAGTAAAGAACTGTCAAACTCTTGAAAATAGCCAAGTACCGCAACCACCACACCTTCATTGCCGGAAAATCTTTTTCCGCTGGTCCATTTTTTCAAGTTTGTAAACAAAAAATAATCCCAGGGAGCTAAGTCTGGCCATCATTTCCATCCCATCTTCACCATCGCAATAGTGGATCTCAACCGACGGTCATCCGATATCATTTTGGGGATTTTTTAACCATTTTTGGTGGGGACACCTGAATTGGTTGACGTTATTGTAACCACGGGAGCTGTAAACAAGTTTACGTTTGTTAATTAGTGTTTTTTTATTATTATATGGAGTTGTCTGCTTGGCTGGCCGGTGCATCTATGTCCAGTCCTAAGAAACGGGCTACCGTTATGGGCTCGGTCCAAAGGGAGACTGGCGTAAGGTTTGTTGGCTTAGCTGGGCAGTTAAATAAATGATTGGATAAATGACTGAATTGGTCGATCACTACGGTGTTCGTCTTGGTCGGCTAATTTTGGACCGCCCTCTTATATTTGAGAAATAATAGATTAATGTATTTGTATATTGTAAATATAATTTAATTTACAGACAGAAAGTTTAATTAATTAACGCTTGTAAAATCTATCCAGCCACATTACACATTCAGTCTTGTTCATTTGTATCTCTATACTCGATACTAAAAACTGATCTGCCCTCATTTTAACTAATTATATTGTATATTTTTTTTGTTTGTTACTTACCACTTGCCTTTTTTATAACATTTTTTGTTGTTTAAGTATATTAACACATGTGCACGATCCATGTTCACATCATAGATTTTTAAGCTGTATTACGAAAAAAGAGTATAAATTAAACCCCCTCATCAATTTTTTTTCATCTAAAAATAGCAAACTTATATCTACGCTCTGAGGATATATTGAATGAGACACACGAAGACATTCCACAGAAACTTGTTAGCAGTGAACACCCTACTGAAAATTATAAAACTCCAAGGGTTTTCAATGCAGCCATAGACACTGATGAAGAATCTTTACAGAGCGTTTTGCCTAACTACAGCGAGAAATTTGTGTATACAAATGATGACGATGTACTTGTAACGATTTCAGATAATTGCACAGAATCGAAGCAACAGGAACCGGAACTAAAAGACAATTTACTTGGAAATACCACAACTAAAGTGGATAATCATGAACATAAGGCTGAAATGGCTGAAACTGAAAGTACTAAACCTGAAACTAAAGAAGAAACTGTAGCCGTGCCTAAAGAGGAGGAGGAATTCATGGAATGTGAAGAGGAGTTTATAAGCTGTCGATCTACAAATAACGATAAAGGCGAAAATGAATCTGAAGCTAATACAATTCCAGTCACCACAACAAATGCTTTAGAGAATGTTTTTGCCGCCGATTTAGATGAAAATGGATGCATAGAAGTATTGGAAATTATCGACGATGAAGATGATGTGGCCAATACGGAAGACATGAGCCAGAAAAATAATATTGAAATTTACCAAGAAACTGTTATTGGTAATTTTCCTAACATAAATAACACAACAATGGCTGTTTCCAACATCGACCAAGAGGAAAATTTAATACATAATCCAATTCCCGGGCAACAAAATGTGGAAGTTCATTTAGTGGCCAAAAAAGAAGATTTTGCCGATAAAATCTGTACAAAACCAGACCCATCCTCCCCCTCCTCCATTCGCAAAGAAAAGAAACCTAAACGCACCAAGAAACGCTATAAATTTGGTACCCCTAAACGAAAATACAAAGAAAAGAAAGATACAAATGCTAAACTAAATATTGAAAATATTAAAATCAAAGATATTGGTATTTCTAACGATTCCGTCAGTCTCAAAATATCCCACAATGCCAACAGCGCGCGTAAAAATAAGCTTAAGTCTGGAATTGGACAACAAAATTTGGAAGATCATTTAGCGGCCCAAAAACCAGATGCTAACGATAAAAACTGTATAAAGCCAGCACCATCCTTCTCCACCCGCATAGAAAAGAAACTCTACAAATTTGGCAATCCTAAACGAAAATACCAAGATACAAATGTTACAAAAAATATTGAAAATATTAAAATCAAAGATATTGGCATTTCTAACGATTCTGCCAGTCTCGAAATATCGCACAATGTCAGCAGCTTGCGCAAAAGTAAGCTCAACTCAATGATAAATAAGAATAATCTGCAAAATATTAAAGGAAATCCAGTAGAAAATAATACTGGAGGTGATGCGCAAAATAAGAAAAATAGAATTTGTACTAAAAAGAAACCCAACGACATTACCAACAAACACAGACCAAAAAAAGATAAGACTGATTTAAAAAAAACTGAAGTATATCTTCAGATTGTTGATGGCGCTCAAAATACTTCACTTTCATTTCTCGTAAGTCCATTCTGCTCTGGGGATAAGCCCAAATCCAAAGGGAAAATAAAATCCAACAAAAGGACGACTAAAATTGATAACCAAAATATTGAAATTCTACAAAATGCTGAGATAGGCGTCACTGATGATGAAGACTGTCAAATTACCGGTGTTTCTTTTATCCAGGAAGCAGAACATTCCATTTATCCTAAGGTGACTTCAGAAGGAGGATGTAAACCGAAAGAAAAAAATGATGAATCTATGAAATCGAATTTAGAATTTAATTCTGCGGCGATAGAAAAAGGTGTTGCTATAGACGATGGAGTTACGACTAATTCCTTAGTTCATAAAGATAGAAATTCAAACTATCCCAAGAAGACTTGTACAAACAAGACCGCCGGATATAAAGATGTGCAAATGAATAGTCAGCATTCGAATGTTGTGCAGTCTGAGATTGTCAATGATAAGACAAAGAATGTGAATCCTCTCAAAAAAGTACAAAATTCATTTTGTGCGAAGGAGAAGCCTGAAAATATTCAGTCAAATTTGTATTTAGACCAGTTTATGGCCACTGATGATGAAGACTGTCAAATTACCGGTGTTTCTTTTATCCAGGGAGGAGAACATTCCATTTATCCTAAGGAAGCTTCAGAAGGAGGAGCTGAACAGAAAGAAAAACATAAAAACTATGAATCTATGAAATCGAATTTTGAATTAAATTCTGCGGCGATAGAAAATGGTGTTGTAGACGATCGAATAATGACTAATTCCTTAGTTCATAAAATGAGAAATTCAAACCATTCCAAGAAGAATAGTACAAACATCCCAGGAGAACATGAAGACTTGGAAATGTATATTCACCACCCGAATGCTGTGCAGTTCGAAACAACGAGTGTTGATTTTCTCAAAAAACAACAAAATTCAATTTGTTCGAAGAAGAACGTTGAGAATATTCAATCAAGTTTTTGTTTAGGGCAAGAAATTGTTAATCAAACTTGTCCAGACTATCATCTTATGGCCGTTTCCATTGCCAGTGAAACAGAAAATGTAATAATTAAGCCTAATAAGAATCCTTCTACACCTAAGGTCATCGACGGTAAACGCAATTACATAGATAAAGAAAACCAAATTCTCAGCACTGGTAATAATATAAAGCTTTCTAAGAAACCCAAATATTCCGATAAGACGGATGAGAATTGCAATCAACGTAAGGAAAAACTAAAAGAGGACAATAATGATGATGGCGCCAACATAAACAATGATTCTAATGACCATAATCCTCAGAGAAACACCAGCGATGAAAAAGACAATGGCGAAGAAATGAATAGTGATAACTCGAATGTTGAAATACATCTTGAAATCATTGATGACGACAAAATTGATGAAAATTCACAAAAAGCAAATGTTTCTCTTCTTCAAAAATACCAAAATTCATCTGATACTAAGAAGCCTCTTAAGTATAGCCAACTAAATAATCATCTGGAACAAAAACTAACACAAAAAGCTTATGCAGTTAATGAAAGCAATCAGACTATTACTGTTTCCAAAACCATCGAACGAGAAAATGTAATTGAAACCCCCAACATTAAGCAGATAAACCCAAAGAGCATCAATAAGGAAGATAATGAAGCTAATTGTAATATAAAATCCTTTCGTATTGCTGAAGATAAGGCAGCAAATATCTCTATTCCTTTTCTCCCAAAATCTCAAAATGAAATACCCTCGAGTAAAACCACTGCACCCATAGCAAATGGCCAAAACACAATTTGCACTACGAAGAGTCGGCCAGATATTCAGAATAAGGAAAAAATAGAAAATAACGGATATCCTTATAGTGAAGGTTGTCAAATTACGACTGCTTCTGTTAACAGCGAATGTAAAAATGCAATAAAGAGCCTTAAGAGAAAGAGTACGAATAACATCTCCAGTGAATATGTAGCTAAATATGAGGATTATCCCCTCGATCCGAATATTGAAATACATCTTGAGATCATTGATGACATTGATGCTGTTGAGGAAGACAAACAGAATGAGGAAATTTCTCTTCTCGGAAAACGTAAAACTAAAATTTTCAAGGAGGTTCTTAGTGCAATGGAGATTCCTGAGAATGCTGGCACAATAACAAATACTACCAATTCTAATAATAAAGACTGTCAGATTGCTGATATATCAATTCCCAAGACGGACCTGAAAAATAGAATCTCTCATAAGAAAACCAATAAGAAGGAAGGTAAGGGAAATTGTCAACATAAAAATGATAAAGGCATTACAAAAGCACACCAAAAAATAGTTAATGAGGATAATAGAAGTAATGTTTCTCTTCTAAACAAACGCGAGAATTTGGTGTTATCCGAGAAATCTGTGGCGAAGAATATTGAAAAAGAGAAAATCAATAACAATTTTGAAGTAAAACAAGAAATCGAGAAATCCAGTACTGCTCCATTAATTTTTCTTAGGAAGTCTTCACAAAAAGTATTGAGTGAACGAAAATACGAGAATAGCAAAAAGGATAAAGATAGCCAGAATACAGACGTACCTCTAGAGAATGTTGATGACAGAAAAACATCTCTAAAGAGTCCGGCCAATATCTCTTGTAAACCAATGGTCATCCTGCCTAATGATGTCTATCAATATAATACAAATATTGTAGTAAAGCAAGAAATTGATGATTCCAAAACAGATTTAACCATTCCTCTTAAGTACAGTACTCAAAAAGTATTGGGTAAAGGAAAATACGAGGACAGCGAAAGGGATACTGAAGTACATCTAGAAATTGTTGATGACAGAAATAAATCGCAAAAGAGCGCGGCCACTACCCCTAGTAAACCAAAGGTCTACAATCAGAAAAATGCCAATCAATGTAATACAAATGTTGTAGTACAGCAAAAAATGGATAATTCCAAAACTGATTTAACAATTCCTCTTCAGAAGAGTACTCCAAGAGTATTGGGTAAAGTAAAAAACGAGAATAACGAAATGCATAATGATAAAATGGATACTGAAGTATACCTAGAGATTGTTGACGATAATGCTGATGAGAGAAATAAATCTGAAAAGAGCCCGGACACTACTATCCCTAGTAAACCAAAGCTCAACATGCAGAAAGATGTTAATCAGTGTAATACAAATACTGTAGAACAGCAAGGAAACGAGGATAGTGAAATCGACAATGATAGCCGGACAACTAAAGTACATATAGGGATTGTTGATGATCATGCTGTTGAGAGAAATAAATCTCAAAAGATCCCTAGTAAACCAAAAGTTTTCAAGCAGAAAGGTGTCGATCAGTATAATACAAATATTGTAGTACAGCAAGAAAACGAGGATATTGAAATCGATAATGACAGCCAGACTACTGAAGTATATCTAGAGATTGTTGATGATTACGCTGATGACAGAAATAAATCTCAAAAGAGTCCGGCCACAACTATCCCTAGTAATCCAAAGGTCTACAAGCAAAAATATGTCAATCAACCCCTGAATATAGAAATCAACCAAACAGATGTCGGGTGCCCTAAGGCGAAAATGAAAAATGCAAATCATCTGAACAACACCAACGAAAATATAGATAATATGGAACATATGGATAACTCAAATATTGAAATACATCTTGAAATTGTCGAAGACGATGTTGTTGGTGAAAAAAACGAAATAGAGAATATTTCTCTTTTTGAAAACCCTCAAAATTCAGTTGACACTAAGAAGATCGCTGAAAATGGTCAAGAAAATTTAAAATTAGACCAAGTAATGATTAATTCTAATTCGAATTCATTAATTTGGGCTAAAAACAATCCTCAGATACATAGCAGCAATGAGGAAAAAGTGGATATTGATAACCAGACTGCAGAAGTACATCTAGAGATCGTTGATGGCGATGCTGCTGATGAAACGTTGAAAGATGCATCTATTTATCTTCAGAACAATGAAAATGATTTCCTCAACATTACAATAAATCAAGAGGCGACAAATAAAAGAAATGTTGCAAAGCTGGACTGTGAGACTTTAATCTACACTAAGCGGAACCTTCCAGACAATCATGGAAAATGTTTGGAACAAGATGCAGAACAGAATATCCATTTCAATAGAATTCGTCTTGAGCAGCAAAATAAAAACCGTGAAAATCCAACTTATGTACAAAGCAAAATTAATGCCATTAAAACTTGTCCTACGGGGACCGATTCCAACGATGATATCAACACAACTGATAATAATAGCAATCAGAATGATGAAGATGAAGAATCTGTAACAATTTTAGAAATAATTCCAGACGGAGAGGTGCCAAACGAAGTTTTAAATCGTCAAGATGTGATAACATTTGATCCCATGGACATTTTAAATATTTTCCAAAAAGAATCTGTAAATAAATTCAACAATCAACACCCACAAATGCATGAGAAATCATCCGGAGCTCAAACGAATGTAACCGCAAAAAAGCCATTCCTGAAAAATACCTCCGAAGCTGTCATCTATCTATCGAAACTAAAAGATTTCTTTGTACGACAGAAAAATCCCATAGGCATTAAGTTAGTATTAAATTTGGAATTGTCATTTTTTTGCGGTGATCTAATAGATGACGATGACTAGGAGTAGAAGGAGCAGGATAATGTTAATATGCCTGTAGATCTTTTATTTTTAAGCCATAAACATTAGTTTCGTAACCATGAATAAGGAATAAAATTGAAGTATGTTATGTTTTTTTTTATAAAAATATATATGTATGTATTTTTTCTGTGATAATTAACCCAAGAAATATAAAGACTGAACTATATGTTATCTCGGCCGGAGATAGCATGGCTTTTTTATTGTATGTATATCTCAGGAAGATTTTATATTATCTCTTAATTAAGAGAAAGACTGTTATACTGAATAACATAACAGTTGTTTTTTTTTTATCGTATTTTTATCTCATGAAGAGACTGTTATATTCGATTTGTAAGCAAAGTTATTTTACTATTTTATAAAATAAAAAGGTATTTCCCCTGAGCCCCCATCGTTTTTCTTTTTAGCCAAGTTCCAAACCCTTTGAAATGCATGGTTGGTGTATTTGCTGACAAATTCCGTTCGGTTGTTGTCCTTGATGTCCATGCCTTTTAGATATGAAGACTTGGTACAAAGAGGTTAGATAGAAGAAGAGATTCCATTTCATTCACCACACCCAAACTTGAAATTCAACTCGTGTGCACAAGTTGGGTGCATGGCGCGATATCTTTGTTTCAACTAACGTATAATAATTTTATTTTGTGTGTTTATTGACGTGCATGTGAAAAAGTGAAAGAAAAGCACACATTATACGTTAGTTGAAACAAAGAAAACAAAGATATCTCGCCATGCACCCAACTTGTGCACACGAGTTGAATTTCAAGTTTGGGTGTGGTGAGTTAAATGGAATCTCTTCTTCTATCTAACCTCTTTGCTTGGTATGTGTCATGATTACATGGAATAGAATTGGATAATAGCACTGTTTGCTCAAAGGTTTGGTATAATGTGTGGCCAATTACTTTGGGTTGTTGTCGATGCTTTTCAGATGTGAAAACTTGGTTTGTGGTATGGCTACATGTGAATTGGATAACCGCACTATGCAACAGATTGAAAAATATGTTAAGCAAAGGGTAAAGTTGGGGGGCGCCGACTATTTGATACCCTTCGCTTTAGTAACGCATACATACAAAATCGAAATGAACATTCATACTCGTACAGGGATACTAAAGTTATATTCACATACAAAGCGGGAAAAATATCGCACTCTAGGCCAAAGGACTTAAGGTAAATTATAATATTCCCATTGAAAGGTCAGCAAAGACTGGCGTTTTCTTTTGTGCCAAAAATCAAAATTTCGACGTCGAGTTTTGTGTTTTTTAACGAAGTTTGGACAGATGCTTTATTTATGTGGCGCCGAGGAGTATTGTATTATAGCATTTTTCGATTCTGGCCATGAAAGATGCAGTAGTACAAGAGGGTGTAGGCGACATTATTAAAATACAGCTCTCTGACAGGTCAACATAATTTTTTAGAAAACAAAACACCAATATATAACGGGTGATCCAAGTAGAGACACTTTTTTCAATAGCCTTTTTTTGACAGATCACGTGTGAGTCGTGTCATGCTGTCATGTTATTTTTGTTAAGTATTGTTTGGCATTTCATCATGGAAAGACTTACGCCTGAACAACGTTTACAAATCGTTCAACTTTATTACAAAAATGCACGTACGTATGGAACGACTTGGCGCATTTTACGACGAGATCGTAAAAAAGCATACAAAATACAGCTTGTGAAAGAACTGAAGCCGCCCGACCTTCCCAAGCGACATCGCTTCGCTCTATGGGCTCTTGAAAAGTTCCAAGAAGATCCGACGTTTTCGAGCCAAATTTGGTTCAGCGATGAGGCCCATTTCTGGCTCGTTGGGTGTGTAAACAAGCAAAATTGCCGCATTTGGGTCGAAGAGCAACCTGAAGGTGAGCAGATAATTTCACGTTTTGGGCCGGTCGATTGGCCACCAAGATCGTGTGGTATCACACCGTTAGACTTTTTCCTGTGGGGATATGTAAAGTCTAAAGTTTATTCGGACAAACCCGCTTCGATTCAGGCCTTGGAGCAATACATCACGCGTGTCATTCACCAGTTACCAGTCAAAATGCTCGAACGAGTCATCGAAAATTGGACTCAACGAATGGACCATCTGAGACGTAGTCGCGGCCAACATTGGATAGACATAATCTTCATAAAATAAAATGCCAATGAATATTCTTTCAAATGATAATAAACATTCCCCATTCAATTTGAATTTCCTCGATAGGATCACGCTATATAAACCATCTATATCCATATAGATCATTGCTCTAAGCATAATAAAGCTTCATCTGTACTGTTAAAATTATCCATACTACAAAACTTGATTTGTCGCATTTTTATGATTCTTGTCTTTGCTTAAATCACCTTTTGTCCATTTTGATTAATGTCTATGCTAAAAAATAAGTTTGGTTGAAGCCCTAGATACATGTATAATTGATTCGTATTATTGCCGTTATTTGTCGGCATGTCTATTTTATAATAAAATTGCACTGGGGTATTTTAGACATATTTTCCAATGGCTACAGACTGAGCAAAATGTGTCCATCTATATGACTTCCACACTGCACCCAGGAAAATAATTGGTTGGAATTCGATTGTAACAATAAAAAATAGTAGTAGCAACAAAAAGTATATTGCCTACACCGTCTGTCGGTTGAAACAACAATAATAACATGGACACGATCAAATGAACATGCTTGCAACTAAATCGATGGTTGCATCAATCGAATTAAGATTGTTTTTTTCATTGACACTCGGTAACCAATATTAAATTTTAATTATAGTACCATATGATGGATTTTTTGATTGTGACAGCCAATGTTTTGTTCTTGACAACAGAAATTGTATCAATAGACCAACGATTATTATTGCAACGAATAATTGGTTACTACAACAGAAAAAATATTAATAAATAATCGTTTATTGGTTATCCCAATCATTTCCCAAAGTTAGAATAATTAAATGTATTTTGGAAAAATACAACCGAAAGATTGCTTGGAGTTCTTTTGCTGATACATGACAAACAAAAATAATCTCGTGTGGATAATAATGTGTGGAATGCAGAATATGTTGTGCAAAATGTTTTACATAAATAAAAAATAAAAGCAACAATCATGAAATTGAAAGCACGGGGTTAAGCGATATTTCCATAAAAGTTTTGTGTTTTTTTTCGTGTACTAAAATGTGTGTCAAATATTTCCACATCTCTCTCTCTGAATTTTTAATATGGGATTTTTAATTTTGTTATGAATTGTTTTGTTTTTTGTTCAATAATTAAAATAAAAATTAATGAAAACTGTTTTTAATTAATTGTCGGTAGTATATGACTGACAAATTGTCAGAACAACAAACTTTTTTAAAACAGTTGGTTGTGGCAACTACAACAGATAATTTAAGCCACCATTTTGGTTGTTGGCGCAACCAAATATGATTGTTGTCAACATGGAAGCAGAAGTATACCACAACCAAAATGTTGGTTGTCCTGATGGAATCGCATGATAGTAGACAGAACTACCATAATGCGGTTGGCAAATAATTCGGTTGAGGCAACCAAACTGTATTCTGTGTGTGAGTACCATATTCCATATTATATTACTCCCAAAATGAGGGTACGCCTTAGTCGCTTTACTCGTCTGAAATGTTCTTATTTGTTGTTGTTTTTGGCTAACTTTTACATATACGAGGGCGGTTCGGAAACTTCTTGGCCTAGCACAAAAAGCGCGGTATAAACAGAAAAAAGTTAAGTGTTTTGGAAACTTCCATCTCTGCTATGAACACGTGTTAAATTTTGTTTCGATCTGGCAACTCCTTCATATAGAAACAGGTGTTCACAAAAGAAGCATCCGTGATTTTTTTACAATGGAAAAATTAGAAATGCGTGGTGTCATTAAATATTTACATAAACAAGTAAGAAAGTTTCAGTCGGGTAAACCGACTAAGGTATACCCTCACTTTGTGAGTAATGTAATATTGAATATTACACAAATTATTCAATTTTTGTGGGAGAAACCAGAAAGGCTTTAAGAAATACACCTATATTTCGCTGAACAGTAGATACTTTAAATACATTGCACTGTGCCGAATTGTAACCGTTTATATGGACTGGTATATTAACGTTGAGATATTAAATTGTGGTATAATTTGACCATTTTGTGTGGGAGGTACAGAAAGGGGCGTGGTGATAACTCTCATTTTTCACTGGACTATAGGCATTATAAAAGCATTACACTGTACAAAATTTCAAGTAATTGTATATACTGATATTAATGTTATAAACTGTTAACTTTTGGTGCAAAATGGTACCTTTGTGGGAGAGGTACCAAAAGGGGCGTGACAATAACGTCCATTTATCAATGGACTGTAGGCACTATAAAAACATTACGCTGTAAAAAATTTCAAGTATTTTTATACACTGGTATTAATGTTATAAGCTGTTAACTTTTGGTGCAAAATGGTGCATTTGTGTGGGTGGTACCAAAAGGGGCGCGGCAATAACGCCCATTTTTCACTGAACTGTAGGTACTGTAAAAGCATTACACTGTACAAAATTTCAAGTATTTCTAAACACTGGTATTATTGTTATAAGCTTTTAACTTTTAGTGCAAAATGGTGCATTTGTGTGGGAGGTACCAAAAGGGGCGTGGCAATTTCGCCCATTTTCCTCGAGTTGATAGCGACTAACAAACTAATACTATGTGTGGAATTTCAGAAGATTCGAATACGTATAATAGCAGTTATTAAAGAATCAATATTTCACAACAATTTAACCCCTTGTGGGGGAGGTACCAGAAGGAGTGGACCAATATGGCCCATCTTCGAACTTAGCCGTAGATAGAAAAAAATATTACCACATACCAAATTTGAAGTCAATCGGTTACTCCTTTCGAGAGTTATCGTGCGCACCAGCCAGCAGACAGACAGACACACAGACAGACAGACAGACAGACAGACAGACAGACAGACAGACAGACAGACAGACGGACGGACATTGCTCATTCGACTTAAAATGACCCAAAACGGATTTCCGCCGAACATACTTGGGGTCTTAGGTCACTCCTTCGATGTGTTACACTTTTTTCCGTAGCAAATGATATATACCCTCGTCACACTAAAGTGAGGGTATAAAAAGGTTTATCGGGACAAGAAATTCATAATGATATGGTGAATGTATTAGGTGAAAGTGCTCCTTCATATGCAACAGTAAAAAATTGGATTGCTGAATTTAAACGTGGTCGTACAAGCATTGAAGATGAACCACGTAGTGGACGTCCAAAAACAGCAACAACAAGATGGGTGCCGCACTTGTTAACAGTCGACCAAAAACGCATAAGAATGAACATTTCTCATGCTTGTTTGGATCGTTTTAAGCGAAATAAAATGGATTTTAAGCGGCGTTTCATAACTGTTGATGAGACATGGATCAACCACTGTACTCCAGAGACAAAAGAACAATCAAAACAATAGACTGAAGCTGGAGGAAGTCCCCCAAAGAAGGCAAAAACAATTCAATCGGCTGGTAAGGTTATGGCAACGGTTTTTTGGGACTTCAAAGGTATTTTATTGATTGACTATCTGCAAAAGGGTAAAACAATAAATTCAGAGTACTATTGCAACCTTTTGGATCAATTAAATGTGCAAATTCGAGAAAAACGTCCTGCTTACAACACAAAAAAATAATTTTTCATCAAGACAACGCACAAGAGTGTTTTAACAATGGCTAAAATCAACGAATTAAAGTACGAGTTGCTTGACCACCCACCTTATTCTCCTGATTTAACTCCCAGTGACTTTTACCTGTTCCCAAATCTAAAAAAATTCCTTGCTGGCAAGCGTTTTACCTCAAATGAAGATGCAATTACAGTTGTAAACCACTATTTTGAAGATCTTGAGGAAAACTATTTTAATCAAGGGATATAATTGCTAGATAAGCGTTGGACTAAGTGTATTGAAGTTTCAGGAGATTATATTGAAAAATAAAAATATTTCTGAAAAACTAACTATTCTCTTTCATTGATAGGCTAAGAAGTTTCCGAACCGCCCTCGTAATGCAATTATATTTTTACAATTTTACAAGATTTAAAAAAAAATGCAAAGTTGTGTTTTCATCGAAAGTGAAACAGAAGGTTATTATCCCCTCACCTTAGAGAGGAGGGTATATATAATCTGCTACGAGCCAAAAGTGTAACACATGGAAGGAGTGACCTAAGACCCCAAGTATGTTTGGCGGAAATTCGATTTGGATCATTATAAGTCATTTGAGCAATGTCCGTCTGTCTGTCTGTGTGTCTTTATGTCTGTCTGCTGGCTGGTGCGATAACTCTCGAAATGATTAACCGATTAACTTCAAATTTCGTATGCGGTAATATTTTGCTCTATCTCCGTCTAAGTTCGATTGATTATTTAATAATTTCTATACTAACTCGAATCTTCTGAACTTCCAGATATAGTATTAGTTTATAGCCGCTAACACCTCAAGAAAAATGGCCGAAGATACCACACCCCTTTTGGTACCTCCCACACAAATGGACAATTTTGCACCAAAAGTTAACTGCTAATATATCCATTTCGAGGCTCCGTTCTTTGTCAAAGAAAAAAACACAGAAATTTCAAATTGAATGGGGAATGTTTATTATCATTTGAAAGAACATTCTTTGGCATTTATTTTTGAAGATTATGTCTATCAAATGTTGGCCGCGGCTACGTCGAGCATTTCGACTGGTAACTGGCGAATGACACGCGTGATTTTTTGCTCCAAGCCCTGAAACGAAGTGGGTTTGCCCGCATAAACTTTAGACTTTACATATCCCCACAGGAAAAAGTCTAACGGTGTGATATCACACGATCTTGGTGGCCAAACGACCGGCCCAAAACGTGAAATTATCTGCTCACCGAAGTGTTCTCTCAATAAATCCATTGATTGATGCGATGTGTGGGAAGTGGCGCCATCTTGTTGAAACCAAATGTCCCCGAGATCACGATCTTCAATTTCAGGCATCAAATAGTCGGTTGTCATGCACAATAACTGTCGCCATTGACGGTTACGTTCTCACCAGCATCATTCTTGAAGAAATATGGACCGATGGTTACACCGGCCCACAAACCACACCAAACCGTTGTTTTTCTGGATGAAGTGGCAGCTCTTGAATCTCTTCAGGATGCTCTTCGTCCCAAATGCGGCAATTTTGCTTGTTTACATACCCATTGAGCCAGAAATGGGCCTCATCGCTGAACAAAATTTGGTTCGAAAACGTCGGATCTTCCTGGAACTTTTCAAGAGCCCATAGAGTGAAGCGATGTCGCTTGGGAAGGTCGGGCGGCTTCAGTTCTTGCACAAGCTGTATTTTCTATGCTTTCAATTTAAGATCTCGACGTGAAATGCGCCAAGTCGTTCCATACGTCAGTCCGAGTTGCTGCGAACGGCGCCGAATCGACTCTCCACGGTCTTCGTGTACACTCTCGCTACGGCCGCTACATTTTCTTCACTGCGGGCTGGACGTGGTCTATTCGGTCGAATATTATCCAATAATGAATGCCGGGTCTCAAGATGGGTGATGGTGTTGCGAATAGTACGCTCAGTAGGCCGATTATGTTGACCATAAGTTGAGCGAAGTGCACGAAATACATTCCTCACAGAATGTGAATTTTCGTAATAAAGTTGAACGATTTGTAAACGTTGTTCAGGCGTAAGTCTTTCCATGATGAAATGCGAAACAATACTTATCAAAAATAACATGACACGACTCACACGTGATCTGTCAAAAAAAAGTCTATTGAAAAAAGTATCTCTACTTGGATCACCCGTTAGCTTTAATATCAGTTCGTAAAAATACTTGAAATTTTGTACAGTGTAATGTTTTTATAGTACATACGGGTCTGTTCTGTAATCACGGCGATTTGAAATCACGGTGATTTTAAAATCACCGGCGACTTAACATCACTTTTGGAGTTCGAAATCACCCAAACATATTTCGAACAATCTTTTTTGGGAGGCAATGAATAATAAACCGGGCGATTTCGAACTCCAACAGTGATTGTAAGTCGCCGGTGATTTTAAAATCACCGTGATTTCAAATCACCTTGCTACAGAACAGACCCGATAGAGTCCAGAGTAAACTGGACGTTATTGGCACGCCCCCTTTGGAACCTCCCACACAAATGGACAATTTTGTACCAAATGTTAACAGCTTATAACATCAATATCAGTGCATACAAATACTTGAAATTTTGGACATGCTTTTATATTAACTAGAGTCCGGAGAAAATTGTCCGTTATTGGAACGCCCCTTTTGGTACCTCCCACACAAATGGACCATTTTGTACCAAAAGTAAACAGTTTTTAACTTTAATACCAGTACATACTTTAAAATTATTAAATGCAATTTAAATAGATAATAATTTAATAAATTAACGAATGTTTTTTTTTTAGACTGAATGTGAGGGGATGCTTAAGTCGGTTTACCCGACTGAACTTTCTTACTTGTTTTTTGAAGTATAAAAACATTTTCTTAACATACCGTATGCATTTTGAAGAAATTTCAGGTTCGCCGAGCACCTCTTTTTCCAATTCCACTATGATATTCGTGTTCCTAGCAAAATTTCCATTAATTTGAGTACCCGCACTTACATATTTCCTAAAACTAATTTAAAATTCAGATTCAGTGATCCCTAAAACCAGCCAAAGGTGTCAAGATGTAGCCAAAAAACAGTATTTTAATTACCCTTACTTCAGTGTACTTAATGTCTATAGTAAACACTTCTTGTGACCACACAAATGCACTCATACACACCTCATACCTTCAGAGTGTGAATGAGTCATTATCAAACAGCAACAACAACAACCAATCGTTCAGGCAAGTCAGTGTAATTCCGTTCATCACTTCGTTGTGATTAATTTCATTTTGTATTCGAACAATTTCAAAATTGTGCAGCCGCAAATTGTTGAGTATCTCTCTATATTACCATAGCAAATAATTTCCAGTTCAACAAACAAAATTATTTTTCACAAATTCTCGCATAGCCACATCGCTTGACAAACCGTTCGCAAACTTAGCCAGCTCGAGTCTCAGCGAAACGGCGAACAAAAATTAAATTATTTGCTACGATAATATAGATGGATACTGACGAACGTCCGACTGCAAAAATGGGAAATTGCTCGCTTGAACACAAAATAAATTTAATCGCAATGTAGTGATGCACGGACTCGCTCGGGCTGGCCTGACCGATTGGGCTAGGGCTGCGACGGCTAGCTTGCGAGCAGGCAAGCACAACACGCGATGGATTGCCGTTGTTTCCCCATTTCTTATTTATATAGTTTATATAGTAAAGCAATTTTACTTTGATAGAATTTTCAAGCGTTTGCAAAACTAACAGAAAATGAATAACGGCATGAAAGTCAATGAGAACGATTTTGAAATGAAAATTATTGACGATGAGCAATCGTCGTCAACGATGGCTGTTGACAATGATATTTACATTTGCGATGAATGTGTCGAACCGATGGATGTGGGGAGCGATGGCGAGCTGCGCGAGCCGGACGAGCAAATGCATGTTGACGTTGACTTTGTCGCCCCCACAGTTGCAACTATTGAAACTATGGAAGTTGAGACGGAGGAGGTTAGGAGAAATCCCCCCACCACTACCAAGGGCAATCACTGTATTGCATTGGAAATATATGTAAAAGTACATCGCAACTGCATATGCCGGCATTGTTGACCACAGTAATACGTACGAGTATATGTAAAAGTAAATAGCGTACATAGGAAGGAGTACGATTGAAAATATTAGAGCCATGGGAATGTAGAGCTCCGCAACAGTTTTTATGTTGGTTATTTTTTTTTCTACACACACAACGACTGCTTGTTGTTCTTGTTGTTTGATAATGACTCATTCACACTACGTACGTGCAGCTGAGTACATGCCGTGTATGTTTTTGAATGACATCAAATAGTAACACTGAGCATTACGTACTCATTCTCTATTGTAATTAAATGATTGTTTTTTTGGCTATACATACCTATGTATATTGAGCCCTTCGGGGGTTTTAGGGGTCGCTGAATCCGAATTTGAAATCAGTTTTAGGAAATATATAAGTGTGGGTACTCAAATTAAAGGAAATTTTGCAAGGAATACGAATTTCTTTGTGAAATTGGGAAAACAAAGTTTTGGACGAATCTCAAGTACCTTCAAAATGCATTGGGAGTACATACAGTTGTGGTCAAAATAATAGCACCACATCCACCTCCAGCCATGTAGATACGAAATTCTCAAATATAAAGCAATTTTACTCAATATTGTTATATTGAATCATTATTTTAAATTCCTTCTCCTCAAAAATATCTACATTTTGTAAAAGAAAGTAATATATTGTGTCTTTTGAGAGGTTCTTTGAAGTAACCTCTGAATCAGGCCAACCAAAAAAATAGCTCCATAGACAAAAAGTTGATAAAGTTTTACCAATTTTGTGATTCTGAACATCCACAAATGCCTAATAAATATAATATAGGGCTAAATATTTCATTCTTGAAAAAATTAAATGCATTTATTGAAATATTTTTTAATAATATTAGAGCTTTATACCGCTGGAAATTTTAATTTCATAAATTTTTTTCGCAAAATATGATTAGCATGAAAAATCCTTCAGTTGTTCACAAAAACTGATCAAAAATACTGTAAAGTTTTGCTCTGAATGTTGAAAATGTAGAATCCAGTCTCAAAAATACTGTAAAGTTTTGTTCGGAAACTGGAAAATGTAGAATCCAGTCTATCTTGCAGCATTTATTGGTTAAAGGTTTAGTCAGGACGAGCAATGTGAAGCTTAATGAATGATGAATAAAGGAGCCGCAAAAATGTTTATGTCTAAAGTAAGGCTTGAAATAGATCGCAAATATATGGGGGAACACAAATTAATTGCTTCCATCCCTGAAAAATGGTCTCGGTTAAAGATTTTCATGTTTGTAGTTGTGTATAACTTAATATAACCTATTGCAAATTGACATGACAAAAATTGCGCAATTTTTTTTTTGTTCAGATGAGTCGGATTATATTATTTTGAGGTAGGTAATGTTGGTCCTATAAAAGTAAACCAACTAATGCAAAACAAAGTCAGAAATTTTCAGACAAAGGAAGAAAACTTCACTTTGGTTTGAGCAATGTTTTTCCTATTATAGAAAAGGAACTTTACATTATATCTTCTTTATATATAAAATCCTTTGTACTTTTGTTAGTAACGCGTGATCTCCGAAACTATAAGAGCGAATGGGCTAAAAATTGCACATTAGGTTCAGTTCGGGGTCACTTGTGTTTAAGAATTATTAAATGAAATATTAATGAATAATAAACCAATACATACCGAAAAAAACCAATACATACAGCTAGTAAAAACTATTACTGATTCATCCGTATATGAAATAATTCTTAATATGATATTGTAGGTTAATGCATATGAAGAATTATTGCTCGTCCACAGTTTCCAACAAGATAACGATCCAAAATTCGAGCAAATCTATATATATAAAATTGTTGCGTGACTGGCTGACTGACTGACTGGCTGACTGATTGACTGACTGATCATCGCCCAGGCCAAACGGCTGAAGCTAGAACCATGAAATTTGGTGGGAGGGTAGTCCTTAGGACGTAGACGAGCAATAAGGCGGGATTTTTCGAAATTCGTACTATTAGCCGCACAATGGGTCAAAAAGGGATAAATATGGTACCACCGCCAAATCGAAACGAAATGAGCTAGAATCTTGAAATTTGGATCTTGGAGTTTGGTAGCCCTTAGGAGGTAGACTCAGAAATTGGCAGGTTTTTTCGAAATTCGAACATTTACGCACACAGTGGGGTAAAAAGTGATAAATGTTGTACATCAGCCAAATCCAAATGACAAGAGGTAGAATCGTGAAATATTGTATGATGGTAGCCCTTATGAGGTAGACTCTGACATTGGCAGGATTTTTCGTAATTCGAACTTTTACGCACACAGTGGGGAAAAATGGGATAAATGTAGTACAACAGCCAAATTCAAATGGCAAGAGCTAGAATCGTGAAATTTGGTGTGAGAGTAGCTCTTAGAAATTCGAACATTTACGTACACAGTGGGGTAAAAAGGGAAAAATGTGGTACAACAGCCAAATCCAAATGGCAAGACCTAGAATCGTGAAATTTGGTGTGAGAGTAGCTCTTGGGACGTAAACAAAAACAAGGAGTGATTTTTTTTTTAAAAATTTAGAGGCACAGTGGGAGAGATAGGTATAAATATGGTACCACCGCCAAATTTAAAGCCTAATATACACTCAAAAAAATGTATTTCCTAAATTTTAGTAAAATCCATACTACAATTTAGTTCAATGTTTTTATTCATATTGAGTTAATTTTTCTTAAAACTGGGAAATTTTATTTAGTACTACCAAATTTTATTTTTTTTGGGGGATATGCAGAATAGTTCGTTAACTAAAAATGAGGACATATTTTTACTAAAATAATATTTCTTGAAAAAAGTTCGAATATTCATATATTTATCAAATTTAAACATATGCGGTGGACACCCAACATAGACATAAGGAAATTATGAACTAATAATGGAAAGCATGATTTTTAGGAAATTTTAACTAAAAATAATCATGAATCCTTATTTCGAGTCCATGAATTTGAACTCAAAATTAGGAAAACATACTAAAATCAAGGAAAAATTAACTAGTTTCGGACTATGTTGTAGTGCTAAAAACACAAAAAATTCTGTTTTTTTCGTTCCGCAATTTTTATTTTTTCGCAAATCGTTACTTGCAGAAACTTAAATTTATGGAGAAACATTAAAAATGTTACCCCCGGGACGAGAGTCGAACCGACAACCTTATGATAGTGAGCCAGACACACTATATATCGAGCTACGAAACTCTTTTGGGATTGATATGAAAATGCCATTCATAATAAAATTTCTTCGAAATAAATAAATAAATATAGTATACATATGGCAACTCTATTTATCATTCAATGATGGCAATCCTTTTATCAAATTCATGTGTACATAAAAATACATTGTTTCGAAAATATTGGTATATAAAAACAAATTTTTCATAAAAATTTAAGCGTCTACGTAGCTCAGTTGGTAAACACGTGGTTCATAAAATGGAAGGTTCTGGGATCGAATCGCATTCAGAGGTAAAATTTTATATACATAATGTTTAATGTTTAATAAAATAAATTTCAATTCCTAAAATAAAGCAGAAGAGAGCAATCCAAAGAGGAAGTGGTAAGAGAAAGATTCCAACATATAAATGGAGGAGGAAAACGATGAAGTAGGATCAAAAATCGCAAAAACAAATCATGGACTAAAAAGTCCAAGAAAAATTTTAATTTTTCTTTTTGCATAAATTTAATTAAATTTTCCTAAATTTGAGTAAAAATTTACTTGCAATAAGGACAAAAGTATGCTGAATTTGCATAATTTCAAGCCCAATTTTGCTAGTATTGAGTTAATTTTCCCTATTTTAATTTCAATAGATACTTAAAGGAAGTACGAGTTAACTAGAAATAAGTTAAAAATATTTCATAATTGTGAGGAAATGTATGAACTTTATATAAGGAAAAATAGCTTTAGCGAAATACGAAGTTCAATATTCCTACAGTTAAGTTCATTTTAACTTGCTCTAGGGTTCACTTTTTTTTGAGTGTAAGAATGGTGAAAATTGAAGCGAGGAGTGTCTTTATGACTACTGATTGGGGTATTAAGTTTTTTTGTATTCGTAGTTTTCGGGGCACAGTGGGGCAAAAAGTGTAAAATATAGTACAGTGGCTTAAAAATGTCAAACATGGATCAATGGTTCCAGGGTAACTTTTGGAACATAAACTAGAGATTGGAAGTAATTTTTAGTAATTCCAACTTTAAGAGGCACAGTGGGACACGACGGGTTAATTATGGAGCATGGGGAAAAAGGGAACAATCTGCCAAAATTGGAACTTAAACATGAGATATGAAGAGTTTATATCGTTTTAGGAGCACTGTGGTCAAAAACGGTTAAATAGTGGAGTGGAGAAAATATGATTAAATATGTTAAAGTCGGGGAAAAAGGTTTAAGTACGCTAGCGTGGAGACACATTTTAAATACGAGTACGGTACAGTGAGACAAAAATTTGTTAAATATGGTACAGTGGGTAAACATTTTGTACAGTGAGATAAAGAGTTGAATGGGGCACAGTTGTGCAAAAAGGGTTAACTATGGTACAGTGGGGTAAAAATAGTTATATGTATATGGTAAAGTGGAACAAATGGGTTAAAAATGGCACAGTGGGGCAAAAAGCGTTAACTATTGAACAGTTGGGGCAAAAATGTATTTACTATGATACAGTGGGGCAAAAACGGTTAAATATGGTACAGTGTGACAAAAATGGGTAACTATACAGTACAGTAGGGCATAACTGTGTTAAATATTGTATAGTGGAGCACAGAGGGTTAAATATGGTACAGTGGGGCAAAAACTGTTAAATATGGTATAATATGGTATATGAAACAGTGGGGCAAAAAGGGTTAACTATGGTACATGGTAACGTGGAACAAAATGTGTTAAGTATGGTACAGTGGGGCAAAAAGCGTTTACTATGGAACAGTGGGGCAAAAATGTGGTAACTATGGTACAGTGGGGCAAAAATGGTTAAATATAGTGGACAAAATATAGTAGGACAAAAAGGTGTTAAATTTGATTCAGTGGACCCAAAAGGTTATATATAGCACAGTGGGTCAAAAAGCGTACATTTAGTACAGTGGGTAACAATATGGATGCAGGGAGAGAGGGTAAGTTAAATATGAAATAAGAATGTTTTTTTTCTAAATGTATGCTTTTAGTAGCACTGTGGATCAAAAAGGTTAAAATTATGATGCACTGCAATTATGTAGCACTGTGGTGCAAAAAGGTTAAAATTATGATGCAGTTGGGGCAAGCAAAAATTTTTCAACATGTTACAGAGGGGAAACGATGTGTTATTTTTCCAAATAGGTTCTTCTACTTAATCCGTGGGTAAAAAGATAAATAAATGGCACAGATAGGGGACATAAATGTTGAAATACGGCCTAAGCTTGCGAATTTGGATCTTGAAATAAAATATTAAAAAAAGTAGTTTTTCAACGTCCAGAGGTACTGTGGGAAAAGGGATAAATATTGTAAAATGATGTCAGGGTAACTCTTGGAACATAAACTAGAAATGAAACGAGGGTTCGTATTTTATATATAAAATTAATCAAATCCTCTTCATTTTGCACCATATGTAATAATCATGTCATTTTGAAAGAAAGAGGTATAGCTATTTTACAGTACCCTAAACAGAAAATAGATAAAAGATGGGGGCTGCGAAGCGCACCGGGTAAGCTAGTTAATGATATAATGCTTTCGCAATAACCAAATAAGCTCGCAAGAATGACACGCAAAGCCCCGAACTTCCCATATTTCAAAAAATATGGATTATTAATAATTAATGGAGATCGTATAAAAATTAAAGGAAAACTCGCAAAAGCTTTAGGGAAAACGGGAAAGTCATTTGAATACTCGATGTAGCAGATAGTGGTCAGAATCTGGAAAATTATTTTGGAAGACGTTGTGGAGCATTGTTGCTCTCAACGTAATATTGCTGAATAAATATTTTGTTACTAATATAACGTTAAGACAACCGCATCTAATATTTAATAGCTATAATTAAATTTTCCTCTTGTCCAGTTAAAATATTTTGTACAAATGCTAGAGGTGCTATTATTTTCACTGGAGATTTTTTGCACTTTTTAGAAAAAAATATGTTTTTCATTTAATAATTTAAAATACCGAAATATCTGCATTACATATAATTTTTGTATAGTATTATAGTGTTTATTTTAACCAAAGAAAGCATTGTCAGCAATGCAATAGTTTTTGAAGTATATCCGTTTTAATATGTTTCTATATCGTGCTGCTATTATTTTGACCGCAGCTGTAAATATGTATAGGGTGATCCATTTCGAGGTTCCCTACTTTTTTTTAAGAATAAACACAGAAAATTCAAATTAAATGGGGAATGTTTATTATCATTTGAAAGAACTTTCGTTGGCATTAATTTTTTGAAAATTATGTCTATCAAATGTTGGCCGCGGCTACCATCCGTTGAGTCCTATTCATCCGTCCATCCGTTGAGTCCTATTTTCGATGACACGTACGAGCATTTCGACTGGTAACTGGCGAATGACACGCGTGATGTTTTGCTCCAAGGCCTGAATAGCAGCGGGTTTGTCCGCATAAACTTTAGACTTTACATATCCCCACAGGAAAAAGTCTAGCGGTGTGATATCTTGGTGGCCAATCGACCGGCCCAAAATGTGAAATTATCTGCTCACCGAAGTGTTCTCTCAATAAATCCATTGACTGATGCGATGTGTGGGAAGTGGCGCCGTCTTGTTGAAACCAAATGTCGCCGAGATCAAGAGCTTCAATTTCAGGCATCAAATAGTCGGTTATCATGGCACGATAACGGTCGCCATTGACGGTTACGTTCTCACCGGCATCATTTTTGAAGAAATATGTACCGATGATTCCGCTACGTCGGATCGGGAATCGGTCAATGGCAAAGAGATAGCTCTAAACGAGAGCTAAAATATTGCTCATGGGTGTCAAGGTCGTGGGTCGACTGGAAAGTGTTTTTTTTTTGGATTTAAAAAAAATGAACTTAGTGCAATCGGCGAACGATTATTTTGATAACACTGTGATACAAAATCGAACTTTCCAAATGGGAATGGGATGAGACCAATTGCAAATGAAAGTTGACATTATCCATAACAAAACCCTAAAGGGGTTTTTTCAGTTCAGTGCGAGATTTTTTTTACACGCATTTGAAGTTGGTGATTTTGGAACGCTGTCCAATAAGAAAAGATCATTGAGAAATTGATAAAATAATGATTATTTCTTTTTATTATCATGTAAAGTTTTGCTATCTTACGGTTTTTGGGGTCGAGGGAATCATTTATTACCTACAACTCACGATAGATGGCGCTGACATGCAAATGGTGCTACTTCTTGTCGATTTTCATTGAAAAAGCGGTTCAAAATTACCAACTTCAAATGCTTGAAAAAAGTATCTCACCCTATACATTACGGCGGGTCAAATAAAAAATATCGCTATTGTTCGCATCGCAAATGAAAGCTTGTTTTGGTTAGTGAATTTCCTTAAAATATTTCGGCTATATATTGAATCGCCAGTATGCTACACAGAAAAAAGTATTTACTTATTTTAAAGACAGTGGCAATGAATTCGAGCCAAAGACAAATAATCTTAAATCACCTACATGTCATACTTAAAATTAAGGCAATTTATTATATATAAGTCAAGTTTCTTAATATTAGGTAAATTATTTTAAAATTAAGTAGAAAACAATCTCATTTTAATAACTACTTGTCTTTGGCTCGAAATCATTGCCGTTGTCTTTAAAATTTTTTTTCAGTGTAAAGCAATATTACATAACCTCTAAAATTAATGTGGTTCTTGCAAATAACGGACACTTTCAAATAAAGCGCGACATTTTTGTGCAGTTACTCTGCTTAAAGCAGTACCAATATTTTGATTTTCGCTGTTATAGAACCGAAGTTATTCACGATTTAAGGGTGTATTTTTACAAAAATTTTAATTTTTTATACTAAAGGCACTTTATTTAAGAAGAGCATATAATTTACAAATATGTATATTGTTCATTATTGGCTAGCTATATTTTCACATTTCTAAGCTGTTACACTATGCAACAAAAATTTTTTTTTTGTGTCCGGGACCAAAATTTGTTTATAGATTTGGGTGTTTCCAAAGTAACGGATTTCTTTGTACGACAGAAAAATTCCATAGGTATTAAGTTAGTATTAAATTTGGAATTGTCATTTTTTGCGGTGATCTAATAGATGACGATGACTAGGAGTAGAAGGAGCAGGATAATGTTAAACTTCCAATAGATCTATTTGTTTTAAGCCATAAACATTAGTTTCGTAACCATGAATAAGGAATAAAATTGAAGTATGTTATGTTTTTTTTATAAAAATATATATGTATTTTTTTCTGTTATAAACAATAACAAAACAGTGATAATTAACCCAAGAATATAAAGACTGAACTATATGTTATCTCGGCAGGAGATAACATGGCTTTTTTATTGTATGTATATCTCAAGAAGATCTTATATTATCTATTAACTAAGAGAAAGACTGTGATACTGAATAACATAACCGTTTTTTTCACGTTTTTGTCTCATGAAGAGACTGTTATATTCGATTTGTAAGCTAAGTTATTTTTTTTTTTATTTATTTATTCAAACAAGTAATTTGAAGCCTTATGGCCAATGTAGTAAATTACAGTACAATACAGTTGAGAGTTGAGTTATTTTACGATTTTATGAAATAAAAAGGTATTTCCCCTGAGCCCCATCGTTTCAATGACAATTGAATACTGTAGACGTCGCATGGAGTTTGACAATTCGTTTAGTATGTCTGCATATTGTAGATGGCGCTTTGTCTGGCTAAACTGTAAAGAGAGCGTTCTGCAAAGAGTGGATAGATACTTTTATGTACTCTGCGAGAGTAAATAGGAGAGAAAAGATTTTCATCATTATTTTATTATATTCCAACTTCAAAACAGGGATGATAAATTTGATACTTTAGTACTTTTTTTGATACTTTTCAGACCTTTACCTTTTTTATCAAACGAACATAATATACATGCTCTTTCGACATAGCTACGCAAGGCCAAGAAATATGTTTGGCTCTTTGTATTACAACAAAATTCAGATTCTTTTTATTGTGTATAAAATCGTGCCTTTTCAGTTTCAAAAGTGAAAAATTTGCGATTTGACAAATTTTTAGTTTTTAACGAAATTAAAAACCTATAAGAAAAGATTAAAGACAAGTAGGTTGTAAAACGTGGCATCTACACCAAAAACTCAAATTCGACTGGAACCATCACGTGGGGTATAATCTATATCAAAACGTGAAGCAATTCTAACAAGGAGCGATACTGGATAATATAAAATGTAAAGTCAATTAATTGTATATTAAAACTGGACCGACATGAATCACTTTTTTCTACAGATGATCTTATGCAATATGAAACATGTTTCATCATAATCGGCTAAAAATTCGTTCTCTAGAGAGTCAAGAATTCTAATCGGAAGGTACCTCTATATATGTATGTATGTAGAGTCTAAATCAAAACATATACCGATATGCCCCATTTCAATAGGGTTGAAAAATGATTTTGTATCAATTTCCGTAAATATCGG
The DNA here is from genome assembly GCA_963930755.1 of Eudasyphora cyanicolor. Lineage (NCBI taxonomy): Eukaryota > Metazoa > Arthropoda > Insecta > Diptera > Muscidae > Eudasyphora > Eudasyphora cyanicolor. The sequence goes on from OZ005735.1 coordinate 240,886,698, forward strand.
TTTATACGATTTTAAACTGAAGCATTTCCGATATTTAACAATTAGATGTGTGCTTATTTTGCTCCAACAGTGTGGTATAGGCTAGTACAAACCAAAGGTTTTATGCTGCTATAACATTTTAGTAGCTTGTTATCAAGAAATTTTTCATGTATTACTGGATCTTATTAATTTGTATCTCATTATTTCAAGATATCAAGAACAATTTAAACAAATTTTAAAATTGGTACTTTTTGGGTCGAAAAATTACCTTTTTAGAACGATTTTTGTACCATTTTGTTACTCTCAATTATCATCCCTGCTTCAAAACATTCAACAACAAAACAAACTGAAACTCACTCCCTTCTCAGAACTTATTTGAGTGTACAAAAAAGTCTGCATGTTTTGACAGAGAAATAATTGAGAGAGGAATTTGAGAATGAGAGAAAGGCTGCACGGACGTCACCTGGCGGATGAAGTCTGTAAATACCATGCGACGTCTATAGTATTCAATTGTCATTGATCGTTTTTCTTTTTAGCCAAGTTCCAAACCTTTTGAAATGCATGGTTGGTGTATTTGCTGGCAAATTCCGTTCGGTTGTTGTCCATGCCTTTTAGATATGAAGACTTGGTTTGTGTCATGACTACATGGAATGGAATTGGATAATAGTCCGGATTTACACTGGCTGAATGTTCAGCAGATTTTCGGCGTTTTGTGGGAGAGAGGGGCAGTCGGCAAGAGGGAGGAAAAACTCTCCCTGAACGTTTTGAGTTCTTCGTGCAAGTTTAAAAGAGAATTTGATGATAAGCTGCTGAAAAAACTTGCCTAGTGTAAATCTGAATACTTCATTCATATGACTTAAAATATTTCCTGGTCATTTTGTCACTCCGTTTGTAACACCTCTAAATATTGATCGGAGACCCCATAAAGTATATATATTCTTAATCGTCGTAAAATTCTAAGACGATTTAGCCATGTCCGTCTGTCCGTCCGTCCGTCTGTGGTAATCACGCTACAGTCCGCAATAATAGAGCTAGGTTGATCAAATTTGGTACAAATACTTCTTATAGGTGCAGGTTGTTTGGGATTGCAAATGGGCCATATCGGTCCATATTTAGATATAGCTCCCATATATAGCATCTAACTTGTTGTGATTCCTACTGTTCTCATCTACTATATTTTTTGTGTTTTCGGTGTTATTTTCTTTAGGTTTGAGTTATTTTGTGGGGTCACATGCTATCCATGGTGGAGGGTATATAAGATTCGGCATGGCCGAATTTTTACTTGTTCAAATTCGGCAGTATTTCTACCTTCAACATGCTATTGAAAAAGGCCAAATCTACCGGGGTCACTAATGACTGAGATGCCTGTAAATGGCAACCCAAAATCTAGAAGGAAGAGCTTAGGAAAGCGCAGAGACGTTCTAGGCATTTTCTCTGGGAAGTAGTGGAAAAGGTCTCAGACGCAGCAAAGCTGTGGAAGATCAGCTACACCCTGTACAGTGGGTTGCATGCATGATGAGGTCAACAACTGGACAAACAACGAACAGTCGCTGAAACTACTGCTCGACACACATTTCACGGGGAACTCTCCAACAGAACTCAAGGAACAGCAGAACCAATAAGAGAGTGGGTGGACTGTAAGCGTCGCTAGGTTGTTGACTGAGAGAACCAGAATTAGCTGGGCTATTAACAGCTTTGAGCTCTTTAAATCACCTAGACCATACGGCATTGCCCCAGCAAAATGCAGAAAATGTGGAAGTACATTATCCCCTGTCGGAGAAAATTATGAAGGCTATATCAGCCTCTCATACGATAAATCCCCAATCGATGGAGGGATACCAAAGTGATATTCACATACAAAGCGGGAAAGATATCGCACACTAGGCCAAAGGACTTAAGGTAAATTATAATATTCTCATTGAAAGGTCAGCAAAGACAAAGACTGGTGTTTTCTTTTGTGCCAAAAATGCTACATTTTTTACTGCCTTTCGCCCCAAAAATTCCCTTTTGTATTCATTTGTTAAAAAAATCCTGCAATTGAAAGGGTTTTGTTTTCTTGCGCGGTCCAAAAATTAAAAATTTTAGTCCTGTATTTAATCGAAGGGGTGGACGCTGCCCAACAAAACAGATGTTTTTTGACGTCGAGTTTTGTGTTTTTTTTTAACGAAGTTTGGACAGTTGCTTTATTTATGTGGCGCCGAGGAGTATTCTTTGTTTTTTTTTGTGAGTTAAAATGCTAGCTTTTTGCATTTTTTTTTCGATTCTGGCCATGAAATATGTAGCAGTACGAGAGGATGTAGGCGACATTATTAAAATCCAGCTCTCTGACAGGTCAACATAATTTTTTAGAAAACAAAACACCATTATTTATAAACCATCTATATCCTTGCTCTAAGCTAAATAAAGCTCCATCTGTACTGTTAAAATTATCCGTACCTACAAAACTTGATTCGTTGAATTTTTATGATTCTTGTCTTTGCTTAAATCTCCTTTTGTCAATTTTGGTTAATGTCTATGCTAAAAATAAGCTTGGTTGAAGCTCTAGATACATGTATAATTGATTCGTTTTATTGCCGTTATGTGTCGGCATGCCTATTTTATAATAATTTTTTTTTATAAACCTTTACAATCGTATTTTAGACATATTTTCCAATGGCTACAGACTGAGCAAAATGTGTCCATCTATATGGCTTCCACACTGAGTACCATATTCCATATTATATTACTCCCAAAATGAGGGTACACCTTAGTCGGCTTACTCGACTGAAATTTTCTTATTTGTTGTTGTTTTTTGCTAACTTTTACATATAATGCAATTATTTTTTTACAATTACAAGATTTAAAAAATAATACAAAGTTGTGTTTTCATCGAAAGTGAAACAGAAGGTTATTATCCCCTCACCTTAGAGATGAGAGTATATATAATCTGCTACGAGCCAAAAGTGTAACACATCGAAGGAGTGACCTAAGACCCCAAGTATGTTTGGCGGATATTCGATTTGAATCATTTTAAGTCATTTGAGCAATGTCCGTCCGTCTTTCTGTCTGTCTGCTGGCTGGAGGGCACTATAACTCTCGAAATGATTAACTTCAAATTTGGTATGCGGTAAAATTTTGCTCTATCACACTGGCTAAGCTCGAAGATGGGCCATATTGGGGTACTCCTTCTAGTAACTCCCCCACAAAGGGTTAACATGTAATGAAATATTGATTCTTTAATAATTTCTATACTACTTACTCGAATCTTCTGAACTTCCAGATATAGGTTAGGTTAGGTTAGGTTGAAGAGAGGAGACGTTTAAACGTCTCATGTCCTTGGACATACACTTAAGCCAGTGGTTCGGCCTGTTGTGCGCTCCTTATTTATGATCTTTTTATACCTCACGAGTTACAGAAAACTAGAAACGAATTTTCTCAGTATCTTCCAGTCATATTCTCTGAGATGAGTCAAGTCTGGTAATATGTCGGACCCGAAATGTTGGGATCTTGCATGTGTGAAAGCCGGGCAGTGACACAGAAAATGTTCCATCGTTTCGATGTTTTCTCTGCATGGCCTGCATTCGTCGTTTCCTGCTAGTCCTATGCGATGAAGATGTGCTTGTAAGCTTGAGTGTCCCGTTAGAACACTCATCATCTTACTAATATCGATCTTGTTTAGTTTCAGAAGACTTCTTGTTTTCTTTTCATTTGGGTCACCCCACAGTATCTTTGCAGTTGCTCCTACTGTTGCGCTATTCCACACAGTTTTATGAGCCATCACTGCCCAGTGCTTCAACTCATTTTTCGTGGCTTCGAAAGGTTTCCAATTTTTCAAGTTTATTACTCGAAGTTCTCTGCCCTTTGAAGCCACGTTGTTTGCCCGTTCATTTCCAATCACTCCGTTGTGTCCTGGTACCCAGCAAATACGCAATTGACCATGGGCTGAGTAATCATTTATCGTTCTTTTACAGTCCAACACAGTTCTGGAGTTGACCCTTTCCGATGTTATTGCTTGAATCGCCATTTGGCTATCTGTGAAGATGTTGGCATATTTAGGCTTTGTCGTGTTACTGAGCCAGTTCACACACTCCGTGATTGCTCGAACTTCTGCTTGAAATACCGTGTTATGGTCAGGGAGGCGGAAGTTAAGTTCGACTTCTGGTTCATCAATAAAAAGTCCCAGACCCGTCCTTCCTCCTCGCTTGGACCCATCCGTGTAGCAGCTGGTTCCCACTGGCACATGAGTCAAAGTTCCATTTTCCCAGGAGCGTCTGTCTGGCACAAACGTATCACAGGTAGCTGTAAGCCGCACTTCAGGAATGCGGTCCGAGATTTCTGGCGTTTGAATGTGACCAACTAGATATTCTAAAATCTTCTGATGGTACGACTTGTGGTCTCGATTTATCCATTCACCCATCACTTGTAGACGTCTTGCTGTGAGGGCTGCCTCATACTTTATACTGATGTCTATTGGTTGGTTGTGCAGTATAGTCTCCAACGCTTTTGTTGGTGCAGTTCTAAATGCCCCGCTTATGCCTAGACAGCACATACGTTGAATTTTTTGCAAAGGTATTACGTTGCACTTCTTGTCTATTGATGTCCACCACACTACAGAGGCGTAGGTGATTATTGGTCTAATCACGCTCATGTAAAGCCAGTGAGTCATATTTGGACGTAGTCCCCATTTTAAACCTATAGCTCTTCTGCACAACGACCAACATCTGTGTGCATTTGTAACTCTTTCTTCAAGATGATCTTTCCAGTACAGTTTCTGATCCAAGACTACTCCCAAGTATTTTACCTATTTAGTTATAGCAATTGTCTTATTCAGGAATCGAGGCGGGGTAAAACGTGGGATCTTCGTTTTCCTTGTAAATAGACATATTTCTGTTTTGTCTGGGTTAACATTTAATCCCCTTGGTTGTGCCCAGTTATATGCTATGTTAAGTGCCTCTTCAGCTCTTCTGCATAATAGATTTGGATGAAAGCCCCTTAGAAGTATTACAACGTCGTCTGCATAACAGACTGGTTTAAGTCCTTCATTGGTGAGGGCTTTTAGGAGACTGTGTATCGTCGTAACCCACAGAAGAGGCGATAAAATGCCCCCCTGAGGTATACCACGATTTACCTTGTCTCTAATTTTTACGTCATATGACCCACAAATAATCCACCTATTCCTTAGCATATTGTTGATCCAGTTTTTCAGCGCCCGGTCAACCTGAAACTCGTCTAAGGACTGGATAAGTGTATCGGTCTGTACATTGTTAAATGCGCCCTCAATGTCTATGCAAACAGCAAGTGTATACATTTCTTTACTGAAGGACTCTTCTATGTGGTGCACTACCTCATGCAGAGCTGTTTCCACTGATCTTCCTTTGACATAGGCGTGTTGTTTGAATTTTAGCCTGTCATCCGCTATTTTACCTTTGACCATGTCATCAATTATTCGCTCCATTGTTTTTAACAGGAAAGAAGTAAGGCTAATGGGTCGATAAGCCTTTGGGGTCGTGTAACTCGCCTTGGCCAGGCTTTGGTATGAAGACTACCCTTGATTTAGTTTATTACCCTGCCAAGGTAATAAGCTAAATCTATAACTTCCAGATATAGATTTAGTTTATTAGTCGCTAACACCTCAAGAAAAATGGCCGAAGTTACCACACCCCTTTTGGTACCTCCCACACAAATGGACAATTTTGCATCAAAAGTTAACTGCTTATAGCTTTAATATCAGTTCGTACAAATACTTGAAATTTTGTACAGTGTAATGTTTTTATAAAGGGTGGTTAAATTGTAAGGGCCGATGTTGAATGTGAACCACACCTAATCGTCATTTGAGTTTACATTTCTCAATTTCAGACTAACTCAATTTGAACCATGGAAAGATACACAATCGAGCAACGCGTTACATTTTTTAAACCTTTTACGAAAATGGGCGTTCAAAATGCATTTCGTGCACTTCGTGATGTTTTTTTGATCAGCATAATCGACCAAATGTGTCCACAATCGGGAGAATTGTGCGAAAATTTCAGCAAACCGGGTCTGTAGGAGATGTGAAAACACCTGTGCATGCGGCTTATGGGCTGGCGACGTCATTGGGCCATACTTCTTCGAAATGAGGCCGGTCAGGCAGTTACTGTAAATGGTGTTCGCTATCGTGAGATGATAACGAACTTTATATGTGGTTTCAACAGGCCGGTGCCACTTGCCACACAGCTAACGAAACAATGGATTCAATTTGGACCATCGGATGGAGGTGTGCCGCCGAGGTCGCGGCGGCCATTTGGCCGATATTGACATAATTTATTGATAATGACAATAATTTCCTAAATAATTTGTGGTTTATTCAAAATCAATATCGGCCCTTAAAATTTAACCACCCTTTACTACCTAGAGTCCAGAGAGTAGCCGTTATTGTAAGCGTTATTGGCACGACCCCTTTGGAACCTCCCACACAAATGGACCATTTTGTACCAAAAGTTAACAACTTATAACATCAATATCAGTGCATACACATAATTGAAATTTTGTATAGTGTAATGCTTTTATATTAACTAGAGTCCCGAGAAAAGTGTCCGTTATTGCAACGCCCCTTTTGGTACCTCCCACACAAATGGACAATTTTGCACCAAAACTTAACAGCTTATAACTTTATAACAAGTAAATACTTTAAATTTATTTAATGCAATTTAAATTGATAATAATTTAATTAAAACAAAAAAAAGTTTTTAGAATTTTTTTTGTTACTGATCGATTTAGTTTTAATTTTATTAGATTTATTGAATGTTTTCACATTCGAATTGTTCAGCTTTTTCGATCAACTCTTCCTTTCGAAAGAGAGGTTTTTGTGGTGTATTGGAAAATATAAGACACAGGCGCTTTGGAAAAAACTAAATAAATTAACGAATATTTTTGTTGGGACTGAATGTGAGGGGATACTTAAGTCGGTTTACCCGACTGAACTTTCTTACTTGTTTTTTGAAGTATAAAAACATTTTCTTAACACCGTATGCATTTTGAAGAAATTTCAGGTTCGCCGAGCACCTCTTTTTCCAATTCCACCATGATATTCGTGTTCCTAGCAAAATTTCCTTTAATTTGAGTACCCGCACTTATATATTTCCTAAAACTAATTTTAAATTCGGATTCAGTGACCCCTAAAACCACCCAAAGGTGTCAAGATGTAGCAAATAAAAAAAACAGTATTTTAATTACCCTTACTTCAGTGCACTTAATGTCTATAGTAAACACTTCTTGTGACCACACAAATGCACTCTCATACACACCTCATACATTCAGAGAATGAGTCATTATCAAACAGCAACAACAACAACCAATCGTTCAGGCAAGTCAGTGTAATTCCGTTCATCCCTTCGTTGTGATTAATTTCATTTTGTATTCGAACAATTTCAAAATTGTGCAGCCGCAAATTGTTGAGTATCTCTCTATATTACCATAGCAAATAATTTCCAGTTCAACAAACAAAATTATTTTTCACAAATTCTCGCATAGCCACATCGCTTGACAAACCGTTCGCAAACTTAGCCAGCTCGAGTCTCAGCGAAACGGCGAACAAAAATTAAATTATTTGCTACGATAATATAGAGAGATACTGATGAATGTCCGACTGCAAAAATGGGAAATTGCTCGCTTGAACACAAAATAAATTTAATCGCAATGTAGTGATGCACGGACTCGCTCGGGCTGGCCTGACCGATTGGGCTAGGGCTGCGACGGCTAGGGCTGCGACGGCTAGCTTGCGAGCAGGCAATCACAGCACGCGATGGATGGCCGTTGTTTCCCCATTTCTTATTTATATAGTTTATATAGTAAAGCAATTTTACTTTGATAGAATTTTCAAGCGTTTGCAAAACTTAACAGAAAATGAATAACAGCATGAAAGTCTATGAGAACGATTTTGAAATGAAAATTATTGACGAAGAGCAATCGTCGTCAACGATGGCTGTTGACAATGATATTTACATTTGCGATGAATGTGACGAACCGATGGATGTGGGGAGCGATGGCGAGCTGCGCGAGCCGGACGAGCAAATGCATGTTGACGTTGACTTTGTCGCCCCCACATTTGCAACTATTGAAACTATGGAAGTTGAGACGGAGGAGGTTAGGAGAAATCCCCCTACCACTACCAAGGGCAATCACTGTATTGCATTGGAAATATCTGTAAAAGTACATCGCAACTGCATATGCCGGCATTGTTGACCGCAGTAATACGTACGAGTATATGTAAAAGTAAATAGCGTACATAGGAAGGAGCACGATTGAAAATATTAGAGCCATGGGAATGTAGAGCTCCGCAACTGTCTTGAATGTTGGATATTTTTTTTGCAACACCCACAACGATTTCTTGTTGTTTGATAGTGACTCATTCACACTGCGTACGTGCAGCTGAGTACATGGCGTGTATGTGTTTGATTGACATCAAATAGTAACATTGAGCATTACGTACTCACTCTCTACAGTAATTAAATGATTGTTTTTTGGCTATACCTATTGATCGGGGGTTTAAGGGTCGCTGAATCCGAATTTGAAATCAGTTTTAGGAAATATATAAGTGTGGGTACTCAAATTAAAGGAAATTTAGCAAGGAATACGAATTTCTTTGTGAAATTGGGAAAATAAAGTTTTGGACGAATCTCAAGTACCTTCCAAATGCATTGGGCGTACATAAATATGTATAGGGTGATCTATTTCGAGGTTCCCTACTTTTTTAAAGAAAAAAACCCCCAGAAAATTCAAATTGAATGGGGAATATTTATTATCAATTGAAAGAACATTCTTTGGCATTTGTTTTTGAAGATTATGTCAGTCAAATGATGGCCGCGGCTACGTCTCAGTCCAATTGAGACGTAGCCGCGTCCGTTGAGTCCAATTTTCGATGACTCGTTCGAGCATTTCGACTGGTAACTGGCGAATGGCACGCGTAAACGTTGTTCAGGCGTAAGTCTTTCCATGCTGAAATGCCAAACAATACTTAACGAAAATAACAGGACAGCATGACACGACTCACACGTGATCTGTCAAAAAAAGGCTTTTGAAAAAAGTATCTATACTTGGATCACCCTATACATTAGGGCGGGTCAAATAAAAAATATTGCGGTTATGCGCATCGCAAATGAAACCTTTTTTTGTTTAGTGAAATATTTCGGCTATATATTGAACCGCCAGTAAGCTAGAGCGATATTACATAACCTCTAAATCGGGCACATTGAACTAAAGCGCGACATTTTTCACATTTGCAGCTCGAACTCGCTATTCTGCATTAAACAGTACCAATATTTTGATTTTCGCTGTTATAGAACCGAAGTTATTCACAATTTAAGGGCGTAATTTTACGAAAATTTTCATTTTTTATAAGGGCACTTTAAGAAGAGAATTTAATTTACAAACCGATTTACTTCAAATTTGGTCAAAGATGGACTATGTTGGTCCACTCTGTTACGCGCGGACCTAGATCGTCATTAGTGTTCATCCTGCCACATGGGTACGCTTGCATTCTAGCTCAAACTAGCTCGTCGGATGTGGGTGGATTCTTGTGACATGGTGCAACACAGTCCGCCGTAGCACGAAAATCGTACCCGTTCTCTATATAATTCCCATTCTTACAATGCTTACATTCTCCACCCCATATACGCCGTGTCACTGCCCTGTCGTCGACAGGCCTGACCATTCCCTCCCAACCTTGCTGCAGAGGTCAAACATGTTAAATTCTGCTGCAGCCCCTAAGTAAAGAATTCCGTCCGATTTACAGTATCATCTTATAGTCGTCATTTCTCTGTCCGTCCGGCTCGACGTCATTCGGCTCGACGTCATTACATACACACTTTTCACTATTTAGAATTCCATATTAAATTTTATTCACAATATGTCGAAATTCACATCTTTGTTTTACCTTATTACTCTATGTTAGTACTATATAACTTACGCACTAATAAACCATTGTATCGTATTCTTATTTGGAATTCATCTTATCATAAATATTCTTCTTTCTCCTTTACAAATATTTATCTTTCATTCATTCATTTCAAACAGAAACTACTTTTCCATTACATATACTCCGAACACGAATACTCAAAATATAACATCTTATTTTGATCTTGTGTCATTCCCTTTTCTTTTTCTGTTTTGTTTTGATTCCGATCAATGTTAGTGTTGGTAAACGTCGAAAATATACCAATTGTTAGTACACACATTAAAACAAGTAAGAAAGTTTAGTCGGGTAAACCGACTTATGTATCCCCTCAACTTGAGTCCCTTTGTTTTAATTAAATTATTATCAATTTAAATTATATTTAATAATTTCAACGTATGCACTGGTATTAAAGTTAAGAGATGTTTACATTTGGAACAAAATGGACCATTTGTGTGGGAGGTACCAAAAGGGGCGTGCCAATAACGGTCACTTTTCTCTGGACTCTAGATACTCTAAAACCATTACACCGTACAAAATTACAAGTATTTCTATTCACTGGTGTTAAAGTTAAAATGTGTTAACTTTTGGTACAAAAAGGTCCATTTGTGTGGGAGGTACCAAAAGGGGCGTCCCAATAACGCCCACTTTTCTCTGGACTTTAGGTACAGGGTGGCTGATGAAAGCTGCTACCAAAAAAAAGTTAATAACTTTTTTCTATTTAATGAATCTGGTTAATTATACCCTACACCACACTGTGGCACAGGGTTTTGAAATTTAGAATCGTTTTGAAATTTAGAATGGTAGAGTTTCTTGCTCCATGAACCAACACTGCCGAATTTGAAGAAAATCGGTTAATATTTAGATATAGCTCCCATACATATCTTTCGTCCGATTTGACAGAGTTTTATTTAAGTATAAAATGTCCCAAAAGTAAATTTATGTAAACAATTTATACATGAATTACAAAATATATATTTCAGAGTTATTCAATATTATGAGTTTGGTGTAGGGTATTATATAGTCGGCCCCGCCCGACTTTAGCCTTCCTTACTGGATTTTTTTTATTTTGCAGATTGAGTTTTTAGATTTAACAAAAAAGCATAACTGGGACACTGAAACAAGAATTTGGATTGTCCGCCGCTATTACTCACTGAAGTCCGTAGTTTCGGTTCAAAGAGATTATAGGGGAACGTTTGGCGGCAATGCTCGGAGCAGATGGACCATAAAGAGACTTGTTAACAATTTTTCCGAGCATGGGACCGTCAACAGAAGACCTTACCATCGAAACCCTTCAGTTCGGATAGAGGAAACAATCGCTGCTGTAGCTGATGATGAAATGGGTATAAGCAGACAGTCATTGCAGTCAATTATGCCCAAAGATTTGGAGTTATTCCCATATAAAATTTAAATGACCATCAAAGTGAACTCAACAGACTTCCCGATTGGAATTTTGCCAGAAGATGCTTCAAATGGTGGAAGAGGACGTTAACATGTTGAACTGTCTTTTCATGTCTGACGAGGCCCATTTCGATTTAAACAGCAACATAAACAAACAAAATTCTTGTGGAATTTTGTTTGAAGGAAGTCTACAAAGCAAAACCAACAAATTTGAATGAACTAAAGTAATCCATTCGAGAAACAATTGCGGCTATTCCCGTCTCAACTCTCCAAGCAGTAATGAACAACTTTTTGGTAAGATGCCGCACATGTATCAACGAGCAGGGGGGGGGGGGCATTTAATTCCATTATTTTTAAAACTAATTAAGCTATATTTACTTAAATTTAATGAGCTTTAACATGAATAAAAGAAAACTGAATTCCATACACTGAATTTTTGTTTCTTAATGTAGCAATATTCATCAGCCACCCTGTACTATAAAAGCATTACACTGTGCAAAATTTCAGGTATTTGTATGCACTGGTATTAATGTTATAAGCTGTTAACTTTTGGTAGAAAATGGTCCATTTGTGTGGGAGGTACCAAAAGGGGCGTGCCAATTACGCCCACTTTTCTCTGGACTCTAGGTACTATAAAAGCATTATACTGTACAAAATTTCAAGTATTTGTATGCACTGGTATTAAAGTTATAGGCTGTTAACTTTTGGTGCAAAATGGTCCATTTTTCACTCCGCCCATTTTTTTGACATGTTAGCGACTAACAGACTAATACTATTTGTGAAATTTCAGAAGATTCGAGTAAGTAGTATAGAATGTATTAAAGAATCAATATTTCACTAAAAGTTAACCCTTTGTGGGGGAGGTGCTAGAAGGAGTGGACCAATATGGCCCATCTTCGAACTTAGCCGGAGATAGAAGAAAATATTACGGCATACCAAATTTGAAGTCAATCAGTTACTCCTTTCGAGAGTTATCGTGCGCACCAGCCAGCAGACAGACGGACGGACATTGCTCAAATGACTTAAAACAAGTAAGAAAGTTTCTGTCGGGTAAACCGACTAAGGTATACCCTCACTTTGTGAGTAATGTAATATATAACATTACACCAATAAATCTGTCAATTTGTGTGGGAGGTACCAGAAGGGGTTTTCCAAATACACATATTTTTCGGTAAACAGTACATTCTTAAATACATTGCATTGTGCTGAACTATAAGCGTTTATGTGCACTGGTATATTTAAGTTACGAGCTATGTAATTTTGGTATGATTTGGTCATTTTGTGTGGGAGGTACAAAAAGGGGCGGGGTGATAACGCCCACTTTTTACAGGACTATAGGCACTATAACAGCATTACACTGTACATATTTCAAGTATTTGTATGCACTGGTATTAAAGTTACAAGCCGTTTACTTTTGGTACGAAACGGTCCATTTGTGTGGGAGGTACCAAAAGGGGCTGTACAATAATGCCCATTTTTTACCGGACTATAGGCGCTACAAAAACATTATACTGTAGAAAATTTCAAGCATTTTTATGCACTTGTATTAAAGTTGTAAGCAGTTAAATTTTGATGCAAAATGGTCCATTTGTGTGGGAGGTACCAAAAGGGGCATGCCAACTTCACCCATTTTTCTCGAGTTAATAGCGACTAATATACTAATATTATGTGCAGAATTTCAAAAGATTCGAATAAGTAGTATAGAAGTTATTAAAGAATCAATATTTCACTAAATGTTAACCCTTTGTGTGGGAGGTACCAGAAGGAGTAGACCAATATGGCCCATCTTCGAACTCATCCGGAGATAGATCAAAATATTACCACATATCAAATTTAAAGTCAATCGGTTACTCCTTTCGAGAGTTATCGTGCGCACCAGCCAGCAGACAGACAGACAGACAGACAGACAGACGGACGGACATTGCTCATTCGACTTAAAATGACCCAAAACGGATATCCTCCGAACATACTTAGGGTCTTAGATCACTCCTTCGATGTGTTACACTTTTTTCCGTAGCAAATGATATATACCCTCGTCACACTAAAGTGAGGGTATAATGACCCAAAACGGATTTTCCCCGAACATACTTAGGGTCTTAGGCCACTCCTTCGATGTGTCACACTTTTGGCTCGTAGCAAATGATATATACCCTCCTCTCTAAGGTGAGGGGATAAAAATGTAATTCGAACGAACTCACGAGTATGATGATTGGGAAGAGTGGGCTTTTCAATTGAATATGGTACTCATTCTCTTTATCACTCTCCGTAGAACCTTCGAATTGTCAGAAGGGTGCTCTTCGTAACTGGAAGGTCTCTCTCCCCTTTGCTTCAACCTTCTCTTCGTAAAACAACTGACTTGTAGATTTATGCAAGTAATCATGAAAGGCTGGAAACAGATCTTCCAGCAGTTTGCCACTCCCTTAATTTAGTGCGCCAATATGTACGTGTGTGTAGTTCAATTAGCTTGCTAAGACAAAATATGTAGTGTTACATGGTGCGTACGGTTTCAAGGCAAGGAGGCACAAAGGGGAAAGAAACTCCACCACGCAGGCCACGTTTGTCACGTAAAGCTCAACACAGTTGAGTTACAGTCAACACTTTAAATATCTTGTAGGCCAATTTAAGGTTATGAATGATTCTTTTAATTCTTCTTTCTAATCCGTTCTCTTCAACTAAGCGTTGTAAGGGCCGAGATTAGATAAGGAAAACTTGCAGATACTTCACTATCACTTCTGCGACGTTGCAACTAGCCATGCGGCTAGCAAGAAAGGAAGAACCAAGATTTTTAAAGCTTTATGCTATACAAGTACACGACTTTATGCTTTGGCGCTTAGAAAGGAAAGAACTATTGCGGTCGCAATCATCTTGAGAAAAATTGGCGAAGTTGTCACGCCCCTTTTGATACCTTCCATACAAATGGACCATTTTGCACAAAAAGTTAACGGCTTATAACTTTGATTCCAGTCCATACAAATACATAAAAGTGTGTAACGTGTAATGTTTTTATAGTACCCATAGTCTATTACAAAATGGGCGTTATTGCTACTCACTTTTTACAATATGGGTCAAATAGGCATTGCTTGCTTCGTTAGGTTAATAGCTTTCAAGAAATGTTACTATCTTCTTTTGCGATTTTTCTATTATTTATGGATTTTTTCGTTCCATCAAAAAATGATTTTTTTGAAAAAATCTATTTTTTTTTAATTGTGTTAATTACAGTTGCTAAACTTTCGTTTTCTACGTGGTGAAGCTGATGTTTTCAGCATTCCTAGCCCTTATAATTTCATTTCTTTTAAATGGTATCCTGGCTTTATCGAGTTTATACTTAAAATATGGTCCAAATACTAAAGGTTACTTCCAAGAAAATTGGAATTTTAGAATAAAAAAAATTTAAAAATAGTATGACCTAATCTATTAAAAAAAGTGTTTAGGTCTCGGACACAAAATTTTTATTTGTTGCATACTGTAATCACCCTTTTCGAAAATATTGATTTTTTGTGGATTTTTTTTCCGTTTCACTTCGATTTGTTCACTTTATTTTTGATAGCGAACAAAATAAAAATATAAAATATAACTTTCAAAAGTCGAAACATTTTGTTTGCGACACTCTTGTCTCGATAAGGCCGAAAGGCGTGGATTATCGGCCATGTTTGGGCCGAGAATAATTATTCAACACACTGTAAACAAAACAATTCGCGCTCAAATGACAACCCATTCTGAGTGAAGTTATGCTAAAACTTGTCAAATTTTCCAATGGAAGTTACAGCTTGCATCTGGCAACACTAGTATTTTCAGGACCCGAAACATATATACCGAAACATAAATAGCAACACTCGTACAAACGGACTGACAAAATGAATACACCCCCATTATTTCTATGGTGGATAGTAAAGGGTTTTTCAACAGGGACGCTACAAAAGTAGACCGACAGGGACAGCAAACGACGCCATATTTTTTGCCGCTCTTTTGACATTTCTCTTCAGTAAGGTTTGCCATTTCATGATGGAAAGATGTACGAGCCAACAACGAGTCGAAATTATTAAAATTTACTACCGAAATTCGGAGTCAGTGGCCTCAACGTTAAGAGCGCGAAAAATCGAAAAACCATCTTCAGCGATGAGGCTCATTTCTGGCTGAATGGCTTCGTCAATAAACAAAATATGCGTTATTGGTCAGACAGCAATCCACACGTACTCCATGAGTCATCATTGCATCCCGAATTACGGTTTGGTGCGGTTTATGAGCCGGCGGCGTCATTGGGCCGTTCTTCTTCCGTGATGATCAAGACCGGCACGTTACTGATGATAACCGAATATTTTTGGCCCCAATTGGATGATATGGACTTTGAGGACATGTGGTTCCAACAGGACGGCGCCACAAGCTACACAGCGAATGCCACAATCAATTTATTGGAAACCAAGTGTGGAGAACGTGTTATCTCACGAAATGTTTCAGTCGATTGGCCGCCTCGGTCGTGCGATTTGACGCCGTTAGACTATTTCCTGTGGGGCTACGTCAAGTCTATGGTCTATGCCAACAAGCCAGCGACGATTGATGAACTTCGTACGAATATCGAACGTGAAATTGCACCAGTATCGGCCGATATATGCTTGAAAACCGTCGAAAATTGGGTTCAGCGTCTGGACTTCTGCAAGCGTGCCCGTGGTGGCCATGCAAAAGAAACCGAGTTCCATACATAATGGCATCGAACGTACTTTCACAGGAATAAAAAATTTCATTGATATCCAAACCCGTTTTTGTTTTATTTAAAAAAAAATTTTGTAGCGCTCTTATTGACGGACCCGATATAATAACAATATATGCAATGGTTTTTATGGGTACCACACAACGTATACGTAATGTAGGTACATTAATATATATTATGTATACGTTAAGTTATAATCAATAAATATACTATTATTATGGAGAAATTATTGTAGTTTTTCATCAAAAGCCGTGAACTCTATGTGACGCACGCTACATTTTTTTCAGTCAAACTTTTTATAGTAGAAATTTTGTTTATTTTAAGAAATTAAATTACATTGTTTTTAATAACATTTTGTAAAACATTTTTTTATATTTATAATTGTACACGGGGCAAAATCGCCTTTTTTGATATGTTTGAATCGAAAGAAAATATATTTGGAACAAAAATTTTTAAATATTATATATTTCTGAGCAAATAAATTTTATTTGAAAATCAATAAAATATATTTGGAACTCGTATATTAATATGTTACAACATATAATATTTGCAAACTACGTTTTTCAAATAAAATATGTGTTTAAATACAAATAAAATTATTGTTTAGGAAATTCTCCAAATATATTTTATTAAAAAAAGATTTTCAAAACATTTGTTGAATTTTCGAATTTCAGTTTTAATTTTTCTTGGTTTCGAATTGAACCTCCCAGTTATGATATCAAATGCAGCATTAGCTTCTGTTTTAAATAAATCATTTAAAATTTTTGAGTATTCCAAGCCATCATTAGTTGTCAATCCTCCAAGTAATTTATTTCGATCCAAGATTATACGACTATTATTTTTGCGAAAATTAAAAATTTCTAAAAAATTATCTTTGAATTATTGAAAAATTTAACACAATTTAGGTATTTTCTGAATAGTTAAATGCAAATAAATACTTGTTTCGGAAATAATGGTCACAATTAAAAATATATTTGGATGTAAACAAAGATTAGTTTAAAACAACATCTTCCCAAATATATAATTTTTGTGTGTACCAAATATTATATGTTTAGAGTGTACCCTAAACATATATATGTTTCAAGCCGAATATGTTTGGGACAATATACTACAGAAGCGATTTTTTTCAGCGTGTACTAGCTGACCCCAGCAGACGTTGTCCTGCCCGTCCTGTTTGGGATGTATTTGTTTGTTATTCATTGATATTTCATTAAAAAATCATACATCCCGAGTTTCAGGAAAAAATCATCAAAAAATATATTGACCATATGTCCACTACAGCGCCATCTACCGGAGAAATACATACAAACTATTATCAAGACAAACCACACATACACATTAAATTTAAGTCAAATCGCTCTGGAAATGCGAATTTTGCAAATAACTTGACCACTCTGCAATTTATCGCGGTGAAAATAATTCTAAAACACAAATGACCCCAAACCGAATATATTGTTAAATTTTCAGCCCATTCGCTTTTATGGTTTCAGAGATCATGCGTTACTAACAAACGTACAAAGGATTTTATATATAAAGATTTATGAATGAATATATGTTTATGAATGAATGTTATGGGTTATCTACTTAACCACTACAAATAATGATAAAAACACTTTAAAAAAGTATTTTTTTCTAATAAAATTAAGAGCTATGATGTGAGGAACCATTTTTTAATACTTTTTGTATTAATGGACACTAGATAGGGTCGATGCCCAACCAAGAAAAATAAGTTGCGTTTGTCACCCCCTAGATTTGAAGATTATTCAAAGACAATTTCAGAAACAATTTTTTTAATTTTTTTGGTGCACCCTACATACCGCCCTTTTAGTTTTCTTTATCCTGTGTTGCTATTTGAAGTCCGATCGTAACGGGATGTATACCGTTGTTCACGTTTTGGAAAGGGCTATATTTCGTCCAATGGCCATTTTTGACTCCGAGGTCAAATTCGATTATTGACCTCTGTTATCTCTTTTTCTACCCCCCTTATTTGGACTTATTTTGAAACGATAATAAAGGCATTTAAAAATAATTAAACTTTCGTCTTTAAAGTACTCAGTTTTATTCATAAACAAAAAAGTTACATAGGGTTCAAAATTGTAAAATATGTGCTGAGGTCAAATTCGACTAGTTTCTTTTGGTCTCGTTTCTGTCTCACTCTCTCTCGCAGACACATGAATAACCCAATGCCACAAACACACAACGACTATGGCGGTTCTTTACAGCATCAACAAATTAAATTTGCGGGATTCTCTAGCAAATGTTGAAGCTTTTTAAGGAAGAATAAAATCACTTTGTTTTCACATTCACCCTACACTCCACTAAAATAGTATTTTTGCCACTGAGTCCATATTTATTATCCTATCTTTACGTATGATACCACGTGGATCATCTCTATAAGGTCTACTTTTCTTCCGTACGTCACTTTGGATTTTTTACCAGATTTTCTACTTTCACTATAAAGGGTGGGCCATTTAAAATTTGAATTACCTATTACCTTGCATTGTGATTTGAGTCCTTTGGCTTATTTTCGGTGGGAACCCATTAAGGATAAATGCTATGCAAAGCATCCAAAGACAATTGAAGCGTTGAAACATGAAAACTAATGATGATTTCGTTTGTGTAAAAAAATTTTTAAATTTTTCTACATTTTACACTAACACCGCATTTTTAGGTTAGTTTGTAAAAATGGTGCAGCCGTACGAACGTGTTTGTAAAATTATTACA
This sequence comes from Eudasyphora cyanicolor, assembly GCA_963930755.1. Classification (NCBI taxonomy): domain Eukaryota; kingdom Metazoa; phylum Arthropoda; class Insecta; order Diptera; family Muscidae; genus Eudasyphora; species Eudasyphora cyanicolor. The sequence goes on from OZ005735.1 coordinate 240,905,414, forward strand.
CTCCGCAAATGCGAAAATATCTATTTTCCACACTCAGCCCAGTCCACGATGTGGAGTGTTGCACCGTCAAAAACCAAACTTCAGAACCAAGCCTAATTGAAAGCGTACATGCTTAATGCACTATAAAATGGTTGCGCTATAATGTAGGAATGGGTTTTACTCACCGCAAGATTTTTGTTCGATTGTTCGCATGCAAAATGCGAAATTAGCAGTATGTGCAGGGGGAATTTTTAAAATGTAGCAACATGATGTAGTGATATTATTTTTCAGAAACGAAATCACCATAAGTTGCAATTGAAGAGATTCGACTCGAAGCAATAGAATATGTGCTGAAAAATTGGGATGAGTGGATGAGGTACTGCCGAGCCAGTCTTGGTAGTCATATGAATGATTTTGTGTTTCATTATTAAATGAAAAAGTTCAACATTTCCATAAAAAAACAGAAATTCGAAAAAACTATCAGTAATTTTTTTTTATAGCTGATTCAAATTTTAAATGTATTCATAAGCAAATAAGTTATAGAGAATTATTAATAAAATGTTATAGACATGATTAATTTGTTTGAACACCATATTTAACTTACATACAAATGCCTTCCCATGTGTTTCAAAATAAGTGTTATTTACGGGGGTTGAAAATCAAATAACTGAAGTCACTAGTAAAAATTTACTTCGGATTCAAAACTGAAGTGTTGTCGTTGTCAAGAGATGATCATCGACGTATCATACAAAAATATCATACTAGATTAAATCAGGAATTAGTGGAAAAAATACTATTTTGGTGGAGTGTAGGGTGAATGGGAAAACAAAGTGAATGTATTCTTATATTCTTCCTTAAAAAAGATTCAAAATTTGTTAGAGAATCCCGCAAATTTAATTTGTTGATGCTGTAAAGAACCGCCATAGTCGTTGTGTGTTTGTGGCATTGGGTTATTCATGTGTCTGCGAGAGAGAGTGAGACAGAAACGAGACCAAAAGAAACTAGTCGAATTTGACCTCAGCACATATTTTACAATTTTGAACCCTATGTAACTTTTTTGTTTATGAATAAAACTGAGTACTTTAAAGACGAAAGTTTAATTATTTTTAAATGCCTTTATTATCGTTTCAAAATAAGTCCAAATAAGGGGGGTAGAAAAAGAGATAACAGAGGTCAATAATCGAATTTGACCTCGGAGTCAAAAATGGCCATTGGACGAAATATAGCCCTTTCCAAAACGTGAACAACGGTATACATCCCGTTACGATCGGACTTCAAATAGCAACACAGGATAAAGAAAACTAAAAGGGCGGTATGTAGGGTGCACCAAAAAAATTAAAAAAAATTTTTCTGAAATTGTCTTCGAATAATCTTCAAATCTAGGGGGTGACAAACGCAACTTTTTTTATGACCCTATCTAATGGACACCCACAAATATTTTTTAACATCTAGTCTTATATTCCATTAACCAAACTAAAGTTGGATCAATTTTAAAATTTTTGGTTGGTGGAATGTTTCTGGGATTTGCCCATATATAAAAAACGTAGAAAATTTCATTGTAATGGCATGGCGCAAAAACTACTAGACCAAATTTAGGTTAGATTAGGTTAAGAGTGGCAGCCTATAAAACAGACTCACCTAGACTATACAGTCCATTGTGTTACAGGCCGTAAGGGAAAACATAAATTATCCTTTGCCCCTCCCGTTGAACCAATTTGATTGCTTTAAAAAACAATCCTCAAAGAAATAAGAGCCTAAGGTTGTATGCCGCCTTCTGGAGAGAGCGGGACACAGACACAGAAGGTGTTCCATTGATTGCCCCTCCTGTTCGTCTCCACAGCTTCTGCAAAAGTCATTATGCAAGACCTTTTATCTCTTTGTGTGTCGTCCAATAAACAGTGACCTGTGTTATGACAGACATGATAAGTGAGACATCCGTTCTCGACAACAACAGCAGTGCTTTGGTGCGTTTTGAGTCTAAACCGGGCCACATCAGCCTGGAATGTATGCAGTTCCTGACTAGTGACCATCTGTCATTTGTTGTCGTAAGTGCACTATCTCTCAAGAAGAGCATGCAGGTCACTAGAGGCATGCCCACATGTTCCAGGTCCTCTGGAGCGTGTAGGGTAGACCGTTTATAGCACATGATGCAAAAAGTGAAAGTTGCTGCGATCTTTGATTTCCGGACCGAAAAAGTTTCCATTTGGCCTACAAGACTTCCATAAACATTTTTGTGCCGATCGGATAACCCTAGGGTCTGCCCAACGTTCATTCAAAATTTAGAACACACTTTATAGGGGAAATATTATTTTTTATTCAAAAATCGTATGTTTAAATAAGTAAAATTGCATTTCTTTGTATTATTAATTAATAAATAGTTTTTAAATATTAAGATCGGTGAAAAAAACCAAAAATACAATTAATTCAATATTATATTAGATCTGACTTGTTATGTGAGGGACATTTTCTATGATATTCTTCAATGCACTGTAATATAAATTGATTTTAGATTTATTTATTGAATGTTTTCACATTCGAATTGTTCAGCTTTTTCGATCAACTCTACCTTTCGAAAGAGAGGTTTTTGTGGTGTATTGGAAAAGATAAGATACTGCGCTCTGAAAGCCATGTAAACACATACCCTTATACGTATTTCAATCCTGTGCGGGGATATCATCAGAGGGTCTTATACATGACACACAGTGTGAGCTTGTAGTTGTGGCGATCATCACTTGTATATATACCAATCTACAAAGAAATTTGCATATGGGAATTATATACCTACGAAGAAAGCGTACAAGTCACACAGCCAAAGCTTTAAGCGAGACTTAAATTCACCATTTTCACCACCCATGTGACTGGTAAGGGTTGCCAGTTCGACACAGTTGTCTCTACACCAATCGCCAGGTAGATGGCGTGGATTCTGAGATTAGTTGATTTTGTTCTTCGTCTTTCGTAAGTATTCTGTTGTAATCATTCATAAATTGTACACCGCGTTCAGCAGTGTCGTTAACAACAAACAGATTACGACAAACATCGAGAGTATCTTGATAATCTTCCCAAATGGATGGGTCATGCTTTAAAAATTCAGTACTCAATCCAAAAGCACCAAAAAAATGTTTGGTTTTGTATGAGACGAAATCGCTCAAATTATTACACAGCAATAGTTTCGGGTCGGAGAATTTTCGATCGTTTTCCAGATTTACGACGGGCTCTGTTGATTGCAGATGCCTAACCATTTTTCGTTTCTCTTCGAGTGAAACATCCGAATCGAAAAATGCCAAAGCCATTGATTCTAGGGCCAAATACCACAAATGATTTTTCCATTTCTTCAAAACCGCTTCAGACACATCTTGTCTTTCAACAAGTGTATATCTTGATTTGGTGCTCGTATGGCATTTTGCATGTAAACCATCCCCACTGGACTCTCGTTTTGTCAATGCAAACTTTTTGGATGTGGTCGGTCTGGAGACAAATAAGAATATAACTAAAATTAAATTTTGTGCGAAGCTGTCCCTTTCTCAATTCACTTAGGCTGGAGGCAGAGCGCGTTCTGTAAACGACCCTGTTGCATGGCCGTATAGCGCGCTGCAAAGTTCTGCTTATGTTTTCTTATTTGACCAGTAGAAAAATGTCAGACTGATGCGAAAAATCAACTTTCATGCAAATCCGTTGTTTTTTTCATGCATGCACAAGCATGATCTATTTTTTATTGTGATTGCATAGAGGCCATGTCGGTGTGCATGCATGCCCTGTCATGACGTAAAATTCAAATGAAAACTGCTGTAACTTTTTCGTTTCTCGGTCGATTTTGATTGTTTACGACTTGTAAGAAAGAAAATTTTATTCAAAGATCATTTAAAAACTGTTCAAGCTAATAAAATATTTTTTAATTACTTGAACATGTGACATTTGATAAAAACCCAAATTTTGTTCATGTAAAGTGAGTTTTGTGTTTTCAAACAACTTTGGGCAGACCTTAGCGTTATCCAATCGGCACCAAATATTTTATTGGGGTCAAACGGAAACTTTTTCGGCCCGGAAATCAGTACCGAAAAAATAATAAATGGTCTAGTGTAGGGTAGTTCCTAGTAGCATCCCTGTGGCCCGGCACCCATATTAGGTGAACATTGAACTGTTCAACCATCTCGTAAAGAGATCTGCGACAGTTGAGGGCAGTTTTTGAATTCAGGAATATAGTTTCCAGGAACTTGATAGCAGCCTGACTATCAGAGAAAATATTTATTCCGACTTTGGTCAGCACATCAATTTTCAGCCATTCCGCTACTTCTTTAATAGCTAAAAATTTGCCTGGTAATCACTACAGAGATCAGGCAGTTTTTTTTGCAAGTGATGGCTCAAGTTCCTCAGAAAAGACACCAAAGTTTTTTTGGTTTGGTTTTTGAGTTTGGAACCGTCTGTATAAAAGTTAACAGTTAGCGATTCTCCTCTGTCCTGCGATAAGACCATTCCATTCTGATCTATCAGGTATAAGAGTGAGATACTTCTTGTCAAAGAGTTGTTCAGTCATAGTGTAATCAACAGAGCTCGGAAGGTCAGACATTCTGTCTAGAATGACACTTTGTCCGTAGCCAGTTCCAGAACATAGCGACAGTTCCCTGAGTCCAATCGCAGTACATGCGGCATATTGCACTGCTATAATATCTAGCGACATTACTATAACATTTAGTGCCGCAGTTGGCCTCGTTCTCAGCGCACCAGTGATACATGTAGCAGCCATTCACTGAACCTTGTTAAGTATCGCACAGAATGCCGTTCAGCATTATCGGTCTGACTTCTGCCGTATACAACCAATAAACTATACGCGGGTTCAGACCCCAGCGTTTTCTTATTGCTCTTTTACAGGTATATAGCGCTACTACAGTGTTCTTTGCTCTTTCCAAAATTTTGGGTTTGAAGTGCAACTTCCTGTACAGTAAAATACTTAAGTATTTTGCCCTTTCAGAGAAGGGAAATTCAATATCCCCATGGAGACGGGTTTAACTCATGGTACCTTATTTCTCCTTTTAAAAAGTAGTAGTTCCGTCTTGGTCGGGTTAACACCAAATCAAGAACGTTTCATGGCATTGAAATAACTACAAACATTCTTATTTTTATTAAAAAATTCTTCGAGTTTCAGTAAGCTTTTTTAGTGCATGTGTGCGATTTAGAAGGAGTTACCATTGCTGTAGGCTGTGATCAATGTTAGTCCTATGATTACTATAGATTCATCTGTTTAAGGTCTTAAGGAAAAATGACGAAATGATAGTGTAATCGGTCGGAAATATTCAGGTTAGATTTCCGGCTTTGGGAATGAGTGATTTCGATTCTTATGGTGATTTCGATTCTGAAAAAAATGTTGCCCCGTCGATGCAAAGTTCTAAAACATATTTGCTTTTTCCAGGTGGAACTGATGTAGTCTTTCGAAAAAACTTAGCTCCTATTTCAAAATTCCAAAAACGTCCAGTTTTCGAGAAAATGGCAACGAAAACGTTGCACTTTTTTGTAGAAAAGAGATCGTCATTAGCTTCTCTCCAAACCGCCATTAGCTTCTCCAACTGAAGTATCCAACAAAATATCTCCCCATACCAAATTTAAAATCATTCGGTAACTGTTATCGAAAGCCCTCGTACGTAGGACAGGACAGGACAGACAGATGGACGACCATGGCTCCAATTACTTAAAATGTCACAAAATGGATTTTGCTCCATACATACATATAGATTTAGGCCTCCCATCATAGCCCCCATCCCCCTCCATAAGAGATAGCCAGTGTAAATGCAGTAAGCAACTATATTTTTTTTAATTTGAACTTCTACAAGACATTATTAAATTTTTCTTGTAACTGCTGAGGTGTGGAGCAAAACCGAAACGAACACGAATGTGTAATCCATTCGTCGAACGAATAATCTAATCGATAGTATCAAATCTTTAAATTTATTACCTGAGCGTATCTTAAGTACCCCTTGGAGTGTTATCGAACCAGTTCATTTCGATTTAGCTGGGATATGCTCCGAACAAAAAAATCTAGGAAAACCAATTAAATTTGTATAATTTTGCAATTTCAGCAACGATGTCTTTTTGTTGTTGTACTACTCCTGATTTTACTTCTCATTAGGTGCAATTGATTTCGCATTAAATATAATCGCACCGGATGTTTAGTTTGGGTGCCATAAATACTTGGTTGGTTGGTTGGTTTGCCAGCCAGAGCTTATTAGCGACACTAGTAATGCTAACAAGTGATCTGTGATCGGTGGCCGATAGCCGATGGTGGACAGGCAACCCGTCGACCATTCACTCCGTCACTCACTCACTCACGCATGCCATTTGGTGGCAACCAACAGCAGGTTGTGGTGATACTCTCCTGATGCTGACCACTGTCCCGTCGACTGTGAGATGTCGATCAATGCGTGCCATTTGATAGACACCCATCCGGCCGTTGTCATAAACCTGCTGCGGCTGCTCAAATTCAAATCGCCGGTGTATGTTCGTGTTGTTGACTGCCTTAAACGCGCTTTGGCATTTTGCGTTTTTTTGTTCTTGTTTTGTTTAATAAACCATACCTCAATTTAGTTAATAATTTTTTTCTATCAACTTTTTTCATCATCGTCGTCGTTGTGTGACAAAAAATGATCTGCTTGATCTGCTTTTGCGCTGGCGACTTATTGAGATTGAGATTGGTTATGGTGGGGACACATCTCTCTGAAGTGTGGTTAAAATGCACCTGTACGTCTAAGTATGCGACCAGTTTTTCCCCCTCTTTGCAAATAAATCACATTTGTATATTAACGGCTGCACAAATATGTAATTGCCGCGTGAGGAGGGTTGGTATGATAATTGGGGTTAACATAAACTCAGTGTGTATTTGACTCAGTAAAAGGTTTTCATGGTGAACAATTTGGATCTGATATCATACCAACTCATTTCCCCAGTCCTTCTCGTTGGATCAATCCGATTGCTATAAAAAGAGGTCTAGTTGATCCCAAGTTCTGGTTAGCAAAGTTGGCTAAGTCACCAAAGAAATGTGTGCCCATGGTGGTATGTCGCCTTCTAGTCAGAGCGGCGCACTATTGATTGTTCCTCCTTTCCGGCATCGTAAATCCTGCAAGTAATTTTTCAAGATTTTAGGTATCTCTGCCTGCCGTCCAATGAGACTGTGACTCGTAATGTCAGACAGGAAAAATCAGACGTCCTACAACGATAATGACATCTGGGAGTTGATGAGTTTATCCGCTGATTAGACGCCATTGACTCCTCACAAAGGTCAATGATTCCAAGTTAAGGACCACTTACCCTCACAAAGGTCAGTTGCGTCGGACCTAATACCGGATTTTTATACCCTATACCACACTGTGGTACAGGGTATTATAAGTTTGTTTCACGGCAGATGTTTGTAACACCTGAAAATAACACAGCTAGACCCACCTTAAAGTATACCGATCGACTCAGAATCACTAGCCGAGTCGATTTAACGATGTCCGTCCGTCCGTCCGTCTGTCCATGTAAAGTTGTTCGTCGACTACAGGTCGCAATTTCACTCCAATCGTTCTGAAATTTTGCAGTTTAGAGTATTTCACGGCTGTTAAGATCGCTATTGAATTTGGTTGAAATCGGTTCAGATTTAGATATAGCTCCCATATATATCTGTCGTCCGATTTGGCCCTTTAGTCCTATAGAAGCTGTATTTTACATCCGATCGTTTTGAAATTTAGAATGGTACAGTTTCTTGATCCATGAACCAACATTGCCGAATTTGAAGAAAATCGGTTAAGATTTAGCTATAGCTCCCATATATATGTTTCGTCCGATTTTGCTCTTTAGTCCTGCAGAAGCTGTATTTTACATCCAATCATTTTGAAATTTAGAATGGTAGAGTTTCTTGATCCATGAACCAACACTGCCGAATTTGAAGAAAATCGGTTAAGATTTAGCTATAGCTCCCATATATATGTTTCGTCCGATTTGGCCCTTTAGTCCTATAAAAGCTGTATTTTACATCCAATCGTTTTGAAATTTAGAATGGTGGAGTTTCTTGATCCATGAACCAACACTACCGAATTTGAAGAAAATCGGTTAAGATTTAGCTATAGCTCCCATATATATGTTTCGTCCGATTTGGCCCTTTAGTTTTATAGAAGCTATATTTTACATCCAATCATTTTGAAATTTAGAATGGTAGAGTTTCTTGATCTATGAACCAACACTGCCGAATTTTACATCCAATCATTTTGAAATTTAGAATGGTAGAGTTTCTTGATCTATGAACCAACACTGCCGAATTTTAAGAAAATCGGTTAAGATTTAGCTATAGCTCCCATATATGTATATGTTTCGTCCGATTTGGCCCTTTAGTCCTATAAAAGCTGTATTTTACATCCAATCGTTTTGAAATTTAGAATGGTAGAGTTTCTTGATCCATGAAACAACACTACCGAATTTGAAGAAAATCGGTTAAGATTTAGCTATATCTCCCATATATATGTTTCGTCCGATTTGGCCCTTTAGTTCTATACGAGAGAAGCTATATTTTACATCCAATCGTTTTGAAATTTAGAATGGTAGATTTTCTTGATTCATGAACCAACATTGCCGAATTTGAAGAAAATCGGTAAAGATTTAGCTATAGCCCCCATATATGTGTTTCATCCGATTTGGCCCTTTAGTTTTATAGAAGCTATATTTTACATCCAATCATTTTGAAATTTAGAATGGTAGAGTTTCTTGATCTATGAACCAACACTGCCGAATTTTAAGAAAATCGGTTAAGATTTAGCTATAGCTCCCATATATATGTTTCGTCCGATTTGGCCCTTTAGTCCTATAAAAGCTGTATTTTACATCCAATCGTTTTGAAATTTTGAATGGTAGAGTTTCTTGATCCATGAAACAACACTACCGAATTTGAAGAAAATCGGTTAAGATTTAGCTATATCTCCCATATATATGTTTCGTCCGATTTGGCCCTTTAGTTCTATACAATCTATATTTTACATCCAATCGTTTTGAAATTTAGAATGGTAGAGTTTCTTGATTCATGAACCAACATTGCCGAATTTGAAGAAAATCGGTAAAGATTTAGCTATAGCTCCCATACATATCTTTCGTCCGATTTGACAGAGTTTTATTTAAGTATAAAATGTCCCAAAAATAAATTTATGTAAACAATTTATACATGAATTACAAAATTTAGATATCAGAGTTATTCAATATTACGAGAGTGGTGTAGGGTATTATATAGTCGGCACAGCCCGACTTTAGCCTTTCCTTACTGTTTTTTTTTATTAAAATTGCTATTATCGTCGAAGGTACCCTTAGTATTTGCACTTTAATTTTTGGAGTATATGCCTGATCAGGTCGACTTATACGTTAAATTGAAGCTATTAATGTTGGCTACCAATGCTGGAAATATCTCTTTCACTTTGAAACAGTGGTTTAGTAACAGTCATTAAACAAATAGGAAAAAGTAGATTTTTTTCCAAAAAAAAAATTTCCTGGGACAAAAACAAACAGAAAAAATAGAAAAAAAGTAGAAAAAAATATATTATTTTATTTATTAATAGTTTGCATCCTAGCGAAGAAAATAATGCCTTTTTGAAAAAAAAACCTATGGATAAATGTAGAAATTATGGCCCTTTTGGTAGAGATAAGAGCATTGTTTAATTCTGTTAAATAGCGATTTTTTTGTTACTTTTATTTATATTATGTACATTTGAGTTTATTTAGAGTTTGAGTTTCATTAGAAATAATTGTGAGTTCTTTGTTGACGTTTGTAGATTTCGGAATCAGTTTCTCTAATGAGGAACCAAATATAATCTCCCATCAGTCTTTCATCCCAGTGCCCTTGGTAACGCCGCTCGATGGACTTAAATTCTTGGTGAAACCTTTCACCATGTTCGTCACTTACGTCGCCAAGATTCTCGAGGAAAAAGTTTAAATGAGAATGAAAGAAATTCATTTTGAGGGACATATTTACACCTGTTGGAATACATACTCGTAAAGCGAAAAATAAGTTGGAAGAATATATACATATGTGTTATATACATAAATATACAAAAATATATTTCTAACCAATTTTTTCATAATTTTTTTTAACAAATCATTAATCATTGTTTCATATTGCGGGCTTTTATTGGATCCCAGGAAAATTGAAACTACAAGCTTAAACGACCTCCATGCTGCAATTTCATCTGACGTTAAATATGATTCGAAATTCACATCTTTCATCAGTTTCCTTATTTTAGGCCCATCAAAAACTCCTTCTTCGATTTTTTGAAAAGAATGACTTTTAAATAAACTTTTTAAATATGAAAGTGAATTGTCATCTTTCCTTAAGGCTTTTACAAAATTTTTAAAGAGCCCCAGCTTAATATGCAGTGGTGGCAAAATATCGGCTATCCCGGAGGAATAACATACCAACTACTTTTAAATCGCAACAAATTTTCCAGTCATGTTCATATTTTATGTATTTTATCAATTTAGCCATTGTTTCCTTAGTATGATTCCTTAGTGTTGACAGCATGAGCAATGGAAATCGACGGTTGCAAAAGCATCTCTTATCGACAGTTGTATAAAATTGTTTGCAAGGTATATCACGGACTCTATAATATGATATGTTAACATCTGGGGCCAAAATATTGTACTGTTTCATCCCAGATGCAAGTAGTTCTGCCTTATCTTTGGTCAGTTCCAAATCTATCACTACATCAATGAGTTGAAACTGAGTTAAAAGAGATGACTTCTGACTCTAAACTTGAATCGCTCAGAGTTGAGTACTCAGTTGAACTTGATGATATTTCCGTTATTAGGCCGTTAGCTATACTTGGACACTTCCTACTCCAATCTATTAACTTAGACAAAAATAGCAGTCCGTATCGTGAATGAATGGTTGTCTCCAAATCATTGGCATTCCAAATTCCACGTAAAGTCTACAATTAAAACGTTTTATTCCACAAAACATTGTAATACATTAATTGTAAAGTACTTACGGCATGCTTCCACTACTCCATCGAGTAAGATTTACATGTCACGAATTACACAAAATACTAGGTGTCCACGGTTCGTTCATATTTTTAACTCGTATACCATAATATTGCACTTATATTTCTTCTATTATTTTACTAAACGCACGTCGATTTTTTTTAATAACATATTTTCGACAGATGTAGCAGATATTGTCGGGATCATTTACACATTGAAAAGTTCTTTGCCTTTTACTCATACTTCGAAATATAACTTTATAATATTTTTCAGAAAATCGACTTTAAGGCGCTGAATTACACTGACATTGCATATCATGTTTTATGGATGGTTACAAACAACCATAAAACCTCGTGCTCTCTATAATTTTATAATGTCTGACATCAATCGTCATAAAATAAAGTGCAAGTGCAATGTCTCTTATATGTCTCTCTCACATATGGCGAATTCAATATAAGCGAAAACATAATTTGAAAACGAAAAAATATGAAGCAAGATTTTTTTGATTTGGCTCATAACTTTTACATCTATCCATAGATTTTTTTCAAATAGAGGTGTTTTCTTCTTTAGCATGCTGGCTTTTTAAAAATGTATTAAAATATATTTTCTATTTTTTATGTTTTTTTTTGTACCAGGAAAAAGTGTTTTTTAAAAAAAAATATTTTTTTTTTCATATTTTTGACGACTGTTACTAAACCAAAGATTCTATGTAAAAGCGACATTTGCAGCCTATGTAGCCCTCATAATTCCCTTTAATTTGAGGCATAACACGGCTCAATCAGGCTTATACTTGAAAAAATTATGGTCCAAATACTGAATGTACTTTCCATGAAAGCTGGAATTAAAAAAAATTTTTGAAAGTTTTGTCTGGCTCGAGGTCACATACTAAAAACTGGTGGTGCTGTTTTTAATACGTTTTATTTTTATTTATTTTCGATATTTCGATCGCCTTCGACGATCATCTTCAGGGATTTTCACTTAAAAAAATAACAAAGAACATATATTATTTAAAGAGAAATTACAAAAATATATCACGATATTTACACTTAAACAAAACAAACGACTTGTTGCTAACACAGCATTGTTTCAACTATTTAATTTCTAGGTTTGTATTTTTCCACTATGTTACGATATATTTGTGCACATTGGTCAGTGTCAGTCTTATAGTTCATTCTTACGTCAGTAGGTACATTAATTATGTGTAGCATTTCCAGAGTATATCTTTTCTTGTAATTGTTCTTCTGTGTCAATATGTCAACGTCCTTGAAATTTGGCTCATGTCCCGTCAGAGTATAATGTGCTGCTAGATCTGTTTTTTTTCTCCAACGGTTTATAAGTTGCTTTATGGTCAGATTTATGTCCTGAAATTCTAGTCTTTAATTTAGTTTTTGTTGTGCCAACATATACCTTTTGGCATATGTTGGTCTTGTCCCCATTACATTTTATCTTATATACTAAGTTCGATTTGTCCTCTTTTTTAATTTTCAATTTTGTTCTACTGAAAAAGTTATTTACTGTATTGTTTGTTTTAAGCGCTAGTTGATACTTATCCTTATTGTAAATGTTGGATTTGCAGAATCTTTCTGAAAAACCTGCGATGTATGTTGAGGTCTTGTATATTTTCGCCATTTCTTCTTGTGTTTCCATTATTTTTGTTGATTTCTCCTTCACGTGTCTTATTAAATCGTCAATAGTGTTTTTGGGAAAATCGTTAATTCTTAATATGTGTCGTATCTTGTCTTCATTATCTTGTGATATGCTTCGTCACTGATGTTTAGGACTCTGCTGACGAAATTTGTAGCCGTGTTAATTTTTAGAGTAGTAATTTATTAATCGTCCAGAAGCTGTTGGTTTTTGGTACCAATTTAATTTCAGCATGCCGTGCTTGTTCTCCAATTCACATTCCATTGTAAACTGTAGTTGTCTATCGAAAGTGTTTAGAGTCTGTAATGTTGTGTCCACCTGAGTTCTCCTAACAATACAGAATATGGCATCTACATATTTGGTCAATATTCTGGGTTTGATCGTCAGTTTTGATATTGAAGTGTCTAATAATTCCTCCATGATGATGTCTGGGATGATTTTTTTTAATATTTTTTTGTGTTTGTGACTCTTAGTTGCACCAGAAACTGTTATCCACTTCCCTTGGACAAAAATTTTGTTGCATAGTGTTATAGAGCTCGAATTTAAGTTTAATGATTCCTACTGATACCTTCCAAAGTTTGATGGTGCGTGTAGGATTATGAATCCACTATTAAATATCAATTCTTTGTACGTATAGCGTGATCCATTTCGAGGTTCCCTACTTTTTTAAAGAAAAAAATAACACAAAAAATTCAAATGGGGAATGTCATTGAATGAACATTCTTCTATCATTTGAAAGAACATTCTTTGGCATTTATTTTTTGAAGATTATGTCTATCAAATGTTGGCCGCAGCTACGTCCCAGATGGTCCATCCGTTGAATCCAATGTATCGCACACTCGTTCGAGCATTTCGACTGGTAACTGGCGAATGACACGCGTGATGTTTTGCTCCAAGGCCTGGTTTGTCCGCATAAACTTTAGACTTTACATATCCCCACAGGAAAAAGTCTAACGGTGAAATTATCTGCTCACCGAAGTGTTCTCTCAATAAATCCATTGATTGATGCGATGTGTGGGAAGTGGCGCCGTCTTGTTGAAACCAAATGTCGCCGAGATCACGAGCTTCAATTTCAGGCATCAAATAGTCGGTTACCATGGCACGATAACGGTCGCCATTGACGGTTACGTTCTCACCGGCATCATTTTTGAAGAAATATGGACCAATGATTCCACCGGCCGACAAACCACATCAAACCGTTGTTTTTCTGAATGAAGTGACAGCTCTTGAATTTCTTCAGGTTGCTCTTCGTCCCAAATGCGGCAATTTTGCTTGTTTACATACCCATTGAGCCAGAAATGGGCCTCATCGCTGAACAAAATTTGGCTCGAAAACGTCGGATCTTCTTGGAACTTTTTTTTGCACGAAACACATTCCTCACAGAACGTGAATTTTCGTAATAAAGTTGAACGATTTGTAAACGTTGTTCAGGCATAAGTCTTTCCATGATGAAACGCCAAACAATGCTTAACAAAAATAACATGACAGCATGACACGACTCACACGTGATCTGTCACAAAAGGCTATTGAAAAAAGTATATCTACTTGGATCACCCGTTATAAAAAGTCATTCATCTCGGACTGAAGTTAATTGACCACGTGCATTGTTCATTGGCCTCATAACTAGTTGAATATAACTATGTTTAACTGACATTTACCGGTTATTAGATAAATAATATAGATCTATTAGATGTTATATAGATCTATTAGTTCTCTACTTTTTCCCGTCAGTAATACCTCTCCCCGCACTCTCTTCAGATTTGTGCCTCCTTTATCATACCACCCCCCTTAATCCTACTTAAGTAAACTAGCCCGCCGATGCTTTGCCATCCGTTCGTTTGGTGTGCGTTTGAGTTTCAATTTTTCTTCGGTCAGTGATACTGTCATGATTTGTAAAGTTAGTGGGTTTCTGGTGTCTATAAAACATTAACTACAAATCTATGGACCGACAGAGGGACGGACGTTCGGATAGACAGACATACATACGTGTGCGTTTCGATTTGAAGTTTTTCTGCTGCTTCCATAATTCATTGGATACGCGGCGGCAAGGTTGTTTTGTGCCCCAACAACTACCCCAAACAAGCATCAATTGATAAATTGGCAACTAATGCAGCTGCAGCTGCAACTGCAACTACTTTTGCTTTACTGCTGCACTGGTTCCGATCCGATCCGTTCCGAACCGATCCAATCCAATCGATAGTGCCGGCAAATAAATAAAGTAGTCTACAACATATATGATCATACTTACATACATTAACTAAAGTGAGTAGTTAGTCCACTCCTCCTCCTCCTTATGCTTTGACGTTTGCTTTCGATTATTCCCCTCCCAAAAAAAAATATTGAAAAAAAGAAGAAATAAAAACGCTCAACATGTGTTGCACTTGCTAATATTTTTTCCGAAGCAGGGCACGACAAACAACTAAACTATGCAAGCAAATAAGGACTGTCCCGGAGGGAAATATTATATTATAATTTTATGGTGAAAACTGATTTCCGCCATTGTATTGCCTGAAAATCCTTAGGATTGTTTTGATATATTTTATCAGACCTTCACAACTAAATAGATAACAAAACTAAGAATGATTGCACTGAAGTACAGGGTGACTTTACGACTTTGTAAATATGTTTCTAACCTCCAAAAAAGGAAAATAAGCCCTGTTATTATACAGATCGTCTTGAAATCACACTCGAGTCGATTTAGCTATTTCTGTCCGTTCACATCAGTTACTTATTTAAGTAATGTAATAAAACGAGTATGTATTTTTTTTTCATTTCAGGAAGATATCTCCTGAAGCTATCCCAAAATGCGTAGGTAAATGTGGACGTAGATGGCTCTAAAGGAGATTAATATGACATTAATTTGGATAATAAAGCTCCTGGAGGTTCTGTAGGCCATACGCACATCTCACCTAGTTTTAAACGGTAGTCGCTGGAGTCAGGAGTTTTTGTAACAGATTCGAAAGCTATTTTAAATCATCTGCGCACGCCACAGCTATCTGCGATTGAGAAGTAGGAACAAAGGCCTCATGTCGCTCGCTGATCAGCACTTGTGGAATCTATAAAGGAGTCTTGTTGACTTCTTATTAAGCTATAGCGAGGTTCGTGGTCAAGTATACGGTGTCAGTGTGAGCACCGAGTGTGAGCGCCCAACCATAATACTCCCAGAGAAATGCGACTGGTTGCCTCCTCAAGTCTTTTGAGGACCACCTAAACGAGGAGTCGACAATCTTACACGTGTGACAACACAACAGCAACTCGCCGTTACCATCCCATTCTAAAACCTTGCGGTTAGTCTACATCAACCTAGTCATGTCAGGAGTGTTCGTCATGATCTAGGCCGAGAGGTTTCAAGATACAAGGTGTACTTCCAGATCAGCAGGAATACTGTAAACTGCAGAAGAGTGACTGGTTTTCAAGATACAAGGTGTACTTCCAGATCAGCAGGAGTACTGTAATCTACAGAAGAGCGACTGGTCCTGAATATAAGAGTAGAAGAGAACAATTTCGACCATTAACTACCCAAAGATTTTTCGTATCGTGATTCAGCTATCTGCGATAATAGGGAACATACTCTTCCAGTCGCTCGCCAGTAGCACTTGGAGTACCGACACAGTAACATTGTTGACCTATTATAAAGCGACAGGTCGGTCCGCGACCATTTATGCTGAGCCAGCGTGGTCATCGAATATAAGCGAGATGCAGTGGAGAAATGATAAGATCTACCAATATACCGCCTTAAGAACTGCTATTGGATACCTACTCATGCCTTCAGAGGAACACCTACATATATGAGGAATCTCAGTTAGCATACGTTTCACGACACAACTATAGATTGTCAAAGCAGTACCTGCTGGGATGTTATCGTCTACCGATCTCCATACACAACATTGGGAATAGGGCTATCCCCAATCGAACAGCTCCAGAGTGATCGTGATGACCTACACTCAGATGCTTTATGATGCAAGGATAGCATATGGATAAGAATGCGTACCAGGCGGGTCTCAGTGAAAAGCGCTCTGGCGCAGACACCGCAAACAACTTACAGAGAGCGAAATGATGTTATCGCCGTAGCCATCCCCACCAAGAACTTAGCGAAAATGCTAAATGAACCCAGGCAGGTCTCGAGTAATCGACGTGTTCTAGTCTTAAGAAGTTCAATGATACAAGAAGTTGTTAAGCACCTAGAATCGTCCGGCAAGAGTTTTCATACTTTTCAACTAAAGCCTGAGAGAGCTTTTAGAGCAGTCATAAAAAACCTTCACCATACTACAAGTATCAGTGATATAAAAGCATTTTTATTAAGTCTTGGACACCAAGTACGTAGTGTTAGAAACGTTATAAGCCGTGTGACTAAACGACCACTCCCAATGTTTTTCGTTGATCTTGATCCAAATGAAAATAATAAAGAGATTTTTAATATCCGTTCATTCGAAAATGCCATAATCAAAATTGAAGAGCCAAATAAGAGTGATGATATCGTTCAATGCTTCAGGTGCCAGGAGTTTGGACATACCAAATCCTACTGCCGTAAACCATTCAGATGTGTCAAATGCGGTCTCGACCACTCTACCTCTGAGTGCAAAAAAACCCCCACTACTCCACCACGATGCGTTCATTGTTTGGAAAGTCACACTTCCAGCTACAAAGGTTGTCAATTTTACCAAAACCTTATTAGTAAACGAACAAATAGAACTGCAAGAACAAATGTCGTAAATAATAGTAGCAGTTATGAAAGAAATTCATACTCTCAAGCAGCAAGAGGAGCTGAAATTAATGAAAATACTCTTTTGCATAAAATAGAAGCTATGCTTCAAAAACAGATAGAGTTGACTAATACTCTCATCAACATGATGTCAATGATTATGTCTAAAATATGCAATTAGATCTCATAATTGCAGAATGGAATGCCAATGGTATATCCAATCATTTGAATGAAATAAAGTTATTTTTAAATCTTTATAATATTGACATATTTTTAATCTGCGAAACTCATTTAACATCAAAGTCATTTCTTCGTATTAATGGATATGATGCAATAATCTCAAACCACCCGGACGATAAGGCTCATGGGGGGGCTGCTATCCTTATAAAACAAAATATTAAGTACGAACTTCTTGCCAACATCTCGGAAAAGTATCTACAGGCGGCAGGTGTGAAAATAAAAAGCGGCAATAACTGTAACACATCAATATACTCGGTTTACTTCCCACCCAGGTACAATATAGATCTCAATATGTATAATCAATTTTTTTAAAGTATTGGCAACAAATTTATTGTTGGCGGCGATTTCAACGCCAAACATATATGGTGGGGATCCCGATTAAGTAATCCAAAAGGTAAACGATTATATAAATGTATTACCGATAACAACTATAAAACTCTCTCCACTGGAAAACCAACATATTGGCCTACGGATCCTGGAAAAATTCCAGATTTATTGGATTTTTTCGTATACTCAGGAATACAACAAACCGCATTCGATATTCGTGCTTGTGACGACTTAAGCTCGGATCACACTCCAGTTTTATTAAATTACAAAGCAAATGCAATTAAAGTGCAATCAAACAAACCTTTAATCTCATCGAAAACAAACATACAATATTTTCAAGAATGGATTGATATGCATATTAACCTGCACATATGCCTCAAATCTGGAAATGATATTGACGATGCTGTTGAAAAGTTTGTGAAACTAATTCACGAAGCTGCTTTTCAGTCATCTCCAGTACAAGTCACAGCAAATGCCTCTAAGTTGCAAGTATCACTTGAAATAAGGCATCTGATAAAATCAAAACGTCGACTCCGAAAAGTATGGCAAAGAACCAGACTTACTCAAGATAAGAGGAATTTTAACAGAGCGGTTCAATTTCTAAAGAAACGATTGAGAGATATGAAGAATGAAGGTATCGGGAGATACCTCACACAACTAAGTCCTTCAAATAATAATGAGTTTAATTTATACAAAAGTACTAAATATTTAAAAAGACCTCAGAAAAGAAGCGTACCTATAAAGAAAAATGACGGATCTTGGTGTAGAACTGATAGCGAGATAGCCATTGCATATAAGGAGTTCTTAGAAGAAACATTTACACCGTTTTCTTTATGTAATACTCATGATTATCAAACAACCTGTGACTTTCTTGAAGTGCCATGCCAAATGTGTATTCCAATAAAGCCATTCACTTTCTCGGAAATTACGACGGAAATTAAAAAACTAAATGTGAAAAAAGCACCTGGATTTGACCAAATAGATGGCAAAACTATGAAATATCTACCCAGAAAGGGAATAGTTTTCCTAACTTCATTGTTCAATTCTATTATAAGACTGTCTTACTTTCCATCTCAATGGAAACACGCCAAAATAATAATGGTTCGAAAGCCAAACAAACCTGAAAACTTACTTAGCTCGTACCGACCTATAAGTTTGCTGCCGGTATTTTCAAAAGTGTTTGAGAGGCTTTTTCAAAAGCGAATGTTGCCAATATTAGAAAATTTGAATGTTATACCAGACCATCAGTTTGGATTCCGACACAAGCATGGTACACCTGAACAATGTCACCGGGTGGTGGAAGTAATTAGAGAATCCTTGGAGAATAAGTTATACTGTTGTTCTACGTTTCTAGATGTTAAACAAGCGTTTGACAGAGTGTGGCATACGGGTTTACTCTTCAAGTTGAAAACATTGCTACCAACACCTTACTACTTATTGTTCAAATCATATCTACATGAACGCAGTTTTTACGTGAGTGTAAACGGAGACGAATCAGAGATTGGAAGCATAAAGTCAGGTGTACCCCAAGGGAGTGTGATGGGCCCTGTACTATATACAATATATACTGCTGATATGCCGGTTAGAAACGATGTTACCATAGCAACATACGCTGACGACACTGCCATTTTGGCTACAAGCCGTAGTGCTGCGGAAGCTTCAAGTACAGCTCAAAGACAACTTGATCAATTACAATTATGGTTTAACAAGTGGAACATAAAAGTGAATCCAGAAAAATCTACAAATGTCACATATACCCTTAGAAACGAAAAGTGTCCACCTCTTTCGCTGAACGGAGTAACAATCCCCGCATCCAATTGCGTAAAGTACCTTGGACTTCGTATAGATTGTCGGCTAACCTGGAAAGATCATATAAAGTCAAAGAGGAAAGAGGTTGATATTAAAACAAAGAAAATGTATTGGTTGATTGGTCCAAAATCTCAGCTTAGTTTAGAAAATAAAGTCAGACTTTATAAAACCGTTCTTAAGCCAGTGTGGTCTTATGGCATTGAATTGTGGGGAACTGCAAGTAATTCCAATATTGAAATTCTGCAAAGATATCAATCAAAAACACTTAGATTGTTATCAAATGCTCCATGGTTTGTGAGCAACAATTGCATTCACAGCGATCTTGATGTAGCTAAAATTAAAGATGAAATAGCTAGGCTTAGTACCAGTTACCTCAATAGATTAAGCAACCACACAAACGTCCTAGCCATAGCACTATTAGATGATAGCAACGAAGTTCGAAGATTGAAAAGAAAACATATATTAGATCTACCTTTTATTAAATAAGATATAAAGAATCAAGTAATTTATAATTTATAAACATATTATGTAAAAGATAAAATTGAATATTTGTTAAAATCAATGGATTTTAACAACTCTGTTATTTTTTTAATATTGTTATCTCATTTGCTTATTATTTTGTATTAAAATAGATTGCAAATAAAGAATTCTAAAAAAAAAAAAAAAAATTTTATTTATATTGAACAGTAAGGAAATTTTACTTATCATATATACTAGGCTACAATCTGTCGAGCAATCGTTACGCGATGAACAAGCTGGATTTCGACCGCACCGGAGCTGCGTGGACCAGGTCAATACACTCCGCATTATAATTGAACAATCCGTTGAGTGGCGCTCTACTCTTTACCTAGTATTTGTAGATTTTCAAAAGGCATTCGATACTATCAGGCGCAGCGCAATATGGACATCACTGAAAAATAAAGGTGTTCCAACAAAAATAATAAATATGATCAAAGTGATGTACGACAACACCACTGTGGAATGAACAGCGAACCATTTAACACTCACGCTGGTGTGAAACAGGGTTGTCCCTTATAACCCCTACTCTTCGCTGTCACACTAGATAATATTATGATAGAGACAAGCAAGAAAAAGAGAGGAATAGTTTGGGGTCTGCACAATTACCCTGAAGACCTCGATTTTGCGGATGATATACATATGTCTCATGTCACATGGACACTGCGATATGCAGAGCAAACTACACGAGCTAGTTACTCTTTCATAAGACGTTGGCCTAGAAATAAATATCAAGAAAACCAAAGCGATGCGTATCCATAGTAACAACAGCAATTCATTTAAAGTAAATGACCAAGAAATCCAATATGTGGACACTTTCTGCTATCTTGGGTGTATGATGTCTGTGACTGGCGGTATAGAAGAAGATGTACCCTATAAACTAGGCAAAGTCAGGTCCGCATATGGAAGATTACAGCATATATGGCGTTCACCGCAAATATCTCTCCAAACCAAGATACGCATTTTCAACGCCTGTGTAAAAACACCGTTACTATATGGAAGTGAAACATGGCTCACAACGGCCACAGTATTGAAGAAGATCCAGTCACAAATAAATAAATTCCTACGTACTCATTACATTTTTTGGCCGAAGACAATTTCAAAAACTGAATTGTTGAACAAAACTAACGAGATTCCAAATGAGAGTCCAATTGTTAATTAGGTCTTCCAAGGTGTTGGGACGGTTGGTACACATGACACATTCCCTGCTGTTCTCAATGAAGTTACCCAATTTACAATTGATTGTCGTCCAGGAACACGTCCGCGTGGGGGAACTGCGAATCGTAAACGAAAAGCACGCTGCACTGCAATGATCGCATTCAACACAAAATGGCCTCTCCTCACGTGTCCAACGCATTATGGCAACTGAAAGGCAGACGAATACAAAACTCCCGTCAGCCACTATAAGCCACACACACTCTCCACTTTCTTCGACCAACAGTGCCGCCACAGCCTGCAGTTTCCCGCGCTCCACCCTGTATAATATTCGATAGCCTTTTTAAATATCCCGCTCACGTCTGGCTATAAATTTGGCAGTACTTAGGAAATTGACCATCTACATACATTAGGAGTGGAAGATCTTAGCCGTGTGATGACACAACTATATGTTGTCGAAGCATCCTGCCGGGATGATATCACCCACCGATCTCAATCAACAAGCTTGCAAAAGGGCTATTACCATCCTGGCATGTCCGGACTATTCGTCATGATCTAGACAGAGAGGTCCAATGATACAAGAAAAATCTGTATAAGCATACGTACCAGGCAGATCTTAGTGAAACAATGTCCTCAACAGCAGAAGCCGTAAACTTAAATTACTTATATAGAGCGAGAGGCAGTGGATAAATATACAGACCTGTCAAAATGCCACCCTGAGAACTGCGACAAATTGTCTCCTTTAGAGGTCCACTTACATTAAGATTCGAAGATCTTACACGTGCGACGAAATAACTAACCAGCTGCGAAGTTATCGCCGTAGTCATCCTCATCAATAACCTTGGGGATAGGCTATTCCGGTGTCATGACTGAGTGGTCCAATGATACAAGAAGAACCTCTAGATGAGTGTGTACCTGAGTTATCGTCATGGACTAGACTGAGTTGTCCAATATAATACAAGAAGAGCCTCTAGATCAGTATGCGCAACATGCTGGTTTTAGTGACCATTGCAGTCTCCATCAAATCTTCTACCACGATGTTCCCTCACAGACTGCAGAAGAAGGCTGTCTTTGAATATGAGAGTAGATAACACAAAAATTCCCCAAGTACCCCAAGGTTCTTTGTATAACATTAGACAGGATTTTTGAATCTTCTGCGCTCTCCTCAGTTATCTGCAAACATACAGATATCTGGGACTGGCGGTGCGCCAGTAAGGTCGCCGAATGTGAACGTTCTGGATAAGTAAGCAAACATACTAAATTCTCGTCCTGAGAACTGTGGCAGGAAACATATCTTCTGAGGACCTACTTTAGGAGTCAAAAATCTTACTCGTGCAACAACACGAATATATGTTGTAGAAGTAGTTTCTGCTGAAATGCCGAGAAGTCCAATGATTCAATGTTAACCAGTAAATCAACATGAGTACCGAACTGGAAGGTCTAGGGAGATTTAATCTGGTTCAGTCGCAGACGCTGCAAACCATTTACACAGATCGAGACGAAGTAGATAAATATTAAAACCTCATGTCTTCAGAGGAACTACATGAGGATTTGAAGATCCTGCTCGTTCGACGAAAGACCTATATGATGTCGAACAGTTAAATGATACAGGAAGAACCTATAGACCAGTATGTGTACTAGGCAGGATTTATTTACTCTAACACCCTGTTCATTCAATGGTCTGCAGAAGAAGACTATCTTTGAGTGTGAGACTCGACGACACAATTCCGACTACTAACTACCCCAAGGTCTTTTGTATAGCACTAAACATAATGTTTAAATCTGCTGCGCATTCTTCAGTTATCTGCACACCTACAGCTATCCGGGATAAATTGAGATGTATGAACAATGACCTCAAGAGCAGCACTCAAATAAATCTTACTTACTTCTCATTAAACAATGGGATTGTCCATAGCCAACTATGCAGAGCCAGAGAGTTCGCCAAATGTGAACGTTCTGAATGAGTAATCCTACCTACTTAATTAATGTCCACCCTACATTAGGAGTCAAAGATCTCTCTCGTGCAACAACACGACTACATATATGTTGTAGAAGTCGCCTTCAAATCCTCTACCACCCTGTTCATTCAATGGTCTGCAGAAGAAGACTGTCTTAGAGTGTGAGACTCGACAACACAATTCCGACTACTAACTACCCCAAGGTCTTTTGTATAGCACTAAACATAATGTTTAAATCTGCTGCGCATTCTTCAGTTATCTGCACACCTACAGCTATCCGGGATAAATTGAGATGTAAGAACTTACTTCTCATTAAACAATGGGATTGTCCATAGCCAACTATGCAGAGCCAGAGAGTTCGCCAAATGTAGACGTTCTGAATGAGTAATCCTACCTACTTAATTAATGTCCACCCTACATTAGGAGTCAAAGATCTCACTCGTGCAACAACACAACTACATATATGTTGTAGAAGTAGCTCCAGGTGGAATGTTATTGCTATCCCAAACTACAACCTTGCGCATAGGCTATCCACACCCATGCAGGTCAGGAGTGATTGTCATGACCTATACCGAGATGTCTAATAACACAAGTATATCATCTGTATCACCATTAGTACCGGACTGGCAGGTTTAGGTGAAAACCAGTGTGTTTCAGTCGCAGAAGCTGCAAACCACTTTCAGACATGGAGAAGCAGTGGATAAATATTCAAACCTCGTGTCTTCAGCTACATGAGAATTTGAAGATTTTTCTCGTGCGGCGAAAGACCTACATGTTATCGAACAGTATCTAATAGGATAATACCGGCTATCCATCAGAATCACCACCTGGCGGAAAGATTCTCACCATCAGTTAGGTTCAGAGTGATCTTTGTGATCTAGACCGAGTTGTCCATTTATGCAAGAAGAACCTCTAGATCAGCATGCCTACCAGGCAGATCTTAGTGGAATTTACTCTGGCGCAGTCGCCGAAGCCGTACACAACTTACAGAGATCTAGGCAAAGTGGAGAAATATTCAGATCACATGTCTTCAGAGGACCTACATGAGATGTTGAAGATCGCCAGGCAGGTTTGGAGTGATCCTTATGATCTAGGTCGAGAGGTCCAATAACGCAAAGGAGAACCTCCAGATCGGCATGTGCACCAGTCAGGTTTTGGTGAAACAGTCGCAGTGGATAAATATTCAGAACTTCCAAAATAGCGCCCTTAGAACTGCGAACGGTGCCTCTTCAAGGCTTCAGAGGACTGCCTACATAAAGAGTGCGTAGAATCAAAATATGTAGTCGAAGCAGTACCTGCTGGGATACTATCGCCATATTCATCACAGTCGTCATGTCGTGGAGAGGCTAATCCAACCCAGACAGGACTGAAGTGATCATTATGAGCTAAACCAAGATACCAATTGATACTGGAGTTAACCTCAAGATCCGTGTGCGTCTCAGGCAATCACAACATCAACAAACAAGTATGACATGCGTGGATATCATATTCCACCGTAACAAGGAGAAAACGTGATTGCAATGATAAACTAGAGTGAGCTTGGAGATCTCCAACGGAGATCAGGTTGGTGTTGGTGGTCTAGCCGCCTCGTAATTGGCGCGAATGGCAACTGCTCTACCCAAGCCACTTAATTAGTACGTAGGACTCTGCAGACCCATCTTGTGCAGATATCAACTTGGAAACTAACGCGCAGGTACATCAATTCATGACACCAGAAAGAAACAACACCTAATGGACAACACAGCACTAGGCTACAAGTGGCAGATGGTAAGTACATACACAAATTCCAAATATTCAAACACCTTACCCGGTACAGTCCTTACGGCATGGCTAAGCCAACAAGCTAGTCATTCAGTTAGATAGCCCCAGCCTGATAGTGAGTCTACATATAGAGACATGTGAATTTATGATAAACAACAAAATCACTGTCAGTTGATACCTCCTAACTACCACCACACAACAAAACTATTTGCACCTGTCGCCACAAATGCACCCAATTGCCACAACATATATAATTGCAAACAACCGACAGACGTACTTATGGACGGACGGACGGACAACAACAAATAGCTGCACGAATAACAACTGACAACAAAAATGACTCTTTATGGCTGAAGGCTCCCCTCCCCAATTTACTACCAAACCAAACCAAGCCAGCTGACGACTTGGACTTCGACGAGGAGTATGTTACACTTGGTGGTTTCCTAATTTATATGGATTCCTTATTAAATCATACCAGCCATTCATTCATTCAATCGTAAGCGTCGTCGTCATCGTCATCCACCAACTCGTTTCATTATCTAGGAAAACCTATTACTCGTTCAAAAGTCTCTCCCCTTTTGCCAACATATGTAAGCTAGTCGTGAAAAAAGAGGCCAAGGGGAGGTAGGCTTGGAGTGGAGGAGCCCCAGCATTTTGTGTTTCCTTTGGCAAGGATGAAGCTGGTGATCCTACCTTTCATGTACAAACATCTGTCTGAAAAACGCTTATGTTAGGGGGGTTTTCTGAAAATCATGTTTTTTTGAAAATCGTGTTTCTGCCTTCTGCTCCACCGCTGAATACATAGACAGACAAACGAATGGACGGACGAACATATTGCCGCCGATAAAGAAAACATCTGCGCCGTTGTCTTTGGATGATTTTGAAAATCTGTCCATTCGAGATTTTCAAGTCACCCCACACAAGTGGTTACTTACAGTCCACGATTGTGTCCAAGCAAGTCTCATGCAACCAACCACACGACAACTGAAGGGGGTTAATATGTTGCAAATAGATAATTGCAGCTTGGAACAGCCTTAGCAGCGGTGGGAACATTAGTGCGACAGGTGTTACACTGCGCCCAGACAGGCGAGGCACTTGACCAGTAAGAAAAAACAAACGGAAATTGATCTCTTGAATAATTATCGCCCCATTGTAAGATCCTAATGAGAGAATTTGCTGTGAAAACTCCTTTGCATCCTGTTTTGTTTTCTGATATGATGTCTTCAATTTCCATTTTATCTGTTAGATATGAAAAATGAAGGGTGTTTCGATTACAAAAATGAGTCTCAGGAATCTACAGAGGAAATGGTATATTTTTGAGCAATGAGTTGGAGGATTTTTCATGAAATAGGGCAAACTAAACTTTATTTCACGCTCAAAAATCATTCAATTCTGGAATTTATCAGAGAATAGTATAAATCTTACCATCAATTCAAACTTTTCAAACATCTTAGTGATGAATTCCACATCGTCTGAAATAGCCGGAAGGGCCGAGACGGGATGTCCTCCTTTGTCACAACATCCAGTGTCGCACCCGGCCAGCTTATCACCAATCTCAACTAAGCTCATATTACTAAACCGTATTAGTTTTTTGCGGCATTACATTAACCTGCGTCGACACAATCGGGAGCTGGACCCGGCAGCTCCTCAAGAACATCTCAGCATCTCACTCCCCTTGCCCCTGGGGATGTTGCCATCTACCTATTCCCTGTTGATGACCGCCAATCTGTCCTTAGCAACGTCGGCAAAGGTCCGAGAATCAGCGTTATCACTGAACGCGTTATTCCTTTTGGAAGCCTGCTGTTAATATGAAGAGCGTAGCATTGTAATAGGCAGATTTATTGACGCAGTATCTTGTTCTCCAGAACACTTTAGGGATTCTCTCAGGGTCGGCTATCTGAAGTCTCTTAAGGATCTTGAGAGCCATGCGTCATTAAACCTATTCTTAGAAGGGTGGGTATGCATAGAAAATCAAAGTGCCAGGCAGTGTTGCCGCCTTAGAAGATGTCGAGGGATCACCAGGCTTGTTGTCAGACCTGGAACACCTGTAGATAATGTGTCTACATAAATATAATATTTCTAAATAACTACAACAGCGCCACCTATCGGATAAAATTTCTTTTTTTCTTATTGATAGAAGTTTGGAGCATTTTGTCATAACTTGACCTTAAATACCACCTGTCAGAGCTACGAACATTATTTTCGGTTTGACGAAAATCGTAGGCGAATATGTTCCGACGTCTTGGAGATGGGAGCAGAAAAACATACTTGGAGTAAGTCCGACAAAAATGGAATTGGTTCTCTTCAGCAGGAAGTACAAACTACCAGTTGCAGAACCCATTTATTTAAGGATCTCCGAAATTCCGTTTACTGACTGTGCAAAATCTTGTTGTTATGTGTTAGGAAGTTGAATTTCAAGCTCATTATTCCGGATGGGGCCAAGAAAGTATGTAAACTAGCTATATGCTGAACGTGGGGTAGTATTATGTACGTAGTAATCTCTCGGGAATTTTACCTACTGTACTATACTTAAGATCGAAAGAATGACCAGGGTGTACATGATGCACTTAATGTAATAAGGAATGCTATATTCTCTGTACCTTTGTGGCAACTATCGAAATGGTCAGGAAATCACATAGTGTAATCCTCTGCAGAGTGTCTGAAATTGTAGTTCTTAGTGACTATACTCTGTCGGAGCAACTCTTTGACAAGAAGCACCACATACTTATACCAGACGCGAAGTATGGAATGGCCGTATTCAGCATGATATGATATGTGTGGGCTTATATACTGATGCATCCAAATGTAATGGTAGAGTTGGCGTCTGGGTCTACTCGCTTGTTATGCAGGATTTACCAGGAAAATGTAAGGTTCTTGTTAAGGTTGGTTAAATATATTGTCCAATATCCAGGCTGACATGTAATCGCTGGATTCTGAAAAATGTGTTAACCCTAACTTAACCCTCAGGTTTGCTTATGGTTGCAGCCGGAGTTACAAGCTCACATTGACCAATTTAAGTCCTTAGTGATACCCCGTTGCCTTCTCATCAGAACCAACATGTTTCATACACAAAATAATCAATAATACGAATATCTGTATAGTATGTTTCCTTAATGCGAACAGTAACAAAGTAGATGCTTAATGTTCTTCAATCCTTCCTCATCTCCACAGTTTCTGCAGAAGTTATTGGACCCAACTCCCAAACTCCTGGTGGTACGCCTGTCAGGCAGAGTCCTATCAGAACAGAAACAAAATAGACAGTTTTTTCTTCGTAGTGCGGGGAAATATTTTCACCTTCTCGTACCGTGGCCACATTTGTCTAGCTACCCTGAAGGTGTAAATTTTTGTCTATATCTCATTGAACAACTTGACTGCCTCTTGCCTATGTCAAATCTTGCATGTGGACAGGGGTACGCCAATTTGTGGAGAAATTGTAATGTCGTCCCTTTCCTAGCAAGTTCATTGGCTTCGCAGTTCCCTGGGATATACCAGGTAATCATGCCAAGTACATGTCAGCCATATCGTTAAGAGATCTGCTGTCCGAGTAAATGACAATGCCAGTGTTGATCACTATGTTGCGACTCCGCCACTTGACGTTTGGTCACTATTTCTGCTTGATATACACTGCAAGTATCTGACAGTCTGTGAACTATATCAGACTATGTGCTTTACAGTGTAATCCAAAACCAACCTTACCATCAAGCTTAACATCATCTGTCTGGAAATGAAGATAGTTTATATTTCCTGGTATTCTGCAAACCCATTTCTCTCTGGCAGTTATCTTAGTGGTAAAGTTTCTCTCCAAGGTGTACACCGTTGGCCACCTATCTATTAACAAGATGATGGCGGGCCACATCCACATTTCAGAGAAATGTTATTGTCCCGGTGAAGTGGTATAATTTGGCATGACTCTTGCAACATGCAACCTATTCTTGATAGTTAGTAGCCAATGGCAATAAACGACAGATTGTCTCCAGTCAAGACCTGCGTACATTATCAGCTAATGTGATCTGCCTAAATTCGGAACGTGCCAACTCCCTGCTAACGTTAACGAAACCTTATTGGACAGATAGCCATACATAGGCACAACTCTTTTATCGAGATGGATGAACAGTTCAAAATCCACCTGATGCTGTGCCGTTGAACTCGCATGGCTATTCTCCATGTGAAGTGGAATATATTCATAGCTGATGTGACTCTGTCTAAACTCGAAACGCATCGAACAGCCGCAGATCTTAACGAGATGTCTGAGCGGTTCAAAATCCACCTGTTCCGTGGCGGTCCCCAGGAACATTTCAAGGAACTACAGTGTCCTAGAGTTGGCATTGCTATTATCCAGGCGAAGTGAATGTGGCCATGCATCTAGTAACATGCAAACTATTTCATCTTGAGAGATAGTACCCTTATGACAATAAACGGCAGATTGTCACTAGTCACAAGTTTATGTAGCCCGGCATAAACCCGAAACGCACCAAAGCCCTGCAGTTAATTTCGAAACTGGACGACACACTTACAGTTGATGTCAGACAGATTAACGTGTTATTGGACACATAGCCTGGACGTTATTAAATTCATGCTCCTGAGATAAGCATCTCAAAATCGACCTGATATTGGTGGCAGGCCACAGGGACATTCCGGGGAACTGCTGCAGCTGATGGTCACTAGTGCTGGAATATATACTCGTATATGGTCACTTGGTTTTATTTGACGACACGCAGATAGGACGAAGCTCTTGAGAAATGACTTTTGCAGGAGATGCAATGACGAAGAGGAGGAGGAATCGATAGAACACCCTTGGAGTTTGTGCCCACTCTCTCTAGAAGGTGGCAGTCTACCATAGCCTTGACTGATGTTAGGATCCCCCAACTGTTTTGCGGATTGGTTCTATGCGAGGGGTTAGAAAATCTTATCATTTTTCCTACTTCGCTATGATATCACAAGGGGTATCATAGTGTATATGCGCCTAACATACAGGCTGCTATTCTAACCTAACCTATGACGAAGTTTTTAACGAAAAAAGTTTAGTATAAGTTCATGGGACCCTGAAAACTTAGTGTGTAGCACTGATCTTAACTATGGAACTGTTATTTTAACTTTTTGTACTGAAAATTTACATCCTTGGAACAAAAGATAATACAGACAACTTGCTGCCTTATTTATTACCCATAAGTCACAATGTTGTCAAAGGACATCCTTTTACAAATTACACAATTATAAAAGTAGACAACTATAAAAAACCATCCTCCTTACTGGCCCAGCCTACAACTGATTGATTTACTTCACTCTAGCACACAAGTGATAACAAAACATCTGTTTAAGTTCCTATGTGAACAAAAATCCCAAAACAAACAATGACACTCTTCTCCACATTGAAACAACGTATCTACGTAGCG
Organism: Eudasyphora cyanicolor; assembly: GCA_963930755.1. Lineage (NCBI taxonomy): Eukaryota > Metazoa > Arthropoda > Insecta > Diptera > Muscidae > Eudasyphora > Eudasyphora cyanicolor. The sequence goes on from OZ005735.1 coordinate 240,935,875, forward strand.
TTGTTGTAGTTGTCCTCCCAAATGGCTGTAGTTCACACAGTGCACGGTGGGTGCATGATGACAATGATGAACCGATGAACTGCCAGGCACCACCCTTTCTTCCGATATAGTCCCAATTGACAACCGCTATTAAGGATTTTATTAAATGCAACATTCCCACGAGCACGTGACTGACTTGTGTCGTACGAAAAAAGGGCACGCGCATAGAGCTTAGTGCAACACGACCCCAGATACTACCCCTAAGACAACGTAAATATGTACAAGCAGCAGTGGGCTGTGAAAGCCAAAGGCTTTCCCGTGATATTATCTGCTTTAATCACTACTGCCAGAATGCAGCGGCAGCGGCCAACTGGCAACAGAAACAACACAGGTATGAACGCTTGGGTGAATTGGATGGATAGATGATAGTGAGTTCACATGTGTTTTGTGGCGATTTATGGGAAGACGACCGGAACTGTCATTTTTGGGGTGGCTGGCATTGGTTGTGTGCAATGGGTATTTGAACGTAAGTAATTCGAAAGAGTTTAGTAATTGTCAACGGTAGTGACAACAATCCAACAATCATTTAATGAATGAGGATACAGTTGATAATGATACAGTTGAGTCCGCGGTGTCAATAAAGCGTTGAGTGGTCGCTATCACTCTCTGAAGTGGGTGTGGCTGTAAAAGAGGTTTATGAAGTGGGTTGTGCTTTTTGTAGGCGTATAATATAAATTAGTACAATATGAAGGGTCAATGCAGAGACCATTGGCTAATACATTTTCAGTGATTGATTGAATGACATACACAATTTTGCACATAATACTACAGATACCATTTCAATTGGAATCCCAACTAACACTATGCAACAAAACTTTTGTCCAAGAGATGTGGATTACAGTTTCTGGTGCAATTAGGTCACAAACACGAAAAAAATATTAAAAACATTTTTTATGGTAAATTTTTTTTTAAATTTTTTTTAATTCCAGCTTTCATGGAAAGTACATTTAGTATTTGGCCCATAATTTCAAGTATAAGCCTGATTGAGCCGTGTTATGCCTTAAATTAAAGGGGATTATGAGGGCTACAAATGCTGCAAATATCGCTTTCATGTAGAATCGTTGGTTTAGTAACAGTCGTCAAAAATATGAGAAAAATATGATTTAAAAAAAACACACACTTTTTCCTGGTACAAAAGAAACCATAAAAAATAGAAAAAAATCAAAAAAAAAATATTTTATTACTAAAGAAGAAATCACCGTCTATTTGAAAAAAATCTATGGATAGATGTAAAAGTTATGAGCCATTTTGTAAATGTTAGGGAAATTTAAAAAAAATCATGTTTCATATTTTTCGTTTTCAAATTATGTTTTCGCTTATATTGAATTCGCCATATGTGAGAGAGACATATAAGAGACATTGCAGACATTATACAATTATAGAGAGGACGAGGCTTTATGGCCGTTCGTAAACCTCCAAAAAACATAATATGCAATGTGAGAGCTGTATCCCAGCAAAATATCTCATTACCAAATAACCTGAGGGGTAAGCCAAACTCAAAACTAGTAACTGCTTATAATTTGGCCTCCCTTCGAATTATTTTTACACACGCATGTCATTGGAGGAAAGTGCTTCCACTCAAACATACCAGATGCTGAAAAATAACCACCCCACGCTTACAATTATCCAAAAAGTAAGCGTGGACAAAAGGAATAATTTTAAGAGTGGATGGGTTTGTGTGGTAGCAAATAGTTCCTTGTTTTTTCACCACCATCTGTGGTGGAATGTTGTGAGAAAGTAGAAGAGCGTAAAATTGGGAAGAGCGTAACATTGGTTAGAGCGTATAATTGGGAGAGAGTAGTTATCGGTTGTTGTCGTCATATGAAGAAAAATTTCATTTGCCGGGAGGTGGGATTGAACTCGCGACCTCATAGTTTCGTAGTTTAGCATCATAATCACTGGCCTACGTCGCGATTCATATTCAAATCGCTTAATAATCAAGAACATAAATATAACACATCAATATCTTGGTTAGTACACGCTCGGCAAATCGACGACCTGTACTGTTTTGTGAATAACTTCTGATTTGGTTAACGGATAAACACCAAATTTTGACTGAGTATAATTTGAAATATTTAGAAATAACTCGACTTAGCATGTTTTAGAATAGAGATGTCGATATATCGTAAACCATTTAAAGAAAAGTTTTTTAGTTCAAATTAGATTACTAGTAATAACTTATTTTTGTCATTATTTTGTTAGTCGTTATTTATTTACCGAAAGTAATGCTGGCGATAATGAGATATCATTACCTGGTAATCCCGGTGGTAATGGCATGTACTTACCAAGATTTTGCTGGGATTGGATGAGATCCGCTCAGATAGAGGGTCATTCAACAATATTTGTGGTTTTTTATACCCTACACCACACTGTGGTACAGGGTATTATAAGTTTGTTTCACGGCAGATGTTTGTAACACCTGAAAATAACACAGCTAGACCCACCTTAAAGTATACCGATCGACTCAGAATCACTAGCTGAGTCGATTTAACGATGTCCGTCCGTCCGTCCGTCTGTCCATGTAAAGTTGTTCGTCGACTACAGGTCGCAATTTCACTCCGATCGTTCTGAAATTTTGCAGTTTAGAGTATTTCGCGGCTGTTAAGATCGCTATTGATCGCCATATATATCATTCGTCCGATTTGGACCTTTAGTCCTATAGAAGCTGTATTTTACATCCAATCGTTTTGAAATTTAGAATGGTAGAGTTCCTTGATCCATGAACCAACATTGCCGAATTTGAAGAAAATCGGTTATGATTTAGCTATAGCTCCCATATATATGTTTCATCCGATTTGGCCCTTTAGTCCTATAGAAGCTGTATTTTACATTCGATCGTTTTGAAATTTAGAATGGTAGAGTTTCTTGATCCATGAATCAACATTGCCGAATTTGAAGAAAATCGGTTAAGATTTAGCTATAGCTCCCATATATATGTTTTATCCGATTTGGCCATTTAGTCCTGTAGAAGCTGTATTTTTCATCCAATCATTTTGAAATTTAGAATGGTAGAGTTTCTTGATCCACGAACCAACTCTATCGAATTTGAAGAAAATCGGTTAAGATTTAGCTATAGCTCCCATATATATGTTTCGTCCGATTTGGCCATTTAGTCCTATAAAAGCTGTAGTTTACATCCAATCGTTTTGAAATTTAGAATGGTAGAGATTATTGATCCATGAACCAACACTACCGAATTTGAAGAAAATCGGTTAAGATTTAGGTATAGCTCCCATAAATATGTTTCGTCCGATTTGGCCCTTTAGTCCTGTAGAAGCTGTATTTTACATCCAATCATTTTGAAATTTAGAATGGTAGAGTTTCTTGATTCATGAACCAACATTGCCGAATTTGAAGAAAATCGGTAAAGATTTAGCTATAGCTCCCATATATATGTTTCATCCGATTTGGCTCTTTAGATCCAATCGTTTTTATACCCTACACCACACTGTGGTACAGGGTATTATTTAAGTATAAAATGTACCAAAAGTAAATTTATGTAAACAATTTATACATGAATTACAAAATGTATATATCAGAGTTATTCAATATTACGAGAGTGGTGTAGGGTATTATATAGTCGGCACCGCCCGACTTTAGCCTTTCCTTACTGGTTTATTTATGAGGTTTCCATTCAGTTACGCCTTTTAGGGGCATGGACATCCCAGTCGTATATACTCATACAGGTAGTAATATTATATGTACACAATACAAAGTAGTACGCGCCAGTCTTGAATATATTGGGTGTATACTTTCGAGGCAAACTATATGTCAGCTATAGGTACTGCAACTTATGAACCTTAAACTAGGAATTGATGAATGAAATTTCTTATTAATAAATTAGTGTAATTCAGCGCCTTAAAGAGATAAGTCGATTTTCTGAAAAATATTACAAAGTTATATTTCGAAGTATGAGTAAAAGGCAAAGAACTTTTCAATGTGTAAATGATCCCGACAATTTCTGCTACATCTGCGGAAAATATGTAATTAAAACCAGCAAGGAAAGGCTAAAGTCGGGCGGTGCCGACTATATAATACCCTACACCACTCTCGTAATATTGAATAACTCTGATATATACATTTTGTAATTCATGTATAAATTGTTTACATAAATTTACTTTTGGGACATTTTATACTTAAATAATACCCTGTACCACAGTGTGGTGTAGGGTATAAAAACGATTGGATCTAAAGAGCCAAATCGGATGAAACATATATATGGTAGCTATAGCTAAATCTTAACCGATTTTCTTCAAATTCGGTAGTGTTGGTTCATGGATCAAGAAACTCTACCATTCTAAATTTCAACACGATTGGATGTAAAATACAGCTTTTATAGGACTAAAGGGCCAAATCGGACGAAACATATATATGGGAGCTATAGCTAAATCTTAACCGATTTTCTTCAAATTCGGCAATGTTGGTTCATGGATCAAGAAACTCTACCATTCTAAACTTCAAAACGATCGGATGTAAAATTCAGCTTCTATAGGACTAAAGGGCCAAATCGGACGAAACATATATATGGGAGCTATAGCTAAATCTTAACCGATTTTCTTCAAATTTGGCAATGTTGGTTCATGGATCAAGAAACTCTACCATTCTAAATTTCAAAACGATCGGATGTAAAATACAGCTTCTATAGGACTAAAGGGCCAAATCGGACGAAACATATATATGGGAGCTATAGCTAAATCTTAACCGATTTTCTTCAAATTCGGTACTGTTGGTTCATGGATCAAGAAACTCTACCATTCTAAATTTCAAAACGATCGGATGTAAAATACAGCTTCTATAGGACTAAAGGACCAAATCGGACGAAAGATATATATGGGAGCTATATCTAAATCTGAACCGATTTTCTTTAAATTCGGCAATGTTGGTTCATGGATCAAGAAACTCTACCATTCTAAATTTCAAAAAGATCGTATGTGAAATACAGCTTCTATAGGACTAAAGGGCCAAATCGGACGAAACATATATATGGGAGCTATAGCTAAATCTTAACCGATTTTCTTCAAATTCAGCAATGTTGTTTTATGGATCAAGAAACTCTACCATTCTAAATTTAAATACAGTAAAATACAGCTTTTAAAGGACTAAAGGGCCAAATCTGACGAAACATATATATGGGAGCTATAGCTAAATCTTAACCGATTTTCTTCAAATTCAGCAATGTTGTTTTATGGATCAAGAAACTCTACCATTCTAAATTTCAAAACGATCGGATGTAAAATACAGCTTCTATAGGACTAAAGGGCCAAATCGGACGAAAGATATATATGGGAGCTATATCTAAATCTGAACCGATTTCAACCAAATTCAATAGCGATCTTAACAGCCGCGAAATACTCTAAACTGCAAAATTTCAGAACGATCGGAGTGAAATTGCGACCTGTAGTCGACGAACAACTTTACATGGACGGACGGACGGACGGACATCGTTAAATCGACTCAGCTAGTGATTCTGAGTCGATCGGTATACTTTAAGGTGGGTCTAGCTGTGTTATTTTAAGGTGTTACAAACATCTGCCGTGAAACAAACTTATAATACCCTGTACCACAGTGTGGTGTAGGGTATAAAAATCGACGTGCGTTTAGTAAAATAATAGAAGAAATATATGTGTAATATTTAAGAATACGAGTTAAAAATATGAACGAACCGTGGACACGTGCCATGTAAATCCTACTCGATGGACTAGTGGAAGAATGCGGTAAGTACTATACAATTAATGTATTACAATGTTTTGTGGAATAAAACGTTTTAATTTTAGACTTCACGTGCAATTTGGAATGCCAATGATTTGGAGACAACCATTAATTCACGATACGGACTGCTATTTTTTCTAAGTTAATAGATTGGAGTAGGAAGTGTCCAAGTATAGCTAACAGCCTAATAACGGAAACATCATCAAGTTCAACTGAGTACTCAACTCTGAGCGATTCAAGTTTGAGTCAGAAGTCATCGCTTTTAACTCAGTTTCAACTCATTGATCTAGTGAGAGATTTGGAACTGACCAAAGAACTACTTGCATCTGGGATGAAACAGTACAATATTTTGGCCCCAGATGTTAACATATCATATTATAGAGTCCGTGATATACCTTACAAACAATTTTATACAACTGTGGATAACAGATGCTTTTGCAAGGACATTCCCGGATTGTTCGAGGAACTTAAACAAACATACAATTCAAAGGAATGGCGGTTACTTGTTGACAGCAGTAAAGAAAGTTTGAAAGCAGTACTTTTACACAACGGAAATCAGAAACCGTCGATTCCCATTGCTCATGCTGTCAACACTAAGGAATCATACGAAACAATGGCTAAATTGATAAAATACATAAAATATGAACATGACTGGAAAATTTGTTGCGATTTAAAAGTAGTTGGTATGTTATGCCTCTGGAATAGCCGATATTTTGTCACAACTGCATATTAAGCTGGGGCTCTTTAAAATTTTTAAAAGCCTTAAGGAAAGATGGCAATTCACTCTCATATTTAAAAAGTTTGTTTAAAAGTTTTACTTTTCAAAAAATCTAAGAAGGCGTTTTTGATGGGCCTAAAATAAGGAAACTGATGAAAGATGTGAATTTCGAATCAAATTTGACGTCGGATGAAATTGCAGCATGGAGGTCGTTTAAGCTTGTAGTTTCAAATTTCCTTGGATCCAATAAAAGCCCGCAATATGAAACAATGATTAATGATTTGTTAAAAAATTATGAAAAAATTGGTTACAAATATTTTTTTTTTTATTTACGTATATAACACATATGTATGTATTCTTCCAACTTATTATTATTATTAAATATGTCCCTCAAAATTCATTTCTTGCATTATCGTTTAAACTTTTTCCCCAATAATCTTGGCGACGTAAGTGACGAACATGGCGAAAGGTTTCACCAAGAATTGAAGTCCATCGAGCGGCGTTACCAAGGGCACTGGGATGAAAGAATGATGGGAGATTATATTTGGTTCCTCATTAGAGAAACCGATTCCGAAATCTACAAACGTCAACAAAGAACTCACAATTACTTCTAATGAAACTTGTTCATGTAAATAAACTCAAATGTACATAATATAAATAAAAGTAATAACTGAAATCGCTATTTAAATAGAAATTAAGAAAAAAAGATTTTTTGAAATTCTCTTACCTTTACCAAAAGGGCTATAATTTCTACATCTATCCATAGATTTTTTCAAATAGGCATTTTGTCCATCGCTAGGATGCAAACTTAAAACAAAAAAAATAAAAAATTTTTGGTTTCGATTTTATATAACAGTATGCCACAATCTATACAAAAAAAAATTTTTAGGTCTAGGACACAAAAAAAAATTTTTTTGTTGCGTAGTGTAATCAAACTGAATTCCAAAAGTGATATGTGCAACTCTAAAAGCATAAATTTCCGGAAAAGAAAATCCATTTCAAAATACATTAATTGAAATTTAAAATACTACTAATGTTTCAGTCAAGTAAGGCGTATAACGTGTACTTCGTTAGCTCAGTGGTTTCGTTTGTGGCCTTAGTTAGCTCAGTGGTTAATGTGTTAGACTTGGATGCCGAGTTCGATTCCCAGCCAGGGCACTGGAAAATTTAATATCAACATTTCATTTTTTCATCACAATTCGAGTTTCTGCAGCTAACATAACTCACCGGACACACTACCACTACAACAACATCGGATCGCCCAAGTCAACAGGGAAACTAAAAATAGACATAACACCATGAAGACTATTAATAGAAAAGCAGTGCTTCTAGTGGAGAATAGGAACGGCAAAACTCAAATAACCTCCATTCCATGAAATTAACAGACAAATCTTAATTAACATCCGGACAATATTGAGTAAGATAAAAACAACATAAGGTTCCCGTTGATAGCGATGGTAATTCACCACCCTGTGAAGAAATTCTTAACAGCGGTCTCAAAGGGCTGAGTAGACCAGTCAAGAGGTACCAATTCCATGGGAGAGAGCAGATCACAGATATACAGAAGGTGTTCAATCTTTCTTCCTTTTTTCGCTACCGCAGTTCCTGCAACAGGCTTTTCTCAAGACTTTAAGTTTCTCCGTATGTCGTTGAATAAGATAGTGAACCGTCCTGACTGAAACGATAAGTGAGACGTCATGTCTCGACAATGAGAGCATGGCGTTGATTTGTTTCGGTTTTAGTTAGATCCATATCAGCTTGGAATACAGGGTCTCCCATATTCGACGGACCCATCTGGCAACGCCATAACTTTTGACAGAGATGTCAGATCGCTTAATGACATACCGCGTTTGAAGCGTCAGTCCAAGCAGATTTTTACCATGGAACAATACACGCCACGCGAGCGCTCTGAAATAGTTGAAATTTACATTCAACAGAAGAAGTCAAGTCAACGTGCTTTTAAAATATTAAAAAATGTGAGAAGTGCGCCTTCTAAGAACACCATTAAGCGTTTATACGAAAAAATTTCGACTGGTGAGGCTCTTTCTAATCCGAAGAGGCCAAATAAAAGTCGACCAAGGCGATCGGCCGAGAATATCGCTGCCGTACGAGCCAGTGTTGAGAGGTCCCCAAGAACATCCCAAAAACGCCGTTCTCAGCAGTTGGGCATGGCTCGGTCCACTTTACAACGGATTATTCGCGTTGATTTGCATTTGTTCCCGTACAAAATTCAATTGACGCAAAGATTGTTGCCTGCGGACAAGCCTCGTCGATTGGAATGGGCCCAACGAGTCCGTGGGTCCGTCGAATATGGGCAACCCTGTATACACAGATCCTGACTAGTGATCATCTGCAGTTTGTTGCCATAATGGCACTTCCTTTCAAGAAGAACTTGCATGTTTCTGGAGAAGTGTCCAGATATTCTAGTTCAACCGGATCATATTAAGTCTGTTCATTTATTCATGAATATAGAATACAGTGATTAAAGAATCGTGTCAGTTCCTCGCCATTACGTTAGTACCCTCAAATGTGCAGACTGTTTACCTACATTGAATGTCCAGATGTAATATGTTTTGCATTTACTACATCAGGTGGCATTGTTCTTAAAGCGCCAGAGTTGCACAGACGGACCTTACTCCCTATATTAGAGTATATAGACTTTTCGAGTGACATCCACCAAACAATAACTCCGCAGAGCATTATGGGTCTGACAACCGAGGTTACATACAGTGTACCTCGGTTGAGTATACTTACAATGTTTCCCCGGACTGCTATTGTCACACGTGACTACCTTAATCTCAACCTCTTACAACGATGGCAGAATGCTGTTAAATTACAAATTAGTGGGGAGAGGAGTTTCCTTACATACATCTTTTATGGGAATAAGGCTTTCAGAAAGCCTCCTAATGAAATTATAACACTACGTTTTTACAGGCCCGTTATTATTGCGCTCGGTGTAATGTCATTGAAGACCCCCTCCAAGTAAAGGAATGGTCATGAAGCGAACCTTCAAAAAAGCTAGCAGATCGTGCCATTGGGTATTAGTGGCCCTACCCTTGCAACAAGCATGGTGTCGGTCAGACAGTGGCTTTTGGTCTAGTTTCATTCTGAGATAACTGTTGATCAATCTCTCTGACAGACTTTCGGACAAACCATATCCCAAGACATGAATAAGGAAGTTTGTCCACATCACAGAGACAACTCTTAACAGAATATGTACGAATATTTCACCTCACTAGCTCTTGGATTAACATTCATGGAGTTCTGCTTTCTGCCGATTTTTTTTCTGTGTCAAACCAGGTCATCAATCTGCAAAATAAGTAGAGAAAGACACTAAATAATCTTCTCATGTTGAAGTCATATTGCCTGTTTATCCTTTTTATAACAAATTTTATGGGAGTGGGAGTGATTTTCTTTCGTGACGTCAATGGGAATAGTACTGCGAACGTATCTCCTGATGCATCTCATGTGATAGTCGTAAATAAGTTTTATGGCCCACGAGTAAAACCCACAATTAACATGTTTTTTCTTAACTCTTCTCTTATATTGGGGAGTTGTTATTAAGTAATCGTGCTTTATTGTTTTAAAGCCGACTGTAGTATCGAAAGGAAAGGTTTGGGTTTTCGTCAGACATGTACGGAAATATGGGACATTTCATTGAGTAAAATTTATAAAATTTTAAAATAGTATATCGTCATCAGAAACAAAAGGCCTATCACCATATTTGGAAATTTTACAGGAGAAGCAAAAAGCTAAACAAAATGAAAAGTTCTGTCGTTAGATAAACGGGATTTTCAAGATAATATCTAAAAATGCGAATGCATATATAAATTCACACAACCATGATTTATAACTTGTTTGTGAAAATTGCGTGAAATAGGATTTTTAAACTATGAAAAAAGAAATAATTTGTTGTTAGGCCCTTTTGAATTTCGTTAATAAATTCGCCATTTTTAATATTACGCCGCTAAAAATGTATCAGGATGTGTATTTTGATGCAGTGTACCGAAATCTATCAAAAACTGAATTCCCATTTTTCTTGTTGTTACGCCCTTTTTCGTTTCTGATGACGATATGTATGTCAAAAATAGGCATTACAATTGCATTATGTGTTCACCAAAAATCTGAAGGGTTGGAATAAACATATTCCCCAATACCCAGGGCGCCACTAAATTCCAGGATTATTAATTCATAAATTCAAGAACAGTCGTCAACTGTCGCAAATATCTGACGAAATGGCTGAGCAGTCGAAATCTGCCTAATATGGGTGGAGGTCCATATTAACAGTCCAGGGAACCGTAGTGTAGTTTAGCGTACCGGGCTTTGAATACCTCTAGCAACATACAAGCTCTGAAGCGAGCCTTTATGGCAATAAGCGGCAGATGGTCACTATTCAGGTACTGTATACATTCCAAGTTGATTTGGCCCTGTCTAAACTTCAAAAGCAACAACGCCCAGCTGACATCTCCCATATTGTGTCTGTCATGACGGGCTACTGCCTTATTAGACGGCCCGCAGAGAGGCTGAAAGTCTTGCGAAATGATTTTGCAGAAGCTGTCTTGATGGATAGGAGGACGAATCAATAGAGGGAGTAGATTACTCAAATGTTGGACTATTAAGAAGTAGATAAGCCAACGATAGCTCCATTAAAGTGTATATAACCCAAATTGGCATATACTAAGAAGTAGATAACCCAACTGACCGCCTACTAAGAAGTAGATAACTCAACTGGAAGTCTACTAAGCAGTAGTTAAACTAATAGGCTATACCAAAAAGTCGATAACCAAACCTGCCCTCTACGAATGTGTAGATAACCCAAATTGTCGTCTAACATGGGTTGGGTAACCATACTCCTCGCCTAATAAGGAGTAGATAACTTATCTGGCCATCTACTAAGCAGTAGATAAACCACCTGTCAATTAACTATGTAGTAGATAACTCAACTACGGGCTATATAACCGAACTGGTCATCTACTAGGAAGATGATAACACAAGTTGTCGTATGACAGGGAGTGGATAAACCACTTGGTCGTCTACTAACGAGTAGATAACCCAACTGATTCCCTACCAAGGAGTAGGTAACTCAACTGGACGTCTACTAAGCAGTAAAAAAAAACATGGTAGCATTTTACTAAGTATTAGATTACACAACTAACGAGTATATAACCGAACTGGTCCTCCACTAGGGAGAAGATAACTCAACTTGTAGTATGCCAAGTATAGTTGATTACCCAACTGGTCAGCTACTAAAACGTTAACTACTCAACTGGCCCTCTACTAAGGAGTAGACAACTCAACTGGGAGTCTACTAAGCAGTAGATTTACCAACTGTCATTTTACTAATTTGTAGATAACCAAACTAGCCCTCTAGCAAGAAGTAGATAACCGAACTGGACCTCTACTAAGGTGAAGATAACCCATATTGTCTTCTAATATGGAATAGATAACCCAACCGGCCGCCTAATAGAGAGTAGATAACTCAACTGAAAGTATACTAAGCAGTAGATAAACCAAATGACGTTTTACTAAGTAGTATATTAACACAACTAAGGAGTATATAACCGAACTGGTCCTAGAAAGAAGATAACTCAACTTGTCGTATACCAATGAGTGCATAACCCAACTGGTCCTCTATAAAGGTGTATATTAGGGCGGGTCGATTTGTGGGGAGGCAAAAAAAGTCGCCATTTCTCAGTGAAAATCATATTCTAGGGAGCTAAATAAGAAATTTTGCCGAAGGAACCATACCTCTAAAACGAATTCTGATGTCCCGGAATTTGGGTCGAACTTTTGGGTAGGGGCTAATTTTGAAAAATCCCACTTTGACCCATTTTGAGTGCTCCAATCGAGTCCAAATGTATGACCGACCCCCACTAACTTTGAAGGTCCGACCCACCCATGCCAGTGGCACATCCCCTGGAACCCCCTGGGGGTATATTGACCAAATTGTTGTCTAATATGGAATAGATAACCCAACTGTACATGTCGTATGCGAAGGAGTGAATAACCCAACTGGTCGTCAACTAAAACGTTGTAGTTAACTCAAGTGGATCTCTACTTGGGAGTAGATAACTTAACTGGACGTCTACAAAGCAGTAGAAAAGCCAACTGGCATTTTGCTAAGTAGTAGATAAACCAACTAAAGAGTATATAACGGAACTGGTCCTCTAAAAGGGAGAAAATAACTTAACTTGTCATATAGGAAGGAGTAGATAACCAATTGGTCATCTATTTACTAAGGAGTAGGTTTCTTTGGTACAGTCGCATGATGTTGTATGCCGTATACCAAAGAGTAGATAAAACAACTCGTCGACTACTGAGGATAACCCGACTTTATCTCTACTAAAGCGTAGTTAATCCAACTGTCCTTCCACTAAGTTGTAGATAACCCAACTGACTCTCTATTACGAAATATATAACCCAATTTGTCATCACCTAAGGAGTAGATAATTCAACAAGCCCTCTACCAAGGAGTAGATAGACCAATTGGTCGTTTTCTAAAGAGTAGATAACCCAACTGGCCGTCTTCTAACGAGTAGATAACTCACCTGGACGTCTACTAAGCAATAGATAACCCAACTGGTCCTCTACCAATAAGTAGATAACCTTACTGGCCCTCTACTAAGGTCTTCTAATATGGAATAGCCGCCTAATAAGGATTAGGTAACTCAACTGCACCTCTTCTAAGCTTTAGATAAACCAACTGGCATTTTACTAAGATCTACTAGGGAGAAGATAACTCAACTTACTCGCATACCAAGGAGTGGATAATCCAACTGTTCGTCTACTAAGGATAACCCAACAATATCTCTACTAAAGTGTAGTTAACTCAACTGGCCGTTTACTAAGGAGTAGATATCTCAATTGGTCCTCTACTAAGGAGTAGATAATCAAATTTGTCGTTAACTAAGGAGTAGTTAAGGGGGGGTCTATATCTCATGTAGGAGTATTAATTCCTTTCCGGATGCAGATCTTTCTAACTTATCTCTGTGGAATATCCCATATACACCTGTATATTTGCACTCGTAGAAATTTTGCGTTTAAAGCACGTCTGCGAATGTACGTTCTGCACGATTTTCTTCGTTTTTAAAGCGGACAAACGTTTCATCTCAATGTATCTGACTCTGTGAGAAGTCGTGTATCACAAAACAAAATAAAGAAAAGAGAAGAAAAAAACGCACGTGGGAAGTTATTTAAGATCGAAATCATTTCATTTCATCCTTCCGCTCTGTTATGTTGTGTGAACATACGTCACATTGCCAATAATACTAATTATAAGTATATGTATATTATTAGTATTACTTTAGTTGTGCGCAGATGTTTCAAGGCTATCTGTTGTTATCTTCAATAAATGAATTTTTAACATATTTGATTTTGTGAAGTGATTGTTTTCTTTTGATGTGGAAAAATAAAAGCCTTATACGAGTACGAATTGACCTAAATGGGATTCCTGTTCCAAATGTCTTTGGTGAGAGATTTTTCCCATAAGGGCGTAGTTTGAATATATAAGTATACAGAAGTCGTCGCTCGAACTAAAAATGCAGGAGTCTGTCCGTAACACGTTGGACGATTGTGGCCTGGTATACATATTGTCCTATTCTCGATGGAAAGCAATCTTTAAGGGATTGACCGTCTCCTATTTTTATTAGAAGCTTTTTAGGCCTCCAGAATAAACTCTAATGAAAAAATGCATTGGGCCTAAGTCCTTAAAAGAGAAGATATAGATAGTTTATTTTACCGATCGACATAGAATCACTTTTTGAGTCGATGTAGCTATGTCCGTATGTCTGTCTCTACATTCTTTGAGTACAGGTCGCAAAAATTACATTCTTGTGAGTGTAGGTCGGAAATATGAAGCGATCTGTACGCAAATTGGTGCGGAGACATTTCTTGGACTGGGGACGATCACTATTGAAAATTCCATATCGGTCCATGTTTTGATATAGCCCCTATTTAAAGGTATCCACAGATGTCAGTGGAACAGTGTATAACAAAATATTACCATTTGTGCCCCTTTACTATAAGTGGCTCCCTAGATATCTACGCCACTGCATCCCATCTCCAATAAAAAATTAAATCACATTTAAACTCCAAAAAAAAAACAATATACAACATGAAATGAAAGCAAAAGCCAACGAACACAAACAAAATCTATCCACTTCACCCATTTCAATATGAGACCAGCGATGAAATTTTCTCAGTCACACACAATTCGCGTATTCCCATCAAACGTTGGCGTGTGAAAATTATTTCAGAAATTCCGTTTTTAAATATCTTTTCCTCAAACTGTGCGAAAGTCGTCGTCAGTCAGTCCGCCGCAACCAAGCAACGAGCAGCTCAATGCATTGTGAATACTAATATGACCCGACATTGAAGAGACATAATCAGAAACTGGACTACTGTTTTCATTTCCCCGAAAATGCTCATGAACACAATGAACACTTGACTAATTTGTTGCTGCTGAAGAGCGGTGAGTGCCTCCATGCATGCATCCAGCCATCACTCCCTCCTTCAGTCATCATCAAAGGTTAATTATTTTCCAAGCACAAGATCAACTTGAACCAACCGGGCTTCGTTTCAAACAATGCTCTTCTCTGGCTGCCAATACGCCAACGCTAATGAGGAGGAGTGCTTTAAAGCCGGGGCTTCCGTAAACACACACACAACATTTCCCAGCAACTATTCTAGCGTCTAGCTAAAGGAGACGAAACAGTGGTTCAAAAAGAGATAAAATTTATGAAAAACAGAGTTCGGAAAAAAAACACTAAGGAACGGTTCCTTAGCGTTCTGTACCGTTCCTTCGTCGCGAACGGAACAGTATCGCAACCCTTACACGAGAACAGAATACACTAAACATTTTTTTAGTGTTACTGTTCGCGAACGGTACCACTACGAACACGTACCGTTCTTAGAACACGACGAACGGTACACTACGATAACGTACGGTTCATAACAGTATCACTACGTCGTAGTGATACTGTTCTTTTGAACAGAACACTAACAGTATCACTACGTTTAGCGTTCCGTTTTTTTTATATTCGACACCACAGGTCGCAAATATGAAGCAATATTAATGAAAATTGGTACAGAGTTATTTATTAACCCAGGGACGATCCCTATTTAAAATGGTTAAAAAATGCGCTCTCTAGTGCGTAAATATGTCTTATCGAAAGGGACGAATGGAGGGATTAATACAGTTCCTTGGCTTAGAATCTAGATGGAATTCATCGAGATATTAAGCTTTTGATATCCTCTCTTTAGTGAAGGAGGAACCAAAAATGTAACACATCAGGATAGTGACTCAAGACTCTAAGCATATTTGGCAGAAATCCGTTTTAGGACTTCTGAGCTACATATGTCTACCATCAGTCTGTCTGGGTGGTGCGCTCAATTTCTCACTTTCTGGAACATATCTGCCATTAAAGTGAAAAAACTATCAAATACCTGCTGCTTCAAAAGCGAGTACAATTCAAAAATTGGTCCTTTCGTTCTAAATTATGAGCTGAGTTTAACATACAGTATGAATCGAATTTAACGATGATTTAAAGTTTTTCCTCCAATTCTGAAAATATTTCATACTCACTACTTGAGTCCCGCTTTTTCCTTGATGACTCACAATCCTGCAACAATCACACAACCACAAGAGAAGAAGTATCACTTCCGCAGATGCGATAAACGCAGGGGGAGCCATCCCCTCCCTCACTACTTCATGTGATTAATAAATGTTATAACTTTTTTGCCAGGCTCACTTAGACTATGTAGTCCATTGTAATAACCACAGGAGCAGAAGAAAGCATATAAGATTTATCTTGTCCTTCCAGTTGCACCG
Source organism: Eudasyphora cyanicolor (assembly GCA_963930755.1). Classification (NCBI taxonomy): domain Eukaryota; kingdom Metazoa; phylum Arthropoda; class Insecta; order Diptera; family Muscidae; genus Eudasyphora; species Eudasyphora cyanicolor. The sequence goes on from OZ005735.1 coordinate 240,952,170, forward strand.
TCCGAATGCTAAAAAATGCCAAAGAGTTGGTGAATGCTAACATCAGCAATGACAAGTCCACCTAAAGAGCCGTGCATGATCTGGTCAGCCATATTGAAGGATCCCTCTCTGTTTAGGTATATGTACACTATGGTAGTTTTCTTAGATATAGAGGGGGCCTTCAATAACATGAATCCAGCCACTATTATTACGGCTTTAGCAACCCTGGAGGTTGATAACAGTATACGTAGTTTCATTCATAACCTTCTGATTAAGCTTGCTTAGGCTTACCTGACCTCGGTAGATTTGTCAGCAGGGGAACCCTCTGAGGAGATGTTTTGTCTCAACTGCTATGGAATCGCTTCATGAACAATATTCTGCTTTCTCTGGAGATGATGGGTGTCAGAGTTGTTCACTATGCAGATGATGTGGCAATAGCTGTTAGAGGGAAGATTGAAAGTACTCTTAGAGACATCCTACAGCAGGCTTTTCATACAACCGCATGGGATTCCTATAATAGTCTAAGTGTTAACCCGACCAAGATGGAACTAGTTCTTTTCACCAATATATAAAGTAGCACCAGTTACAACTTTCTCCTTGGGGGTATTGAAATTCCAGGTAGAAATCTTAGTTGGTATACAAATTTTGTCTGATATTCGGGCTGCTACCAAGTCCCTGGAGACTATATTCCTTAAATCAAAACTGGCTGAACAGAGAAGGCTAAACAGGTCAAAATTCACCTTTAATGGGTGTCGGGCCACACGGATATACCAGAGAACTGCAAGGCAGATGAACTTACAAGACTAGGAACGACCTACCTTACACGCTGCAGAGGAACTGGAATATGTGGGCATGCCTCTAACGACCGGCAAACTATTCTTGAGAGATAGTGCACTTACGACAACAAGTGAAAGGTGGTCACAAGTCAGCTAAATTTAACCCAACAAGTTAATCTAACCTAACGTCAGTCAAGGGTAGATTGTCAGCTTCTATATATAAAAATTTTACAAGACCATACGTGCCGTCCAATAAGACATTGAACCATCATGGCATACACGATAAGTGAGACGTCCAAACTCGTTTCGGAATTAAGCTACATCAGTTTGGAATATACACATAGTTTCATTCTGGTTCGTCTGCAGAATATAAGGTAGTTCGTAGACCACAGTTCCTAGGATGTTCCTGTGGCCTGACACCCATATTAGGTAGATCTTGAACTGTTCAGCCTTTTCGTTAGGAATACAATTTCCAGAGATTTTATGAAACCCTTGATATCGGAGATTATGTATTAGTTCAAACATTTATCAGATAGTGGTATCCTAGTCATCCTACTACCTCCCAGATAACCAAAATTTCAGCATGGCAAACATAAGCTATAGATATCCCTAGAGCAGACCTCGAAGCCAAACCTATCATTAAGTTTGGATCCATCTGTATAGAAGTTCACACATCTTTTACCACCCGGAATTCAGCCGTTTCATGCATTCCTATGAGTGGTACTTCTTGTCAAAGAGTGGATCGGACAGAGTGTAGTCAATGACCCCTGTAATCCCTGACGATGTGATTCTATGCCCACAGGTATTTCCTAACCATTATGATAGATTCCTAAACCATACTATCGTTCTGGCAGACTATTTACCTAGATTGTCCAGATGCAGCAAAGTATTTAGTGCCATTCTTTGAACCTTATTCAACTTAGTACAGTAAGTACTAATTGAGTGTCGTTAACCACACAATTACTTTGTAGAGCTTTATGGGTCTGGAAGCAAATTGACCGATTCCTCATTAGCTCGGAGGAGTGGGGTGTTTCTTACGCATTTCTGCAGAAGTCAATCCATCATTTATTCTGAGTCTTCCTTAAAACATTTTTGGATTTTCTGAGTTCTGCAATATAAAGGGTCCGCCAAATAACTTTTTTTTGAAAACATCGAGTGTAGCTTCGGCTGTGTGGCACGTAGCGCCGTCCTGTTGAAACCAAATGTTGCCAATATCCTCCTCTTCAATTTTTGTGAACAAAAATTCGTTCAACATGGCCCGATAACGATCGCCATTGACTGTAACGGCCACTCCTTGCTCATGACCCAATTATGCTTCTGGACCAAAATCCGCACCAAACAGTGACTCGTTTTGGGTGTATCGGCTTTTCAATGTATGCGTGCGGGTTTTCTATGCCCCAAATGCGACAATTTTGCTTGCTTACATACCCGCCAAGATCAAAATGAGTTTCATCTGAAAAGATGATTTTTTTTTGCAAAATCGGCATCTTCTGTAAGTCGATCGCAGGCCCACTTAGCGAAGCGAATTCAAGCGTATACACAACCATATTCGTTCAGCGGAAGGATAAAACTAATTATCTGTCAAATCAGACATGAGCTAAGTGTTACCATTCACGAAATAAGCACTTGAAAAAACAGTTAGATGGCGGACCCTTTAGTTGTCCCAGTTCTGTGATGCTATAGTACACTATTCCCTATTAAAGAGCTTCCACCGGAACCTCCTGAGATTAGCTATCCCAGAGAAGCAACTTTGTGGTCGTAGAGGAACAATTGGTTATCTACCTCTCAGTAGATAATCAATTGGGTTATGTACTCCTCAGTAGAGGACCTTTGTTATCTACTCCTCAGTATACAACCAATTGCGTTATATATTAAGATGATCTATATATTATCTACTCCATAGTAGATGACCAGTTAGGTTATCTATTCTGTAGTAGAGGACCAGTTGGGTTATCTACTGCTCAGTTGATGACCAGTTGGGTTATCTACTGCTCAGTTGATGACCAGTTCGATTATGTTTACTTAAGTAGACTACTAGTTGGGCTATATTTTCCTTAGTAGACGATTAGTTGGGCTATTTACTTCATAGTAATCGGCCAGTTGGGTTATTTACTCCATAGTAGACGACCAGTTGGGTTATGTACTCCTTAGTTGGGTTATCTACTCATTAGTAGAACACCAGTTAGGTTATCTACTCCTTAGTTGACAACCAGCTGGGTAATCTACTGCTCAGTCGATGACCAGTTCGGTTATGTTTTCTTTAGTAGACTACCAGCTGGATAATATTTCCTTAGTAGATGATTAGTTGGTCTATATACTCCATATTAGTCGGGTAGTTGGGATGTTTGCTCCATAGTAGACAACCAGTTGGCTTATGTACTCCTTAGTGGGGAACCAGATGTGTTATTTATTCGATAGAAAGTACAGGTTGAGTTATCTGCTCCTTTGTTGACGACTGGCAGGGTTATCTACTCATCAACATATGATCAGTTGCGTTATTTAATACATAGTGGATGGCTAGTTAGGTTATCTACTCCTTCGTAGATGACCTGTTGGGTTATCTATTCCTTAGTTAATGACCAGTTGGGTTATCTATTCCTTAGTTGATGACCAGTTGGTTTATATATTCCTTAGTTGATGAACAGTTGGGTTTTATTACTCTCTTGTTGAGGACCAGTTGTTGTCGTGTCTGGGTTTGCATAGGTCTAATTTCCCTTAGGACATTTTATTTCCTTTTTGTTTGCTTTTAAATTTGAATATTTTCATGTTGCAAATGAAATCATTTGAATCAGTTGCGTTATTTAATACATAGTGGACGGCTAGTTGGGTTATCTACTGCTTCGTAGATGACCTGTTGGGTTATCTATTCCTTAGTTAATGACCAGTTGGACTATTTTTCCTTAGTTTGTGGCCAGTTGGGTTATCTATTTCTTAGTTGATGAACAGTTGGGTTTTATTACTCGCTTGTAGAGGACCAGTTGTTGTCGTGTCTGGTTTTGCACAGGTCTAATTTCCCTTAGGACATTTTATTCCCTTTTTATTTGCTTTTAAATTTGAATATTTTCATGTTGCAAATGAAACCATTTGAAACCACTGTACTCTAGATATGCGTTGTGATCTTCTTTTGTGTTCTGTTTCCAAGGTCAATTAAAGCAGAGTATACGACGTCGTGATTCTCATTACGATGGAAGAGGAGGAGTAGGCAGCCATAACAATCCATTCCATTTTCCATTGTTTGGTCATTCAATCCAGACAGTTGGCCCATACAGGCCCAACAATTACAGACCACCACGATCTTTACAAATTATCCCCTATTATATGGCAATGAATGAATTTTTGGTTTGTGAGAATTCAAAATACGAAAACGTACCCACACGCAGCCGCAGCGGAAGACAAACTGCGTACGTCCAACAGGCGGCGAGGCAACGGCGGAAAGTCACCCTCATGTTTCCACCATGAATACGATGGATGGATGGGCTTAATTTGAGCCCACCATTGTGGACAGTCACTAGCCACTATGGGCCCGCGTATCATTTGCTTTCATTTCGCTTTACGCAAGTCTTTTTTGGTTCACATTCCCAGCAGAAGTTTTGGTTCTCGTGTGATTTTTCTTTGATTCCACAAAGTTCCGATGAGAAAGAAATTTGTGTCCAGCGATGAGAGTGTGAGACTGTCAATCCGTGCATATTCCGCACAATATGATGATGGCATTCCGCACTGTAGATGGGGTGGTGGTCATAGCTCACTTGGAGGTATTCCCATGTGAAATATTTCAATTATGTTGGGAGAGTCGAATAATTGCAATGTGAGATAACCTTCAAATAAAAAAAACACAACTGAATACATATCAAAGTGAGGAGAAGCCATGAGACATACACCATATCTCGGAAACGATCTGTGCAATGGAATTAATGGCAAAATTCCATGCACTTGACATGATTTCCGAGCTCGATTTTGTTGGGCTTCTGTTTGGTTAGATTATTATTCGCATATCTTATTTAAATTGATCTGCTGCTGGGACGGCTTAATTGAAATGTTTTAGATGGGAGTATAAACGAGTGACCGACCATCATTCATCGTTATCATTGAGGGTGCATTGCATCAAGATGAGTGAGCAGGCTTGCAATTAATCTCACGCTTATCCATTCGAAACATTCCTCATGGGAATTTCGTTGATAAATCAGAAGATAAATGGAATGGTATGAAGGACAAGGTTTTTTTTTTGTAATTATCATGGAGAACAAGCAACATTTATGTGAATAAATCGACAAGAAGTTTACCCTTACCCTCAGAGAAATATTTTAGGGTATTTGGTATTTTGTTACACCGCAGCATGTTAAACAGATTGGTAAGCGAGAGATCTACTTTATGTATTTACGCATCTTAAGTGGGAATTTTTTTTTTAAATAATAATAATAAACAAATAAAAAAGGTTAAAGTTGAGCAGAACCGACTACATGATACTGCTATACTGTCCAGAATAAGGACAAATAATGTCAAAGTTTGTCAATAATGGATTTTTAACATGTTTCTACGACTATTCCAAATCGGAAGAGCTTTAAAATGCAATATTGGATAAATGATCGGATGTTTATTTCATAATAAAGAGGAAGGTATGCCGTTAATAATGAAAAACAACATCAGCCAAATTGCCTATGCCCTATGTCCTCGATAGCCTCACGAATTCCATCTTTGAGGTCTTGAATCGACGGCCCCAAAGGAAAAAGTCGCAAGGTGTTAAATCACAAGATCTCGGTGGCCAATTGTGATCATAACACGGTCCGAAAACTTTTCCCGTAACAGCGATATGGTTTCGTTGCTTGTGTGGCACGTAGCGCCGTCTTGTTGAAAGTAAACGTTGTCCAGATCAATACCATCCAACTCCGACCATAAAAAATCATTAATCATCTCTCTATAGCGCAATCCATTCACCGTAACTGTTGATCCAACCTCATTTTCGAAAAAGTAAGGTCCAAAGACCCCGCCGGACCACAAAACCGCACCAAACAGTCACACGTTGAGGATAGAGAGGCTTCTCAACAATAACTCTTGGGTTTTCCGAGCCCCAGATGCGACAATTTAGTTTGTTGACGTAGCCACCGGGGTGGAATTGGGCCTCATCAGTCAAGACGATTTTTCGATGGAATTCCGGATCATTTTCATGCATTTCAAGGACCCAATCAGCAAAGAGACGACGTTGTTGATGATTGGCCGGCTTGAGTTCTTGTGTTAACTGAACTTTATAAGCCTTCAGACCCAATTCCAAAGAACGACGAGGAATGGACAAATCTGGGTTTTCTTCAACACTTTGAGCAGCAATATTCTCAGTTGCTCTTGAGCGACGTGCACGGGTTTTATTCTTCACATCACTAACTTGTCCCAACAGCTCGAATTTTTCCGCCAATTTCCGTATTGCGGTCCGACAAGTAGAGTTGGGCACTATAGTTCTTTTAAGTGATCGCTCTTTTTAGCTCAGTTCAATTGAGTGAACTAGTTCGTTCATTTAGTTCAACAGCTCACTTTAGCACACCAGCTCTTTAGATCACCAGCTCACTTTACTTAAACAGTTGATTTCGTTCAGTAGACCACCAGTTCAAATAAGCCGTGTTTAAAGGAATATGAATGGTAGAGTTTGAAAAACTAATACAAAGGCGTTTGTATAGGTAGAATCATACATTGATGATGACAAAAAAATGTAAACAACACATAACAGCAGAGAAGAGAGAAAGAAATGATATGGTTGAAGAAAAAAAACATATTGAACTACTGAGCTGAAATTAACGAGTTGTGTGAACTAGTTCGTTCAGTTCAGTATAGTGACCCGTTCAATTGAACTAGTTCGTTCACGAACTACACAACTCTACCGACAAGGTGCTTCACGACGACCCAAAAATGATTTAGTTTTGCGAACTGTGACTGCAAGATTTTCACCATTTTTGTAGTGAATTTTAATAATTTCAATGCGTTGTTGAATCTCATATCGTTCCATTTTTAGTAATGGCGTAGTTTCTACTTGTCAAATGTCAAAGAATAAAAGCTTCAAAAGTGACAGCTACCGAAATACCGGGTGATTCAAAATAACACCTCTTGTTGGAAATCCCTTCTGCATTTCATTTGACATTTTTCAATTTCAGACTAACTCAATTTGAACCATGGAAAGATACACAATCGAGCAACGCGTTAAAGTTTTTTAAGGCTTTTACGAAAATGGGCGTTCAAATCAAAATGCATTTCGTGAACTTCGTGATGTTTTTTTGATCAGCATAATCGATACATTTACAATCGGGAGAATTGTGCGCAAATTTCAGCAAACCGGGTCTGTAGGAGATGTGAAAACACATGTGCATGTTCGTTTGGTGCGTCTTATGGGCTGGCGACGTCATCGGGCCATACTTCTTCGAAATGAGGCCGGTCATGCAGTTACTGTGAATGGTGTTCGCTATCGTGAGATAATAACGAAGTTTTTATGGCCCGAATTGAAAGATATGAATGTGGACAATATGTGGTTTCAAGAGGACTGTCCCACTTGCCACACAGCTAACGTAACAATGGCTCTTTTGCGCAACAAATTCAATGGCCGTGTTATCTCGTGGTGATGTCAATTGGCCGCCAAGATCATGTGATTTGACACCGTTGGACTTCTTTCTTTGGGGTTATTTGAAAGAAAAGGTGTACGTCGATAAGCCAGCAACAATTCAAGAGCTAAAGGATGAGATAATTCGGCACATTAACGGCATAGAACCTCAATGTCATCGAAAATTTGAGGTATGCAGCTGAGGTCGCGGCGGAAATTTGAGGTGTGCAGCCGAGGTCGCGGCGGCCATTTGGCCGATATTTTGTTCCTTACATAATTGAAACATACCAATATTATCATAATAAAAAGAAATGACAATAATTTCCTAAGTAATTTGTGTTTTATTCAAAATCAACATCGGCCCTTAATATTTAACCACCCTATATATACTTTACGGGGTTTCAGATCAATATTTAGAGGTGTTACAAACAGATTGACAAAATGAATATACCCCCATCCTATGGTGGAGAGTATAAAAAACTTGGTTCAGATTTAGATACAGGGTTTTCCAACAAGAGGTGTTATTTTGAATCACCCGGTATTTAGGTAGCTGTCACTTTTGAAGCTTTTATTCTCTGACATTTGACAAGTAGAAACTACGACATTACTAACCAGTAAGGGAAGGCTAAAGTCGGGCGGTGCCGACTATATAATACCCTACACCACTCTCGTAATATTGAATAACTCTGATATATAAATTTTGTAATTCATGTATAAATTGTTTACATAAATTTACTTTTGGGACATTTTATACTTAAATAATACCCTGTACCACAGTGTGGTGTAGAGTATAAAAACGATTGGATTTAAAGAGCCAAATCGGATGAAACATATATATGGGAGCTATAGCTAAATCTTTACCGATTTTCTTCAAATTCGGCAATGTTGGTTCATGAATCAAGAAACTCTACCATTCTAAATTTCAAAACGATCGGATGTAAAATACAGCTTTTATAGGACTAAAGGGCCAAATCGGACGAAACATATATATGGGAGCTATAACTAAATCCTAACCGATTTTCTTCAAATTCGGTAGTGTTGGTTCATGGATCAAGAAACTCTACCATTCTAAATTTCAAAATGATTGGATGTAAAATACAGCTTCTACAGGACTAAAGAGCAAAATCGGACGAAACATATATATGGGAGCTATAGCTAAATCTGAACCGATTTCAACCAAATTCAATAGCGATCTTAACAGCCGCGAAATACTCCAAACTGCAAAATTTCAGAACGATCGGAGTGAAATTGCGACCTGTAGTCGACGAACAACTTTACATGGACGGACGGACGGACGGACGGACATCGTTAAATCGAATCAGCTAGTGATTCTGAGTCGATCGGTATACTTTAAGGTGGGTCTAGCTGTGTTATTTCCAGGTGTTACAAACATCTGCCCTGAAACAAACTTATAATACCCTGTACCACAGTGTGGTGTAGGGTATAAAAATGGAACGACACACGATTCAACAACGCATTGAAATTATTAAATTCGAAAAATCCAAAATCATCTTACTGATGAGGCCCATTGCAACCACCTTAAAGTATACCGATCGACTCAGAATCACTAGCTGAGTCGATTTAACGATGTCCGTCCGTCCGTCCGTCTGTCCATGTAAAGTTGTTCGTCGACTACAGGTCGCAATTTCACTCCGATCGTTCTGAAATTTTGCAGTTTAGAGTATTTCGCGGCTGTTAAGATCGCTATTGAATTTGGTTGAAATCGGTTCAGATTTAGATATAGCTCCCATATATCTTTCGTCCGATTTTGCTCTTTAGTCCTCTAGAAGCTGTATTTTACATCCAATAATTTTGAAATTTAGAATGGTAGAGTTTCTTGATCCATGAACCAACATTGCCGAATTTGAAGAAAATCGGTTAAGATTTAGCTATGATGCTAAAAGCTAATGGTGAATTCTATTCTGAAAAAAATGTTGCCCCGTCGAATCGAAATTCTGAAAAATATTTGCCCTTTTTGGGTGGAACATATGCAGTCCCTCGAAATTAACTTACCTCATATTTCAAAATTCCAAAATATGGTATAAAACTCCAGATTTCGGGAAAAGGGCAACGGAAATGTTGCACTTTTTTGCAGAAAAGAAATCGCCATAAGATTTTGCCGATCTTCACTATTAGTCAAGTTTTCTAAAAATCATAATCAATTTTTTTGAAAGAAATCTCTTTAAAAATTGAACATAAATATTACAAATATTGCAGAGATTATAATATTATATCATAAATGAAATTGGAACAATTACCTATTATAAATAAAAATATGAAGTGTTTAAAATAAAATTTTCAAATAAATCTTAATTTAATTGGAATATGGTTACATATTGAATTTTCACTACGCTTATTTTACGTCATCTAACAAAATGTTGAGCATTATTTATGCATTTTTATTAAAAAAGAAAAACCGAAAACAACCGGTTCACCGGTTTTTTATTTTCGGTTAAACCGAAACCCGGTTTTAGAGTTAACTAAGGGCCTGTTTCTGTAACTTTTTTTCGTTCGTCTACTGCGAACGATCAAAAATCACTCAAATATTCCGAGAAATCTATAAATCGCAGAAGTTTATAATTCGTTGTGTATGTAGGAAATCATGTAAAAAGCTTGTTCCTAAAATATTTCTAACCTGCGTTTTATAGAATTCAAGTAATAGCTGAGAGAATTTTGATCGTTCGCCGTAGACGAACGAAAATAAGTTACAGAAGCAGGCCCTTAATTTCCGAAGAAACCGAAAACCGTATTTTCAAAATAACCGGTTTTTTGATCACCCTAATAGGAGGGCATTCAAAAGGAGAAGTTAACTCTCCTTTATGGAGCTTTATTTAGCTAATGTTACTAGCGGTCATCTTATGAGTTTTTAAGGAAAATAGTAGTGTTCAACAGAAGATACTTTTAACTTAATTTTAAGGGAAATTGTAGGGTTCAACAGAAGATACTCATATTAATAGAACATTTCCATGTTAAGTGATTAGAGTATTTTTGGTTCTTATCACGGATTTCAGTAAAACTTTGTACAATAATATACCAAGTGTTATCCACAACCCATTCAAATAATTAAACCAGTAAGGAAAGGCTAAAGTCGGGCGGTGCCGACTATATAATACCCTACACCACTCTCGTAATATTGAATAACTCTGATATATAAATTTTGTAATTCATGTATAAATTGTTTACATAAATTTACTTTTGGGACATTTTATACTTAAATAATACCCTGTACCACAGTGTGGTGTAGGGTATAAAAACGATTGGATCTAAAGAGCCAAATCGGATGAAACATATATATGGGAGCTATAGCTAAATCTTAACCGATTTTCTTCAAATTCGGTAGTGTTGGTTCATGGATCAAGAAACTCTACCATTCTAAATTTCAACAAGATTGGATGTAAAATATAGCTTCTATAGAACTAAAGGGCCAAATCGGACGAAACATATATATGGGAGCTATAGCTAAATCTTAACCGATTTTCTTCAAATTCGGTAGTGTTGGTTCATGGATCAATAAACTCTACCATTCTAAATTTCAAAACGATTGGATGTAAAATACAGCTTCTATAGGACTAAAGGGCCAAATCGGACGAAACATATATATGGGAGCTATAGCTAAATCTTAACCGATTTTCTTCAAATTCGGTAGTGTTTGTTCATGAATCAAGAAACTCTACCATTCTAAATTTCAAAACGATTGGATGTAAAACACAGCTTCTATAGGACTGAAGGGCCAAATCGGACGAAAGATATATATGGGAGCTATATCTAAATCTGAACCGATTTTCTTCAAATTCGGCAATGTTGGTTCATGGATCAAGAAACTCTACCATTCTAAATTTCAAAACGATCGGATGTAAAATACAGCTTCTTCAGGACTAAAGAGCAAAATCGGACGAAAGATATATATGGGAGCTATAGCTAAATCTTAACCGATTTCAACCAAATTCAATAGCGATCTTAACAGCCGCGAAATACTCTAAACTGCAAAATTTCAGAACGATCGGAGTGAAATTGCGATCTGTAGTCGACGAACAACTTTACATGGACGGACGGACGGACGGACATCGTTAAATCGACTCAGCTAGTGATTCTGAGTCGATCGGTATACTTTAAGGTGGGTCTAGCTGTGTTATTTTAAGGTGTTACAAACATCTGCCGTGAAACAAACTTATATACCCTGTACCACAGTGTGGTGTAGGGTATAAAAAATGTATGAAATTTTAGTCGGGTAAACCGACTAAGGTATACACACACTTTGTGAGCAATGTAAATATGCACTGGTATATGTACTAATATTATGTGCTATTTAATTTTAGTATGTCCTGGCTAGAGTGATCAAAACCGGTTTAAAATAAACCGGCCCACCGGTTTTTTGCTTCCACCGTCCCCGGTTTTTCTCAAAATCAGGAATTTCGAACAACCGGTGCAACCGGTTTTTTTCGCTAATTTCCACCGGTTTTCCGGTTTTTTTTTATCGCTAAAATATTAAAATTTATTTACAACTTTATATACAAAATATCACAAATTAAGATAATAATATGAAAGATCTCCTTATATGGCCTAAAAAGACTCGGTAACTTTGCTAGAATACGAAGCCATTCACCAATTTCTGTACAAATTACAAAAATTTAAAGAAAATAAATGATTCATACGCGCAGAAGTTATGTGAAAAGTAAACGCATTCTCCCACTTCCAAACCGAAACAAAAACAAGTAAGAAACTTTCAATTGGGTAAACCGAGTAGTGTATACTCATATATATTTTTATACTCGTATATACCCACCTGCACTAAAGTGTGTATATAAAATATATATGTATAAAGATTTAGTACCTCTATTAAATATTCTATTTAATACCCCGAAATATTAATATTTTCTTGACTGAACTACATAAGGGGAATTTCATGTCAAGTGGGTTAATTTTTACAAGGGATGTCTTCTGTCGGGATGAAAATTGCACCAAGTAGCCCTATCAGATAGTAGTTATGAGACACAATTCCAACGAGATCGGTTAAGGACTTTCCGTGTTGGAGGGTGTCAAATATTGACATTTTTGTCAAACGGTTGTTTTTCCCATCTGAAATGCTAAAATGTTTGGTTGAACATTAATTTTTTTTCAGAGGTTTATATTTATTTTGATAGATCAACAGGTCCCATCCCATTAATAGGTCACAAAGGTTTTAAAGGAAAGCTTTCTTTGAGCAAAAAATCAAAAATTAAAACATAGGTTTTTACCAAAATTTCAAAAAATTTAAATTTTTTTAAAAGGTTGAAGGAAAGACTTTCGGTAACACTTTTGGAAAATGTTTCTAAATACAATAGCTAATTAGTTATAAGTATGAGATAAAAGGACCGTTTGACTCAAATGACAATATTCATCACAATCCAACTCATAACTACTATCCAACAGGACTACATTTGGTGCAATATTCCTGATCAGAAGACATCGCTTTTAAAAATTTAATATTAAAAAATCACCTTTTTTGTTATTAAAAAGTTTTTTCAAACGGCAATTTTCATACTGTTTTGTTATACAGAAAAAAACCGGTTCTACCGGCTTTCTTCGAAGAAAAAACCGTCCACCGGTTTTTTTATAACTTAAATAAACCATCCACCGGTTTTTTATTTTTTCAAAAAAACCGGTTTTTTGATCACTCTAGTCCTGGCACTGTGATAATAACGCCCATTTTTCGACAGACTGTAGGTACTATAAAAACATTACACTGTACAACATTTTATGTATTTGTAGATATTAGTATTAAAGTTATACGCTGTAAACTTTTCGTACAAATGGTACCTTTGTATGGGAGGTACCAATTTTACACTGGATTGTAGGTACTGTAAAACCATTACACTGTACAAAATGTTAAGTCTTGGTAAGTGCTAGTATTCAAGTAATATGCTGTTAACTTTTGGTGCAAAATAGCCAATTTGTGTGGGAGGTACCAACAGGGGGCGTGCCAATTACTCCCAGGACTTCTATGAAGATTTTAAAATTTTAAAAATTTAGAAAAATACTGGGTTTATTAAAAAAAATCTATCATTACACCAAGTTGCACTAAAATCCGTGACATGAGCCAAAAATACTGTGATCACTTCTCTTGGCAATGCCCATTACTGATATCTCTGTGATATATCAAGAGGCTATAGGTCTAAGAGAGTATGTAGATGAGACTAGTTAAATACCCAACCTATCCCATGATCTATAAAACTACTATTGAGTTTAACAACGATATCTCCAGTAGCTGTGAAATCGAAGGGGAGAAGGTAAGGTTTGTAAAACAACTGCTCTTTGTCGGCTTCAAATTTTTGAAAGAAAGTTTAGCTACTCGTGGCTTAAATTCCATTATTAAGCTAGCAGATTTGGCTTATGTCATTATCGGTAAGGCAATCAATGCAGCTCAACTGACTGGATATATTAAGAGTCAGTCCCTGTGGCACCACAAGGGGCTATACGCCGTAATGAGTAGTGAGCTTATAAGTAAGACTTTCGTAATACCTTACTTAATCGAGAACTTAACTGCAGAACGACTTAAACTTTTGAGTTTAGCTATGATCTATTATGAATCGAAGAGAAGGATGTGTCACTAAAACATCTGCTATGTATGGCTCTGAACTTTCGGAACAAAGATTGGATACTCTGGGCCCCTGTTCCTTTATGAAGCTACCAGATTTAGCTGATTTCAACATCGGCCCACTTATGTGTCCTGTTTAAGACTATAAACGTGGTCCAGCAGAAGGAAGTTAAGATATAATATTTGTCAGTATCTGTGGTATCACAAGGAGCTATATGACTTAGTGACACACATGTTGGTGTAGCAGTGAGTTATTTTGAAATTTTACATTTATACCTACACAGAATTCGCACATCTATGATTCACTATCTATGGTTGCTCTTGGAACATGGGGACATACATAGATCTAAGTACTGGAAAGTTTAGAACAACAACTGCAGGGCCTCTGCAGGTATTTCAAAAAATTTCGATCTGGATATTTCAGGTTGATTGCGGGCCATTCTTTTTCTAAGTGTATGAATGGGTACCCATACACAGTTCCAGGAATCAATAAGACGTTTATCCTTTATTTACTTGAATCGCTATTCTTCTTTCATTTTTAATGACATCGATTTTGAAAATGGGTTCATCTTTTATTATCAATTTTTAAATCAACCTTAAATAAGGTGATTTCCTAAATGCACGGTTACGGCATTAAAATAGTGCCAAAAAGGGACACTCACAAAGTATTGGTTATCGAACGATGAACATAAATGGCAAAAATAATACCCGAAAATATCGAAATTTAAATGACACCTTTTTAAATGCTATAAAAATATATGTTTCAACACTATTTGCTGTTGACTTGGAGCCAGACGAGAGACGACAACGACACCCTCAGACAGTAAATGCTTATTCCAAAATCTCAAAGATCAGCCATTATAACCACAAATTATAGCCGGCAGCTGCAAATTTGGTAATTTTTGGAGGAAACATTTTTTTAATTGTCAAAAATTTCAAAAGCTTAAATTGCATTTGGCTTCTTAAATGACGTAAATCAGTGGTGGGAAAGAGCAGAAAATAAAAACCGAAATCCAGAGAAGAAGCAGCAATCTCAATCGCCAAAAATACTGCGATAATAATCTTCTTTTGGTTTAGGTTTAATTTTTTCTGGAACTGTTTCCCTTCGAAACCCCAACCCAAACTAAGGGCATTAACAAACCAACCGAGCATACCAAAATGGATCTACTTTGGTGAGATTTTTGACATGTTTAAACATGTTTTGCCAATTTGAAAATCACCTAATTTAGCACAACATCAACCGACACCAGTTCGCCGCAAACGGAGAGGAAAGACCAGAGACCACAGACCGCACAAAACAGCCAGAGTGCCAATGCGACTGGGCATCGGCTCAGCTAGTGACTCAAGCTCATCAGAATCAAGAGCAGCCGCCGCCGCCACAACCGCAGCGACATCATCAACTATCGGCTAAACAAGAATTTGCAAACCTTTGCGTACATCAATTCTTTCGTTAAATGGACTGCTGCAGGACTGGACAGGATGATGAGCGTCCGGCAGCCCATGAACGATGAAGAAAAAAAAAACAGCAGCTACAGCCAAGAGCTCCATCACTTCGCTTCGCATTGCACAGCAGCAGTAAGCAGCTGCTTCTGTTTTCTTGTTGGAGCAGGGGCTGTTAATTTTCAAAGTGCCACTGATTCTTAATTTTGTTGCCTCGTATTCCGCTTTTTAATCGTCTCAACATTTTATGGCTGTGATTCAATTTACTTACAACAATTCTCGCTTTCTTTGACTGCTTTACTTTGCTCCGCTGTCCCTTCCCTTCATAGCCTGAAGAAGTTGCACAGTGGGTCTAGGTTACACCAAAGCATTGTATGCAATCTATGAAAGTATTCCCGTTCTCTTCGGTTTAAGTGCGGCAGTTTTATTACAATTCAACTATTCTTTAAAGTCTATGATCGCGGAGAGATGTTTGACACATTATCTGCTTCAAACGACGGCAGTTCTGTTAAATCAAAATTACGCTTTAAAGTCTATGATTGCGGAGAGATGTATGACACATAATGTGACCATTCTTAAGGTATATTATAGAATTTTGAAGGAACTGGGTTGACGAAGCGAGAACGCATCAACGGAACATCTTTTGTGTCTGCTTCCGGCTCTCTCTAAAATGCGGCAGCATTCTGCACTAGGCTTATATTTCTATATTAAGATATATAAAATGGCTGATGTTAGCTTCGGTCAACTCTTTGACTTTTAAAAGTAATCGGATTGGTTCATCGGGAGGGACTAAGAAAATCATAGTTGTTGTTGTTGTTGTTGTAGCAGCTTGGAGACGCTGAGTTGATAATCCTTAAGTCTATTTTCTATTACAGACTTCGTTCCGGCATATATCCGATTATCGCGGGAACCTATGTTGTTTCATCTACTCAATGTTGTCCGGTTGTTAATTAACATTCGTCTGTTAATTTCAGGGAATGGGTGTTATTTGAGTATTACTGTTTCTATTCTCCACTAGAAGCGCTGCATTTCTGTTAATAGTCGTTATGCTGTTATGTCTATTTTTAGCTTCCCAGTTGACTTGGGTGATCAGATGTTGGTGTAGTGGTAGTGCGACCGGTGAGTTATTTTTAGCTGCAGAAACTCGAATTCTGACTTGGAATTGAACCCAGCACCTTCGGGATCCAAGTCTAATGCACTAACCACTGAGCTACCGAAGGCCACAAAAAATCATAGTATAAGTGAGTCTGACGTAGATCCTATCTCCAATCCAAATCGACAATAATTGACTTACTGGAGTCCTATTCTGTATTGCTCACATGAATATCTCCCTAACAGTACGGACCTTTGCGATGAAAAGAATGGGACTTCAATTATCTCAGGGGATTCGGTCTCAGAGTATTCTTGAGAAATTCGAATACCAACTAACCTACGTAGCACAAACCAGATCTGGAGATAAGGATCGGTCAACTCTTTTAAATTTGTGGTTCCAATGGTTGGTTCATCGGGTGGGATTAAAAAAATCTCACATTTTACCTTAGACCCTGTCATATCAGAATTGACTAAATAGTCAAAGTAAGTCTGACATACAGACTTGCACTTCAACCTAACCTAATATAAGGTACCATCCATCGTCCAAATCTAAAATCAACGATCTACAAAAAATTATTAACTGGAGTGTGACTCTGCCCAGCCCAACGGTCCGGATCACATTCTCCCTTACACTAATGATCTCTGTAAAGACTCTCGAGCCAATATATTTGCCAGAAGAATGAGACAAATTACTCTAATAACGTCAGCGGATTCGATATCAGTGTGTAGACGAGGGGTTCCAATACCAATTGACCTGTTGTAGTACAAACCAGACCTGGAGATAATTAACTTGGCTGATGTTAGCATCGGTCGAAGTGTTCATAATGTGTTCGCCTATCTTAGAGACAGAACCTCACTACTGCGAGGAGATATTTTTCACTTCTCTGGTCTGAGGAGAAGTCCATCTCTCATTGGAGATCTTGACTGTTTTTGCATATGCCAAAGCTTAAATGTGTACAGTGCCTCATTAATCTATGCAAATTCTTTGAGAATTTGTAATATCGTCCCTTTCACAGCAAGTTCATTAACTTTGCAGTTTCCCGGGATATTCGTTAAGAGATCTGCAGCAGTAGAGTGCTGTTTGTGTTGGCAGCCTGGCTGTCGGGGGCCAGTGTTGGTTGTTGTGTTGTTCCTCCCGAGGTGTTCACCGTTGATATATGTTCATAAAAACGATTTATGTTGGGATATTTTCCTGTTACGATTGCTAAGCCGCATGTGCCACGGCTTTGCAGCTACAACGTTCAAAGTCTAACAGGATTGTATTCAGCACTAGATTCCAAATAAGTGGAGACAGTACTCTTCCTTTTGGGCTACCTCTGTTCACACACCTCGTTATAGTTGTGGCCCTGAGACATTCTGTTACACGTCTTCTGGAAAAGATAACCCTATAGATCGTCTACTAAGGAGTAGATAACCCAACTGGACGTCTACTGAGAAGAAGATATAAAAATGGGCCCTCTACTGGTCATCCACTAAACCTGAGATAAGGAAAATATAACCGAAAGGGTCGTTTACTAAGATGTAGATAACCCAACTGGCTGCCTTCTAAAGTGTAAATAACTTTAACTGATCACCTACTAAGCAATAGATAACCCAATTGGTCGTCTACTAAGGAGTAGATAACCCAACTGGTCGTTTGCTGAGGAGTAGATAACCAAACATGTTCTCTACTAAGGAGTAGATAATCCAACCGGTCCTCTACTAAACAGTAGATAACCCAACTTGTCCTACTAGGGAGTACATAACCCAAATGATCCCCTACTAGGGACGTATACTAAGAAGTAGATAACCCAACTTTTTGAATACTAAGGAGTAGATAACTCATTTGGTTGCCTACTAAATAGTAGATTTCTCTGATGTTCTCATAGAATCACACACCATATCGATCATAACTGTTTTGTTTCACTTAACCCTAATTAATTGATTCAAATCAAACCCTACGTGTTCAGATCTGTGACATGTCTAAAGTTTACCAGTCCTAAATTATTTTCTAAATGTCCGCTCTAGCTAGTTTTGTGTACCCACTGTACAATACTCAGCCGCCCGCCATTCTGCCCCCTCGTCACTGCTCGAACTGCTGTTTGTTGTAGCATGTATTGGTCGCATTCATTCAATGTTGTTTGTTGTTTGCTGGGGATGGATGGAAACATGTTCTTTAATTGAACTCATCAATTTTGTTACAATTTTTCTTGTTTTTGTTTTTTTTTTGCCTCTCGCGCGTTCATATCGCTGAAAACAAGGAAAAAACTGACAGCATCCTCTCAATCGTAGTCGCCTCCGTGCAAAGGCTCAATAAATATGAACGGAAGAAATGCAATCGGAATGAAGGAATATTGAGTGTAATGAACGTTTGAAAATTGAAAATGCCACGGGAAGATGTGGTAGGATATGCGCAGACGCGCACTCACTGCATCATTACTTTATCTTTAGTGTCGCGGCCAAGCAACAGCTCCAACAAACCTTAAACTTAATGTGTTATCGATAATTTGAGAAATGTCGCAACACGTTTTCAGCTTCAATTCATTTACAATAAATTGATGTCATTTGGGTGATAATTTAAATACATAATAAAAGCAAAATTCTAAGAAAAAACACATCATTTCCAGTTAATTTCCAGATTTTAATCGTTATCATTTTTCTTTTAAACAGAAACAAAAAACTCAGAAAAAACAAGAACTGAAGACAATTTTTAATATAGAAGGGGAGAATATTATTGTAACCGGAGATACTCGTACATTGAACTATGTTCACTACAGATGTCAGTTTTGCAATTTTTCAGGCGAACAGAAAATATTATGAACTCGTTTTACATCCTTTTCATGTTTTGTTGTCCTGTGATTCATTTACTTAATTGACACCTAAAGAACTGCTGAGTATAATAAATTGTTAAAATTATTGAACTTATTCTGCTTGAGAAGATGTATAAATTAAAAATCATATATTCTACGGTCGACCTATTAGCCATTAAAGGAATATTGAAGAGTATATCTATAAGTTAAATGGTCTTTGCACCCTATGCGGTTATGGTAGAAGATAAGAAACATGTTAACAGCTTCATAAGACTCGTCGAAACGTCCCATACTGAGAGAACTACCCTTCCCCTACGGGAAAATAATTGTTAACTTATCTCAGTCCATTGACTCTGCTTAAATTGGGACCTATCACTAATCTGATGACATAGGGATTTATTGACTGATATGTATCAATTAATTAGGGTTATAGGCACCAAACATTATTGCAGGATATCATACAACTATGTACATCATATAAATCTGCCAGTTGGGTTGTCCACAATGTGTGTTATCTATTCCATAGTGGAACAACGGACGAGTTATCAACTCCTTACTTGACGAGAAGTTGGGTTATCTTCTCGAGTAGATAACTCATCAGTGGAGGACCAGTTGGCCTATCTACTCATTAGTAGAGAACTAGTTAGCGACCTGTTGGGATATCTATTCCTTAGTAGCTGACTAGTTACTCCATAGTTGGCACCCAGTTGGGTTATCCACTCCTTAGTAGATGACCAGTTGGATTATCTATTCCGTAGTAGAGGACCTGTTGGGTTATCTTTTCGTTAGTAAATGACCCGTTGGGTTACCTATTACCAGTTCGGTTATTTCTCCATAGTAGGCGGTCAGTTGGGTTATCTACACCTCAGTAGGCGACGAGTTGGGTTATCTACTTCTTATCTATTCCATAGAAGATGGCCAGCCCCTTAGTAGAACACAACACAAGTTGGGTTATTTACTCCTTAGTAGATGAGAAGTTCGGTTATCTATTCCTTAGTAAAGGACCAGTTGTGTTATTTACTGCTTAGTTGACGGCCACTTAGGTCATGTTTTCATTAGTAGACGACCAATTGGGATATATTTTCTTTAGTTGGGTTATTTATAGCATAGAAATCGCCTAATTGCGTTATCTATGCTTTAGTGTATGAGAAATTGGGTTATCTACTGCCTAGAAGAGAACCAATTGGGCCATATGCATCCTACTTGATGATCAGTTGGGTTGTGTTGTCTTTACTTGATGACCATTTATGTTATATACTCATTAGTAGAGGACAGAGGATTATCTACTTCAGAGTTTACGATAATTTGGGTTATCTACTCCCTAGTAGAGGACCAGTTGGTTTATCTACTCCTTACTTGACGATCATTTGGGTTATCTCTCCTCAGTAGTTGACCCAAATGGTCATCTACATTATTTGTGTTATGTACTCCTTAGATGATAACCCAGCAGGGTTATCTACTCAGTAGAGGACCACCTACTACTTAGTATACGTTTGGTAGTAGAGTTATCTATTCCATAGAAGATGGCCAGCTCCTTAGTAGAACACTAGTTGGGTTACCTATTCCTTACTACATGACAAGTTGGGTTATTTACTCCTTAGTAGATGAGCAGTTGGGTTATCTATTCCGTAGTAAAGGACCGGTTGGGTTATTTACTCCTTAGTAGATGAGAAGTTCGGTTATCTATTCCTTAGTAAAGGACCAGTTGTGTTATTTACTGCTTAATTGACGGCCACTTAGGTCATGTTTTCATTAGTAGACGACCAATTGGGATATATTTTCTTTAGTGTATGACAAGTTGGGTTATTTATAGCATATAAATTTATAATTGCGTTATCTATGCTTTAATGTATGAGAAATTGGGTTATCTACTGCCTTGAAGAGAACCAATTGGGCCATATGCATCCTACTTGATGATCAGTTGGGTTGTGTTGTATTTACTTGATGACCATTTATGTTATATACTCATTAGTAGAGGACAGAGGATTATCTACTTCAGAGTTTACGATAATTTGGGTTATCTACTCCCTAGTAGAGGACCAGTTGGTTTATCTACTCCTTACTTGACGATCATTTGGGTTATCTCTCCTCAGTAGATGACCCAAATGGTCATACACATTATTTGTGTTATGTACTCCTTAGATGATAACCTAGCAGGGTTATCTACTCAGTACAGGACCACCTTATCTATCTACTACTTAGTATACGTTTGGTAGTAGGCGGCCAGTTGGGTTATCTACTCCTCAGTAGGCGACGAGTTGGGTTATCTAGACGACCAGTTGGGTTATCTATTCCATAGAAGATGACCAGCTCCTTAGTAGAACACTAGTTGGGTTACATATTCCTTACTACATGACAAGTTGGGTTATTTACTCCTTAGTAGATGAGCAGTTGGGTTATCTATTCCGTAGTAAAGGACCAGTTGTATTATTTACTGCTTAGTTGACGGCCAGTTAGGGCATGTTTTCATTAGTAGACGACCAATTGGGTTATATTTTCCTTAGTACTCGTATATGACAATTTGGGTTATTTATTCCATATAAATCGGCTAGTTACGTTATCTATGCTTTAGTGTATGAGAAATTGGGTTATCTACTGCCTAGAAGAGAACAAATTGGGCCATCTACATCCTACTTGATGATCAGTTGGGTTGTGTTGTCTTTAGTTGATGACCGATTATGTTATATACTCATTAGTAGAGGACCAGTTGGATTATCTACTTCATAGTTTACGACAATTTGGGTTATCTACTCCCTAGTAGAGGACCAGTTGGTTTATCTACTCCTTATTTGACGATTTTTTGTGTTATCTTCTCCACAGTAGATGACCCAAATGGCCATTTACATTATTTGTGTTATGTACTCCTTAGTTGACGACGTGCTGGGTTATCTACTCAGTAGAGGACCACCTAATCTATCAACTACTTAGTATACGTTCAGTTTGGTAATGACCCCTTAGTAGGTGACCAGTTGGGTTATTTTTTTCTTTTGTAGATGATCAGTTGCTTTATTAACTCCTTAGAAGCTTGGGTTATCTATTCCTATTCTAGTTGAGTTATTTACTTCTTAGAAGGAATTGGGTTATATCTCCTTAGTAAGGTTATGTATTCCTTAGTAAATGACAAATTATTTTATTCACTCCTGGGTTATATATAAGTAATACTTGGTGGACGACCACTTGGATTATCTATTCTTTAGTAGAGGACCATTTGGGACCAGTTTTCGATGTTCAACCATTACATAGCAAACATTTATTTGGGTTCAAAGCTAACTTATGCTATGTGTGACATTGCAGGGTCAGAGGTAATGTAGGTATTCTTTTAGACAAGTACATGGATAATTCACAAAGTGAAAATTACCCAACTCCAATGACAAAGCTATGTAAAATTTACCGTAGCCGTCTGAACACAAGACCACCAGAAGACGGCTTCCTTAGTCAGGAGCTGTATACATTTCAAGCTGATGTTTCTTTGTCAAAACTTGAAACGTACTAACGCCCTGGTGGGGTTATCAAGACCAGACGTCTCGCTTATTGTACATGTCAAGGCGGGTCACTCACAACCTTATTCGGCTGCAGAGATTGCAGTTACTACACGCGTCGTTGTCTTAAACGATAGTGTGGCATCACATAGATGCCACGGGCTTAGTATTACCAAGGAAGTCCCTTATGAAATGGTAGCATTACACCGGGAATCCGAGGTCTATTCCGCAGGTACAAAGTCGAAGCTTAGCTGCATGGGTCTACGCTTAACTTGGTATGAGGTGGAGGACTGTATAAAATTTCTATATTCTACGGATCATATCGCCCTGGTATACCTTCACCTGGAGCAAACGCTCTACCTGCGATTTGGGTTTAAACAACAGCCACCACGAAACTTCCTCAAGTACTGGTCCCAATGATCGAGCTATATATACATATATACCTAAATTCCAATGTTATAACTAGGAATATAGGGCGCCTGATCGACAACGGTAACAGATTAAATCTCTAGACGGAGTTCGTAGATAAGACTACTGTTACTACAAGTTTATGTTCCAATGAAAAATTGTGGCAACAGTCTTCAGAAAAGTTAACACACACAAGCGGGAAAATGCCTGCCTGTATTTGTATCAATGGACGTAGCTTTCACATCGTGGGGAGCGAGGTATCTGCCTCTTCCGTATAAAACCGGTGAACTGCAGTCATGAATTAATCCCCACTAGATCCCAAGATCTGTGATGGTAAGTTGAGGCATTGAGAACACCCCAGAATCCCTGCCACCAGAAAATAACCTTTGGTCAGGTTTTCATAAACGAGTTATTCCCAGATTTTTGTACTATGTGACCTGGGAACTTAATATTAGAACCGACGAAAACAACGAACTGCAAGCGAAGACGAAAACGATGCCGACAGAAGACTTGTTACGCATAGTATCCAATAGCTCTCAGTCTATCAGCAGTGGAAAGTACTCCGCTTATGTCACTCCGACCATAAACGTTTGACACACACAAGTCATCTAGATTTCCGATGTCCTTATAAAGCGGACAAACCCAGAAGGACCTCCACAGCTTCACTCTCTACTGTCTCTAGGGCCACGTCTATTCAAAAAAGCATTTAGAGACCCATGACCAACAGAAAACCAAGATAAAGATCAAAACCAAATTCTGTGGAAGAGAACGCACATCCAATTTGAATCCGTACGTTTTTGTCATACTTGGCTTAACACCTATAAAAGACGCACTCGTACAATTGCGTCTTGCGTTAAAGGATATCTATACTTTCAAGGCCTTCAATGGACCAATCGGGAGATGTTATCGACAACCCTCTCTTCACCTTGAAAAATATTGGGGAACGAATCATTTACAGATCAGCAGATGCCGCGCCCATGAACACTTGGTGGGGATCGGTAGGTACCGATGCACTTTGCAGAAACTCTGGTTACGATGACGAGGAGGAATCAATAGAACATACTCTTCGGAGTTTTGCACACTTGACTGATATTCACATCCGTCAACTCTTGAGCTTTTAAAAACAATCAAATTGGTTAAACGCGAGAGCCCAGCAAAAACGTATTCCTTACGTCCCTAGGGTATCGTAATGGACTACATAGTCTAAGTGAGCCTGACATACAGGCTGCCACTCTAAATCTAATCCAAAATAAACCTAGAATGAAGAATATAATAAAGCTAATGATAATTTTCATTACCAATTTTTTCGATTCTACAGATGGCGTACGCAACAAATCATCAATGAGGGCAATGTAGGAATATTGTCCCGGGCTATGTGGAAAATCGAGCGGTTTGCAACACGAAGGTTCCAAGTTCGAAGACCACAACCAGAAAATAACCATTGGCCAAGTGTATAGTCGTCGAAATTTATTTTTTGGTTAAATTTCTTTCTCTCAGATTAAATTCCAAAATTGTCCTCAAATTCTCCGTTAATTATGGTTAATCAGCTCTACTCTCAACTTTTCTTTAACATTCTCGGCAAATATTCTAGATCCATTTAAATCTCTCGCATTAAGGGATGTAATTAACTTTTAATACCGTTGTGAACGCGCATTGTTGCTCTGTTATTGTTTGCCATTTCTCATAACTGCTAAACCTAAATGAATGAAGGAATGAATCAATGAATGAATATTCTTGACTGACTGACTTAATTCACAATGTCCATTGTTATATATACTCGTATTTTCCAAATCCACCCTCCCTCCTATAGACAATCCATCCACAAATAATAGATCCATTCATAGTTCCCACACCCTCCACGGCGAGCTCTGTCGACTGCCGTCTGTCGCCAGCCGACGCGCGGCATGTCGGATAACTGTAAACAAATTAAGCGCTACGAATTATGAACACGTGTGAAAATATGTTTTCTTGGCTACGAAACACGATATACAACGATTTTCACGATATGCTCTCTATAAAATACAGTAAACATTTGCGCTTACATATGTGTATTAATGCAGAGAGAGAATTGTAGATATTGAAGTAATGCTAAAACACGGTTCTTCTCTCATGTGAGTCTGCTTGTTAACTTTGGAAGAAAAGTCTACACGGCAAAACTCCCACCCCCTTTTTTATGTGAAACACCAAACCTGAGAGAACAATTCCCATTTTTTTAATTTCCCGCTTAATTGTAAACAAATACACATCCCCTCACTGGGTTATTTATGTTCTCCAATTGCAACAACCCCTTAAATCTCCTGCTAAGACGAGGTCTTAATGTTAAAAATAACCCTCTTTTTCTCCCCCTTAAACCACATTAAAGATAACGTTAAATATTGGGTAAATAAATTTCCCATATGAAAAATCTAAAATGTCCCTCCCCAAAAAGGAGGGTTTGCAAATAACCCGTTGTTAGAAGCATAAGCTTAATGCTGAAATCCACCCCTTGTTTTTCTCCTGAAGAATGGGTATTTTATAAATTCCCTCATACAATTCATTAAACTGGGAGAAAATCCCCTAATTTACTCTCTGACTCTCTGCCTGATGTGGAGAATTTCTTCAGCCGAACAAAAATTCCCTTTTAATTAAAAATTCTTTTCAGATTTTTTTCTGTTCTCTCTCCAGCAACTCTGTCGTTATTCTACGAATAACTCTTTTTTATCCCCTCACCTTAGAGAGGAGGGTATATATCATTTGCTACGAGCCAAAAGTGTAACACATCGAAGGAGTGACCTAAGACCCTAAGTAAGTTCGGCGGATATCCGTTTTTGGTCACTTTAAGTCGAATGAGCAATGTCCGTCCGTCTGTCTGCTGGCTGGTGCGCACGATAACTCTCGAAAGGAGTAACCGATTGACTTCAAATTTGGTATGTGGTATTATTTTCTTCTATCTCCGGCTAAGTTCGAAGATGGGCCATATTGGTCCACTACTTCTAGTACCTCCCCCAAAAAGGGTTAACATTTAGTGAAACATTGGTTATGACCAATATTTCACTAATTAAATAAATTAAATAATTAAATAATTATTTAATAACTTCTATACTACTTACTTGAATCCTTTGAAATTCCACATATGAAAAATTGGCGATGATGCCACGCGCCTTCTGGTACCTCCCACACAAATTGACAATTTTTAACCAAAAGTAAATAGTTTATAACTTTATTACCAGTGCAAACAAAGACTTGAAATTTTGTACAGTGTGATGGTTTAATAGTACCTACAATACAGTGGAAAATGGGCATTATTGCCATGCTCCGTTTGGTACACCCCACACAAAGGGACCATTTTGTACCAAAAGTTATCAGCTTATAACCTTAACACCAGTGCATAAAAATACTTGAAATTTTGTACAGCGTAATGTATTTATAGTACCTAGGGCCTAGAGAAGAGTGTCCGTAATTGGCACGCCCCTTTTGGTACCTCCCACACAAATGGACCATTCATAAGTCTGTTTACCCGACTGAACTTTCATACTTGTTATTTAGGCTCATTCTCTTATGTGACAACCCCTGAAATATGAAGTACTAGGCATTTTATACCCCAGGAGAAAACAATTTCACATATTCCAGTTTCCCCGGACCATTCTAGGTAGTCCGTATCCTTTTCAAGCTCATGTGTTCTGCGGTTATCTGGAATGTCCCCGGAGTCATATCAACTAGATTTTTAACTGCTCAGAAATCTCTTTAAAAGATCTACGGCAGTTGAGAGTTGTTCTTGAATGCGGGAATGAAGAAGTCAGGTATTTAATGGCAGCTTGGCTTTCGTAGATTATATTTAATCCAACCTTTGACAGAACATTATATCTCTATTATTATGATAGCTCCCTAATAGTGAACATTTCGGTCTGCTAAATGCGGCAGTGTATATCGTATATCGTGTAGACACCGAGATAAAATCCGCCACCACTAGGAATGTGGCGATTCCATGCATAACAGTCTGGTACTTCGTGTCAAAGAGTGGTTCGGGCAGAGCGTAGTCAGTGATGCCTCTAATATTAGGATTGCTGTTTATCTATCTAAAATGTCCAGAGGCAGCAAATTTGGTATTACATATATAGGGTGATCTAAGTAGAGATACTTTTTTCAATAGCCTTTTTTGACAGATCACGTGTGAGTCGTGTCATGCTGTCATGTCATTTTTGTTAAGTATTGTTTGGCATTTCATCATGGAAAGACTTACGCCTAAACAACGTTTACAAATTATTCAGTTTTATTATCAAAATAATCGTTCGCCAATTGCGCCAAGTACATTTTTTTTAAATCCAAAAAAACACTTTCAAGTCGACCCACGACCTTGACACCCATAAGCAATATTTTAGCTCTCGTTAAGAGCTATCTTTTTGCCATTGACCGATTCCCGATCCGACGTACCGGAATCATCGGTCCATATTTCTTCAAAAATGATTCCGTTGAGAACCGTCAATGGCGACCGTTATAGTGTCATGATAACCGACTATTTGATGCCTGAAATTGAAGCTCGTGATCTCGGCGACATTTGGTTTCAACAAGACGGCGCCACTTCCCACACATCGCATCAATCAATGGATTTATTGAGAGAACACTTCGGTGAGCAGATAATTTCACGTTTTGGGCCGGTCGATTGGCCACCAAGATCATGCGATATCACACCGTTAGACCTTTTCCATGTGGGGATTTGTAAACTCTAAAGTTTATGCGGACAAACCCGCTTCGATTCAGGCCTTGGAGCAAAACATCACGCGTGTCATTCGCCAGTTACCAGTCGAAATGCTCGATTGAGTCATCGAAAATTTGACTCAACGGATGGACCATCTGAGACGTAGCCGCGGCCAACATTTGATAGACATAATCTTCAAAAAATAAATGCCAAAAAATTTTCTTTCAAATGATAATAAACATTCCACATTCAATTTGAATTTTCTGTGTTTTTTCTTTAAACAAGTAGGGAAGCTCGAAATGGATCACGCTATATAATGTTCGACAAACATTGTGACTCCGGAGGTCATCTGGTATAATAAATAAATTTTGTCTTCTTCCACTTTGTAGACGATTATTTCTCCTACTACATCGGAATAAATTCCCAAATCTCCAGAGAACATTTTATGAAAAAGGTATTTCTCTGCAATTCATTGGATCTTAATTTTTTCGTTCCCCTTGCCAATTTCAAATACCCCATTGGTATTTTGATGAGGAAATAAAATCCCTGCTTCGACTAACTAAAGGGGAGAGTTACCCCATCAATTGTTACACATTGACATCTCCGATGAAATGTGCCTCTTTTTAAAAATATACCTATTATGGTCACAATCCCCTTTGTAAAGCAATCAACCAAATATGCTTAACAAATAATGGGTATTTTTGCTTGAATTGAGAAAAAATCCCCCTTTTGCCTCGCATTTCTCCACTTTTGTAAATATACCAATTTGATTTGCAGTCTAATTCCCCCTTACAAAGGCAGCCACATATTAATAATGGTTATTTTGTTGAATTGAGAAATATACTCGATCTCCTCTCTGAATTGGAGAGCTCCTCAGTCATTGCTTGAAACGCTGCAACTGATTAAGGGGTTAAATAAGGAAATTTAATTTTCTCCTCGACTTTGGTCCATCTCTGATGAAATGTGCCTCTTTTTAAAAATATACTTACCACCTATTATGGTCATATTCCCCTTTGTAAAGCTATCAACCAAATATGCTTAACGAATACTGGGTATTTTTGCTTGAATAGAGAAAAAAATCCCCTTTTTGCCTCGCATTTCTCCACTTTTGCAAATATACCAGCTTGATTTGCAGTCAAATTCCCCTTTTCAAATGCAGCAACTTATTAATAATGGTTATTTTGTTGAATTGAGAAATATACCCGTTTTTCTCTCTCTGACTTGGAGAGCTCCTCAGTCATTGCTTGAAACACTGCAACTGATTAAGGGGTTATTAGAAGACATTTTATTTTCCCCCTCGACTTAGGTTAAATGGGGTAATATGAAAAAATCCCATTTACTCACGCTGAGAATTGGAGACTTTTGTAGTCAAGGCTTTAATGAATACGATCAAGGAGGTGGTTGAAAGCAAATAAAAATCCCCTTATGTTTTCAACGTATTTCTCCTTCTGATGTGTTCCTATTTGGCGAATATAGCAACATTATTTGTGACCACCAAATTCCCTCTCAGGGGTTTAGTTAAGAAAGTATCGACAAGTTCCCGTTTAAAGTACTCCTTATATAAATTCCCCGTTAATGTAGGACATTTTTGCTTACTCTCTAAATTGAAGAGTTCTTTAGTCCATGCTTTAATTAATGCGATAAAAGGGGTTTGAAAGCAAAAAAAAAATCCTCATATGCTCCTCTTTTGCGAATATAGCAACATAATTGATGACCACATGCCCCATATCGATATCTTCATTCCATTTAAATTCTAAATAATATACATATAAATTAACCTTTAATTAACCATTTCTGATACCGAATAATAATTTACTTCCAATTTTTGTAGACTCTCAAAGAACCTCAAACAAACGCCTACAAATAGATCCTCAAACATCTGAGAATTGTTCATATTCCCCATAAAATTTGTAAATATATTTTTTTATTTCTTGATCTTCTCCTTTGCATTTCATGACCTGGCCCCGACATTACTCCTAATTGATGCTAAAGTGAAAATAAATTCCCCATACTTTTTCTCTCTTTGGGCAAAATATTATCCTTTGACAACTATATTTCCTTCCCCGTAATCATGCAATTATCTTCTGCCTTAATTTCGATTTCTCCAACATGTTGATGGGAAATCTTTATATTAGATGGGAAATCTTAAATACGCTTTAAAATATTCCCCATTATAATTTTAAAAATATACCTGTTCTTATAATTCTTCCTACTTGGGGAATAATCTTCTAGATGTAATCCCATTAAACGTTCTCCTTTTGCTGTATAATAGGAGATTGATGCTGTATAAAAGGAGAATTGATCTTAGAGGAGTTTAAAAAATACCCAAAATGAGAAAGTTTAATTTAAATGGAGAGCTTCGTTGGGAGATTTTTGCTCATGACTGAGAATTGAGATGATTTTTACCATAAACACTCAAACTAATAGATGGTCCGTCCATAAACACTCAAACTAATAGATGGTCCGTCGTACTCTTTAAAAAGTGACAGTTACGAACGATTAAATTTTTGACAGTTGTTTTGCTCTCTTCGAGATATTTTGGCACTCTCTTGTTAGCTCTCAAGATTTAATTTGCCGATTTAAAGATGTGTTTTTTGCTATTTTATTTTAAAAATCAATTGTGTTTGCTCCAATTGTGATTGTAAAGTGAAATGTTTGAGGAAAAATGCCAAAAGTATGTATAAAAAATAAAAACAAATTTGTGCTCTTTCTTCTCTTAACTACTAATGTCAAAAATTTAATCGTTCGTAACTCGAGAAATTTGCTTAAGGGAGCGAAGGACCATCTAGTAGTTTGAGTGTTTATGATCAAAACGGTCTTGCTCCGATTTTTGGTAAAGCCAAGCACGCTGTTCAACAGATGGGACAGACGATTGCTAATAGTCAAACGATAAACACCGACATGATCATTTCAATCTATTCATTGTTGTGAACTTTTCATAAAAATTTAATATACATTCATATTAAGAACTATTCATTATAGTTGATTGAACATATATTTTCTCCTCCCATAGGTATTCTTTATACATATCTCTTTCCCCAATATTGGAACCCTACAAAAATAATTTAAAACAGATTCTCGTAGAAATTCCTTATTAAAAAGCACATATTTTTATTGACAGATCTTTTCCATTTCATTGCTGGGCCTTCGCATTGATCCGAATTGGTGCGAGAATCCCAATCAGGGTAAATATTCTCCTTTGATATTCATGTTTCCTTCTCCGTAGTCATATTGTTTTTCTCTGCCTTCATTTGAAATTCTCCAACTTCATCTTAAATCTTTCAAACTAATAGATGGTCCGTCGTACTCTTTAAAAAGTGACAGTTACGAACGATTAAATTTTTGACAGTTGTTTTGCTCTCTTCTAGATATTTTGGCACTCTCTTGTTAGCTCTCAAGATTTAATTTGCCGATTTAAAGATGTGTTTTTTGCTATTTTATTTTAAAAATCAATTGTGTTTGCTCCAATTGTGATTGTAAAGTAAAATGTTTGAGGAAAAATGCCAAAAATATGTATAAAAAATAAAAACAAATTTGT
This sequence comes from Eudasyphora cyanicolor, assembly GCA_963930755.1. Lineage (NCBI taxonomy): Eukaryota > Metazoa > Arthropoda > Insecta > Diptera > Muscidae > Eudasyphora > Eudasyphora cyanicolor. The sequence goes on from OZ005735.1 coordinate 240,983,494, forward strand.
GCTCTTTCTTCTCTTAACTAGTAATGTCAAAAATTTAATCGTTCGTAACTCGAGAAATTTGCTTAAGAGAGCGAAGGACCATCTAGTAGTTGAGTGTTTATGTTCTAGATCGCCTTTTGATGCCGAAAAATCTAAAATTTTGTAGACTTTTTGTACTCTCAGAGAAGTAAAAATATGACCATTTTGTGTTTTTTGAACCATTTATGGTGTGGATACCTCAATTGGTTGACCACTACGGTGTTCGTCTTGGTAGCTCCGTTCATCCCAATATTTTGTAGTTGTAAACGAAGGAGAAGACTCCTCCAAAGTAGAATCTAGCTCGGTTTTAATATTGGTTGGACTGATACATTTCAAATGAAAGTATTGTAATACATATCGGTGACCAATTTTTTTCCATGTTTTCATATTCAATGAGATTGTTTACTTTTGAGTGCTCAAAAAAAACTAAACAATGGGCGCCTTGAAACTTAAAACATATGTTTTAGAAGGTTGCCACTTTCCTCGAAAGTATTTATTTTTTAAAAACTACTACAGTTATCTTATATGTCAGGTCGGCTAATTTTGGGATCGCTCTCGTACATTTGTTCTTCTGACTTTTCCGTTATAACTTTTACTCCAATATTATGTCCCATCAGATACATACATACATATATCATGGATTCATATTTAATTATCGTTTTGTATGCTCAGACTGCCACATTTTTTTATTGATTAATTTTTTAAATTGCTCAGAATTGGTTTGGCGAGAAATTAAATTATCTATAGAAATTTCTTATTCTGCATAAACCATTCTCGTTTTACATCTTTCCACTTCTACAACACACTATGCAACAAATTAACACTTTTTTTTAAAAATACGAGGACTTGGCACTAAGGTTCGATTCTACTATCAAAGGTTAATATTACCCTACACTCGGTTTGGCTAAAAAAATGCGGGAAAACATTTTTTTTCGCATAAAATATTAACACACTTTTTTCAGCCTATTCTTAGCTACATTATTGCCAAAGATAGTTAAGCGGTATTACCAAGTCTGAATTAGTTGTTGGGCAAGAGCTGATGACAACGCTTTTTCGAGGAGCTTACTGATTTTCAGAAACTTTTGAGACCCATAAAAAAAAATTGGTCACCAATTTCGCCAAACCGAGTAAGGGTTATACTACCCTTTGGTAGTAGAATCAAAACTATACTGTCAAGTCCGTGTATTTTTTTCACTGTTGCACAGCGTTATCAAGCAAATACCCTCCGCTTCTGGATACAAATTCTACTTGGATATTTTTCCTCCCTTGCAATCACGATTCATCTGGATTTTATCCTTTTAAATTTACCATCTTTTTTGGATTGATTTCCTGATCTCCTTTTGCATTTCGTGGCTAGGGTCACACATTACTCCTAACTGGTGCCATTGAGAAATGAGTAATCCCAATACTTTATGTTCCGGGCGAAATGTTCTCCTTCGACATCCACATTTCCTCTTCTGTAATGCTGCAAATAACCTCTACCTTCATTTCGGTTTCTCCAACATAATCCTGTTCCCATCTTAAATATGCTTTAAACTATTCTCCTCTGATATCTTCTGATTATAATTTGGAAAAATATATTTTTTCTTCTAACTCTCCCTGTTTGGGGAATTTCCTATAGTCCCCTTTATGCAAGTCCCTTTAATGATCCCCAATATAATTTTTCTTCTACTCTCCCTGTTTGGGAAATTTCCTACGGTCTCCTTTATACATGTCCCTTAAATGATCCCCAATATCCTTATATATTTTTAAATGATCTGTAGGAATTTCTTATTCTCTTTTCTCTTCTATATTCATAATGTATTCTTTAAACATTCTCCTTCGACATCCGCATTTCCTCTTCCGTAATCATGCAAATATCCTCTGCATTAATTTCTCCAACGGTTTCTCCAACATAATCTTATTCCCATCATAAAAAAATAGTTTAAAGAATCTCCCCTGAATAATATCACTTTTCCTCTAAGTCTCCCTGTTTGGGGAATTTTCAATAGTCTTCTTTATGCAAGTCCCATTAATGATCCCCCATATCTTCCTTTTTAAATGATCTGAAGGAATTTCTTATTCGTGGTAAAACATTCCTCCTTGATATCTTTCCTCCTCTATAATCGGGAAAATATTCTCCTCCGTTTTGGGTTCTCCATCATCACCATGACCCCATCTCATATATTCTTTTACATATTCTCCTATTATATATCCCCCCCTAGTTGTGGAAAATATCCCATATTCGAAATTTCCTCCTGACTCCTCGTGTTTGGGCAGTTCACCATCATCTCCTATATACTCCCCGGAAATGTCCCTCTTTTAAGTTTAAAGTTAAGTCTCTAACATATTCTCCTTGATATTTACCCATTATAATTGAGAGAAGTACCCATTTTCTCCTAATTTTCCCTATTTTGATAATTTCCCGTTGTCACTATACTTCCCCTAAATATCCCCCTCAAAGGGGATCCCCTTTTGATATAAAAAATACTTGTTCCCCAATTTGTGTACTCTCAGAGAAGCTTAAACAAAATTTCCCCAAAATGAGAGAGCCATATTTGCTCTTTTCGGAGATTTTTGGGCACAAGAATCTGCGAGTTTGCGCAACTGAATCTGCTGACTCTCAACTCTCTGAGGTTTCACACAATTAAAACGATCTCGGTTCGCTTTTTTGGCGAAGTTAAGCACGATTTTCAACAGACGCCGCAGACGATTGCTAATAGCCCAGCGATGAACACCGATATGATCTTTCGGGGGAAAAAGGTTTGCTATTATGGAAGATTGTTGTGATGCTGATCGTCTGCTGATTGTTGTTGATACTCGTTGTACCACGAAGAGAAGGCACACTTGGTTGTTGCTTAGCTGGAGGTAGGATAGGTGCGCCAAAATACCCAATATATCTAAATATGTCTATCTGCCATGAGCAAGAACATTCATGAGCCGCTCTATTGAATTTCTGGTGGCTGTATTAATGATCGGCTTTTAAGAGTCAGCAAGCATGTGCATGCATCTATTTGTGGCGGTTCTGCGCTTCGGCAATTTTTTCATTCGTTAGTCGGTCGGTCTTCGGTCTGGTCTGGTCTAGTCTGGTCTATTCTGTTTTGGTTTAGGGTATGGTTGGGTTAGGTTAGGTAGGTGATCATAGCAGAAATGAACATTTCGATCGGTTGGTCGGTCGGATGGAGCACTTAGCCGAAGATAATGACGATGATCATCGTCCATCGTCATCTTTGGTGAACAGTTGTTTTTCCGTCGTTGGTTTTCGCAAAAAAAAAAAAAATACTGAAACGTATGTAAAGCTTTTGAAAATGTAATGTTGTTTTGTGGATGCGATCACTGCTCTGGCTTTTGCTGATTTGTAATCATGCGGAAATGATCACAATGACCTTTCGGCAAGATCATTTATGTTTAATGTTTCTTATGGTATAAGACAACCAAACGAACGAGCGATCGACCGACAGTCGGACGGACAGTATTTGTTGCTGCTGCTGCTAAGTTTGACTCCTCGTCTCTGGGTTGCTGCTTGCCAGTAATATGGTTCGGATGGATGATGATGGCTGGATGTTGTTGCTTGAGATCTGTTTGCTGTTTGCATTCTAAAAGCTCACTTGTTGTAGTCATCGTTCGTCGTTGGTTGTTTTTTTTCTTTCATTTTTGGTTCATGAAAGGTTTTAGATGTTATTGTTACTGTTCGTTCGATTCCGTTTCTGGCAGAGATCATCTTTTTGGCTTACAGATATTGACCATTGGCGTTTGTAGTTTTTATTTGAGACTGACAATGCGGGCTTAGAGATGATCATCGCACAGTGGATCATGGTCGTCTAGAGTTGTAGGAAAATATGACTATTGGCTTTTATGACGATAAACATACATCCTCGCTGTTCTATGAAGATCTTAAGAATACATACCTCAGAACGATCGGAAATCTGTTTCGAGACAGTAAGTAGAACGACAGATGATAGGTGACTCTTACCACACAGGACGTAGGTACTGTGCAAGTTTCTCTTATTTCTGTGGAAGCTGCTATCGTTTATGCGACTTTGGTAGGGGATAGTTTAGTGGCAGCTTTGCTGCCTTGTTCTCATTCTGTGGAAACTCTATTCGCAGCACGAAGTCTGAAGTTGATAGTTGAACGATGACGTATCGTTGTGCGTGAACACCGCACTCAAAAGAGTTGTAGGAAAATTGGAAACCGCGACCCGGTTCAGCTCCATAAATGACATACTAAATAGCTGAATGTTTGAAAAACCATAGCCAGCCTTAATTCCCTACGAGAAATAGGATCTGCAAGAAAAAGGATCGGCACTCAGAATGTCTCATTCATATGAAAATAATAGATATCTTTAACATGATTTTGTCATTGCAGATAATGACTTGACACTGTACCGGACCAAAGGAATATGTATGTAAAGGGTGGTTAAATTGTAAGGGCCGGTGTTGTATGTGAACCACACCTAAACGTCAAGTTTTTTTCTGCATTTCATTTGACATTTCTCAATTTCAGACTAAATCAATTTGAACCATGGAAAGATACACAATCGAGCAACGCGTTAAAGTTTTTTAAGCCTTTTACGAAAATGGGCGTTCAAATCAAAATACATTTCGTGCACTTCGTGATGTTTTTTTTGATCAGCATAATCGACCAAATGTGTCCACAATCGGGAGAATTGAGCGTAAATTTCAGCAAACCGGGTCTGTAGGAGATGTGAAAACACCTGTGCATGCTCGCTCAGTTCGTTTGGTGCGGCTTATGGGCTGGCGATGTCATCGGGCCATACTTCTTCGAAATGAGGTCGGTCAGGCAGCTACTGTCAATGGCGTTCGCTATCGTGAGATGATAACGAACTTTTTATGGCCCGAATTGGATGTGGATGGATGTGGACAATATGTGGTTTCAACAGGACGGTGACACTTGCCACACAGCTAACGAAACAATGGCTCTTTTGCACAATAAATTCAATGGCCGTGTTATCTCACGTCGTGGCGATGTCAATTGGCCGCCAAGATCATGTGATTTGACACCGTTGGACTTCTTTCTTTGGGGTTATGTGAAAGAAATGGTGTACGTCGATAAGCCAGCAACAATTCAAGAGCTAAAGGATGAGATAATTCTGCACATTGACGGCATACAACCTCAATTATGCCTCTGCGTCATCGAAAATTTGGACCATCGGATGGAGGTGTGCCGCCGAGGTCGCGGCGGCCATTTGGCCGATATTTTGTTCCATACACTGAAAAAAAAAATTGTCATAAAATTAAAGAAATTCTCCAAAGACGTCCTTATTCTTCAAAATAAGTACACTTTGTACTTAAAATTAAGTAAATTACTTATTATTTTTATTTTATTTATTTATATGAATTACAATACAAAGTAAATTTATATTCTAATTTTAAGGTCCAGGGAAAGGCCGGGTTACAAAGACCATATGGCTGAATTTTGCAGCGACAGACCAGAGCCTCTGGTGGGAATCGAACCCACGACCCCCAAACTCATAGGCGAGTACGCTACCAACTCGCCTACTGGGGCGCTCAAAATTACTTAATATTATTGAAATTATCTATATTTATATATATAAAATGTACTTATGTTAAAAACTAATGACGTCTTTGGAGCATTTCTTTAATTTTATGACAATTTTTTTTTCAGTGTACATAATTGAACCATACCAATATTATCATAATAAAAATAAATGACAATAATTTCCTAAATAATTTGTGTTTTATTCAAAATCAGCATCGGCCCTTAAAATTTAACCATCCTTTATTTTATTTCAACCTAATTCTTGCACGAATAGAAATTTTCTATGCCACTCTTCGTTTCCCCCAAATGTCACCAAATTTTCTTTCCAAACCACTGTGTCTCCTTTCAATAAATTTTGCAACCAACGAAGATGTTCACATTCAACTGCTTTGGATTTATTTTTCTTTCGTTTTATGGAAAAGTTTCCGTATTTGTTTTGTTATTGCTGTTTATATTGATCTTATAATCATCTTATTTGCATTACAAGTCCGTCCGTCTGTCCGTACATTCGCTATGATTTCAAATTTTAGCATCAGCGCTCTCAACGCTTTGGCAATCTTATTCCGTACGACCTTTTGATCTGTTTTCATCTTCTTGGGACCAGAGCTTCTCATTTTTTTGTGTTGCCGCTGGTGGTGATGCTGAGGTGCAATTTGAAATCTTTCTTCTCGGTTCATTTGGAAGAGATTGTTGTGGCCTTTTTGCCTGTAAATTATATACAATGAGGCATTACAATTCACTGGGATGTCGGATGATCGTTTTGTGGCTTTGGGAAGCTATGACTCTCAAGGTGAACTTTTAAAATATAATTTGTATTGATCGTTGAGGCTTTGTGGATGTTGGGGGATTTTTAAAATTGAATTGTTCACTTTTGATGTAGTTGCCGGGCGATGAATGCTGTGGTCGGGATGGTTTGGGTGATGGGTGACGGACTAGCTGGGGTGGTCATGATCGCCAACGCAAAGGAATGTTATTATGGTGATCAGCGAAGGATCTAGGAAAAGTTTAGTGGGATATTGAGAACAATAAAGCTGTACTAATGTGAAGACGAAATTATTTAATAACACAGAACTTTTTGCAAGGTTTGTGGGATATTGAGAACAATAAAGCTGTACTAATGTGAAGACGAAATTATTTAATAACACAGAACTTTTTGCAAGGTTTGGCTTAGGCACGAGGAAGTCAGGCAGTCAATGAAAGGTGGACGGATGTCTAGCACCAGTAGAGTAGCTAGACAAATCTGGCCAAGATTCAAACTGGGAAGGTCAAAATGTCTCCTCGCACTAGAGAGGAAAATACTGTATACGTTAGTGTCACTTCTGCCGGGACACTGTCTGATCAATGAACAAGGCAGAAGGTTAGGTATGGAGTCTAATGACTTCTGTAGCAGATGTGATAATGAGGAAATAGTGGAGAGCATTGGGCACCTGCATTGCTACCGTTTCTCATTAAGTAAACGACGTCTGGATATACTAGGGTCCGCCTTTCTAGGAAGTCTGACAGATCTTTCCTGCACCGATATTCGTACTATTGATAACTTTGTTTATAAAACAGGTTGGTTTCTATGAGGGGCATATTTGCCCGTGGTATCACTGGGGACCTACCTTGGTCTACGTGAGCTGGCAAAGCTGGCTGCCACCCTAACATAAACCAGCTGCAGTCGTATGGACAGGGATCAGTCAGTCAATCAATATCCAATGATTTTGTAAATTTACATACATATGTATATACATATGTAACAATGTCTAACATTTTCAACAGACCCCTCGTCTTTAGATCTTCCAACTCTTGGAGTATTTATCCTTCTGTGGCATCATCATCACCAACATCCATCCCATCCACCTGGCCAAACCATAACCCCTCATGTAATGCATGTTTTAATATGTAATAATTTCGTTTTGTTTAATTTTAAAGTAACGAAATTGCAACGAAGTAAATGCATTGAACTTATCTCCCAAAGCTTGAACAAAGAACATCATTTCATAAAACTTGCAAAAAGAAAACAAAAAAAAACAATCAAAACACTAAACAATATCCGAACGGGGGACAAGAGCACTCTATGGTCGAATCCTTTCATCATATTCATGATCGTTGCAGATCAGAGGTCAGTTCGTCGTAGTGCTTCATTGCCCACCTTTAAGTCTTCCTTTGGTTTGGGAAATAATAACAAAATCACGCACAAGTATTACGAATTGCAATTGGAGTTTCATCATTGGGCAAGTGCAGGTTTTGGAGCTGCTGTGCACATGGCCCAATCATGAAATTGATCTTTCCGACACGAAATCTTATCGGTATATTCAGTTTGTGTTCCTTTTGGATCAAATGTTATTTTCGCTCTGTCCGTGTAATGTGATTTAACGCCTAATCTCAGGGATTGAATGTACTATTGGCATTATTATTTTGATTCACTTGATTGAATGTTATGGCATTCGGATCAATGTTGTTTTGTGCTCGCAACGAATTGAACTATAAACATACATATGTATGTGGATGAACGAGTATATGTTACACTGAAAAACGAAAAGCAGGATTCAGTTACAAAGTTTGTGTAGCCAATTAAAATTGTTTGATATTGAACCTGTAGTCAAAGTTGTATAACTCCGGTCGACAAAAACATTTTTTTTCTTAGGTTTCTGTTTTAATGCATAGGTTCTGATGCTAGATGCAACCAAAAACGCAATAATATCCATTCTTAGCTTTAAAAAAATACGATTTTTTGGTTGGTGGTTTTTCTGAATTGACTCTAGTTCTTGCGATTAACCTTGATATTGCAAAATTGGGAGGACGAACCACATATTTTGGCATAACTCGAGAACCATTATTCAAATTTTTTTCAAGAACGTTGTAAAGAATTCATAACTTCATACAATACCATCTTTCAATCCGTTCAGCGGTTTCGATGATATCTTATAAAATATTGCAAAAAAAACTATTTTAAAATAAAAGCATCATGAAAATATCAAAAAATTAAAAATGTAAAATTAAACAATTATAAAATCAGAAAATTCCCAAGAAAAATCCATGTATAATCTAAAAAGTAGTAGCGAGGAAAACCATCACTTTTTTGAAATTAGAAAATTTGCAGTTATTTCTACAAAAACAAAAATGAAACTAAAATTGAACACATAAAAACCAGACCCAAAAATCGTGTCGACTGGTGTAATTTATTAAGGTCACACGGTTGCATTTTTTTGACATTTTGCTGACAATATTGTAAGATCTGACCAAAGTGTGTACCAGCCTTAAGTATTAGTATTAGTATTGGTATTAGTATTAGTATTAGTATTAGTATTAGTATTAGTATTAGTATTAGTATTAGTATTAGTATTAGTATTAGTATTAGTATTAGTATTAGTATTAGTATTAGTATTAGTATTAGTATTAGTATTAGTATTAGTATTAGTATTAGTATTAGTATTAGTATTAGTATTAGTATTAGTATTAGTATTAGTATTAGTATTAGTATTAGTATTAGTATTAGTATTAGTATTAGTATTAGTATTAGTATTAGTATTAGTATTAGTATTAGTATTAGTATTAGTATTAGTATTAGTATTAGTATTAGTATTAGTATTAGTATTAGTATTAGTATTAGTATTAGTATTAGTATTAGTATTAGTATTAGTATTAGTATTAGTATTAGTATTAGTATTAGTATTAGTATTAGTATTAGTATTAGTATTAGTATTAGTATTAGTATTAGTATTAGTATTAGTATTAGTATTAGTATTAGTATTAGTATTAGTATTAGTATTAGTATTAGTATTAGTATTAGTATTAGTATTAGTATTAGTATTAGTATTAGTATTAGTATTAGTATTAGTATTAGTATTAGTATTAGTATTAGTATTAGTATTAGTATTAGTATTAGTATTAGTATTAGTATTAGTATTAGTATTAGTATTAGTATTAGTATTAGTATTAGTATTAGTATTAGTATTAGTATTAGTATTAGTATTAGTATTAGTATTAGTATTAGTATTAGTATTAGTATTAGTATTAGTATTAGTATTAGTATTAGTATTAGTATTAGTATTAGTATTAGTATTAGTATTAGTATTAGTATTAGTATTAGTATTAGTATTAGTATTAGTATTAGTATTAGTATTAGTATTAGTATTAGTATTAGTATTAGTATTAGTATTAGTATTAGTATTAGTATTAGTATTAGTATTAGTATTAGTATTAGTATTAGTATTAGTATTAGTATTAGTATTAGTATTAGTATTAGTATTAGTATTAGTATTAGTATTAGTATTAGTATTAGTATTAGTATTAGTATTAGTATTAGTATTAGTATTAGTATTAGTATTAGTATTAGTATTAGTATTAGTATTAGTATTAGTATTAGTATTAGTATTAGTATTAGTATTAGTATTAGTATTAGTATTAGTATTAGTATTAGTATTAGTATTAGTATTAGTATTAGTATTAGTATTAGTATTAGTATTAGTATTAGTATTAGTATTAGTATTAGTATTAGTATTAGTATTAGTATTAGTATTAGTATTAGTATTAGTATTAGTATTAGTATTAGTATTAGTATTAGTATTAGTATTAGTATTAGTATTAGTATTAGTATTAGTATTAGTATTAGTATTAGTATTAGTATTAGTATTAGTATTAGTATTAGTATTAGTATTAGTATTAGTATTAGTATTAGTATTAGTATTAGTATTAGTATTAGTATTAGTATTAGTATTAGTATTAGTATTAGTATTAGTATTAGTATTAGTATTAGTATTAGTATTAGTATTAGTATTAGTATTAGTATTAGTATTAGTATTAGTATTAGTATTAGTATTAGTATTAGTATTAGTATTAGTATTAGTATTAGTATTAGTATTAGTATTAGTATTAGTATTAGTATTAGTATTAGTATTAGTATTAGTATTAGTATTAGTATTAGTATTAGTATTAGTATTAGTATTAGTATTAGTATTAGTATTAGTATTAGTATTAGTATTAGTATTAGTATTAGTATTAGTATTAGTATTAGTATTAGTATTAGTATTAGTATTAGTATTAGTATTAGTATTAGTATTAGTATTAGTATTAGTATTAGTATTAGTATTAGTATTAGTATTAGTATTAGTATTAGTATTAGTATTAGTATTAGTATTAGTATTAGTATTAGTATTAGTATTAGTATTAGTATTAGTATTAGTATTAGTATTAGTATTAGTATTAGTATTAGTATTAGTATTAGTATTAGTATTAGTATTAGTATTAGTATTAGTATTAGTATTAGTATTAGTATTAGTATTAGTATTAGTATTAGTATTAGTATTAGTATTAGTATTAGTATTAGTATTAGTATTAGTATTAGTATTAGTATTAGTATTAGTATTAGTATTAGTATTAGTATTAGTATTAGTATTAGTATTAGTATTAGTATTAGTATTAGTATTAGTATTAGTATTAGTATTAGTATTAGTATTAGTATTAGTATTAGTATTAGTATTAGTATTAGTATTAGTATTAGTATTAGTATTAGTATTAGTATTAGTATTAGTATTAGTATTAGTATTAGTATTAGTATTAGTATTAGTATTAGTATTAGTATTAGTATTAGTATTAGTATTAGTATTAGTATTAGTATTAGTATTAGTATTAGTATTAGTATTAGTATTAGTATTAGTATTAGTATTAGTATTAGTATTAGTATTAGTATTAGTATTAGTATTAGTATTAGTATTAGTATTAGTATTAGTATTAGTATTAGTATTAGTATTAGTATTAGTATTAGTATTAGTATTAGTATTAGTATTAGTATTAGTATTAGTATTAGTATTAGTATTAGTATTAGTATTAGTATTAGTATTAGTATTAGTATTAGTATTAGTATTAGTATTAGTATTAGTATTAGTATTAGTATTAGTATTAGTATTAGTATTAGTATTAGTATTAGTATTAGTATTAGTATTAGTATTAGTATTAGTATTAGTATTAGTATTAGTATTAGTATTAGTATTAGTATTAGTATTAGTATTAGTATTAGTATTAGTATTAGTATTAGTATTAGTATTAGTATTAGTATTAGTATTAGTATTAGTATTAGTATTAGTATTAGTATTAGTATTAGTATTAGTATTAGTATTAGTATTAGTATTAGTATTAGTATTAGTATTAGTATTAGTATTAGTATTAGTATTAGTATTAGTATTAGTATTAGTATTAGTATTAGTATTAGTATTAGTATTAGTATTAGTATTAGTATTAGTATTAGTATTAGTATTAGTATTAGTATTAGTATTAGTATTAGTATTAGTATTAGTATTAGTATTAGTATTAGTATTAGTATTAGTATTAGTATTAGTATTAGTATTAGTATTAGTATTAGTATTAGTATTAGTATTAGTATTAGTATTAGTATTAGTATTAGTATTAGTATTAGTATTAGTATTAGTATTAGTATTAGTATTAGTATTAGTATTAGTATTAGTATTAGTATTAGTATTAGTATTAGTATTAGTATTAGTATTAGTATTAGTATTAGTATTAGTATTAGTATTAGTATTAGTATTAGTATTAGTATTAGTATTAGTATTAGTATTAGTATTAGTATTAGTATTAGTATTAGTATTAGTATTAGTATTAGTATTAGTATTAGTATTAGTATTAGTATTAGTATTAGTATTAGTATTAGTATTAGTATTAGTATTAGTATTAGTATTAGTATTAGTATTAGTATTAGTATTAGTATTAGTATTAGTATTAGTATTAGTATTAGTATTAGTATTAGTATTAGTATTAGTATTAGTATTAGTATTAGTATTAGTATTAGTATTAGTATTAGTATTAGTATTAGTATTAGTATTAGTATTAGTATTAGTATTAGTATTAGTATTAGTATTAGTATTAGTATTAGTATTAGTATTAGTATTAGTATTAGTATTAGTATTAGTATTAGTATTAGTATTAGTATTAGTATTAGTATTAGTATTAGTATTAGTATTAGTATTAGTATTAGTATTAGTATTAGTATTAGTATTAGTATTAGTATTAGTATTAGTATTAGTATTAGTATTAGTATTAGTATTAGTATTAGTATTAGTATTAGTATTAGTATTAGTATTAGTATTAGTATTAGTATTAGTATTAGTATTAGTATTAGTATTAGTATTAGTATTAGTATTAGTATTAGTATTAGTATTAGTATTAGTATTAGTATTAGTATTAGTATTAGTATTAGTATTAGTATTAGTATTAGTATTAGTATTAGTATTAGTATTAGTATTAGTATTAGTATTAGTATTAGTATTAGTATTAGTATTAGTATTAGTATTAGTATTAGTATTAGTATTAGTATTAGTATTAGTATTAGTATTAGTATTAGTATTAGTATTAGTATTAGTATTAGTATTAGTATTAGTATTAGTATTAGTATTAGTATTAGTATTAGTATTAGTATTAGTATTAGTATTAGTATTAGTATTAGTATTAGTATTAGTATTAGTATTAGTATTAGTATTAGTATTAGTATTAGTATTAGTATTAGTATTAGTATTAGTATTAGTATTAGTATTAGTATTAGTATTAGTATTAGTATTAGTATTAGTATTAGTATTAGTATTAGTATTAGTATTAGTATTAGTATTAGTATTAGTATTAGTATTAGTATTAGTATTAGTATTAGTATTAGTATTAGTATTAGTATTAGTATTAGTATTAGTATTAGTATTAGTATTAGTATTAGTATTAGTATTAGTATTAGTATTAGTATTAGTATTAGTATTAGTATTAGTATTAGTATTAGTATTAGTATTAGTATTAGTATTAGTATTAGTATTAGTATTAGTATTAGTATTAGTATTAGTATTAGTATTAGTATTAGTATTAGTATTAGTATTAGTATTAGTATTAGTATTAGTATTAGTATTAGTATTAGTATTAGTATTAGTATTAGTATTAGTATTAGTATTGGGTGATTCCAACGGAACGGGTGTGACATTGTTACTGAGTATTTTCCTGATTATGATATATATAATTTATAACGACAACTCACAATGGGTGGTTTATGTAGATATTCATAAGTGTTACCTACTGACATGCGAGGAAATTAAATAATATTTTTTATAAAAAACAAGTAAGAAAGTTTCAGTCGGGCAAACCGACTAAGGTATACCCTCACTTTGTGAGTAATGTAATATGGAATATTAAACGAATTATTCTGTCAATTTGTATGGGAGGTACCAGAATGTTTTTAACAAATACACCTTTTTTTCGCTGAATGGTAGATTCTTTAAATACATTACACTGCGCCGAATTATAAACGTTTTTTGCACTGGTATATTAACGTTATGAAATATTAAATTTTGGTATGATTTGGCCATTTTGTGTGGGAGGTACAAAAATGGGCGTGGTGATAACGGCCATTTTTTACAGGGCTATAGGGACTTCAAAAGCATTACACTGTGCAAAATGTTGTTGCATTTTCGTGCATTGGTACTCATGCTGTGAGCTCTTAACTTTTTGTGCAAAATGGTACCTTTGTGTGGGAGGTACAAAAAGGGGCGTGGAAATAGCGTCCATTTTTCACAGTGCAAAAGACACTATAAAAGCATTACACTGTAAAAAATTTCAAGTATTTTTATACACTGGTATTAATGTTATAAGCTGTTATCTTTTGGTGCAAAATGGTACCTTTGTGTAAGAGGTACCAAAAGGGGCTTGAATATGACACCCACTTTTCACTGGATTATAGGCACTATGAAAGCATTACACTGTACAAAATTTCAAGTATTTTTATGCACTGGTATTAATGTTATAAGCTGCTAACTTTTGGTGCATTTGTGTGGGAGGTACCAAAAGGGGCGTAGCAACATGGCCCATTTTTCTCGAGTTGATAGCGACTAATAAACTAATGCTATGTGTGGCATTTCAGAAGATTCGAATAAATAGTATAGCAGTTATTAAAGATTCAATATTTCACAACATTTTAACACTTTGTGGGGGAGGTACTAGAAGGAGTGGACCAAGAAGTAGGCCATCTTCAAACTTAGCCGGAGATAGAAAAAAATATTACCACGTACCAAATTTGAAGTCAATCGGTTACTCCTTTCGAGAGTTATCGTGCGCACCAGCCAGCAGACAGACAGACACACAGACAGACAGACAGATAGACAGACAGACAGACGGGCGGACATTGATCATTCGTCTTATAATGACCCAAAACGAATATCCGCCGAACATACTTAGGGTCTTAGATCACTCCTTCGATGTGTTACACTTTTTTTCGTAGCAAATGATATATACCCTCGTCACACTTAAGTGAGGGTATAAATATGGTTGATATATTACCGTAACGGGTGTGACCTTAGGTTTTGATAAAATCTTGATCAGCCGCTTTCTATATTGCATACTGTAAAATTTTTCTATGTACTGCCAACAAAAAAAATTTTTTTGGTATCTCGAGAGTATAGTGTATATTGTAGACTTCATTCCAAATAATTTAATTTATTATTCCATTTGTAGTAAATATTTTAATATGTAACGGGTGTGACATAGTCTCAATCTGGAGGAGTAATAATAGATCGAAATATTGTCCAGGATTTATTAGCCAACATGCATATATTAAACTAGATTTTTTCTGCGAAAAACAAAATCTAAGTCGTTTTATTCACTAAATCAAATTCATATTGCCGACTTTCTGTATCATATAGAGTAAAAACTTACAAATACAAAATTCGTTGCCAAAATCAATTTTAGATATCTTAAAAACTCTTTCTCTTTTGTATCAATGTTTATGACATTGCTATTTTTTCATTATCTACAAAGAATTAGTTTCTGAATTAGAATACGCTGTGTGTCCTGCTAGAATATTATAAGCAAATATATTCTCAAAATAATGTTTAGGTCGGTTATTCTTTATTTTTTTTAGTTTTCCACCTATTTTCTAAAATATATTGATATTTTTAACTCCATTTGAGAAGTATTATTATGCCTTTAATTCCAGAACCAATCAAAACCTTGTATCATTGAATGGGCTGATTTAAAATGACCTTATGGACCTTCACTGCCGCACACATCCTCCTCTTAATGATTGCCCCTATACCATCTATTTATTTTTTCAATTTATACCGAAATTTCCATTTTCCATTATTTAATTTCATAGTTGACATAAAATTATTAAATATACAATATTTTTAAATCGAATACTAATTATTTACGGTCTTTGCGTAACGGGTGTGACAAATATTAGAATGCAAATTCTACCGTAAATATTGCAATGATACTGAAACATTTTGATTCACTTTATACTATGTATATAACCTTGACCTAACTTACACAAAAGCTGATATATGCATATCTACATAAAATTTATTAAAGTTAACTTTTTCTATATTTTCGGTATCGGCTGTGTAACCTTGATACTTCGTTCTATAGACAAAATGGCAACAAATTTGGCCCCAATTAATTTTTCATCCGAACGAGGCATATAAATTTAACCAGAAAACACCATTACTTCGATATTGGCAATTACCACTCAACTTAGTCCTCATCATCATCTCCAATCATTAGCTCTAACATCATTATCCTTCTGATTTGCAAAAAAATAAAAAAAAACCTAATCAGCAGCAGCAATCGTTGACTAATCATTATCGCAAATCGTGATCAGACCTCATCGGGAGCAGATAGTAGATAAATGAAAGTTGCTTTGTCTTTCAATTGGCTAAACCCTTTTTGCACAAATAGCTACTCCATGTTCGAGCTTCCTACTAGCAACAAAGAGTCTACATTGTGTGGGAATAAATCTTCAGTTCTTCTAATGAAGATGGTCGGAGCCATTGTCTTGTTGAGATTTATTTGATTGTTTTTGAGTGAACCTTTCTGTACCATTTTCTGTGGAAGTGTTAAATGAAATTTCCTGTTCTCACGCTGTTGAACAATTTATAAAGCTTTTGACCTAATTTTCTAGGAATTGAGTGTTACTGAAGAAGAAGAAACACTCAAATTTCACATTTATTAGAATTGAAAAATAAAACTGAAAATAAAACAATACTCCTGCACAACATCTGCCTTATTATATAGAAAATAAGCAGTTTAATTGAAAGGAAATATTGCAAAATTTGTTTGTATTTAATGAGGACGTGTTAGGTTTTAATTGCGCTTTTCATTATTTATGTGCAGAGATTATTGTGGAGATAGGATATCATACAAATTGATATAAGCTTATTCGTGCCGGAAGTTTGTGTCTTAAGTCTTTAGTTTTCTATTGAAATAATTCCATTTAAAACTTTTCATAATGAATTTTTATTTGTTGTGGAATAATGAAACATGATTTTTTTGCTTTTTTAAATTATTCCAAAAGCTTTTCAGTTTATTTATCTATACTAATTCGCGTAGTTTTTTTTTTTTTGAGTCGAAGTTACAAAGTCATGTTTTATCAACCAATTTTCCTGTCATGCCCAAATTTGCTGTAATGTATGTCAACATGAAAATCAAATTGTTCAAACAAATTGACAACAATCAACGAAATTGTTGATTACCTGACTGACATTACAATAAATTTATGAAAACACTACAACGACAATAACAACAACAGAGTGGCAGCGGCAACAACAAATAATGATCTCAATTTCATGGATTTTAAACAATTGAAATTTGAAACTCATAATTTCGGTTTTTGTTGGCTGACAACACAAGAAGCCCCGTCGAAACGAAAACAAAGGAAAAGAAAACCACGATTTTGTGCAAAAAAAAACCGAAACCAAACTTTAAACATAAAACCTCGGATTACAAAAGTTTTTTCCCATGACCTCGAAAATCAGGAGTAATTTTAGTAGACCAGCCAATGGCTAACCGCCACCACTCAGCTAGCCAACCATCGAGTGAGCCAGCCAAGCCAGCGACCGAGAGCGGTTTCATGCCAAGATTACCGGGCAAACGCCACACTATAATTTCAATAACGAACAAAGTGTTGCAGAGTTAACCAACAACGTGAGGTTAAAATTACAACCAAAAACACCATAAACAATTTGAGCGCCGATGTGGTGGTGGCGGTGGAGGAGCCACGGATCTTGGGGTGAACTCCATAATGGGATATGCAAACTTGAATTCATTTAGAAAATCCTGAGTGCGACATAAATGCTAAGCTACTGCTTTGGGGATTACTGCGTAGAAGCCTTACTAAAGGTTTATTTTGATCCCAGAAAAGTAACTGATTTTTATTTCATCGAATTGGTTTTTTGTTGTTGACGACCGTGATTATCTTATTGAGAGAATTGTGTTTTTTTTTTCTTAAATTTGGTAGTCATAATAACTTGGACATTTTCTGATTGTCTTCCATTTATGGTTTGTTTAATTCCTTTAAGGAGTGGCTACGGTTTATAATCATACGATATTTCATTGGCGTGTTAATTGCACTGGCCACTGTTTGTGAGCAGTTGTTTCATTAATATTTTTTTGGACATCGATTAACCATCAGCAATTAATTACTTTTGCTGCAATAATTGTTGGCGAAGGGTGTACATTTTATAGAGACAAGAATGCTTTTATATTTTCTTTCAAACGAAAGGGAACACAGTTGTTCCCACTTCCAAGAAATCAATCTGTCCATTTATTTCACTTCATCAAATCCAGATATATTACAATATATGTAGAATAAATTCCTAGTTATAAAGGGTGTCCCAAGAAGAACGCAATTTTTAAATCTCGCAACATTCGAAGTGTCATTGTTTGACATTTGAATAATTGTTATTGTTTGTTAGTAGAAGGTACGAGGTTAGTAAAAATGGAGAAGGACAGCGAAGGGAGTTCGTTAATTGGGTATTGGAGAGACAACATGAAAATGCTGATTTTGCCGATAAAATCATCTTCAGTGACGAGGCCCATTTTCATCTTGATGGCTTCGTCAATAGGCAGAATTGTCGCATTTGGGGTGCGGAAAATCCTCGAGTGATTCACGAGAAGCAAATGCATCCTCAACGTGTCACTGTGTTGTGTGGTTTTTGGGCTGGAGGAATCATTGGACCTTTGAGGCAGGTCAAGCGCAAACAGTCAATGGTGTTCGGTATCGTGAAATGATAACCAGTTTTTTCTTGCCTAGAATTGAAGAAATGAATGTGGAGGACATGTGGTTCCAACAAGACGGCGCCACATGTCATACAGCCAGAGAAACAATTCAATTGCTGCATCAGTAATTAAAAAATTGCGCTCTTCTTGGGACACCCTTTATCACCTGACAAACTATTGGGTGGTATTCCATTAAATGTACTAACATACAAACTAAATTTCATTTGCCTATGATTAACTGTTAATCCTACAATAAATAATGCAACATCCACTTGTTCGATCCCCTGAAATGAAAATTACTAATATTGACTCGAATAACATTCATATCAAAGTTTATTTTGCGATCAATAGTTTCCGATATATATGTTTATCTAATAATTCCACGACCATTATCCGAAACCGGTCACTTCCAAAAGAAATTTCGATATGATTTTTACTTTGATTTTTGTCAATGAGATCAGTGACCTTGAGCATGAAGATCTAAGAACAAAAATTATATTGTACTTTCGCTATTTTACAACCAATAGATTCATGGATAACACTATGCAACAAAAAAATTGTGTCCGACGCCTATGACCTCTGACTAGAAAAAATTGCAATAAATTATTTTATTAAATTTTTTAATAGGGATGCTCGGCGGTTTCTGTTGTTTTGGAAGAAATACTTTCTGAAGTATCTCTCAATACACGTTTTTTAATATATCGATTTCTACGACTTTGGATATAGAACTATTTTTGAATCGGGATGAAATTGTGCATGAATTTACTAACCTTGTGTTTACCCACGTTTGTGGAGAAACACGATATATATAAAAAATTACTGGGTTGGCATTGAAATGCATTGTGGGGTGATTTTTTACAATGACTGTTTTTGTCGAATACCTCACCCAAAAAATCCATCCATACGTCATTATTTTTGTGGGGGACGAGTGGGGGTGTCGGGTGTTTTGAGAGAAATACTTCTTGAAGTATAAATTGACGAAGTTGCCACACCTATTTGGAACCTCCCAACAACTGGACCATTTTGCAGAAAAACTTAACTACCTATAACTTTGATTCCAATGGCTACAAATATTTGAATTATAATGTTTTTTAGTATCCGTTTGGTATCACCCACACAAAATGGCAAATATAAAAAAATATGAAACATTATTTTTGTGAAATTTCCTTATTTCATTATTTTCTTCGTTAGGGTGCTAGCTTTTAAAAAGTGGAATAAAATACTTTTTTTTTAATTTTTATCTTACCAGCGAAGAACGATTTATAGTGCATATCGTGGCTCTATCGGGCTATATGGTTATATGGTCCAAGTACCGTTCATGAAAATAGGATAGGATAGGATAGGATAGGATAGGATAGGATAGGATAGGATAGGATAGGATAGGATAGGATAGGATAGGATAGGATAGGATAGGATAGGATAGGATAGGATAGGATAGGATAGGATAGGATAGGATAGGATAGGATAGGATAGGATAGGATAGGATAGGATAGGATAGGATAGGATAGGATAGGATAGGATAGGATAGGATAGGATAGGATAGGATAGGATAGGATAGGATAGGATAGGATAGGATAGGATAGGATAGGATAGGATAGGATAGGATAGGATAGGATAGGATAGGATAGGATAGGATAGGATAGGATAGGATAGGATAGGATAGGATAGGATAGGATAGGATAGGATAGGATAGGATAGGATAGGATAGGATAGGATAGGATAGGATAGGATAGGATAGGATAGGATAGGATAGGATAGGATAGGATAGGATAGGATAGGATAGGATAGGATAGGATAGGATAGGATAGGATAGGATAGGATAGGATAGGATAGGATAGGATAGGATAGGATAGGATAGGATAGGATAGGATAGGATAGGATAGGATAGGATAGGATAGGATAGGATAGGATAGGATAGGATAGGATAGGATAGGATAGGATAGGATAGGATAGGATAGGATAGGATAGGATAGGATAGGATAGGATAGGATAGGATAGGATAGGATAGGATAGGATAGGATAGGATAGGATAGGATAGGATAGGATAGGATAGGATAGGATAGGATAGGATAGGATAGGATAGGATAGGATAGGATAGGATAGGATAGGATAGGATAGGATAGGATAGGATAGGATAGGATAGGATAGGATAGGATAGGATAGGATAGGATAGGATAGGATAGGATAGGATAGGATAGGATAGGATAGGATAGGATAGGATAGGATAGGATAGGATAGGATAGGATAGGATAGGATAGGATAGGATAGGATAGGATAGGATAGGATAGGATAGGATAGGATAGGATAGGATAGGATAGGATAGGATAGGATAGGATAGGATAGGATAGGATAGGATAGGATAGGATAGGATAGGATAGGATGGGATAGGATAGGATGGGATAGGATAGGATAGGATAGGATAGGATAGGATAGGGATGTTCTTCCATTTACCTTAGAGCAACTTTAGCTGCGCGATCGCCATTGCTGAGCAGTTTAACATACTCGTATACCTCATATGGCATATCCCGGGGAACTGCAATGCCGATGATCTTGCTAAGAAATGGTCGAAATTATAAATTCTCGAATAATTTCTATATAGTGGTGCACCACTACCCACATACTACCTTTGTTTGAAGCAGTCACACTGTCCAATGAGACACCTGTGGGGTAGCTAGCAAATCACGATACGATCTGAGAAGTTCAAAATATGTATCACTTCTGACACTAACGTAGAAAAAACTGTCTACGTTGGTGTTTCTAACGGGGCGATCGGTAAACACGCCATGATGTTGGGAATTGAGTCCATTCTATGGAGATGAGAAAGTAGTGGAAAGAATCGAGCATCTGTTTTGTTACTGTCTGGATACGCTGGGGTCGGCCTTTCTATTCGAATTATTGCCGACATTCGTATTACTGATAACTTTGTGTATCAAACAGTTTGGTTCCGGTGAGGGACTACTGTGCCTGTGGTAGGAGTATGGACCCCCATTGGTCTATGTGAGCTGTTAACTTCGGTTGTCACCCTAACTTAACTCTAATTTAGCTGCGCAGTTCCGAGCAAAGACATCTCAGGTTGGAGACTGAGCATTGCCTCTAGTCCAGGGTTGGAGGTAGACTTTATTACTTCTGTTGTGCCGACTTAGATCAGACTTTATATTTTCGCGAAATTGAACTGATACGTTCCCTTGTTCACAGCGTTCCAACATATCATTGCGTCCTATGTCATTATTGGTTTTATGCTTGCAGTATGGATCCTGTAGATCATTCTCGGATTTATTCCCAATTTTTCCTGAACATCTTCCATCAGGAATAAATGGCGCATAGTGCTTTCTTGATTCTTTCCCCGGTATTTCATTTCCAGGCGAGTGTTACAATTAAATGAAATTATTGTATCTACAAGAACTTCTTGCTACTGCAATATTTCAAGACTCTGGCTTGATATTTCAATTCATTTAAACACCCTACAACTTTAGTGTAGCGCAATCGTAATGTAATGATGATTGACTACTGTAGAAGAGATGAGAGAACTCAACTTCTTGATTTAGAAAATTCCCCTTGTTCCTGTATTATGATTGATCGATCGCCTGAATACTTGTTCTGGGCTCCTCAAATCAATCATTCCAACTACAACATCCTTTCTGCCCCTACCGTACAATCTTCATTTTATATTTCCATAATTTTGATTATTATCAAGTTGATGGCGTATTAGTTAGCGAACTTGAGTTTTCAGGGAGGGAGACTGGGGCTGGATCCGGATGGTCATAACTGCGCCTATTCCTCCGTTTGCAAATTGCCATCAAGTGCAAATTGCTGTTGTTTTATTTTCGTGATTTTTATTAATTAATAAAGCCCGCGGCTATAATTGTTTCTCCATTTAGCATTTAAACTCTTGCGGACATATGAAAAACGATCTGTTGAAGGCATTTTCAAAAACTCATTCCAATGTTTTCTTAACATCTGTCATTAAAAAAGAACAAAAAAAAAACAGAAATAAAATACAATGAGAAATAGTCAGGGGACGAATTGTGTGAGACTTGATTCAGTACAGAGGGAAAGGCTTCACGGACAACATTTTATTGTGGAGTTTTTTGTTGTTGTTGTTCTTCTTGTTCATTCATGAAATAAAAATCATAATTGAATTTTCTGTTCAATAAATATTTAATGGGTGAATTGTAAATTTGTTGCAGGTGTTTTGATCTTTTTGAATATCAAATAACGTTGAAACGTTTAAAATGAATCACTACCATTCGGACAGATAGACAGACAGACGGACAGACAAAGATACGAGTAAATGTGATGTCCGTTGAGAGACTTAACTAACTGAACTGTTGGTGTTCATCGTTCCAATGAAATTTGCATAATTTGTTTTGATATTTGCAATTTGCAAATATGTACGTTATTTACATTTACGCATTTGTTGTTAACAAATCGTTTAGTTATTTTAATTGATTTTTTTCCTTAAATTTGCATTTTGTTGAGAATTATGACACATTGATAGATTTTTTTTGTGTTCTTTTCTTTACAGGGATATACTAAGAGGCGGATTTGTTCAATCAAATGTAGAATGAGGTAAGTTCTTAACTACGTATTGATAAATATAATAATTAGATTGTATTTGTTCAATAACAATTTTTTAACAATATTAGCTTCTACCATTTGATTGGTATTTCCACATTTCATTGAAAATCTTGGAATTTGTTCGAAAACAAGTAAGAAAATTTTAGTCCGGTAAACCGATTTAGGTATACCCTTACTTTGTGAGTGATGTAGTATTCATACTTTGCCAGTCTACAGTCATTTTAAATTTTGTCTAAAATACAAAATATGAAAACATTTACAGCCGTATTCATAAAAACTTAAAACAGCTTTACAAACCTTTGTTAAGCAAAATTTGTTAAAACTGTATTCATAAACGATTATTAGCCTAAAACACCTTTTGTAAACCATTGTTAAATGCGTGAATTTTAATATTTGTTTGACTCTACTTTAAGCGTATGTTAAAGTGACATTTGCAAAACATTTTTATGGAATTTTTTAATTACAAGAAAAAAATATTATAAGACTGATTTTGAACATATTTTCTAGAATTGGTTTAGCTTAAAATAAGAAAAAAAAAAGAATAAAATACGTAACTATGCTTTCTAGAACGTGTTTGTCAAAACGGAATGTAACATTAAAGGCCCAGTTAGGCAAACGTAACGCAACGCCCCCGTAGCGTAACGAATCAGCTGATTCAATCTGTCATATGGAAGTCGGTGTAAACGATTAGCCAACGGAAACGAAACGTAAACGGACGGCTGAATCTGTTGAACTCAGAATTGGACGTTCCGTTTACGTACAATTTGACAACAGCTGATACTACATGATGTTTACAATTACAATTGTATGTTCACAGAGAAAAGTAAAGAAAATAATTTATTAATTATTTGTTGTTTAAAAGTGCAAATAAACATGAAAGACGAATATTTGATTTCATTGGTGCAGTTGCACGAGTATTATACAATAAATATAATCCAGCATATAGGATATCTGAAAAAAAGCGAGAAGATTGGAAGCAAATTGGAAACGAGCTGGGCGTCACAGGTGAGTTTTATGAAGATCGCGGCTGACTCCATTAAAAATTAAATTTATAATCTGCTTCAGGATTCTTTTGGCGACAGTACGAGACAATCATTGCGCCAATCTTCTTCATATAGATAGAGATTGGATTTGGCTGAGTCCCTCTTCAATGGAAATAGACATAAGTAAAAGTATTAATAAAACACAGAATATATAAGACATTGAGTTCAAATTTATTCCAGGTGTAGTGCAAATGCTAAATTTTAAGAATGAAATTCAATTTCGGTCATATGACCACCACGAGCCCGTCAACAGCGACATTTCGACCCGAACGTTGGCAATTTCGCTTTGGGTGTTGTCTCTGAGCTCGCCTATAGTTGTTGACTTAGACCAAGGATATTCCTCAGGGGAAACGCCGCATCGCCAATAAAAAAATTAGGAAAGGCTTCAGAGGATGCTGACGATAATGGTTTACTAGGAGGTACAGATACTGTACCTAAAATAACTGATTGGCCAAACGGAGAGTACTGGAATATAGCTGTATTTAATTTAAATTAAGAAATGGAAATTGTTTGTATTAAAATAGATTATAATTAAATAGAAGTTTAATGGACATACCCCCATCCTGTTGGCTGCCCTATTTCCAACATTAACTGATACGAATGTATAGTTAGCATCGCAGATTCCCACACAATCCGGTATATCCCACATTCTTTGAAAATCATTGGCAATGTGTTTGTACTGTGTGTAGTTGGTTCACTTAATTAAATCGGCGAAAGCAAGCGCCAAAAAACTTCACTGTATTCTAAAACAATATTTCGCATTGTTGTTTTCCCCAGCCTGTGACTCCATGCAATCGATTGTATGGAACAACCGTGACCCAAATATCTACAGTTTTAAAGAATAGAATGTTAATATTTCCCAACTTGGAATCATAGGATAAAGCTATATTTGACATACAGTGCACGGAGGAAAATCGTAATTTTTGATATGTTTGAAACGAAAGAAAATATACTTGGAAACGATTTTTTTAAATATTATATATTTGTTAACAAATAAATTTTATTTGAAAATCAAGAAATTTTGTTTGGAACGCATATATTAATATATTAGAACATAATTTATTTGCAAACTGAATTTCACATATAAAATATGTGTTTACACACAAACAAAGTTATTGTTTAAGAAGATTTCCAAATATGTTTTATTTAAAAAGATTTTTAAAACATTACTGACTTATTCGAATTTTAGTTAGCTTTTCCTAGTTTTCGTGTTACACTTTATAGCTAAAAATGTCCTTAATTATAAATATTCCTATTCATCACTTTTTGTCAATCCATCAATGTCGTTTATATTTACGAAAGATTGTTCGATTTATGTTTTGATTAAATTTTACAACATTTAAAATTTATAAAAAAATTGCTCTTTGAAAATCTGAAAAACAGAAAACTTGTCTTTAAGTTAAGGCATTTAATACATTACCAAAATAAATAATTACAAATGAATCCTTGTTTCGGAAATACTAGTTCCAAATAAAAAATATTTGAATGGGAGCATATTTTTGTTTAGAACAATATTCTCACAAACATATAATATTTGTGTGTGTAAAATATTATATATTTGGAGTGTACCCTAAACATATGTTTATTTCAAGCCGAATATGTTTGGGACAATATACTACAGAAGCGATTTTTTTTCAGCGTGTGGTGTTATTGCTAGTCTCTATGCCGGTCTAATCCGTTGCTTTGGCGTAGTTAACTCAGTCATTGTTTATAGGACGTCCACCCCATCTTCTTATCCGACGATATTTTCTTGATTTACTTTAATTGTAAATTCTGCACAGATTTAAAAAACACAAATTTATAACCAATCTTTTTAACTTCATTTTTAATAAACCTAAACAAAAAGATTTGATTACTTATGTGTTGTTGTTGTCAGAACATATGACTCGTTATCTCAACGTTGGCTAATCGCTCAAACGGGCAACGTTACGGCAACGGTAAAGATAAATTACGGTTATGCATGCCTAACCCGGCCTTAAATGGGAGGAATATCAAAACGTGGACAGATTTGTCGCATTTTTCCAGTAACAGTAAAATGCATTGTGCAACATACGCTGCTCCTTATCCCAAAAATTTCGTAAGGATTGGTTCCTTTTTTCAAGCAGTACTTTGATTGTCACAGACAAACCGACATGGCTAAATCGACTCAGGGCATTATTCTGCCTCCATCGGCATATAAAATTCTTTTTTGCCTTCTTCTTTTTTCCATATTGTTTCACAAATAAATGAATTTTTGCATTCTTTTTTCTATATTGTTTCATAAAAGACCAACAACTTTTATTGTTGCAAAATCACAACACAAGAAATGCAGATTGTACAAAATTCACTAGTGATATGTAAACAATCAAACATGTGTTACATATTATTCGTTATTATTGTGTTATTATTACATATTGACTATTTATTGTTTTAAGGCTAATAATAACCACACTAAAAAAAAAGCGTACTGAAAATCAATGAATTTTTCGTAAAGTTTAAGATTTCGGCAATGATTTCGAGCCAAAGACAATCGCTATAAAAATAAGAAGGTTCTATAGTTAATTTTAAGACGTGAATAGTATTTGTTTTGAGGATGCATTTCATAGAATTAAGAATTTTGGGTAATAAAAGTAATTAAGTTTGGTCTTAAAATAAGCACATTTTTGCGTAAATTTAAGTAAGGCGCGTGCTTATTTTTAGTAAAATATCATACAATTTAAAACATTATCGTAATAAAATTTAAAATGTTTGTCCTTGATATAAGAATATACTGGTAATTAATTTAAGGCATACATGAATTTAAATACAGTTTTTTTTAAATATGTTTGGAAAATTCGTTACATTATATTGATTATAATGTTACTCTTTTAAATGAATCATTTTCTTTGAAACCATTTACTATTCATAGAAAATTCTATAACACAACACTTTATCTCTCTAAATAAATATTTTATTTGTTATATTTTATATTGGAAAATACAAAAAAAAAATATAATACATATTACGGATAACCTTCAACATTTTATAATTTAAAACAATATGTAATTGTATAAAGACAAATCGGTCAACACACTATGAAGCTTGACTTTTATTCGAATATTGTTTTGTCATCTATCGATTCTATAGCGGGATTCGTTTCTCTATTTATTGACCATGAACAATTTTTATCGGAACCGACCTTAATGATTTTTAACCTAGAATTTGGCTGGAATTTAAATAGAAATTATATAAAACAAATATTATATTATTATATCATATAGTTTGGATGCTCACTTATTTCCTGCAATTTGTAAATTTTTAATTCCCCACTGCATTTTTCATACACGGTCGAAAATCGTCATTTTTGATATGTTTGAATTGAAAGAAAATATACTTGGAAACGATTTTTTAAAATATTATATATTAACAAATAAATTTTATTTGAAAATCAAGAAATTTTGTTTGGAACGCATATATTAATATATTAGAACATAATTTATTTGCAAACTGACTTTCACAAATAAAATGTGTGTTTGCACACAAACAATGTTATTGTTTGGGAATCTTACAAAATACATTTTATTAAAAAAAGATTTTTAAAACTTTGCTGACTTATTCGAATTTTAGTTAGTTTTTCCTAGTTTTTGTGTTAAACTTTATAGCTAAAAATGTCTTTTAATTTATAAATATTTCAATTCATCTCTCTTTGTCAATCCATCAATCCAATTTATATTTACGAAAGATTATACATACGATTTATGTTTCAATTAAGTTTTACAAAAATATAAAATTTATAAAAAAATTGCTCTTTGAACATCTGAAAAACAGAAAACTTGTCTTTATATTAAGGCATTGATACATTGCCAAAATATTTAAAGGCAAATTAATCTTTATTTCAGAAAAACTAGTTCCAAATAAAAAAATATTAGAATGTGAATATATTTTGGTTTAAAACAATATCCTCCCAAACATATAATATTTGTGGGTGTCAAATATTATATATTTGGACTGTAACCTAAACATATGTATACTTCAAGCCGAATATGTTTGGGACAATATACTACAGAAACTAATTTTTTTCAGCGTGTATATCCAAATAAAGTTCAATTGCGCGAACTAAAATAAAAATAATTTGAATAGAAATCAAACAAATGATTTATATACGATAAAGTATTAAAATAAATTTTATCATATAACTGTCACAAAATGTTGAAAGATAAGAGATATATTAAAATCTTTGGAATATACTTACTTACACTGAAATATTTAGTCACTCTTCTACGACACAAATTCTCATAATAGATCCATACAAAATTTGCTGTACTAAAAGTTAAAAAAAATATTTATGTAAGATATTATTAATAATATAAACTGATTGTTTTGAAAGTGGCGAAAGTGACATTTTTCATATAAATTGAGTTATCAAAAATAATTTTCTCAAAAAAATCAATCGTGACTTAGATTTCAAAATCTTAAGTTTTGTTAGAAAACAAAACTACAAAAACTTATTAAAAATTACTTCTGTAAAACAAAAGCTAATGCTGCTTGTGACATTCTTAACCCTGGTGTTAGATTAGCAAATCTGTACGAATCCTAGATTAAGAGTCCATTTGTTCAACATTACATTTTTCATATAAAATGAATATGGAAGTCAATATTTTATATTTATTTTTATTCAATACTTCGTGAAAAGAAAGCAGCTTATTTACAATTATTTTTGAGCAAAAACGCTTATTATTTTGATTTTAGTAAAACAAAAATATCCCTTGGACCAAATTATAAGGCAATATATATACATACATATATTACCGTTTATAAAGGAAACGACACAAAAATTGGACCAAATGGGCCTAATCTAACAGCAGGTTTAATTATGAAGTACTTATGAAGCAATTATGAACACGAAATCAAGGAAAAATTTAAACTAAAATTAAAAAAAAGGAAAAAATCTTTTTAAATAAATTATATTTGGAAAACTTTTTAACAATAACTTTGATTGTGTGAAAACACGAATTTTATATGTGAACGTCAGTTCGCAAATATATTTTGTTCTAATACATTAATATATGCGTTCCAAATTAAATTTCTTGATTTTCAAATAAAATATATTTGTTCAGAAATACATAATACTTACAAATATTGTTTCCAAATATATTTCCTTTCAATTCAAACATTCCCATGTAGGTGTATGCTCACTTATTTTTTGCAAGTTATAAATGGCATTCAGCACTGCATTTTTCATATATCCATCACATTTATCTTCAAATATTGCGTGATCTAAAATTAAAATAATTAATTTTTTTCTGAAAATAAATCAAATGCAAATAAATTTTATCATATCACAATTGGAAAACGCTGAAAACTAAGAGAAATATTTCAACCGTTCATATATTACGTTGAAATATTTTGTAAAATTTGCCACTCTTCTCCCAAAAGACCCATTCTAAAATTGTTTTTAGAATGGGTCTGTTTAAAAAAGATAGTTATATGTATACCATATTATTAATAATAAATTTCCATATTGCCACAAATAATTTTATATTTCTGCATTATGCGCTGGTATTTTTAATAAATAAATACTTTCAATTAAAATGTGTTTTGTTAATTTTGTAATTGCCAATAAGATGTTTATTTCAGGATAATAATATTATTTTTCACGTACCTAAACATTTTCCCATTGTCTCTTTCAGTATTACAAAATCTATTACTCACATTTTTGTCATCCATTTGGCACAAATCTCTTCACAGGACTTACAAACAAGATCTCCTTCAAAAACGCATGTACATACATCGCCATAAATAACATACAGCAAAAATAACTATGACACACGCACTCCCTTATCACAGAGATCGATGGTGACGCCGACGGCATAACCACATGCATACACACATGTACACGACGGTTTAATTTTTTGTTGTTGCTATGCTTTAGCAAAAATAACTGTTAATAGCCCATATTAAAATTATTTTCGATGCAATATGCACGTATGTATGCACGTATACTTACATATTCACAGCAATCACATTTTTTCACAATCCGCGTCACGAAAACAGACAACCGTTTCCTTCCATCGCTTGTAAATAACTGACGATTTAAAAGAAAACGAACAACAGAACTGTTCTCTATTTTCTCTTCTAGCATTCCATAACAATTATTGATTCACACATTACCAAACAAAACTGATTCTCCGAGCGAGAGAGGGAGGCAGAGATTGTATAATTCTCTCGTATGTATTCTTAAAAATAATGACAATAGTCATAAAATTTATTACCAAGACAGCCTTTCCTTTAAGGGCAGCATAGCCTTAAATTTATTACTCAAATATCTCATACTGTTTATTAAGTCCGATTCGGCATTAAAACTATGACATGTCTACGTCGCAGTGTTAATGTAGAAAATCCTTAAAAGTATTGAAATATTACTTAAAATAATGCGGATTGTCACAAAAATAATGATTTTTTTTCTTTAATTTAAATGCGTACCCTTAAAGAAGCGCGTACACAAAACTAATGATTAGATAGACATTAATTCAAATTCAAAAAACTTTATATTAAGGAAAATTTCGTAAAAAACGTGTAAATTTTCATTATTTTAATGAAAATTGTCATTGAATTGATGCCGAGGTAGCATACTTAATATAAGAATGTGTCATCATTAGTTTTATTACTATTTTTTTTTTCAGTGCACAGTAAATGCAAATATGTGGAATATTATTATTAGTTAAATTTTTAATTCCACACATTATATTAAACTCCTCTTTGGAATAAGCCTTGACGTGGCGGGGGAGCTAAGTATTTTCGTTAAAGAAAGTAAACTAATTATTCCAACTATTCAGAAAGAAATTCTTAATGTACATTGCCGAGGTGGTGTAGGGTATTATATAGTAGGCCTCGCCCGACTTTAACCTTTACTTACTGGTTGTTAACTAATACAGTTGTTTTTAAAATAAACAATAAAATAATCTATATATCCGACTATTCTTACAATTGATAATCGTATTAATGCATCATTAAGAGAGAAAATGGTGTGTGAAAAAGATGGTGTTGCCAGCATTACATTGACGAAGTCATTAAAATGTTTATTAAGCTGAGTATAGACGATTGCCAGATCGGTAAACGTTATCAACCCTGTTAAGGTGCTGCAAATGTCAGATTGTTAGGCAAAGGTGAATTGACAGTTCAGACGATTGCAAGAAAACATTACAATTTCATATATTTACAATATATTTTGTAAATATTTATATGCAGGATTGCCAATAAAAATACATTATAGACAGTCTTGCAAATAAAATGTTTTTCTGGCAATGGCGCCGTTGTCACATGCATAAACTTCGAACTTATAACAATCAGCAAATTATCTCGCAATGACTTTTCTGCTAACGTTGCAAAACAAAAATTGTATGTTCACACGGTTGTAAATTCACAGGGTTGCATTTTTCCGCCATTTTTCTGGCAATGTTGTCCGATTTGCAAATCGTCTGTACTTACCTTTAGTTAACATGCTGTTTATGAAAATGAAATGTGTTTGTTAACTAATATGTACTTTAAATCACAATTAGGATTTTTTTTACGAATACGGCTGTTAGATGATTGCTGCTGCAGTTATGTAAGTGTTGTGTTCGAATGAATCGATCTATTTGTGTTGGGGTACCAGAAATGGCTTGGTGAATACTACTATTTAGCGCTGAACAATAGATACTTCAACGACATTGCACTGTACAAAATTGTAAGTGGTACTCGTATGAGTTGGCAATTTTGTGTGGGAGGTACCAAAAGGGGCGTCACAGTAAAATAATTTTTGACCGGACTGCACAAATGTTAAGTACTCATATGCACTTGTAATGGGTGATCCATTTCGAGGTTCCTAACTTTTTTAAAGCAAAAAAAAACAGAAAATTCAAATTAAATGGGGAAGAACATTCTTTGGCAGTATGAACTTTAGACTTTACATATCCCCACAGGAAAAAGTGTAACGTTGTGATATCACACGATCTTGGTGGCCAATCGATAGGCCCAAAACGTGAAATTATCTGCTCACCGAAGTGTTCTCTCAATAAATCCATTGATTGATGCGATGTGTGGGAAGTGGCGCCGTCTTGTTGAAACCAAATGTCGCCGAGATCACGAGCTTCAATTTCAGTCATCAAATAGTCGGTTATCATGGCACGATAACAGTAGCCATTGACGGTTACGTTCTCACCGGCATCATTTTTGAAGAAATATGGACCGATGATTCCACCGGCCCACAAACCTCACCAAACCGTTGTTTTTTCTGGATGAAGTGGCAGCTCTTGAATCTCTTCAGGTTGCTCTTCGTCCCATATGCGGCAATTTTGCTTGTTTACATACCCATTGAGCCAGAACTGGGCCTCATCGCTGAACAAAATTTGGCTCGAAAACGTCGGATCTTCTTGGAACTTTTCAAGAGCCCATAGAGCGAAGCGATGTCGCTTGGGAAGGTCGGGCGGCTTCAGTTCTTGCACAAGCTGTATTTTATATGCTTTCAATTTAAGATCTCGACGTACAATGAGCCAAGTCGTTCTATACGTCAGTCCGAGTTGCTGCGAACGGCGCCGAATCGAGTCTCCCCGGTCTTCGTGTACACTCTCAGCTACGGCCGCTACATTTTCTTCACTGGGTGCTGGACGTGGTCTATTCGGTCGAACATTATCCAAAAATGAATGCTGGTTCTCAAGATGGGTGATGGTGTTGCGAATAGTACGCTCAGTAGGCCGATTATGTTGCCCATAAGTTGAGCGAAGTGCACGAAACACATTCCTCACAGAAAGTGAATTTTCGTAATAAAGTTGAACGATTTGTAAACGTTGTTCAGGCGTAAGTCTTTCCATGATGATATGCCAAACAATACTTAACAAAAATAACATGACAGCATGACAAGACTCACATGTGATCTGTCAAAAACGACTATTGAAAAAAGTATCTCTGCTTGGATCACCCGTTATTAAGAAATTTCAGTCGGGTGAACCGACTAAGGTATACCCTCACTTTGTGACCAATGTAAATTTGCACTGCTATATGCACTAATACAGGGTTTTCCAACAAGAGATGTTATTTTTAATCACCCGGTATTTCGGTAGCTGTTACTTTTGAAGCTTTTATTCTTTGACATTTGACAAGTACAGGGTTTTCCAACAAGAGGTGTTATTTTGAATCACCCGGTATTTCGGTAGCTGTCACTTCTGAAGCTTTTATTCTTTGAAGTAGAAACTACGTTATTACTAAAACCAGTAAGGAAAGGCTAAAGTCGGGCGGGGCCGACTATATAATACCCTACACCACTCTCGTAATATTGAATTACTCTGAAATATAAATTTTGTAGTTCATGTATAAATTGTTTATTCTAAATTTCAAAACGATTGGATGTAAAATACAGCTTCTATAGAACTAAAGGGCCAAATCGGACGAAACATATATATGGGAGCTATAGCTAAATCTTAACCGATTTTCTTCAAATTCGGTAGTGTTGGTTCACGGATCAAGAAACTCTACCATTCTAAATTTCATAATGATTGGATGTAAAATACAGCTTCTTCAGGACTAAAGAGCAAAATCGGACGAAACATATATATGGGAGCTATAGCTAAATATTAACCGATTTTCTTCAAATTCGGCAATGTTGGTTCATGGATCAAGAAACTCTACCATTCTAAATTTCTAAACGATCGGATGTAAAATACAGCTTCTATAGGACTAAAGGGCCAAATCGGACGAAACATATATATGGGAGCTATAGCTAAATCTTAACCGATTTTCTTCAAATTCAGCAATGTTGGTTCATGGATCAAGAAACTCTACCATTCTAAATTTCAAAACGATCGGATGTAAAATACAACTTCTATAGAACTAAAGGACCAAATCGGACGAAAGATATATATGGGAGCTATATCTAAATCTGCACCGATTTTCTTCAAATTCGGCAATGTTGGTCCATGGATCACGAAACTCTACCATTCTAAATTTCATAATGATTGGATGTAAAATACAGCTTCTATAGAACTAAAGGGCCAAATCAAACGAAACATATATATGGGAGCTATAGCTAAATCTTAACCGATTTTCTTCAAATTCGGTAATGTTGGTTCACGGATCAAGAAACTCTACCATTCTAAATTTCATAATGATTGGATGTAAAATACAGCTTCTTCAGGACTAAAGAGCAAAATCGGACGAAACATATATATGGGAGCTATAGCTAAATATTAACCGATTTTCTTCAAATTCGGCAATGTTGGTTCATGGATCAAGAAACTCTATCATTATAAATTTCAAAACGATTGGATGTAAAATACAATATTTATAGGACTAAATGGCCAAATCTTACGAAACATATATATGGGAGCTATAGCTAAATCTTAACCGATTTTCTTCAAATTCGGTAGTGTTGGTTCATGGATCAAGAAACTCTACCATTCTAAATTTCAAAACGATTGGATGTAAAATACAGCATCTACAGGACTAAAGAGCCAAATCGGACGAAAGATATATATGGGAGCTATATCTAAATCTGAACCGATTTCAACCAAATTCAATAGCGATCTTAACAGCTGCGAAATACTCTAAACTGCAAAATTTCAGAACGATCGGAGTGAAATTGCGACCTGTAGTCGACGAACAACTTTACATGGACAGACGGACGAACGGACGGACGGACGGACAGACATACTTAAATCGACTCAGCTAGTGATTCTGAGTCGATCGGTATACTTTAAGGTGGGTCTAGCTGTGTTATTTTCAGGTGTTACAAACATCTGCCGTGAAACAAACTTATAATACCCTGTACCACAGTGTGGTGTAGGGTATAAATAGAACGATACACGATTCAACAACGCTTTGAAATTATTAAAATTCGAAAAATTGAAAATCATCGAAAAATCATGTTTACTGATGAGGCCCATTTCCACCTCGGTGGATACGTCAACAAGCAAAATTGTCGCATCTGGGGCTCGGAAAACCCAAGAGTTATTGTTGAGAAGCCTCTCCATCCTCAACGTGTGACTGTTTGGTGCGGTTTATGGTCCGGCGGGGTCATTAGACCTTACTTTTTCGAAAATGCGTTACGATCAACAGTTACGGTGAATGGATTGCGCTATCGAGAGATGATTAATGAGTTTTTATGGTCGGAGTTGGATGGTATTGATCTGGACAACGTTTACTTTCAACAAGACGTCGCTACGTGCCACACAAGCAACGAAACCATTGCTCTGTTACGGGAAAATTTTCCGGACCGTGTTATCTCTCGAAGAGTTGATCACAATTGGCCACCGAGATCTTGTGATTTAGCACCTTGCGACTTCTTCCTTTGGGGCCACGTGAAAGATAAGGGTACGCCATCATCGTGAGGCTATCGAACATAGGGCAGCCACTTTGCGATTTGGTTATGGAAAATTTCATGAAAAGGATATGGTCCTGTAAGCGTGGCATACCTTCCTCTTTATTATGAAATAAACATCCGATCATTTATTTCAAAAAATGGAATTTTTCTTTGAATACCAAAATAACACCTCTTGTTGGAAAACCCTTTATTATATTCAATTTCATTTTGGTATTTCTTGGCTCTTTTTGTATGGAAGGTAATAAAACGGGTGTGGTGATAACTCTAATTTTTAATAGTACTATAAGAAATTTTAAAACTTTACACTGTGCAAAAATTTTGAGAAGTTATATGCATTGGTATTTACTATGTGAGCTGTTAACATTTTGTACAGTAGGAGGTACGAAAACTAATCGTACAAAATGTTACCATTGTGTGGGAGTTAGCAAAAGGGGCATGGCAATAACGCCCACTTTTCACTGGATTGTAAGTATTATAAAGCCATTACACTGTACAAAACTGAAAGTATTTGTATGCACTGGTATTAAAGTTATCAGCTGTTAACTTTTGATGCAAAATAATTCATTTTGTGTGGGAGGTACCAAAATGGGCGTGCCAATAATTCCCACTTTTGACTGGACTCTAGATACTAGAAAAGCATTACACTGTACAAAATTTCTAGTATTTGTTGAAGTGATATTAAAACTATAAACAGTTAACTTTTGGTGCAAAATTGTCCTTTTGTGTGGTAGGTACAAAAGGGGGTGCGACGTCTTCGCCAAATTTTCTCGAGGTGATAGCGTCTAATAAACTAATACTATATGTGGAAAGCGCGAATATCTCTATCGAAACTCCGAGCGTTAGCGATATATGTGAAGCGATAAAATCGCTTAAAAACAACAAATCTCCTGGCTCAGAAAACATAACACCAGATATGGTAAAAGCAGACGCAACAACAAGTGTCAAAATACTAGCACGGGCCATCAACGAATTTTGGACTTCAAAATTCAATTATTCAATTACACTAGCCAACCGTCGTTTTGTTATTTGGTTCTAGCATAGTTTTTCTCATTGATTTTGACCTACTGAACACGAAAATGAGTTTTAAAATTTTTTCTGTCGATTGGTTTTCGAGATACAAATTTTTGAACTTTTTTTTTAAATTTTTGGAGGTACACTTACAATTTTGAGCATATCTTTCGTCTTCTTTGACGTATTTGATCCTACTACTACTCAAATTAAAGCAAATTGAGTCGTCTACAACTCATTCTCAGAAAATTTTCAAATCGGGTGAGTAGTTTTGATGTTGGCGGCTTAAAAAGGTTAAAAAACTGCGTTTTTTTAGTAAAAATGTGGCAGAAAAATTCATATAAAATATAAAACGCGATGCTAACAGCGATTTTGGTTTTTTTACGTATAGCTGGCATTTTTCCAAAGAAAATAAGCGCTTACTTAACAAAATCTGACAACAAATGGCGGACTTATAATTTTTTTGGTATAAGACCGAAATTCCGCTATTTCACGATATT
This sequence comes from Eudasyphora cyanicolor, assembly GCA_963930755.1. Classification (NCBI taxonomy): domain Eukaryota; kingdom Metazoa; phylum Arthropoda; class Insecta; order Diptera; family Muscidae; genus Eudasyphora; species Eudasyphora cyanicolor. Next base: position 241,020,469 of record OZ005735.1, read on the forward strand.
TTGATTTTCATTATTTGCACAGCTAACCTACTAGGAGGGATCGAAAAAGCAAGTTTTTTATAATCCTTTTGGAATAGAACGGAACAGTTGCTCCTATACATAAGTTACTTCTGTTCAAAATTTCACCACCCTGGGTTAATGTCTTCTGTTCTGGCAAGGGACGTGAAATTTCAAAAATTTAGTGAAATCAGCATTTTTTTTTTTGGAAATTTTTTTCAAATGTCACAGCACTTTGCAGTTTTGATAAAATTTTTAAATTAATATTAATAACACAAATATTTCATAATTGTAAAAAACCTATTTACAATACCGTAGGTACGTTTCGTCGAAAATGGTATAATGAAAATGCAGAACATAGAAACACAGGTGCATTTTACGATACGAATTTTGGCAAACCCACTTTACATGTACAAAATTGTTTGGAAAAAACGTTTACGTAATTTTTATGATTCTCAGAATTAAAAAAAATAAGTAATACACAAATAGTTATTTAATTTTTATGATTGTGGTTGCAGAGTAATATACGCTTCTGAATGTGCGTGGACGCTCTACGTGTTCCTTTATGACTGCTACTCCGTTCACAGTCAATTAAAGGGAAAAAAGGGAATTACACTTTTTTATTGATGTGTGTTTTCCCGATGGCTACCTGTATCGGATTTTTTTACAGAAATTCCCCCCACATTTGTGAGTGGTCATTATTTGGAAACTTTTCCACAATTTGAAACGCACACTTGCTGAATCAGGTATACAGCCACCCTTAAAAGATGCGCCCATTCATAAGTACCTGTCAGTAAAATATTGTAACATACTTAGTATTTATAGGTGTTCATTTATCGTTTTTTGTCATTCAACAAGTGTCTACGAACGCGAGTAGTACGAGTAAAAAGTGAAACAAATTGAATTTAAGTGCATATAATACCTACCCAACAAGTAAGACAATGAGTAAAAGACTACGTGTGTTCGAGTGTTTGAACAATCCAGACAATTTCTGCAATGTTTGCGGCGAGTTTATAAAGAATAATCACGCACACACGTTTACTCCAGCAGTGCAATTGCACTATTTGAATTATTTTGGTATTTCACGAAATATCACAGAACCATGGACACCTAAGTCGCTATGTGATCTTTGCTATATAATCCTAACCAACTGGGCAGCTGGCGGAAGGTAAGAATTTTTATTTAAACACATTAAGCAAAGCAAATATAGTAATTTATTTTAATTTTAGGCGCCATATGAAATTCGATACACCAATGATGTGGAAAAAGCCGCTATGCCATTCCACAGACTGTTATTTTTGCCTCACCACAAACAGTGGGGTAGGGAGATTTTTAAAATGGAACTACGCTCAAGTGGGATCGTTTGCACTTCCAGTACAACATTCGAATGATGTACCATATCCAGTGTGCCCTGGTGCATCTCTTCAAAAAGCAGAAGCGTCAGATCAAGAGTCCGAGTCAAGTGCAACCGAATTTGGGGCGTGCAGAAAGCGAAAATTACTGTCACAGGCCGAACTAAACGATTGGGTGCGCGATTTTGGTCTCACTAAGGAGAAATCCGAACTTTTTGCGTCTCGGATGGTACAGTGTGGATTTGCGGATTCAGAAGTGAAAGTAACAGCGTACAGGAAGCGTCACCAGCAGTATGCAAAATTTTATACAAAGAAAGACGAAATATGTTTTTGCAGCGACATTTCCGGCTTGTTCCAAGAGCTTCACCAAATTCACAATCCCAATGAATGGAGGTTGTTTATTGACAGCAACAAAGAGAGCTTGAAGGCAGTTCTCTTACATAATGGGAATGAAAAGCCATCTCTTCCTATTGCTCATGCGGTTCATTCAAAGGAGAACTATGAAACTATGAACATTTTGCTGAAATGCATAGAGTATGGCAAATATAATTGGAAAATATGCGCCGACCTCAAAGTTGTGGCCATTCTGTGTGGACTCCAAGGAGGCTATTCGCGACATTGCTGTTTTCTGTGCCTTTGGAATAGCCGCGCTGATGATCAGCATTATATTCAAAAAAATGGCCGGAACGAACGAAACCTGTAGTTGGAGAAGCGAATGTTCAGCGCAAACCACTAATAGAGAACCGTGAAAATATAATACTTCCGCCGCTGCACATAAAATTGGGTTTGATAAAAAATTTTGCCAAAAAATTGGACAAAGAAGGTGAAGCTTTTGCCTATTTACGGTCAATTTTCCCTTACCTTTCGCTGGCAAAAATTAAAGAACTCCTTCTTTCGCAGGACCCGAGATAAAAAAATGTTGAAAGATGAAACATTCCCGAAGCTGTTATCACCCATCGAAGCCGCAGCATGGAATTCCTTCAGGCTTGTTGTGGAAAACTTTTTAGGAAACAACAAAAGCGATAATTATAAGGTTGAGGATCTGGTAAAGAACTATGAAGCAATGGGTAGGTTTTTTTTGAAACAAATGTTAATTTAAATAGCGTTTTAATTCTCGTTTTTTTTCATTTTTGGGTAGGAGTGCACATGTCACTTAAAATACACTTTCTGCATTCTCATTTGGATTTTTTCCCTGAGAATTTAGGAGACGTGAGCGACGAACACGGCGAGCGCTTTCATCAGGAATTGAAGGCTATGGAACGACGCTATCAGGGCATCTATGACACGGCTATGATGGGTGACTACATTTGGACCCTAATACGTGAGACCAATTGCAGCGAATACAAAAAACAAAGAAGAAGTCACCTGTTTTTCCACATGGCATAAAATGTACAGTTATATCTTTGTTTCTACTCATTTTTTTGGGCGTTGATTTGGTTAATTTCGTTAGTTTAGCTAACCTGGCACATCCATTTCTAATTGTGCCATACATTGAGTATGTAGTGCTCTAAATAAATTAAAAAATAATATACTAAGACTAATTTGTTTATTTTAAATTAAGTTCAAATGTATTTATTCGTTTGCGTTGGGTAGGTAAGCTGTGCAAATAATGAAAATCAAAATATCGTGAAATAGCGGAATTTCGGTCTTTTACCAAAAAAATTATAAGTCCGCCATTTGTTGTCAGATTTTGTTAAGTAAGTGCTTATTTTCTTTGGAAAAATGCCAGCTATACGTAAAAAAACCAAAATCGCTGTTAGCATCGCGTTTTATATTTTATATGAATTTTTATATGAATTTTTCTGCCACATTTTTACTAAAAAAACGCAGTTTTTTTAACCTTTTTAAGCCGCCAACATCAAAACTACTCACCCGATTTGAAAATTTTCTGAGAATGAGTTGAGTAGTAGCAGGATCAAATACGTCAAAGAAGACGAAAGATATGCTTAAAATTGTAAGTGTACCTCCAAAAATTAAAAAAAAAGTTCAAAAATTTGTATCTCGAAAACCAATTGACAGAAAAAATTTTAAAACTCATTTTCGTGTTTAGTAGGTCAAAGTCAATGAGAAAAAGTATGCTAGAAACAAATAACAGAGAAAATTTTGTTATTTGTGAAAAATCTTTGGATATGGAGCAAATCATGAAACGATCCTTTTTGTTTAAGCAAATTATTAAAAACCCAGTAAGGGAAGACAGCAAGTCGCGCGGGGCCGACTATATACTTAAAATGCGAAAATGGGCATTGCGATAAGAATTTGGCAGTGTTCATACATGTAATAAGAAAACTCTCTCTGCCGAATTTCGTACTGATCGGATATAAAATACGGTTTCTACAGAGCTTACATCTCAAATCGGGTGAAACATATATAGAGGGGCTATATCTAAATCTGAACCGATTTTGACTGATTTCAATAGGGATCGTCCTTGCTAAATTGATGTAAATATGTGGTATCTATGGCTCAAAAACCGTATTTTGGAGCGACCTCTATAGGGGAGCTATATCAAAACATTGACCGATATGGCCCATTTGTAATCCCAAACAACCTGCAACTATAAGAAATATTTCTATTAAATTTGATCAATCTAGCTCTATTATTACGGACTGTAGCGTGGTTACAACAGTCGGACGGACGGACAGACATGGCTAAATCGTCTTAGAAGTTTACGACGATTAAGAATATATGTACTTTATGGGGTCTCAAATCAGTATTTAGAGGTGTTACAAATGGAGTGACAAATTTCGGTGCAAGGTGAAACACTTCAGGAGGAGGATTCATTCAATAAACTGCCTGGATAGCATATTGGAAAAATCCGGTGGCAGCAAGACCGACGTCTCTAGTCGTGTGTGGAACCCGCAGAGGGAGGCCAGCCCACACATGGAAGCGACAACTAGACGATGAACTATCCCGAATACACCTTCGTTGGAATGAAATTAAACATCTTTCTCAGATCGATTGTATTGGACTAATCTTGTTAAGGCCCTATGCTCCTTACATGAGTAAAGGGACAAATATATGTATGTGTGGAATTTCAGAAGATTCGAATTAGAATGAAAATTTCTCTCGAAGGTGTACACCGTGGGTATACATATAGACGGATATCATTGTTTTACAATACGAGTATGATATCCTCACGTGACCGTATTTATTGTAGCTCCTTCCACATTGATCGACAGCTTTATATTAATACCACAATAGTAGTAATAAGACTCTGTCGTTGTAGCCCTTAAAGCTCCGCTGATGCTAAGGCATGTTGACTGTTGATGGATCAGTTGACTGTTGATGGATCGCTTATCGCTATTCAACTGAAATACTGAACATTCAGGAAAGACTAGCTCAGATCTATTTGGTCGAGGAGGAGCCGCCTGTAGAATGTCTCTGAGAACGTTGGTGACTTTTGCTTAATTCCATATCAGTGGATACATTACTCTAGTTCAGTTTAGTTGTTTGACGCCATGACGTAACTGCTATCGACCGTACACTCAGTTGCATTCGTTTTAGTTGTTCATAAGTTATACAGTAGTACATCTCATTTTAATTCCTACTTTTTGAGACTAATCTGGGTTTTTCATCAAACCCAGTGAAATGTCAAATTATTTTTCCATAAAAAATTCTTTTTATACCCTCACTTTAGTGTGACGAGGGTATATATCATTTGCTACGAAAAAAAGTGTAACACATCGAAGGAGTGATCTAAGACCCTAAGTATGTTCGGCGGATATTCGTTTTGGGTCATTTTAAGTCGAATGAGCAATGTCCGTCCGTCTGTCTGTCTGTCTGTCTATCTGTCTGTCTGTCTGTCTGTCTGTCTGTGTGTCTGCTGGCTGGTGCGCACGATAACTCTCGAAAGGAGTAACCGATTGACTTCAAATTTGGTACGTGGTAATATTTTTTTCTATCTCCGGCTAAGTTCGAAGATGGGCCATATTGGTCCACTCCTTCTAGTACCTCCCCCACAAAGTGTTAAAATGTTGTGAAATATTGAATCTTTAATAACTGCTATACTACTTGTTCGAATCTTCTGAAATTCCACACATAGCATTAGTTTATGAGTCGCTATCACCTCGAGAAAAATGGGCCATGTTGCTACGCCCCTTTTGGTACCTCCCACACAAATGCACCATTTTGGACCAAAAGTTAACAGCTTATAACATTAATACCAGTGCATAAAAATACTTGAAATTTTGTACAGTGTAATGCTTTCATAGTGCCTACAGTCCAGTGAAAAATGGGTGTCATATTCACGCCCCTTTTGGTACCTCTTACACAAAGGTACCATTTTGCACCAAAAGATAACAGCTTATAACATTAATACCAGTGTATAAAAGCACTTTAAATTTTGTACAGTGTAATGCTTTTATAGTGTCATTTGCACTGTGAAAAATGGGCGCTATTGCCACGCCCCTTTTTGTACCTCCCACACAAAGGTACCATTTTGCACAAAAAGTTAAGAGCTCACAGCATGAGTACCAATGCACGAAAATGCAACAACATTTTGCACAGTGTAACGCTTTTGAAGTCCCTATAGCCCTGTAAAAAATGGCCGTTATCACCACGCCCCTTTTTGTACCTCCCACACAAAATGGCCAAATCATACCAAATTTAATATCTCATAACGTTAATATACCAGTGCAAAAAACGCTTATAATTCGGCGCAGTGCAATGAATTTAAAGTATCTACTGTTCAGCGAAAAATAGGTGTATTTGTTAAACCCCTTCTGGTAGCTCCCACACAAATTGACAGAATAATTCGTGTAATATTCAATATTACATTACTCACAAAGTGAGGGTATACCTTAGTCGGTTTACCCGACTGAAACTTTCTTACTTGTTTAGAGTGTGGAAAGCTAAGTCCTTTGCAAAATGTATTACAGCCTAAGGGCAAAGCACCTGTAAGCTATTATAATTTAAAGTTACATAAGTGTTTGTGAAAATTTGTAAAACATCCTTGTTCTGCTTCACATACATTTAACCTCCTAATTTTCACCATGTAAAAGTTGGACCTTAAAATTACATACTACAAATTTGCGGCTCAATATATTTTAACATTTCTTAACTCCCCTGATTCGTTTTAATGGCCCTTCTGGCCATTTAGCACCTGCTAAAGGTTCATTCAATCATAAGTACACCAAAGCTAAATTCCAAATTACCACCCTTCAGGGATGACCATGTGTTAACATCATAAATCATAAATCAAAAATCCCAAATTATTTTTTTCCCCCAGAAAAAAAACTGTGAATTGAACGCTAAACCTTTGAAGAAAAACAAGCAATTTGTCCAAACAAGACCCAAATCACTCGCTGGGTGAAGTATATTCCATATGAACAATAATTATCCAAAGAAATACTCATCATATTAACACTCTGAAACGACCAGCACTTGCCAAATCTCGCTCTGGCGAATTAAGCAGGAAGTCCTTAAAATGCCCAAAACTGATACTTATATCAAATTATTCTGTACCTGTAAACTGGTGATCCTCCTTAGGGGCAAGCCAAATCCAAAGACAAGATCAAACTATAAGCTACCGCATTGTGATTAGTGATCATGTTTTTTTTGGGCTGAACTGAAATGTGAGTGCCCTCTGGACACTGTCCATTGAACATACATACTCGTACATATGTAGTATGTATGTGGCAAGACAAACAATTTGGGAGTAGTGTTGGGATAAGTGTTGTTTGTACTAATAAAAGCTTAACCAGATGAAATGTTTTCCCCACAAAATCATAATCGGCAGGACTCAGCGGTGAATGAGCAACAAGTAACACCTTGTTTTCATGGGTTTTGTTAAATCCGTTAATTACAGGATGACTGACTGACTGATCACGGTCCTGGACCTGGACCAGCATTCCCCTTTTACCTTCAGATTGGTCTTTCCTGCTGTTTTCTCAGAATTTCATGGTATTTTGTGCGCTAAAGTGTTGCCTGGAAACACTTTTATCCCTTATTTTAAAATTGTTCCTGCAGTTTTTGTCCAAATTAATGTTGTCGATTTTTGGGGATAATCATTGGCGAGAATATATGATTTTATGTTTTGGGGATAATTTACAAATGACTGTGTTCTCGGCACACCATCCGTAGGTGTCGTATCCTGTCTGCTTCGAGGTTTCACCTGTCAATTATGAGTGGTCAATTATAAGTGTATGACTTCCTAAGAAAAATATTGTGAAATTCTTGTTCAAAATAAATAAATTTAATACGAATTCGCCTAATATCAATATGAAGCAACCAACTAGGCGTAGTTGGTTCGGTGTCCTTAGCTCGAAACAGTATTTTAAAAAATTGTGGATAATCATACCTTCACTATTCATCGAGTGACCTAGGACCCTGTGTATGTTTAGCGGAAATCTGTATTAAGATATCTAAGGCATTTGAGCTATGTCCGTCCGTCTGTCTGTCTAGTGCACACGATAAATTTCGATAGCAGAAACCTATTGACTTCAAATTTGGTATGTGTTCATACTTTTGTTATACCTCAGACTAAGATCGAAGATGGGCCATGTTAGACCACTCCTTCGAGTACCTCCCCCCGAAATAGTCGACATTATGTGAACTATTGATTCATTAATAACTTCTATACTACTTATCAGAATCTTTTACAAATCCACACATAATTTTAATTTCTTAGTCGCTATCACCTTGAGAAAAAGGGTCGAAGTTGCCACACCCCTTTGGATACCTCCCATATAAAATTACAATTCTGCACAAAAAGTTAACGTATTATAACTTTATTCCAGTCCATACAAATTCTTGAAATTTTGTGCAGTGTAAAGCTTTTTTTAGTACCTACAGTACCGTGAAAAATGGGCGTTAATTTAAAGGGTATCGTGGCTACATCAGACTTATACATACTTCAAAAAATATGTACAAATACTAAAGGTACCTTCAATGAAAAAATAGTAAGGAAAGACAGAAAGTCGGGCGGGCCGACTATGTAATACCCTACAACTCCCTATAAATGCGAAAATGGGCATTGCGACAGTGTTCATACATGTAATAAGAAAACTCTCTCTGCCGAATTTCGTACTGATCGGATATAAAACACGGTTTCTACAGCTCTTACATGTCAAATCGGCTGAAACATATATATGGGTGCTATATCTAAATCTGAACTGAATTTCCCCGAATTTAGTATTTTTCATTAATGTAATAAGATATCTCTCTCTGGCAAACTTCGTACTGATTTGATATAAAATACAGTTTGTACAGCGCTTGTATGTCAAATCGGGGGTAACATATATATGGGGGGCTATATAAAAATCTGAATCGATTTTGTTCAATTTGACCAATTCCTTGGGCCAAAGAAGAGCACTGTGCTACATTTCATCACAATCGGACCATAAATTCGATCTGCACTTTGATTACAAGAATATACTCGTATGGATAGACAGACAGACAGACAGACGGACATGGCTAAATCGACTCAAAAAGTGAAGCTATGTCAATAGGTATACTAAAATATGAGTCTATTTCTTCTCTTTTTGGGCATTACAAACAAATGCACAAAGTCATAATACCCTGTTCCACAGTGTGGTGTAGGGTATGCTAATAAACATAAAATTTACCGTAAAAAAATGTACATAGCGTAAGCAAGTCATCACATTCATCAGTTAACTGAGAACGTCTCAGAGAACTACCAGCCTGAGCATCGGCATAGATTTAAGGACTACTGCAACAGAGTCTCTACAAATACTACTTTATCTACTGCCGATCGATATTGCGAAGCTGGATGAGAAGGTTGGGTTCGGGTTCCACTGTGAAGAACGTAGTCTTGATATAGCTCACAGATTAACAGATACTTGAAGAGTCTATCAAGCCGAAATAATGGCAATGTGGGAAGTCGCCAAGTGGCTGAGTCTTAACATAGAAACCAACACTGGCGTTCTTATTTACTTGGACCACCTAGCTGCAACTAAATCTTTGGATGATACATCCCTGAATTCACAAAAAGCCCTCGACTTTCGCAGTACTCTTATTGAGACACGCAGAGCTGTTTAAATTTTAAGGGCCGATGTTGATTTTGAATAAAACACAAATTATTTAGGAAATTATTGTCATTTCTTTTTATTATGATAATATTGGTATGGTTCAATTATGTATGGAACAAAATATCGGCCAAATGGCCGTCGCGACCTCTGCGACACACCTCCATCCGATGGTCCAAATTTTCGATGGCGCTGATGCATAATTGAGGTTCTATGCCGTTAATGTGCCGAATTATCTCATCCTTTAGCTCTTGAATTGTTGCTGGCTTATCGACGTACACCTTTTCTTTCAAATAACCCCAAAGAAAGAAGTCCAACGGTGTCAAATCACATGATCTTGGCGGCCAATTGACATCGCCACGACGTGACATAAGACGGTCATTGAATTTGTTGCGCACAAGAGCCATTGTTTCGTTAGCTGTGTGGCCAGTGGCACCGTCCTGTTGAAACCACATATTGTCCACATCCATATCTTTCAATTCGGGCCGAAAAAGTTCGTTATCATCTCACGATAGCGAACACCATTCACAGTAACGGCCTGACCGGCCTCATTTCGAAGAAGTATGGCCCGATGACGTCGCCAGCCCATAAGCCGCACCAAACGAACTGGGCGAGCATACACAGGTATTTTCACATCTCCTACAGACCCGGCTTGCTGAAATTTTCGCACAATTCTCGGGATTGTGGACACATTTGGTCGATTATGCTGATCACACATCACAAAAAAAGGCTTCAAAAATACTTTAACGCGTTGCGTATATTTCCATTAATATATAAAATTATATGCTTTTTATTTCTTCTTGAAAACCACACGTCTAAAAAATACCCTTTATAATAATAGTCCGGTTTTTAGATTTTTTATGAGGCTTTGTTTTAAAAATATTAAAATGTTCGCAATATTTGTATCCCCTCACCTTAGATAGGAGTGTATATATCATTTGCTACGAACCAAAAGTGTAACACATAGAAGGAGTGGCCTAAGACCCTAAGTACGTTCGACGGATATCCGTTTTGGGTCATTTTAAGTCGGATGAGCAATCTCCGTCCGTCTGTCTGTCTGTCTGCTGGCTGGTGCGCACGATAACTCGCGAAAGGGGTAACCGATTGACTTCAAATTTGGTATGTAGTAATATGTTCTTTTATCTCCGGCTATGTTCGAAGATGGGTCATATTGGTCCATTCCTACTAGTACCTCCCCCACAAAGGGTTAACTTTTAGTGAAATATTGATTATTTATTAACGTCTTTACTACTTACTCGAATCTTCCAGACATAGTATTAGTTTATTAGGACCTTACACCTCAAGAGAAATGGGCGAAGTTGCCACGCCCCTTTTGGTACCTCCCATTCAAATGGAACATTTTTTACACCAAAAGTAACAGCTTATAATTGTTATACCAGTGCATATAGATACTTGAAATGATGTTAAGTGTAATGCTTTTACAGTACCTAGAGTTGAGAGAAAAGTGGGCTTTATTGCCACGCCCCTTTTTGTACCTTCCACACAAATGAAGCATTTTGTACTAAAAGATACCAGCTTATAACTTTAATACCAGTGTATGCAATACTTGAAATTGTTTACAGTATAATGCTTTTACAGTACCTAGAGTCCGGAGAAAAAATGGGCGTTATTGGCACGCCCCTTTTGGTACCTCCCACACAAATGGACCTTTTTGTACCAAAAGTTAACAGGTTTTAACATTAAGACCAATGCATACAAATACTTGAAACTTCGTACAATGTAATGCTTTTACAGTATCTAGAGTCAAGAGAAAAGTGGCCGTTATTGGCACGCCCCTTTTGTTACCTCCCACACAAATGGACCATTTTGTACCAAAAGTAAATAGCTTTTATCTTTAATACCAATACATACTTTAAAGTTATTGAACGCAATTTAAATTGAAAATAATTTAAATAAAACAAAACAAGTAAGAAAGTTCAGTCGGGTAAACCGACTAATGAATCCCCGCACCTTGAGTCTCAAAAAAAATATTAGTAAATTTATTTAGTTTTTGTTCTATTTAAATTATTATCAATTTAAATTGCATTTAATAACTTTAAAGTAGGTACTGGTATTAAAGTTAAAAGCTGTTTACTTTCGGTACAATATGGTCCATTATTGTGAGACGTACCAAAAGGGGCGTTCCAATAACGATCACTTTTCTCTGGACTCTAGGTACTATAAAGCATTACACTGTACAAAATTGCAAGTATTTCTATGCACTGGTATTAAAGTTATAAGCTGGTAGCTTTTGGTACAAAATGGTCCATTTGTGTGGGAGGTACCAAAAGGAGCGTGTCAATTACGGCCACTTTTCTCTGGACTATAGGTACTATAAAAGCATTACACTGTACACAATTTCAAGTATTTGTATGCAATGGTATTAAAGTTATAAGCTGGTAACTTTTGGTACGAAATGGTCCATTCGTGTGGGAGGTACCAAAAGGAACGTGGCAATAATGCCCATTTTTCACTGTATTGTAGGTACTATTAAACCATTACACTATACAAAATTTCAAGTCGTTGTATGCACTGGTAATAAAGGCATAAGCTATTAACTTTTGGTTCAAAATTGTCCATTTGTGTGGGAGGTACCAAAAGGGGCGCGACAACTTCGCCCATTTTTCTCGAGGTAATAGTGACTAATAAACTAATACTATGTGTAGAATTTCAGAGGATTCAAATTAGTAGTGTAGAAGTTATTAAATAATCAATATTTCACTAAATGTTAACCCTTTGTGGGGGAGGTACTAAAGTGTGGACCAATATGGCCCATCCTCGAACTTAGCCGGAGATAGAAGAAAATATTACCACATGCCAAATTTGAAGTCAATCGGTTACTCGTTTCGAGAGTTATCGTGCGCACCAGCCAGCAGACAGACAGACGGACATTGCTCATTCGACTTAAAATGACCCAAAACGAATTTCCGCTGAACTTAGGGTCTTAGGCCACTCCTTTGATGTGTTACACTTTTGGTTCGTAGCAAATGATATATACCATCCTCTCTAAGGTGAGGGGATTAAAATAAATAAGTGTACTAATATTTTTTTGAGACTCAAGGTGAGGGGATTCTTTAGTTGGTTTACCCGACTGAACTTTCTTACTTGTTATGATTTGCTTTAATTTTATGTAGAGCAAAAAAAGCTCATTTATTGTAGTAATTACATAGAAAGGAACTAAAAATGCATACATGGTTTTCCAATAAGAGTGATATGATTTCTTTGAAAAAAAAACACACTTATTGTTAAGGAAATTCAAAAGTTTTTTATTTAATTTGAAGTACAATCGAAACAATTAAGTTCTAAATAAAACGTTATTCAAATGGCCTCCGCGACTTCTTCTGCAGGAACGAATTCGATGAACCCAATTTCGAGCACTTTTTCCCCTAAATCAAGTCGTATGTCATGAATGGCACTTTCAATATTGATTTGAAAAGCTTGAAGAGAGTCTGGTTTATTTCGAAAGACCAATGACTTCAAATAACCCAACAGGAAATAGTCTAATGGTGTTCAATCACAACTTGTTGTTGGCCATTTAATATCACAATTTCTTGAAATAATCGAAACTCCAAACTTTCCTCGCAACAATTCAATTGTTGCATTTGCTGTCTGTCACGTAGCCACAATCGGACAAAGGCAAAAAGATAGCTCTTAACGAGAGCTAAAATATTGCTCATGGGTGTCAAGGTCGTAGGTCGACTGGAAAGTGTTTTTTTTTTTTGATTTTAAAAATGGACTTAGCGCATGAAAAGTTGCAATTGGAGAACGATTATTTTGAAAATAAAACTGAATAATTTGTAAACGTTGTTCTTGCGTATATCTCTCCATGATGAAATTGTAAAAACCAATGAACACAATGAAAAACAAATGACCGATCATGACATATTACAAATAGCCGAAACGTCACTTCAAAATCATATCATCCATATTGGAAAACCCGTTATAAATAATTTACAAAATATCAATATTTTACTTCTGATATTACTCTACTGAATATAGTTTTTGTAAAACATCAGTTCTATTTGTTAAAAAGTTTAAAATTCATTACAATCTTGATTTACAAATTTTATTTAATTATGAAGAGCGATTCTATAGTGTCCACTACTCATTTGGGATTTTTCCAAATATTGTTGCATATTCAAAAAACCCTTTCGTTGCTGCATTTGACGCTGCTAATTTCAAAATGTTTTTATAAGGAACATTTTAGTACGAGGACCACCTTGTGCTTATGCATGCATATTACACATAGTTGCCAGATTATATTTTATAATAAATCCAGACATGCAGATTTGCCAAATATAGATTTAGACTTTTTTGTGGTGATTTTTAAATTATTTGATAAATAATGAAAAATGTGAACAAAAGTGAACATATGCGAGAAAAAATAATGTACAAAAGGGGGCATAGTGGAAAAAAGTGTATAAATAGTGGACATACATAGACGGACTGACAGACATTGTCAGATCGAGTCTGCGAGTGATACTGATACTTTAAGGAGGGTCTACATTAGTTTGGAGCTTTACAAAAATCTGGGCCTGTACCACAGAATGGTGAAGGGTATAATGATGTTAAAAACTTTGCATTATTAGTGTATAGCTACTAAAGGGTTTTTCAACAGGGACACTACAAAAGTAGATCGACAGGGACAGCAAACGACGCACATATTTTTTGCCGCTCTATTGACATTTCTCTTCAGTAAGGTTTGCCATTTCATGATGGAAAGATATACGAGCCAACAACGAGTCGAAATTATTAAAATTTACTACCGAAATTCGGAGTCAGTGGCCTCAACGTTAAGAGCGCGAAAAATCATCTTCAGAGATGAGGCTCATTTCTGGCTGAATGGCTTCGTCAATAAACAAAATATGTACCCAGGAAAATAATTGGTTGGAATTCGATTGTAACAATAAAAAAATAATACAAGCAACAAAAAGTATATTGCCTACACCGTCTGTCGGTTGTATTTATATATAACTAGCTGAGCCCGGTGCGCTTCGCTGCCCATGTCAAAATTCGCGCTGTAGAAACTGTATTTTATATCCGATCAGTACGAAATTCGGCAGAAAGAGGTTTGTTAATTCATGAAGGAATACTGCCAAATTCGGAGAAATCGGTTCAGATTTAGATATAGTCCCCATATATACGTTACCCCCGATTTGAAATTCAAGCGCTGTAGAAACTGTATTTTATATCCGATCAGTAAGAAATTCGGCAGAAAGAGGTTTCTTATTACATGAAGGAATGCCGCAAAATTCGGAGAAAATCAGTTCAGATTTAGATATAGCCCCCATATATATATGTTACCCCCAATTTGACATGTAAGCGCTGTAGAGACTGTGTTTTATATCCGATCAGTACGAAATTCGACAGAAACAGGTTTCTATTTTACATGAATGAGTATTCTAGGAAAATCGATTCAGATTTATATATAACCTCCATATATATGTTCCTCCAGATTTGGTTACAAAGCGCTATAGAAGTTGTACTTTACTTCCGATCATTACAAAGTTCTCCAGAAAGATTTTTCTCAATTTAGGAACGAATATTGCTTAATTTTGCGATTATCGGTTCAAAATACATTTACCAATTATTCCAAATTATTATCGCAATGACCCTTATCGCATTGTTAGGGAGGTGTAGGGTATTATATAGTCGGCCCCGCCCGACTTTCTGCCTTTCCTTACTGGTATTAGTAATAAATTCTGAATGAAAAAATACCGAATTCAGTGGAAAGTCCAGAAAATAGAAATGTATACTTATAAAATTTCCAAATTCTTGTTTCATTGATATTGCATCACATTATCATATTGCGATTGTATTGGAGTGAGCAGCTGTAATTATCGCATACCGAGCATTTTTGTTCATGTATTTCCTATATAATACTTGCAAGATATATCAAAATATGGGCTGGGCCACGCCCACTGGTCCTATTCCGCCCATTTGAAAGCCAATCACGTAGACTGCTACCAGATACATATACGCAAAATTTCAACACTCTCGCTAACAAAATGAGCAAGATAATTCAATTTCAAAATTTGGCTTATATGGGCGGTGGCCCGCCCATTGGTCAGATCCCGCCAATATTTGGACCAATCACGTGGACTGTCACCAGATACATATCTACAACATGACAGCACTCTAGATAAAAAATTGTGCAAGTTATATCAATTTCAAAATTTGGCTTATAAGGGCGGGGCCACGCCCATTGGTCCGATCCCGCCCATTTTCTGACCAATTACGTAGAATGCCACCAGATACATATACACAACATTGCAGCACTCCCGATAGCAAATTGTGCAAGATATAAAAATTTCAAAATTTGGTCATTGTGGGCGGGGCCACGCCTATTGGTCCGAACCCGCCCATTTTCGGACCAATCACGTAGATCGCCAACGGATATATATACACAAAATTCCAGGTCTCTCGCTAACAAATTGTGCAAGATATCACATTTTTAAAATTTGGCTTATATGGGCGGTGCCACGCCCATTGGTTCGATCCCGCCCGTTTTTGGATCAATCACGTATACTGCCACCGTTTACATATACACAAAATTCCAGCACTCTCGCTAACAAATTGTGCAAAATATCTCAATTTCAAAATTTGGCTTATATGGGCGGGGCCACGCCCATTGGTCCGGTCCAGCCCATTTTTTCACCAATTACGTAGAATGCCACCAGATACATATACGCAACATTGCAGCACTCCCGCTAGCAAATTGTGCAAGATATCAAAATTTTGTCTATGTGGGCGGGGCCACGCCCATTGGTCCGATCCCGCCCATTTTTGGACCAATCACGTAGACTGCCACCGTTTACATATACACAAAATTCCAGCACTCTCGCTAACAAATTGTGCAAAATATCTCAATTTCAAAATTTGGCTTATATGGGCGGGGCCACGCCCATTGGTCCGATTCCGCCCATTTTTGGAAAATTCACATAATCTGCCATTAAATGCATACAAACAAAATTTCAGCACTATACCTATAATAGGAGCACAAATATCGGATTTTTAACCTGCGATTTGTATGGGAGGTACCACGCCCCTTTGTCCAATTAATTTTTTTTTTCTATATAAACCATCTCGTGAAAATTTAGAATCGAATAAAAAAAAAATCATCCAAATTGCTCCAGCCGTTCTGACGTGATGCCATTACACAGATGTTTTTCAACAGGGACCGTTTTTCAACAGGGACACTACAAAAGTAGATCGACAGGGACAGCAAACGACGCACATATTTTTTGCCGCTCTATTGACATTTCTCTTCAGTAAGGTTTGCCATTTCATGATGGAAAGATATACGAGCCAACAACGAGTCGAAATTATTAAAATTTACTACCGAAATTCGGAGTCAGTGGCCTCAACGTTAAGAGCGCGAAAAATCATCTTCAGAGATGAGGCTCATTTCTGGCTGAATGGCTTCGTCAATAAACAAAATATGTACCCAGGAAAATAATTGGTTGGAATTCGATTGTAACAATAAAAAAATAATACAAGCAACAAAAAGTATATTGCCTACACCGTCTGTCGGTTGTATTTATATATAACTAGCTGAGCCCGGTGCGCTTCGCTGCCCATGTCAAAATTCGCGCTGTAGAAACTGTATTTTATATCCGATCAGTACGAAATTCGGCAGAAAGAGGTTTGTTAATTCATGAAGGAATACTGCCAAATTCGGAGAAATCGGTTCAGATTTAGATATAGTCCCCATATATACGTTACCCCCGATTTGAAATTCAAGCGCTGTAGAAACTGTATTTTATATCCGATCAGTAAGAAATTCGGCAGAAAGAGGTTTCTTATTACATGAAGGAATGCCGCAAAATTCGGAGAAAATCAGTTCAGATTTAGATATAGCCCCCATATATATATGTTACCCCCAATTTGACATGTAAGCGCTGTAGAGACTGTGTTTTATATCCGATCAGTACGAAATTCGACAGAAACAGGTTTCTATTTTACATGAATGAGTATTCTAGGAAAATCGATTCAGATTTATATATAACCTCCATATATATGTTCCTCCAGATTTGGTTACAAAGCGCTATAGAAGTTGTACTTTACTTCCGATCATTACAAAGTTCTCCAGAAAGATTTTTCTCAATTTAGGAACGAATATTGCTTAATTTTGCGATTATCGGTTCAAAATACATTTACCAATTATTCCAAATTATTATCGCAATGACCCTTATCGCATTGTTAGGGAGGTGTAGGGTATTATATAGTCGGCCCCGCCCGACTTTCTGCCTTTCCTTACTGGTATTAGTAATAAATTCTGAATGAAAAAATACCGAATTCAGTGGAAAGTCCAGAAAATAGAAATGTATACTTATAAAATTTCCAAATTCTTGTTTCATTGATATTGCATCACATTATCATATTGCGATTGTATTGGAGTGAGCAGCTGTAATTATCGCATACCGAGCATTTTTGTTCATGTATTTCCTATATAATACTTGCAAGATATATCAAAATATGGGCTGGGCCACGCCCACTGGTCCTATTCCGCCCATTTGAAAGCCAATCACGTAGACTGCTACCAGATACATATACGCAAAATTTCAACACTCTCGCTAACAAAATGAGCAAGATAATTCAATTTCAAAATTTGGCTTATATGGGCGGTGGCCCGCCCATTGGTCAGATCCCGCCAATATTTGGACCAATCACGTGGACTGTCACCAGATACATATCTACAACATGACAGCACTCTAGATAAAAAATTGTGCAAGTTATATCAATTTCAAAATTTGGCTTATAAGGGCGGGGCCACGCCCATTGGTCCGATCCCGCCCATTTTCTGACCAATTACGTAGAATGCCACCAGATACATATACACAACATTGCAGCACTCCCGATAGCAAATTGTGCAAGATATAAAAATTTCAAAATTTGGTCATTGTGGGCGGGGCCACGCCTATTGGTCCGAACCCGCCCATTTTCGGACCAATCACGTAGATCGCCAACGGATATATATACACAAAATTCCAGGTCTCTCGCTAACAAATTGTGCAAGATATCACATTTTTAAAATTTGGCTTATATGGGCGGTGCCACGCCCATTGGTTCGATCCCGCCCGTTTTTGGATCAATCACGTATACTGCTACCGTTTACATATACACAAAATTCCAGCACTCTCGCTAACAAATTGTGCAAAATATCTCAATTTCAAAATTTGGCTTATATGGGCGGGGCCACGCCCATTGGTCCGGTCCCGCCCATTTTTTCACCAATTACGTAGAATGCCACCAGATACATATACGCAACATTGCAGCACTCCCGCTAGCAAATTGTGCAAGATATCAAAATTTTGTCTATGTGGGCGGGGCCACGCCCATTGGTCCGATCCCGCCCATTTTTGGACCAATCACGTAGACTGCCACCGTTTACATATACACAAAATTCCAGCACTCTCGCTAACAAATTGTGCAAAATATCTCAATTTCAAAATTTGGCTTATATGGGCGGGGCCACGCCCATTGGTCCGATTCCGCCCATTTTTGGAAAATTCACATAATCTGCCATTAAATGCATACAAACAAAATTTCAGCACTATACCTATAATAGGAGCAGAAATATCGGATTTTTAACCTGCGATTTGTATGGGAGGTACCACGCCCCTTTGTCCAATTAATTTTTTTTTTCTATATAAACCATCTCGTGAAAATTTAGAATCGAATAAAAAAAAAATCATCCAAATTGCTCCAGCCGTTCTGACGTGATGCCATTACACAGATGGACCGTTTCATTTTTATATATATAGATATAGAAGATTAGTTGAAACAACAATAATAACATGGATACGATCAAATGAAAATGCTTGCAACTAAATCGATGGTTGTATCAATCGAATTAAGATTGTTTTTTTCATTGACACTCGGTTAGTTGTGGTAACCAATTTTAAATTTTCATTATAGTACCATATGATCGATTTTTGGTTGTGACAACCAATGTTTTATTCTTGACAACAGAAATTGTATGAATAGACCAAAGATTATTATTGCAACGAATAATTGGTTACTACAACAGAAAAATATTAATAAATAATCGTTTATTGGTTATCGCAATCATTTCCCAAATTTAGAATAATTAAATGTATTTTGGGAAATACAACCGAAAGATTGGTTGCTGTTCTTTTGCTGATACGAGTACATGACAAACAAAAAATAAAATTACTCGACATAAAAAAATCTTCAACATTACCGTTCTTGAACAAAATGTTGAATGGGTAATCAAAAATAATTTCGTGTGGATAATAATGTGTGGAATGCAGAATATGTTGTGCAAAATGTTTTACATAAATAAACCAGTAAGGAAAGGCAGAAAGTCGGGCGGGGCCGACTATATAATACCCTACACCACTCTCGTAATATTGAATAACTCTGATATATACATTTTGTAATTCATGTATAAATTGTTTACATAAATTTACTTTTGGGACATTTTATACTTAAATAATACCCTGTACCACAGTGTGGTGTAGGGTATAAAAACGATTGGATCTAAAGAGCCAAGTCGGATGAAACATATATATGGGAGCTATAGCTAAATCTTAACCGATTTTCTTCAAATTCGGAAATGTTGGTTAATGGATCAAGAAACTTTACCATTCTAAATTTCAAAACGATTGGATGTAAAATATCGCTTCTAAAGAACTAAAGGGCTAAATCGGACGAAACATATATATGGGAGCTATAGATAAATCTTAACCGATTTTCTTCAAATTCGGCAATGTTGGTTCGTGGATCAAGAAACTCTACCATTCTAAATTTCAAAATGATTGGATGTAAAATACAGCTTCTACAGGACTAAAGAGCAAAATCGGACGAAACATATATATGGGAGCTATAGCTAAATCTTAACCGATTTTCTCCTAATTCGGTAGTGTTGGTTCATGGATCAAGAAACTCTACCATTCTAAATTTCAAAACGATTGGATGTAAAATACAGCTTCTATAGAACTAAAGGGCCAAATCGGACGAAACATATATATGGGAGCTATAGCTAAATCTTAACCGATTTTCTTCAAATTCGGTAGTGTTGGTTCGTGGATCAAGAAACTCTACCATTCTAAATTTCAAAATGATTGAATGTAAAATACAGCTGCTACAGGACTAAAGAGCAAAATCGGACGAAACATATATATGGGAGCTATAGCTAAATCTTAACCGATTTTCTCCTAATTCGGTAGTGTTGGTTCATGGATCAAGAAACTCTACCATTCTAAATTTCAAAACGATTGGATGTAGGACTCAAGGGCCAAATCGGACGAAAGATATATATGGGAGCTATATCTAAATCTGAACCGATTTCAACCAAATTCAATAGCGATCTTAACAGCCGCGAAATACTCTAAACTGCAAAATTTCAGAACGATCGGGGTGAAATTGCGACCTGTAGTCGACGAACAACTTTACATGGACAGACGGACGGACGGACATCGTTAAATCGACTCAGCTAGTGATTCTGAGTCGATCGGTATACTTTAAGGTGGGTCTAGCTGTGTTATTTTCAGGTGTTACAAACATCTGCCGTGAAACAAACTTATAATACCCTGTACCACAGTGTGGTGTAGGGTATAAAAATAAAAGCAACAAGCGATATTTGCATACAAGTTTTGTGTTTTTTTCGTGTACTAAAATATGTTTCAAATATTTCCACATCTCATAATGGTCCTGATGGAATCGTGTGATAGTAGACAGAACTATCAAAATTCGGTTGGCAAATAATTCGGTTGAGGCAACCAAACTGTATTCTGTGTGTGCGTTATTGGTCAGACAGCAATCCACACGTACTCCATGAGTCATCATTGCATCCCGAAGAAATTACGTTTTGGTGCGGTTTATGGGCCGGCGGCGTCATTGGGCCGTACTTCTTCCGTGATGATCAAGACCGGCACGTTACTGTGAATGGGAATCGCTACCGTTCAATGATAACCGAATATTTTTGGCCCCATTTGGATGATCTGGACTTGGAGGACATGTGGTTCCAACAGGACAGCGCCAAAAGCCACACAGCGAATGCCACAATCAATTTATTGGAAACCAAGTTTGGAGAACGTGTTATCTCACGAAATGGTCCAGTCGATTGGCCGCCTCGGTCGTGCGATTTGAAGCCGTTAGACTATTTCCTGTGGGGCTACGTCAAGTCTATGGTCTATGCCAACAAGCCAGCGACGATTGATGAACTTCGTACGAATATCGAACGTGAAATTGCAGCAGTATCGGCCGATTTATGCTTGAAACCCGTCGAAAATTGGGTTCAGCGTCTGGACTTTTGCAAGCGTGCCCGTGGTGGCCATGCAAAAGGAATCGAGTTCCATACATAATGGCATCCAACGTACTTTCACAGGAATAAAGAATTTCAATGACATCCACAACCGTTTTTGTTTTATTTAAAAAAAAACTTTTGTAGTGCTCTTATAAAAAAACCCTTTACATATAAAATAATGTCGAAGTAGTTTTGTTGGCAGTATATATCATCGTTCAACTTAAATGGTATTTATTCCTAAGGAAAAATCTTCGCAATAGCGCTTGAAATCAATTTTCAAATTGATTTTGAATATATGCCAAAATAAAAAAAAACAATGTTTGCCTAGGTCAATGGATTAAAACTGCCCACTTTCTCAAATAGCTGCAAAAAAAGGCGCAAAATTGCTGGTGTTGTTTTTCAATTTGTTTTCCATTTGCAGTAACATCTGTTTGGTCAGCACAACATTGTTTATTATTATTATTATCAACAGCAATTCTTGTTGACTTTTTGATTTATTTATTGGCCGGATTATGTTTCGCTATTTGCCCAGTTAGCAGCGTCGCGCCGCGTCGCTCCAAACCTAACCGAACCGCGCTCCAAACGGCCAACCCACACACGCATTTCGCTGTGAGTGCGCAGCCGTGGCAATTATTTTGCAACGACGCTTTGTGCCGCTCGTCTACAACTGCGACTGCGAAAATTTACAATGTCCCGACACAGAGTGGCCTGAAATCTGCAGTCCGCGTCCGCGTCCGTGTCTGTGTGCAAATGTGCCATGTGTTAACGTTTGTGTTCAAGTGTAAATTAAACACTAATAATGACACAAAGTTTATTTATTTAAAGCACACCTTAAGTGATTGTTATTATTAATACTCGCTCGCGTTCGTGTATGACAACTCAAGTCAACTCAAGAAACCAAAAAACATGAAAAAAGTGCAGCTAAATGAAAAAAAGGTAACAGCTTTTAGCTGATTTTGTTTTTGCCCGAATTGGGCCTGAGACAGTATCTGAACTGACTAACAGGTCTTTAGTGTGAAAAAGGCAGGCAGAGTGTAGGTTGGTTGGTAAGGAAAAATTCGATAATTTATTTAATAACCTTAAATAGATATTGCAATTTATCGAGTGAATACTTGTCTTATAACACTTTTCAAGAGTGCATATATGTGGTATTTTATACTATACTTATTTCACATACAATATTATCGATGGGGGGTCATGCAATTGTTATCTTTTAAGGTGTCAAGTTGTTGGCAGGTTTCATAGCTAGTATGCAGTGCTGAAATAGTTCTAGAAGGACAATCACAATTTCATTCTGGGCAATATGTTAATTATATGGGTACAAAAATGTAACGAGACTAACTGACTGATCGACTGAACAAGAACTAAAGCTTTTAAAAATGGTAAAGTGTTAAGGCCCAGTTAGGCAAACTTAACCGTAACGCCCCCGTAGCGTAACGAATCAGCTGATTCAATTTGTCATATGGAAATCAGTGTAAACGATTAGCCAACGGAAACGTAAACGGACGGCTGAATCTGTTGAAATCAGAATTGGACGTTCCGTTTACGTACAATTTGACAACAGCTGATACTACATGTTGTTTACAATTACAATTGTATGTTCACCGAGAAAAGTAAAGAAAATAATTTATTTGTTATTTGTTTAAAAGTGCAAATAAACATGAAAGACGAATATTTGATTTCATTTGTGCAGTCGCACGAGTATTTATACAATAAATATAATCCAGCATATAGGATATCTGAAAAAAAAGCAAGAAGCTTGGAAGCAAATTGGCAAGGAGCTGGGCGTTACAGGTGAGTTTTATGAAGATCGCGGCTGACTCCATTAAAAATAAATGTATAATCTGCTTCAGGATTCTTTTGACGACAGTACGAGACAATCATTGCGCCAATCTTCTTCATTGTGGGTTAATTTGACAGCAATATAAGCGTCTCTACAAACGAGGACTTATTTATAGATAGAGAAGAGATTGGATTGGATTTGGCTGAGTCCCTCTTCAATGGAAATATACATAAGTAAAGGGTTTTCCATTAAGGACATACGAATTTTATATATTAATAAAACACAGAATATTTAAGATATAGAGTTCAAATTTATTCCAGGTTAAGTGCAAATGTTACATTTTAAGAATGAAATTCAATTTCGGTCATATGACCACCACGAGCCCGTCAACAGCGATCTATTCTTTGGACCCAATTTTCCACCACCCTTGGACACATTTCGACCGGAACGTTGGCAATTTCGCGTTGGATGTTGTCTCTGAGCTCGTCTAAAGTTGTTGACTTAGACCAAGGATATTCCTCAGGGGAAACGCAGAATCGCCAATAAAAAAATGAGGAAAGGCTTCAGAGGATGCTGACGATAATGGTTTACTAGGAGGTACAGGTACTGTTCCTAAAATAACTGATTGGCCAAATGGAGAGTACTGGAATATAGCTGTATTTAATTTAAATTAAGAAATGGAAATTGTTTGTAATAAAATAGATTATAATTAAATAGAAGTTTAATGGACATACCCCCATCGTGTTGGCTGACATAACTTCCAACATTAACTGATATGAATGTATAGTTAGCATCGCAGATTCCCACACAATTCGTCATATCCCACATTCGTTGAAAATCATTGGCAATGTGTTTGTACTGCTGTGTAGTTTGTTCACTTGAACTTCACTGCATTCTAAAATAACATTTCGAATTGTTTTTTTCCCCAGCTTGTGACTCCATGCAATCGATTGTATGGAACAACCGTGACCCAAATATCTAAAATTTTAAAGAATATAATGTTAATATTTCCCAACTTGGAATCATAGGATAAAGCAATACTTGACATACAGTGGTGTTATTGCTAGTCTCTCTGCCGGTCTAATCCGTTGCTTTGGCTTAGTTAACTCATATTTTATTAATGTTAATAACAAATTAAAAACTTCCATAGGCATTCTAGTATCCGGCTTTCGCCAGTCATTGTTTATAGGACGTCCACCCCATCTTCTTATCCGACGATATTTTCTTGATTACTTTTATTGTAAATTCTGCATAGATTTAAAAAACACAAATTTATAAACATTCTTTTTAACTTCATTTTTAATAAACCTAAACAAAAAGAAATCGCGGCTTTTTTGTTTACTTATGTGTTGTTGTTGTCAGAACATATGACTCGTTTTCTCAACGTTGGCTAATCGCTCAAACGGGCAACGTTACGACAACGGTAAAGATAAATTACGGTTACGTATGCCTAACCCGGCCTTTAGAGCTGGAAGTGTCAAAGTTCCGTTCTGTTTGTAATCACTTATTTTTAGTCAATATTATGAATTTCCTTAGCAGAACTTAAAATGGTAATATCTCGTTAAATAAGCGTCGTACTAAATGGTATGGAAAGCTAAATGGACGAAATCACTTATTTTTAGGTCAACATTTTGAAAAATTTTGAATTTCCTTTCAAAACTTAAAATGGTAATATCTGTCTAATTAAGCGCCATACAGGTAATTCAAAATTTTACCCTAAATGTTGGTGATAACAAAATTTTACCCTTTTAGCTGTTCGACGCTTAATTAGCCAAATATTACCATTTTAGGCTTTGCTAAAGAAATTCAAAATTTATTAAAATTTTTGCCCTAAAAAATATGCAACAACATTTTTGTCCAAGGGATGTGGATAACAGTTTCTGGTGCAATTAGGTGTCACAAACACAAACAAAAATATTAAAAAAAATTTTTATGATAATTTTTTTTTTTAAATTTTTTTTAACTCCAGCTTTTATGGAAAGTACATTCAGTATTTGGACCATAATTTTTCAAGTATAAGCCCGATTGAGCCGTGTTATGCCTCAAATTAAATGAGGGCTACATATGTTGTAAATATCGCTTTCACGTAGAATCGTTGGTTTAGTAACAGTCGTCAAAAATATGAGAAAAAAAAAGATTTAAAAAAAAAACACTTTTTCCTGGTACAAAAAAAAACCATAAAATATAGAAAAAAAATCGTCAAAATTATTTTATCGCATTTTTAGCTAGCGAAGAAAACACTGTCTATTTGAAAAAATCTATGGATAGATGTAAAAGTTATGAGCCATTTTGTAAATGTTAGAGAATTCAAAAAGATCTTGTTTCATATTTTTCGTTTTTAAATGATGTTTTTGCTTATATTGATTGAATTCGCCATATGTGAGAGAGACATATAAGAGACATTGCACTTGCATTTTATTTTATGAGGATTGATGTCAGACATTATAAAATTTTAGAGAGGACGAGGTTTTATGGCCGTTCGTAACCCTCCATAAAACATAATATGCAATGTGAGAGCTATATTGGATGAGATCCGCTCAGATAGAGGGTCATTCTACAATATTTGTGGTTTTTTATTTATGAGATTTCCATTCAGTTACGCATTTTAGGGGCGTGGACATCCCAGTCGTATATATACTGGTATTAAAATTATATGTACGCAATACAAAGTAGTACGCGGCAATCTTGAAAATATTGGGTGTCTACTTTCGAAGCAAACTATATGTCAGCTACAGGTACTGCAACTTATGAACCTTAAACCCGGAATTTATGAATGAAATTTCTTATTGATAAATTAGTGTAATTCAGCGCCTTAAAGAGATAAGTCGATTTTCTGAAAAATATTACAAAGTTATATTTCGAAGTATGAGTAAAAGGCAAAGAACTTTTCAATGTGTAAATGATCCCGACAATTTCTGCGGAAAATATGTAATTAAAAAATCGACGTCCGTTTAGTAAAATAATAGAAGAAATATATTTGTAATATTTTGGTATACGAGTTAAAAATATGAACGAACCGTGGACACCTAGTATTTTGTGTAATTCGTGCCATGTAAACCTTACTCGATGGACTAGTGGAGGAATGCGGTAAGTACTTTACAATTAATGTATTACAATGTTTTGTGGAATAAAATGTTTTAATTTAAAACTTCACGTGCAATTTGGAATGCCAATGATTTAGAGACAACTATTCATTCACGATACGGACTGCTATTTTTGTATAAGTTAATAGATTGGAGTAGGAAGTGTCCAAGTATAGCTAACAGCCTAATAACGGAAACATCATCAAGTTCAACTGACTACTCAACTCTGAGTGATTCAAGTTTGAGTCAGAAGTCATCGCTTTTAACTCAGTTTCAACTCATGGATCTAGTGAGGGATTTTGATTTGTTAAAAAAGTATGAAAAAATTGGTTAGAAATATATTTTTTTTTATATTTATGTATATAACACATATGTATGTATTCTTCCAACTTATTTTTTCGCTTTACGAGTATGTATTCCAACAGGTGTAAATATGTCCCTCAAAATGAATTTCTTTCATTCTCATTTAAACTTTTTCCCCGAGAATCTTGGCGACGTAAGTGACGAACATGGCGAAAGGTTTCACCAAGAATTGAAGTCCATCGATCGGCGTTACCAAGGGCACTGCGATAAAAGAATGATGGGAGATTATATTTGGTTCCTCATTAGAGTAACCTATTCCGAAATCTACAAACGTCAACAAAGAACACACAATTACATCTAATGAAACTTGTTCATGTAAATAAACTCAAATGTACATAATATAAATAAAAGTAATAAATAAAATCGCTATTTAAACAGAAATTAAAAAAAAGATTTTTTGAATTACACTTACCTCTACCAAAAGGACTATAACTTCTACATTTATCCATAGATTTTTTTCAAATAGGTATTATTTTCTTCGCTAGGATGCAAACTTTTCATTTTTTTTTTGATTTTTTTTCTATTTTTTATGTTTTTTTTGTCCCAGGATTTTTTTTTTTTTAAAAATCCTTTTTTCAATTTGTTTAATGACTGTTACTAAACCATTGTTTCTAAGTGAAAGAGATATTTCCTACATTGGTAGCCCACATTAATAGCTTCAATTTAACGTAAAAGTCGACCTGATCGGGCATATACTCCAAAAATTATAGTGCAAATACTAAGGGTACCTTCGACGATAATAGTATTTTTAACAAAAAATTTTTTAAAAAAAAATGTATCCATAAAAAAATTTTTGGTTTTGATTTTATACAACAGTATGCCACAATCTATACCAAAAAATAATTTTTAGATCTAGGACACAAAAAAAAATTTTTTTTGTTGCGTAGTGTTATCTTTACGACGCATAATTGCGAGATATTATATACAATTTTAAGTTTTGCTAAGAAAATTCAAAATTTATCAAATGTTGCCCTAAAAAACGTGATTTTCGTCCGTTTAGCTGTAAGACGCATAATTAGCGAGGTATTACCATTTTAGGTTTTGCTAAGGAAATCCAAAATTTTGAATTTTCTTAGCCAAACTTAAAATCCAAATGTCTCGTTAAATAAGCCTTGTAGAAGGAAAATAACAAAATTTTGTTATCACTAATTTTTTGCCCAAAATTTTGAATTTTCTTAGCAAAACTTAAAATGCAAATATCTCGTTAAATAAGCCTCTTAGAAGAAAAAGTACACAATTTTGTTATCACTAATTTTTTGCCCAAAATTTTGAATTTTCTTAGCAAAACTTAAAATGCAAATATCTCGTTAAATAAGCCTCGTAGAAGGAAGAGGACAAACTTTTGTTATCACTAATTTTTTTAATTTTCTTAGCAAAACTTAAAATGCAAATATCTCGTTAAATAGGCCTCGTAGAAGGAAAAGGACACAATTTTGTTATCACTAATTTTTTGCCCAAAATTTTGAATTTTCTCAGCTAAACTTAAATTGCAAATATCTCGTTAAATAAGCCTCGTAGAAGGAAAAGGGCACAATTTTGTTATCACTAATTTTTTTGCTGAATTTTCTTAGCAAAACTTAAAATGCAAATATCTCGTTAAATAAGCCTCGTAGAAGGAAAAGGACGAAATTTTGTTATCACTAATTTGTTGCCAAAATTTTGAATTTTCATAGCAAAACTTAAATATCTCGTTAAATAAGCCTAGAAGGAAAAGGACGAAGTAATCACTTTTGAATTTTCTTAGCAAAACTTAAAATGCAAATATCTCGTTAAATAAGCCTCGCAGAAAGAAAAGGACAAAATTTTGTTTTCACTAATTTTTTGCCCAAAATTTTGAATTTTCTTAGCAAAACTTAAAATGCAAATATCTCGTTAAATAAGCCTCGTAGAAGGAAAAGGACAAAATTTTGTTATCACAACTTTTTTTTGCCAACAAAAATTTTCTTAGCAAAACTTAAAATGCAAATGTCTCGTTAAATAAGCCTCGTAGAAGGAAAAGGACAAAATTTTGTTATCACTAATTTTTGCCCAAAATTTTGAATTTTCTTAGCAAAACTTAAAATGCAAATATCTCGTTAAATAAGCCTCGTAGAAGGAAAAGGACGAAATTTTGTTATCCCTAATTTTGTGCCCAAAATACAAATTTTTGTGCTAAGGAAATTCTAAATTTTGCCCAAATATAAGTGATAACAAAATTTCGCCCTTTTAGTTGTACGACGTCCTTTAAACTGTACGACGCTTACTTAACGAGATATTTGCATTTTAAGTTTTACATTTCCTTAGCAAATAAATAAAATACTCTTATACTTTTTCCAATATTCGTGTGAACATTGGAAAAGCGGCGACATGAATTGTACTTCGAACACAGTTTACAATCTGTGTTGTAATTGCCATTTAAGTTCTTCTTACATATAAAAATGATATCTACTTACAACATAACTTTTACCATTCTGAGAGCCGCGCTAAATAGCTACACGTCCCTTTTTGTCCCTTGTGGTCTGCGAGCTGAATCAATCGTCGAAGTGCAGTGATGAGGACCAGCAACTCATAAACAATGCAAACACGTACACGATTCTCGTCCACCTACTAAATATGGTCAAGTTATGTGTAAATTAAGTACCATCAAAGTACTCCATAACAGCCGCAATGCTGAGGAATACAGCTGAGCTGGGGCAAAACCAGTTCACCGGCTCTGCGCTGTGGTCTTATTTATTATGTGGTGACCATAAAAAGATCGTGAGAATATTATTTTTTCCATCACTTTGTGAGTGCGATGCTCAACGATGCGTTGATCATCATCATCATTCTTCGACAATTTTCAATTTTGTAGAATTTCTGCTTTGTTCGCAGTGTGGGGATGTAAGTGTGCACCAGTATAACCATAAAGAATTCATCATTATGGACCATGTCTACGTCCATGGTCCATGTACCGACCATGGGACTATGTCCTTGACTTGAGAAAGTACAAAAAGTGTGTTTGTTGGCGCAATTGAAGTCGTTGTCGTGCAGATCCAAACAGTGATGCGGTGGACTGGACATTGAACGCATCTTAAAGAGTCTGAGTGTGAGTGGTGGCTTGTGAGCGCATGCGTGCGTACAAAGCCCAAACAAAACAACAATGACAGTGACAACGGCGTAAGACAACGTTCAGTGTTCAGATTTGAGGATGCGCAACGCTGCGACAACTTGGTTGGTCGTATCGTAGTCGTGCTTTAATGCAACACTACACACAGACACGCGCATGCGTGGAGGCTGTAAATAATGAAGAAACAATATTACAAACGCAGTACAATGAATTGGAAGAAAACAAGGCCAATGAACGAATTACGAAATTCCCTATCAATAAGCAAGATATAGAATGATTTCTCCATTCCACTTAATTTCAAATATCGTTCCAAACAATGATAAATACATTTTGAGTTGTTCAAATTATTTTTTAAGAGAGTTAAAATTTGCCAACTTCAGATTAACAAATGGGAGAAGCTATCTTGTACCTTCAGACATATTTTGTAGAAAATTTATAATATTTACAAAATGAGAACCTTAGATGATATATGTTGAATCATCAATCTATTAGCTCATCCAAAAAAAAATGCCTTCCATATTTTTTATTTGGTCACAAACCGTATAATCAATGTTTCTGTATTTCTGGGTTGAAAGTACCGCATCACTTAACTAAACCCACAAGAGTCATCGTCGTAAGGTCTTAACTTTGTGCAAAATAATAGCAACAATAGCATCGGAGGGAAAAACACTTGGCGCACCTGAGAATGTTGATGGGGTCTTCTTTTTGAGCGTAAAGTACTTAAAAAACACTTGCATGGAGGAGCACCAGAAGAACGAGGACGTAGACGACGACACAACAACGATGATGAGGCAGGCCTACACACAGCGTGCATTCGATTTGGTAGTAGGGAAACTAGTCGCCTGACAGTGGGGTCCTTTTAAAATATGTACTAGTACATAACCAATTCCATAAAATATCAAACACTTTGTTTCCGAATTCAATCGCCGTAATATAGTTTTGTTAGATTTATATTTGTATGTGGGAGATTTCAACTCAAGTGAGTCAAATGTTAAAAACGATGTCCTCTGATCGGGATGAAACTTTCACCAAAATTAGTTTTACATCAAAGAAATCGCCTAAAGATTGTTCGAGTTGGAGAGTGTTGAATTTTGAAATATTGGCCCTTTTTTCCCATCCGTACAAATAATTATTTACCTATTGTATTTAGAAAATGTTGTCCAAAGTTTTTCGATAGCTGTTTCTTCAATCTTTTTAAGAAATTGAAAAATGTAAATAAAATTAATTTTTTTTTGTGATTTTTTTGCGAAATATAAATTTATTTTAAATTTTTGCAAAAATCTATTTTTTGTATTTAAAAGAAAACTTAAGCCATTTCCTTTACTATTATTAGCTTTGCGGTCTATTAGTGTGGTGGAACTTGTTTATCTATCAAAATAAAGATAAACCTATAAAAAAATCAAATTCAACCATATATAAAGGGTTTTTCAATAAAAGTGATATGATTTCTTTGAAAAAAAAAACACACTTATTGTTCAGGAAATTAACAATTTTTATTTAATGTGAAGTACAATCGATACAATTAAGTTCTAAATAAAACGTCATTCAAATGGCATCCACGACTTCTTCTGTAGGACGAATTCGATGAACCCAATTTTCGAGCACTTTTTCCACTAAATCAAGTCGTATGTCATGAAAGGCACATTCAATATTGACTTGTAAAGCTTGATGTTAAATCAATGGTGTTAAATCACAACTTCTTGGAGGCCATTCAATAACACAATTTCTTGAAATAATCGAATCTCCAAACTTTTGTCGCAACAATTCAATTGTGTCATTTGCTGTGTGGCACGTAGCCACAATCGGCCAATGGCAAAAAGATAGCTCTTAACGAGAGCTAAAATATTGCTCATTGGTGTCAAGGTCGTAGGTCGACTGGAAAGTGTTTTTTTTTATTAAATGGACTTAGCATCATTTTCAAATGTGAACGGAAAGTTTAATTTTTGCTGTAGCTCCTTAACGGTATGTAGGATTGGGACTCGGTCAATGGCAAAACGATAGCTCTTATCGAGAGCTAAAATGTTGCTCATGGGCGTCAAGGTCGTAGGTCGACTGGAAAGTGTTTTTTTTTATTTAAAAAAATGGACTTAGCGCACGAAAAGTTGCAATTGGAGAACGATTATTTTGATAATAAAACTGAATAATTTGTTAACGTTGTTCTTACGTATATCTCTCCATGATGAAATTGTAAACACTACTGAATACAATGAAAAACAAATGACAGATCATGATATACTACAAATGGCCGAAACGTCACTTCAAAATTATATCATCCCTATTGGAAACCTCTTTATTACAACTACTTAGTAAAATACCAGATGGTTTATCTACTGTTTGGTAGACGTCCAGTTGAGTTATCTACTCCTTAGTAGGTGTTATCTATTCCAAGTTGAGTTATTTTCTTTTGAGTAGAGGTCACTTAGGATATGTACTTCTTAGTTGACGACAAAATGGGTTATCTACTCCTGGGTAGACGACAATTTGGATTATTTACTGGTTGGTGTAGTTGGTTATATTCTTTTAAGTAGAGGGCCAGTTCAGTTATCTACTACTTAGTAAAATGCCACTTGGGTTATCTTCTGTTTAGAAGACATTCAGTTGAGTTATCTACCCCTTAGTAGGTGAATATATGGATTATCTAGGTCATTTATTTATTTTCCTTTTAGGGTACTGTAGAATAGTTATACCTCTTCCTTTCAAAATCAAATTACTATTCCATATGGGGAAAAGTTATCTTGTTTATGTTCCTGGCCCCAAGGTACAATACATATCCCTTTTCCCTTCTGTTCCTATAAACGACAAAAACCATTTTTTGGACCATATTTTACCTTTGTTCCCTAGTTTATGTTCCAATAGCTACATTCACACCCTGATATAATATAAAACAATGTTGCCCCACCGTGTCTTCAAACGATTTAATTAAAAAAAGGTAAAACTATTGCCTAGTTAAAGTTGCAAGACTTACAATTACCACTGGGATCATATTTAATCATTTCGCTCCCAATGTGTCATAATTTATCATTTTTGCACCACTGTAAAGGGTTTTCCAACAAGAGGTGTTATTTTGGTATTCAAAGAAAAATGCCATTTTTTGAGATAAATGATCGGATGTTTATTTCATAATAAAGAGAAAGGTATGCCGTTAATAATGAAAAACAACATCAGCCAAATGGCCAACACGACCACGCTTACTGGACCATATCCTTTTCGTGAAATGTTCCCTAACCAAATCGCAAAGTGGCTGCCCCATGTCCTCGATAGCCTCACGAATTCTATCTTTGAGGTCTTGATTCGACGCTGGGCTGTTGGCGTAGACCTTATCTTTCACGTGACCCCAAAGGAAGAAGTCGCAAGGTGTTAAATCACAAGATCTCGGTGGCCAATTGTGATCACCTCTTCGAGAGATAACACGGTCCGGAAACTTTTCCCATAACAGAGCAATGGTTTCGTTGCTTGTGTGGCACGTAGCGCCTTCTTGTTGAAAGTACACGTTGTCCAGATCAATACCATCCAACTCCGACCATAAAAAATCATTAATCATCTCTCGATAGCGCAATCCATTCACCGTAGCTGTTGATCCAACCTCAAAGTAAGGTCCAATGACCCTGCCGGACAATAAACCGCACCAAACAGTCACACGTTGAGGATGGAGAGGCTTCTCAACGATAACTCTTCGGTTTTCCGAGCCCCGGATGCGACAATTTTGCTTGTTGACGTAGCCACCGAGGTGGAAATAGGCCTCATCAGTCAAGATGATTTTGTATCGTTCGTATCGTTTTTTTGTTCGATCGTTTTGTATCGTTCGATGATCGTGTATCGTTCCATTTTTAGTAATGGCGTAGTTTCTACTTGTCAAATGTCTAAGAATAAAAGCTTCAAAAGTGACAGCTACCGAAATACCGGGTGATGAAAAATAACACTTCTTGTTGGAAACCCCGTTACAAAATTTAATCGTTTTGTCCCAACAGTGCCCCTAAAGGTGTGCATTTAGAGAAATCCTAGTTTATATTCCAAGAGCCATATTCGCAACTTTATACCGTATTTTACACTTTACGTCCCCTTTCTGTGACACGTTTAACTTTTTACCACACCGTGCCTTATTTAACTTTTTTCCACGGTTTACGTAGAAGGATCGCACTCTTGCTATGAATCACTGCACTACTTACATAACTTAGGTTAGGTTGAATAGAGGAGACGTTTAAAACGTCTCATGTCCATGGACATACACTTAAGCCAGTGGTTCGGCCTGTTGTGCGCTCCTTATTTATGATTTTCATACCCCACGGATTGTTGTGAATTGAATGAACATTTCCATATACTTTAGTATTAAATACTTTGATAATATATATCCCTTTCAACATAGTAGGCTTAGTATTTATGTTTGTATCGTATAAAACATTTTCTGTATTTTTTCATTAGTTTCAATAAACGTATTCAAACAACAGGTTATGGGCTTTACGATACGCTAAAAAAAAATTGAATTGGATTATATGTATACGGAAAAGTGAATACATCCTTTTTTTCATTCGAGAACTTTTGTGACATTTTTAATAAAAGAAAAAGTGAAAATATGGCCAGCGGCAATAACGTGTCCTTCCCATTAGAGAGATTGCGAGGAAGAGAAAATTTCGACGTGTGGACAAGGCAAGCAAAATCGTGTCTAGTTATTAAAGGATGCTGGAAAGCCGTAGCAGAAGAGACGACTGATACAGATCTCAATGAAAAAGCTCTGGCTGAAATCACGCTAATGATTGATCCTGGTAACTATGGCCTCATTGCAACTGAAACAACTGCAAAGAAAGCATGGGATGCAATTATGAGTGCATACGAAGATTCTGGCCTGACGAGAAAAGTCGAATTGCTGAAACAGTTGGTAAACATCAAGATGAAAAATTATGGGTCAATACAGGAATACGTGAATGAAATCGTCATAATTGCTCAAAAAGTTAAAAGTGCTGGGTTGAATCTAGACGATGAATTGACCGCATCTTTAATGCTGGCAGGATTGACCGACGACTTCAAGCCGCTAGTCATGGCAGTAGAGAATTCAAAGGAGAAATTAACGGTCGATAAAGTAAAAAATCTTTTGCTGCAAGACGTAAAGTTTGATAGAGCTACGGAGAAAGAATCTGCTTTACAATCCAAAGCTTTCAAGAAGGGTAAGAAGCAGTTCAAATGTTACAATTGTAATGAATTTGGACACATTTCTAAGAACTGCCCAGCAAGAATAAAGCGAATAACAGAACAAATGCGAGAAGGAATGAAAGAAAGTCCGAGGTACTATTTGCTACAACTGATGATTTCGAATTTTGCGCAAAGGCGACTGAAGCAAATATAGGAAATTCAAATTCATGGTATGTGGACAGTGGAGCAAGCAACCACATGACAAATGATAGATGTCAACTTTACAATATTCGAGATGTTACTAACAAGAAGGTAATAGTAGCCGATAAGAATGAACTCGTTGTGGAATCCATTGGAGATATTGACATCAGTGTTGGTTCTGGAAGAAAAACAAAACAAGTGACAATTAAGAATGTTGAATACGTCACTAATTTATGTGCTAACTTACTTTCTGTCCGACAAATGACCAAGTATGGTAAGAAGGTTTCGTTCGAAGGAGATAAGTGCATAATCTCAGATAATAAAGGGAGCATTGTGGCTTCTGCAAAAGCAAAAAATGAATTGTATCGCTTGGATTGTCGAACAAATGATACATCTGCGAAAGTTTTTGCTATTTCCGATGATTTTAATCTGTGGCATCGTAGAATGGGCCACATTTGTAATAAAAAAATGAATGAAGTAAAATTATCGAATTCTGGAATAAGTTTCTCCAAAGAGAGTAGTGAACCATGCACAGTATGTGTAAAGGGGAAGCAAACACGCAAACCAAGCAGAGATAGTGGAACACGAGCAAATGAACTTTTGGAAGTAATCCACTCAGACGTTGTTGGTCCGCTCAAGAATTCATCGTTTTCTGGTTCTCGATATTTAGTGACATTTGTGGATGACTATTCCCGTAAATTATTCGTTTATCCGATTAAGAACAAAAGTGATGTTTTTTTAACTTTTGTCAACTTTAAGAAAGTGGTTGAAAACCAATGTTCCAAAAAAATTAAGATTCTGCGATCGGATAATGGGGGAGAATACATCAACCACAATTTTTCTGAATTCATCAAGGACAATGGTATTATTCATCAAAAGACATGTCCCTATACCCCAGAACAAAATGGAGTTGCCGAACGTATTAATCGGACCATCATAGAACGCGTAAGGTGTATGCTCATAGACAGTGGTCTGGATCAACGATTTTGGGCTGAAGCTGCAGCCACCGCCACATATTTGATCAATCGAATGCCTTGTCGTGGAGACGAACGATGTCCTGAGGAAATATGGTCTGGCCGACGACCAAACTTGAAACATTTAAGAGTTTTCGGATGTCCAGCTTTGGTTCATAAACCAAAAGAAAAAAGAACTAAGCTTGACTCCAAATCTATTGAATGTGTTATGGTTGGATACAGCACAGAAAGCAAGGCATACCGACTGTTCAATCCACGTGATGGTAAAATAGTGATCAGCAGAGATGTCGTATTCTTAGAAAATAGTCGAGTGAACATCAACGTACAATCTTCAGGAGAATTTTACTTTACCGATTTGTTGGAAAGTAACAGTAGTGATATTCAAAATCGACCAACTACAAGTTCTCGTATTATTGCTACACTTGAAGAAATTACCAATGTGGAAAATCCTGAATCAAGCGAAAATGGTGATGAAACATTAACAGCAAATGAATCTCAACCGGCTAACTCCGATACTGATGACGAGTACGTAGATACCGATTGGCCGTCAAACAGTGAAAATGCGGAGACAGTGTCAAATTGGAACCCAAATCCATATGAAGCACAACAAATTCAAGAAACGGAGAATATTCGTCGATCAGAAAGGATAGCTAATCGCAATCAGCCGTCAACAACATTTTGCGCTATGGAATATGTGTCAACAGATCCACATAATGTTGCCGAAGCTTTGTCATCCGACGATTCAAGAGAATGGAAAATGGCCATGAAGGAAGAAATGAATTCTTTGAAATCAAATAATACATGGGTGTTAGTTGATCTTCCGCCTGGGAGTAAAGCAATCAAGTAGAAATGGGTGTTCAAGACGAAATGTGATGCATTTGGCAACCCATCAAGATGGAAAGCAAGATTAGTTGCTAAAGGTTTTACCCAGCGTGAAGGAATCGACTTCAAAGAAACATTTTCTCCCGTAGTAAGATACGAATCGCTAAGGTACTTACTAGCGTTAGCAGCGAAACACGATTTAATAGTTCACCAGATGGATGCAGTAAGTGCTTACTTAAATGGAAACCTAAAAGAAGACCTGTATATGCAACAGCCTGAAGGGTTCGATGACGGATCAGGAAAAGTTTGCAAGCTCATCAAATCCATCTATGGTTTAAAACAATCTGGCCGAGTATGGAATGACACCATAAATGAAGAACTTGTCAACATGGGACTTGCCCGGGGAGATGTCGATCAATTCATATACTACAAGGTAGAAGATGATCAAATGTTGTACGTCGCTATATATGTTGACGATGTCCTCATATTTTCAAATAAATTGAAAGCTATTACGTCGATCAAGAAAAAACTCTCCAGCAAATTTAAAATGAAAGATATGGGTGAAGCTTCATCAGTGCTCGGAATGAGGATAACCAGACGTGAAGAAGGTATCAAAATCGATCAATCGAAATACATATCAGATGTACTACACCGTTTTGGAATGAATGATTGCAACGCCTCATCAACACCAATGGATTGTAATCAGAAATTATCAAAGAGCATGTCTCCAGAAAATGAAGTCGAAAAAGGAAAAATGGCAAATGTTCCATATATGCAGGCAATTGGATGTTTACTGTTTGCTGCACAAATATCACGCCCCGACATTTGTTATGCGGTGAATGTGCTAAGTCGCTTTGCCAATAATCCGGGCAAAGCGCACTGGGAAGCAGTAAAACGTGTGATGAGATATTTGAAAGGAACGATAGACCAAGGCCTTGTTTACCAAAAGAATTTAGAAGAAAATATTATAGGATACTGTGACGCAGATTGGGCCGGAAATTTGGACGATCGGCAATCTACAACCGGCTATGTTTTTGTTTTCCAATCGGCTGCAATTTCCTGGACGACCAAGAGGCAAAAAACCGTTGCATTATCATCCACTGAAGCAGAGTTTATGGCGATTACTGCTGCTATACAGGAATCTGTGTGGTTGAAGCGACTAGAACGTGAACTTAATCCCGCCAGTGATATCAACATGATTTTGTTCTCTGATAACAAAGGAGCTATTCAAGTGGCAAAAAATAATAACTATTCAACAAGGACAAAACATGTAGATATTAAGGCGAAATTCATAAAACAAAAGATTGACAAACATGAAGTAACTTTAAAGTATCTATCAACAAAAGAAATGATAGCTGATGCGTTCACTAAGGCTGTTACACCACTAAAGATAAGTTATTTTAAACAAAAATTTGGTATACAATAGAATAATTTGTAATTTCATATTTTATGTATATCATTATTTTCATATATAACAGTTAATGGTACTATAAATTACAGAAATGCATCATTCAGGGAGAGTGTTGTGAATTGAATGAACATTTCCATATACTTTAGTATTAAATACTTTGATAATATATATCCCTTTCAACATAGTAGGCTTAGTATTTATGTTTGTATCGTATAAAACATTTTCTGTATTTTTTCATTAGTTTTAATAAACGTATTCAAACAACACGGATTACAGAAAATCGGTACTAGACACGTATTTTCTCAGTATCTTCCAGTCATATCCTCTGAGATGAGTCAAGTCTGGCAATATGTCGGAACCGAAATATCGGGATCTTGCATGTGTGAAAGCTGGGCAGTGACACAGAAAATGTTCTATCGTTTCGATGTTTTCCCTGCATGCCCTGCACTCGTCGTTTTCTGCTAGTCCTATGCGATGAAGATGTGCCTGTAAGCTTGAGTGTCCCGTTAGAACACTTATCATCTTACTAATCTCGATCTTGTTTAGTTTCAGAAAACTACTGGTTTTCTTCTCATTTGGGTCACCCCACAGTATCTTTGCATAACTTAATTCAATATTTTATTATTCCACTGTTCTTCTAAAGTATATATATATATATATATATATATATACTTGTATATGGACTATATATAACCTTTTTTCCACACTTACCTCATTTACCATTTTGCCACACTTTACCGTTTTCAACAATTTGTTACCTCACTGTACCAAATTTAAACCTTTTTGCTATACTCAACCCTATTTAAGATCTTTAAGCCACTCTGCACCATAATATTAAACTTTAATTAACAAAAATCATAACATTTGAAAAAAGGACTTCTTATCTCATATTTATGTTTCAGATGTTGCCCTCTTTCTCGCTAGAACCATGATTTTGCCCATATTTAGCACCTTTTTGTATTACAGTACCATAGTTATCCTACTGTACCATTTTTAACCGTTTTTCCCCACTGCACCATATTTAACCCTTTTTGATCCACTGTACAATAGTCAACCATTTTTGTCACATTGTACCATATTTAATCATTTTTGTCCCTCGGTACCATAGTTAACACATGTTTGCCTCATTTCCGAGGTTACGCTTTTTGGCCCACTGTACCATATTTAACCAGTTTTGTCTCACTTTACCATCTTTAACTATATTTTCCCCGCTGTACTACGGTTAACACTTTTTTGTCCCATTGTGCAATATTAAACCCTTTGTCTCCCTGTAACATATTTAACACTTTTTGCCCCACTGTACCATATTTAATCTTATTTTCTCCACTGTATCATATTTAACACCTTTTTGACCCACTGTACCATAGTTAACCGTTTTTTTGTCACACTGTACCATATCTAATTCTTTTTGCCCCATTGTATCATATTTAATCCTTTTTGCCCCACTGTATCACAGTTAGTAAATTTTTGCCCCTCTGTACCATATTTAATAGATTTTGTCCTACTTTACCATATTTAACTATTTTTGCCCCACTGTACCATACGTAATCCTTTTTGCCCACTGCGCCATATTTAACCCTTTTTGTCTCACTGTAACATATTTAACACTTTTTGTCTCACTGTACCATATTTAAAAATTGTCACCACTCTACCATACTTAACCCCCTTTTGGCCCCTTTTCGACCCACTGCACCATAGTTAACCATTTTTTGTCACACTGTGCCATATTTAATCCTGTTTGCCCCACTCTACCGTATCTAAGCCTTTTTGTCTCACTGTACCATATTTAATATTTGTCCCCACTCTACCATACTTAACCCTTAACTGTACCATATTTAATCACCATATCCACTGTACCATTTTTGCCCACTTTATATTATTTAATGTTTTTGATCCACTGTCCTCTTCACATCTTAAGTTTTAGTTCCAATTTTTGCTCCAATGCGCCATAATTAACCGGTTTTGCCCCACTGTGCATCTTAAAGTTAAAATTCCCAAAAATCACTTCCGATCTTAAAATCTACCCTAAAACCATGGGTCCATATTTAACATCTCTAAACCACTGTACCCTATTTTACACTTACTCCAAATTTTACAATTCTAGCTCATTCCGTTTAGAATTGGCGGTGGTACTATATTTATCCCTTTGTGTCCCATTGTGCGGGTAATAAGTATTTGTTTTGCGTAAGTCTTGCTACAAAGCTTTACTCAAGTGCGCGAGCGCAACAAGGGCACGTAAAAATGCGACGGCCAGCGCCCCTTTGTGTTAGTAATAATAGGCCCTTAGAGGGTGGTAATACTCCACAGGGATACCATTACTAATACGCAGGTACTAATTTGAAGGCATACATATGGGTATACACTTCCCTCTTGGTAAGGTGTCGAGGTCTATCTAATACCTCTGCTATTCTAAGGGTCATAGCGCCCGGTTGATGAAATGCAACTCCACACCGAGTTGCATTTCACACTCCCCGCGATTTGGGTTTAAACCACAGCCACCACGAAGCTCCAAACAGGGGCAACACCAATAGCCAGGCTGGAAAACAAGTTCCAGGGGCTCCTGACTCCCGTGGTACCAGAATAAAGCCTCTGGTCAGACTTCGTAGAATAAATCTGCTACCAGTTGCACCCCATACGATGCTGGACTGGTCAACGTCTATGTAAGTTTTAAGCTGCGGCTGTGGGATGGTTAGCGTAAACACGCAGTTGGAACGGACAGATGAAGACATCGTAGACATGCATCTCTCACCGTGAGGAGACGAGGTCCATCCCGACCTCTTCCGTTCGGAGTCGGTGAACGGCACCCAATATAAGGTTAGCCCGGCCCAGCCCCCAACAAGACCTAAGTCTATAACACATGGGGAAGACTCACATCCATGTGCCCGTGGTACCAGAAACCTCTGGTCAGGTCCCGTAGCCGAAACTACTCCCAGTTTTGGCTCTACGCAGCACCGGGACTGCTCACCCAAAGACACATCACATTTATCACCTGTTCTCGTTCATAAGGGTTCGTCTAACTGCAAACAATCGGTGAGCAAAATCTTCAGCATATGCCAGAGTTTCAGGAGATGAAACTATGCCCACAAAACGCCACTCAAGGCCATCAAAAAGAACACCCATACCTGGGAAATTCCTGAAAGCACTGTACAACTGGCAGTCGCAAAGTACATGCTCAACATCCTCACATGGAGCTCTACAACAACAGAATGATGTGGGACTTAATGCGCGCCTAAACAGAAAATCATTCAAGGAACCGTGTCCCGTGAGTAGGAAACCTAATTTCATACTGAAATCAAAGAAACCGTGCGATTCAGCAAACAACACATCCGGCAGAAAACGGTAAGTAACCCTACCACTAGTAGAGGAATCCCACCTCTCCTGCCATTTCAATAACGTACATTGCGATAGATGCGACAACAACTCCATCCTAGGCATGAGTTCCATACCCGAAACCACCCATTCATCACTGGGCAAAACAGCACCTCTACTAGCCCGAAAGACTAGACCTCTCCTCAAAACTTCTAGATCCAATGGAGTCGCCCCCATTAGGACCTGCAATGCATCAGTTGACACGGTGCGGCACAGGATAAAATCTACCTCTTACCAAAAGCTCCCCTGACAATATCACACCACACGGACGAGCCGTAGGTGACGCAGGATAAAAATAGGCCCTAACTGGCGAATCGCCTTTCTACTCAGACCCCAATCACATCGAGTAACTCTGCGAACCTGACCGACAACGGAGACTAACTTGTCACGCACATAATCTATGTGCGGCAAGAAATTCATCCGCTCGCCCACTACAATGCCCAAATATTTCACCTTGCGGGCATACGACAGACTCACATCGATCACCAATCTTAACTATCGGGTGCCTGCTGGAAGACAAGGTGTCCTTACTTTCGCCCACACTTTCACTCCAACTCTCAACAATTCTCATCATTGCAGCGCCCTCTCTCTCTAGCTGCAGTCTCGAATTGGCGGGTGCGGGTAATAGTACGAATTTCGATCTATACCGTCTTATTGCACGTCTACATCCCAAGGGCTATCCTGCCACCAAATTTCATGATTCTAGCTTCAGCCGTTTGGCCTGGGCGATGATCAGTCAGTCAGTCACGCAACAATTTTATATATATAGATTTTTTCAATTTCACTTTGTGGAAGTAGAATTCCACCAAATTTTTACCAGCTATAGAATCGATACGATTCTTTTAACGCAATAAAAAAATAATGGTGTACATACGCTATTGTTTTATTGAGGGGACGACCTATAGTCTCGTTCAAAATGGGCGTTATTACCACGCTCTGTTGGTACCTCCCATACAAATTGCAAATTTTGCACAAAAAGTTAACGGCTTATAACTTTGATTCCTGCGCATGTTTTATAGTACCCTTAGTATATTAAAAATGGACGTTATTGCCTCCCAAACAAAATGGCCAAAATAAAATATATATAAAATACTAAAGGTACCTGAATAACTCTGGGTAGAGGGGGGTGCTGGAATTCTCCTTTTGGCGCTCAACTAGGGTAATCAAAAACCGCACCGGTTAACCGGTTAATCGGTTTCTCTTTAAAACCCGCCTATCGGTTTTCGGGTTTTCTGCATTTTCGAATAACTCGAACCGTCGGTTTTTTCAACTCGGTTTATTCGACTTTTCGGTTTTTTGAAACCATTATGAAATGATAATGAAAATATTATTTTTGAAACTGGAACCTACCTAAAATTTTGAAAACATCAATATAAAAACCGTTGACATCATTTGTGCGTATCCATCGATTTCAAAATGCAGTTTTGTATGCATTTATACTGTTTACATTGCTAACTTCCCTATAGACTTCGTCTGCATATTTTGTCAAGGGTCTAGGTGATTATTGCCGTATATAAATTAATTAACAATCCTTTCTAATTGAAATGTAGGTATAAATAAAAATACATATGTCCAGTTTGACATTTCGACAAGTTTTCATCTCTATAGTATGCTCAAGTTAGAATCCGCTACTACTGATAATACATGTATGTATATAATCGGTTTGCCATTTGAGCCATTCATATGATGGTAAAAGCTAAGATTTTGCTGATCTTTACTATTAGTCAAGTTTTATAAAAATCATAATCATTTTTTTTAAAGAAATCTTTTTAAAAATTGAACATATATTATAAATATTTCAGAGATTATAATATTATATCATAAATGAAATCGGAACAATTACATATTATAAATAAAAATATGAAGTGTTTACAATACAATTTTCAAATAAATCTTAATTTAATTGGAATATGGTTGCGAATTGAATTTGCACTACGCTTATTTTACGTCATCTAACAAAATTTTAAGCATTATTAATGCATTTTTATTAAAAAAGAAAAAACCGAAAACAACCGGTTCACCGGTTTTTTATTTTCGGTTAAACCGGAAATCGGTTTTAGAGTTAACTTAATTTTCGAAGAAACCGAAAACCGTATTTTCAAAATAACCGGTTTTTTGATCACCCTACGCTCAACTGATCGCGAGAGTAGAGTAGTTGGAGTCTTCTCAGCTGTAGTGGACTGTAATTGGGGTTGATTGTTTGTTAAAGTGTAATTATTCCTCCCGCAACGAGGAATAATTACTCGTAAGAAGCAGAAGAGCGGAAAAAATACAAGAAAAAGACAAGAGTTTTTTTAGTGTATGATTAAGTTTTATTTATAAGAGACGAGATGCTCACCCTTGTAGTGTTATCAGCAAAGAGACAGATTGCAAATCTTTTTCTAATTAA
The DNA here is from genome assembly GCA_963930755.1 of Eudasyphora cyanicolor. NCBI lineage: Eukaryota > Metazoa > Arthropoda > Insecta > Diptera > Muscidae > Eudasyphora > Eudasyphora cyanicolor. The sequence continues at coordinate 241,064,678 of OZ005735.1, forward strand.
GAAAACTTGACAGTCCAAGTATAACGTTACTTTCGGACATACTTTAATTTGGCAATTCAAAAATATAATTTGACAATTTATAATATGGCAAATCTTAATCTATTACAATTCACTTATGATAATTCATTTTCTTAATCTATCACAATTATTTTGGTACAGTACAATTTTAAACGACAAACAGTTCAAGTTTGTCCAGTACCTTTCATGAAAATTGGAATTTGTTAATTGTAAATTGGAATTCTCATTAGAGAATTTCAAATCCCAAAAATGCTTTACAGTTTCCTGTCTGACAAGTGATTTAGGTTAGGTTAAGGTTAGGAGACGATTTAACATAACATGTCCGTGGACATGGATAGGTCTGTAAGTTTTTTCTAATTGTTTTAACGACAGTGACTAAACCACTGTCTCTACTTGAAGTTATTTTTCCAACATTTCTTATGCTTTAAAAAATATGGTCCAAATAATAAACGTACCTTCCATGAAAATTTGAATTTTAGAAAATTTTTTTTTAAAAAACTTTACTATAAAATTGGTTTCTGTTTTGTATTCATAATATAGTATTCCTCAATAATTCCCGAAAGGTTTTAGATTTAGTGTTATCATTAAAGCAGTTCAAATCCCAAAAATGCATTACAATTTTATGTCAGATAACACCGTGCAACAGTGAAAAAAATACACGGACTTTACAGTATATGTAGGTTCGATTCTACTATTAAAGGGTAGTATAACCCTATACTCGGTTTGGCGAAATTGGTGACCATTTTTTTTATGGGCCTCCAAAGTTTCTGAAAATCAGTGGGCCCCTCGAAGAAGGTGTAATCAGCTTTTGTTCAACAACTAATTCAGACTTGGTGATAGCGCTGAAGTATATTTGGCAGTAATGTAGCTAAGAATATGCTGAACAAAGTTCCTTAAAATTTATTGCGTAACATTTTTTTTCCTTTATTTTTTTGAAACTGTGAGGGAAAAAATTTTTTTTTCACTTTTTTCAGCATAACTTCCTGGGACTCGTGATTTGTTACTAACAACTCTTGGCAAAATTGTAGCCAACGTAAACCTGAACAACTTTTGTGAACAAATCAATACAATCAGAACGTATCTAGGCACCCTAAATAGCTCAAAAAAGCACATTGTACCCCAAATATGTTAGTATTTTACTATTATGTAACAAAAATATATTTATTTTGTATAGGGTATGTTTAGCAACTTTATAGAAAATATTATGGCCAATATTTTGGTGGAACATATTAACCCTCTAGCTCGTCCACATAACTGTAATTTTTGGCCCCATTTTAACAAATCGTAAAAAACACCCCTTAAAATGGGGAGGGCGGGGATGAAATGTTCTACAAAAATGTTGGAAATAAAATTTTACTATATGTACACTCAGAAAAAAGTTTACTAAAATTGAGTAAAAACGTAGCAAATTTGAGGAAAATTGAACTTCATATAGCTCCAAAGAAATATTTCATAAAACCAAGTATACACATTTATTCAAAACAAAGACATTTTATTTACTCATCTGTAAGAAAATTTTACTCTATATAAAAAAACTTTTACTCTGTTGTAGTTAATTTTATAATCAAATAGAGGAATATGTTCGTAAATTTAAGGAAACCTGTCTCATTAAAAATATTAAAATTGTGCTTAAAATGAGGACAAATTTACTTAACATTTCTCTAAAGAAATACATTCTTCAAACTGAGTACATTTTCCATTAATATTAATATATGCATTGTACTGTGAATTAGTTAAATATTCGTTGTTCGTATCACAATTTTACTTATTATCGTTACAATTTTTACTTCTCATAAGGATATTTTAAAATCAAATTGATACAATTTTTCTTAAGATTGACTACGACTTGGTGTTAAATCAAGGAAATTCTTACTCCGTATAAATACATCACGTAGTCAATTTTGTTACATTTATGAACCACATTTTTAAATGCTAAATAAAAATTTATTCTAATCAAGTTCATATTTTCCTTCGAATAAGTACATTTCGTAGTTAAAGACAAAATTGACTACGAACATTTACTTCATGGAAGTAAATATATTATTTGTATTAAGTATAATACTCGTACAATCGATTTCTATTCAAATTTAAAATAAACTCAACAACGTACACTGACTTCAGAATTTTATTTTTATTAGTTATAAATTTTTAAATATTACAATAAATAATTAGGCTAAATGTTAATTTTAAAATGTTAAATATTAATACTACACACACATATTTTATATACACAATATATATATTTTTTATTAAAATAAAATACTTATTAACTATTAAAATAGAGCTTTAGGTCGCAAAAATGAATTTTGGTTTGGAGGAGATTGTACATGTATTGGAGGAGATTTTATAGATTCTGCTAGGAAAACAACAAAGTCTGATAGTTTATTATCGACTATATATGACAGATAATGATTTTCGTATGATAATATGGGTATCCGTTGACAAAGCAGAAATATTGTTTCTTGTAGTGTATAGTTAAATATCAAACTTGTATTTTTTGCTGAGACGCAAATCTCTTCAACGTTACTATCAATGTTAATATCGTTATTGATATTGAAGCGCTCATTCTTCTGTACTTCGTTTTTCATATGTTTTACAAATGATTTGTAAGTTGAAAACTTTTGATTGCAGGAGGGAACACCACCTAAAGTAGCTGGTGCTACTTCCAGCAATCGATTTCAGCCGTTCTCTGATTTGGACGATTCCGATGCTATTAGCGTAGAAAGTGAAGTATATGCCGAGCCCATCATAAAGGTGCCTCCTGTTGTTATAGACAACTGCCACAATTTTAACGCACTAATCCAATTACTGGGACAGAAATGTAAGTACAAAAGGATGTCTATTGGCACAAAAGTCATGCCCAATACTATGTCGGAATACGACGAAATTGTTAAGCTCCTGAAATCCAAGTGCTACAAATTTTTTACTCACCCGCACAGAAAAAACAGAATGCTTAATTCAACAACAATTTTACAAAACTCAAATACAAAAATTTTCAAAATTCCTGTGATATTGAAAATTGAAGTTTCATCAACGATAATTGTGGGTTGTTCATTGAATATTTTTACTTTTTTATTCAACAAATATATTTTCATTTCAACAACAATATTTGTAATTTGTTTATTAAAAATAATTTTGATTTTGCTCAACAAATATATTTTCATCTCATTTATTGAAAATATATTGCCTTTAAATTCAACAAATATATTGTCATATTAACAAAAAATTTTCTATCTGCCCTGGAAATTAATGGACTTTATACAATGCAATTATTGAATAAAACAATATTATATATCGACATTTATTTATATTATATTATTATTATTTATAAATTATTACTTATATTTTAGGATATTTTTAATAGTGAAATGATTATAATATGCACTTATTTAAAATCGTGCTGACTTCTTCCTTATTTACATTTAGGCGAGGTGGGAACAGAGCGTGTAGATTCCACAATAAATTCAATAACGTCGACTCGAAAGAAAATATTTGAAAAAAGTACAAAAAAAATACAAAACATTATGTTAATGATCGATATTATTTGATGCAACAATACCATACCTTCGTCGCATGAGTCTAAATTTTTTAGCTTTATACATAGAGATGAGGAGTCTGTTTTTGACTTTGACTTTGCTTCAGTAAATCCTCCATAACAGGTCCACGTTATTTGCTCTGATATTTTTGCAAATGTTTTACTGCCTCCCCTTAACTTTTCTCTGGAACTGAGTAAGGAAGTGCGAAATATACCCTGCTACCCTTAAAGAGCAGATTAAAAATTAGTATCAAGTTTTACAGATAATGTTTTTCTAATGATAATGATCTGTCGAAAATGTTGTATTTTCTAGCGGTTAGATTAAAAAACGGTTTCTAGCGGTTAGAAAAAAAAATTGCTGGTATGTATTTACGTGCCTATATCTAAATCTGGAACAATTTTCATGAAATTAGATAACGTTCGTTTTTGGTTAAAATAAACTGTATAGGTATATCTGTTGAATCTTTTAAAGATCTACTAAGAAATGAGGATTTTATAGCGCATCGATGAAAAATCGGGATATAAGTATGTGAGGTCGCTATATCTAAATCTGAACGTATTTTCTAGAAGTCCGTCCCTGGGTTAAACTAATCCACTCTCCCAAATTTCGAAATAATAATAAATAAATACAGTTACTATAGCGCTAAGAGGCTTATCGGATATATCTCTGTTTGGTCCAAAAATTTCCTTTGTGTCGATTTTTATACACATTTGTTAAATAATGTCGCTTCTCTAGCGCTTATATGCCAAATCGGAAGTGTATATAAGTATATAGACCGGCTATATCTAAATCTTAACCGATTTTAACCACTTACATACTGATATGAACAAGTTCTTTGTGCCATTTACAGACGGACGTACGTGGCAAAATCGAATCAGCTAGTGATTCCTAGTAGATGTGTACTAAACAAGCTTACGAGTATAATACCCTGCACAACAGTTTCTTAATTTCGCTTAGCTTTTTATCTACCGTTATGTTGTCACTTGAACACTTGACTTTTGAATTAACCACTATTGATATTCTTTTAATATAAATTAAAAACGCGTTTGTTTTCAACGGAAATGGCACGACAACCAATTTTTATTTTGAAATTTGTAATGACATTTTTATGTATGTATTGTGTGTATAAATTTGAAAAACAAACTCAAAATACGAAAAATATTACAAGAAATAAGTAAGACTATGACAAATTTATCATTTGATTAGTTTAGGAATAATTTTGAAAATTATTTTCAAAATTTCATTAGCAATATTTGTTGAACTTGAAATATTTTAACATACAGATACTTTTGTTGAAATGTTTAAACTGTCTGTTTTTTCTGTGCGGTGAAAGATAACCGGAAGTTTAAACTTATAATGTTTGGATTACCACGGTTTGGCGTAGACCGCATAAAGGAAGAATTTCAAGTGAAGCACAATATAGAACCTGTTTCTATTAAGGAAATAAAGACAGCGAGAACCAATGATGATGATGCCTTGTTTATGCTTGAATTCAACAGGAGCCAAATTTCCAAACGCGAGGTACGAAAAATTAAATATTTTTGTGACATTGTCGTGAAATGGCGAAATCCACTTCGCAGTAAAAAGGGGCCTACGCAATGCTCAAAATGTACTATGTACGGGCACGGAGCTGCAAACTGTCACAGGAAAGCTGCATGCTTGGGTTGTGGAGGAGACCACGATTATTCCGTGTGCACGTTAGACAAACTCCCAACAAATGGCCCCGTAATATACAAATGTCATAATTGTATTAAAAATAATCGGAAAAACGTAAACCACAAAGCTGACGATCCTCGCTGCCCTTATAGAAAAGAATATTTAGAGATTCGACAAAAGGTTACTTCTAAACAGCGACAAAATCATACTCGAAGACAAAACATACCGCAATCATATTTTTCAGATGAGGAACTTAATATTCCTACAACTAGTAACAACCTTCCGCAACATTTCACCCAATCGTACAATACTACAAAAGTACCATATTCCACTATGGCCAAATCTAGACCACATACGGAGGATAACGATATTTCCAATGAAAAAATTATAGAAATTTATTTCGAAGCTCTTGATGCATTACAAAAATGCAAAAATAAATATGACAAAATGAGAGTCCTTGGTATGATGCTAAAGTATGTCATATAATCAAGCCTCAAGAAATGATCTTCAGATTATGCACTGGAACGCCCAGGGTATAACAAGTCCGTCCGCAATTACTGAATTGGAGCAATTCCTTATTGAAAAACAAATAGACATTTTCCTAATTAATGAAACTTTTCTAAACACAACTCATAAGTTTAGCCTCAGCAATTACAAAATACACAGAGAAGATCGGACGTCTCATGGAGGAGGAGTCTTAATCGGAATCCGGAAAAATATTCCACACCACAGATTAGAAAAATTCCCTACATCAACCATTGAAAATGTCTCGATCGTAATTAATGTAAACAATCGCCCACTGAGACTTACATCCGCGTACTGTCCGAAGTTGACTAAGCATTTTGTCCAAGACCTGGAAATAATAACAACGATAGGAATGGAGTTTTTTATTTTTGGCGACTTTAACGCCCATCACACAAGTTGGCACTGCCATCAAAACAATACAGCTGGATCCAAACTATTCAACCATCACATTAAGTCAAATTATTTTATTTACTACCCAAATTCATTTACGAGATTTGGTCAATAATTATCTCCGACTTTACAAGTTTCCCCCATCATTACGCATGAAGATGTACTTGACTCCGACCATGTGCCATTCACCTGTACTATTTTCGGTTCTCTCATTGAAAATCCATCCACTATTCCGCTGTACAATAAAGCAGACTGGAAATCTATACAAAAATGGGTAGACAATGAAGTCAAAAACAGCGGTTTGCAAACTGGAATCATAACACAAACCAATATTGAAGACGTCATCAGCAAAGCCACAATTATTGTACATGATGCTTGCAAACAAATTCCAATCGGAGAGAAACTACCTTGAAAACTCACGGATCTTACGAAGTACTTAATTGGACAACGAAACAGATATCGCCGTAAATTTCAAAGGTCTAATGATAGAACAGAGAGACTCACAATAACAGCTGTTCTTAAACAGCTGAAGGTTCTGATTGAGATCCACGTGTCTAACGACAGGAATAACAGCTGGTCACAATTTCTACAAGGGTTGCCACCTGATAAGAAAAAATTCGGGTTACTCACTAAGGCAATGAAAGGTAAAAACCCAACAATCGGTCCTCTGTCAATAGATGGCGTTGTCGTACACAATAGTAAGGAGAAAGCTAACGCAATTGCAAACACGTTTGAAGAGTACCACGGAATTACTCATGATACAGTATCATCTTCAGACCGAGTTGTGTCAAAACATATTAAATGGCTTGATAATCAGATTATTGATAATAGCATCGAGACAGAATTAACTTCCGTAGAAGAAATAAAGTATTTTGTCAATACATTAAAAAATACCAAAGCTCCAGGAATTGATGGTATTAAACCAATTATTCTAAAGAAAATGCCCGAGTCATTTTTTACTCTCATTACAAAAATATTCAACTGGTGTCTGAAGAACGGATATTTTCCAAAAATATATAAACATGCCAAGGTGATACCCATTCTGAAACAGGGTAAAGATCCAAAATCTCCAAACAGTTATCATCCTATAAGCATGCTAAATTGCTTGGATAAGATATTTGAAAAAATAATTTTGAGTAGAATGCTTGAGGTTACAGAAAATAACTCTGTTCTAAAAGACGAACTATTTGGATTTCGAAGGGAACACTCCACTACACACCAAATCAAAAGAATTGTGAATCTAATCAATAGTAACAAAAACCAACGTAAAAGTACCGGTATTGTGTTCTTAGATATAGAGAAAGCATTCGACACGATATGGCACAATGGCCTCATTTTCAAACTCAAAAAATTTGGGTATCCAATTTATCTCCAAAAAATTATTAGCAGTTTCCTAACAGACAGAACATTTGTTGTTACTGTTGAAAACCAAATGTCATATAAAAAGAAAATCACTGCTGGCGTGCCTCAAGGCTCAGTACTGTCACCATTATTGTACTCAATTTATACCTCTGATTTCAAACTTATTGCAAAACATACAGCTGCTCTTTACGCAGATGATACTGCTATCATATCCAGCGGAAAGGTTTCCAACGCTATCATCAAAAATATGAAAGCATCGCTTGTAAATGTGCAGAAGTATTTTTCCAAATGGAAAATAAAAATAAATGAAGGAAAAACTCAAGCTATATTGTTCCCATTCAATAAATCCCCAAAAAGAATTCCAACTATTCCCTTGGAAATACAGGGCTCAATTATTCCGATACAAGCTTCCATTAAATACCTTGGGATAATACTGGATAAAAAATTGACATTTAAGGATCATATTTTATATGCATGCAATAAAGCTGTTAGATGTGGAAGGGCTCTTTTTCCTTTATTGAATCGGAAATCAACATTGAACACGAAAAATAAGCTTTTGCTGTATAAAACGTGCATTCGTCCAATAATGACGTATGGGTGCCAAGTTTGGTCCTCCATGTGTGCGAAAACACACGTTAAGAAACTACAAATTATTCAAAACAAGAACCTTAAGATAATCTTCAACTTAAGTAGACTTTTTTCCACTGTAAATCTACATTGTCAATATAAACAAGATTTGATTAAAACTGTCATTTGTAACCTTACAGAAAGATTCGAAGATCGAAACAGATCTTCAAGTTACGCAATATTAAGAAACTTGCATAATTAATTCCTTCTACAACTTCAGATGTGAAGTTTCTAGAAGTTTTTAATATCAGAGTTTCTTTAACAATTTAAATGGGGTTTTTCCACTATCTTTTCCTCTAATTTGTATCAAAATACCAAATTTGTATGTATGTAATTATAAAAAAAGGCCATTATTTGCTGCAATACTTTTTTAGTTATAACTCAAGATCTGTAAATACAAAGAATTGTTACTATTTTTTAAGTGCTCTGATAGAAAATAAAAATATATATATAAAGTGACATTCATAATTACTAATAGTTCCCAATTGATGAAAATATTTCAAATGTGTGAATAATTGCTTACATTCTGTGTAGTTGTGTGTACATAAGAAACATTTCAACTTAATTTTTACAATTTATTAATTCATTGATGGAAAAAGTTTTAAATCATTTAGGGCATTAAATACTGTGTTGCATTTTTCTGATTGCTTCAAATTAATTTCATAAAAATATTCTTGTGCAAAAAGCCAGATATTCTTGCATTGCTCTGGATATTTTAAAATTCACATCAAATGCTGCTACTATAGTAGGTAATTTATAAAAAACAGTTCCGTAATATACATAAAAATCCTTTAAATTATCGATTTGAGAACCGTAATATACATAAAAATCCTTTAAATTATCGATTTGAGAACCAACGACACATATTATAGGCTGCAGAGTCTTTTTCTGTTTATACAGTTCATCTACTTTTACCTTAAGTTTTGATTGCAGTTCACAGCTTGTTGGAGCCCAAATCAAAAAAGCGTTTCTGGAGTCTGCTATTGTTGCTTTAGTGAACTTTCGTTTTCTTTGCGCATCTATTACACAAGTTCTACTATTTGGTTTCAGTAGTGAATGCAATAGATATAAAAGAACACAATTTTTATTTTCTGAAAGAATAGAATATGTTAAATGTGTATTTGCACTGTCTCTTTTGAAAGTTAGTATTAAATGCAAAGTTCGGTTATATTTGCCAAAAACTTCAAAGTATATTTCACATTTTGGTTTGATTTAACAAGATAATTAATAAAAAGTGATAAGGTGGTTAAGAAATATATATGTATACCTGTATTATAAACTGAATCTTTGATTCCCTGTATGAGATCATTATTACTTAAATCTTTCAGTTGATCACCAAGTACTTTAGAAACAATGTTGCAAAAAGCTTCCCATGTAACGTATAAAAGGTTGTCTTTGCCGGGATACAGTGCAGAGAAATCCGAAGTAATCTAAAATTAACATTATTTATATTTTTAATTTGAAATCATTTTAAACACCATATGCTACATCTTCGGCTCCTTTACAAGGATTTTTCTCGAAAACTCCGTCTCTCCTAAGTTTCGATATTGCGTTGTGATATTTGTTATACAAGCACCCACCTGGCTTTTTGTCTTTCTGGTGAATGAAATATATTTCCTGATTCACATAAGAAGATAAAAAGGCGATGCAATAATATATATACTCGTAGCATTATTAATTTAAATATAACTCACTTTATATTCTGTTGCAAAATATTCCACAATATTTTCTGCAATTTATGCAAAGGAGGAGTTGCTGCAATTTGATTTTGAAGCAGATACTCAGTCACACACGAAGCGATTAACATACGGTACTTTGGATCAAGTTTCTTGTTATTTTTGTAAAATTTCAAAATACTTAATCCATTATGAGATTGTTGCAAAATTGTTTCAATGGAATTCTAACAAAACAGATTTACGATTAATTAGGTGTTATTTTTATAAAGAAAACTTCTATAAAGTTACTTTTTAAAGTAATGAAATAAAACGCTGTACGTTCACTTAGAAAATGTTAATAAAATTTAAAGTGCAGCACAATTCGCCAACATGTTGTATGAATTAAAAGATGTACTCAAGGGATACACCCTACGGTGTAATATACTGAGACTATATCGTATCCTGTAATGATCAATTATAATCTATATATATAAAATTGTTGCGTGACTGGCTGACTGGCTGACTGACTGACTGATTGACTGACTGATCATCGCCCAGGCCAAACGGCTGAAGCTAGAATCATGAAATTTGGTGGGAGGGTAGACCTTGGGACGTAGACGAGCAATAAGGCGGGATTTTTCGAAATTTGTACTATTAGCCGCACAATAGGGCAAAAAGGGATAAATATGGTACCACCGCCAAATCTAAACGAAATGAGCTAGAATCTTGAAATTTGGTATGAGGGTAGCCCTTAGGACGTAGACTCAGAAATTGGCAGGATTTTTTGAAATTCGAACATTTACGCACACAGTGGGGTAAAAAGTGATAAATGTGGTACATCAGCCAAATCCAAATGGCAAGAGCTAGAATCGTGAAATATTGTGTGATGGTACACCTTATGAGGTAGACTCTGAAATTGGCAGGATTTTTCGTAATTCGAACATTTACGCACACAGTGGGGTAAAAAGGGAAAAATGGGATAAATGTAGTACAACAACCAAATTCAAATGGCAAGAGCTAGAATCGTGAAATTTGGTGTGAGGGTAGCTCTTATGAGGTAGACTCTGAAATTGACAGGATTTTTCGAAATTCGAACATTTACGTACACAGTGGGGTTAAAAGGGAAAAATGTGGTACAACAGCCAAATCCAAATGGCAAGACCTCGAATCGTGAAATTTGGTGTGAGAGTAGTTCTTAGGACGTAAACAAGAACAAAGAGTGATTTTTTTTAAAAATTTAGAGGCACAGTGGGACAGAAAGGTATAAATATGGTACCACCGCCAAATTTAAAGCCTAATATTAGAATGTGAAAATTGAAGCGAGGGGTGTCTTTATGACAACTGATCAGGGTATTAAATTTTTTTTTTGTATTCGTAGTTTTCGGGGCACAGTGGGGCAAAAAGTGTAAAATTTAGTACAGTGGCTTAAAAATGTCAAACATGGATCAATGGTTCCAGGGTAACTTTTGGAACATAAACTGGAGATTGGAAGTGATTTATAGTAATTCTAACTTTAAGAGGCACAGTGGGACACGACGGGTTAATTATGGAGCATGGGGAAAAAAGGGAACAATCTGCCAAAATTGGAACTTAAACATAAGATATGAAGAGTTTATATGGTTTTAGGGGCACTGCGGTCAAAAACGGTTAAATAGTGGAGTGGAGAAAATAAGATTAAATATGTTACAGTCGGGGAAAAAGATTTAAGTACGCTAGCATGGACACACATTTTAAATACGAGTACGGTACAGTGAGACAAAAATTTTTTAAATATGGTACAGTTGAATGGGGCACAGTTGTGCAAAAAGGGTTAACTATGGCACAGTGGGGTAAAAATAGTTATACGTATATGGTAAAGTGGGACATAAGGGTTACAAATGGTACAGTGGGGCAAAAAGCGTGAACTATTGAACAGTGGGGCAAAAATGTATTTACTATGATACAGTGGGGCGAAAAGGGTTAAATGTGGTACAGTGTGACAAAAATGGGTAACTATACAGTACAGTGGGGCATTACTGTGTTAAATATTGTACAGTGGAGCACAGAGGGTTAAATATGGTGGGGTAAAAACTGTTAAATATGGTACAGTGAGACAAAGCGTTTAATATGACACAGTGGGGCAAAAAGGGTTAACTATGGTACAGTGGGGCACAATTAGTTGAATATGGTAACTTGGGACAAAATGGGTGAAATGTGGTACAGTGCCCCACTGTACCAAAAGCTTTAACAATGGAACAGTGGGGCAAACATTTATTTACTATGATATGGTGGGGCAAAAAAGGTTAAATATGGTATAGTGTGACAAAAATGGTTAACTATACAGTACAGTGGGGCATAACTGTGTTAAGTATTGTACAGTGGAGCAAAGAGGGTTAAATATGGTACTGTGGGGCAAAAACTGTTAAACATGGTACAGTGAAACAAAGGGTTTAATATGACACAGTGGGGCAAAAAGGGTTAACTATAGTACAGTGGGGCACAATTAGTTGAATATGGTAAAGTGGGACAAAATGGGTTAAATATGGTACAGTGGGGCAAAAAGCTTTAACTATGGAACAGTGGGGGAAAAATGTGTTAGAATAGTACAGTGGGACACAAATGGTTAATAATGGTACAGTATGACAAAAATGGTTACAGTGGGACACAAATAGTAAAGTATGGTAATGTGGAACAAAATGGGTTAAGTATGGTACAGTGGGGCAAAAATGTGTTAACTATGGTACAGTGGGACACAAATGGTTAAATATGGTACAATATGACAAAAATGGTTACGGTGGGCACAAAAAATAAAATATGGTAACGTGTAACAAAATGGGTTAAACATTTATTTACTATGATACGGTGATGCAAAAAAGGTTAAATATGGTATAGTGTGACAAAAATGGTTAACTATACAGTACAGTGGGGCATAACTGTGTTAAATATTGTACAGTGGAGCAAAGAGGGTTAAATATGGTACTGTGGGCAAAAACTGTTAAACATGGTACAGTGAAACAAAGGGTTTAATATGACACTGTGGGGCAAAAAGGGTTAACTATAGTACAGTGGGGCACAATTAGTTGAATATGGTAAAGTGGGACAAAATGGGTTAAATATGGTACAGTGGGGCAAAAAGCTTTAACTATGGAACAGTGGGGGAAAAATTTGTTAGAATGGTACAGTGGGACACAAATGGTTAATAATGGTACAGTATGACAAAAATGGTTACAGTGGGACACAAATAGTAAAATATGGTAACGTGGAACAAAATGGGTTAAGTATGGTACAGTGGGGCAAAAATGTGTTAACTATGGTACAGTGGGGCAAAAATGGTTAGATATAGTGGACAAAATATACTAGGACAAAAAGGTGTTAAATTTGATTCAGTGGACCCAAAAGGTTAAATGTAGCACAGTGGGTCAAAAAGCGAACATTTAGTACAGTGGGTAGAAAATGTGGGACAAACATGGTTTTATATTGTACCAGGGTGTGAATGTAGGTATTGGAACATAAACAAGGGGAAAGTTGCTAACGTATGAACCAAAAAAAATAGTTTTTCAACGTCCAGAGCTATTGTGGGAAAAAGGATAAATATTGTACCATGATGTCAGGGTAACTCTTGAAACATAAACTAGAAATGAAACGAGGGTTCGTATTTTATATATAAAAGTAATCAAATCTTCTTCATTTTGCACCATATGTAATAATCATGTCATTTTGAAAGAACGAGGTATAACTATTTTACAGTACCCTATACCGAAAATAAATAAAAGATGGGGGCTGCGAAGCGCACCGGGTTTAAGCTAGTGCTACCATATTTTGTCATTTATATATATAACTTTTAGTACATTGAGAAAAATAGGGGAGGTTCAAAACAGCGAATGTATCTTTGTACCGCATGCTAATAGCCTCACCCGCCACTCGCTCAATGCCCGAATACAAAATTCCGACTTACAACAAAATTTAATCATTTTCAGGATGAACGTTCATATGTATATTACACGAAGCTCATACTTTACAATTTTACAACATATAGCTTTTTGGGCACTTTTTTGAAGAATGAAAAACATGGAAGTAACTTCCAATTTTCCCGTGATTTATGAGCATGTACGTTATATCCAAATGGACATAGGAAATGAATTCTATTCAAGAAATTGCACTAATATTTCCCGACCAAGTACAAAAGAAATTCATGAAACTAATATAAAATTACTCCTTCAATAGGAGTGATACGTACACGCTGAAAATAATCGCTTCTGTTGTATATTGAAGTAGTATGAAACAAACAAATATTATATATTTGAGAAGATCTTATTCTAAACAAATCTTTGTTTCCATCTAAATATTTTTTATTTGGGACTATCATTTCCTTAACAACGAATTATTTGAATAATAATCGGAAAATATATCGAAACTTATTTTCTTAGAAAGTATATATAAAATTTCGAAATCGCTGTTCCAAATATATTTTTTTCTATTCAAACGTATCAAAAACGGAGATTTAGTCCCGTGTACGAATATAATTTTGAATACTTTCTCTGCTTGTTTTTTCGTTTTTATATTTGTACATTCGTTTTAATACATTTTAACATGAAACCAAAATACTTACGGTTATATCTCCTGTTTCCACATCCAGCGAAATTCCTGATGTATGTTCTTCAATTCCGGCACTATCCTCCGAGTTCTGAAACATTAAGTGTTAGATTATTTTATTTATATACACATATTAATACTATATTTATATTAATATTACCTGCTTCGACTGCCACTCTTTTAGGTTTTTCTCAAAGATGATTCTCGGGCCAAATAGGTTTGGCGGCACAATCTTATCCAGATGACCCTCTGTCATGTAACGTAGGCTTTCTTCGGTTATAGCATGATCTATTAAAATATTGCAAATTTAGTTCTATTGCAAGAAAAGTTTTAATAAATTAGCCTTTTTTTCGCTGAACAATGTATATTTCAAATGCATTGCACTGTACTGAAGTGGGCTATAGGGACTATAAAAACAAAACACTGTGCAAAATCTCAAAACATATTTTGCTAAGGGCAAGAGTGGTACACATCGAAGTCAATCGGAGAGTAACCCATTGACTTAAAATTTAGTATGCGGTAATGTATGAAATATTATCGATGTTGTCAACCAAAAATTTAATTGATCATACCTTCAATGGCAATGCACAGTACAAGGCCTTGGAAGTATCAACTGTTCAGTTTAAAAAATAATTATTTATTAAACCGTAATATATATCAATCGCTTTTAAAACTGTGAGTTTGGGTGGGAACATTTAGACAATGGTGTACCTGAAGGGGTCTGACAAATACCCCTATTTTTGCCGAATTTTGTATGTTTAGGTGTATATATACTAATGTTATGATCCAGTCTATTTTTTTGCTGACTTGGACATTTTGTGTGGGAGGTACCACAAGGGACGCAACAATAACGTCAACTTTTCATTACAATGTAGAAATTCCACTGCACAAAATTTAAAGTGTTTGTACACACTGGAATCGAATTTATAACCCGTTAACATTTGTGCAAAACTGCCGCTTATGGGAGAGGTACACGAAGGAGCATCTTTGATCTTAATCAGGGATGGACAAAAATATAACAACATACTAATTTTGAAGTCAATATGTTACTCTTTTCGAGAGTTACCGTTCGCACCAGCCGGAAAACAGACGGATGGATGGCCGGACGGTCATTGCTCAAATGACCCAAGACTGATTTCCACCAGACATACCATTGTCTACATACATTATATATATATTTTTGGACTTACCTTTAAAAACATTATATAGTTGACCACCATTCAGTTTTCCCAGTAAAGCTGCGAAACTAGCGTCTTGATTTTCCTCCATACACATCGATAATTGGTTCTTAATTTTTTTTCTTCTTCGGATTGAATATGTATTTCAAACGAACACAAAATTTCAAATGACAGAAGAGAAAAATATTTTTGTTTTCAAAATACTTCATGTATACTTCATTATACTATTTCTGCGATTGTTCAATTGCGATTGAATCGCATTCAAATTATCTCCAAATATAATGGTTTTCAATAATATTTTTATTTTTTTTTGGGAAAACATACCAAATTTTTATACATGCTTTAACATCCACCATTTTTATACATGCTTTTTTTTATCAAACAAATGAAACCACTATGATGTATATACCAACATACGTGTTCCATTTCAATACTAGAATTAGTTTTATTATGGATTTATTCAAATGAAGAATAAAAGTCAGTATATTTGATTTCATGTTGTAATACGTTTGAATAAATCGTAGTTAAAAATCATTCCAAATTTTTAAGAAATATTTTCCTTAGGGTGAATAATAATTTCCTTACTGGCATTATGTGATAACCATTAAAGCAATTATAAAATTTACTTGTTATAATAAAAAATGTAGTCAAATAATTTTCACCCAATTTTTATTCCATTTATGTTTGATTTTCCTTAACTGTAAGATGTGTGTACTCAATAGTAGTTCATATATACTCAATTATAAGAATATTTGGAATCAAATCAAAGAATTACTTTTAAGTAAATCTCCTAACTTAAAACAAATATAAGTAATATTTCCTACGTTTTCGGAATAAGTAATATTTAATTAATTGTACTAAATTTTCCCTCTTTTGAAAATTTTTTTATTCAATTTGAGTAATTTGTTTGTAGTTAATTTGACTACGCATTTTACTCAAATTTACGAATAGTATTTTTATGAGTGTATGTGTCAGAACACACCAAAGCTCAAAAGTTAACACAAAAACCAAAAAAAACCCTTTAATAGTAGAATCAAACCTATACTGTCAAGTCCGTGTATTTTTCAAAAAGTGTTCGTTTGTTGCATAGTGTAATTGATTCCATTTAGGTTAGGTTAAGTTTAAAGAGAGGAGAAGTTTTAACATTTCATGTCCCAGAACATGGATAGGTCTGCTGTGCTCTATTTTCTTAGGATTTTTTTTATCCCTCACGAATTGTAAAGAAAACGGTAATTGACATGAAAAGTCATGAGGCTCTATATGTTTGTCCTAAACGGTGCAGATGTGCTTTTAAACTGGGGACTCCAGTTAGAACACTCATCACTAACTCATATTAATCCCAGCCTTGTTTAATTTATTCTCATTTGGCTCACCCTATATAATCATTGTAGTTTCTCCATCCGTTTCACACTATTCTATGATCCATCACGGCCCAATACTTACAGCCTGTTTCTGTAACTTGAATATTTGCTTCGTTCGCCTACCAGACGACAAACAGCTGATTTGAGTTTCAGTAACTATCATCAGAACGACAAGTCGCACGATAATTAACTCGTACGAACACGTAATCATTTTAGTGTAAATTTTGGTTTCTCTATCTCTCTTTGCTGTCATCTGGGCGAACGCAAATGTCAGATCGAGTCACTTTATTCTATTTGTCGACTGATAAGAACAATGACAAAAAAACCTTATTGAACTCAAAACCAAGTAGATATTGATATAATTATGGTAAAACCAATTAAATAATAATAAAATTGAATACATATTTAAGCATAAAGAAGTCAACATTGGCAGCTCGCTAAGATGGAAAAAAAATCGTCAGTGCACAATGAGAGGGACGTGAGAGAGAGAGAGAAAGAAATGAGAGTCTTGGTTCAGCTCAGCAGGGTTGATTTTTTGGCCACCGCCAGTGTAAGGAGTACAGAGGTGTATTTTCTAAGGTCGAATATGCAAAAATGAGTGCTTTTTTAGACCGGAAATTGTGAAATTATTGATCTGGCAATTACATTATTTTCCAATTGGTTAAATTCTATCGTCATTGCCGTAAGGCCAGGCGAACGAACGAACGAACCTTAGAGAAACCAAATTACTGACGAAAGTGAGTGACTGGTTTTCGTTCGTAGAGACTTTCGTGAGAAATACAGAAACAGGCCGTTAATCTCATTTTTCGTGGCATCGAAAGGCTTCCAATTTTCCAGGCTTAATGTTTTCTGCACTTTGAGACTTGTGTCGTAGCAACCTAAAAATACGATGATGGGATGGCACTTAGTCAGTTTACCATTATATTGGCTTCTTTTAGGGTCTTGTATTCAATCACACTAGAATCCTACCCAATGAGAATGCCTTTTTAACAAATTCCCAAACTAATCTTTATAAAATATTTTCAAACAAAATATTCCCACTGTGCGACATCGTCATCTTCGCTGTCGATCACAGAAATGAAAGACACAGATTTCGTGTGGTTCTCCTTCACATGAGTTGACTATTCAATGTTCGTTCGGTAATAATGTATGAAAACAAGCGAGAAGCCCTTTATCACAGCCACCACTTACTCCAATCCTATGCACTCCACTCCACTCCATTGCCATTGCCGGTGTTGTTAAAAGTTGTCGCTGGGGCGATATTGGACCCCCCTCCCCTCACACCATTTCCATTGCAATCAACAACTGCCAGATCGCTTAGCCAGGCTGGCAGCCATAAGGTAACACATGCGCCGCTTGGTAATGATTTTGTTGCGTACAACTCCTTTGATTACCGGGAAACCGCTTTTTGGGGCCGTAGGTTTTGCTCTTGGTTTGCATCCGCGCAAGTGTTGTTCGATGGATATATGCGCTTCGTGACAAAATCAATGTTGCGCCGTGTGATTGTCTGTATGCGTGCGTGTGTGTGTATGTGTGAGTGGGTCTTTTGTCGCACATGGACATGTCTCAAAATAAGCAACACTGTGGCACTGACGACGCGATCTGTGGCGCGACATGTACTGAATAACGAGGAGCCAACAAGGAACGTTATATTTACCCTTTATCATCGCCTTCGTTGTCGTCGTCGTCATCACCAGCGTTGGCTATGGAATGGAGGGACAGTGGTGTAGGTTACTTAAGGGGTTATTGGTATCTAGGAGTATGTGATTTAATAGGCGTGTTTTCGTTACACCATAGGTGCTTAATTTGTATAGGGAGCTAAGCACTTTTAAGCATTATTAGCTCGATGAAGTTTGGTGCTTGTGTTCCTGTCTTAATCGAGTATGGTGTTGCCAGATTGGGCATCCTATATTTCGCAGTATGGCATCTCATTTTTTGTGAGATTGTTGTCTATTATTGTGATTTAACGTGAAGAAGAAGAACAAAAATGGAAAATTTTTTCAATATTTGCAAAAAGAGTGTAAACAATTGAACATAGAATATCAATTTTTTGTCTGTTTCGCACTATTCTTTCTTCGCTACTAGTGACACCATTGTTACCAGATAGTGGAAATTCCGCCACTTACTGTTTATGCAACAGTTAGTGGAAGTCAGTGGATTTCGTTGCAAAGTGCTAAACTAAAATCGCTAGCTTGTAACGAAAACATGTGTAATATATAACAAAAATTTGCAAATTGATTAAAGTTTGTAAATTGTTGAACCAATAAAATACGTTTCATCCCAACTCATGTCATTTTCTCCCCTTAAAAGGGAGTCAAAAAAATCGTCAGTGCTGAATATGTGCCATACCTGGAAGCGATGAAGTAAGTCAGTGTCAGTACAAGACCGACTATACTGCAATAAAATCTATTTAACTTGTATTTATTGTTCCTAAATATTCCTAAATTATTAGTATCCTCAGATCAATCTATTTCCGTATTTTCTTTTGCCCCTTCTCAAATCATGCATCTGCCTCCACCTTTGCCATTGCCTTTGGAAAGGAAAATGCGGCCACAAAACCATCATCTCATGCCAATGTCATACAATTCATTGATTCAAAAATCGAGCAAAAGAAACGACAGTGATTCATGGTTTATTAAGCACATTATGCTGCAGGATACCAGGGTCCAATGTCCCATGAACGGTAGAGCTCCTTCCACCACAAAACACATACACACACAAACACATCAAACAACTATAGCAATTGCAGTCAACTGCAACAACCATCGTTTACACGAGGGAAACCAAAACGCATGCGCAGCTGCGCTCTGCACGTGTTTGGGGGCAATTGTACTCGTATTTATTTATACCTTCATTTAGTTTACTAGCGAGCAAAAAAAAACAAACTCCATACAGGCCGCCCATCTTAGAGCCCCCTCCACCCCTCGGCGGCCTGCTTCCTTATCATCTTGGCCCTAACCATTGAAGACTTTTACTTCAACTTTTGTGTTGGAAAACTTATATTGTATTGATAATGATGCGCTTATAGAATGTATGAAAAAGTTTCATTATTATTACGTTGTGCGGTGAGTGCTTTTTGCTCTCCAAGTGTCCCAACAAGAAAGTAAACTGAATCGGACAAATGTTCCTGGAATGGTCGCCGAATGGTCGTTCTTCCTTTTTCCATTAAACCCTGTGGGTCTGTGTGAGCGAAGTCATCCGTGGTGGATGGATGCTTGGCGGTCGTCGCCATGACCATGTGCAGCCATTCAAACTACCAAGTGGACGGAAAGATTGCCCGAAGAGAACGTACAGTCACGGACATAAGTATAGTCAAAATAACCAAAAAATATTTATATGTATCTAGGCAACATACTAATCGAAATAGTAAAAACAATTTCTAAGCACACCCAAACACGTCTAACCTTTACACGGTGATTTAATCATTATGTGAATTTGCTGCAATTTGAAGCCGTTTATGCTACCGTGAAGGAGAGCTGTTATTCGAACAATTCATTACAGATTCCGGCCCTTACGAACAAGCCATTCGGGAGATATAGCCAGAAACTGCCACCAAGGTCTGGTAAAAATCGGCTGAGAGGATACGCTACTGCGAAGACAGCCGAGGCAGCCACATGAAAAAATCGTAAATTTTAAAGTCACCTTCCTTTTTGATCAGATCTCCTAGATGTGATTATTGTCCATTTTCTTGGGGATTGAGCGAGTTTAGATGTTCACTAAGAAGGGTCTAATATGTCATGTGGACCTGTTTATTTTCTGCATAATATATTGGCCATATATTGGTCAATTCGCTCGCAGCTAAAATTAATACATCTACACCGGTGTGATATCTGCTGCCCCATACCATAGACAAAAATTGTCACCGATATGTAATACAATACTTTCATTTGAAAGGATTCAGTCCAACCAATATTAAAACCTAGCTATATTCTACTTTGCGGAGTCAGCTCCTTCGTTTACAACTATAAAATACAGGGTTGCCCATATTCGACGGACCCATCTGGCAACGCCATAACTTTTGACAGAGATGTCAGATCGCTTAATGACATACCGCGTTTGAAGCGTCAGTCCAAGCAGATTTTTACCATGGAACAATACACGCCACGCGAGCGGTCTGAAATAGTCGTGAAATTTCGTGTCACAAAATAAGAAAAAAAGGAAGGCGAACAAACAAATTTATAAGAATTCGGATTCAACCACAATCCACGACATTATTGGCTTTGGCCTTTTGGAACTAACACCAAAATTTAAATTTGTGAACTACCGCAAAAACATTTTTGATTGAAAGGTTCACACTTCCTGAATATTGCGGAGTTCAATGACGTGTTTGATATTGCGAATTTACTTAATGGAAATGCTGATGTTATATAATCTGGCTTGATTCCGAAACCATTATCCATAAG
Organism: Eudasyphora cyanicolor; assembly: GCA_963930755.1. NCBI lineage: Eukaryota > Metazoa > Arthropoda > Insecta > Diptera > Muscidae > Eudasyphora > Eudasyphora cyanicolor. The sequence goes on from OZ005735.1 coordinate 241,085,961, forward strand.
AAATCTAATTGCTAAGATTTGAAATCGCCTCAACTGGACTTGCGAGATTAAGAGAAAATGAGTTGTTTTCTCGCCAATTAGATTTCTAAAAACATCTTGAATATTCCTAACTACAATAAGGAGATGCCAACTCAATACCGTAGCCGGAATGTCGATCAATCAACAACTAACTGATTAAGGATTTTTATAAATAAGTTTCCACGAACATCATTTGCTTGACCTTCAACATTTACTATTTATTTTGTCTTAATACCATCACACTAATTAGTTGTAAAAACAAATGGAGGAACTACTACGATGCAGCGATCGCTTCACCGAAGAAGAATTATAACACTCATGTTCCATAATAATATAAACACGAATTTTAATACTTAAACTAGTTTATTAAATACGTCAACACTAATTATTCACACTTTAAAAGAAATCTCTTATATTATAATTTTCTTAATTTCTAATATTGTTATACTGGACATACATATAACTTAGATGAGTTATAAAATATAATTATGTTTGCTTAAATAAGCGTATCATTTGGCGAAACATAAGGTTATTCGGGTGAACAATATCGAAGAAGGACAGTTAATGTTCACAATGTTTCCAATTTTCTCAATTTCCTCTCTCAAAATTGTATATCTATCTATATAAATTATGTGACTGACTGTCCAAATGATCCCCCCAATATCCCTGAGCATGGTCGGGCTGAAATTTTATTTATTTTTAAAATAAATACGGCTGCCACCCTAACCTAAACTTAGCATTTTACTTAGTTGTAAATAACACAACTAGTCGTCAACTGAGGAGTATGGAAATGGTTCTCCATTAGGGGGTAGATTACTCAACTTGTCGTATACTAAGGAGTAGATAACCCAACTATATGTCTACTAAGAAGTAGATAAATTTAAGTAGTAGATTTTAAGGAGTAGATAATCCAACTGGTCGATTCAGTCATATGATGACAACCATATCCAGCAATATTGTTTGGTACATTTACTCCTTACTTACTTATACCAATTATTATGTACGTGATCAGATCAGAGATAGGTCCAAATTTAACCTGTACTAGGTTCAGTAATCTCAGGCATTTCATATTCCATAGGGTTAACATCGATTTTTGGTTCGCTTAGAGTTAAATTAAAGCTTCAACTAAATGTGTTAATTGTTGGGCACATATTTATGCCTGTGACTGTAGAATAAACATTTGCAGTTTAAATGCTGGAATTTATGGCAATTGATTATGTAACATGTTTTTCACCGAACAGAACATATGTGACAATCGATGTGACTTTGCAACACGGACGGTTCCAATGAATGTTCCAAAGTGTTGCACAATCTCTTGCAACATTTTGTTATTGTAGTTCTTTCTTCTACCATCTTTCTGCGCTCCAGTCACTGGCTACAGGCTGCCAACAGTTGCTGCTCTTATTTGAACCTTGGATAAAGTTTAACAGTTGCCATAAATTGTTGCAACTTGTTAAGAAGTGTTGCTGTGTGTCCGTCTGTTTCTACAGCCGTTGAAAGGAAGAGAAATGCAAAGAAATGGTTGGGAATGGTTGGGAATTGAACGTTGGCGCGGTTACAAATTATTTTATAATTTCTGTAAATGTAAAGCCATTAATTTCTCTCGGCGGTCAGACTTCCTCCTATTTTTTTTTTGCATTTTTTATGCCACGTGTCCATTCACCGTTTTTGTACATTTGGGTGATGGTGCTACGATATGTAGAGCCTCCAACACCTTTTGATTTAAAAACGTTTAATCCTCTTTTGTTGTTGTAAATTTTTTGTAGTGGTGCAACCATCTGTCATCGTTATTTGCAAGCAGTTGAAAGTCTTTTTGAAACGACTCTTCAGTTTGTGTTACCGGTAAATTTATGGCTGCTAATAATGGAAGGGACATTTTCTTTGAGGGGAATTCCTTAACGGCTATGAAAATATGTAAATTTAAGTGATATAAGTGTGGACAGAAGAAGCTCTTGTCCCATTAAAATTGTGACTTAAAGGAATCGAGGAGTACATCTGTTAATCGCTGTGTTTTAATAATTTAATTTTATCGTTGAAAACGGTGCCCGGACTTAACGCCCACGGCCGTATTATTCAGTATGTACAAAAAACGTATTTATTCAATAAATTCTGGGTAATTCAATATTATTTAATAATTAAAAAAAAAACGAATGCCAACATATAGAGGAAGGACTTGTTGTTCGTACACATTCACCATGTACCGAAAATTTCGATGGGGTTTCCAGATAAAAACCAGTAGGGAAAGGCAGAAAGTCGGGCGGGGCCGACTATATAATACCCTACACCTCCCTAACACTGCGATAAGGGTCATTGCTATAATTATTTGGAATAATTGGTAAATGGGTAGGAACATATTATCTACAGATAATCGCTAAATTTAGCAATATTCGTTCCTAAATTGAGAAACATCTTTCTGGAAAATGTAAATGATCGGAAGTAAAGTACAACTTATATAGCGCTTTGATACCAAATCAGGAGGAACATATATGTATATGGAGGTTATATATAAATCTGAACCGATTTCCCTGAGTACTCATTCATGTAAACAGACCTCTTTCTGTCGAATTTTGTTCTAATCGGATATAAAATACAGTCTCTACAGCGCTTACATGTCAAATCGGTGGTAACATATATATGGGGGCTATATCTAAATCTGAACCGATTTTCTCCGAATTTGGCAGTATTCCTTCGAGTAATAAGAAACCTCTTTCTGCCGAATTTCGCACTGATCGGATTTAAAATACAGTTCTACAGCGCTTACATGTCAAATCGGGGGTAACATATACATATATGGGGGCTATATCTAAATCTGAACCGATTTCCCTCAAATTTGGCGGTGTTAATTCACGTAATAAGAAACCCCTTTCTGCCAATTTTTTTACTGATCGGATATAAAATACAGTTTCTACAGCGCTTACATGTCAAATCGGGGGTAACATATATATGTGGGCTATATCTAAATCTCAACCGATTTCCCTCAAATTTGGCAGTATTAATTCATGTAACAAGAAACCTCTCTCTGCCGAATTTCGTACTGATCGGATTAAAAATACACTTTTTACAGCGTTTACATGTAAAATCGGGGGTAACATATATATGGGGGCTATATCTAAATCTGAACCGATTTTCTCCGAATTTGGCAGTATTCCTTCATGTCATAAGAAACCTCTCTCTGCCGAATTTCACACTGATCGGTTATAAAATACATTTTTTACGGCGCTTACATATGAAATCGGGGGTAACGAATATATAGGGGCTATATCTAAATCTGAACCGATTTCTTCAAAATTTAACAGTGTTCATTAATATAATAAGAGACCTCTTTCTGCTGAATTTCATACTGATCGGATATAAAATAAAGTTTTTACAGAGCTTACATGTCAAATCGGGGCTAACATATATACGGGGGCTATCTCCAAATCTGAACCGATTTTAACCAAATTAAATAGGGATCGTCCTTGGGCCAAAAAAAAGATATGTGTAAAGTTTCGTCAAGATCGGCCCATAATTGCGACCTGTACTTTGATTACAAGAATACATCTACAGACGGACAGACAGACAGACGGACATAGCTAAATCGACTCAGAAAGTGATTACAAGTCGATCGGTATAATAAACAATGGATCTATCTCTTCTCCTTTTGGGTGTTACAAACAAATGCACAAAGTCATAGTACCCTGTACCACAGTTTGGTGTAGGGTATAAAAATTGATTTGATACATAGATTACTTTAAGTAAATTTTTTTAATTTACCATTTCGATCCACTGCCTTTGGAAATAATTGAAGAAATCTTTAAAAATGTTTGCAGAGCTCTTTTACAACTCCTTATTGTTATACGCTTCTTGTTTACATTTATTGAAAGAATTTTCAATTTCCTAATAAGGGAGTAGAGGCAACACCAAAATCTGTTTTAATACTCTGCGTGCCTCATCAGTTGTCCTAATCTTTCTGGCGAGCTCAGACATTTTAGCTATCTTTCGGCTAACCGATTGGCAAAAATGGAACCAGCATCCTTTTAACCGTGAATCCGAAAAAATCTTTAAAAGTGCGTTCCGAAGTACTTTTTCGAAATTATATGAATTATATGAAATACGTGTATATATACATAATCAAAATATTTGTGTTTAAAATTTTTAATATATTTTTTCTTCAAATCATAAATATCAATAAGTTGCGAAAAGGGGAGCTGTAGGCGAAATTTTGTGAAAGAAAATCGCGCGCGCGATACAGGGTGGTACAACGGAAAAAGTGGCACCAATTAAATAGTGCCGATCATCGTGATGCACGTCTTTGATTCTGTTTGCAATTGGCAGCGAAAAAAAGTGTGTAGGCAAAATCTTTTTCTATGACCGTCGTTTGGTAGAATCGTTGGTTCACATCACTCTCACACATGCCATATTCTTTTAAGAACTCACAATTTTTGAATGCATCAATAAAATCTTGAGGCTTCTCAGGTGATTTTGGCATTGCTGCTGCCTTAATTCTACGTAAATTCCTCTGCATTTTTGTATAAAGTACAAGTTCTGCGGATTCTTTGTCTTTACGGCATTCTGAGTTAAACACATTTCGCATTTTATTAACATGAAGGATTGGCTTTGAAACTTTTGTTTTAATATTTTTTTTTCAGTTGGAATTCCTTCATTTGTAGTTCCTGATCGGGGTGTTCAGAATGCAGGTCATCATCAATTCGTTTACGACATACTTCGCGGTTTATGATTTGAACAGATGCCTTGCAATTTTTTCGATAACAAATATATCTTCTTATATTTTCATCTTTTTTATTTTTATATTGAGATTTATACTTCTAAAGTTCTTTATCTCGAGGTGTATATATTAATTCACAGTCCCCACGAGCACCTGGGACGGACTTAAATTCAATTATTTCACTCATTTTTTTAGATTATTTCAACGCGAATGTCAATATGCAACTAAATAACAACTCCATCAAAAAACAAATATATCTACATAAAATAACGGTTCTTTTTCTGTTTGAAAGGTTCTCCTCTCCCAAATATCAAGAACTTGTATTAAAATAATTGTGGGAGTTAAGTCCGTTTTGAGGGCGGTCATAACGCCCAAAAAAATTGGGCTTTGTGTCTGGAACTTCATTGGGCGTTATGTCCGTTTTCAAGGCGGTCATAACGCCAAAAAAAAATAGGCGGTCATAAAGCCAAAAAAAAAATTTGGGCGTTATGGCCGTGGGCGTTAAGTTCGGGCACCCTCAATTAGTACTGGTATGTTAACATACCGTTTTGATAACCACGCCACATGTTTAATATCTGTTGTTTCTCTGTGTTTTTTATATCCAGCCTGATAAATTGAGGTATTTCACAAGGTCTCCCACATCTATCTCTGTCGCCTCGAGAAGGGGTTCAACAATGATCATTGTATTAAAGTTTAAATCGTATTGTGGCCAGGTGCTTTCGGATATTCGTTATGATTCAGCATTATCCCACTTGGGTCCGCTTTCTTCAGGTAGTAATTAAAGATATCAATTTTAACGACTCCCAGTGGTGTTACGACCGACGCCATCTGGTGGTCGTTAGAAAAGGATCCTGATCCAGCTAGTTTTCAAGTCCCCTTAATTCCTCTATGACCTGGGATCCAGGTGACTACTACTCTCGATACACGACATTGTTTAGGAAATTCTTCCTTATAGTCATTCACAATTCTTTATGTGGCGATATTAGATTTTAGTGCTGGAAGATCCGCTGGACTATGGACAAACATTTCTAAACGATCTGTTGTATGATTCTGCTGTATTATTACATGTTTTCTTTATGGCAACTGTCTCCACCTGAAATACACTGCAATACTCAGGAAGTTTTAATGAGAGTGATATGTGCGCCTCCTCGGAGAAACACCTGAACCAACTCCACAACTCATTTTGGAGCCGTCCGGGTATACCTTGGTGTCGTATCCCATCAACGGAATTCCGCTGTCCCATTCTGTTCTACTAGGGAATTTGACTTCAAATGTCTATTCGAAGGTCATTGCGGGAGTGCAGTAGTCCACTGTAGTTATTATTTCTCTTGGGAATTTCTGAAGGATCCCAGCAAAAACTCTCATTACCAGGTAACCTGGCGGGTAAGTCCATTTCAAAAGAAATAATGACATTTAGCCAAACTTCAGATTATTTTCACATGCAAGCATACAAAGAGTTAACATATAACTACTTACCCCCACGCTTACAAATATCCCAAATATAAGTAGTTATTATTTCATGTTAATAAGAGTTTGAATAACACCTTGCCAGTAATGATTTTCATAAGCATACCCGTATATATATCATATATAGTTACATAGGAAGAGACATGTTTATACCCTACACCACACTGTGGTACAGGGTATTATGACTTTGTGCATTTGTTTGTAACACCCAAAAGGAGAAGAGATAGATCCATTGTTTATTATACCGATCGACTAGTAATCACTTTCTGAGTCGATTTAGCTATGTCCGTCTGTCTGTCTGTCTGTCCGTCTGTAGACGTATTCTTGTAATCAAAGTACAGGTCGCAATTATGGCCCGATCTTGACGAAACTTTACACATATCTTTTTTTTGGCCCAAGGACGATCCCTATTTAATTTGGTTAAAATCGGTTCAGATTTGGATATAGCCCCCATATATATGTTAGCCCCGATTTGACATGTAAGCGCTGTAAAAACTTTATTTTATATCCGATCAGTATGAAATACAGCAGAAAGAGGTCTCTTATTATATGAATAAACACTGTTAAATTAGGAAGAAATCGGTTCAGATTTAGATATAGCTCCCATATATACGTTACCCCCGATTTCACATGTAAGCGCCGTAAAAAATTTATTTTATAACCGATCAGTGTGAAATTCGGCAGAAAGAGGTTTCTTATTACATGAATTAATACTTAATACTAATAAATTTGAGGGAAATCGGTTGAGATTTAGATATATCCCCCATATATATGTTACCCCCGATTTGACATGTAAGCGCTGTAAAAATGTTATTTTATATCCGATCAGTGCGAAATTCGGCAGAAAGAGGTTTCTTATTACTCGAAGGAATACTGCCAAATTCGGAGCAAATCGGTTCAGATTTAGATATAGCCCCCATATATATGTTACCACCGATTTGACATGTAAGCGCTGTAGAGACTGTATTTTATATCCGATCAGTACGAAATTCTACAGAAAGAGGTCTGTTTACATGAATGAGTATTCAGGGAAAATCGGTTCAGATTTATATATAACCTCCATATATATGTTCCTCCTGATTTGGTATCAACGCGCTATAGAAGTTGTACTTTACTTCCGATCATTAATATTTTCCGGAAAAATGTTTCTCAATTTAGGAACGAATATTGCTTAATTTAGCGATTATCGGGTCAGAATTAGAAAATATGTTCCTGCCTACTTACCAATTATTCCAAATTATTATCGCAATGACCTTTATCGCATTGTTAGGGAGGTGTAGGGTATTATATAGTCGGCCCCGCCCGACTTTCTGCCTTTCCTTACTGGTTTTTTTTCAGAATGTTACTAAATTTCTGAATCTAATAAAAGTTTCTTTAATAAAAATTGGTGTTGTTGTATATTTCAGAATATCAGACTTACATGGTCATGATATTGGAGGAAATTACCTCTTATAAGTATACAAAGAGTAAAACAAACAAAGAGTAAACAAGTAAGAAAGTTCAGTCGGGTAAACCGACTTATGAATCCCCTCACCTTGAGTACCAAAAAAATATTCGTAGATTTTTTCGTTTTAATTAATTATTAATTATTATCAATTTAAATAGTTATATTCTGGTATTAAAGTTAAAAGCTGTTTACATTTGGTACAAAATTGTCCATTCATGTGGGAGCTACCGAAAGAGACGTGCCAATAACTGTCACTTTTCTTAGGACTCTAGATATTTTAAGTATTTATATTCACTGGAGTCAATGTTAAAATCTGTTAATTTTCGGTACAAAATGATCCATTCGTGTGGGAGGTACCAAAAGGGGCGTGCCAATAACGCCCACATTTCTCTGAACTCTAGGTACTCTGAAAGCATTAGACTGTGCAAAATTACAAGTATTTATATGCAACGGTATTAAAGTTTTTACGCGAAATGGTCCCTTTTATGTGGGAGGTACCAAAAGGGGCAGGACCACTTCGCCATTTTCCTCAGTCTGATAGCGACAGATAAACCATTACTATGTGTGGAATTTCAGAAGATTCTGATATTTAGTATAGAAGATATTAGAGAATCAATGGTTCACTAAATTGTAACCCTTTGTGAGGGAGGTACTAGAAGGAGTGGACCAATATGGCCCATCTTCGAACTTAGCCTGAGATAGAAAAAAAATATTATCACATACCAAATTTGAAGTCAATCCGTTGCTCCTTTCGAGAGTTATCGTGCGCTCCAGCCACACAGAATTCGTATGGCCATTAAATTATTTATTGAGCCAACTTGACTGAACGAATGGTGCAGAAGTTCCAACTTTTACGGCCAATTCTCAGAATTGAGTCCCAAAATCATGTATTATACTGTGTAATACTCGTATCCCAATTCATCAACGTTTTCCAATCCAATCTAAAGTTTCGATTTAAATTTGAACATATAAAACTTCTAAAAAATTGCACTCTGACCTTCTGAAAAACAGAAAATTTTAAATTAAGCATTGATACATTTCTAAAATGCTTGAATATAAATTAATCTTTGTTTCGGAAATATTATAAATATAAAATAAAACCAGTAAGGAGAGGCAGAAAGTCGGGCGGGGCCGACTATATAATACCCTACACCTCCCTAACAATGCGATAAGCGTGATTGCGATAATAATATGGAATAATTGGTAAATGGGTAGGAACATACATATTATCTAATTCTGAACCGACGATAATCGCTAAATTAAGCAGTATTCGTTCCTAGATTGAGAAATATGGAACATATAGGAGGAACATATATATGGAGGTTATATACAATAAATCTGAACCGATTTTCCCTGAATACTCATTCATGTAAAAAGACCTCTTTCTGTCGAATTTCATACTGATCGGATATAAAATACTGTTTCTACATCGCTTACATGTCAAATCGGGGGTAACATATACATATATGGGGGCTATATCTAAATCTGAACCGATTTTCTCCGTATTTGGCAGTATTCCTTCGAGTAATAAGAAACCTCTTTCTGTCGAAACACTGATCGGATATAAAATACAGTTTCTACAGCGCTTACATGTCAAATCGGGGGTTACATATATATGGGGGCTAGACCGTTTATAGCACATGATGCAAAAAGTGAAAGTTGCTGCGATCTTTGATTTCCGGACCGAAAATGTTTCCATTTGGCCTACAAGACTTCTATAAAAATTGTTGTGCCGATCGGATAACCATAGGCCCACCCTGCCCAAAGTTCATTCAAAATTTAGAACACACTTTATGGGGGAAATATTTTTTTTATTCAAAAATCGTATGTTTAAATAAGTAGAATTACATTTCTTTGTATTATTAATTAATAAATAGTTTTTAAATATTAAGATCGGTGAAAAAACAAAAAATACAATTAATTCAATATTATATTAGATCTGACTTGTTATTTGAGGGACATTTTCTACGATATTCTCCAATGCACTGTAATATAAATTGATTTTGTTCTTCGTCTTTCGTAAGTATTCTGTTGTAATCGTTCATAAATTGTACACCGCGTTCAGCAGTGTCGTTAACAACAAACAGATTACGACAAACATCGAGAGTATCTTGATAATCTTCCCAAATGGATGGGTCATGCTTTAAAAATTCAGTACTCAATCCAAAAGCACCGAAAAAATGTTTGGTTTTGTATGAGACGAAATCGCTCAAATTATTACACAGCAATAGTTTCGGGTCGGAGAATTTTCGATCGTTTTCCAGATTTACGACGGGCTCTGTTGATTGCAGATGCCTAACCATTTTTCGTTACTCTTCGAGTGAAACATCCGAATCGAAAAATGCCAAAGCCATTGATTCTAGGGCCAAATACCACAAATGATTTTTCCGCTTCAGACACATCTTGTCTTTCAACAAGTGTATATCTTGATTTGGTGCTCGTATGGCATTTTGCATGTAAACCACGTCCACTGGACTCTCGTTTTGTCAATGCAAACTGCTCTAGAAATAGGTATATTTTTAAGGCATAAATGCCTTTTCCCATGAAACTTGCGTGGGATGTTGGACCATGCGTTCGGAAGTTATCGCCGACACCACCAAGAAACATTATTGTTAATTGTAATAGTTCCTTGTAATCAGCTCGGATTTGTGTTTCATTTAGCTGTTTAATGCAGAATTTCTTAATGACTTCGCAGTCAGCATTACTTAGTTTTGAGCGTACAGTTGGATCTTCGAGTCCGTTTTTAAACGATTTGTGGTCGAGACTTACCCAAACGGCAGCAAAACGATTAAAAATAGGCACTTCAGGACCACAAGTCGCCGAAGTTTAACCTCAAACACATGTTTCAATACTATCTCCATCATGTGATGAGAACATGGGAACTTGATTAATTTGTTCTGCAACAAAATGCACGATCCAGTGTTTTGACCTGTATTTGATGAGTGTATCATGAACGACTTTGGCCATCTTTTCTCCAGTACCAGCCGGGATTTTGGGGGGCCCAAAAATTTTGATGTGTAGATCGATTAATCACAAGCTCACCAACAGTGGTCAGAGGCGTCGCAGCATTATACATTACAGTTATCACATCATGAAATATCTGTCTGTTTGACGGCAGTTTGGCTCCAGATATTGTATGTGATACATGCCCAACTGATTCTACGGTGCGAAATTTATCACTGGATCTAGTAACCATTTCGGATGTGGTCGTTCTGGAGACAAATAAGAATATGACTAAAATTAAATTTTGTGCGAAGCTGTCCCTTTCTCAATTCACTTAGGCTGGAGGCAGAGCGGAGGCAGAGCGTTCTGTAAACGACCCTGTTGCATGGCCGTATAGCGCGCTGCAAAGTTCTGCTTATGTTTTCTTATTTGACCAGTAGAAAAATGTCAGACTGATGCAAAAAATCAACTATCATGCAAATCCGTTGTTTTTTTTTCATGCATGCACAAGCATGATCTATTTTTTATTGTGATTGCATAGAGGCCATGTCGGTGTGCATGCCTGCCCTGTCATGACGTAAAATTCAAATGAAAACTGCTGTGACTTTTTCGTTTCTCGGTCGATTTTGATTGTTTACGACTTGTAAGAAAGAAAATTTTATTCAAAGACCATTTAAAAACTTTTCATGCTAATAAAATATTTTTTAATTAATTGAACATGTGACATTTGATAAATTTGACATTTGTATTGTCTCTAAGTGTATCCCGAGACTACTCTCTGTCAATTTTTGTAAAAATCGGTTCAAAAATGTTGCTTATACAGTGCATATATGCCAAATCGGAGGTACATATATATTGGAGCTTTATGTAAATCTGCACCGATTTTAACCAAATTCAATAGGGATCGTCCTTGAGCCTAAAGATTGCGACCTGTACTTTTATTACAAGAATACATCTGCAGACAGACGGACATAGCTAAATCGACTCAGAAAGTGATTCTAAGCCGATCGGTATAATAAACGATGGGTCTTTTTCTTCTCCTTTTGGGTGTTACAAACAAATGCACAAAGTTATACTACCCTGTACCACAGTGTGGTGTAGGGTATACAAAATATTTGGATGAAAACAGACTTTTGTTTAAAACAACATTCTCCCAGACATATATGTACATAATATTTATGTGTCTCGAATCTTATCAATTTGGAGTGTACCCTAAGCATATGTATGTTTCAAGCAGAAAACGTTTGCGACATTATTTACAATCAATGTGGATTTACAATCAACTCATTAGAAAGAAGCTTTAAATACTATCTCAACAAAATTTTTTTCACATTTTAAATGCAAATTTTAATTATTTTATGCATTTTTTTGAAACACTATATTTGCTATATTTAAGTAATTTTGCTACACGCTGAAAAAAAAATCGCTTCTGTAGTATATTGTCCCAAACATATTCGGCTTGAAACATATATATGTTTATGGTACACTCTAAATATATAATATTTGATACACACCCAAATTATATATTTGGGAAGATGTTGTTCTAAACAAATCTTTGTTTATATCCCAATATATTTTTATTTGAGACCATTATTTCCGAAATAAATATGTATTTGCATTTAAGTAATCAGAAAATAAGTTATGTTAAATTTTTCAGTAATTCAATGTTAGTTTTTTATAAATTGTTAATATTTGTGAAATAATTATTGAAATCGTATAATATTGGATCAATATAGATTACTTAGAGGATTGACAACTAATGATGGAGAATACTCATAAATTGTATTAACATTATTGATTAAGAACAGAAGCTAATGCTGGGAGGTTAAACTCGGAACCAAGGAAAAATTTAATATGGAATTCGAAAAAGTCAACAAATGTTTTGAAATTTTTTTTAAATAAAATATATTTGGAGAAATTCCTAAACAATAATTATATTTGTATTTAAACACATATTTTATTTGAGAATTTTCGTTTGCAAATATATTTTGTTGTAATATATTAATATATGCGTTTCAAATATATTTTGTTGATTTTCAAATAAAATTTTTTTGCTAGGAAATATATAATATTTAAAAATTTGTGTTCCAAATATATTTTCTTTCGATTCAAACATATCAAAAAAAGGCTATTTTGTCCCGTGTATATTTAAGTAATTTTTATTTGCTACATTTAAGTAATTTTGAATTTAGCCCACAAAATTATATATTTTCAATGTTTCGTCATTGTGAAGGGCGACAGAAAGATTTTTAATGTTGACAAAAATGTGCTATATCTGAAGTTTTAAGTTTGAATGTTAACCAAAACATATTGCCCTTCAACATAAAGTCCTAAGATACATGGCTCATACCACTTCATTTGAAGTTATTCTTTCAAATAAATCATAGCAGAAATATTTAACATTCTCTTTGCACGAACGAAGCAGAAACCCATTCATTTTTGACACTCCTCCAATTCGAAAAAATTTTGAAATTTTTTGTCACGACTAAAACCACAAAAAGGTTGTTTTACACAAATCCACACATGTGCCTCACTCATACTCGTATTCTTGTATCTGAACTTTTGGTGATTGTCATTTGAACTCTGGTCGTCCAATATGTGGCAAAAATAAAAAAATAACAATTCTGGCAATCGACCAACATTATTGGATGGAGGCTTTCAATAGGTTGTACATTTTCTGAACAACACATAAAAAAAGAAACCACGACACAATAGCGTAATAAATGATTTGAAAGAATATTGCAACTGATCTATCAAGATAATGCCACACATGCGCAATTGCATTGCAAGTATGTATGAATGTGAGAATGTTGTTGTTGTGCGCAGGCGCCCCCCATTAATCAGCACTCCTTGGCTATCCCTCTGTTGTTGTTGCAGTGAGATAATCACAAAGTAAACTTTGGCCGGGTAATGGGGATTTGTCACTAAATCAAAATTGTTCCGTCCGTCCGTCTGTCTGTCTGTGTTATTTGTTATCCTATCCTAGTGTTTGTCCGTCCGTCCTTGTCAATGAGTCTTAGAATTTCGCATCGATCAGCAGCAATGACTGACTGAATGAATGAATGAATGACTTGGATGGAGTTCTGATGTGATTCCGGTTGTTATGCCTTCATATGATTCATATCGCTGTGACGCCTGGCCAATGAAGGCGTGTCACCCTGGAAACTCAGAAAGTGCAACTGTTCAATTGTTTACGAGTAAAGGGGGACTGCAACTGCAACTCCATCTACAGCTCCTGCCTCTCTCGTTTTTCCATAATACGAGTAATAATAATGACAATAATAACAAATGAAATCACTGTCAGATCACTGACAGTATGTGTCAGAGTGTAAGTGTGACCGACAGAGTCGACAAGCATGTGTGTGGTACAGTGCCAGTGCCGGGCACTCTAAGCGGGTCTGGGGTCTATATGGCTTTACCACACACATGGCATGGATTGGCTGCTCGGTATGCTATGGCATATGCCACATTTGATTTGATTTTCCGTTCAATTTCCATGTGGACTTATCAAGATTTCGGATGCCTTTGAGCAATTGAGCATTCGGTTTCATTTCGTTTGGTTTGGTTTATTTGTCATATTTGGTAACAGAAATTAAATTTGTGATTTACGATTTCAAAAATTGTTAAAATGCTATCGCTAAAATTACATGTTTTCTGCACATTTGCATGTGCATGTCCGTGTAGATGTAGATGGGAGAGGTAATTGCCTCAAATTACCAGGAGGGTGTTTGTGGTCGACATGATATACGGTCATTTGAAATTTAAGAAAACCTTAATTGAATACAAAGATTAACACTGATTTTCTATACAAAAAAAAATTGAGTGATACAATAATTGATAAATTTTAAATGTTTCTATATGGAGGAATTTTATATTATATGATTGTTGTGTTTGAGGCACCTAAAGGGGCGTAGCAACTTCGTCTCAAGGTACTAGCAGCAGATAAACTATTACCACGTTTAGAATTGCAGAAGATTCGGATAAGTGTATAGAAGTTAGACAGACAGACGGACATTTCTCAAATGACTTTAAATGTCGAAAAATGGACTTCCGCCGTACATACATAGGGTCTTAGGTCACTCCTTCAATGTGTTACCCTTTTGGTCCGTAGCAAATGATATAAACCAACATCCACTAAAGTGTGGATATAATAATAAGCTTAGCATACGAAAGACTTAAGACACGAACTTTGATAAAAAGGAACTACTTTGATAAAAGGAACTACACTGCAATTCTTAAGTCTTTCGTTAAGTTTGTTTATATGAACATCTATTTCAAAGTATACTTAGTATAAACAGGTAATTTTACTGGATCTGGATTGAAAATTTTAATTTTTTAAGGAATTTCTTTATCAATCAAATCGAATGGTTTTTACGGTTTTGTGCATAAGAGCGGCTTAAAAAAAGTTGCCGATGTTCAAAGCTTATATGGAAATTTGCTATGTTTAATGTTTCGATTCGCATTCGAAATAACCTCTAAAATCAGGGTTCTCTTCAATAGAATTGGCAGCGCTAAATTTTTCCCGAAATCGACCATTAGACAATTTTGTAATAAATCGGAATTAAGCTTTACAATTTTGGTCCGATTTTCTTTTTCAATGTTATAGAACTGCTGATCAATACATTTAATTTTTTATAAAAACATAACCCATTCAAGAAGTCCGTAAAATGTCCCAAATGGTTTAAAGTGAATTGATTGCCATAAAAATGAATTGAATAAATTATTTCCGCCTCAAAATCTAAAATTGTCAAGAAAACAGTTATTTTGTACCTTTTTACATTTTATTCGAAATACATATGTGTTCACCTTCAAAACAATTTTTTGTATGCCAATAATTTCGCTTTAAACTTATTGGACCAACAACCAAATATTTTATATAATTAATATAAATAATAAATATTTATATTAAATATAGTGTTCAATCAAAAATCTTGTTTTCGCCCGATTTTTTCAGAATTAGATATAAACAACTGGGGGAATTTATGATGGAAAGACTCAGCACAGAACAAAGAACCAAAGTTGTTCAATTTTATTTTGAAAGCAAACAACGAGTTTATTCAAAAACTCATAACGAGCTATGAGGACAGCTAAAATCCAGGAATAATTGTTGAACATCAACAGCCCAAACATAGATGCACTGTATGGTGTGGAATAACTTCAGAACAGATCATTGAACCATATTTTTAAGAAAACGACGACGACGAATTTGCGATGTTGGGAGAACGTAGCAGAAACATTGCGATTGTTTAGGATTAATGAGAGATCGACAAAATTTAATTTTATTAAAAACAAGTAAAAGCGTTAAGTTCGGCCATGCGAAATCTAATATACCCCCCACCATTGCTACTATTACAGGAAAAATCTTTCGATATTGGACCAAATCATGGAACATTCCTTTTTGTTTAGCAAATTATTAAAAGCCACATTTTAGGCCTCAAATTCTTTAACCAAACTCATCCTCTGAAAAATGTGGTATTTATGGCTTAAATTAGTATATTTTTGAGAGCTACCTCTACATGGGGACTACAAAAACTGATTTGTATAATTTTTTTTAGATGAATTCTTACCAAAATATTAAACTCAAAAGTTTCAGCTAAATTGCTTAGAAAATGTGGTGTTTATGCCTTAAACCAGCCTTTTTGGGAGCGACATCTATATAAATTAAAAATTTTTTTACTGCGATGAATTCTCGTCTAAATAAAATACAAACTGCAAAGACTCAGTTAAAATTTTAGAAAATGTGGCATTTATGTCTTAAATAAGCGTATTTGGGAGCGACCTCTATAGGATGACTATAACAAAATATAAACCTATTGGCAAAATATTTGTTATGAAGAATTCTTGTTAAAATAGAATACAGCTAAATTGCTTTAGCAATGTGGTATCTATGGCTCAAAACCCGTATTTTGGAGCGATATATCAAAACATTGACAGATATGGCCAATTTGCAATCCCAAACGACCTGCAACTATAAGAAGTATTTCTACCAAATGTGATCAACCTAGCTCTATTATTACGGACTGTAGCGTGATTTTAACAGACATACAGACGGACGGACAGACAAACAGACGGACGGACAGACAGACAGACAGATCAATATCTGAAGGTGTTGCAACGGATTGGCAAAGTTCGGTTAACAAAGAATCGTTTAATCCTTTCCAGAACTTTTCGTAGGACCATAAAAGTATTTTTTGACGTTTTCAAAAATTTAAATTTTAAAATAGAAATTACAATACTTATTCGAGTATTTGTAATATCATAACAACAACGACAAATAAAGAGTGGCCCAACTAACTGTTGCATTTTGCACTATGGCCGCCTCACAGCTGCGATTTGACTACGTTGGACTATTTTTTGTGGGGAGCCGTTAGGGCTAAATGCTACGCCAAACAATCCAGAGACGATTCATGATTTGAAACACGAAATTGCACCTTTAGAGGGCCACAAAGCAGCGTCAGCCATATGAATGAAGTGGTGTTCCATCATTAATTAATCATTGAACAAGTAAGAAAGTTCAGTCGGGTAAACCGTCCCAAAAAATGTTATTAAATTTAGCTGTTAACTTTTGGTGTAAATGGTCCATTTGTGTGGGAGGAACCAAAAGGGGCTTGCCAATTACGCCCATTTTTCTCTAGACTCTAGGTACTATAAAAGCATTGCACTGTACAACATTTCATGTATTTGTATGCAGTGGTAATAAAGTTATAAGCTGTTAACTTTTGGTACAAAAAGGTCTATTTGTGTGGGAGGACGCACCAGCCAGCAGACAGACATAAAGACATTCCCCATTCAATTTGAGTTTTCAGTATTTTTTTTCTTTAGACTTTAAATATATCCACAGGAAAAAGTTTAACGGTGTGATATCACACGATCTTGGTGGCCAATCGACCGGCCCAAAACGTGAAATTATCTGCTCATTGAAGTGTTCTCTCAATAAATCCATTGATTGATGCGATGTGTGGGAAGTGGTGCCGTCTTGTTGAAACCAAATATCGCCGAGATCACGAGCTTCTATTTCAGGCATCAAATAGTCGGTTATCATGGCCCAATAACGATCGCCATTGACGGTTACGTTCTCACCGGCATCATTTTTGAAAAAATATGGACCGATGATTCCCGTACGTCGGATCGGGAATCGGTCAATGGCAAGAAGATAGCTCTTAATGAGAGCTAAAATATTGCTCATGGTTGTCAAGGTCGTGGGTCGACTGGAAAGTGTTTTTTTATTTAAAAAAATGGACTTAGCGTAATTGGCGAACGATTATTTTGATAATAAAACTGAATAATTTGTAAACGTTGTTCAGGCGTAAGTCTTTCCATGATGAAATGCCAAACAATACTTAACAAAAATAACATGACAGCATAACACGACTCACACGTGATCTGTCAAAAAAAAGGCTATGGAAAAAAGTATCTCTACTTGGATCACCCGTTATAAAAATAGCCTAAAATACCTGACAATTGTTCCTAATTTTGGGCGAAATTTGAGTACTTTCCCAATGAAAAGTTTAAGACCCGTTGCGCGATTAATCTTTTTCTACATAACTGATTTAAGGCGTATACCAGACCAGCAATTCTTGAAGATCAAAAAATTTTGCAAATTGATTCATTGTATTCCATATTTTCGATTTCATTTATGTGGCATTCTTCGGCTGGTTTCACGGTAACGCAGGCTATCAACCAAATTTTGAGAGAACTTTGTGACGATTTCTGGGCATTTTCTTACGAACGACTCGCACGGTAGATAGCACGATTACCAAACTTGACTTGCAACAGATTGTGGCTTGGGGTTTATGGCATGACGCGCCTTCTTACTGAAACCAAAGATCGTCGAAGTTCACATCTTCCATCTCCGATCATAGAAAATGGTTTATCACGCTTCTGCAGCGCTCACCATTAACCGAAATGCCGTTGACAACTTCATTTTCCACCGCTCCAAATTCCGCACCAAACTATCTTTCTCTAAGGATGCATTTACTTCTTGACGTGCGAGTTTTCCGATTTACAGATGCGGCAGTTGTGCTATTTCACACAGACGCCGAGATAAAAATGCGCTTCGTCAGGATAGATGATTTTTCGAGCAAAATCGTTGTCGATCTTGATCCGCTCTAAGGCCTAATCTGAGAAGCGATAACGATGCGGATGGTCGAGTGCCTTTAATCGCTGCATCAATTGGACCTTGAAAGCGAATAATTCGAGGTCTTTGTACAAAATTCGCATCAGGCTGGTGGTGACGGGTCGATATTCCAAGATTAAGTCACTCACTCTCGGGAACCGTGAGTGAGTATTCCAGTCTCATGAGCAGGCTTGGTCGAAGCCTAATTTCGCCGAACCTTTTAAAAAATAAAAACTAAAATAATAATTCTTGTTGACTGAGCCACTCTACGACTCTTCAGCTAATGTAAGAATTCATCTCGTTAGGCACAAATGGATTATTTGCACCGCCGTGCGTGGATTAGGCACTTAGGGGGTGTGTTCACTTTGATCCCCGCATGAGAATACATTATGCACGTACGTGATTGATTTTTCGCTGAGTATATTCCTTTTCGCCCCGTGTTCTGCCAATGCCAAACAAGCTTTTGCACTACTCTCGCTCACAGATTGAGAAATATTTCATAGACGAAAATACACATTGAAATGAAAAGACACTTGTAATCTGCTTGGACACCAATTCTAAACTGACAAAAACAATCTGAAAAGCAAATCTTCAGTTGTTTTAAAATTATTTCCTACACGATGAAAACAATCGCTTGTCACTCCGTTTGTAACACCTCTAAATATTGATCTGAGACCCCATAAAGTATATACATATATTCTTAATTGTCGTAAAATTCTAAGACGATTTAGCCATGCCCGTCCGTCCGTCCGTCTGTTGTAATCACGCTACAGTCCGTAATAATAGAGCTAGGTTCATAAAATTTGGTGGAAATATTTCTTATAGTTGCAGGTTGTTTGAAATTGTAAATGCCATATCGGTCAATATTTTGATGTAGCACCCCTATAGAGGTCGTTCCAAAATACGGTTTTTGAGCCATAGATACCACATTTTTAAAGCAATTTAGCATAAACTTTGCAGTTTGTATACTATTTTGACAAGAATTCATCACAGCAAAAATTTTACAAATCGGTTCATATTTTGTTATAGTCACCCTATAGAGGTCGCTCCAAAATATACGTATTTAAGCCATAAATACCATATTTTCTAAGCATTTTAACTGAATCTTTGCAGTTTTTATTAAATTAATGGTGATTTCGTTTCTGAAAAATAATATCACCACATCATGTTGCGACATTTTAAAAATTCCCCCTGCACCCACTGCTTATTTCGCATTTTGCATGCGAACAATCGAAAAAATCGTGCGGTGAGTAAAACCCATACCTACATTGTGGCGCAACCATTTGATAGTGCATAAAGAATGTACGCTTTCAATTAGGTTTGGTTCTGAAGTTTGCTTTTTGAGTGTGGAAAATGCGATATTTTCGCATTTGCGGAGTATAATAATTTTACAAACGAAATCAAAACCCGTTCACACGGCTGCACCATTTTTACAAACGAATCTAAAAATGCGGTTTTTGTGTGAAATGTAGAAAAATTCAGTCAGAATTTATTTTGGTTCGAGGCCATATGTTCCATTTACTTTCTATCTATTCCAAAAAAGTAATAGAAACAAATACAAAAATTGGTAGAGAGTTTTAATTGCTTGGTAGAATTGACTGCAGTTTCGATAGACACCACTCTATCATCTTCAGAATTCAGTAGCAATAGTGTATGTCTTTAACTTAAATCAGCTGAAATACTTACGGAAGCAGTAAATTGAATTTAACAAGAACTTCTAACCAAACCCGTATTTTGCCGAACTAAGTCAACATACTAAAACTCTCATAATATATGAAAAACTAACTAAAATTTGAAAAAGTCAGAAAAGCTTTGAAAGTCTTTTTAAATAAAATATATTTGAAAATCTTCTTAAACAAAAATTTTGTTTGTGTGTAAACACATATTTTATTTAAGAAGGTTAGTTCGAAAATACATTTTGTTCTTATACATTAATATAGGCGTCCCAAACAAAATTTCTCTATTTTGAAATAAAATTTATTTGCTACAAATAAATAATATTTTTAAAATATATTTAGTTTTAAAGTATATTTTCTTTCAATTCAAACACATCAAATTCCGTGTACGGAATAACACATGTCTTGTAATATCTCCTTAAATAGGTGTCGTAGAGCGAAAAGGACAAAATTTTGAAATCATTTATTTTTGGACCAACATTTTGAATATTCGTAGTAGAAGGAAAAGGACGAAATTTTGTGATAAACATTTTTTTTTGTCAAATTTCCTTTGCTAAACTTCAACTGGTAATATCTCGTTAAATAATCGTCTTAGAAGTAAATGGACGACATTTTGTGATCACTAATTTTTTGGTCAACATCTTTATAGAACTTAAAATGGTTTTATCTCCTTTAATAAGCGTCCAAGATGAAAAAATAATATCCTTTCCGAAACTTCTCGTTAAATAAGCATCCTACAGCGAAAAGGACGAAATTTTGTTCTCACTTATTTGGTCAAATCTTGAATTTCTGTTTATCCATTAATTTTCGAGTTATACGAGTTTATTTATTTCTTTTTCACTTATATTTCGTTATTAATCTGGGCTATTTTCATGTTGTTTTTTTTACAAAATTTTGGATTTGCCGATTTTTCACCTTTTTTGGATATTTTTCTTTTGTGAGATTTATCTGGCCGCATAGTTTCTTACTTATTTTCAGTATAAGCTGCTGAATAGAGTAATTCGTCGTATTAAAATTTCAGTAAAACCAAAGTGTGTCAAGCGTCAGCAAATATGTCTATCATCTGCACTTCCCTTTGTTTTGGAAAGTTGCTATACCTTAAGAGTATTGGAATTACCTTTTCTAAAACACCAAAATTAGACGTTGTCATGGCATTTACAATTTACCTTATAGGTCTAGGAAAATTTCTCTGCTCTTCTTATCAGGCGGCGGACAAAAAATTTCCCTAAACTTCCATAGATTCTCATCAGTGTCAAGCAACATTTACACATTTTTTGTGGTTAACATGCCGTCGCAAATTTTACCAGTTACAGTCATGATACAGCTCACGATGGCAAGTATTGGGTTTCTAAGCATTTCTCTAAGCCCAACAACAACAAAAATCAAATCCCCAACGAACAGTAGCAAACGGTGGAAGCATTAAACTGTCAACGCTATCAATGTTAGCAAATCACTGAGTGCGCAGAAGCAACAGCCGCAGCCGCAGCAACAGAAACAACCGCAAAACCTTAAATAAGAATAAACAGCTAAAACTGAAACGAGGAGAAACGAAGGAACGAAACGAACATACATATGAACACAAATGTACGATTTCATCAAGCAGGCAAGCAGACAGACAGACAGACGGACCAACTAGAGGCTTAGAAACCAAAGCAGCCAGCCCAAGACAAAGTTAAGAAGCCGCAGTTAAGGCTTTCAAAAGAAAAGAGAAGCAAAATAACGATCGCTTTGACTAGACAGACGCTAAAACGTGAAAATGCGAGAAAAAAGGATGTTTATTGCTAAAGACGTGGAGAGAGAAAAACGTGATTGGAAATCGTTAATTCCTGGGAAACAATTTAAATATTCATAAAAGTTTAACTAACGATCACTTCATCTTGTTGCGAGCTGCTAATGCGCCCGCCAACTGACACATTGTCTGACTGACTGACTCCATCTATGGTGGTGTGAAAAGGGCCCTGCGCAATTCCAAGAAATCACTGTTGCTTTTCTTTCCTTTCCTACAATTGCAAATTCCATAAGCGTTTCTGTGGAAAGGCTCGTCAGGCTGGGCTCTGTGCTTTGCTTGTTAGACTCTGTGAATCCTATTCCTTCTCCTTGTCCTGCGGTTGTTGGTGTTGTCAAAGTGTCATCATAGCCTGACTTTGTGCCCGGGCTAGGCCAAAGTCTAAGTCTAGAAAACTGACTGACTTTAAGCCGCTAAACTTTACGACTTTTCGCGTCGTCGTAGTCGTAGACTTTGTTCTTAGTTTCGAGTTCAAAAATATTATTTCTTTGACTTCCACTGCACTTCCAGCTCCAACTGCCAACTCCTGCTGTGTTTTCCTGTTTTTCGTTAGCAAAATCTCTTCGTCGACATTGTAGTCGGTTTTGGACAGGAGTCTTAATGCGAAGAAGGAAGGTAAGTAACAACTACCCCACATGACAGACATTTACCTTTAACGGTAGGTGCTTAAGGTTACAACCAACCAATTCTCTGCCGGAGTGAGCGCGCGTTCTTCTTGTCAGAATACGGCTAAGAGCCGAGTTAGAGTTGTGCGCCCAGAGTCGTTAAATTGGCGTTGTGTGTCTACGACATTTGCTTGTCGCTGTTCGTTAGCCAATTATCTCGGCTTTGCACAGCCGAGTCAGGGACATGTTAACAATAAGCCACGAACTTAACATGAAAATGACGCAGAAGGAGAAAAGTCCGAGATATATGCCTCTTCTACTGTCTGATTAAAATCGTAGGATTAGATTTAAGAACAGTGGGACGTGATTGGTATATTGTGTGGCTTAAATATTTCCAGAATCACATATCATATGTTAGAGATCAACAATTTTAATTTTTTCTTAAGAATTCAAACTAAACATTGTTTTGGAAATTCGTCCACAATTACATTATTTTAGAATATTTTTTGGTATGACTGTTAGGGCAGTGGAGTCGGCGTTGTTTTCGCAAACTTCATGAAATTATACAAACGTCAAATGCATAGATTTAATTTTTTTTTTTCTACAAATATATTTATGTGCATACAATGAAGATTTTTCATCGGGAAAATAGTTGAATTAGATAATTTTGCTAAATTCATCTCGGAGTCGGCCATCTCAGAGTCTACTCCGACTGCAACTCCGGCTACGACTTCGAGATCAATTTTGTAAAATGTACGAAATCAATTACATTCCGAACCAAACATATTCATTCATATGTATGTCCATTCATATATTTATACAAAATTTTTTAAAAACAAGTAAGAAAATTTCAGTCGGGTAAACCGACTAAGGTATACCCTCACTTTGTGAGTAATGTAATATTGAATATTACACAAATTATTCTGTCAATTTTTTGGGAGGTACCAGAAGGGGTTTAAGAAATACACCTATATTTCGCTGAACAGTAGATACTTTAAATACATTGCACTGTGCCGAATTGTAACCGTTTATGTGGACTGGTATATTAACGTTGAGATATTAAATTGTGGTATAATTTGGCCATTTTGTGTGGGAGGGGCGTGGTGATAACGCTCATTTTTCACTGGACTATAGGCATTATAAAAGCATTACACTGTACACAATTTCAAGTAATTGTATACACTGATATTAATGTTATAAACTGTTAACTTTTGGTGCAAAATGGTACCTTTGTGGGAGAGGTACCAAAAGGGGCGTGACAATAACGCCAATTTTTCAATGGACTGTAGGCACTATAAAAACATTACGCTGTACAAAATTTCAAGTATTTTTATACACTGGTATTAATGTTATAAGCTGTTAACTTTTGGTGCAAAATGATGCATTTGTGTGGGAGGTACCAAAAGGGGCGCGGCAATAACGCCCATTTTTCACTGGACTGTAGGCACTATAAAAGCATTACACTGTACAAAATTTCAAGTATTTCTAAACACAGGTATTATTGTTATAAGCTTTTAACTTTTCGTGCAAAATGGTGCATTTGTGTGGGAGGTACCAAAAGGGGCGTGGCAATTTCGCCCATTTTCCTCGAGTTGATAGCGACTAACAAACTAATACTATGTGTGGAATTTCAGAAGATTCGAATACGTATAATAGCAGTTATTAAAGAATCAATATTTCACAACATTTTAACCCTTTGTGGGGGAGGTACCAGAAGGAGTGGACCAATATGGCCCATCTTCGAACTTAGCCGGAGATAGAAAAAAATATTACCACATACGAAATTTCAAGTCAATCGGTTACTCCTTTCGAGAGTTATCGTGCGCACCAGCCAGCAGACAGACAGACAGACAGACGGACAGACGGACGGACATTGCTCATTCGACTTAAAATGACCCAAAACGGATTTCCGCCGAACATACTTGGGGTCTTAGGTCACTCCTTCGATGTGTTACACTTTTTTCCGTAGCAAATGATATATACCCTCGTCACACTAAAGTGAGGGTATAAATATACATATAATGTATGTATTGGATAGTATAATTTCATGAAAGCAGCAACGCCGACTTCGACTCCACAGCCTCCGCCTTAAAAAACTGTTCTCGGATACTCATCCAGTATGAGTTATCAACTCGTTCGACTGTTGTCTCCACCCATCCATAACATACGTAAATTCCCAAAAAATGTTCCTATTTCTATTACTTTACCCAAAAACGTCCAAGTGTTTGAAATAAGAAAATTTCATACTGAAAATAAAGAACATTTTCCTAAAATTATGTAACGTAATCTTTAAAATATTATAATATGTATATTTCACATTTAAAATTAAAACAATTACCTTAATATAAATAAATTGTCTATAATTGTGCCAAAGTCGGTCTAATCTTGAAAATAAGAACATTTCAAGCATAAAACAAGTAAGAAAGTTTCAGTCGGGTAAACCGACTAAGGTATACCCTCACTTTGTGAGTAATGTAATAATGAATATTACTCGAATTATTCTGTCAATTTGTGTGGGAGGTATCAGAAGGGGTTTATCAAATACACCTTTTTTTTTTGCTGAACATTAGATACTTTAAATTTATTGCACTGTGCCGACTTATAAGCATTTCTGGGCACTGGTATAAACGTTATAAGACATTAAATAGTGGTATGATTTGGGCATTTGGTGTGGGAGGTACAAAGAGGGGCGTGGCAATAACGCCCATTTTTCACAGGGCTATAGACACTATAAAAACATTACACTGTACAAAATTTCAAGTATTTTTATACACTGGTTTTAATGTTATAAGCTGTTAACTTTTGGTGCAAAAAGGTACCTTTGTGTGGGAGGTACCAAAAAGGACGTGGCGACTTCGCCCATTTTTCTCGAGTTGATAACGACTAATAAGCTAATACTATGTGTGGAATTTCAAAAGATTCGAATAAGTAGTATAGCAGTTATTAAAGAATCAATATTTCACAACATTTTAACCCTTTGTGGGGGAGGTACTAGAAGGAGTGGACCAATATGGCCCATCTTCGAACTTAGCCGGAGATAGAAAAAAATATTACCACATACCAAATTTGAGGTCAATGGGTTACTCCTTTCGAGAGTTATCGTGCGCACCAGCCAGCAGACAGACAGACAGACAGACAGACAGACAGACAGACAGACAGACAGACAGACAGACGGACGGACATTGCTCATTCGACTTAAAATTACCCAAAACGGATTTCCTCCGAACATACTTGGGGTCTTAGGTCACTCCTTCGACGTGTTACACTTTTTTCCGTAGCAAATGATATATACCCTCGTCACACTAAAGTGAGGGTATAATTAAAACACTTCTTTTTAAATATTAAGTATATAATCTTTGGTCCTTACTTTAAAGATTAAATTATTTAATAGTACTTAAAATTAAGGCAATTTACATAATATGAACTAAATTGTTTCAATTGTGCCAAAGGCGTCTTAATCTAATCTAATATTAAAATGTCTTAATCTTTGAAATAAGGATATTCTGTACTTAAAATTATGATAATTGTCTTAATATTGAATATCATAATCTTTGAAATAAGGACATTTGATACATAATTTTAAGACAAATTCCTTAATATTAAATAACCTAATCTTTAAAATAAGAACTTTTCATACTTAAATTTAAGACAATTCCGTTATTTATAAAGTAAATTGTCCTACTATTAAAATGTTAATTATTTCCTAATAGATTTAATATTTAAAATAAGGACATTTCATACATAAAATAAAGGAAATTTCCTTAAAATTAAGTAAAGTGTCATCAATTGTGCCAATGTCGGCCTCATCTTTGAAATAAAAACAATTCATACTAACAATTAAGCCAATCCCTTTTATGTTAAGACATTTAATAATTATTTTTTCGTAATATATTTCAACATCGAGTTTGAAATTTTTTACGGAAAATTATTAATGAAATATGTCGAATAAAACAAAAAACATCAAATAAGAAATTAAAGCTTTTATATAAAGACTTTAAGACAGTTTCTTTAAAACCAATTAATTCAATCTTTAAAATAAGGAAATTTCATACATAAAATTAAGACAATTTCCTTAATATTAAGTAATTTGTCTCTAATTGTGCCAAACCTTTAAAATCGTCTTAATCTTTAAAATATGATCATTTCGTACCTAAGACCAAAGCAATTGCCTTAATATTAAGTAAATTATCTTCAAATGTGCCAAAGACTTCCTACTCTTATAAATATAGACAATTCATACTCAAAATGTAGACTATTTCCTTAATACCAACTTAAAAATTAGGACAAATTGCATAATATTAAGTAAATTGTTTCTAATTGATCCAAAGACGTACTAATATTTGTATTCGCACAGTTCATACCTAAAATTAAAATCAATATCCTTAATATTAAGAATATTATCTCCATTTTAAATATGAAATGTACTTATTTTAACTAAGTCAGCATACTAAAATTCTCATACCAATCAATTTTTGTTTTTTGCTTGGGTTCGCATCGCGAACCACGAAAAAAAAATGTAGTTTTGTCAACGGCTAATGCCGACGTCATCGTACCTCATGTGTTTATATGTGTTGTTGTTATTTATTGTTGGTCTGTGCTTTTGTTATTCAGTCAGAATTTATTTTTGGTTTGAGACCATATGTTTTAGTTACTGTCTGTCTATTGCAAAAAAGTAATAGAAACAAATACAAAAATTGGTAGAGAGTTTTAATTTCTTGGTAGAATTGACTGCAGTTTCGATAGACACCACTCTATCATCTTCAGGACAATTATTTTCCGACAAGGAGAGTTAAACGACCCTGAAGGCTTATCAACAGATTTTTTCTTTTCCCTGCTAAAAACCATTGGTCGAATAATTGACAACATGTCCAAAAACTTTATGTCAGCCTGAAGTTTAAGCAAAATGCATACCTCAAAGTAATATTTGCGAAACACCACTGCTTGAAGTAGTTCAGTTCATAGAGGAGCTCTTCAGATAAAAAACCAATAAGGAAGGGCCAAACTCTGGCGGAGCCGACCATATGCGACCTATTGGATCAGAATAAATATAAATATTGTCAAGATTTATCAATATTGTTTTCCAAAAAATCCTTTTATAGCGCTTAGATCCTAAATCGGAATATAAGTATATACCGGTGCTATATCCAAATGTGAAGCAATTTCTTTTCAAATTTGGCATCGTCTTCGGTTCAAAAAGCTGTCATCTTCTAAATTTTATAAAGATCTGTACAAAATGCGGATTATATAGCCATAGATTCAAAATCTGACCAATATTCTTAAAATTTTTCAAGTACTCGTAGCGTCCTTGATTCAAGAAATTGTTATCTGCAAAATTTTATAAAGTTCTGTTCAGAAATACGGATTCTGTAGCCCGGATTCGGATTCTGTAGCAAAATCGGGATATACGTACATACATACTTATATATGGGGACCATATCTAAAACTGATCTTTAAATTTGGCAGGGTTTATTGTCGGCGCAAATAACTTCTCTGTATCAAACTGAGGTGTTGAGCCAACACATGTATGGCTTCTGCACCGCGTAGATGCCGAATTGAGATACACATTATTATGGGAGCTATATATTTAATCTAAACCGATTTTTATGAAATTTGTCAGGGTTATTTACTGCCTTATAGAACTTCTCTGTGCTAAATTTTATAAAGATCTGCCAGAAAATAAAGGTTTTATACGGCTAAAATGCCAAATCGGGAAGTACATTTATATGGGAGCTTACATAGGGCGATCTAAGTAGATACTTTTTTCAATAGCCTTTTTTTGACAGATCACGTGTGAGTCGTGTCATGCTGTCATGTTATTTTTGTTAAGTATTGTTTGGCATTTCATCGTGGAAAGACTTACGCCTGAACAACGTTTACAAATCGTTCAACTTTATTACGAAAATTCACGTTCTGTGAGGAATGTGTTTCGTGCACTTCGCTCAACTTATGGTCAACGTAATCGGCCTACTGAGCGTACTATTCGCAACACCATCACCCATCTTGAGACCCAGCATTAATTATTGGATAATATTCGACCGAATAGACCACGTCCAGCACGCAGTGAAGAAAATGTAGCGGCCGTAGCTGAGAGTGTACACGACGCCGTTCGCAGCAACTCGGACTGACGTATGGAACGACTTGGCGCATTTTACGTCGAGATCTTAAATTGAAAGCATACAAAATACAGCTTGTGCAAAAACTGAAGCCCCCCGACCTTCCCAAGCGACATCGCTTCGCTCTATGGGCTCTTGAAAAATTCCAAGAAGATCCGACGTTTTCGAGCCAAATGTTGTTCAGCGATGAGGCCCATTTCTGGCTCAATGGGTATGTAAACAAGCAAAATTGTCGCATTTGGGACGAAGAGCAACCTGAAGAGATTCAAGAGCTTCCACTTCATCCAGAAAAAACAACGGTTTGGTGTGGTTTCTTCAAAAATGATGTCGGTGAGAACGTAACCGTCAATGGCGACCGTTATCGTGCCATGATAACCACCTATTTGATGCCTGAAATTGAAGCTCGTGATCTCGGCGACATTTGGTTCCAACAAGACGGCGCCACTTCCGACACATCGCATCTATCAATGGATTTATTGAGAAAACACCTCGGTGAGCAGATAGTTTCACGTTTTGGGCCTGTCGGTTGGCCACCAAGATCGTGTGATATCACGCCGTTAGACTTTTTCCTGTGGCGATACATAAAGTCTAAAGTTTATGCGGACAAACCCGCTTCGATTCAGGCCTTGGAGCAAAACATCACGCGTGTCATTCGCCAGTTACCAGTCGAAATGCTCGAACGAGTCATCGAAAATTGGACTCAACGGATGGACCATCTAAGACGTAGCCGCGGCCAACATTTGATAGACACAATCTTCAAAAAATAAATGCCAAAGAATGTTCTTTCAAATGATAATAAACATTCCCCATTCAATTTGAATTGTATGTGTTTTTTCTTTAAAAAAAGTAGGAAATTCTGTGCACTTTCCGTGCAAGCTTAAGATGGACGGACGGACTGACATGGCTAGATTGAGTCGAGCTAATCACCCCTGATCTAGTACTCACTTCACATTCATCTCACTTCTCACCTTTACTTCACAGGACGAATAGCGAGGTGTCTGGCAACTGCAGAAATTATTGACTGCCTAACTTCTGCTTAAATAATGCCTAACATGTGATTTGCCTTCCATGCCATACGGTTTTCAGGCGTGATAACGACTTTTAGAACACCACTTTCTTAAGACATTTCACGTGAAATGCTCCAAGTGAGTGCCAGAACATAGGCGAATGATGCTGAGTCGATCGGTATACTTTAAGGTGGGTCTAGCTCCAATATTTTGGGGCGTTATAAACATCGGGGGGCAAAACAAACTTAAGACAACACCAAAGAGTTGTGTAGGGTATTGAAATATATTTAACCTAGTAAAACTTAAAATGATTATAACTCCTTAAATAGGGGTCAATGACCAATATGGGCGAATATTGTTACCGTTTTTTGTCAACGTTAACAGAAGAACTGCGGCAAAAACGACGATCATTCGCAATGATTTATTTTTGGCAAAACTTTAGATTTTCCTCAAGAAACATTTTAATAACTATAAATCTTTAAATATGAGACCTAGAATGAAAAAAAGAAAAAAATATTAAGAAAAATTATTTTTGTCAATATTTAGAATATGATAAGCCAAACTTAAAATGGTTATTGTACCATTAAAAATAACTTGAACAGCAGAAAAGAAGAGAAAATATAGTACACGTAGCAAAGCTTGAAATGGCTATTACTCTTTTAATAAGCCATAGAAACGAATTTTGTGAACTTCCGTAGCATACATTTAATTGGGTATAACTTCTTAAATAAGATATATAGGCTAAACAGTCCTCGTTTGTAATAAGGTACCCTTGGTGGACATTTGCAGCAATGATTATAACTTCTTAAATAGATAACCTACAGTACAAAGGACAAACATTTGAAACCATTAGCTTCAAATGTTCGGCGAAAAATTACGAATATTAGAAAAGAACTATTTTTTGTTAAAATTTTAAAATTTTCTTAGCCAAACTTAAACTGGCTATTGAACCGTTAACTTGAATAGTAGAAGAAAGAGAAAATGTAGTAAACTTTTCAAAACGACTATGGAGCAATTTTCTATTTTCTTTACAAACCGTAACCTCACTAAATATGAGCCCTAGCGAAAAACGGACTCTACGTTAGAGAAATATTATTTGTCGTCAAGTAATCTCTAGCAGGAAGAAATCATAATAGATTTCTGAAATTTATTATCTTTGGCGGTAGAACTTTCCAAATTGTAAATTGGCAAGTGACGGACAAAACGTAAAACAATTATCAGTTGGTAAATTTAAAATGACTATAAATCCTTTTATATATAAGTCCTAGAGGACAAACAATGTTTGGGTAAACTTTTGATATTTCTTAGTAAACTTAGTAAAGTCTCTAAATTGGAGCCCTAAAGCAAAAAGAACAAACATTTGTAAACACTTACTTTTGGTCCAAATTTGTAGCAAAACTTAATTTTGGCTTTACGATTTTTTTTCTAAATTTAGAGATGATTTTTATAGAGGATTTTAAAAAAAGTTTACAATTTCGGTATAAAGTGCAACAAAATTGATCCAGAATTAAATAATAATATACAGGGTGGCTGATATGCAATGCAACAAAGTAAAGCGCTATATTTTTTTAATTTTTTTGTTCAAAAGCAAAAAATGTCGGAAATAACATAAAATTTTAGAAACAGTTTAGATTTGTTCGAATTGGCCACCTTTGGCACGAATTATGGCCGACAAAGCCATCACACGCTGCACGAAAGTGGCTCTGCGGTATTTTGGCCCATTCCCGACGAAGCGCCGTCTTGAGATGATCGATACTTTGGTATTTTTTAGTGCGAACCTTACTCTCTAAAATGCCCCAGGCGCAAAAGTCCAACGGATTGAGATCCGGAGATCTTGGTGGCCATTGTGCGGTAGAAATGAAGCGAGGAACCTCCTTTTTAAGCCATTCTTGGTTGACGCGTGCTGAGTGCGATGGTGCTGAGTCCTGTTGGAATGTCCATGGTCTGCGGCCGAAATGTTTGTCTGCCCAGGGCTTCAATACTGTCTTTAGGACATTTTCCCGATAATATTCGGCATTTATTTTGACCCCATGGTCGATGAATACAAGCGGGGAGCGACCATCGGCCGTTACGGCGGCCCACACCATTACCATCGGCGGCGCTTGAGTTCTGGTGGCCAATCGAAGGTGTAAATTTTCAGCTGACCTCTTTGGCAAGTAAACCCGATCATTTTGTTTGTTCACAAACTGCTCAATTTGGAATGGCTTCTCATCGGAGAAAACCAAATTCGGTAACTGGCCACTTTCGTGTAAGCGAAGCAGCTCCTTGGCTCTTTCCAGTCTAACTTTTTTTTTGTGCATCAGTGAGCTCTTGCACTTTTTGGAACTTCAATGGCTTTAGTCCAAGCTCATTTTTTAATATGTGTTGTATCCGTTCTCGCGATATGTTCAGCTCACGAGCAATTTTTCTACCACTGGGGCGTGGATTTCGATCAAATCTGGCCTTCACTTTTCGGATCATTTCTGGTGTTGTTACAGTTTTTTTCGTCCACTTTTTGGACGCGATGCAACACTGCCAGTATCACGGTAACGAGCAATGGTACGAGAAACAAAAGATTTATTCACATTTAAATGCTGAAGGGCTCTAACGATAACCACTTGTGTTTTTCCACCCAAATATAAAGCAATCACACTATCACGCTTGAATTCCATCACGAATAACTTTTTTCTGAATGCGATAGATCAAAATGCTTTTGTAAGCTTGTAAACAATAAAATGAACTGTCACTGAAATAAATCTGTCAGCTATCAGACTAGCGGCTTAGAAATGATAGCAACCTGAAGTTGGTTGCAATGCATATCAGCCAACCTGTATATATATAGTTTCCTTTTCCCTGCCACAATTTATCTGTTGAAGGACCACTGTGGGAGCACCTTTGAATAGTCCCACCAAACATTGGTTCATCATAGTCGTAGTCAGTGTAATGTCACGATGATTATCATGACGATGACAACAACAACAGCAGCAGCGGTGGCGGTGACCATTCTTAACAAAGCTAATGAACTTTTCCAGTTGCTGCTGCTGCCGTTGCGGTCGATGATTAAATCCCAGAGATTAACAATTAACGGACTGCTTGCCGGTTGTCCATACAGCAAGTCCTCTTCTTGCACCACTCCTTAGGCCAACCAAAAATATGCTATGCAAATTTGGTCTCTTACCACTAGAGATGACCGAGGAAAATGAGAAGAATAAAAATTTACTTTGTTATAGCATTTAGGAGTGTCTGTACCCCTACCGACTCCCATCCCGTATTATGCAAGAGCCTGGCATATGTAATATGTGTTTTTTGCGGTTTCTTTTAAATTATTCCTAACTTTTACTTTCCATTTGTGGCAATAACAACGCCGCAACAACTGCCGCTTCTAAGTATTCCCACATTGCGTGAATGTTTTTACGGCGACTAGGTCCATAAACGGCAGTTATCGGCGAAAGCTCATCGCGCAACAGACACTTGTTCATTGTTCAATGGCTTCAACGTTCTGGACACAATGTTGAACCAATGTTACGAATTGGCCATAAAAGGCCATTTTGTCCATTACAGACATTGTTAAAGGCTTTTATGCTTTGGCTGCCAAGTGGCTCTGACATCTATGGCATTACATATTAAAAAGTTGCTAAGAATCGTCATCATCATCTACTTCTTCTGACTCTTCACCATTGTTATCTTCTTCGCCAAACTCCTCCTTTCCCATCTGTATCTTCATCTCCATCGACATCGCCATAGTCATGGCCATCTCCATCTGTGGGGAGGCAGTTGTTGTCTTCAGTTGTCTTCTTCATATGCAATCCCGACAAAAATGTTGTAATACTCCCGTTCGTTGTTCGTCCAAGATTTTCTTCGCTGTGAACTAATGATATTTGTATTAACTCCACTATTAATGGCATTTTATTTGTTCAATGGGAATCTTCTTCTTGACCAGTGCAAAATGCAGTGGCCAAAATGTCCATTAATTAGTGAGGTATTTATGATGGTGAGTGTTGTAAATTAGTTTTAATTTTCTTTGCACATTCATTCTGTGCATTCTGCACACGAATGCTATTTAATTTGGAATTCCAGCAGATGACTCTGGCTCTGCCGCTCACCTGACGGGTAATAAAAAATAAATATTGATTTCTAAGGCATACTATATGAAATGGTAAGAGACTGAAATGTCCAGAGTTTTCCAGTGAAAATTGGAATTTTATGGACATAAGAAATGCATATTTTTGTGATAATAATATAATGCAATTGAACATTCTACATTTACCCGATAATTTAATTATTTAAGTATTTCTATGCTGAACTTTTAGGAGTAGGGAATTTGCTATTGTTTTGAATCATTAGCTGCAATTGTTAATGAGATACGACATTTACGTGTGAACAAAAAGTTTGTCCACAGGTAGCGTGAATAAACGCCATGGAGCTGGACATTAAAAAACAGCAACATCTCTGCGACAAGGCGCAGTTCAATTGACGAAAATTCTCATTGTGTCTGCTCGTAGCATGGGGCGCATATCAGGACCACCTACAGCATCGTCGCGGCCAACATTTGAATGACATTATGTTTAAAACCAGTAAGGAAAGGCTAAAGTCGGGCGGTGCCGACTATATAATACCCTACACCACTCTCGTAATATTGAATAACTCTGATATATAAATTTTGTAATTCATGTATAAATTGTTTACATAAATTTACTTTTGGGACATTTTATACTTAAATAATACCCTGTACCACAGTGTAATGTAGGGCATAAAAACGATTGGATCTAAAGAGCCAAATCGGATGAAACATATATATGGGAGCTATAGTTAAATCTTTACCGATTTTCTTCAAATTCGGCAATGTTGGTTCATGAATCAAGAAACTCTACCATTCTAAATTTCAAAACGATTGGATGTAAAATACAGCTTTTATAGGACTAAAGGGCTAAATCGGACGAAACATATATATGGGAGTTATAGCTAAATCTTAACCGATTTTCTTCAAATTCGGCAATGTTGGTTCATGGCACAATAAACTCTGCCATTTTAAATTTCAAAACGATTGGATGTAAAATACAGCTTTTATAGAACTAAAGGGCCAAATCGGACGAAACATATATATGGGAGCTATAGCTAAATCTTAACCGATTTTCTTCAAATTCGGTAGTGTTGGTTCATGGATCAAGAAACTCTACCATTCTAAATTTCAAAATGATTGGATGTAAAATACAGCTTCTTCAGGACTAAAGTGCAAAATCGGACGAAACATATATATGGGAGATATAGCTAAATCTTAACCGATTTTCTTCAAATTCGGCAATGTTGGTTCATGGATCAAGAAACTGTACCATTCTAAATTTCAAAACGATTGGATGTAAAATACAGCTTTTATAGGACTAAATGGCCAAATCGGACGAAACATATATATGGGAGCTATAGCTAAATCTTAACCGATTTTCTTCAAATTCGGTAGTGTTGGTTCATGGATCAAGAAACTCTACCATTCTAAATTTCAAAATGATTGGATGTAAAATACAGCTTCTACAGGACTAAAGAGCAAAATCGGACGAAACATATATATGGGAGCTATAGCTAAATCTTAACCGATGTTCTTCAAATTCGGCAATGTTGGTTCATGGATCAAGAAACTCTACCATTCTAAATTTAAAAACGATCGGATGTAAAATACAGCTTCTATAGGACTAAAGGGCCAAATCGGACGAAACATATATATGGGAGCTATAGCTAAATCTTAACCGATTTTTTTCAAATTCGGCAATGTTGGTTCATGGATCAAGAAACTCTACCATTCTAAATTTCAAAACGTTTGGATGTAAAATACAGCTTCTATAGGACTAAAGGGCCAAATCGGACGAAAGATATATATGGGAGCTATAACTAAATCTGAACCGATTTCAACCAAATTCAATAGCGATCTTAACAGCCGCGAAATACTCTAAACTGCAAAATTTCAGAACGATCGGAGTGAAATTGCGACCTGTAGTCGACGAACAACTTTACATGGACAGACGGGCGGACGGACGGACATCGTTAAATCGACTCAGCTAGTGATTCTGAGTAGATCGGTATA
This sequence comes from Eudasyphora cyanicolor, assembly GCA_963930755.1. Taxonomy (NCBI): domain Eukaryota; kingdom Metazoa; phylum Arthropoda; class Insecta; order Diptera; family Muscidae; genus Eudasyphora; species Eudasyphora cyanicolor. The sequence goes on from OZ005735.1 coordinate 241,121,896, forward strand.
CTTTAAGGTGGGTCTAGCTGTGTTATTTCCAGGTGTTACAAACATCTGCCGTGAAACAAACTTATAATACCCTGTACCACAGTGTGGTGTAGGGTATAATGAAGACGGTCAAATTCACCGTTATGATATCTCCAATGGTCGCAAGAAGTTAAAATATTCATTCAGATTAGAGGCAGATTACTAATTACACAAGTTTGACCACCCCTTAAATTTGTAATGTGTATCTATAGCAATAACATTGTATAATTTCAGTTGGCTAACTAAACCGGAAGAAGGTGCTCAATCTAGTTTTATTTTTGAATTTTTTGGAAAAATGCTTGATTTTTATATTTAAATGATTTTATTTAACTCTACTCGTCTGTTTGTTTTTATGTTTATACCTGATTATTTTGATAGAATATTCATGGCATGTTGAATCATTTTTTACACGATTTGATTTTTTCTCGCTGTTAAAAGCATATTTTCAAAATTTCAGACATGTCAGACTCAGTAAATCAGAGCAATAAAATGAGTTCATCAACTCAAAAAAAGGCGACATTTTCTACTTGGATGTCGGGATCTTGAGTCATTGGTAAGGATTAATCAACTTCCAACTCTTCGGCAAGTTCTACTTCGTTATCACCACACATTAAATAAATCAAGGAATGTGAAAGATTCTGCGCATATGCTTTGAATTCAATCAAAACTGCAGACGATAGAGCGTTTCTCATGGATCAAAGAAGTGAGCGTAAGATGATTATGACATCGATTGACAAGAAGCTAGAAAAGACCAAAGAACGTTCTCTCAAACGAAAACAAAGATCTGAAGAATTAAGAAAAATTTCCGCTAAACATAATGCTTAAATTTCAGTAGTGTCAAGTCAAGAAATATAACTTGATTTTAGTTGCAGTAGCACTTCCAGTGCAACTACCAATTTGAAGGGCAAGAAGATGATTTTGTGGTTACTTTTCCAAAAAAAGACACAGGTCGCTACAAGTAGAATATACCACTAGTCGTTGTGCATCGACTAGTGGTATACATATTTATCCAACATGCTACCAGCGCTCTGGATCGTAACAAAATAACCGAAAGAGAAGCAGTGCGACTGATTATTCCATTGTCTGCCGCACTTTGTTGTAATCCTGCTGCACTCCCAATATCTCGAAGCACAATTCGACGTGCAAGAATAAAAACAAGGACAGAATTCAATGCGAATATATAGAAGAACTATTCGACCCGAAGTATCCCCTTGTAATACATTGAGATGGGAAAATATTGCCTCATATAAAAGGTAATAATAAAGTAGAACGCCTTCATATTCTTGTTTCCGGTAATGATTGCGAAAAACTGTTAGGCGTAGCCGAACTTACTGCAGGAACGGGGAAAACACGCCTGATGCTGTTTTTGAGACAATGGAATTTCACAAATAAAGTCAGAGCTATAAGTTTTGACACTACTACCTCTAACACCGGTGCCAAACAAGGAGCGTGCACTTGCCTCGAAACAAAGACGGGACGTGATCTTTTATGGCTTGTTTGTCGTCATCACGTGTTTGAAATAATGTTTTCAAAAATATTTACACTGTGCTTTGGTCCATCAAAATCTCCTAAGATTCCATTATTCCAAAGATTCAGTAATGTTTGGGATACATTACCAAAAGATCACTACGATTAACTTGACTTCAATAGTAGCGCCAAACAGTTTGCCGAAAATACTGTTGGGAGTCTTGCGAATGATATGGATAGAAAAAAACAATTTCGTGGTGATTACAACGAGTTAATAGAGCTCACAATGATTGTTCTGAACAAACCACCTGCAAGGATTAGTTGGCGTACTCCGGGACCAATACATCATGCTCGATGGTTGGCAAAACTGCTGTATGATATGAAGATTTTTTTCTTTCGAATTAATTCTGAAGCATTTAAGCTAACTAAAAGAGAAGAAAAACAAATTGTTCGATTTGTTATTTTCGGTGCACTCATATATACGAAGATTTGGATCGAAGCGCCTTTGGCAGCAGATGCAACAATTAATGACCTCCAACTTAGCAAGAGATTAAAATTATACGAAGTCATTTATCCCGAAATCAGTGCAGCAGCAAGGGTTGTCTTAGAGCGTCACTTGTGGTGAGCTAGTTCCGTCTTATGACGAGAAAATGGCTATTGTTCAACGAATGGATGTTGACGGCGCGCCGCGGCGGTTCTCGTTTAGTAAGAGGTAACTCTGCCAAATTATCTACGGAAGCCACTTAAGAAGCCTTTGCATCGCCAAGAATGCCGAAAACGCTCTCAGTTCTAGAAATCATGAACTCTTTCTTGCAATTACCTTCTGAGGCTTGGGATGACAATGTTGATTACCTCAAAGGCAAAAGTTGCATACAAAATTTGCGTGTGGTTAATGGCATTGCGGAGAGGGGGTACACGCAAAGAAAAAATTCGTTTCTGCGAAACGAAATATTAGACAACTGCAATTCTCGTTTGTTGTGACAGAAACATATTCTGACCAAAAGAAATTTCAGTCGTTGTAAACGAGAATTGTAGTTGTCTAATATTTCGTTTCGCAGAAACGAATTTTTTCTTTGCGCGTACAACTATTTCAAGATTACAATACGATACTCACTAGCAATGAGCAGGAAAAACAATCTGTACTTCATGTCGTTGAACAGAACAGAAAGATCATCATACTGAAACTTCCAAAACGATGTTAAAAATCTTTGTTTTAAGTTAAAAAAAAATATTTAATATTATTTTTAAGTATTTCTTTATTTATATTATTTTATATTTATTAGTTTTAATACTATATTTGAAAAATTTATTTTTGAAACATTGTTAATATTTTTACATAATATGCTGACTAGTTCTTTCTCTGGATTTTTCATAGAATACAAATCTTTTAAGGTCGATGAGCACTCCCTTGTAGATAAGTTGCTGACATTTTGAAGACATAATAGGAATAGTAGGTTTAACAAAACTAGGGGGTGGCGTAACTTCTTCTTGGAAGTATATTTTTATACCCTACACCACACTGTGGTACAGGGTATTATGACTTTGTGCATTTGTTTGTAACACCTAAAAGGAGAAGAGATAGACCCATTGTTTATTATACCGAATCACTTTCTGAGTCGAGAATCACTTTCTGAGTCGATTTAGCCATGTCCGTCTGTCTGTCTGTCCGTCTGTCTGTCCGTCTGTCCATGTATTCTTGTAATCAAAGTGCAGGTCGTATTTATGGTCCGATTGTGATGAAATTTAGCATAGTGGTATTTTTTGGCCCAAGGGCGATCCCTGTTGAAATTGGTAAAAATCGGTTCAGATTTAGATATAGCCACCATATATATGTTACCCCCGATTTTACATGTAAGCGCTGTAGAAACCACATTTTACATCCGATGTTTATGAAATTCGGCAGAGAGAGTTTTATTATTACGTGAATGAACACTACCAAATTCGGAGAAAATCCGTTCAGATTTAGACATAGCCCCCATATATATGTTTCACCCGATTTGACATGTAAGCGCTGTAGAAACTGTATTTTATATCAGATCAGTACGATATTTGGCAGAGAGAGTTCTCTTATTACATGAATAAACACTGCCAAATTCGGGGAAAATCTGTTCAGATTTAGATATAGTTCCCGTATATATGTTTCACCTGATTTGACGTGTAAGCGCCGTAGACACCATATTTTATATCCGATAAGTACGAAAATCGGCAGAGAGAGTTTTCTTATTACATGTATGAACACTTCCAAATTCTTACCGCAATTCCCATTTTCGCATTGATAGGTAGGTATAGGGTATTATATAGTCGGCTCCGCCCGACTTTCTGTCTTTCCTTACTGGTTTTTCTATGTAAGCATGGACCACCCTATTCTGCAGGCAGGTTGCATTACGTGGAAACGGTCTATCGTTATACCTTAATTTAAATACAATAATTTTTGCCAATTCACATCCACCAAACGCTGAAATATATCGCTTCGGTAGTATATTGCGCCTAGTATAATGCCCCTCATCAAAACCAACCTGATTGATATACAAAGTTAGCGATAGTGCGAATATAGCTACCGGCAAGATCTGTTAGACTGCCTAGAAATGCCGACCCCATTACATCCAGACATCGTTAACTCAAAGCTAGACAGTCGCATAGGAAGTACTCAATGCTCTCAACTCCTTCCTTATCTCCACAGCTTCTGCAGAAGTCATTGTAGTCAATAACCAATCTTCTGGCGTGTTCGCCGATCAGACAGTGTCCTGTCAGAACTGATACTAACGTAGACAATCTTTTCCTCTCTAGTGCGAGGAGATATTTTGACCTTCTCAGGTCAAACCTTGGCCATATTTGTCTAGCTACCCTACAGATGCCAATTTCTGTCCTTCTTTCGTTGGACTGTCTGATTGCCTCTTGCAAAGCCAAAGCTTGGACTTGGATAGTAGCGCACCAATATATACAAATTCTTCGAGAAATTAAAATGTCGTCCCTTTCCTAACAAGTTTATCGGGTTTGCAGTTCCGCGGGATATCCCTATGCCCACGCACACATATGAGGTGTATATTAAACTGCTCAGCCATCTCATTAAGAGATCTGCGGCAGTCGAGGGCTGTGAATTTACGGATGTGGCCTCCAGAGAATTGATGGCACCCTGACTGTCGAGTAAATAACAATGCCACTATGTTGCGACTCAGCCACTTGCCGACTTCCTATGTTCCCATTATTTCGGCTTGATAGACACTGCAGGTATCTGTTAGTCTGTGAGCTATATCCAGACTGAGTTCTTTGCAGTGTACTCCGAAGCCAACCTTTTTATCAAGCCTCGAACCATCCGAATAGAAGTGGAGAAGGTTTCTATTACCTGGTATTTTGCAAACCCAGTCCTCTCTAACAAGATTCTTAGCGTCAAAGTTTCTCTCGAAGGTGTACACCGTTGGTATATAGTCCACGCGGTCTGTAACCAGTGCGATATTCTCACGTGGCCGTAGTCATGGTACCTCTACATTGATAGACAGTTTAATCTTAATACCGCTCTGGTTGCAACTTCTCTAGCCACAATATCAATCGGAAGTAGATGGAGTAGGACTTTAGAGACTCAGTCGCTGTAGTCCTTAAAGCTCCCCTTATACTTAGGCAGGCAGTTATCCAAACCTTGATTAATTGAATGGTGATGGATCGCTTATCAGTTATTGTCCACCACACCACATTGCCGTACAACAGTATTTGGCGAGCTACTGCTATATATACAATGGACTATTTTAGTAGAGAGGTCACACGCGACCCTATAGCTTTCCCGCTGTAGGCGATATAATGCGACGTTGGTATAATTTTAAGTACATTAAGTCTGAAGTACAATTTCATGTCTAGGATTGTACCTTTCAGAAAAGACCAGCGCAATTCCATTTAGCCGTGGAGGGTCCATATGTGGAACCTTATTCTTCCTAGTAAAGAGAACCAATTCGGTCTTTGGTGAGTTAAACTTCAAACGGCTACTTATGGGTCATCTAGTTCAGAGCCACCTGTAGGATGTCTCTGAGGATGCTGGGGAATTTGCCAGTTACTGCGATTGCAACGTGGCCCGCATATGCCACGATTTTGCAGCCACATCGCTCAAGATCTAACAGGATTCCATTCAACGTTATACCACCTCCCTGTGGAATCTCTCTGGTTACAAATCTCGCTAGAGTTGTGGCTCCGAGACTTGCTGTTATGCGTCTTCTGGTGAGCAAAGGCTGAATTGATCTAATCAAGATGTAGTTCAGCCTTAGATGCGACAGTGCCGCAATTACCACATCTGAGTGAATGATGTAAAAAAGCTCCTTCAATATCAAGAAACGCCACTATAGTTAATTCCTTCAAATGTAGGGACGATTCGATAGTGCTATAAGGTAGATTCTGTAGACTTGCCTTTATTGTAAGCATGTTGGTTTCCCGACAACAATTTCGTATCCAGGTTTTCTCTAATGACCACCAGTTTCTGCAGGTTTGATTATGTAGACATGCCCTTATTGTAAGCATGTTGGTTCCCGACAACAATTTCGTCTCCAGGTTTTCTCTAATGAAATAATCTTAGTCTTTCCGGACCTTTCAATAGCAAGGGATTTTGAGGATAGATTCTTCTGCCAAGCGACAGTGCCGCATCTGAGTGAATGCTGTTAAAAAGTTCTTAAATATCAGGAAATTCCACTATAGTGAATTCCTGATTTCCTTGAAGGGATGATTCGATAGTGCGATAAGGTAGATTCTTTAAACTTGCCCTTATTGTAAGCATGTTGGCTTCCCGACAACAATTTCGTATCCAGGATTTCTCTAATGACCACCAATTAAGCATGTTAGTTTCCCGACAACAAATAATCTTAAAGGCTTTCCGGACCTTTCAATAGGAAAAGATTTTGAGGATACAGTCTCGGGAGGTAATGACTTCAACATTTTCTGCTGGAGGATGCCGTCTTGTCCAGGTGATTTTTAAGTTGTTAATCGCCTAGCTTATTCTAGATTTCTCATCAACAACATAGTGACGATTGCTGTTCACTCGCTCTCATGTTGGTCCTGCTGAATCTCGGGTTCTGTTGATGGGTTCCCCGGGAAATGTGTGTTGATCAGTAGATTTAGTGACAACTCGCTGTTTCTTGTCCAGTTATAATTATTTGCCTCATCCTGCAGGTAACCCACTGTACAGGGTGAAACGGATAGTATCTTGTGACGTCTGCGACTTTTTCTACTTCTCGACAGAAGTTGTACCAAAAACACCTTTGCGCTGTCCTAAGCTCCTTGTTATAGATTTTGAGTTATTTTTTTAGGCATCGCGGTCATTAGTGACCCCGTTAGATTTGACCATGGTGAATAAATAGTTGCAGGTCTTTTTTCTAGCCTTTAGCTCAGAATGTTATCCTTGTACCTTGGTTTTGGACAGGTTTCTTCAAGGGAACTATTGAATGATGCAGTGATGTGGTCGACCAGATGATGCAGACCGACTTTCCGTTCGTACCGAAGTTTAGAATTGAGTAAATGTTTAAAATTCCTCACATATTTCTCATATTTCAGTGGACGGCTGGTATAGGTACTTTTTCAGTGAATTTGTATTCTAAATAAAAGTGATGTGAAAATGAGTGGTCGTCCAGTAATTCTACCCAATAATTTTGTCTGACACTAACTAATTTTGTTTTTCTACGATTCTGAGATATTCGATTTTTAAAAATGCCACGCCCACTTTTGGTAGGGAAAGTCTATCTCATTATAATCTCCAAAACGTAACAAGGACTAAGTCGCTGCAGATGAGTTCCGGAATCAGTAAATGTTGCCGTCAAAAAAAGTCAACGGTAATCCCTGACAGCGAACCCAGAAGCATAGTTTGTATAAAATTCCGGACTTCGTTTAAAGTACAGGGTTTTCCAAGTAGAAACTACGCCATTACTAACCAGTAAGGAAAGGCAGAAAGTCGGGCGGGGCCGACTATATAATACCCTACACCTCCCTAACAATGCGATAAGGGTGATTGCGATAATAATTTGAAATAATTGGTAAATGGGTAAGAACATATATATGTGGATATACCTAATTCTGAACCGATAATCGCTAAATTAATCAATATTCGTTCCTAAATTGAGAAACATCTTTCTGGAGACTTTTGTAATGATCGGAAGTAAAGTACAACTTCTATAGCGCTTTGTAACCAAATCAAGAGGAACATATATATGGAGGTTATATATAAATCTGAATCGATTTTCCCTGAATACTCATTCATGTAAAATAGAAACCTCTTTCTGTCGAATTAATGATCGGATATAAAATACAGTCTCTACAGCGCTTAGATGTCAAATCGGGGGTAACATATATATGGGGGCTATATCAAAATCTGAACCGATTTTCTCCGAATTTCGCAGTATTCCTTCATATAATAAGAAACCTCTTTCTGCCGAATTTCGCTGTGATCGGATATAAAATACAGTTTCTACTGCGCTTGAAATTCAAATCGGGGGTAACATATATATGGGGGCTATATCTAAATCCGAACCGATTTTCTCCGAATTTGGCAGTATTCCTTCATGTACTAAGAAACCTCTTTCTGCCAAATTTCGCACTGATCGGATATAAAATACAGTTTTTACAGCGCTTACATGTCAAATCGGGGGTAACATATATATGAGGGCTATATCTAAATCTGAACCGATTTTCTCCGAACTTAGCAGTATTCCTTCATGTGACAAAAAACCTCTCTTTGCCGAATTTCGCACTGATCGGATACAAAATAACATTTTTACAGCGCTTACATTTCAAATCGGGGGTAACGTATATATGGAGGCTATATCTAAATCTGAACCGATTTCTTCCAAGTTTAACAGTGTTCATTCATTTCTGCCGAATTTTATACTGATCGGATATAAAATAAAGTTTTTACAGCGCTTACATGTCAACTCGGGGCTAGCATATATATGGGGGCTATATCTAAATCTGAACCGATTTTAACCAATAGGGATCGTCCTTGGGCCAAAAAAAAGATATGTGTAAAGTTTCGTCGAGATCGGACCATAATTGCGACCTGTACTTTGATTACAAGAATACATGCACAGACAGATGGACAGACAGACAGACAGACGGACAGACGGACAGACGGACATAGCTAAATCAACTCAGAAAGTGATTCTAAGTCGATCGATATAATAAACGATGGGTCTATTTCTTCTCATTTTGGGTGTTACAAACAAATGCACAAAGTTATAATACCCTGTACAACAGTGTGGTGTAGGGTATAAAAATGGAACGATACACGATTCAACAACGCATTGAAATTATTAAAATTCACTACAAAAATGGTGAAAATCTTGCAGTCACAGTTCGCAAAACTAAAGCATTTTTGGGTCGTCGTGAAGCACCTTGTCGGACCGCAATACAGAAATTGGTGGACAAATTCGAGCTGTTGGGACAAGTTAGTGATGTGAAGAATAAAACCCGTGCACGTCGCTCAACAACAACTGAGAATATTGCTGCTGTAGCCCAAAGTGTTGAAGCAAACCCAGGTTTGTCCATTCCTTGTCGTCAAACGTCATTACACCGGATCTTGCATAAAGACTTGGGTCTTAAGACTTATAAAGTTCAGTTAACACAAGAACTCAAGCCGGCCGATCATCAACAACGTCGTGTCTTTGCTGATTGGGTCCTTGAAATGCATGAAAATGATCCGGAATTCCGTCGAAAAATCATCTTGACTGATGAGGCCCATTTCCACCTCGGTGGCTACCTTAAAAAAGCTAAATTGTCGCATCTGGGGCTCGGAAAACCCAAGAGTTATTGTTGAGAAGCCTCTCCATCCTCAACGTGTGACTGTTTGGTGCGGTTTATGGTCCGGCGGGGTCATTGGACCACAATTGGCCGCCGAGATCTTGTGATTTAACACCTTGCGACTTCTTCATTTGGGATGAAAGATAAGGTCTACGTCAACAGCCCAGCGTCGATTCGAGACCTCAAAGATAGAATTTGTGAGGCTATCGAGGACATAGGACAGCCACTTTGCGATTTGGTTATGGAAAATTTCATGAAAAGGATATGGACCTGTAAGCGTGGTCGTGGTGGCCATTTGGCTGATGTGGTCTTTCATTATTAACGGCATACCTTCCCCTTTATTATGAAATAAACATCCGATCATTTATCTCCAAAAATGGCATTTTTCTTTGAATACCAAAATAACACCTCTTGTTGGAAAACCCTTAGAACCACCACATTTTATAAATATGACATTGAATCCTATTTCGTATATACTTTTATTGGTCAAAATAATTGTCATGTTGAAATAGTCATAGGCTGTATAAGGCATATCATGTTTTTGTAAATTTTCAAAAATCAATCGATTGTTCCTAATACCAAATTTGGCATAACAAATAGTCAAACTATCCATTACACATTGTTTAGAGTAATTATTGTGCTTAAATGGATGAAATTCATTGTTTGAATCACAAAAAAATGTTCTTTAGTTTTTTTGTTAAATACAATGCTAACATTTGTTCACTGGTTTTTAATTGTCAGATTTTTGCAAGCCGTAAAATTCAGTTTCCCATCACCATAACAAATTCCAGGAATTCTAACAACTTTCTTTCATAGAAAACATTTCTCCTGGCATGTAATGTAAACCAGTGCTATTTTGCGATTTTTATTTCGTTTTTTTTTTTCAGTTTCTTATTATTTTCTTATTGCTGTGACCGCTGACAATTAATTAATTCATTGTAATTTCTCATTGCTGACAGTGGCACAACATACCAGGAATTTTTATACGATTCTGTGCGAGAAAACACTGGTTTCAGTGTCGGCAGCAACTGAATCAACCGACCGGCCGTCCGGCCAACCGCCCGACCAATAGGCATAGAAGTGTTCAGACTTGTCCGTCCAACGGACAATTTGCTGGCCACTGACTAAATGGGCATTTGGACAGTACTCACAGTGGCCACTGCACTCGCAAACTCACTCCACACTCCTTCCTATGAGTTGGGACAATTTATCGCTTTTTTATATCGAACAAAATGAATGCTATTACACTTTTGGCAACATTTAAAAAAGATTGTAAGAAATGTTTTAAAGTTGTTGTGCCGGTGGATGTTTAGATGTTGGCTGCTGAATGTTGGATGTTGCTGGTACTACTATTTATTTGCCGCTGCCTCTGATCGCGCACTGGGGCTGCTGCTTGTACGTAAGTATGTGGACTGTGAATAGTTGTGGCAGCCGCAATTTAAAGTCATTTAAGGCAACTGTTTAATTGCGGTACCATATTAGCGAAAACAGACGTAATAGGTACCTAAAAGTAATGGGGTGATAAACGTACATCAACAGCACCAACAACTACATCGACAGTAACAACAATAAAAATACCGACGCCACACAGTGTTTCGTCCCATAGGGCTACATAGCCAAATATGGCCTAGTAATGGGATTGGGCAGAGAGCACAGTGTTATTCTAAGGAAAAGAAGAAATTTTAACAAATTTGTACCAATATAAATATTTGTATACCCGAATTGACTGATCATTTGTAAATGTTCGTAGGAACACCACATTATTATGATTTACAGTATTAAGACCTTGGACAGACACAAGGGAAGTTATTGCCGCAATTATCAAATTAAAAGCCAATAACTCTGCTGGATCTAACAGCATCCAACCAGAAGTTTTTAAATTGAGCCCTTCGTGGATGGCAAACATTTTAACCCCCATAATTTGCAACGCATGGGTTAACAGAAACTTCCGACAGCGCTGCACCGAAGGGCTCAAAGGCGTTCTTCGAGTATGTTAAAACTGTCTCGGAATAACCCTAATGAACACCATACAAAAAATCATTGTCACTATCATTCTTCAAAGGCTTTTCCCTCTCTGTGATAACATGAGAAAAAAACAAGCTGAGATCCTGCGTAGACCATGTGTCAACACTGCGAATTATAATCGAACAAGCAAATGAGGGTTTTCCAACCAAAGGTGTTATTTTGAATCACCCGATATTTCGGTAGCTGTCACTTTTGTAGCTTTTAGTCTTTGGCATTTGACAAGTAGAAACTACGCCGTTGCTAAAAATGGAACGATACACGATCATCGAACGATACAAAACGATCAAAAAACGATACAAAATCATCTTGACTGATGAGGCCCATTTCCACATCGGTGGCTACGTCAACAAGCAAAATTGTCGCATCTGGGGCTCGGAAAACCAAAGAGTTATTATTGAGAAGCCTCTCCATCCTCAACGTGTGACTGTTTGGTGCGGTTTATGGTCCGGCGGGGTCATTGGACCTTACTTTTTCGAAAATGAGGTTGGATCAACAGTTACGTTGAATGGATTGCGCTATCGAGAGATGATTAATGATTTTTTAATGGTCGGAGTTGGATGGTATTGATCTGGACAACATTTACTTTCAACAAGACGGCGGTACGTGCCACACAAGCAACGAAACCATTGCTCTGTTACGGGAAAAGTTTCCGGACCGTGTTATCTCTCGAAGAGGTGATCACAATTGGCCACCGAGATCTTGTGATTTAACACCTTGCGACTTCTTCCTTTGGGGCCACGTGAAAGATAAGGTCTACGCCAACAGCCCAGCGTCGATTCAAGGCCACACAGATAGAATTCGTGAGGCGTAAGCGTGGTCGTTGTGGTCATTTAACTGATGTTGTTTTTCATTATTAACGGCATACCTTCCTCTTTATTATGAAATAAACATCCGATCATTTATCTCAAAAAGAGGCATTTTTCTTTGAATACCAAAATAACACCTCTTGTTGGAAAACCCTTTATCATGATTTCATATTGATTTCATGATGATTTCAGGCATCAAATAGTCGGTTATCATGGCACGATAACGGTCGCCATTGACGTTTACGTTCTCACTGGCATCATTTTTGAAGAAATATGGACCGATGATTCCACCGACCCACAAACCACACCAAACCGTTGTTTTTTATGGATGAAGTGGCAGATCTTGGAACTTTTCAAGAGCCCATAAAGCGAAGCGATGTCGCTTGGGAAGGTCGGGCGGCTTCAGTTCTTGCACAAGCTGTATTTTGTATGCTTTCAATTTAAGTTCTCGACGTAAAATGCGCCAAGTCGTTCCATACGTCGGTCCGAGTTGCTGCGAACGGCGCCGAATCGACTCTCCACGGTCTTCGTGTACACTCTCAGCTACGGCCGCTACATCTTCTTCTATTCGGTCGAATATTATCCAATAATGAATGCTGGGTCTGAAGATGAGTGATGGTGTTGCGAATAGTACGCTCAGTAGGCCGATTATCTTGACCATAAATTGAGCGAAGTGCACGAAACACATTCCTCACAGAACGTGAATTTTCGTAATAAGGTTGAAGGATTTGTAAACGTTATTCAGGCGCAAGTCTTTCCATGATGAAATGTCAAACAATACTTAACAAAAATAACATGACAGCATGACACGACTCACACGTGATCTGTCAAAAAAAGGCTATTGAAAAAGTGTCTCTACTTGGATCACCCGTTATTTCTACGTATCGAAGGCAATAAACAGACCTTTACTAATTTAGACAGACCGGAAGTACTCGACGTCACACATTCGCTACTGTCACGCGCTGCCAGACAAAATTATTGGATGGAATGTACTGGATGACCAGTCATTCTCAGATCACCATCTTATAGAGTACCAACTCACTGAAAAAGTACCTAAACCTGCTGTCCACAGAAATGTGAGAAAGACAAAGTGGTACCTGTATGAGAAGAATTAAAAAAAATCCTCAACTCAAAACTTTTGTACAAAGCGAATGACGTAGTCGGTGTGCATAATCTGGTCGATCACATCACTACATCATTCAATAGTTCCCTTGAAGAAGCCTTTTCAAAACCAAGGTACAAGGGAAAAACTAAACCACAATGTTGGACTTGTGAGCTAACGCCTAGGAAGAAGTCCTGCAACAACAAGGTAAAATCTGCTGTGGTCTGCAATGACTGGGATGCCCATAAAAAGGAACTCAAAATCTATAAGAAGGAGCTTAAAGGGAACCAATTCGGTTAACGCCCAAAACGCTGCTTCTGGCCCATCTAGCCAATTTGTTCTGAGCCACCTGTAGGCTCTGCGATTGCCACGTCGTCCGCATATGCCACGTCTCTGCAGCCACAATGTTCTAGATGTAGCAGAATTTCATTCACCGATAGGTTCCAAACAAGACGTTTCCTCTGTTTACAAACCTTGTTGCAGTTGTGGACCCAAGACTTCCGTTATGTGTCTACTGTTGAGCAGGCTTTGAATTAGTCTAATCAAGCTAGAGCTTACACTTAGATGTGACAGCGCTGCCCAACCGAATGGGCCCGTTGTACTCAAATGAGCGCAAAAAGTTCGTGAGACTGGCATCTTGGTGGAAAAACACTAATGGTCCCCGTCATCGTACGGTGCACACAGATGCGAATGTGGCTGCCGCAGCCGAGATTGTGCCACTTTGTCTTGGGACATCGGCTCCGCATCGATCTCAACAACTCATAAGTTCACGCACCAGGCTCGAATTATTCGCTTACAGGGTTCAATTGACTCAGAAATTGAAGGCAAACGACGATCCGCTTCGTTATTACTTCTCAGCTTGGGCTGTAGAACAGCTTGAAATGGACAATCTTTTCTGACGAAGCTCATTTTCATTGTAGCGGCTATGTTAATAAACAAAACTGCCGCATCTGGGGATCGAAATCCCAATGTCCATCCTTAAAGAGTGTCATTGTCATCATTGGTCCATTTTTCTTTGAAAATGTTGGTGGCGGTACTGAGGCCCGATAAACCATTTTTTGTAGCCCGAGATTGAAGACATGGACTTGAACATTATTTGGTTACAGCAGGTTGTCGAACCATGTCCCACAGCCCAGGCCACAATCAATCTTTGTTCGCCAATTTCGGTAATCGTGTTATCAGTCGCCTCTGCGATGCACACTGGGAGGAACTCCAAAAAAGGGAAATAATTCGGTCGTTCTTAACCAGACAACCGATTGCGACAAAACTTGACATGCTTTTAGAAGAGGTATTAGAAAAGTTAAGTTTTGAATTGGGGCCTCCTATGGTATACAGGGGCGGAGCTAAAAGGCCTCAAATTTGGCCACATCGGGTGAACAAATTATTTAAGCGGGTGTAACGTTCATCACCCTATTTTAATTCCTCCCACTGTGCAATGTCAAATGGCCACCTTAGAGCTTCGACTTAGACTTTTTGTGGGGTGCCGTGAAGGATCTTTGCTATGCGTAAAATTCTTTAACGATTCAGGGCCATAAGGCGTGACATAAACCCATATTATTCGTGGAGGGAGATGATAGGATGCGCTACTGCGAAGCCAGCCACATGAATAAAATCGTGTTCCATAACTAATGGAAATGTTTGCTCTTTCAAATAAACCAATTATATGTCGAAAAGTAGGTCCGTAAAATGAAAATGAGTGGTGAGCGTTTTTAGAGGAAGTTAGCCCCACAAAACCATCACTGATGACTGTGTTTGCTTTCACAGAGCAATTCGCAAATTCTAAATTGTCTTTGAGTTACAAAAAATGTTTGCTTGCGGGTAGAATGTCCTAGTTAGAACATTTGCCAGCTTAGAGGGTTACTGTTTATTAGAAAAATATATAGAGATGTGTTGTCTGTGTAGTTTCGAAACACTGTGCTCCACTGACAAACACATACACAAAGACAATTGGCCACTGTCAAAATGGCCTAAAACAAAACGCTGAACAATTATGGGGCTTGTGGCCGCCAATGGAGTAGCAAAACCTCGTAGAGGTTTACGAGTATTTTCCTCCCAACTGTATTTTATGTACGTACTTATGTGTAAGCATTTTCATTTTTCATGCAATTGCTCACTGCAAAACGCAAAAGTGCGCGTGCACTTTTATGTGATTTTTCTGACATGAAAATGACAAATTTTTCCAAAAAGGAGCACTAACTGACAATGCCGCTACAAAGCAATGCAATACTACATACTCGTATAATAGTTCATGGGATTTGTTTTCCCTAGCGGTTTGTTTTTTCGTGCCGACCGAACAGAGGTTAATTTATTTTTAATCATTAGTTTTAAATCTTAATTCATTCATTTCATTTAATCACATACTAAACACGTTTGACTGACAGTTGAAATGGCAATTTTTCGTGTAATTTAAATGTAAATCTTTGTGTCTGTTTCGTATGCACTTCGCCTTTGAACGCTGGACAATGAAAAATTGTTTACATTCATCAAAACAAATCACAAAATTGTAAAACATTTTGAGGCTGAGGAGGTTCGGTTGCCCCGTTGTCAGGTTGTTTGTAGGCGATTGGCGCGGCGCGGCTGTCTCTGCTGGAGGCACACGCACGCACATGGAGCGCACATTTTGAGCGATTGTTCAAATGTTAAATGGATGCGGCATAAAATTCCTTGCGGTGGGTTTAATCGGTTCGGATGAATAAGTGTTAAATTGTAGGATTCACTGAAAAAGTACGTTCTTCCCAAATGCCATTAAATCGTGTTTGTGTCTTAAGTCTTTTGTTTAGCACTTCATGCTGTAGGGTAGTAGACAATTTTCTCTCTAGGATTTGTTTGTACCAATATTATGATTGACTTTTTGTACAAAATGGAACCTATGTGTGTGGGGTACCAATCAATCGGTAATTCCTTTCAAGAGTTATCGTGCAGACCAACCAGACAGACGGACGGTCATAGCTCAAATGACTTAAAGTGTTATAAAACCTATTTCCGCCGAACATATTTAGGATCTTAGGTCACTCCGTCGACATATATGTACTTTTTTCATTCGCATTGAAGCTGCGGCTCTTATTCCCGACTTCCTTCCTAACCAAACTTATTATACCCATTTCGTACTGCAAAATATATGCATCATCTATTTGAAATGTTTAAAATGTCAGTCAATTATTCATGTTTACCATTTCATGCAAAAGGTGCTGATGAGTAAGTTTCAGACATATTTCACTGCTTTGTGGCTACCCTGTATCTATGAAGTGGTGCTGCACCATTGACTGTACACAAACATCTTTATTTGCGTCACGCTATGGTGTATTTAGGTAAACGGTCGAAGAGTAGTCATCCTATTTGTTGGAAAAATCGTACTAAAACTATGTGTGTATGTCGTCTCCATATGATTCGTATCTCCGCATTTAAAATTTAAATATCTCAGCAAGTATTAAAAGCAAAAGCCCGAAATTTGGTATATAATTTATTAAGAATCTAGCGGGTGGTATCGGATAAGTGGGTGTGGCAAATATAGTCGTAGTATTTTTTTAAATATTCGAATATATTGATCGTAGAAGAACGATATTTGGTTTGTAAGTTACGAATAGTGTAATTCCAAGGCAGTTTGAATAACGCAAAGTGACCTCTTTTAATTTTAACAAAATTTAACACAATAATTCTGCCGGTGTGTTGGAATATTTTGGTGTTTTTGTTTTTTAAAACTCGTAATTTTTCTGGTATTTTTCTCAATACTGCCACTTGTTAAAATTGTCATATCTTCTTAACTACTTCGTGTATTTTGAAGATATTAATACCAATCAAAAGCTCTGCAACTTCCCTTCAAAGCAGTGGAATAACGTGTGTTCGTCCTTTTGGTAACATAAAATCAAAGTATAGAAACATCCTTAATCCTTGAATGTCATGGAAAAGTATCAATCTTCCTTGAAAATCCCATGAGTTTTTGGTGGTAAAGGGTCAAACTGACAATGAATAATTCGAAATGGATCCTTGATGGCAGGGTTGCCAGACGAATTTAAACCAAAATCGTCAAAATGGGGGCACAGAAATCGTCAAAATAAATTTTCAAAATCGTCAACACAAAAATCGACCAGTTACAAAAAGCTTTTGATATTTTTCGGGCGAAGGGAATGTTTCAAAGACAGATATGGGTCAAAATATTTAATATCGACCTATGTAGCTTATTTTTGGCTAAAATGTTTATAAGCAGTTACAAATAGGTAAAACAATATCTCGCTTTCATTTTGTTTAACAAATTTTGTAGGCATTTCCTATACGACGAAAAACAAATTGTTTCGATATACCCAATAGTACAAAAGGTATGACCAGAAAAATCGGTTCAGCCGACGAGAGCAATTATAAATTTCGTAAAACACAAAAACTAATTTTTTTTTATTTTTTCAAAAATTAAAATGTCCACAAACTTTTTAAAAAAAAATTTAAAAAAATGATAGCGAGATCTTATTTTACCCATTTGTAACTGCTTATAAACATTTTAGCCAAAAATAATCTACATAGCTCGATATTAAATATTCTGACCCATATGTATTAGTGGTACCCTCAAGTGATATTTGCGATTCCTCAAAATGAACTTAAAAATAAAATGTTGAGGCCATTCTCATTATAAAATATTCACATTCTTGAACCGCAATAATGAACAAATTTGGAGGATATACATCCTATACATATCAGTTCCTTAGGATTAAAAATGGTCAATTAAAAATTGATCAATATATTCCACTGGGAAGAAATTTGACAAAATGTATAGAACCGATAACGCCCATTTTCAATAGACTATGGGTACTATAAAAGCATTGCAGTGTAAACAATTGCATGTATGTATATGTATGCGCATGAATCGAAGTTATAAGCCGTTTAACGTTAATTCGTGCAAAAAAGGTCACATTTTTATAATTTTTTTTTTGTGACGAAACGGTTAAAATTTATTCATTGAAACCAATGGTACATTAAAGTATAACTTTCAAAGTTTATTGTGTAGAATTTTCACAACAAAATATTACAAGATATGGCAACGACAACACTTATGCGGAAGGGTCTCGAAAAAAAGTTGAATTGCGGTGCCCCTCACAACTCGATACCGGATCATTAGAAATTAATAAAATAAATTTATTAAGTTAGATAACACTATGAACACTTTTAAAATACACGGACTTGACAGTATAGGTGCGATTCTACCATATACACAGTTTGGCGAAAGTGGTGACCATTTTTTTATGGGCATCCAAAGTTTCTCAAAATCAGTGGTCCCCTCGAAAAAGGTGTCATCAGCTTTTGTCCAACCACTAATTCAGACTTGGTGATACCGCTTAACTATATTTGGCAATAATGTAGCTAAGAATATGCTGACCAAAGTATCTTAACATTTTTTGCGAAAAAAAAAATTCCGCTACTTTTTTTTGAAAAAGTGAAGGAAAATTTTTTTTATTTTTTCACTATTTTCAGGATAACTTCCAGGAACTCGTAATTTTTCACTAACAATTCCTGGCAAAATTGTAGCCAACGTAAATCTGAACAACTTTTGTGAACATAAATACAATCTGAACGTGTCTAGGCACCCTAAATAGCTCTAAAACCACATTGTACGGCAAAAATTTTAGTATTTCACTATTATGTAACAAAAATATATTTTTTAGTATAGGGAATGTTTAGCAACTTTATGGAAAATATTAAGGCCAATATTTTTGTGGAAATAATAACCCTCTAGCTCCCCCACATAACCGTAATTTTTGGCCACATTTTAACAAATCTTAAAAAAACACCCTTAAAATGGGGAGGGCGGGGATAGAATGTTCTACAAAAATGTTGGTCATAAAATTGTACTATATGTGTGAGAACACACCAAAGCTCAAAACATAACACAAACACCAAAAAACGTTATCGTTATTGCTTCGACCACTAGATCGTATGACTTACATTGCTGCACGAACATGAATTTGGTGCCAGCAAATATTGATTTAAAAAAAAAAAAACAAATAAATTTCTAATTGTTTAACAACAAATTTCTGTTTCTACGTTAAAGTGTAATTTTCAACATTTGTAGCCCTTGTAATTTCCTATAATTTAAAGGGAATCGTGGCAGTATTTCAAAAAATGTGGTCCAAATACTGAGGGCAAATTCCTAGAAAATCGGAATTGAAACTAGTAAGGAAAGACAGAAAGTCGGGCGGGGCCGACTATATAATACCCTACAGCTCCCTAACAGTGCGAAAATGGCCATTGCGGTAAGAATTTGGCAGTGTTCATACACGTAATAAGAAAACTCTCAGGTGAAACATATGTATATACGGGGGCTATATCTGAACTGAGTTTCCCTGAATTTTGTAGTGTTCATTCATGTAATAAGAAAACTCTCTCTGCCGAATTTTGTACTGATCGGATATAAAATAAGGTATCCACAGCGCTTTCATGTCAAATCGGGTGAAACGTATATAGATATAGTCCCCAATATCTAAATCTGAACCGATTTTCCCCGAATTTGACCGAGTTCATTCATGTAATAAGATAACTCTCTCTTCCAAATTTCGTACTGATCAGATATGTAATACAGTTTCTACAGATGAAAATGTTGAGAATGTGAAGAAAATTGTTATGGAGAATCGGCGAATCACTATAAGAGAAGTTACGGAGGATGTCAGCATATCGGTGGGCTCATGCCATAAAATTTTTTTGAAAATTTTGGGCATGAAGCGTGTGACATCGAAGTTCGTCCAAAATTTTATTTTGAACAATAAAACTAGGGATGTAACGAAAGTGGCTTTAGCGAATGCGAATATTGATATATATTTCTTGCGAATGCGGATGCGAAAGCGAATAGTGAAATATGCATTTTTGCGAAAGCGAATAATACCTTTTTTGAATACGAAGCGAATATTCAGAAATTGATATACGAATGCGAACAATTCAGATTCATTCTAACATTCTGTCTTTTAAATTCAATGTATGTATTGCAGTTGGACAAATCCAAAGCAAATGTATCAAAAAACACACATTTTAAAAATTACCGTTTTTAAATTTAATACAATTTTGCACGATTGGTGCAAACATATTGGTCCACTCCTTCTAGTACCTCCTCCAACAAAATTTAGTGAAAATTTGATTCTCTAATAACTTCTACACTACCTATTCGAATCTGTAATTCCACACATAGTAATAGTGTATCCGTAGCTATCACTTTGAAACGATAGACGAAGTGGCCCCGCCCAAATGAAGGTACCTCCCACACGAAGGGACCATTTTGTACCAAAATTTGACTGTCTATAACATAAATACTAGTACACATAAATACACAATAATTTTTTGCATTGTAATGTTTTTACAGTACCTGATTCCAGCGTTACCGTTGCGATATTTCAAAAAGTGGCACACAAAGGTTATTTTTTATAAAACGTCGCAAACTTTTTGTGGAACCCAGGTTCAACAACAGCATCTTTTAGCTTATATCTGTATCTGAATTATTTATTTTATTTAAACAAAACAGTTCAATTGAATAATAATGTAAACAAATACAAGGGAAAAACTCAGTTCATTAAAATAAAAGTTAAAATACACATTACAAAAAAAATCAATTTAATTTAAACTGGAAATGGAAATGGAATACAAAATAAAAACGCAGTTTTTGCCCATTAAAATCATTACAATGCACACAATTATGGGTAGTTATTTCTCAAGCGACCCAGACCTAATATTAGATCTTACTCAAATTCCCGGAAAATGTTGCCCTAGTATGTCGGAGTGATGACTTTCAAAATTAAATATATTGAATGAAAATTGAGGGCAGAAGTCGAGGTCAAACTTCAGAAAATGTGTTTTTTTTCTTCTTAAACGTTTTTATACCCGACACCACAGTGCGGTACAGGGTATTATGACTGTGCATTTGTTTGTAACGTCTAAAAAACAAAAGATAGACCCATTGTTCATTATACCGATAGGCATATAATCACTTTTTGAATCAATTTAGCCATGTCCGTCTGTCTATGTATTCTTGTGATCAAAGTGAAGATCGCAAATATGAAGCGATATTTACAAAAATTGATACAGATGTATTTCTTAGGCCAGGGACGATCGCTATTAAAAATGTGGTATATCGGTCCATGTTTGGTATAGCCCCCTTATAAAGGTCCCCTTTGATGCCAGTCCTTGACGTTCTAGAAAACGCATTTTTTTATTGATTTGGGTAAAATTTGAGATTTTTTACATGATATTGGACCTAATCGTCCCTATTAACAATGGGGCATATCAGTCCATGTTTTGGTATGTCGTATGTCGACAAGAAGTCTAATCGGATGGTATCTTTATATGTACACCCAGGAAAATAATTGGTTGGAATTCGATTGTAACAATAATAAAATAGTACTAGCAACAATAATATATTGCCTACACCGTCTGTCGGTTGTATTAATATATAATTGGTTGAAGCAACAATAATAACAAAATGCTTGCAACTAAATCGATGGTTGTATCAATCGAATTAAGATTATTTTTTTTTTCATTGATACTCGGTTAGTTGTGGTAACCAATTTTAAATTTTCATTATAGTACAATATAACCGATTTTTGGTTGTAACAACCAATGTCTTATTCTTGACAACAGAAATTGTATCAATAGACCAAAGATTATTATTGCAATGAATAATTGGTTACCACAACAGGAAAAATATTAATAAATAATCGTTTATTGGTTATCCTAATCATTTCTCAAATTTGGAATAATTAAATTTATTTTGGGTAATACAACGGAAAGATTGGTTGCTGTTCTTTTGCTGCTACATGACAAACAAAAAATAAAATTACTCGCCATAAAAAAATCTTCAACATTTTGTTCAAGAACGGTATAGGTAATCAAAAATAATCTCGTGTGGATAATATTATGTGGAATGCAGAATATGTTGTGGATACTGTTTTACATAAATAAAAAATAAAAGCAACAATCATGAAATTGTTAAGCAATATTTGCATAAAAGTTTTTTGTTTTTTTTTTTTGTGTACTATAATGTGTGTCAAATATTTCCACATCTCATAATAGTGATGAATTTGTAATATGGGATTTTTAATTTTGTTATGAATTGTTTGATTTTTTGTTCAATAAATAAAATAAAAATTAATGAAAACTGTTTTTAATTAATTGTCGGTGGTATATGACTGACAAATTGTCAGAACAACCAATTTTTTTAAAACAGTTGGTTGTGGCAACTACAACAGAAAATTGAAGCCACCATTTTCGTAGTTAGCGCAACCAAATATGATTGTTGACAACATGGAAGCAGAAGTATACCCCAACCAAAATGTTGGTTGTCCTGATGGAATCGCATGATAGTAGACAGAGCTACCAAAATTCGGTTGAGGCAATCAAACTGTATTCTGTGTGCATGGAAGCTATATTTAACAATGTCGCTTTTTTAAATAGGGCCCAAAATATGACTTTTCTAAATTTTTAGTAAAGATAGGACAATATTTCCGACCTACACTTTTATCACAAGATCATATGGACAGACAGATGGACGTGCCTAAATCGACTCAAAAGGCGATTCTATGCCGATCGGTATAATAAACTATGGTCTATCTCTTCTCTATTTATGCGTTACCACCAAATACACAAAGCCATAATACCCTGTACCACAGTGTGGTGTCGGGTATAAATATTTATTAAAAAAGTATTTGACGTTCCTAAACCTAAAAAATAACAACAGCATATTTTAAAAGGCATACAAACTTTTCCGATTGAGGAAAGTAGAAAAAAAATCCAAGAGGGGCAAAAAGGGGACTTCTGAAAAGAAGGCAACAAAAGTGGCATGGCTTCGAAAATGGGTCAAAATGCCACTTAAGTCGCCCAACGGTAACGCTGCCTGATTCCTGTAAAAAAATGGGTATCAAATCATATTAATATTTAAAAGCTCACAACTTTAATATCAGTGCATATTCACATTCAAAGTTCAGTACAGAGCAATGACTTAGAAGTATCTACTGCAAAATATGCCTATTTAAATTTAATGTTCAATGTCATAGAAATCAATAACTTCTTTCTGTTGAGCATTGCATTATTATTAGTATGTCTGTTAGTCAACAAACTATGTTCCATCAGACAGACGCTTGATGGCCAGATGGACAGATGCGCTGACAAATAGCATTTGTTGTTTGCATGTGCAAATAAAATTAATTATACGCCAGCATCTCAACGAAAATATCAAAAATAAAAGCAAAAATAACAGCTACGACTGAGTACAATGCTTTCGCACATGCGCAGAGCGCAGTAACACTCCCGCCATAGCCCGAAACCTTTGGTTGACTTTTTCCTTTTCAACTTTATGCCTCGGCTCAACGCGGGCCATGATATATGGCTTTAATGCATTTTGGTGCTTGTTACCAAAATGGTGATAAGGCAGCAAATTTATGTTCCCCCTCGATCGTATGATCAGTGATCACACATGTGTGTGTCTTGTGTAGTTCTGTTTGTTTGTTTATTTATTTATTGATATTTTTTATGTTTATGGGTTACGGAGGCTGTTTGTCCGTCCGTCCATCGCTCTATCGACGTATTCATTCATATACTCGTACTCGTAACTATATGTGTACATTCATTCATTTTCTAAAGGTGATTTACGAGTACTTCTACCGCAACACCACTCGCTTGCATTCGTTTATGATGGAAATTCGATTTGAATTGAACGCAGAACAAAAAAAAACGCCAAATACAAATATTGGGTGTAAGAACTTCACTTCATAAATGAAAAATTATTTTTATATTTATGACTTTTTCAACGGTGAATATGATCGTAGTACTCTTAGGCACGTACGTCAGTGATCATTGCTAAAAAGGCCTAAAGCGATAGACATTTTCGCCGAAAATGTCATTTTGATTGCATTGGATTGGAATGTTAACGAGGGATCAAAGTGATAAATCATTTTCTACTTATTCCTGTTAATGACAATGATATGATTTATAATTTTCGATTAGTCAATTTTGTAAACTGCTATAAAAAGAAATTCCCAGGAAATTAAGTAAGTAGGCTACAATGTATGAAATACTCGCTCGCATTTTTATTACAGGAAGTCGAATTGAAGTGTACTTTATATTCCTAGCACACAACAAATTAGCTCTTTAATAAGCTGATTAAAATCAAAAAATTGATATTATTCTTACAACCTTATCTGTTTTGCTAACTTACGAAAATCTCCAAGTACCTAAAAAAAGGAGAAACAAAATCTATTTAATAAACTCCTTCCACAAAAAAACCAAAAACACAACAAAGGTTGGTCCACCGTCTTCGACTGGGTAAGACTGTCCGTAAGCCTGTCGGTTTAGCTGTCTGTCGGTGTGGCTGTTATTACGCGTTCCAAGCTGTCAAGTTGTGGCAGACATTGTATGCGAGTGTTTAAATTGGCTCCGTTGTTTGTGTACTTCATTTCTAGGATGGCAGTTGGGATATATTTAATTATCTTAACACGTTAAGCTGTTGTATTTTTCTTTTCTACATTTTGATGTGTTTAAAAATATGTTTTGCGAAATTCTTAGTTGGAGTGTTGAATTCGGGTGTGTGTGTTGAGGAGTGGAGGAAGCAGAAGCTGAAATAAAGAAGGAACACACTTTAGAAAGGTTTTTCGTCTACACGCTGAAAAAAAATCGATTCTGTAGTATATTGTCCCAAACATAGTCGGCTTGAGGGTACAATTTAAACATATAATATTTGGTACACACAAAAATGATATATTTGGGAAGATATTGTTCTAAACAAATCATTGTTTACATTGCAATATGTTTTTATACCCTACACCACACTGTGGTACAGGGTATTATAACTTTGTGCATTTGTTTGTAACACCCAAAAGGAGAAGAAATAGACCCATCGTTTATTATACCGATCGATTTAGAATCACTTTCTGAGTTGATTTAGCTATGTCCGTCTGTCTGTCTGTCTGTCTGTCCGTTTGTGCATGTATTCTTGTAATCAAAGTACAGGTCGCAATTATGGTCCGATCTCGACGAAACTTTACACATATCTTTTTTTTGGCCCAAGGACGATCCCTATTGAATTTGGTTAAAATCGGTTCAGATTTAGATATAGCCCCCATATATATGTTACCCCGATTTGATATGTAAGCGCTGTAAAAACTTCATTTTATATCCGATCAGTATGAAATTCGGCAGAAAGAGGTTTCTTTTTATATGGATGAACACTGTTAAATTTAGAAGAAATCGCTTCAGATTTAGATATAGCCCCCATATATACGTTACCCCCGATTTGACATGTAAGCGCTGTAAAAATGTTATTTTATATCCGATCAGTGCGAAATTCGGCAAAGAGAGGTTTCTTATTACATGAAGGAATACTGCCAAATTCGGAGAAAATCGGTTCGGATTTAGATATAGCCCCCATATATATGTTACCCCCGATTTCACATGTAAGCGCTGTAAAAATTTTATTTCATATCCGATCAGTATGAAATTCGTCAGAAAGAGGTTTCCTATTATATGAATGAACACTTTTAAATTTGGAAGAAATCGGTTCAGATTTAGATATAGCCCCCATATATATGTTAGCCCCGATTTGACATGTGAGCGATGTAAAAATGTTATTTTATATCCGATCAGTGCGAAAGTCGGCAAAAAGAGGTTTCTTTTTACATGAAGGAATACTGCCAAGTTCGGAGAAACTCGGTTTAGATTTAAATATAACTCCCATATATATGTTACCCCCGATTTGATCTGTAAGCGCTGTAAAAACTGTATTTTATATCCGATCAGTGCGAAATTCGGCAGAAAGAGGTTTCTTATTACATGAAGGAATACTGCCAAATTCGGAGAAAATCGGTTCAGATTTAGATATAGCTCCCATATATATGTTACCCCCGATTTGACATGTGAGCGCTGTAGAGACTGTATTTTATATCCGATCAGTACGAAATTCGACAGAAGGAGGTCTTTTTACATGAATAATTATTCAGGGAAGATGGGTTCAGATTTATATATAACCTCCATATATATGTTCCTCCTGATTTGATGTCAAAGCGCTATATAAGTTGTACTTTACTTCCGATCATTAAAATTTTCCAGAATGATGTTTCTCACTTTAGGAACGAATATTGCTTAATTTAGCGATTATCGTTTCAGAATTAGATAATATGTTTCTACCCATTTGCCAATTATTCCAAATTATTATGGCAATGACCTTTATATCATTGTGAGGGAGGTGTAGGGTATTATATAGTCGGCCCCGCCCGACTTTCTGCCTTTCCTTACTGGTTTTAAACTATTTTTTCCGAAACAAACATTTATTTGCATTTAAGTATTCAGAAAATACCTAAATTGTGCAAAATTTTTTTTTAATTTTTTTTAAATTTTTAATGTTTGTAAGTAGAAGAATCTCAGAATCACTTTCGGAGTCGATTTAGCCATGTCCGCCTGTCTGTCTGTCCGTCTGTCCATGTATTCTTGTAATCAAAGTGCAGGTCGTATTTATGGTCCGATTGTGATGAAATTTAGCACAGTGGTATTTTTTGGCACAAGGACGATCCCTATTGAAATTGGTTAAAATCGGTTCAGATTTAGATATAGCCACCATATATATGTTACCCCCGATTTTACATGTAAGCGCTGTAGAAACTGTATTTTATATTAGATCAGTGCGAAATTTGGCAGAGAGTTCTCTTATTACATGAATGAACACTGCCAAATGCGGGGAAAATCGGTTCAGATTTAGATATAGTTCCCATATACTATATGTTTCACCCGATTTGACGTGTAAGCGCTGTAGATACCATATTTTATATCCGATAAGTACGAAATTTGGCAGAGAGAGTTTTCTTATTACATGAAAGAAAACTACCAAATTTGGGGAAATTCAGTTCAGATTTAGATATAGCCCCCATATATACATATGTTTCACCCGATTTGACATGTAAGCGCTGTAGAAACCGTGTTTTATATCCGATCAGTACGAAAATCGGCAGAGAGAGTTTTCTTATTACATGTATGAATACTGCCAAATTCTTACCGCAATTCCCATTTTCGCATTGATAGGTAGGTGTAGGGTATTATATAGTCGGCTCCGCCCGACTTTCTGTCTTTCCTTACTGGTTTTATTTGAGTTTGCAAATATATTTTGTTGTAATATATTAATACTAGCTTACCCGGTGCACTTCGCAGCCCCCATCTTTTATCTATTTTCTGTTTAGGGTACTGTAAAATAGCTATACCTCTTTCTTTCAAAATTACATGATTATTACATATGGTGCAAAATGAAGAAGATTTGATTACTTTTATATATAAAATACGAACCCTCGTTTCATTTCTAGTTTATGTTCCAAGAGTTACCCTGACATCATGGTACAATATTTATCCCTTTTCCCACAGTACCTCTGGACGTTGAAAATCTATTTTTTTTTGGTTCATACATTAACAACTTTCCTCTTGTTTATGTTCCAATACCTACATTCACACCCTGGTACAATATAAAACCATGTTTGTCCCACTGTGTCTATAAAGGTACGAATGTAAAAATCTAAAGTAAATCGCTCCATTGTACCACATTTAACCTTTAGTGTGTCATAATTAACCCTTTGCACGATTGTACAATATTTTAAAATGATAATTGATATTTCAAGATCCAAATTCGCAAGCTTGGGCCGTATTTCAACATTTTTGTCCCCTATCTGTGCCATTTATTTCACTTTTTCCCCACGGTTTAAGTAGAAGAACCTATTTGGAAAAAACAATTTCTTAGCTTTGGTTTATGCTGTAAGAGCTACCTTTGCACTCAGGGACCACATTCAACACCTTTTGCACCACTGTTCCATATTAAACACTTTTTATTACACTGTGCTTCTAAAGTACGAATTTTTATACATATCTGGGACTATTTTGTTCCCTTTTTTTCCCCACTTACCACATTTAACCATTTTAACCCTTTTTGCTCCACTAAACCATATTTAACACATTTTTTCCCCTCTGTAACATGTTGAAAAATTTTTGCTTGCCCCAACTGCATCATAATTTTAACCTTTTTGCACCACAGTGCTACATAATTGCAGTGCATCATTATTTTAAACTTTTTGCACAACAGTGCTACTAAAGGGTGTCCCAAGAAGAGCGCAATTTTTTAATTTTAAATAAAACACAGATATTTAAGAAAAAATCGTGAAACTTTATTATATCGTAAAAAAAAAAAAAAAAATTGCGCTCTTCTTGGGACACCCTTCAAAAGCATACATTTAAAAAAAAAAACATTCTTATTTCATATTTAACTTACCCTCTCTCCCTGCATCCATATTGTTACCCACTGTACTAAATGTACGCTTTATGACCCACTGTGCTATATTTAACCTTTTGGGTCCACTGAATCAAATTTAACACCTTTTTGTCTCACTGTACCATATTTAACAGTTTTTGCCCCACTGTACCATATTTAACCCTCTATGCTCCACTGTACAATATTTAACACAGTTATGCCCCACTGTACTGTATGGTTACCCATTTTTGTCACACTGTACCATATTTAACCCTTTTTGCCCCACTGTATCATACTAAATAAATTTTTGCCCCACTGTTCAATAGTTAACGCTTTTTGCCCCACTGTACCATTTTTAACCCATTTGTCCCACTTTACCATATACATATAACTATTTTTACCCCACTGTACCATAGTTAACCCTTTTTGCACAACTGTGTCCCATTGAACTCTTTATCTCACTGTACAAATTTTTTACCCACTGTACCATATTTAACAAATTTTTGTCTCACTGTACCGTACTCGTATTTAAAATGTGTCTCCACGCTAGCGTACTTAAACCTTTTTCCCCGACTGTAACATATTTAATCATATTTTCTCCTCTCCACTATTTAACCGTTTTTGACCACAGTGCTCCTAAAACCATATAAACTCTTCATATCTCATGTTTAAGTTCCAATTGTGGCAGATTGTTCCCTTTTTCCCCATGCTCCATAATTAACCCGTCGTGTCCCACTGTGCCTCTTAAAGTTAGAATTACTAAAAATCACTTCCAATCTCTAGTTTATGTTCCAAAAGTTACCCTGGAACCATTGATCCATGTTTGACATTTTTAATCCACTGTACTATATTTTACACTTTTTGCCCCACTGTGCCCCGAAAACTACGAATACAAAAAAAAACTTAATACCCCGATCAGTTGTCATAAAGACACTCCTCGCTTCAATTTTCACCATTCTAATATGAGGCTTTAAATTTGGCGGTGGTACCATATTTATACCTTTCTGTCCCACTGTGCCTCTAAATTTTTAAAAAAAAATCACTCCTTGTTCTTCTTTACGTCCCAAGAGCTACTCTCACACCAAATTTCACGATTCTAGGTCTTGCCATTTGGATTTGGCTGTTGTACTACATTTTTCCCTTTTTACCCCACTGTTCGAATTTCGAAAAATCCTGTCAATTTCAGAGTCTACCTCATAAGAGCTACCCTCACACCAAATTTCACGATTCTAGCTCTTGCCATTTGAATTTGGCTGTTGTACCACATTTATCCCATTTTTCCCTTTTTACCCCACTGTGTGCGTAAATGTTCGAATTACGAAAAATCCTGCCAATTTCAGAGTCTACCTCATAAGGGCTACCATCAGACAATAGTTCACGATTCTAGCTCTTGCCATTTGGATTTGGCTGATGTACCACATTTATCACTTTTTACCCCACTGTGTGCGTAAATGTTAGAATTTCGAAAAATCCTGCCAATTTCTGAGTCTACCTCCAAAGGGCTACCCTCATACCAAATTTCAAGATTCTAGCTCATTTCGTTTAGATTTGGCGGTGGTACCATATTTATCCCTTTTTGCCCCATTGTGCGGCTAATAGTACGAATTTCGAAAAATCCCGCCTTATTGCTCGTCTACGTCCCAAGGACTACCCTCCCACCAAATTTCGTGATTATAGCTACAGCCGTTTGGCCTGGGCGATGATCAGTCAGTCAATTAGTCAGTCAGTCAGCCAGTCACGCAACAATTTTATATATATAGATATGCGTTTCAAATATATTTTATTGATTATCAAATAAAATGTATTTGCTGAGAATATATAATATTTAAAAATTTGTGTTACAAATAAAGTGTGGTTAAATTGTAAGGTCGATGTTGAATGTAAACCACAACTAAACGTCAAGTTTTTATCTGCATTTCATTTGACATTTCTCAATTTCAGACTAACTCAATTTGAACCATGGAAAGATACACAATCGAGCAACGCGTTAAAGTTTTTTAAGCCTTTTACGTGTTCAAATCCAAATGCATTTCGTGCACTTCGTGATGTTTTTTGATCAGCATAATCGACCACATGTGTCCACAATCGGGAAAATTGTGCGCAAATTTCAGCAAACCGGGTCTGAAGGAGATGTGAAAACACCTGTGAATGCTCGCCCAGTTCGTTTAGTGCGGCTTATGGGCTGGCGACGTCATCGGACCGTACTTCTTCGAAATGAGGTCGGTCAGGCAGTTACTGTCAATGGCGTTCGCTATCGCGAGATGATAACGAACTTTTTATGGACCGAGTTGGAAGATATGGATGTGGACAATATGTGGTTTCAACAGGACGGTTCCACTTGCCACACAGCTAACGAAACAATGGCTCTTTTGCGCAACAAATTCAATGGCCGTGTTATCTCACGTCGTGACGATGTCAATTGGCCGCCAAGATCATGTGATGTGACACCGTTGGACTTCTTTCTTTGGGGTTATTTGAAAGAAAAGGTGTACGTCGATTAGCCAGCAACAATGAGATAATTCGGCATGAGATAATTCGGCACATTAACGGTTAGAAGCTCAATTATGCCTCAGCGTTATCGAAAATTTGGACCATCGGACGGAGGTGTGCCGCTGAGGTCGCGGCGGCCATTTGGCCGAAATTTTGTTCCATACATAATTGAACCATACCAATACTATCATAATAAAAAGAAATAACAATAATTTCCTAAATAATTTGTGTTTTATGCAAAATCAACATCGGCCCTTAAAATGTAACCACCCTTTATTTTAATACTGGGCCAGAATTTAAAACAAAATGTTTAAATGGTGAGCGGATTTATCCATTGAATGGATTTTAAAAATTAAATTTTGTTATAATTGCATTTTGGTCAGAATTGTTAAAATTAACCTTTTATTTTTTAATTTATTTTTGCATAACAAATTTATAAAAAAATTGTTAAATGGTAAAAAGATATATCGCTATAATTTATTTTTTGAAAACAAATTGTTTCCAAACTTTTATGGGGGTTTGAAATTTTAAAAAATTAATTTTTTGGTTTTACAATTTTTTTAATAATGGCACATTTGTGTTGAATTTTTAAAATTAAAAATAAAAATAAATATTGTTTTTTTGAAAATTTATTTTAAAATCGTTAATGTAAAAAAAATTCTTCCCCTTCGAATGTTATGGGCGAAATACTAGGCAGGTCTGGCAATTTTTGTCATTTTTCTTCTGTTGCTGCACATACAAAATTGCATACAAAGGGATTTTGCATAAAATTTCAAATCTCCATAAAATGTTGGAATTTTTTTAAAATAAATGATAACGAGATCTCATTTTACCATTTACCGGGTTTTCCATTAAGGACATAACATTAACTTTGCCAGAGCTCAATCGGAGAAGTGTCGGCGTTTCAAATGATCAAGTGGCTTTAGTTCTTGAGTCAGTATGATCTTATAAGGATGAAGGCCAATATCTTTTAATTTTGAACGGATACACTTACGGCTGCGATATTTTCGAGCGGTACGGCGTCTCTTTGGCACCGGAACATCCAAAAGTGAAAATTTGTATTCAAATTTATCTACTATAGCACGCACAGCCTGTCGGTTGGGACGATTATTACGGCCGAAAATTGGAATAAGCGCTATTAAAGTTGCGACCAACGACTCAGAATTTAATTTTTAATGATTTCCGTTTTGACACTGAAAGATCATTACAAATGTTTGAGGGTGCGTTGACATAAAGATACGAAATTTTTATGTCCCTATTACAAAACCCTTTATAAACTTTTTTAAACAAAATAAGCAGATATGGAAAGAGAGAACCTATCTTGTACGAACGAAAGACTTAAGAAACGAACACTGTAGTGGTTGGTACATCCCACACAAATGCACCATTTTGTACTAAAAGTTACCAGTTTATAACTTTAATACCAGTGCATACAAATACCTGAAATTTTGTACAGTGTATTGCTTTTATAGTACCTAGAGTCCAGAGAAAAATGGACGTTGTTGGCCCGCCCCTTTTGGTACCTCCCCCCAAATGGACCTTTTTACCACAAGAGTTAATACCAGTGCATATATTTGAAATTTTGTACAGTGTAATGCTTTTATAGTACCTATAGTGCAGAGAAATGTGACACAAATGGACCATTTTGTACCAAAAGTAAACAGCTTTGAACTTTAATACCAGTACATACTCTAAAGTTATTAAATGCAACTTAAATTGATAAAAAAATTTAAATAAAACAAAAAAAAAATATTAATATCTTTTAAGTCTCAAGGTCGGTTTATCCGACTGAACTTTCTTACTTGTTTTAATTCCAATTTGCATAGAAAGTGCTTTTATTAGTAAAATAAAAATAAGAACTTCTGCATCATTCGTTTAGTCAAGTTGGCTCAAATAATAATTTAATGGCCATACGAATTATTTTGCTCAAGGTGGATTCTTAGCACTTTTTCTATTTTTTTCTCTCTGAAGCAAATTTGTAGATATTGAATAGGAGAAAAAAAATGTGAAACAAACCTACCCGAAAAAGTGCATCCAGTGGCTTAAAAATCGCAATTCCCAGAATTGAGTCCCAAATTAATGAGCTGAAAAATGGTGTACTGTGTAATTTCGAGGAAATTATGAGGACTACAAATGGTAGAAATATCCATTTCACGTAGAAACAGTGGTTTAAAAGAGCCATTAAAAATTAGAAAAAAAGTTTTTTAAAATAGTTTTTTTTTTGTCAGAATGCTAATGGTCTAAAGTTTTTTAAATTTCCTCAAAAATGTTAACTAAAAAGCCTATAGATTCACCAAGTTTTTCGAGTGTAAACACAATTAAATCGATTGTGATTTCCTGTCAACCAATATTTTCAATTTCACAAAGGATCGAACAAACCACACAACATACACACATAATATTCACTTTCAAACCACTCATAACACATAATGGGAAACATCTTCATCTCCATCAGAGTATTTATTATTATTTTTGAAGAAGAAAAAAAACAACCTCCAGAAAACACTTTGGAGAGCTTCTTATTTTGTTTAACTTGAATTTCACCGAACGAAAAAAACAACAAAATAATTTATATTCATATGACTGTCGAACCTTAGGCGATGTTGGCATTCCTTTTTCGTAATTTTATATTCGAAACTTTTTCAAATTATGAGTAGACAATCTTGGCAGTGCCGATGAGCGGCCGACGAGATGTCCTCATTGTCTGTCGGAAATTTGAGATTCACAATGTTTCGGTGATCAGTTGCCGTCCGTAATTTAAGATTTGGAAATTGTGCACGCATTGATTGCATTTGCCGTTGGCTAAGAAACATTTTTTCTTTCGCTGTGAGATTTTGTGTTAATTTTGGTAGCAGGTTTTTGGTTTTTTATGGTTTGGGCTTTTTTGCTTTCGGCCCCTCTCATGCATATGAGTGCAAACAATTCTAATGATCGGTTAATGAAATATTAAATTGCACTTGCTCTAGGCCATTTAAATATACTTGTATGTACGAGTACTACATTCATTTCACATGAAGGAGCGAACAGCAGAGCAGATATACGAGTACGTAGGTACCTACGAGTATAAACACTTGTCGATCGTAAAGAATATTTGATGGCGTTTTTAAGGTGATCACAGATCACTTTAGTTCTTCGATAGTCGTTTAGGTGTTTTTTATTAACAATGGTCTGGTTTCGAGTTTAAAAAATGCACGAGGGCATTGGAAACTCTCTATCGTTGTTAGCTACTTCAACTCTTTAAATATCAGGTGCACTTGCAGTTATTACGAGAGAGGTATGCGAAGTTGTTGTAGTAGGAAGCCAAAACTAGTAAGAAAGTTCAGTCGGGTAAACCGACTTATGAATCCCCTCACCTTGAGTCCCAAACAACTATTCGTAAATTTATTTATTTTTTTGTTTTAATTAAATTATTATCATTATACCCTCACTTAAGTGTGACGGATAGAAGGAGTCACTATAGATAGAAGGAGTGACCTAAGACCCCAAGTATGTTCGGAGTAAATCCGTTTTGGGTCATTTTAAGTCGAATGAGCAATGTCTGTCCGTCCGTCTGTCTGTCTGTCTGCTGGCTGGTGCACACGATAACTCTCGAAAGGAGTAACCGATTGACTTCAAATTTGGTATGTGGTAATATTTTTGTCTATCTCCGGCTAAGTTCGGAGATGGGCCATATTGGTCCACTCCTTCTAGTACCTCCCGTTACCACAATTGACCTCCCGTTACCACAATGACAAAGATATTTTATTCAACTGTTTTGAGGAGAAGTAGCAAAGCAAAATTAGTAGCAAAATTGTTTTTTTAGAAATGTTTAGTACCCGAATTGTGTTAAATTTTTCAGAAATTCAAAGTTAATATTTTTAGTGTTCGTAAAAATAATACATAAAAATAATCGAAATCGTATAATATTGGATCAAAATAAATAACATGGGAGTATTACCAACTAATGATGGCTTGGAATACTCAGAAATTTTAATTGATTGATTTAAAACAGTAATAGGTACAATTCAAAACCAAGGAAAAATTAAAACTGAACTTCGACAAAGTCAGGAAAAGTTTAGATTTTGTTAAATCAAATATATATGGAAATATTTCTAAACAATAAATTTGATTGTATTTAAATACATATTTTATTTGCAAAATTTAGTTTAGAAGTAAATTTTGTAATAATATATTAATACTAGCTGGACCCGGTCCACTTCGTTGCCCCAGACTTCAGATTTCTGATTCCGTCCATTTTTTAACCAATTACGTAGACTGCCATCAAATGCATATTCACAAAATAGCAACACTCTCACTAACAAATTGTTCAAGGTATTTCAATTTCAGAAATTTGCTTATAAGGTTGGGGCCACGCCCATTGGTCCGATCGCAACCCTGTTTGGACCATTCGCGTAGACTATCACCAGATCCATATGCAAAAAATTACAGCACTCTCGCTAAAAAATTGTGCAAGATATGAATCTCAATTTCAAAATTTGGCGTATATAGGCGGGGTCACGTCCATTGGTCTGATCGCGCCCATTTTTGGGCGAATCACGTAGACTGTCATCAGATACATATACCCAAAACTGCAGCACTCTCGATAATAAATTTGGCTTACATGGACGGAACACGCTAATTAGTCTGATCCCTCCCATTTCCTGACCAATCACGTAGACTGCCGCCAGATACATATACACAATTTTGAAATTCCCGCTAGCAAATTGTGCAAGACATCTCAATTCAAAAATTTGACTTATATGGGCGGGGCCATGCCCAATGGTCCGATCCCGCCCATTTTTGAACCAATCACGTATACTACCAGTAGATGCATATACACAGAATTACAACACTCTCTTATGAATTGTGAAAAGTATCTAAATTTCAAAATTTGGCTTATATAGGCGGTGCCACGCCCATTGGTCCGATTCCACCCATTTTTTGAAAATTCGCATAATCTGTCACTAAATGCATACACACAAAATTTCAGCACTCTAGCTAAAAAGTTTTCTCAATATCAAAATTGGACCCATATGGGCGGGTCCACGACCGCTTGATATATCGAAAATTCAAGTACCGTATTTTCAGCACCCCTTACACATGTACATTCTGTGAAAATTTCAAGATGATCGGTCTAGCCGTTTAGACGTTTATACGGAACAAACAAACCCACAAACAGACACTCTCTTTTATAACAGGTGGCGCAAAAGTAATCCTCCTATCAGAAAATGCTATAAATTTTGCGATTATTGGTCAAATAAATAGTCAGCAATATTCCGCGTTCTGGAGCAGTGTAGCGTAACATTGTTTATTAACGTGTATTTCGCATGTGTTTACTACACAAATGTCAAAACAGAACTGATATTAGGGGCCTCGCAAAATTTATAGCATTTTCTGATAGGAGGATTACTTTTGCGCCACCTGTTATATATAGATTTAAAAATGTGTGTTCCAAATATAAAGTGTTTTCCAACAAGAGGTGTTATTTTGGTATTCAAAGAAAAATGCAATTGTTTGAGATAAATGATCAGATGTTTATTTCATAATAAAGAGGAAGGTATGCCGTTAATAATGAAAAACAACATCAGCCAAATGGCCACCACGACCACGCTTACAGGACCAAATCCTTTTCATGAAATTTTCCATAACCAAATCGCAAAGTGACTGTCCTTTGTCCTCGATAGCCTCACAAATTCTATCTTTGAGGTCTCGAATCGACGCTGGGCTCTTGGCGTAGATCTTATATTTCACGTGGCCCCAAAGTAAGAAGTCGCAAGGTATTAAAACACAAGATCTCGGTGGCCAATTGTGATCACCTCTTCGAGAGATAACACGGTCCGGAAACTTTTCCCGTAACAGAGCAATGGTTTCGTTGCTTGTGTGGCACGTAGCGCCGTCTTGTTGAAACTAAACGTTGTCCAGATCAATATCATCCAACTCCGACCATAAAAAATCATTAATCATCTCTCGATAGCGCAATCCATTCGACGTAACTGTTGATCCAACCTCATTTTCGAAAAAGTAAGGTCCAATGACCCCGCCTGACCATAAACCGCACCAAACAGTCATACGTTGAGGATGGAGAGGCTTCTCAACAATAACTCTTGGGTTTTTCAAGCCCCAGATGCGACAGTTTTGCTTGTTGACGTAGCCACCGAGGCGGAAATGGGCCTCATCAGTCAAGATAATTTTTCGATGATTTTCGAATTTTAACAATTTCAATGCGTTGTTAAATATTGTATCTATCCATTTTTAGTAATGGTGTTGTTTCTACTTGTCAAATGTCAAAGAATAAAAGCTTCAAAAGTGACAGCTACCGAAATACCGGGTGATTCAAAATAACACCTCTTGTTGGAGAACCCTGTATTTTCCTTCGATTCAAACATATCAAAAAAAGCGATTTAGCCCCGTATAGGACCTCCTAGATATATGCCAAAATTCGCAAATATTTAAGTATATCGTTATATATTTTTCCTCTTAAATTTAAATTTGCATTCTGGATCAGAAAACCACCAGCATATTTATGTGAAATATATATAGTTGATGGTGTAAATTTTAATCAGGTGTTTTCTCCGGTTTCTATATAATAGCATTTTTACTTAAAAATGTAGGAAATCGCTGTACGAAAATTTTAATTGTTAAGTTCAATAACTTGCGTATTCAATTGTGCGAAGGGTTCTCAATTTCATGTCCTGAAAGTATTTAATATTACATAACTGTCTCTGTATCGCTTCTGTGGTGTGCGATCATATGAGGGTTAAGTGACTTGAGAAAGTTATGAAAAATAAGAGGAATTGTCATTCACAATAGGTTGTGTTTTGACGAAACATAAACAAATGTCAGATGTTAGGGAGAAAGGAAAGGAGGAAGAGAAGTTTCTTTTTAGAAAAAGGATGAAATTTCGTTCCTTTTTTGATTTGCCTGGACGACGTTTGGACGTGTGGCTCCCCATCATCTACTTACCGGTATATTCCCACCGAGATATAAAATAAGAGAGTTACACGGATTTTTAATTCGCTTTATTTGCATCAAAAATAAAAAATATGTAAAGTTTTTTTTTAAACAAACAACAGTAATACACACACAAACATACAAACAAAACGAAATCTAAAAATTTTATAACACATTAATACAACTGCAACCAGCGGGAGCCACAGCAACTCAGGATCCAATCCAACGAGGGAGGCGCTGATTAGCATAGCCAAGCCTGGCGTGCCCGGTATCCCCAAAAACACCGACCAAACTTAACTTTTATACCCGGACAGACAGACGGACGGCTGGACCGGAAAATGTATTTATATATTTGAGCTATTCTGGAATAAAAAAGAAAATTTAGTGGTTATTAGGGGTAAACAATTGTTTTCAATAGTGTAGTTTTACAGACCTTTTCAAAATTTTGTGGAAAAGTGCGCGAAAGTACTCGGGGTTGAGCTCAGGCCAGGGTAGGAGACCGTAAACCTTTTGTTAGGGTGATTTTCAGGCCCACAAACACCAATTGATTACTCCACCTGTAAAGAAAAAGAAATGAAACAATTAATGAACACCACATTGAGGCGTTGAAGAAAAAAAAAGGTTAATAACAAATATATATTTACACAAGAGAAAAAAGGAAAAAATATACATACTTTTATACTATTCGGACAGACAGATTGATACGGACGACACTTTTTGGGGACACGAAGCTAGCGCGGAGGTATCCGGCAAAATCCCCTGTATTGAGAAGAGACATACACATATACTAGCTGAGGGCAACTTACCTTCGGGGAATCCGAAGTTTCCGGCTTCTTTGAGTGACAGGTCGGTCACTTGACGTCATTACCGCCAAGGAACCACATCCCAGTCGCCATTCCTGAAAATATAGTACGAAAAAAAGGGAATTATTATGATGGAATTAATATATCTTATTAAATTGAGATGAATCGTCCTATAGAATTGAATTGAACTAATTGAATTTAATTAAATTAAATTGAATTAAATTGAAATTTTCATGAATTTTTTTTTGTGAAATCAAATTGAATTGCATTGTTAAATTAAATTGGAATTTTATGAATTACATTGAATCCAACTAGTATAGGTCATGCTAATTGAAATTTAATACTATCTATATTTTCTAAAATAAAAAAGGAAATTATAATGTTTTTAAACAAGGAAATTTGTAACATGAGTTCGGCTTAAGGCCTTTTTAAAGGTGGTAGGGAGAGGGTAAAAGACGGGTAAGTAAAGGGTCAAATTTGGGATGCCAAACAGAAGAAAAAGGCATCAAGGTGAAACCTCTAAAGGTTTCTGTGGGAGGGCTAACCTTGGCAAAACACCTGCCAAGGAACGTTTTTGTTTTGTCTGAGTGTACAGGAAGGTTCGTGAGTAGATATGTCCCTTTTCCATATGTGTCTTTTCTTCTTTTATTTTTGTTCTATTCCCCAGATCTATTTCGGGTACCCTTCCTCTTTATATTTTTTCAAGCCCGGTATGATTTCTTTTTTTGTATCCCCTCATTCAACCTTGTCGGCGGCAAGAACCACCCCCATCCGGCGAGCCATAGCCGCGCAAACCGCCAGCATACCGGCAACGCCAATGACAGGGCAACATGTTTAAGAGGCTTTTGGGATTCAATTTCCCAAAACATAACCAGAGGGTAGACTATACTTCTTTAGCCTTAATGGCTCAAAATCTGTATGTAAATACTAGTAGATTAATGGAATGACGATTAAGAAAACGAATTTTGAAGATTTGACGATTTTTCTGTCCTCATTTTGACGATTTTGGTGCAATTTCGTCTGGCAACACTGTGTATTTAACATATTCATTCGAACTAGAGTGATCAAAACCGGTTTAAAATAAACCGGCACACCGGTTTTTTGCTTCCACCGTCCCCGGTTTTTCTCAAAATCATGAATTTCGAACAACCGGTGCAACCGGTTTTTTTCGTTTGTTTCCACCGGTTTTCCGGTTTTTTTATTATCACTAAAATATTAAAAATTATTTACAACTTTATATACAAAATATCACAAATTAAGATAATAATATGAAAGATCTCCTTATATGGCCTAAAAAGACTCGGCAACTTTGCTAGAATCCGAAGCCATTCACCAATTTCTATACAAATTACAAAAATTTAAAGAAAATAAATGATTCATACGCGCAGAAGTTATGTGAAAAGTAAACGCATTCTCCCACTTCCAAACCGAAACAAAAACAAGTAAGAAAATTTCATTTGGGTAAACCGACTAGTGTATACTCTTATATATTTATATGTATACTTGTATATACCCACCTGCACTAAAGTGTGTATATAAAATATATATGTATAACGATTTAATACCTCTATTAAATATTCTATTTAATATCCCGAAATATTAATATTTTCTTGACTGAACTTCAAAAGGGGACTTTCATGTGAAGTGAGTTAATTTTTAAAAGGGATGTCTTCTGTCGGGATGAAAATTGCACCAAGTAGCCCTATCAGATAGTAGTTATGAGACACAATTCCAACGAGATCGGTTAAGGACTTTCCGAGTTGGAGGGTGTCAAATATTGACATTTTTGTCAAACGGTTGTTTTCCCCATCTGAAATGCTAAAATGTTTGGTTGAACGTTAATTTTTTTTCAGAGGTTTATATTTATTTTGATAGATCAACAAGTCGCATCCCATTAATAGGTCACAAAGCTTTTAAAGGAAGTTATCGAAGCTTTCTTTTGAGCAAAAAAATCAAAAATTAAAACATAGGTTTTTACCAAAATTTCAAAAAGTTTAATTTTGCAAAAAAAATAAAGAAAATATTTTTGCTAATTTTTTTAAAAGGTTGAAGAAAAGACTATCGATAACACTTTTGGAAAATGTTTCTAAATACAATAGCTAATTAGTTATAAGTATGAGATAAAAGGACCGTTTGACTCAAATGACAATATTCATCACAATCCAACTCATAACTACTATCCAACAGGACTAAATTTGGTGCAAGATTACTGATCAGAAGACATCGCTTTTAAAAATGTAATATTAAAAAATCGCCTTTTTTGTTATTAAAAAGGAAAATGTTTTTCAAACGACAATTTTCATACTGTTTTGTTATGCAGAAAAAAACCGGTTCTACCGGTTTCCCCGGTTTTCTTCGAAGAAAAAAACAGTCCACCGGTTTTTTTATAACTTAAATAAACCATCCACCGGTTTTTTATTTTTTCAAAAAAACCGGTTTTTTGATCACTCTAATTCGAACACAACTTCCCCATAACATCGGTAGCAATCATCTGCATGTTTTCGTTCTAGGTAATTATGTGCACAGATATTAAAGTTATGAGCTATTCAATTTTGGTATGATTGGCTATTTTGTGTTGGATTTTACTCCAGTATAGAGGAAGAAAAGATTCACAAGTTTAGAGCGACTAATAAACTATGTATTACTATGTGTAAAATTACAGAGGATTCGGATAAGAAGTATAGAAGATAGATTTTAACCGATTTGTGAGGAGCGGAGACCAATATGACTCATCCTGGAACTTAGCCTGAAAAGAAAAAATATTACTACATACAAAATTTCAATCGGTTACTCCTTTCGAGAGTTACTGTACACACTGGACAGACGGACAAACATTGCTTCAATGGCTTGAAATGACCTAAAACCGATTTCCGCCTAACATACCTAGGATCTTAGGTCACACCTTTGATGTGTTATACTTTCAGCCCGTAGAAAATGGTATACATATACAAAGGCTTTTCACCAAAATGTGTGTCACGGCCCACCTCCGTGATCTTAAACCAATAAATACAATATATTGAAAAAACATTGAATTGCCATAAAAGTGTATTGTGGGCACCTATATTGATTTTTTACAAGGAATCTGTTTGTCGAATACATAACCAAAAAATCCATAGATTTTTACTATTTTTATACCCTCACTTTAGTGTGACGAGGGTATATACCATTTGATACGGAAAAAAGTGTAACACGTCGAAGGAGTGACCTAAGACCCCAAGTATGTTCGGAGGAAATCCGTTTTGGGTCATTTTAAGTCGAACGAGCAATGTCCGTCCGTCTGTCTGCTGGCTGGTGCGCACGATAACTCTCGAAAGGAGTAACCGATTGACCTCAAATTTGGTATGTGGTAAGTCGGTTTACCCGACTGAAACATTCTTACTTGTTTTGATATATAGTTATATTTGTAGGGAGAATTTCAGGGGTAAAGGGGATCAGCGAGGGTAGCGGGTGTTTTGGAAGAAATACATCCTGAAGTGTCTCCTTTATTGTGTTCTTTGACGTGAAACATCTATTCCGAAGCAGCATTTTTTTTAAATTTTTAAAAAAATTAAAAAAATATAAATTACACTATGCAACAAAAAAAAATTGTTTGTGTCCTAGACCTAAAAATTATTTTTTTGTATAGATTGTGGCATACTGTTATATAAAATCAAAACCAAAAATTTTTTTATGTGTTTAGTTCTGAATGTTTATAGATTTGCATTAACATATAATTTCTTTCGGTGTATATATTGACCCAATGTTCGTACCTACTTGCTCGTTGAAGTCTGCCTGCTCCTCCTTGTTACATCCTTGTAAGATGAGCTTACAGATTTCAACGAGTAACGAGTAAATAGGACAGACGCCGCCACCTTTCTCCATCTTTAGATTAAAATCTACTTTCGCTCGAATAAGTACCCTTGCTGTACAATCAAACTTAAAGGTAAACTTTGTTACCACAACCAACCAAACCTTATAAATAAAACTTATTGGCTCCCTTGCCATTTATTATTATAGAAAATACTAAACTTTCGTGTTTTATTTATTTTCCATTATTTTCACGCATTCGGCATAAACATTATGGATACATTTATTTTAAAAAAATTTTTTATTAAAAATACTATTATCGTCGAAGGTACCCTTAGTACTTGCACTATAATTTGGGCTACCAATGTTGGAAACATCTCTTTCACTTTGAAACAGTGGTTTACTAACAGTCATTAAACAAATTGGAAACTGTAGATTTTTTTCAAAATAAAAAAAAATTCTGGGACAAAAAACATAAAAAATAGAAAAAAAATCGATAAAAATAATTTATTTTATTTTTAAAAGTTTGCATCCCAGCGAAGAAAATAATGCCTATTTGAAAAATATCTATGGATAAATGTAGAAATTACAGCCCTTTTGGTAGAGGTAAGAGAACTTAAAAAAATCTTTTTTTTTATATTTCTGTTTAAATAGTGATTTTATTTATTACTTTTATTTATATTATGTACATATGAGTTTATTTACATGAACAAGTTTCATTAGAAGTAATTGTGAGTTCTTTGTTGACGTTTGTAGATTTCGGAATCGGTTTCTCTAATGAGGAACCAAATATAATCTCCCATCATTCTTTCATCCCAGTGCACTTGGCAACGCTGCTCGATGGACTTCAATTCTTGGTAAAACCTTTCGCCATGTTCGTCACTTACGTCGCCAAGATTATCGGGGGAAAAAGTTTAAATGAGAAAAAAAGATGGGAAAAAGTTTAAATTTACAACTGTTGGAATACATAAAGCGAAAAATAAGTTGGAAGAATACATACATATGTGTTATATACATAAATATAAAAAAAATATATTTTTAACCAATTTTTTCATAATTTTTTAACAAATCATTAATCATTGTTTCATATTGCGGGCTTTTATTGGATCCAAAGAAATTTTAAACCACAAGCTTAAACGACCTCCATGCTGCAATTTCATCCGACGTCAAATATGATTCGAAATTCACTTCTTTCATCAGTTTCCTTATTTTAGGCCCATCATAAACTCCTTCTTCGATTTTTTGAAAAGAAAGACTTTTAAATAAACTTCTTAAATATGAGAGTGAATTACCATCTTTCCTTAAGGCTTTTACAAAACGTTTAAAGAGCCCCAGCTTAATATGCAGTGGTGGCAAAATATCGGCTATCCCAGAGGCATAACATACACTGATAGAAAAAGCTACGTCATTCGTCAAAAGTCAGCTAACGTACGGATAATCCTATCTATGAATTTGTTCGTCGCTATGACGAATCTCTGTTTAAGTATACTAGAACAAGAACTATTTAGTGGAATAAAAAAAAACCCACAGGGTTATTACATATCATCCCTACGATGAATCGTGCTCATAAATAAAAAATGATATATACCCTCCTCTCTAAGGTGAGGGGATAAATATGGGGATTTATTTGATTTATAATACAAATATCAATAAGGGTATATATAACATATAGCAAAAGGGTAACGCATCAAAGGAGTGGCCTAAGACCCTAAGTTTATGCGGAGGAAATCCGTTTTAGAACACATTAAGTCATTTTACTTATGTCCGTTCATCCGTAAGCCTGACTGGAGCAAACGATAACCCTCGAAACTATAGTTTCCAGAGATTAAACAGAGATTCGTCAGGGCGACGAACAAATTCATCAATAGGATTATCCGTACGTTAGCTGACTTTTGACGAATGACGAAGCTTTTTCTATTAGTGTACCAAATACTTTTAAATCGCAACAAATTTTCCAGTCATGTTCATATTTTATGTATTTTATCAATTTAGCCATTGTATGATTCCTTAGTGTTGA
This sequence comes from Eudasyphora cyanicolor, assembly GCA_963930755.1. Taxonomy (NCBI): domain Eukaryota; kingdom Metazoa; phylum Arthropoda; class Insecta; order Diptera; family Muscidae; genus Eudasyphora; species Eudasyphora cyanicolor. The sequence continues at coordinate 241,166,336 of OZ005735.1, forward strand.
CAGCATGATCAATGGGAATCGACGGTTTCTGATTTCCGTTGTGTAAAAGTACTGCTTTCAAACTTTCTTTACTGCTGTCAACAAATAACCGCCATTCCTTTGAATTGTATGTTTGATTAACTTCCTCGAACAATCCGGGAATGTCCTTGCAAAAGCATCTGTTATCCACAGATGTATAAAATTGTTTGTAAGGTATATCACGGACTATATATTATGATAAGTTAACATCTGGGGCCAAAATATTGTACTGTTTCATCCCAGATGCAAGTAGTTCTGTCTTATCTTTGGTCAGTTCCAAATATCTCACTAGATCAATGAGTTGAAACTGAGTTAAAAGCGATGACTTCTGACTAAAACTTGAATCGCTCAGAGTTGAGTACTCAGTTGAACTTGATGATGTTTCCGTTATTAGGCTGTTAGCTATACTTGGACACTTCATACTCCACTCTATTAACTTAGACAAAAATAGCAGTCCGTATCGTGAATGAATGGTTGTCACCAAATCATTGGCATTCCAAATTGCACTTGAAGTCTAAATTTAAAACGTTTTATTCCACAAAACATTGTAATACATTAATTTTAAAGTACTTGCCGCATTCTTCCACTAGTCCATCGAGTAAGATTTGCATGGCACGAATTACACAAAATACTAGGTGTCCACGGTTCGTTCATATTTTTAACTCGTATACCAAAATATTACACATATATTTCGTCTATTATTTTACTAAACGCATGTCGATTTTTTAGTTACATATTTTCTGCAGATGTAGCTGAAATTGTCGGGATCATTTACACATTGAAAAGTTCTTTGCCTTTTACTCATACTTCGAAATATAACTTTGTAATATTTTTCAGAAAATCGACTTATCTCTTTAAGGCGCTGAATTACACAAAATTTATTAATAAGAAATTCATTCATCAATTCCGGGTTTAAGGTTCATAAGTTGCAGTACCTGTAGCTGACATATAGTTTGCTTCGAAAGTAGACACCCAATATTTTCAAGACTGCCGCGTACTACTTTGTATTGCGTACATATAATTTTACTATCGGTATATACGACTGGGTGTCCATGCCCCTAAAAGGCGTAACTGAATGGAAACCTCATAAATAAAAAACCACAAATATTGTTGAATGACCCTCTATCTGAGCGGATCTCACCCAATATAGCTCTCACATTGCATATCATGTTTTATGGAGGGTTACGAACGGACATAAGACCTCGTCCTCTCTATAATTTTATAATGTCTGACATCAATGCTCATAAAATAAAATACAAGTGCAATGTCTCTTATATGTCTCTCTCACATATGGCGAATTCAATGTAAGCAAAAAAACATCATTTAAAAACGAAAAAATATGAAACAAGATTTTTTGAATTTCCCTAAAATGTACAAAATGACTCATAACTTTTACATCTATCCATAGATTTTTTCAAATAGACAGTATTTTCTTCGTTAGCATTCTGGTTTAAAAATGTGATCAAATAATTTTTTCTATTTTTTATGTTTTTTTTTGTACCAGGAAAAAGTGTTTTTTTTTTTAATCATTTTTTTTCTCATATTTTTGACGATTGTTACTAAACCAAAGATTCTACGTGAAAGCGATATTTGCAGCTTATGTAGCCCTTTAATTGAGGCATAACACGGCTCCATCAGGCTTATACTTGAAAAATTATGGTCCAAATACTGAATGTACTTTCCATGAAAGCTGGAAGTTTAAAAACAAAATTTTGTAAAAAAAAAAATTACCATAAAAATTGTTTTAACATTTTTTTCGTGTTTGTGACACCTAATTGCACCAGAAACTGTTATCCACATCCCTTGGACAAAAATTTTGTTGCATAGTGTAATTTTAGATGGAAATCCAACTCTTATGTTAGAGAATTAATAGAAGTTTAAAATATAAAAAATTTGCGGAAATCGTAGAGTACAAACAATTTACAAAATTACATTTAAATTAAAAAAAAAATTAAAATCGCAAAAAATTTATATTTTTTTCTTAAAAGTACCGAAAAATAGCAACATTTGAAAAGAAAAGATTTTTCAAATCGGACCATTACTTAAGATGTTATGACCAAAAACCCGATACACAGAGTGATATAACGATTTTCGATAACATCTTAACGAGTTATCAGAAAAATCGCAAAAAAAATCCACAAAGCCTTTCTTCAGGTGTCCAAAAATTTAAAAGAATGGGATAAATCAAAACCGAAATATTATTGAAACCGTCGATATGTCGCGAAGTTTCCCATATACATCATTGTTCAGTTTACAAAAAAAAAAAAACAAGTTTCGAATTTCCCCAATATACTGACCTGAAAACAGTATATCCCAATTTTAACGGACACTACTGTGTCCGTCTCAGCATTTTAAGATACTCACTTTCAGTCGCATTAAAATCCCAATGAATGCCTGAAATTGCAATGTTTCCCCAAAGTATTGCCAAACCCGTCTCTCAAAAAAAGACCAAGACTTTTTTGGTCTGACAAATAAATTAAAATTCAAGTCAGGATTTCTGAATGTCAGCAATTAGTAGCGAAACAAATTTTGCCCAACCTTTATGTGCGAAAATCATTCACTGCAAAAAGAACAAAATAAAAGAGATACAAATTAAAGTAAATATTTCGAATATATCTAAAATGAATTTCAAATGAGATGAGATGGACTTGTTGCAGCTTTCAAAAATGTTTGAGATGTTTTACTGTTGAAGTGGCCCAAAAAGCCACGATGAAGATAAGGTAAATTGTTTCATTTCGGACAGGCTATAAGGATTCCTGCAAAAAACAATTAACTCTTTTAAACACAAGGCTTTAGCTTCACGTTCTTCGTGCAGTTTTTTTCTTAGTTTATAAAATCACTATTCATTATTCAAATTCGAAAGTATAATAATTAAATTTTTTCACCTGGGACTCCTTGCTGTCATTGAATGCATCAAGATTTTTTTGTAATTGATTTATTCCTAAGGCCGCATGCGTGAATGTCGCTTATTTACATGCCGTGATACGGCGATAATTTCGAATTTATTTTAATTACTTTATTAATTAAAATATAAAATTTAAATCAGTGACAGGGGCTGACATATAACTTGATATGGAGATTGCAGATACAAAGCGACAATCATTAAACCTGTGCCACATTTGATGGACAGTCAGCCGTCTGGCATAATGCCCTAGAGGTGTTATTAAATGGTTCTAAAATGAATTAAAAGTCGTTGACTATGTAATCACTGACTTGGACACACAGAGTCAGTGTGAATAAAACCATGATATGCGTGGTTTGTAGGTAAAATGGATTAAGTTACATTTGTTGAATGGAAATTTTCGTACTTTGAAGTCATTTGGAAGTTTGTGTTTCATCAGAAAGGTTTGTTGCTTAAGTCTTTTGTTTTATATGGTGCAAATGCGTATATGATCCAAAATACAAGTAAGACTATGTCAGTGGAGCAAAGAGGATTGACTGCGAAAAAAAATCTATATGGCCAGCTCATCTAGGATCGGAGATATATTGGTACTAAGATATCGGCTATATACGAGTATATGGGGGATTACAGGCCAAGTAGAATTAGATGGAAAGAAATTGACACCTTATGTTCCCAAGAGGAATAATAAAGGATAAAACAAGTAAAAGCGTTAAGTTCTGCCATGCCGAATCTTATATACCCTCCACCATGGATAGCATGTGACCTCACAAAATAACTCCAACGTAAAGAAAGAAACACCGAAAAACACAAAAAATATAGTAGATGAGAACAGTAGGAACAACTAGTTAGATGCTATATATGGGAGCTATATCTAAATATGGACTGATATCGCCCATTTTCAATCCCAAGTTACCTGCAGCTATAAGAAGTATCTATACCAAATTTCAGCTACCTAGCTCAAGTATTATAGATTGTAGCGTGTTTGCAACAGACGGACGGACATGGCTAAATCGTCTTAGAATTTTAAGACGATTAAGAATATATATACTTTATGGGGTCTCAGATCAATATTTAGAGGTGTTACAAACGGAGTGACAAAATGAATATACCCCCCATCCTATGGTGGAGGGTATAATAACACCGAAAAACCCAAAAAAAAAATAGTAGATGAGAACAGTAGGAATCACAACAAGTTAGATGCTATATATGGGAGCTATATCTAAATGTGGACCGATATCGCCCATTTGCAATCCCAAGTTACCTGCAACTATAAGAAATATTTATACCAAATTTTATCAACCTAGCTCTATTATTACGGCCTGTAGCGTGTTTACAACATACGGACGGACGGACAGACGGACATGGCTAAATCGTCTTAGAATTTTACGACGATTAAGAATATATTTATTTTATGGGGTCTCAGATAAATATTTAGAGCTGTTAAAAACGGGGTGACAAAATGAATATACCCCCCATCCTATGGTGAAGGGTATAAAAAACATGTCAAGTGAGTCAACTTTTAAAGGCAATGTCTCCTGATCGTTTTGAAATTAGCACAAAGTTTGGTCCTATTGAATAGTAGTTATGAGAAAAAATTTCAACGAGATCGGTTAAGTACTGTCCGAGTTTTGAATTTTGGTCAAAAAGCTATTTATTCCCATCCAAATAATTACCTATTGTATTGAGAACATGTTTACCAAAATGTTTTTTATAGCTTTTTGCAGCCTTTTTAAGAGAAAATAAGAAATTCGAAAAATATTTTTTTTTTTCCGAAATTGAAACTGGTTTTGACTTTTTTGTAAAAACATTTGATTTTTTATTTTTTTGCTCAAACGAAATTTCCTTTAAGAGCTTTGTGGTCTATTAGTGGGATGGGATTTGTAAGGGTGGTCCAACCAAAACGCACGATGTTAATTGTTAATAAAACAAAAAGTTTTCAGAAAATTACGAGTATGTTAATATTATTTATTATGATCGAAGGATCTAGGACAGTTATGTGTAAAACAAAATATCGGCCAAAAGCTCTCCACGGCTTCGGTGATATACATCTATCCGATCATCAACAAAAACGCCTAAATATCCATTTTGTTCCAACTTTTAAAAGTTTGTTTTTGTAAATTTTACATTGATAAGAAAGTTTTTAAGTTAAAACTAACTAATTATACCCTCACTTTAGTGTGACGAGGGTATATATCATTTGCTACGGAAAAAAGTGTAACACGTCGAAGGAGTGACCTAAGACCCCAAGTATGTTCGGAGGAAATCCGTTTTGGGTCATTTTAAGTCGAATGAGCAATGTCCGTCCGTCTGTCTGTCTGTCTGCTGGCTGGTGCGCACGATAACTCTCGAAAGGAGTAACCGATTGACTTCAAATGGTGTGTGGTAATATTTTTTTCTATCTCCGGCTAAGTTCGAAGATGGGCCATATTGGTCCACTCCTTCTAGTACCTCCCCCACAAAGGGTTAAAATGTTGTGAAATATTGATTCTTTAATAACTGCTATACTGCTTATTCGAATCTTCTGAAATTCCACACATAGTATTAGCTTATTAGTCGCTATCAACTCGAGAACAATGGGTGAAGTTGCCACGTCCCTTTTGGTACCTCCCACACAAATGCACCATTTTGCACCAAAAGTTAACAGCTTATAACATTAATAACAGTGTATAAAAATACTTGAAATTTTGCCTACAGTCCAGGGAAAAGTGGGTGTTGTTGTCACGCCCCTTTTGGTACCTCCCACACAAAGGTACCTTTTTGCACCAAAAGTTAACAGCTTATAACATTAAAACCAGTGTATAAAAATACTTGAAATTTTGTACAGTGTAATGTTTTTATAGTGTCTATAGCCCTGTGAAAAATGGGCGTTATTGCCACGCCTCTTTTTGTACCTCCCACACAAAATGCCCAAATCATACCACAATTTAATGTCTCATAACGTTTATATCAGTGCACATAAATGCTTATAAGTCGGCACAGTGCAATGAATTTAAAGTATCTAATGTTCAGCGAAAAAAAAGTTGTATTTGATAAACCCCTTCTGGCACCTCCAGAACTGAAACTTTCTTACTTGTTTTCGATTTTCTTTGGAATGGTCTCATTTCATTCATGACCGATCAGACTTTACTTTTTCATATAAATATAACAATTGTGCATTGAATACTATTAAAATTTCGCAAAAAATATGATTTTTTGCAATCTTTTGTAAGATTCGGCCAAACCACGCAAATGGAATATTGTAAGAAGTTGAAGGCTACTTAATTTTGAATTCTTTAAAACTATTCCAAAATACGTGATTCAACCTCTCTACATATTTTTGCACAATCACGGTTTATCGCGAGAGTTCAAAGAAACAACCCTTTAGACTAAGAAAAAAATAGGTTGAACCACATATTATGGCATTACTAGAGAACCATTTATCCGAATTGGTTCAGGAATATTTTAAAAAATGTAAAATAAAGTAGCTTTCGACTTCTTACAATACAATTTTCTATCCGTTCACCGGTTTCGACGATATCTTACAAAATATTGCGAAAAAGTCATATTTTTTGAGAAAATTTTAATATGTTTTAATTAAAATCATATAAAAACTCACATTTGTTAAATTTTTATGATTTAAATGTAAAGTCTGATTGGTCATGAGTAAAATGAGACCATTTCGAAGAAAGTCGATGCCTAATTTAAAAGCGAGGAAACCAGTCAGTTGTCTCTTCTCTAATTTCTACAAAATCAAACTTTGACAAAAAAAATATTTTTCCCTTTATTAGTTACACAAAAGAAACCAAAATTTTACATTTAGAAGTCAGATCCAAAAATCGTGTCGACCAGTGTTATCAAGGACTCTGAGACGTAATTGAGGTTCAATGTCGTTAATGTGCCGAATTATCTCATCCTTTAGCTCTTGAATTGTTCTTCTCTTATTGAGGTACACTTTTTTTCTTTTAAGCTAGCTGAGCCCGGTGCGCTTCGCTGCCCATGTCAAAATTCGCGCTGTAGAAACTGTATTTTATATCCGATCAGTACGAAATTCGGCAGAAAGAGGTTTCTTATTACATGAAGGAATGCCGCAAAATTCGGAGAAAATCAGTTCAGATTTAGATATAGCCCCCATATATATATGTTACCCCCAATTTGACATGTAAGCGCTGTAGAGACTGTGTTTTATATCCGATCAGTACGAAATTCGACAGAAACAGGTTTCTATTTTACATGAATGAGTATTCTAGGAAAATCGATTCAGATTTATATATAACCTCCATATATATGTTCCTCCAGATTTGGTTACAAAGCGCTATAGAAGTTGTACTTTACTTCCGATCATTACAAAGTTCTCCAGAAAGATTTTTCTCAATTTAGGAACGAATATTGCTTAATTTTGCGATTATCGGTTCAAAATACATTTACCAATTATTCCAAATTATTATCGCAATGACCCTTATCGCATTGTTAGGGAGGTGTAGGGTATTATATAGTCGGCCCCGCCCGACTTTCTGCCTTTCCTTACTGGTATTAGTAATAAATTCACTAAATGAAAAAATACCGAATTCAGTGGAAAGTCCAGAAAATAGAAATGTATACTTATAAAATTTCCAAATTCTTGTTTCATTGATATTGCATCACATTATCATATTGCGATTGTATTGGAGTGAGCAGCTGTAATTATCGCATACCGAGCATTTTTGTTCATGTATTTCCTATATAATACTTGCAAGATATATCAAAATATGGGCTGGGCCACGCCCACTGGTCCTATTCCGCCCATTTGAAAGCCAATCACGTAGACTGCTACCAGATACATATACGCAAAATTTCAACACTCTCGCTAACAAAATGAGCAAGATAATTCAATTTCAAAATTTGGCTTATATGGGCGGTGGCCCGCCCATTGGTCAGATCCCGCCAATTTTTGGACCAATCACGTGGACTGTCACCAGATACATATCTACAACATGACAGCACTCTAGATAAAAAATTGTGCAAGTTATATCAATTTCAAAATTTGGCTTATAAGGGCGGGGCCACGCCCATTGGTCCGATCCCGCCCATTTTCTGACCAATTACGTAGAATGCCACCAGATACATATACACAACATTGCAGCACTCCCGATAGCAAATTGTGCAAGATATCAAAATGTTGTCTATGTGGGCGGGGCCACGCCCATTGGTCCGATCCCGCCCATTTTTGGACCAATCACGTAGACTGCCACCGTTTACATATACACAAAATTCCAGCACTCTCGCTAACAAATTGTGCAAATATCTCAATGGGCGTGGGCGGGGCCACGCCCATTGGTCCGATTCCGCCCATTTTTGGAAAATTCACATAATCTGCCATTAAATGCATACAAACAAAATTTCAGCACTATACCTATAATAGGAGCGGAAATATCGGATTTTTAACCTGCGATTTGTATGGGAGGTACCACGCCCCTTTGTCCAATTAATTTTTTTTTTATATAAACCATCTCGTGAAAATTTAGAATCGAATAAAAAAAAAATCATCCAAATCGCTCCAGCCGTTCTGACGTGATGCCATTACACAGATGGACCGTTTTATTTTTATATATATAGATATCCCCAGAGAAAAAAACTCCAACGGGGTCAAATCAAATGATTGTGACGGTCAATTAACATCGCCACGACCTGTGGTAACCCGACCATTGAATTTCCCGCGCAAAAGAGCCATTGTTTCGTTGGCTGTGTGGCAAGTGGCAGCATCCTGTTGGAACAACATAACGTTCAGATCTACGAGTATATCCTCAATTTCTGGCCACAAGAGGTATGTTCGGTCATCTCGCGATTCACGGTAACTGCTTGGCCGACCTCTTTTCTAAGAGGTACGGCCCGATGACGACGCAATGTGGGATGGCTTCGTACATTTTTGTGCTAAAAATACAAGGAGTGGTCCTAGATGTTTGAAAGTTGTCACCGAGTAATATATTGAATAAGTTAAGAAAAAATAATGGTATTTCATCAAAATCAGTCACGCCCCCCGCCTGTACACTTCAAATTGATTTTTTATCATAAAAATTTTCCTATCCAAGCAAATGACATCAAATTTGGTACTTATAACGGGTTTTCCAATAGGGTTGATATGAGTTTGAAGAGACGTTTCGGCCATTTGTAATATGTCATGATCTGTCATTTGTTCTTCATTGTATTCAGTAGTGTTTACAATTCAATTTTATCATGGAGAGATATACACAGGAACAACGTTTACAAATTATTCAGTTTTATTATCAAAATAATCGTTCTTCAATTGCAACTTTCCAGACGACCTACGACCTTGACACCCATTAGCAATATTTTAGCTCTCGTTAAGAGCTATCTTTTTGCCATTGACCGATTCCCGATCCGACGTACCGTTAAGGAGCTAGAGCAAAAATTAACTATCCATTCACATTTGAAAATGATGCCAAGTCCATTTTTTTTTAAATCCAAAAAAATCACTTTTCTGTAGTCCTATGACCTTAACACCCATGAGCAATATTTTAGCTCTCGTTAAGAGCTATCTTTTTGTCATCGACCGAATGTGGCTACGTGCCACACAGCAACTGAATCAGTTGAATTGTTGCGAGAAAAGTTTGGAGATTCGATTATTTCAAGAAATTGTGATATTGAATGGCCTCCAAGAAGTTGTGATTTAACACCATTAGACTATTTATTGTGGGGTTATTTGAAGTCATTGGTCTTTCGAAATAAACCAGACTCTCTTCAAGCTTTACAAGTCAATATTGAATATATTCATGTCATACGACTTGATTTATTGGAAAAAGTGCTCGAAAATTGGTTTCTTCGAATTCGTTCCTGTAGAAGAAGTCGTGTAGGCCATTTGAATGACGTTTTATTTAGAACTTAATTGTATCGATTTTACTTCACATTAAATAAAAAACTATTGAATTTCCTTAACAATAAGTGCATTTTTTAAAAGAAATCATATCATAACCCTGTGTAATGATTTGTGCAAAAATTTGTATTTTACAGCAGTTTTATGCAAAAAATTTTATTGGATGCTGCATCTGCCAAATTTCTCCACCCTGCCAATTTTCAATATGAATTGATGTAAAATACCGCTTTTACTGCGCTAATAGGCCACATATATAGTTTAGGAAAATGTGCTCCTTCTAATGAATAAACTAATAGATTTGAAGAAAAAATTCATTAGTGTAAAGAAAATAATTGATTAGATCAACAGCTAATTTCATAGAATCAACAATAATATACATTTGGTTGATGTAATAATTACATCTTGGTTGCAATTGTAGAACGATTATTTTGATAATAAAACTGAATAATTTGAAAACGTTGTTCTTGCGTATATCTCTCCATGATGAAATTGTAAACACTACTGAATACAATGAAAAGCAAATGCCAGATCATGACATATTACAAATGGCCGAAACGTCACTACAAAATCATATCATCCCTATTGGAAAACCTGTTATATTACATATATCGATGCCTTCATTCTAAAGCATGCTAAGTGCAAAAAGGTAGTTTTTCGGGAGTGGCGATCAAAGTTTGATGATTTTTTTAAATTTGTGTTGAATTTCTTTATATTGCAAATCGAATGACCTGTAGTGAATAACTTTTGATTGGGTTGACGGATAAACACCAAATTTCGACTGGAGATAACACTAAGCAACAAACAAAATTTTTTTTTTGTGTTCTTGACCTACAAATAATTTTTTTATAGATTGTGGCATACTGTTACATAAAATCAAAAGCACAAATTTTTTTATGGATACATTATTTTTTTAAAAAATTTTTATTAAAAATACTATTATTGTCGAAGGTACCCTTAGTACTTGCACTATAATTTTTGGAGTATTTGCCCGATCAAGTCGACTTATACGTTAAATTGAAGCTATTAATGTGGGCTACCAATGTTGGAAATATCTCTTTCACTTATAAACAGTCATTAAACAAATTGGAAAAAGTAGACATAAAAAATAGAAAAAAATCGAAAAAAATATTTTATTTTATTTTTTAAAAGTTTGCATCCTAGCGAAGAAAATAATGCTTATTTCAAAAAAACTATGGATAAATTATAGCCCTTTTGGTAAGAGAATTTCAAAAAATCTTTTTTTTTTAATTTCTGTTTAAATAGCGATTTTATTTATTACTTTTATTTATATTGTGTACATTTGAGTTTACATATTTACATGAACAAGTTTCATTAGAAGTAATTGTGAGTCCTTTGTTGACGTTTGTAGATTTCGGAATCGGTTTCTCTAATGAGGAACCAAATATAATCTCCCATCATTCTTTCATCCCAGTGCCCTTGGTAACGCCGCTCGATGGACTACAATTCTTGGTGAAACCTTTCGCCATCTTCGTCACTTACGTCGCCAAGATTATCGAGGAAATGTTTAAATGAGAATGCAAGAAATGAATTTTGAAGGACATATTTACAACTGTTGGAATACATAAAACGAAAAATAAGTTGGAAGAATACATACATATGTGTTATATACATAAATATAAAAATATATATTTCTAACCAATTTTTTCATATTTTTTTAACAAATCATTAATCATTGTTTCATATTGCGGGCTTTTATTGGATCCAAGGACATTTTAAACAACAAGCTTAAACGACCTCCATGCTGCAATTTCATCCGACGTCAAATATGATTCGAAATTCACATCTTTCATTAGTTTCCTTATTTTAGGCCCATCTAAAACTCCTTCTACGATTTTTTGAAAAGAAAGACTTAAATAAACTTCTTAAATATGAGAGTAAATTGGCATCTTTCCTTAAGGCTTTTACAAAATGTTTAAAGAGCCCCAGTTTAATATGCAGTGGTGGCAAAATATCGGCTATCCCAGATGCATAACATACCAACTACTTTTAAATCGCAACAAATTTTCCAGTCATGTTCATATTTTATGTATTTTATCAATTTAGCCATTGTTTCGTATGATTCCTTAGTGTTGACGGCATGAGCAATGGGAATCGACGATTTCTGATTTCCGTTGTGTAAAAGTACTGCTTCAAACTTTATTTACTGCTGTCAACAAGTAACCGCCATTCCTTTGAATTGAATGTTTGATTAAGTTCCTCGAACAATCCGGGAATGTCCTGGCAAAAGCATCTGTTATCCACAGTCGTATAAAATTGTTTGTAAGGTATAACACGGACTCTATAATGTGATATGTTAACATCTGGGGCCAAAATATTGTACTGTTTCATCCCAGATGCAAGTAGTTCTGCCTTATCTTTGGTCAGTTCCAAATCTCTCACTAGATCAATGAGTTGAAACTGAGTTAAAAGCGATGACTTCTGACTGAAACTTGAATCGCTCAGAGTTGAGTACTCAGTTGAACTTGATGATGTTTCCGTTATTAGGCTGTTAGCTATACTTGGACAAAAATATCAGTCCATATCGTGAATGGATGGTTGTCTCCAAATCATTGGCATTCCAAATTGCACGTGGTCTAAAATTAAAACGTTTTATTCCACAAAACATTGTAATACACTAATTTTAAAGTACTGACCGCATTCTTCCACTAGCCCATCGAGTAAGATTTACATGGCACGAATTACACAAAATACTAGGTGTCCACGGTTCGTACTGTTATCCACATCCCTTGGACAACAATTTTGTTACATAGTGTAATTACGAATATTTAGAAATTAAAAATACAGTCCCCTTAAAAACATGCTAGGTCGACTTAGCATGTTTTAGAATGGAGGAATCGTTCGCATTTCTCTTTTTGACTCCATCATTGGCCTGTGTGATTGCTCTAATGCTTGTTTTAATAGCGTTCACGATATCGTATTTTCCACAACAATGGTGCTGCATTCAGTTGTACTTGAACACACCACAATATATGGCTGTCTGTCACTGATTGTGGGACTGGTCACACTTAGATTAATGCTCTTAATCAATTTTACCTATTCAACAGCCTCATCAATTCATAGCCACTAATCAAATATGCGAATATTTCAGACTGCCAGCAGGGGATACTCCTTTCATTAATATCACAGCCAATTAAATTTAAATTTTCATGCTGTCTTAATATCATGCGAGGGATGTATGATAATTGTGTTATGAAATATCTTTAAAAATAAATAATTTATGATTACTTCAATTCAGGCTTTACTGGGGTGTTTATGCATACAAAGATATTTAATAAAGCCTACACGCCCAGAGAAAGAACAAGTCGGTTGTGACAACCAACATTTTTTTACGGTCACTGAATTTTTGTTCTCAAAATTGCTACATTCTCAGTTGTAGCCATCAATTGATTCATAGAATAGAATAATGGTTTGCAGTGCATTATACTGTTCTACACTTCAACTACAATAATTAGTTGGCAATTTTGTTTCTACGTATATTTTTGTATCAAAACTTCGTAAAGCCCTCGATTGTCGTTTGAAAAGCAATATTTTTTTATAAAAAATAAAGATTACTTTTTGCTCTCACCCTCCTTATAGAAGGCAAAAATCCCTCACCATCATACATATTACAAATATTATCGACTTGAAATTCCTTTCGCAGCAGTCTTTCTTCATATGAATACCCTCCTCCTTCCCCACCCCCTCCTGTATGCAGATCCAGGTATTTTGTATTCCTATCAAAAACATGTTTGATAGAAGTCATACCAGAATTGCACAGTTCGTGTGTGTGTGTTGTTGTATTTTTGAGACAGTCTATGCAAAATGGTATCGCAGTGAAAAAATGTTGTTGACATGTTGATCGACATTTTTACGGCACACCCCCTAAAAAAACAATAATTATGCAGCGATCGCTGCAACCGCGCACAAGCACCAGCAACAGAAGTAGTAGTAAGCGAGTCGTTTATTTGCAATCATGTAATCACATGCATAAACTCGTATACGACATATGATATACTCGTGAATATAATCTTAAATTGTGCATTTATAGATTACAGTTAGAAAACAAATTACAACTAAATCAGACAAGACATTTCAAAGCGATTCGTGATGGTCAAGACCGACTGAAGAGAGTATGAAATAACCCGACAACATTGAGGGTCTGATATAGTATACGAAGTTTGTTGCTTAAGTCTTTTGTTATCTTCAATTGTAATAAATAAATACAATAACCATGCAATTTTGATAAAATTTTAAAGATACATTTCTAGAAAAATGCAATTTCGTAAATTTTGAAAAAAATTTCAATAAAATTCAATTTCGACATAGTTTTCTATAAAACTGACATTTCTATGAACTTTTATATTAATTGCAATTTCTATAAAATCTTAAAAAAATTTTGTTTCTATTAATTGTTGACCTTTGTGTTTTTAATTCTTTTTCCTTATTTTTTGGCTCAAGGTCCTTGATTAAAAGACTGTTTTTATTCTTTTAATATCAAAATTTTTATTTTCTCGAAAAATGTTGTGTACCAGATAAAATGCAATGGTGACGACTCTGATACATGCCAAAAAGTATATGTTGGTACGACGAAATCAAAATTGAAGACTCGACTTTCGTCACATAAATCTGACTTAAAAATAACCGACAGACCTCTTGAACAAAGGACAGCATTAGCGGCCCACTGTGCGGTAACAGGGTATAGACCAGACTTTGACAATGTAGAAATACTAACAGAAGAGAGTAATTACTACAGACGTTATACATTAGAGATGTTACATATTATTGACGTTCCTACGGAGAAGAGATTAAACTACAAATCGAACACTGACAGGTGCTCTCAGATGTACCGACACATAGTGAGAAAGCACGGACGAAGAAAACAGTAGTGGTGAGATTAGCTTTGCGAAGGAAAGTCGGGAAATTTCTTTTACGTTCAGCAATTTTTCAATGTAATTATACTTAAAATGTTTGCGTATTTGTAAAGTGTTTTTTAACTAAAATTATTGTGTTTTTCTGTGTTAGATCTCCTGATGACGACTAACGATGTTAGTCGAAATATCGAGAAAATAAAAATTCTGATATTAAAAGAATAAAATCAGTCTTTTAATCAAGGACCTTGAGGAAAAAGAATCTTAAAAAAATTAAATAAAGAAAAATACAAAAATTGCATTTTTATAAATATTTTAAGTTTTTTTGAAAAACATAATTTTTAAAAATTGATTTTTTTTACTTTTTTCCCCGATCCTTTTAATACCTCTTCTACCACCACGCCCAGTTTAGTTGCAACAGGTTGCCTGGTTAAGAAACGGCCGAATTATTTCCCTTTTTAATTCCTGCCACTGTGCGGGGTTGGACCTCTCTATAATATAAACGGAATTATGGACAGGTTTATGTCCAGGGAAATCTTTGACAACGTCATGTTTCCCTACTCTGAATATGGCTCTAAAAAATCGTTGAAATTGGCCTTTGTTTGGAAAAATTTAATTTTTCTCGGGAAATACAAAAACGTCTTAAATTGCTATTTTCTAAACAAAATCGTTGAAATTGCACTTTTCTACAAAATTTCATTAAAATACTTTTTTTCTCCAAAAAACCGTTCAAATTTCATTTAGAAATTTTCTTAAAAATTTAGCTTTTTACACAATTTCGATTAAATTAATTTTTTCTAAAAAATGATTTAGAAATTAAATTTTTCGAGAAAAAAAAATAATTTCGTTGAAATTATATTTTTCTACAAAACTTTATTTAATTTAACAATTAATTTTTCTAGCAAATTTCTTTTAAAATGCATTTCTTCAGAATATTACGATTACATTGCATTTTGTCAATAATTTTAGAAATATTATTTAAAATTGATTTTTTCTTTTCATACAAAATGTGAATTTACAATAAAATTTCGTTGAATGAAAAAATTAATTGAATTTTTCTGCAAAATAAATAAATTGCATTTTTCTTGAAAAATTTCATTGAAATTGTATTTTCTTGAAAATTTTTTGAAACTGCATTTCTTGATAATTTTTCGAAATTGATTTTTTACAAAATTTTGTTGAAATAGAATTTCTCTAGTAAAATTAGTTGAAATTGCATTTATTCTAAAAAAAATAATATTTAAATTGCATAATTTTTTAAAAAAAATTATCGAAATTGGATTTTTGTCAATATTTTTTCTATTCAATTTTGTTGAAATTTATTCTAAAAATTGTACTAATTAATTGTAAAATATATATAATAATTGTAAAATATAATTTCTTCAAATTTCGTTAAAATTGAATTTTTCTACAAATATTCTTTAAATTTCTAACAAAAAAAGTATATTTTATCAAGTAAATTTTATCACAATTGTATTTTAACGACGTTTCTTTGAAAATTATTTGTATATACAATTTCGTTGAAATTGGATTTTTCTAGAAAATAACGTTAAAATTGCATTATTCTACAAAATGTTGTTGAAATTACTTTTTTCCAGATAAATTTGTTGAAATTTCATGTTTTTATAAAATATTGTTGAAATTTCACTTTTTATCCAAAATTTCCTTGAAAATGCATTTCGTCGAAATTTCATTTTTTTTTACAAAATTTCGTTGAATTATTTTTTTTAGAAAAACCGTTGAAAAATTAGTTGAAATTGCGTTTTTCCAACAAAAAAAAACATCGTGAAAATAAATTTTTTTATTAAAGAAAAGTTCTTCGAAAAAGTATTTTTATTGAAAACTTAATAAAAATCACAGTTTATATACAATTTTGACAGAATTGGTATTTTTATAAAATTTTATTAAAATTGCTATTTATAAAAAAATTGCCAAATTTGCTATTAGAAAATATTGTGAACATTTTAATTTAAAAAAAATCGTTGAAGTTTGATTTTTTTGCAGAAATACTTGCCAAAGTTGATATTTTATTGCAAATTTTATCAAAATTTCCCGTTATTGTCAAAATTGATTTTTTGTATAAAAATTCAACAAAATTGAATTTTTATTAAAAATTCATCAAAATTAAATGTTTATGCATTTTCATTGACAATCGCAACTTTATAAAAAAAAACATTTTGTCAACATTGGCAATTAAAGAAAATGTTAAAGATATTGTTGAAAAATTATTTTTTAAGAGTCGTTTGTCGTTTTTTTTACATATGGTTTAAAATTTTACTTTTCTAGAACATTTCCTCGAAATTATTTTTAAAATTTTTTCGCATTTGCATTTTTTTAAATATGCTAGAATATGTCTTCAAAACATTTTTTTTTTTGAAAATATCTTTTAAATTTCATTTTTCTAGAATTTTTTTTTCGATATTGCATTTTTCTAAGAAAGTACTTCGAAATAGCGGGATCGAACGAATCACGGGTAGCTACGGCTAAAGGTAAGCTCTATGTACGTAATACGAGTATATAAGTTGGATGAATCGCAATCGTTTAAAGTCGGATATTTTCGATGGGGATCTATGACTTCGGTTGTATAAAGCCGACACTAAGCATTCCCCACTGAACAGAGTTAATGGGAATTAGTACCCCCCAAAACCACGATTCATTGGGTCATAAGATGTCAAGCTTTGTTAATTGAATATGGGGGAGAAATATATACGTACGAAATCTATTAAATAACGTCAGTGCTTTGCAGAAACAGAAGAAAAATCTCCATAATTGCCAAACATACCTTAGTATTTCGTCCATAACTTTTACAAATATTGAGTCACCAAAAATTAAGATTTCTAAGAGACTGATGTCAATTTCTGTGTAAATTCGAAAAAAATCGAAGGTTGGTAAACTATTTTTTAAATCAAGTTAAAAAAAAATAATTTTTAAAATTGTTTACAGTTTAATATCGACATAAAGTATTGGAATTTTTTTTCGAAAAAATAAATGACAACTTTATCTTATTTTACCATTTAAACTTTTTTTTCTGACCCAAAATTGAATTTCAACAAAATTTTATAGATACGTGATATTTCAACGATTTTTTTAAGAATATTGCAAATTAAACGAAAATTCCTCGGGAAATGCAATTTTAACATTTTGTAAAAAAAATCAATTTTTTGATTTTTCCAAAAAAAAATTAATTTCAACAAAATAAAACTGTAATTTCGAAAAACAAAAAAAAATACTCGTATTAAAAACAATTTTATGGTAATTTTTTTTAATTCCGATTTCCTTGGATTTTGCTTTTATTATTTGGAACATATTTTTGTAAGTATAAACTCGATAGAGGGATACCATTAAATTAAAGGAAATGTTGAGGGCTACAAAGGTTGCAACTATCATTATTACGTAGAAACAGAAGTTTAGTAACTGTCGTTAAAACAATTAGAAAACATTTGATTTTTTTTCAAAAAAGCCGTTTTTCTTTGACAAAGAAAAAATAGAAAAAAAAAGAACGCAAAAAATTTTTCGTTCCTATTTTGAAAGCCAGCATCATAGCGAAGAAAACAGTGGCTATTTTTAAAAACATCTATGTAGGGTCCGCCATCTACGGTTTTTTTTCAACTAGTGCTTATTTCGTGAATGGTAACACTTAGCTCATGTCTGATTTCACAGATAATTAGTTTGTATACGCTTGAACAACGCTGGGAGCGATCGACTTACAGAAGATGCCGATTTTGCCAAAAAAAAATCATCTTTTCAGATGAAGTTCATTTTGATCTTGGCGGGTATGTAAACAAGCAAAATTGTCGCATTTGGGGGGGGGGGCACAGAAAACCCGCACGCATACATTGAAAAGCCGATAGACCCAAAACGAGTCACTGTTTGGTGCGGATTTTTGTTCAGAGGCATAATTGGGTCATTTTTCTTCGAAAATGAGCCGTTACAATCAATGGCGATTGTTATCGGGCCATGTTGAACGAATTTTTGTTCACAAAAATTGAAGAGGAACATTTGGTTTCAACAGGACGGCGCTACGTGCCACACAGCCGAAGCTACACTCGATGTTTTCAAAAAAAAATTATTTGGCGGACCCTTTATAAATGCAGAAAGTATAGCCCTTTTGGTAGTAACAGAATTTCTGATAATAACGGGTTTTCCAATAGGGATAACATGATTTTGAAGTGACGTTTCGGCCATTTGTAAAATGTCATGATCTGTCATTTGTTTTCCATTGTATACAGTAGTGTTTACAATTTCATCATGGAGAGATACGATTATACGCAAGAACAACGTTTACAAATTATTTAGATTTATTATCTCCAATTTTTTTAAATCCAAAAAAAAAACACTTTACAGTCGACCTACGACCTTGACACACATGAGCAATATTTTAGCTCTCGTTAAGAGCTATCTTTTTGCCATTGATCGATTCCCGATCAGAGATGGGCGATGCTGGACTACTTCTTCGAGTACCTCCTGTAACGGACAAAATGTTATTTTATCCGCACATAGTCATTTATTACCACTGTGCATTGGCATTCTCTCTAAGTTAGCCACTACGATCCCCCATTGACGTCATCAAACGCAATAGCAAGAGCATCCACCATCACCACTGTGCTAAGCCATCACAGCGAACACACGCACGCACCCACATACAACCATTGACAGCCACAGCCACTCAGAATGAATATATGTCTATGCTTATACTTTCTTGTTTCGCGTGTAACATGAAAATAAATTAAAATACACGCTGTGCATATAATTCTCGTTGACTCTGTATAGCCAGTGGTATAAGGTGTTGACGTTTTTCAGGCAATGGTGTGGATCAACGGAGCTACCAACCGAGTTGAACGACAAGTGGCATAGTCCGCAGTCCGAATACTTAACCCGAAGCAACAGAGATCCTCCTTAATAGTCCTCTTCAGGGCTAGTAGTAGTAGAACAGTCCTCTTCAGGACTAGTAGTTGTAGAACGGTCCTTTTCAGGGCTTTAACGCGGTTCGCCCGCTTATTCGATTCGCTCGCTTACGAGGTCCGCCCTCTTACGCGGTAAGACTGCACACGTAGTCAGCCCGCTTACGCGGTTCGCCCGCTTACGAGGTTCGCCCTCTTACGCGGTTCGCCCGCTTACGCGATTAGCTCGCTTACGAGGTTCGCCCTCTTACGCGGTAAGACTGCACACGTAGTCAGCCCGCTTACGCGGTTCGCCCGCTTACGCGATTAGCTCGCTTACGAGGTTCGCCCTCTTACGCGGTTCGCCCGCTTACGCGATTCGCTCGCTTACGCGATTAGCTCGCTTACGCGATTTGCCCGCCTACGCGGTTCGCCCGCTTCTCAATTAACTGTCTTTATGCCACTTCTCACTAAATAAAATCGTCTGTTCCATTCGCAGGTTGCCGTCGAAGATCAATCCTACTCCACTATACCGAGGACCAAGTCCAGGCCGCATAATCCGCCAACCGCCTGTGCGTCAGAACTGGGTCATTTACCGAAATCCAAGACGACACGCCGCATAATCCGCCAACCGCCTGTGCATCATAAAATCAACACACCGCATAATCCGATAACAGCCAGTACGTCGGGTCATCAACCGCCACCGAAACCCGCCACGCGCCTATGTGGGGCGTCCATCAAGCATCTGTATGAGGCGTCCGTCAAGCGCCACTATAATTTACATACCACCATCTTATTGAAGGATAGCCTTCCCTACAATCTTCAACAACCATTATTCTGCAATCTACATCTGGAACAGGCAAAACCAACGCACTAGAGACGTGTACCCATACTCCTGCGTATAGAGCGAAACTCCGTTCATGCAACGAACAATCCTATATAGAGCGACTCATTATTTGAATAAAATAAAATATTACTTGTTGTACAAAGAAAAACGATAAATAAAACCTGAATTTCGTTGCCCTAAAAAGGGAAAATAGTGTGTTCTTATTTAAGGTTTTTGTGGGTCCTTGAATTGATCCTGGAGGCGGCTGAACTACCTCAGCCTATGAATAAAACCCCGTTACACTCCCTCACAAAAGTTTCCTAGTCGCCATTACCTTGAGAAAAATGGGTGAAGTTGCCAGTGAGAGTTTACTCGACTGAAATGTTCATAATTGTTTCATCTAGACATGGAGGGAAATTTTCTGATTTCTGTTATAATGCAAATTAGCATATTGTGTTACAAACCCTCCACGTGTACCACCTTGTCATAGTGTAAAGTGCTCATAAATATGAAAATTATATATTATAAATTAGTTTGCTAATTTATAATATTGGTCATTTTGAACATTAAAAAGGCGCCTTAAATTATTTCTCATTTATTACTGAGTGTGTTAGTATGTGTATGTTAGGGGTGCTGATATTTTGCACATTCATGAAATCAGGAAAAACTATCAATGACACCGAACAGACATGTTATAGGCATGTCCACTCATGTTCAGATCAGCTATTGTATTGCCACCCCGAGAACACACCTCCATCGATCCTCGACAGTGGTGGAGAGGCAGTGGCAGTGGCGATGGCGTTGTCACTAATGTGTTTTTTATTTAATTTTTGCCAACACAGTGACTTGTAAATTATTTTCATAATTTTCATGTGCCGTTTTATAGCAAATAACCCAACAAACATTGGCTGCTGTCATTGACAAAACCTGAAAATTTATTAGTCGACAGGGGAGTCTTTCATCGTCGTTGTTGTCGTCGGCTGTGGCGGCTATACAATGACGTTGGCACATTTGACTCCCGAGTAGTAGTAGACTAGCTAAGCATCAGACATTGGACCAAACTGGACGACTGAACGGACGACGATTGGTTTATTGGTGTACGAGTTTGATATGGTATTCGTATGAACTCAGTCAGTATAAAGTCGCCTTTCGGTGTGTTATTATAATTGACAGACAATTACACTAATGGGACACAAATGGCAAATTAATTAGTTGCGAGGCCAATATAATGGTCATTTACCATTTCATTCTCTCCGTGGCGGCGTCTGCGGCGGCGTCAGGCATTCAATGACTTAACCACCAACTCAGCCATGTCAGGGAGGGCAACCAATAACAATGATCCCGCCATGTCGTCCGTCGTTCCATATCCACTGCTGCTGCACTCGTTGTGAGAAACAATGTTTTGTTGTCGAATCGATGGCGAGAAGAGAAGAAAAAACATTCTATTGTTAAAATAGATGGAATGGAAGAACAATAACAATACGTACATTGTTTAAGCCCAAATTTGCAACAAATAAAATTCTTTGAAATTAACCGCCATTTCAGACATTGTTTGTGCTTTTATTTTGGGCGAACAAAGTTACAACTAAAAACAACAACATTACAAAATGTGAGAATTCATTTTTAAACCGATTTCTGATTGAAGTCGAACAATTTACGAACATATCATAGGTTGCAGGTCAAACTGTGATGGGGGAATCACGAAAATAATAATATAAGACATCATGTTTTATTTTTGCAAACATTATAAATGAGCATAGTTTTTTGTGAGAACTAAATAAAATGACTTGAGGGGCAGTACTCGCACTGGGGTGATCGAAAGCAGGGACCGTAATCGGGTTTTCCAAAAAAGACAACTATCGATAAATCGATCATTACACTATGCAACAAAAATTTTGTCCAAGGGATGTGGATAACAGTTTCTGGTGCAATGAGGTGTCACAAACACAAAAAAAATATTTAAAAAAATTGTTAGGGTAAATTTTTTATTTATTTTTTTTTTAATATTCTAGCTTTCGTGGAAGGTACATTCAGTATTTGGATTGAACCGTGTTATGCCTCAAATTAAAGGGAATTATGAGGGCTACATATGATGCTTTCGCATAGAATTTTTGATTTAGTAACAGTCGTCAAAAATATGAGAAAACCAGTAAGGAAAGGCTAAAGTCGGGCGGGGCCGACTATATACTACCCTACACCACTCTCGTAATATTGAATAACTCTGGTATATAAATTTTGTAATTCATGTATAAATTGTTTACATAAATTTACTTTTGGGACATTTTATACTTAAATAATACCCTGTACCACAGTGTGGTGTAGGGTATAAAAACGATTGGATCTAAAGAGCCAAATTGGATGAAACATATATATGGGAGCTATAGCTAAATCTTAACCGATTTTCTTCAAATTCAGCAATGTTGGTTCATGGATCAAGAAACTCTACCATTCTAAATTTCAAAACGATTGGATGTAAAAAATAGCTTCTATAGAACTAAAGGGCCAAATCGGACGAAACATATACATGGGAGCTATAGCTAAATCTTAACCGATTTTCTTCAAATTCGGTAGTGTTGGTTCATGGATCAAGAAACTCTACCACTCTAAATTTCAAAATGATTGGATGTAAAATACAGTTTCTACAGGACTAAAGAGAAAAATTGGACGAAACATATATATGGGAGCTATAGCTAAATCTTAACCGATTTTCTTCAAGTTCGGTAGTGTTGGTTCATGGATCAAGAAACTGTACCATTCTAAATTTCAAAACGATTGGATGTAAAATACATCTTCTATAGAACTAAAGGGCCAAATCGGACAAAACATATAGGGGAGCTATAGCTAATTCTTAACCGATTTTCTTTAAATTCGGTAGTGTTGGTTCATGGATCACGAAACTCTACCATTCTAAATTAAAAAATGATTGGATGTAAAATACAGCTTGTACAGGACTAAAGAGCAAAATCGGACGAAACATATATATGGGAGCTATGGCTAAATCTTAACCGATTTACTTCAAATTCGGCAATGTTGGTTCATGGATCAAGAAACTCTACCATTCTAAATTTCAAAACGATTGGATGTAAAATGCAGCTTCTATAGAACTAAAGGGCCAAATCGGACGAAACATATATATGGGAGCTATAGCTAAATCTTAACCGATTTTCTTCAAATTCGGTAGTGTTGGTTCATGGATCAAGAACTCTACCATTCTAAATTTCAAAATGACTGGATGTAAAATACAGTTTCTACAGGACTAAAGTGAAAAATCGGACGAAACATATATATGGGAGCTATAGCTAAATCTTAACCGATTCTCTTCAAATTCGGTAGTGTTGGTTCATGGATCAAGAAACTCTACCATTCTAAATTTCAAAACGATTGGAAGTAAAATACAGCTTCTATAGGACTAAAGGGCCAAATCGAACGAAAGATATATATGGGAGCTATATCTAAATCTGAACCGATTTGAACCAAATTCAATAGGGTTGCGAAATACTCTAAACTGCAAAATTTCAGAACGATCGGAGTGAAATTGCGACCTGTAGTCGACGAACAACTTTACATGGACAGACGGACGGACGGACAGACATGCTTAAATCGACTCAGCTAGTGATTCTGAGTCGATCGGTATACTTTAAGGTGGGTCTAGCTGTGTTATTTTCAGGTGTTACAAACATCTGCCGTGAAACAAACTTATAATACCCTGTACCACAGTGTGGTGTACACAGAGCCGAAAATACAATGATTTTTTTAACCATGTGTCTGGTTAAATTTTTCATGGTAAATGTTTGATTACGAAGACAAAAATAACCTTATATAAGTTCAAATGTACATGAAAAATGGTTAAGTTAACATTATATATGGTTGGTTTTTTTGAAAGAGAGGCAGAAAAATGTGCGAGATAAACAACAATTCGGCTCTGTTGTGGTCGACGTTTTTCAACTGCTTTGTGTTAGACGAAGTTGAGTATTAAGTTAAACGAAGTTGAAACGAATGCGACTGTCGTCATAAGAGAATTTATCTCGCTCATTGAAAACACCACCAAATGCCAGCTTCGGTGATTGATTGAGTGCGGGAGTTCAGTTGGTGTTGAATAGTCGATGGGACTAGTGCTGTTGTCGGAAGCTGTTGGTATAGAGGTAAGTAGTAAAACATTTTGTAAAGAACTACATTCATAAGTATGTATGTACATATGTGTATTTAAAAAGTGAAATAATAAAATATGTGTGTTAAAAATGTTAATAGTGTTTTGTTCCTGTTTAAATATAGTAAAGGCGAATGTAATATTAATATTATTTTTGTGATTATGCCATTACAATTGTGAAATTCAGTGGTTAAGAGTGGAAAAAAATATGTACACGCTGTCGCATTAACTGAGCATGAAAAAACAACAATGTATGTACGTAAGTATATGCAGCAGCAAGCAAACATACGGAGAGAAGTGATGTGTACGTGTGGGTATGTGTTCATCTTGTCTTTTCGTTTGAACACTTGTGGCTGCTACGCCGTACATACATACGTTAGTTTTTTTTGTTGTGCGATGTTGATACTGTTAAATGTACATACATACATATGTTGTTAGAAGTGCTTTCGTATTACCTACATACATACATATAAACGATGTTTTTGTTTTTTTCTTTTCAGTTGTTTCTTTTTCTGTGGCTTGCGGCTGCTTGTGCTGGGAGTCCGGCCTTGAATCTGTTGGTAAGTTGTGCCAATACTAGAAACTGTTGATAAGCTGTATCAATACTAGTTGTAGTGTGCGAAGTAATTACAGGAAAAGTGGTATGCATGCATACATTTGTTTTTTTATACCCTACTTTAGTAATACGAGGGTATATATCATTTGCAACCGGCCAAAAGTGTAACACATTGAAGGAGTGATCTAAGACCCTAAGTATGTTCAGCGCATATTAGTTTTGGGTCATTTTAAGTCGAATGAGATATGTCCGTCCGTCTGTCTGCTGGCTAGTGCGCACGATAACTCTCGAAAAGAGTAACCGATTCACTTCAAATTTGGTATACGGTAATATTTTTTTCTATCTCCGGTTAAGTTCAAAGATGGGCCGTATTGGTCCATTCCTTCTGGTACCTCCCACACAAAGGGTTAACATTTAGTGAAATATTGATTCTTTAATAACAACTATACCTTGGTCGGTTTACCCGACTGAAACTTTCTTACTTGTTTTTAATATACAATTCAGTGCACTTCCTTGAAGTATCATCCATTGACTTACCCAATCCTTGATTTTTATATCTATTCCGATTATGATTTTGGTGGGACATCGTCTTTCTATCAGATTGCCTTTGTTATTAATCTCCTCTCTCCTATAAGTTTGCCGTAAGATCGGACTAAGCTCAGTACCCCAAACTAAGTGCCTAACCGTCCTGGGCCCTTAATAATCGAAAGATTCAGGGAGTTTACGTGGACGGCACCTTTTGAGCGGGGACTGATCACACGTTGGTCAAGCACAGAAACGTAGGCACTTAACTTATAGTCACAGAGCAGATTTTTCCATCAGATCAGCCCATCGGTAAATGCTTATGCTCTTTGAACTACAGAATTTAGGTAAAAAGTCAAAAGATCTTCTTAGAATTGCACCCTTTTTTACATTTATACTTATATTTTCTAACCTTTTTGTTTTTTTTTTTCTTTTCAGGTGTTTCTTATACATATATATATTAACATATATTTTGTAAATAAAATAAAAAATAAAAATGCGAAAGTTAAATTCTTGTTTTATTTGATATAAATATTAAAAATTATTGAAACAACTACGTTTCTGGTTACATGAAGTAACCACTTAATAGTTAAATTAACAATAAAAAAGGTTTCAATAACAATCTTCATAGTTAATAATATTACCAATTTCATTGTTAAATTGAACATGCATTGTTTCAATAAATTAACTACGAAATGTTAATATTAACAATTTTCATGGTTAAAATATTCAAAAATGCATTATTAAAGTAACAATTATTATTATAATATTAACAATTTTCATGGTTAAAAAATTCAACCATGCAATAGTTAAATTAAATATTATTATTGTTAAGTACCAGTCAACAAGAAAATGTTCAAATTAACCTTATATAACGTAGACTCCAAATCATGTTTATTTATGGTTAAGTTAACCTTATATAAGGTTAATTTTTGGCTCAGTGTAGGGTATAAAAATGCAAATAGCTCTTTCCAGTAGAATCTTTGGTTTAGTAAGCAAGCGTCTTTTTTTTTTTCAAAAAAAAAACTTTTTCCTGGTACAAAAAAACCATAAAAATAGAAAAAAAGTCGAAATTATTAGTAATTATTTTATCACATTTTCAAAAAGCCAGCATGCTAACTAAGAAAACACTGTATATTTGAAAAAAATCTATGGACAGATGTAAAAGTTTGTAAAGGTTAGGGAAATTCAAAAAATCTTGTTTCATATTTTTCCGTTTTAAATGATGTTTTTGCTTATATTGAATTCGCCATATGTGAGAGAGACATATAAGAGACATTGCACTTGTATTTATTTTATGAGGATTGATGTCAGACATTATAAAATTATAGAGAGGACGAGGTTTTATGGCCGTTCGTAAATCTCCATAAAACATGATATGCAACGTGAGAGCTATA
Source organism: Eudasyphora cyanicolor (assembly GCA_963930755.1). Classification (NCBI taxonomy): domain Eukaryota; kingdom Metazoa; phylum Arthropoda; class Insecta; order Diptera; family Muscidae; genus Eudasyphora; species Eudasyphora cyanicolor. The sequence goes on from OZ005735.1 coordinate 241,193,299, forward strand.
TTGGGCTAGATCCGCTCAGATAGAGGGTCATTCAACAATATTTGAGGTTTTTTATTTAGGAAATTTCCATTCAGTTACGCCTTTTAGGGGCATGGACATCCCAGTCGTATATACTCGGTACAGGTAGTAAAATTATATGTACGCAATACAAAGTAGTACGCGGCAGTCTTGAACATATTGGGTGTCTACTTTCGAAGCAAACTATATGTCAGCTAGAGGTACTGCAACTTATGAACCTTAAACCCGGAATTGATGTATGAAATTTCTTATTAATAAATTAGTGTAATTCAGCGCTTTAAAGAGATAAGTCGATTTTCTGAAAAATATTACAAAGTTATATTTCGAAGTATAAGTAAAAGGCAAAGAACTTTTCAATGTGTAAATGATCCCGACAATTTCTGCTACATCTGCGGAAAATATGTAATTAAAAAATCGACGTGCGTTTAGTAAAATAATAGAAGAAATATATGTGCAATATTTTGGTATACGAGTTAAAAATATGAACGAACCGTGAACACCTAGTATTTTGTGTAATTCGTACCATGTAAATCCTACTCGATCGACTAGTGGAAGAATGTGGTAAGTACTTTAAAATTAATGTACATATTACAATGTTTTGTGGAATAAAACGTTTTAATTTTAGACTTCACGTGCAATTTGGAATGCCGATGATTTGGAGACAACCATTCATTCACGATACGGACTGCTATTTTGGCTAAGTTAATAGGTTGGAGTAGGAAGTGTCCAAGTATAGCTAACAGCCTAATAACGGAAACATCATCAAGTTCAATTGAGTACTCAACTCTGAGCGATTCAGGTTTGAGTCAGAAGTCATCGCTTTTAACTCAGTTTCAACTCATTGATGTAGTGAGAGATTTGGAACTGACCAAAGGTAAGGCAGAACTACTTGCATTTGGGATGAAACAGTACAATATTTTGGCCCCAGATGTTAACTTATCATAATAAATAGTCCGTGATATACCTTACAAACAATTTTATACAACTGTGAATAAGAGATGCTTTTGCAAGGACATTCCCGGATTGTTCGTGGAACTTATGGTGATTTCGATTCTGAAAAAAATTTTGCCCCGTCGACGTGAAATTCTGAAAAATATTTGCACCTTTTAGGTGCAACTGATGCTGTCCCTCGAATTAAAATTAGCTTCTACTTTAAAATTTCAAAATTTGGCATATAAGTCCAGTTATCGGGGAAAGGGGCAACGAAAAGGTTGCACTTTTTTGCAGAAAAAAATCCCAATTAATCAAACATACAATTCAAAGGAATGGCTGTTTACTTGTTGGCAGCAGTAAAGAAAGTTTGAAAGCAGTACTTTTTACACAACGGAAATCAGAAACCGTCGATTCCCATTGCTCACGCTGTCAACACTAAGGAATCATACGAAACAATGGGTAAATTGATACATAAAATATGAACAACATGACTGGAAAATTTGTTGCGATTTAAAAGTAGGTGGTATGTTATGCCTCTGGGATAGCCGATATTTTGCTAACACCGCATATTTCTCTGGGGCTCTTTAAAAATTTTGTAAAAACCTAAAGGAAAGATGGCAATTCACTCTCATATTTAAAAAGTTTATTTAAAAGTCTTTCTTTTCAAAAAATCGAAGAAGGAGTTTTTGCTGGGCCTAAAATAAGGCAACTGATGAAAGATGTGAATTTCGAATCATATTTGACTTCGGATGAAACTGCAGCATGGAGGTCGCTTAAGCTTGTAGTTTGATCCAATAAAAGCCAGCAATATGAAACAATCATTCATGATTTGTTAAAAAATTATGAAAAAATTGGTTAGAAATATATTTTTTTATATTTATGTATATAACACATATATATGTATTCTTCCAACTAATTTTTCGCTTTATGTATTCCAACAGGTGTAAATATGTCCCTCCAAATAAATTTCTTGCATTCTCATTTAAACTTTTTCCCCCAGAATCTTGGCGACGTAAGTGACGAACATGGCGAAAGGTTTCACCAAGAATTGAAGTCCATCGAGCGGCGTTACCAAGGGCACTGGGATGAAAGAATGATGGGAGATTATATTTGGTTCCTCATTAGAGAAACCGATTCCGAAATCTTCAAACGTCAACAAAGAACTCACAATTACTTCTAATGAAACGTGTTCATGTAAATAAACTCAAATGTACATAGTATAAATAAAAGTAATAAATAAATCGCTATTTAAAAAGAAATTAAAATTTTTTTTTTTTAAATTCTCTTACCTCTACCAAAAGGGCTATAATTTCCACATTTATCCATAGATTTTTTTCAAATAGGCAGTATTATCTTCGCTAGGATTCAAACTTTTAAAAAATAAAATAAAATCTTTTTTTTCGATTTTTTTCTATTTTTTATGTTATTTTTCGGACCAGGATTTTTGTTTTTTTTTTTGAAAAAAATCTACTTTTTCCAGTTTGTTTAATCACTGTTTCTAAGTGAAAGAGGTGTTTCCAACATTGGTAGCCCACATTAATAGCTTCTATTTAACGACCTTATCGGGCATATACTCCAAAAGTTATTGTGCAAATACTAATTGTATGCCTTCGACGATAATAGTATTTTTAATAAAAAATTCTTTAATAAAAAATTTTTAAAAAAAAAAATTTTTGGTTTTGATTTTATGTAACAGTATGCCACAATCTATACAAAAAAATAATTTTTAGGTCTAGGACGCAAAAAAAATTTTTTTGGCGTAGTGTTATCTAAGTAAGACATTATCAATGTGAGGAGGATCTTGTAAAATCATTCGAAGATAGTTGCCCGCTACGAGAAAGGAGATCTGCCTTTGATAAACCCTGAATGACAGGGCAAAGTCGCTTGATTGGCAATGACGTCCGCAGACTCAAAGAATACAATAAAATCATAAGACTGGCGAAATGTAACTCCTGGAGGCTTTTCTGTGAACAGGTAGACAGCGTTAACAGCATGTCTAAAATGAAAAAGTTCCTCTCAAAACCTCATATCCAAACCGAAACACTGGTGGATGACACGGGGGACTATAGAGGTTACCGTAAGACTCTTGATGAAAACTCATTTTCCGACTGGTAAAGCTGGACCAACAGGGGAACAGTTACAGAATGAAAATGTATTGCATCAAGTACCTATTACGGATATAACAGATGGTATGATTAAAGAAGCGATAAAAAGCTTCTCTCCATTCAAGGCTGAGGGACCGGATGGAATATTTCCAGCACTTCTGCAGAATGAGTTGGATATGTTACCAACTCATCTGGCTGGAGTATTCACTGCATGCCTAACCCATTCTTATACCCCAAATCAAGGGTGGTTTTCATACCAATGCCTGGCAAGGCGAGTTATACGACTCCAAAGTCTAATCGACCCATTAGCATAACGTCTTTCCTGCTAAAAGCAGTGGAGCGAATAACTGATGATAGGGTCAAAAGTAAAATAGCGGATGACAGACTAAAATTCAAACAACACACCTATGTCAAAGGAAGATCAGTGGAAACAACTTTGCATGAGGTAGTGCACCACATAAAAGAGTCCTTCAGTAATTAAATGTATACACTTGTTGTTTGCATAGACATTGAGAGCGCATTTAACAATGTACAGACCGATACACCTATCCAGTCCTTGGACGAGTTTCAGGTTGAACGGGGGCGCTGAAAAACTGGATGAACAATATGCTAAGGAATAGATGGATTATTTGTGGGTCATATGACGTAAAAATTAGAGACGAGGTAAATCGTGGTATAGCTCAGGGAGGCATTTTATCGCCTCTTTAATGGGTTACGACGATACACAGTCTCCTAAAAGCACTCACCAATGAAGGACTTAAACCAGTCTGTTATGCAGACGACGTTGTAATACTTCTAAGGGGCTTTCATCCAAATCTATTATGCAGAAGAGCTGAGGAGGCACTTAACATAGCATAAAACTGGGCACAACCAAGGGGATTAAATGTTAACCCAGACAAAACTGAAATATGTCTATTTACAAGGAAAACGAAGATCCCATGTTTTAAACGGCCTCGATTCCTGAATAAGATAATTGCTTAACTAAACAGGTAAAATACTTGGGAGTAATCTTGGATCAGAAACTGTACTGAAGAAAAAGTTACAAAGGCCCACAGATGTTGGTCGTTGCGCAGAAGAGCTATAGGTTTAAAATGGCGACTACGTCCAAATATGACTAAATGGCTTTACATGAGCGTGATTAGACCAAAAATCACCTACGCCTGATCAGTGTTGTGGACATCAATGGAGAAGAAGTGCACCGTAATAATTTTGCAAAAAAATCAACGTATGTGCTGTCTAGGCATAAGCGGGGCATTTAGAACTGCACCAACAAAAGCGTTGAAGACTATACTGTACATCCAACCAATAGACATCCGTTTAAAGTATGAGGCAGCCCTCACAGCAAGACGTCTACAAGTGATGGGTGAATGGATAAATCGAGACCACAAGTCGTACCATCAGAAGATTTTAGAATATCTAGTTGGTCACATTCAAACGCCAGAAATCTCCGACCGCATTCCTGAAGTGCCAGACAGACGCTCCTGGGAAAATGGAACTTTGGCCCATGTGCCAAGGGGGACCAGCTGCTACACGGATGGGTCCAAGCGAGGAGGAAGGACGGGTCTGTGACTTTTTATTGATGAACCAGAAGTCGAACTTCACTTCCGCCTCCCTGACCATAACACGGTATTTCAAGCAGAAGTTCGAGCAATCACGGAGTGTGTGAACTGGCTCAGTAACACCACAAAGCCTAAATATGCCAACATCTTCACAGATAGCCAAATATACTCGTAGCGATTAAAACAATAACATCGGAAAGGGTCAAATCCAGAACTGTGTTAGATAGTAAAAGAACGATAAATGATTACTCAGCCCATGGTCAATTGCGCATTTGCTGGGTATCAGGACACAACGGAGTGATTGGAAATGAACGGGCAAACAGCTTGGCTTCAAAGGGCAGAGAACTTCGAGTAATAAGCATGGAAAATTGGAAACCTTTTGAAGCCACGAATAATGAGTTGAAGCACTGGCCAATGATGGCTCACAAAACTGTGTGGAATAGCGCAACAGTAGCAGCACCTGCAAATATACTGTGGGGTGACCCAAATAAAAAGAAAACAAGAAGTTTTCTGGAACTAAACAAGATCGAGATTAGTAAGATGATGAGTGCTCTAACGGGATACTCAAGCTTACAAGCACATCTTCATCGCATAGGACTAGCAAGAAACGACGAATGCAGGGCATGCGGCTTTCACACATGCAAGATCCCAACATTTCGGGTCCGACATAATACCAGACTTGACTCATCTCAGAGGATATGACTGGTATATACTGAGAAAATTCGTGTCTAGTACCGATTTTCTGTAAATCGTGAGGTATAAAAAGATCATAAATAAGGAGCGCACAACAGGCCGAACCACTGGCTTAAGTGTATGTTCATGGACATGAGACGTTTGAACGCCTCCTCTCTTCAACCTAACCTAACCTATATATATACCAGTAAGGAAAGGCTAAAGTCGGCCGGTGCCGACTATATGATACCCTACACCACTCTCGTAATATTGAATAACTCTGATATATAAATTTTGTAATTCATGTATAAATTGTTTACATAAATTTACTTTTGGGACATTTTATACTTAAATAATACCCTGTACCACAGTGTGGTGTTAGGTATAACAACGATTGGATCTAAAGAGCCAAATCGGATGAAACATATATATGGGAGCTATAGCTAATAACCGATTTTCTTCAAATTCGGTAGTGTTGGTTCACGGATCAAGAAACTCTACTATTCTAAATTTCAACACGATTGGACGTAAAATACAGCTTTTATAGGACTAAAGGTCCAAATCGGACGAAACATATATATGGGAGCTATAGCTAAATCTTAACCGATTTTCTTCAAATTCGGCAATGTTGGTTAATGAATAAAGAAACTCTACCATTCTAAATTTCAAAACGATTGGATGTAAAATACAGCTTTTATAGGACTAAAGGGCCAAATCGGACGAAACATATATATGGGAGCTATAGCTAAATCTTAACCGATTTTCTTCAAATTCGGCAATGTTGGTTCATGGATCAAGAAACTCTACCATGCTAAATTTCAAAATGATTGGATGTAAAATACAGCTTCTACAGGACTAAAGAGCAAAATCGGACGAAACATATATATGGGAGCTATAGCTAAATCTTAACCGATTTTCTTCAAATTCGGCAATGTTGGTTCATGGATCAAGAAACTCTTCCATTCTAAATTTCAAAACGATCGGATGTAAAATACAGCTTCTATAGGACTAAAGGGCCAAATCGGACGAAAGATATATATGGGAGCTATATCTAATTCTGAACCGATTTCAACTAAATTCAATAGCGATCTCAACAGCCGCGAAATACTCTAAACTGCAAAATTACAGAACGATCGGAGTGAAATTGCGATCTGTAGTCGACGAACAACTTTACATGGACAGACGGACGGACGGACGGACAGACAGACATCGTTAAATCGACTCAGCTAGTGATTCTGAGTCGATCGGTATACTTTAAGAAAGGTGGGTCTAGCTGTGTTATTTTCAGGTGTTACAAACATCTGCCGTGAAACAAACTTATAATACCCTGTACCACAGTGTGGTGTAGGGTATAAATATATATATATAATAGGGCGGGTCAAAAAAAAATATTGCGGTTGTCCGCATCTCAAATGAAAGCTTGTTTTGTTTAATGAATATCCCCCTAATATATATAGGCTTTATCTTGAGCCGCCAGTGAGCTAGAGCGATATTACATAACCTCTAAAATTCATGTTTTTCTTGAAAATGTCGGACATCATTGACTCAATCGGGAGCATTTCCATGTGTGCAGCTAGAACTCGTTACTCCGCTTCTAACGATACCAAAATTACGCTCTTAAATCGTGAATATCTTTGGTTCTATTATCGCGAGAATCACAATATTGGTATCGTTAGAAGCGGAGTAGCGAGTTCTAGCTGCACACATGGAAATGCTCCCGATTGAGTCAATGATGTCCGACATTTTCAAGAAAAGCATGAATTTTAGAGGTTATGTAATATCGCTCTAGCTCACTGGCGGCTCAAGATAAATCCTACATATATTAGGGGGATATTCATTAAACAAACAAGCTTTCATTTGATATGCGGACAACCGCAATATTTTTTTTTGACCCGGCCTAATATATATATATATACTGGTTAGGTTATATATATGCTATATATATATATATATATATATATATATATATACTGATCGATATTTTTCAGCATGCTTCGCCACGCCCTTCATCTGTAACAGTTTTTCGCTATTGTAGATGAATAAGCCACAATATCGAAATACCATAGCTGTCGGGCAGTTCGTTCAGTGGTGTGACATTACGAACTATGAGCAGCACCAGCAGTTCTATCGAATAAATTCGTTTAATATTTTCTTAGAATTGATTAACCACTATATAACATAAATATCCTGCTATACATCAAATCGTATACACATGTACATTATTATCAATCATTGCGATACAATGAATCACATTTTTTGACCTAGTCATTTTTTTATTTTATCAATATTTTTTCAACACCTGTGATATGAAATATTTTGTGCAAAAGTATGAATGCGATCACGAATTTATTTAGAACAACACGAGATATTTTTACTTCACTTCCCTGCCAAAATGCCTAACAAATCGTTTTAGAAATCCATTGTGTATTGACATTAGTTACACACAATAGGGTGGAGCAAAATTTATTAGCAATTCTATTGCAAAACTATTTTCTTCTTTTTCCTTTATTATTCCTCGTGGGAACATAGGGCATCAACAATACATTTATGTATATCTTAATCTATCATTTACAATACTTTTGATATCAATACAATTTTTAATTATCGTATGTAGCGTTCTTCTCCATGTTATATTACAGCGACCTGGCCGTCTGCTGCCTTGGGGATTCTATTCCAAAGCTGTCCTATTAATCGATTCTGAGAGTATGACCTATACATTTCCTTTTTCATTCTTTTTATCTGACTTCCGACTGGCTCCTCATTTGCAAGTTTATTCGTCGTTTTTAATCCTATCAGTACCTTTGTAACGCGTAATGGTCTGATGTACAAACATGCGTAAATGTCGTAAATGGCGTAGCTCATTAACAATGGCTGGTTGATTTCCAGCCAAATACAAAGAAACAAAACTGTTACGTTTGAATTCCAATTCAATAACTTGTTTACTCGTACAATGTAAAACTATATGATTCTGGCTTATACGGGGTGTTTTTGTAGACGTGTTGTTTTCAATCTGGCAATACTTTTTTCGGAGTCCAAAAAACACTTTCCAGTCGACCCACGACCTTGACACCCATGAGCAATATTTTAGCTCTCATTAAGAGCTATCTTTTTACCATTGACCGATTCCCGATCCGACGTACCGGAATCATCGGTCCATATTTCTTCAAAAATGATGCCGGTGAGAACGTAACCGTCAATGGCAACCGTTATCTTGCCATGATAACCGACTATTTGATGCCTGAAATTGAACCTAGTGATCTCGGCGACATTTGGTTTCAACAAGGTTATCCCCTCACCTTATATCATTTACTACGAACCAAAAGTGTAACACATCGAAGGAGTGACCTAAGACCCTAAGTATGTTCGGCGGATATCCGTTTTGGGTCATTTTAAGTCGAATGAGCAATGTCCGTCCGTCTGTCTGTCTGTCTGCTGGCTGGTGCGCACGATAACTCTCGAAAGAAGTAACCGATTGACTTCAAATTTGGTATGTGGTAATATTTTCCTCTATCTCCGGCTAAGTTCGAAGATGGGCCATATTGGTCCTCTCCTTCTAGTACCTCCCCTACAAAGGGTTAACATTTAGTGAAATATTGATTATTTAATAACTTCTATACTACTTATTTGAATCCTCTGAAATTCTACACATAGTATTAGTTTATTGGTCACTATTACCTCGAGAAAAAAGGCGAAGTTGCCACGCCCCTTTTGGTACCTCCCCCACATATGGACAATTTTGAACCAAAAGTTAATAGCTTATAACTTTATTACCAGTGCATACAATGACTTCAATATAAATAAATTTACTAATATTTTTTGAGACTCAAGCTGAGGGGATTCATTAGTCGGAACTTTCTTACCCGACTGAACTTTCTTACTTTTTTATTTTTTTTCGTACTTTTTTTTTATTGTTACAATCGAATTCCTACCAATTATTTTCCTGGGTGTGTTGGTGGGGTTTTGGGCTGGCTTTTTTTAACGTGTGGTTTTCAATCTGGCGGTACTTTTTTTGGAGTTGGTCTTTTTGACAGCTGTCACTTTATCTATGCTTAGTTTGGTTTACCATTTTATAATGAATGGACTTATTCCGGAACAACGTTTGAAAAATCGAAAATGCTGCAAAAAGTGGTCGAAAATTGGGCCTCTCGGCTGGAATTTATTCGAGTCTGGCACTGCGGCCTTTTGCCCGAAAATTAATAGATCAGACTAGTCTTGGTATTTCGTCCATAACTTTTACAAATATTGAGTCTCCCAAAAAATGTTTACTGTTCTGGATTTGTGAGAGTGCGACTATTCTGTGAAAATTTGAAGAAAATCAAGGGAAGCCGTTTTTCTACAAAGGTTTTTTCAAAAAAAACTTACGTAATTTTTTTTTTTAAAAAATCCAAAATTTTTCCAAAAAACAAGGTAAACTTTGCTAAAATCGGTTCATTCGTTCGAGAGCAATTACAAATTTCTTAAAACACAAAAACTCATTTCTTTAAGTTTTTCAAAAATTAAAATGCCCATACATTTTTTTAAAAAAAAAAAATTTAAATAAAAAATGATAGAGGTATCTTAGTTACCTATTTGTAACTGCTTAAAAACATTTTAGCCAAAAATAAACTACATAGGTCGATATTAAATATTCTGAACCGGAGCTATATCAAAACATTGACCGATTTGGCCAATTTGCAATCCCAAATTATTCAGTTTTATTATCAAAATAATCGTTCTCCAATTGCAACTTTTCGTGCGCTAAGTCCATTCTTTTTAAAAACCAAAAAAACATTTTCCAGTCAACCTACGACCTTGACACCCATTGGCAATATTTTATCTCTCATTAAGAGCCATATTTTTGCCATTGACCGATTACCGATCCGACGAACCGTTAAGGAGCTAGAGCAAAAATAAACTTTCCGTTCACATTTGAAAATTATGCTGTCCATTTTTTTAAATCCAAAAAAAACACTTTCCAGTCGACCTACGACTATAACACCCATGAGCAATATTTTAGCTCTCGTTAAGAGCTATCTTTTTGCCATTGACCGATTGTGGCTACGTGCCACACTGCAAATGAAACAATTGAATTGTTGCGAGCAAAGTTTGGAGATTCGATTATTTCAAGAAATTGTGATATTGAATGGCCTCCAAGAAGTTGTGATTTAACACCATTAGACTATTTCTTGTGGGTTATTTGAAGTCATTGGTCTTTCGAAATAAACCAGACTCTCTTCAAGCTTTACAAATCAATGTTGAACGTGTCATTCATGACATACGACTTGATTAAGTGGAAAAAGTGTTCGAAAATTGGGTTCATCGAATTCGTTCCTGCAGAAGAAGTCGTGGAGTCCATTTGAATGACGTTTTATTTAGAAGTTAATTTTATCGATTGTACTTCACATAAAATAAAAAACTTTTGAATTTCCTTAACAATAAGTGTGTTTTTTTTTTTTTCAAAGAAATCATATCACTCTTATTGGAAAAACCTATATATATATAAGAAATATTTCTACCAATTGTTATCAACCTAGCTCTATTATTACGGACTGTAGCGTGATTACAAGAGACGGACGGACGGACATGGCTAAATCGTCTTAGAATTTTGCGACGATTAAGAAAATATATACGGGTTTTCCAACAAGAGGTGTTATTTTGAATCACCCGGTATTTCGGTAGCTGTCACTTTTAAAGCTTTTATTCTTTGACATTTGACAAGTAGAAACTACGCCATTACTAAAAGTGGAACGATACACGATTCAACAACGCATTGAAATTATTAAAATTCGAAAATCATCGAAAATCATCTTGACTGATGAGGCCCATTTCCACCTCGGTGGCTACGTCAACAAGCAATATTGTCGCATCTGGGGCTCGGAAAACCCAAAAGTTATTGTTGAGAAGCCTCTCCATCCTCAACGTGTGACTGTTTGGTAAGGTTTATGGTCCCCGCCGAACTTTTTCGAAAATGAGGTTGTATCAACAGTTACGGTGAATGGATTGCGCTATCGACAGATGATGAATGATTTTTTATGGTCAGAGTTGGATGGTATTGATCTGGACAACGTTTACTTTCAACAAGACGTGCCACACAAGCACGTACCGCCGTGTTATCTCTCGAAGAGGTCATCACAATTGACCACCGAGATCTTGTGATTTAACACCTTGCGACTTCTTCCTTTGGGGCCACGTAAAAGATAAGGTCTACGCCAACAGCCCAGCATCGATTCAAGACCTCAAAGATGGAATTCGTGAGGCTATCGAGGACAGAGGGCAGCCGCTTTGCGATTTGGTTATGGAAAATTTCATGAAAAGGATATGGTCCTGTAATCGTGGTCGTGGTGGCCATTTGGCTGATGTTGTTTTTCATTATCAACGGCATACCTTCCTCTTTATCATGAAATAAACATCCGATCATTTATCTCAAAAAATTGAATTTTTCTGTGAATACAAAAATAACACCTCTTGTTGAGAAACCCGGGGTCTCAGAGCAATATTTAGAGGTGTTACAAACGGAGTGTCAAAATGAGTATACCCCCCATCCTATGGTGGAGGGTATAAAAACGGGCAGACAAATACACGCAATTTTGTACGGTGTATTGCCTTTAAAGCACCTACACTTCATTGAAAATGTGCGTTACTGCCACACGCTTTTGGTACATCGCAAAGTTATGATGGACACCGACTTTGAAAATGTGGGTTGTGGGAAAAACACTTTAAAGTTTTTCTGACGTACTGAGTCACGAATGAGTTGCTTAGGCTACTGTATCTTCGTTAGTTTTGCTCCGATTCATCACAAATTTTCACACAATATTTTTAGAAGGTTCTCCATTAAAATTATATTAAAAAAAATAATATTAAAAAAATTCAAAACAAGTAAGAAAGTTCAGTCGGGTAAACCGACCAATGAATCCACTCACCTTTAGTCTCAAAAAATATTAGTAAATTTATTTATTTTTTGTTTTATTTAAATTATTATCAATTTAAATTGCATTTAATAACTTTAAAGTATGTACTGGTATTAAATATCACAGCTGTTTACTGTTGCTGTAAAATGGTTCAATTGTGTCGGAGGTACCAAAAGGGGCGGACCAATAGCGGCCATTTTTTCTGGACTCTGGGTACTATAAAAGCATTACACTGTACAAAATTTCGAGTATTTGTATGCAATGGGTATAAATTTATAAGCTGGTAACTTTTGGTACAAAATGGCCCATTTGTGTGGGAGGTACCAAAAGGAGCGTGGCAGTAATGCCAATTTTCCACTGTATTGTAGGTACTATTAAACCATTACACTGTACAAATTTTCAAGTCTTTGTATGCACTGGTAATAAAGTTATAAGCTATTAAATTTTGGTTCAAAATTATCCATTTGTGTGGGAGGTACCAAAAGGGGCGAGGAAACTTCGCCCATTTTTCTCGACTAATGAACTAATACTATGTGTAGAATTTCAGAGGATTCAAATAAATAGTATAGAAGTTATTAAATAATCAATATTTCACTAAATGTTAACCCTTTGTGGGGGAGGTGCTAGAAGGAGTGGACCAATATGACCCATCTTCGAACTTAGCCGGAGATAGAAGAAAATATTACCACATACCAAATTTGAAGTCAATCGGTTACTCCTCTCGAGAGTTATCGTGCGCACCAGCCAGAAGACAGACGGACATTGCTCATTGGACTTATAATGACCCAAAACGGATATCCGCCGAACATACTTAGGGTCTAAGGTCACTCCTTCGATGTGGTACACTTTTGGTTCGTAGCAAATGATATATACCCTCCTCTCTAAGGTGAGGGGATAAACAAATGTATAAACATTACCCACCCCTTAAGTCAGTAAGGATATGTCCGTCCGTCTGCCTGGTTGGTACGCACGATAACTCTCGAAAGGAATAACCGATTGACTTCAAATTTTGTAAGTAGTATTATTTGCTTTTCTATCTCAGTCTAGTTCAAATATGGGTCATATTGGTCAAACCTGCTAGTACCTCCTCAACAAAGTTACCGCATCCCTTTTGGTACCTCACACACAAAGGGACAATTGTACAAAAAGTGCATAGCTTATAACTTTAATACCAATGCATACAAATACTTGAAGTTTTGTACAATATAATGACTTTACAGCACCTAAAGTCTGGTGTAAAATGGGCCTAATTATCACGCCCCTTTTGGTACCTCCCAAACAAATTAGCCAAATCATACAAGAATTGAATATATCATAACTTTAAGACCAGTACACATAACCACTTGCAATACAGTGCATTGCAATATCTTTGTAGTATCTACGGTTCGGCTCAAAATAGCCGTCCTTGTCGAGCCCCTTTTGCTACCCGCCACATAAATTGACAGATTCATTCGAATATAATTTTCCCATAACTTCTGTGGCATTCATCTAATAGTTTTCATATTCTTTATCATAGATAGCTCTTGTAATGACTACAGACTGACAAGGAATGAGCAATATATTTCCGTCATTCTAGCTCCCACACAAAGTCCAAAATTCCATATAAAGCGTGATCCATTTTAAAGTTTCCATACTTTTTTAAAGAAAAAAACACAGAAAATTCAAATTGAATGGGGAATGTTTATTATCATTTGAAAGAACATTCTTTGGCATTTATTTTTTGAAGATTATGTCTATCATTAAGTCTCAGATGGTCCATCCGTTGAGTCCAATTTTCGATGACTCGTTTGAGCATTTCGACTGGTAACTGGCGAATGACGCGTGATGTTTTGCTCCAAAACCTGAATCGAAGCTGGTTTGTACGCATAAACTTTAGACTTTACATATCCCCACAGGAATAAAGTCCAACGGTGTGATATAACACGATCTTGGTGGCCAATCGACCGGCCCAAAACGTGAAATTATCTGCTCACCGAAGTGTTCTCTTAATAAATCCATTGATTGATGCGATGTGTCGGAAGTGGCGCCGTCTTGTTAAAATCAAATGTCGCCGAGATCACGAGCTTCAATTTCAGGCATCAAATAGTCGGTTATCATGGCACGATGACGGTCGCCATTGACGGTTACGTTCTCACCGGCATCATCATTTTGAAGAAATATGGACCGATGATTCCACCGGCCCACAAACCACACCAAACCGTTGTTTTTTCTGGATGAAGTGGCAGCTCTTGAATCTCTTTAAGTTGCTTTGCTTGTTTACATACCCATTGAGCCAGAAATGGGCCTCATCGCTGAACAAAATTTGGCTCGAAAACGTCGGATCTTCTTGGAACTTTTCAAGAGCCCATAGAGCGAAGCGATGTCGCTTGGGAAGGTCGGGCGGCTTTAGTTCTTGCACAAGCTGTATTTTGTATGCTTTCAATTTAAGATCTCGACGTAAAATGCGCCAAGTCGTTCCTTACGTCAGTCCGAGTTGCTGCGAACGGCGCCGAATCGACTCTCCACGGTCTTCGTGTACACTCTCAGCTACGGCCGCTACATTTTCTTCACAGCGTGGTCTATTCGGTCGAATATTATCCAATAATGAATGCTGGGCCTCAAGATGGGTGATGGTGTTGCGAATAGTACGCTCAGTAGGCCGATTATGTTGACCATAAGTTGAGCGAAGTGCACGAAACACATTCATCAGAGAACGTGAATTTTCGTAATAAAGTTGAACGATTTGTAAACGTTGTTCAGGCGTAAGTCTTTCCATGATGAAATGCCAAACAATACTTAACAAAAATAACATGACAGCATGACACGACTCACACGTGATCTGTCAAAAAAAGGCTATTGAAAAAAGTATCTCTATTTGGATCACCCGTTACATTACTCTCAAAGTGAGGATACTTATCCTGACTGAAATTTTCGCACTTCTTCCTAGTTAGGACATTTTCAATCCTAATTCTGTTCAAAATCAGTCCACCCTACTGCAGAAACCGGCATATATGTATGAATATTTCATTTCCACTTTAACCGCATTCATAATTTATGAACTTTTGAACACTTGTGAGTGCAGGCGCATGCGCGCATGAAGTTCAGAATTATTACTGCGGCATAACACCTTTTTGCGTCTTTTCGTGTTTTTCGACGAAGTGTGAGAGTGTGTGTGTGTGTGAATGTGAGTGGTGCGAACGTCGTCGACAAACTTCAATCAAGAACCCAATTCAAATCGCAGCTATTGTTGTTGGTGGCTGCCTTTTGTCGCCGTTGTTAAAGTTCAGCCTCAGCTAAGGTTAAAACGTGAGTTCAGATAGATAAGACCATAACACCAGACGACGTCCGCCACCACCACAACCAACCGCTCCGCAAAGGGAGTCCGTTTGGAGCTTGTTTCTGTTATTTTTTTGGGCTAAATATTTTTCACAGGAAAACATTTCCAAGATAGTCAAATGACATATGCTTTAGATTTATAGGACATACTCGTAAACCTATGTATATATACGAGTCTGAGCAAAGATCATGAAAACTCCAAAACACCTTTCCTGGAATGTTTCATCGTCGCGAGATTTAAGCGAATTGATAAAATAAAGTTTGCGTGAATATAGAAAACATTTCATAATTATTTTCGGACAAAATCATCTGCTTTTCAACACGAAATATTCAATTTATTTCATTCTCAACCGTAGTCTGCAGACATATCAATATTTTTTTTTATATGACTGACACTTTGTTGGCGACAGTCAATAACAGCAAAAACAACAACTACTACTACTGCCAACTAATAATATAAAATTGTTTAAATGGGACCTAAAACATTATTGGCGCGCCAAAAGAAAACTTATTCATAAAACTGCTAAAATCCTGAACACTCAATCCAGGTCCAGTTTGCAAGAAGCCTTTTTCATAAATGGCTTTTATTGGGACAAAAATTGCCACTGATCGCCATCAAACACCTGCAGATTTGTCTGCGTTTCGTTTTCATTTAAAACCTTTTTTGTTTGTTTGTTTTTTTATTTGCATCACATTGGACTATCAAAAAGTAAATTCGCACTTTTAAGTCATAAAATTGAATGTGTTTAACGTAAAAAGTATTGTTGTTTCTTTTGAAGATGTTGGCCATTAATGCAGATGATTTTTTTTTTTTGAGGGAATCTTTTAACAGCGTGTTGTCCTAATCTCAACAATATTAATAATCTTAATGATAGCACTGCAGGAGTTTGAACACACACACACTCACACGTATATCTTGCCATTGTCATTTTTACTCATGAATGAGTTGCGCCTGCGCACATTTTGAATTTCAAAAACGTTGTGGTTTTGAATTTAGCCTTAATTAAGTATGAAATGGAATTAATGTTTCGCATAAACTGTGTTTGCTTTTTTATACGAACAATCATTTTCGGGCTGGGGGGTATTCTCAGTTCAATTCTGTTCAGAATATTGTTGATATTCTTAGTTTAAGGAGAAAAACGAACGTCATTCATGTGAATTAATATATATTTACCCTTTTAAATTGTATTTATTGGAACTCGGTTTATGAAATTAAATAGGAGATATTTCTAGTAATTCGATTAAAATCGATAAAACTTTAATGTCCCGATAAATAAAGAAATTCATTTTATGTCATTTTTCATTAATGTTCTATAACTACCACTTCGCACTTCCTACGCTTCAAAGAATAAAAGACTTAAGAAACGAACTCGGTTATTGCAACTGAATTCTTTAGCAATGTTCGTTTCTTAAGTCTTTCATCTAGTTAGGCAATTAATATAGATATTTTCACTAAAATGTTTTAAGTGGATAATAAATTCACGCACTATATATGAAAATGTTATACGTCAGTGAAGATACACTGACACCGTTTTATAGGACAATCTCGCATAAGTATCTCATAGTTGGAAGAACATTAACAAATGTCTTTAATGCTGCATTTTTATGTAAAAACTAGCAAATATTCGCTGCTTCCCATGCGAACATTTATAAATACTCGTATCATTGATGTTAAAAGTAGTAGATAAAGTGGAGAGTTTTTATTACCCTTTATCTTCGTGGTTTTCCTGATCTCCAACAGAGAAATTCCCTCTAAAATACTTTGCATTCAAATAGTCTGGTTGATCTATGAATACTGTGCTTTTTATTATCATTCAGCCATGTTGTAGTTCACAAAACGACTCTATCAATCGTAACCAATTCAATGTTCCGATTTAAATGTAGTCCACTCTTTCAATTTGTATACCCTCACTTTAGTGATACGAGGGTATACTTTACTCACAAAGTGACAATAACGCTCATTTTTCACTGGACTGTAGGCACTATAAAAGCATTACACTGTACAAAATTGCAAGTATTTTTAGTATTTTAGTATTAATTTTATAGGCTGTTAACTTTTGGTGCAAAATGGTGCATTTGTGTGGGAGGTACCAAAAGGGGGTGTGGAAACTTCGCCATTGATAGTTGGAGTTGATAGCAACTAATAAACAAATACTATGTGTGAAATTTCAGAAGAATTCGAATAAGTAGTATAGAAGTTATTAAAGAATCAATATTTCACTAAATGTTAACCCTTCGTGGGGGAGGTACTACGAGGAGTGGACCAATATGGCCCATCTTCGAAATTAGCCGGAGATAGAAAAAAAATTATCGCATACCAAATTTGAAGTCAATCGGTTACTCCTTTCGAGAGTTATCGTGAGCACCAGCGAGCAGACAGACAGACGGACGGACAAACGGGCATTGCTCATTTGACTTAAAATGACCGAAAACGAATATCCGCCGAACATACATGGGGTCTGAGGTCACTCCTTCGATGTGTTACACTTTTGGTCCGTAGCAAATGATATATACCCTCGTATCACTAAAGTGAGGGTATAAAAATAAACCGATCTACTTGTTTTCGTCTCAATCACCTACAATGCGTATATCACATAAATGTTGATACACTCATATTGATATCTCCATTCTAAAAAATGCTAAGACTTAGCATGTTTTTAGGGAAATTGCATTTTTAATTCCTAAATATTCCAAAATATATTCAGTCAAAATTTGGTGTTTATCCGTCAACAAAATCAAAAGTTATTCACAAAATAGTAAAGGTCATTCGCTTCGCATTATAAAGGAATTCCTCTCCTGAAAAACTACTATTTTGCACTTAACATAGTTTAGAATGGAGGTATCGATGTGTGTGTAGCAAAGTTCGTTAATCTTTGAAAGTTTAATAATATTGACTCCAATAACTTACAAAACAAATTTCGTTCTTCTAAGATAAACAGATTTCGAGATGTTTATTATTCAAATATTGCCAATCTCACATAATCTTCCCCACCCACCTTTGGTAAAATTGCTAATATTCACTCCAATAACTTACAATCCAAATTTCAAACTTTTACGATTAATAGTTTCCGAGATATAACACTTTCAATAATACTACGCCCACTATTGCTACACCCACCTATCCGATCCCGCCCATTTTCATAGACGTCTTCGATAATGACTCCACTAACGTATTTGCCAAATTATATTCTTCTACTATTAACGCTTTCTTATAAAGGGTGGTTAATTTTTAAGGGCCGATGTTGATTTTAAATAAAACACACATTATTTAGGAAATTATTGTCATTTCTTGTTATACCCTCACTTTAGTGTGACGAGGGTATATATAATTTGCTACGGAAAAAAGTGTAACACATCGAAGGAGTGACCTAAGACCCCAAGTATGTTCGGCGGAAATCCGTTTTGGGTAATTTTAAGTCGAATGAGCAATGTCCGTCCGTCTGTCTGCTGGCTGGTGCGCACGATAACTCTCTAAAGGAGTAACCGATTGACTTCAAATTTCGTATGTGGTAATATTTTTTTCTATCTCCGGCTAAGTTTGAAGACGGGTCATTTTGGTCCACTCCTTCTGGTACCTTCCCCACAAAGGGTTAAAATGTTGTGAAATATTGATTCTTTAATAACTGCTATTATACGTATTCGAATCTTCTGAAATTCCACACATAGTATTAGTTTGTTAGTCGCTATCAACTCGAGGAAAATGGGCGAAATTGCCACGCCCCTTTTGGTACCTCCCACACAAATGCACCATTTTACACTAAAAGTTAAAAGCTTATAACATTAATACCAGTGTTTAGAAATACTCGAAATTTTGTACAGTGTATTGCTTTTATAGTGCCTACAGGCCAGTGAAAAATGGGCGTTATTGCCGCTCCCCTTTTAGTACCTCCCACACAAATGTATCATTTTGCACCAAAAGTTAACAGCTTATAACATTAATACCAGTGTATAAAAATACTTGAAATTTTGTACAGCGTAATGTTTTTATAGTGCCTACAGTCCATTGAAAAATGGGCGTTATTGTCACGCCCCTTTTGGTACCTCTCCCACAAAGGTACCATTTTGCACCAAAAGTTAACAGTTTATAACATTAATATCAGTGTATACAATTACTTGAAATTTTGTACAGTGTAATGCTTTTATATATTCCAGAGAAAAATGAGCGTTATCACCACGCCCCTTTTTGTACCTCCCACACAAAATGGCCAAATTATACCACAATTTAATATCTCAACGTTAATATACCAGTCCATATAAACGGTTACAATTCGGCACTGTGCAATGTATTT
Source organism: Eudasyphora cyanicolor (assembly GCA_963930755.1). NCBI lineage: Eukaryota > Metazoa > Arthropoda > Insecta > Diptera > Muscidae > Eudasyphora > Eudasyphora cyanicolor. The sequence goes on from OZ005735.1 coordinate 241,213,077, forward strand.
AAAGTATCTGCTGTTCAGCGAAATATAGGCGTATTTCTTAAACACCTTCTGGTACCTCCCACAAAAATTGACAGAATAATTTGTGTAATATTCAATATTACATTACTCACAAAGTGAGGGTATACCTTAGTCGGTTTACCCGACTGAAACTTTCTTACTTGTTATTATGATAATATTGGTATGGTTCAATTATGTATGGAGCAAAATATCGGCCAAATGGCCGCCGCGACCTCGGCGGTACACCTCCATCCGATGGTCCAAATTTTCGATGACGCTGAGGCATAATTGAGATTCTATGCCGTTAATGTGCCGAATTATCTTATCCTTTAGCTCTTGAATTGTTGCTGGCTTATCGACGTACACCTTTTCTTTCAAATAACCCCAAAGAAAGAAGTCCAACGGTGTCAAATCACATGATTTTGGCGGCCAATTGACTTTGATTGATTGAATTTGTTGCGCAAAAGAGCCATTGTTTCGATAGCTATGTGGCAAGTGGTACCGTCCTGTTGAAACCACATATTGTCCACATCCATATCTTCCAATTGGGGCCATAAAAAGTTCGTTATCATGTACGATAGCGAACACCATTCACAGTAACTGCCGGACCGGCCTCATTTCGAAGAAGTATGGCCCGATGACGTCGCCAGCCCATAAGCCGCACCAAAAGAACTGGGCGAGCATGCATAGGTGTTTTCACATCTCCTACAGACCCGGTTGCTGAAATTTGCGCACAATTCTCCCGATTGCGAACAAATTTGGTCGATTATACTGATCAAAAAAACATCACGAAGTGCACGAAATGCATTTTGATTTGAACGCCCATTTTCGTAAAAGGCTTCAAAAACTTTAACGCGTTGCTCGATTGTGTATCTTTCCATGGTTCAAATCGAGTTAGTCTGAAATTGAGAAATGTCAAATGAAATGTAGAAAAAACTGGACGTTTAGGTGTTGTTTATTCATTCATTCAACATCGGCCCTTACAATTTAACCACCCTTTGTTTAAACCAGTAAGGAAAGACCAGAAAGTCGGGCGGGTCGACTATATAATACCCTACACCTCTCTAACAATGCGAAAATGTGCATTGCAATAAGAACTTGCCAGTGTTCATACATGTAATAATAAAACTCTCTCTGCCGAATTTCGTACTGATTGGATATAAAACACGGTTTCTACAGCGCTTACATGTCAAATCGGATGAAACAAATATATGGGGGCTATATCTAAATCTGAACTGCATTTCCCCCAATTTGGTAGTGTTCTTTTATGTAATAAGAAAATTCTATCTGCCGAATTTCGTACTGATCGGATATAAAACACGGTTTCTATGTACAGCGCTTATATATCAAACCGGGGGTAACATATATATGGGGGCTATATCTAAATCTGAACCGATTTTGACCAATTTCAATAGGGATCGTGCTTGGGCAAAAAGAGCACTGTGCTAAGTTTCATAACAATCGGAGAATAAATACGACCTGCACTTTGATCACAAAAATACATGGACAGACAGACAGACGGACATGGCTAAATCGACTCAAAAAGTGATTCTATGGGCGTTACAAACAAATGCACAATGTCATAATACTCTGTACCACCGTGTGGTGTAGGGTATAAAAATAACTCAGTCCAGCTGGATCATAAGTTTATTCTACAAAAATGAACTAGTAATTATGCCCTTTCAGGATTGTAGGGTAGCTATTCTGTTCCGATCAAAAAGTCTTAAATTGTTGGACAGTGTTATTGTCATAAAACTTTGTAATTTTGAATACAGGGTTGCCCATATTCGACGGACCCATGTTTTTTTGGGCCCATTCCAATCGACGAGGCTTGTCCGCAGGCAACAATCTTTGCGTCAATTGAATTTTGTACGGGAACAAATGCAAATCAACGCGAATAATCCATTGTAAAGTGGACCGAGCCATGCCCAACTGCTGAGAACGGCGTTTTTGGGATGTTCTTGGGGACCTCTCAACACTGGCTCGTACGGCAGCGATATTCTCTGCCGATCGTCTTGGTCGACTTTTATTTGGCCTCTTCGGATTAGAAAGAGCCTCACCAGTCGAAAATTTTTCGTATAAACGCTTAATGGTGTTCTTAGAAGGCGCACTTCTCACATTTTTTAATATTTTAAAATCACGTTGAGTTTTCGCAATTGACTTCTTCTGTTGAATGTAAATTTCAACTATTTCGCGTGGCGTGTATTGTTCCATGGTAAAAATCTGCTTGGACTGACGCTTCAAACGCGGTATGTCATTAAGCGATCTGACATCTCTGTCAAAAGTTATGGCGTTGCCAGATGGGTCCGTCGAATATGGGAGACCCTGTACATTTCCAATAACCATAACCTGAAAAAATCAAACAATTTTGCTTCATACTCTGTCACCTTCCACTCAACAAACCAAATGCTACATATTTATATATAGAGGTGAGGGTATAATGCAATCGGTTTACTCCACTGAAATAATATTACTGCTTTTATTTAAAAAATCCCACTCATATCCTTTGTGGTAATTTATAGCCCACGCTTCACAAAAGACCACAGATCCTTAGCATTTTACTTTAATGCCCACACATAAAATCATTTTTATCACCAGGGATTATCAGACGGCAATGGAAAGTTGGATATTTAATATGAGTTTTATAGCATTTCGTGTTTTAGGACTTGGAAAAAGTTTACAATCAATTAAAAACTTGAAAATTTGTTGGTAATTTTGGAAAAAAAGTCTTAGCAATTTATACAAAGAGAAGAATATTATAGAGGGGGGAAATGCTGATGAGCTTTTGGTGTATATAATGAACTGATCGTTGTTATAAACGAGTATTTCCGTTCAGGCTTTTATAAATAGGAAGTTTGTATCTTAAGTCTTTTGTTTTTCCCTTTCCCTGTTCGCTCGCGGAGAGTGACAAAAAATACATATTTGAAGAAATGACAATTTGAAGAAAATATATTTGAATTTGAACGAATTTGTAATGATTATATCCCAACAATTTTAAAATAAAGTCACAAATATTTCCAAATTGATTTGCTTTCATTCATATTGCTCACTCCCTTCAAGAGCTACATAATAAAAAATTTTAAATTCTCAAGACGAGTAACCCAAATCAGTATAAACAGATAAGTAACTTGAAATAAAATGTTAAAATCGCTGTAATGAACCGTAATATGGTTACTTACTTATAAACAAAAATTCGGTGTGATTGATTTATGGACATTTGCAAATCCGCATTTCTGTAAGACAACCTCAAAAATGAGTGAAGTGAGTGCATGTAGTTAAAAATCAAAGACAAAACTGAATTTATTTACATTCTAAATAAAACGCTTGTGTCTTAAGTCTTTTGTTATTGAACACATCATTGCGAAGTCATATGACATTTTTAGACAAAATCAGAATGTGAAAAATTCTCTTGTCGCAGAACGTGCTAAGAATATCAAACTACATGCAATTACATTCGCAAAATATTCCCATGCCTTTTACTGACTGCCACATAACTTTTCATTAAGTTAACAACTTTGCAGAAACTTGAAAATGATTTTTCCCAAATCGCTCGCACACACAGACACACTCACATCACACTCCTTTTCATAATAATTGGCATATTACCGGTGTAATAAGTGACTCTCAATCAGCACTTGTCGTGTTTTTTACATGTTCGTTGTTGTTAAACATATTCGACAACCGTGCGGCGATTATGAATAAAATTCGAAAGAAAAGAGAATCAAAAACTAACCGCCGCCACCGCCAGCAACAACCACCACTACCACCACCACGACGACAGTGGATCTGAGTAACATTTGCCCGTCTCAAGTATGATTAAGTTAACATGAAGTGTCAAAAACGTGACTTGATAATGATGTCCATTTAACGTGCCACTCATTGTGGCATATTTCATTTTCATTACATTTCAAATTAATTGCTTTTATTGGCAACTATTTAAAAAAAAAAAAGAAACCAATATTTATCCGCAAAACGGCGGAGTTGTTGAAAAATATTTAATTTTGAAATTAAATAAACATATATAATTTTTATAATTTGTTTTTTTTACTGTCAACTAGGAAAATCAATACTTACTGTTTTATTGGATTTCTTACAAAATGCTCGGCATTTAAATGTTAAATTTTGAAGTTGTGTGAGTTAAATTAAATAAACTTGTTTGGGAAATTAATAACTAAAATTTGGGAGGCATCTGTGTTGGCCCATAGTCTCATCGTAACAAATATTATTTGATTCAATTACAAAGTGTATTCAAAATGCACTTCAAAAATGTATCCTCAATGAAAATATCTAACCCCGCATAATTTCGACCCGCTAAATCGAATGGCATTAGCCGGATATTTCCTGCGACATCGCGTTTTTGATATATTTAGCCACAAATTTTGCTGGGTAAACAAAGAGGGTAGAACATTCAGACACAATTTTAGAAGGATTTGGAAAAGATGTTCCGTTTCAAAGCACAAAATTAAGGAGACACTTCAAGAAGTATTTCTCCCAAAACACCCGACATCCCAGCTCAGCAGCTTATCCAAGAAAATCCCCCTCCAAAAATAATGATATGTCAAAAGTCGTACAAATCTATACATTTTTTTGGGTGATATATTCGACAAAAAGATTCCTTGTAAAAAATCACTATATGTCCCCACAATACGCTTTAAATGCCAACCCAGTGGATACCCATCTATAAAAAAGTTATTTTTCAAGTCTCACAGGTCAAAAATTAGATCTTTCTCAAATTCTCAGAAAATGTTGCCCTAGTATGTGGGAGTAATGACCCACAATATTAAACCAGTAAGGAAAGGCAGAAAGTCGGGCGGGGCCGACTATATAATACCCTACACCTCCCTAACAATGCGATAAGGGTCATTGCCATAATAATTTGGAATAATTGGTAAACGGGTAGAAACATATTATCTAATTCTGAAACGATAATCGCTAAATTAAGCAGTATTCGTTCCTAAAGTGAGAAACATCTTTCTGGAAAATTTTAATGATCGGAAGTTAAATACAACTTCTATAGCGGTTTGATACCAAATCAGGAGGAACATATATATGGAGCTTTAATATAAATCTGAACCGATCTTCCCTGAATACTTATTGATGTAAAAATACCTCCTTCTGTCGAATTTCGTACTGATCGGATATAAAATACAGTCTCTACAGCGCTTACATGTCAAATCGGGGGTAACATATATATGGGAGCTATATCTAAATCTGAACCGATTTTCTCCGAAATTGGCAGTATTCCTTCATGTAATAAGAAACCTCTTTCTGCCGAATTTCGCACTGATCGGATATAAAATACAGTCTCTACAGCGCTTACATGTCAAATCGGGGGTAACATATATATGGGGGCTATATCTAAATCTGAACCGATTTTCTCCGAATTTAGCAGTATTCCTTCATGTAATAAGAAACCTCTCTTTGCCGAATTTCGCACTGATCGGATATAAAATAACATTTTTACAGCGCTTACATGTCAAATCGGGGGTAACGTATATATGGGGGCTATATCTAAATCTGAACCGATTTCTTCCAAATTTATTAGTGTTCATCCATATAATAAGAAACCTCTTTCTGCCGAATTTCATACTGATCGTATATAAAATAAAGTTTTTACAGCGCTTACATGTCAAATCGGGGCTAACATATATATGGGGGCTATATCTAAATCTGAACCGATTTTAACCAAATTCAATAGGGATCGTCCTTGGGCCAAAAAAAAGATATGTGTAAAGTTTCGTCGAGATCGGACCATAATTGTGACCTGTACTTTGATTACAAGAATACATGCACAGACGGACAGACAGACAGACGGACAGACGGACATAGCTAAATCAACTCAGAAAGTGATTCTAAGTCGATCGGTATAATAAACGATGGGTCTATTTCTTCTCCTTTTGGGTGCTACAAACAAATGCACAAAGTTATAATACCCTGTACCACAGTGTGGTGTAGGGTATATTTAATGAAAATTGGAGGCAGGGGGCAAGGTCAAAGCATAAGAAATTGAAAAAAAGAGAATATTGTAGGATTTTCCGTGCAGTTTTCATAAAAAATATTAATTTTATCTTAAACAATTTATTTCGATCACTTTTCGCGGAAATAAAAATATAAATTGCGATATCTCAGAATCGATTTAATTGTTGTTCCTTAAATTTTTTATAAAAAATGGTCCATATGTACTCTACCGTTGGTGTAAATTTTGGAGTGGGGACGACTTTGTTTTTGTTACGAAGAAAACAAGTAAAAAAGTTCAGTCGCGTAAACCGACTAATGAATCCCCTCACCTTGAGTATCAAAAAATATTAGTAATTTTTTTTTGTTTTATTTAAATTATTATCAATTTAAATTTAATTTTATAATTTTAAAGTATGTACTCGTATTAAAGTTAAGAGCTGTTTACTTTAGGTACAAAATGGTCCATTTGCGTGAGAGGCGTCCCAATAACGGTCACTTTTCTCTGGACTCTAGGTACTATTAAACCATTGCTCTGAACAAAAATTCAAGTCTTTGTATGCACTGGTAATAAAGATATAAGCAATTAACTTTTGGCTCAAAATTGTCCATTTGTGTGGAAGTTACTAAAAGGAGCGTGGCAACTTCGCCCATTTTTTTGAGGTAATAGTGACTTATTAACTAATACTATGTGTAGAATTTCAAAGGATTCAAATAAGTAGTATAGAAGTTATTAAATAATCAATATTTCGCTAAATGTTAACTCTTTGTGGGGAAGGTACTAGAAGGAGTGGACCAATATGGCCCAACTTCGAACTTAACCGGAGATAGAAAAAATATTACCACATACCAAATTTTAAGTCAATCGCCTTCTCCTTTCGAGAGTTATCGTGCGCATCAGCCAGCAGACAGACGGACGGACGGACATTGCTCATTCGACTTAAAATAGGTCACTCCTTCGATGTGTTACACTTTTGGCTCGTAGCAAATGATATATACCCTCCTCTCTAAAGTGAGGGGATAAAAAACGATTGGGTTGCCATAAAAGGGCAAAAAAATAGTGATTTTTTTCAAAAATGTACCAAAAATTCATCGATTCTCCGACTTTTTATATATCAATCTTTTTGGAGGGAGATTTTCATCGGAAGAAATACCTTTTGAAGTGTCTTCTGTATTTTGTTCTTTGACATGGAATATGTATTCTGAATCCTTCTGAACTAAAATTGTGTCTGAATTTATAAACCTCTTTATTTACCCAACAAACTTTGTGGCTAAATATTTCTAAAACGCGATGTCACAGGAAAAAACGGCTGATGCCATTCGATTTAGCAAGTCGAAATTATACGAAGTTTTTTCATCGAGGATACTTTTTTAAAGTGAATTTTGGTACCCATAGAGTTATTATTTGTAATCCCCTAACTTTAGGGAAAGTGTAACGTAACGAATGACCTAAAATCCTAAGTATGTTTGGAGGAAATTCTTTTGATGTTTTTTTTTTGCCTTTCCTTGGGGGATTTGTTCCCCTCACCGAGGACTACCATTCGGTGAACGAACCCTACAATTTTTTTAAATTCCAATTTTTATGGAAGATACCTTTAGTAGTTAGACCATATTTTTTTTTTAAATATAAGACCCATAGGGACGTGTTGGTGCGGTAATAATGCTCATTTTTATACCATAGGATGTATGGTATAAAAATTTTAACAAGGGAAGCGGAACTGAAATATTTATTCATTAAAAACTTCTATACTACTCGAATCTTCTGAAATTCCACACATAGTATTTATTCATTAGCCGCTATCACCTCAAGGAAAATGGGCGTAGTTGCCACGCCGCCTCACACAAATGGGCCATTTTGCAGCAAAAGTTAACAGCTTATAACTTTAATACCAGTACATACTCGTACTTTAAATTTATAAGATGCAATTTAAATTAATAGTATTTTAATTAAGACAAAAAAATACATTTATGAATGTTTTTGGGACTGATGATGAGGTGATACTTAAGTCGGTTTACCCAACCGAATTTTCTTACTAGTTTCATTAATTATTTGGCAGTACATTCGCACCAATGCCCATAAAGTAATACAAATGTCATCTTTTGGATGCACTAGCGCGGCCCACGAACGAGTTCGAATTGCCACTGTCCAGAGATATGTATGTATATATGAACACTTGAGCATATGAGTAATTTTTAGTAATACTTCACTGCTTTGGGTACTCCCTTTATCTAGGAATAATTTAATTCAGATGAACGGGTTCAAGTCCCGCATCGGTTGTTTAACTTATATCTAACTTCACTGCTTTGGGTGCTCCCTTTAGGAATAATTTACTTGTTTTTTAATTTTTTCTAACGTATTCAATTTTACAAAATCTATTTTTATTAACAAAATTTTAATGTTTTCACATCTTCACAACTTTGTGAAAGAAATTATTTGGGGAAAATGCACTAAAGCTTCTTTGGAAGTACTTCAAAAGTGATACATTAGGAAGTACAATTTTTGTAATTATTATTTTTGTAATTAAAAGACAAGCTCGAGGTCAGGTGTTGTTATTATTTATTTATTGGTATCCAATATTTCGTTCTTCTTTGAAGAACATCTTCAGGGATATGAGTACAAAAACGAAATAACACAAAACATGAAGCGACATACGTCTTGCTTTGCCGTTGTCTGTTTTCTTACTATACTTCCATATTTTTTTGCTGGGATTATTAGTTTTCTACTTACTACAGGGAAAGTGTAACCTAAATACCTAAGTACATTTGGCGGATATTTATGATTTTTTAGTCATTTCAGCTACTCGTATTGTTGTGTCCAATTTGGACCTTTCCTTGGGGAATTTGTTCGCGTCACCGAAGAGTATTTTTATACCCTCACTTTAGTGTGACGAGGGTATATATCATTTGCTACGGAAAAAAGTGTAACACATCGAAGGAGTGACCTAAGACCCCAAGTATGTTCTACGGATATCCGTTTTGGGTAATTTGAAGTAATTTGAGCAATGTCCGTCCGTCTGTCTGTCTGCTGGCAGGTGCGCACGCTAACTCTCGAAAGGATTAACCGATTGACTTCAAATTTGGTACGCTGTAATATTTTGCTCTATCTCCGGCTAAGTTCGAACATGGGCCATATTGGTCCACTCCCTCTAGTACCTCCCCCACAAAGGGTTAATATTTAGCAATATTGATTCCTTAAAACTTCTATACTACTTACTCGAATCTTCTGAAATTCCACACATAGTATTAGTTTATTAGCCGCTTACACCTCAATAAAAATTGGCGAAGTTGCCACGGCCCTTTTGGTACCTCCCACACAAATGGACCATTTTGTACCAAAAGTTAACAGCTTATAACTTTAATACCAGTACATAAAAATACTTGAAATTTTGTTCAGAGCAATGCATTTATAGTGCCTACAGTCCAGTGACAAATGGGCGTTATTGCCACGCCCCTTTTGGGTACCTCCCATACAAACTGACAGAATAATTCGGGTAATATTCAATATTACATTACTCACAAAGTGAGGGTATCTCTTAGTCGGTTTACCCGACTGAAAATTTCTTACTTGTTCAATGTCTTTTTGGGTTTAACGTATGATTTGGAGCTTGGAAATGTTGTCTAACATAGAAAATATGAAGACATTTAGATGATTACTGCAGAAGTTATGGGAATGTTGTGTTCGGATGGATATATCATCACGGTCGTGGCAATAAAGTCAATTTTCCCGGACAGTAAATTCTATAAAAGCATTACACTGCACAAAATTTCAAGTATTTTTGTATGAACTGTTATAAGCAGTTGATTTTTTGTGCAACATGGTCCCTTTGTGTGGGAGGTACCAAAACCATACCGCGCATTTTTCTTAAGGCGATAGCGACAGATAAACTATTACTATGTGTGCACCGTATATATTTATATTTCACAAAATGTTAACTTTGTGAGGCAGGTACTAGAAGAAGTGGACCAGTATGACCCGTCTTCGAACTTAGCCAGAGATAGAAAAAAATATTATTACATACCAAATTTGAAGTCAATCCGTTACTCCTTTTATGGGTTATCGTGCGCTCCAGCCAGACAGACAGTCAAACGAACGGACACTTACTCGAAATATCCTAAAACGGATTTCCGCCGAACATTAGGTTAGGGTGGCAGCCGTTTTTTTTAGCTCACATAGGCCTGTTTATGTCCCTAGTGTTACCACGGGCTGAAATGCCCCTCATATTTCAAGACGGACTCTGGCAGAACCTAAACGCAAAGTGAAAGAGAATTATGGTCTTCATAGGATGGTTGTGATGGATGGTTTGACCATAACCCATACATCTGCATCAACAGGTGAGGTTTTGCTACTCCCCTCCCGAGAAAAGCTCTCCCTCCTCTCTCATCTCTATAATCATCACCCCCTTCATGCTCTCCGCCATCATCCTCCTCTTATATTCATCTTCTCAGGATAAACAAATGGTTTCCGAGTGAAGTGGCTATGATTGTATGCCACGCATCATTAACCTAACCTAAGCTAGCGCGAGGACATATTTTGACCTTCTCAGGTCATATCTTGGTCAAATTTGTCTAGCTACCCTACATGTGCCGATTGATGTCCATCTTTCGTTGGACCGCCTTATTGCCTCTTGCCAACGATTGCATGTGGATAGTGGCGCACCAATATATGCAAATTCTTCGAGAATTTGTAATGTTGTCCCTTTCCTAGCAAGTTTACTGGCCCAGGCATCCCAATGAGGTGTATACTAAACTGCTCAGACATCTCGTTAAGAGATCTGCGGCAGTCGAGGGCTGTTTGTGAATTTAGGGATGTGGCGCCCAGAGAATTGTTGGCAGCCTGCTTGATCGAGAAAATGACAACGCCAGTGTTGGTTACCATGTTGCGACTCAGCCACGTGGCGACTTATTATTTTCGGCTTGATAGACACCGCAGGTATCTGGTAGTCTGTGAGCTTTATCCAGACTAAGTTCTTTACAGTGTACTCCGAAGCCTACCATTTCGTCAATCATCGAACTATCCGTACAGAAATTGAGATGGTTTCTATTACCTGGTATTCTGCAAACCCATTCATCTCTGGCTGGTGTCATAGTGTTGTAGTTCCACTCGGTCGGTTACCATAGCACTAAACTTTGCGAACGTAGTTCTTGTAACTCCACATTGATAGACAGTTTGAGATGGAGTAGGGCTTATACTTCCACTCTGGTTGCAAATTCTCTCGGTACAATATTATTCGGCAGTATACGGAGTAGGGCTTGTAGAGACCCAGTCGCTGTAGTCCTTAATGCTCCACTTATGCACATGCAGGCACTTCTCTGACCCTTTGATAGAAGGTTGGTGATGTTTACTTTGTCAGTTGCCGTCCACCAGACCACAATGCCTTATAACAGTATTGGACGAACTACTGCTTTTATATCCAATGCACGGACTATTTTAGGAGAGAGGTACCAACGCGACCCTATATCCGCTGAAAATACTTAGGGTCTTAGGTCACTCCTTCGAATTTTTGCACTTTTGGGCCATATCAAATTATATATATCGCCATAAAATTCTATACTTTAAAGCTGTAGTATTTCAAAGTGTTAGAAACATGAAACAAACTTATAATACCCTGTACCACAGTGTAAATAGTCAATATCGGTTAACGTTTTAATATTATCTTCATTAATAGTGTGATGCCACTATTTTTTAACCGATCTGCCACAAATTTAGAAAATTGTATTCTAATTACTCTTAACAATTCATAGTAATAATAATCTGATAAATGTTTGAGGTTATTATACTGTTGGTTCCGGTCGATTTTAGTCTTTCCTTGCTTGTTTTAAACTGATACGAAAAATCTTACGAGCATTTGAAGACGTTTATAAAAATTAAATTTATTACAAAATGGCCCAAATATAAACGTTTCCATTAAAAGTCAAGTCCACTAATCATTTGAAGTAATTCTGTAGATATTTTCCACTTCTTTTTAAACATTTCACATTTTTTTCCCAAAAAAAGAACTTATCAAAATGTAAGCAAGTCCCCTTTCCGAATATTATCTTTCAAAATTGTTTTTAACGCCTTCTGTTTCGTTTTTAATGTTTTTTCGCGAATATTTTAAAAGAATAAAAACATTTTCACATTACGTGTCGAGATAAAGCGTTTGTATATTAACACCCTTCGCTAAATTTAATAAAAAACACAAGAACGCATAACAAAAATCGTGATTCTCTGCAACCAAGAAAAAAAACACAATTCAACACTTTAAAGAAAACGAATATTTACACCTCAATATCTTGCATTGGCAGGCAAGAACAAAAAATTGAATTAAAAACCACCAAATATTGAATGAAGTTTTTTGTGTTTAATCCAACGAACAAATCTCTCATTGAAAATGGAAAACATAAAAAGCTTTTGCGTGTTATTAAGCAAAAAAAAAACTAACTAAACGCACATCCTTTGAGATGTTATTAATAAATAACTAAAAAAGCGGACAGAAATTCGCAAAAAAATTTTTAGTGATTAAAAGAGGCTTTACCCGCACTAACACCAGCAACGGATGGAAGATCGACGACGCAGCACATGGAAGGTGTGTACATACCATCTTCAGTAAGACGGAGAAAGGAAAGAACCACGCAGAAACTTATAATGATAACTTTGAATTGACTGGTAGATGATTGTGTCGTTCTTTTGGAAACGTTCACTTTTTTCTCATATTTTTTATTTCTGTCTGTAGAACTAATGCGTGATTTGATACTGAGCTCAGGTGTTTCCAAAAGAGTTCTGGCATTTTGGAGAGGGAGAAATATATGTGTTTTCTTTATCGGCGCCACACCCTGCTGTGTCAGACATCAGCCCAAAAGGGTCCAAGGACAGAATGAGCACTGTATTGATTGTATGTAGTTTCTTGCTGATTTTGTTCCGAAAGGAATACGAATATTTGAAATGTAGCCATATTTATGAGAAGTCATAGGGAATTTATAGCTATGAAATATTATCCATATCCTAGGAGGTAATTTATTGTAAAGACATTTTTGTGATATACATAAGTAGTAGAAATTTAAGATTTATTTTTGTGAATACTTTTATAATACCTACTAGCTTTAATTTATTTATTTTCTGTGTAGGGTACTGTAAAATAGTTATACCTCGTTCTTTCAAAATTACATGATTATTACATATGGTGCAAATGAAGAAGATTTGATTACTTTTATATATAAAATACGAACCCTCGTTTCATTTCTAGTTTATGTTCCAAGAGTTACCCTGACATCATGGTACAATATTTATCCCTTTTCCCACAGTACCTCTGGACGTTGAAAAACTATTTTTTTGGTTCATACGTTAGCAACTTTCCCCTTGTTTATGTTCCAATACCTACATTCACACCCTGGTACAATATAAAACCATGTTTGTCCCACATTTTCTACCCACTGTACTAAATGTACGCTTTTTGACCCACTGTGCTATATTTAACCTTTTGGGTCCACTGAATCAATTTTGTCCTACTATATTTTGTCCACTATATTTAACCATTTTGGCCCCACTGTACCATACTTAACCCATTTTGTTCCACGTTACCATATTTTACTATTTGTGCCCACTGTAACCATTTTTGTCATACTGTACCATTATTAACCATTTGTGTCCCACTGTACCATTCTAACACATTTTTCCCCCCCTGTTCCATTGTTAAAGCTTTTTGCCCCACTGTACCATATTTCACCCATTTTGTCCCACGTTACCATATTCAACTAATTGTGCCCCACTGTACCAAAGTGTCCCACTGTGTCATATTAAACGCTTTGTCTCACTGTACCATATTTAACAGTTTTTGCCCCACTGTACCATATTTAACCCTCTGTGCTGCACTGTACAATATTTAACACAGTTATGTCCCACTGTACTGTATAGTTACCCATTTTTGTCACACTGTACCATATTTAACCCTTTTCGCCCCACTGTATCATAGTAAATGCATTTTTGCCCCACTGTTCAATAGTTAACGCTTTTTGCCCCACTGTACCATTTTTAACCCATATGTCCCACTTTACCATATACATATAACTATTTTTACCCCACTGTACCATAGTTAACCCTTTTTGCACAACTGTGCCCCATTCAACTGTACCATATTTAACAAATTTTTGTCTCACTGTACCGTACTCGTATTTAAAATGTGTCTCCACGCTAGCGTACTTAAACCTTTTTCCCCGACTGTAACATATTTAATCATATTTTCTCCACTATTTAAACGTTTTTGACCGCAGTGCTCCTAAAACCATATAAACTCTTCATATCTTATGTTTAAGTTCCAATTTTGGCAGATTGTTCCCTTTTTTCCCCATGCTCCATAATTAACCCGTCGTGTCCCACTGTGCCTCTTAAAGTTAGAATTACTAAAAATCACTTCCAATCTCCAGTTTATGTTCCAAAAGTTACCCTGGAACCATTGATCCATGTTTGACATTTTTAAGCCACTGTACTATATTTTACACTTTTTGCCCCACTGTGCCCCGAAAACTACGAATACAAAAAAAACTCAATACCCCGATCAGTTGTCATAAAGACACCCCTCGCTTCAAGTTTCACCATTCTAATATTAGGCTTTAAACTTGGCGGTGGTACCATATTTATACCTTTCTGTCCCACTGTGCCTCTAAATTTTTAAAAAAAATCACTCCTTATTCTTGTTTACGTCCTAAGAACTACTCTCACACCAAATTTCACGATTCTAGGTCTTGCCATTTGGATTTGGCTGTTGTACCACATTTTTCCCTTTTAACCCCACTGTGTACGTAAATGTTCGAATTTCGAAAAATCCTGTCAATTTCAGAGTCTACCTCATAAGAGCTACCCCCACATCAAATTTCACGATTCTAGCTCTTGCCATTTGAATTTGGCTGTTGTACTACATTTATCCCATTTTTCCCTTTTTACCCCACTGTGTGCGTAAATGTTCGAATTACGAAAAATCCTGCCAATTTCAGAGTCTACCTCATAAGGTCTACCATCACACAATATTTCACGATTCTAGCTCTTGCCATTTGGATTTGGCTGATGTACCACATTTATCACTTTTTACCCCACTGTGTGCGTTCAGGATTCAAAAAATCCTTCCAATTTCTGAGTCTACGTCCTAAGGGCTACCCTCATACCAAATTTCAAGATTCTAGCTCATTTCGTTTAGATTTGGCGGTGGTACCATATTTATCCCTTGTTGCCCTATTGTGCGGCTAATAGTACGAATTTCGAAAAATCCCGCCTTATTGCTCGTCTACGTCCCAAGGTCTACCCTCCCACCAAATTTCATGATTCTAGCTTCAGCCGTTTGGCCTGGGCGATGATCAGTCAGTCAATCAGTCAGTCAGTCAGCCAGTCACGCAACAATTTTATATATATAGATTCTAAGTGGTAGTAGAAATTTTCAGTTTCATTATACCCTCCATTTACAATGTGAAATTCAGAATTCGTTTTAGAGGTATGGTTCCTTCGGCAAAGTTTCTTATTTTGATCCCTAGAATACGATTTTCACTGAGCAATGGCGACTTTTTTTGCCTCCCCACAAATCGACCCGGCCTAATAAACACATATATGTTTCAAGCCGTAGATATTTGTAACAATATACTTCAGAAGCTTTTTTTTTCAGCGTGTACCAATGCACGAAAATACTACAAAATTTAGCACGGAGTAACGCTTTCGAAGTACCTAAAGTCCTGTGAAAAATGGGCCACCACACCCCTTTTTTACCTCCCACACAAAATGGTCAAATTATAGCAAAATTGAATAGCTCATAACTTTAATATATTAGTGCACATAAACGCTTATAGTTCGGCACAGTGCAATGTATATCTACTGTTCAGCGAAAATAAGTGTATTTGATAAACTCCTTCTGGTACCTCCCACACAGATCGACACATTAATTCGTGAAATATTCCATTTTACATTACTCACAAACTGAGGGTTAGTCGGTTTACCCAACTGAAATTTTCTTACTTGTTTAATATACTATGTGTACTATAAAACAAGTAAGAAAGTTTCAGTCGGGTAAACCGACTAAGGTATACCCTCACTTTGTGAGTAATGTAATATTGAATATTACTCGAATTATTCTGTCAATTTGTGTGGGAGGTACCATAAGGGGTTTATCAAATACACATTTTTTCGCTGAACATTAGATACTTTAAATTCATTGCACTGTGCCTACTTACGAGTATAAGCATTTATGTGCACTGGTAAAAACGTTATGAGATATTAAATTGTGGTATGATTTGGGCATTTTGTGTGGGAGGTACAAAAAGGGGCGTGGCGATAACGCCCATTTTTCACAGGGCTATAGACACTATAAAAACATTACACTGTACAAAATTTCAAGTATTTTTATACACTGGTTTTAATGTTGCAAGCTGTTAACTTTTGGTGCATAAAGGTGCCTTTGTGTGGGAGGTACCAAAAAGGGCGTGGCAACAACGTCAATTTTTCCCTTGACTGTAGGCAATATAAAAGCATAATACTGTACAAAATTTCAAGTTTTTTTATACACTGTTATTAATGTTATAAGCTGTTAACTTTTGGTGCAAAACGGTGCATTTGTGTGGGAGGTACCAAAAGGGACGTGTCAACTTCGCCCATTTTTCTCGAGTTGATAGCGACTAATAAGCTAATACTATGTGTGGAATTTCAGAAGATTCGAATAAGTAGTATAGCAGTTATTAAAGAATCAATTTTTCACAACATGTTAACCCTTTGTGGGGGAGGTACTAGAAGGAGTGGACCAATATGGCCCATCTTCGAACTTAGCCGGAGATAGAAAAAAATATTACCACATACCAAATTTGAAGTCTATCGGTTACTCCTTTCGAGAGTTATCGTGCGCACCAGCCAGCAGACAGACAGACAGACAGACAGACAGACGGACGGACATTGCTCATTCGACTTAAAATGACCCAAAACGGAATTCCTCCGAACATACTTAGGGTCTTAAATCACTCCTTCGATGTGTTACACTTTTTTCTGTAGCAAATGATATATACCCTCGTCACACTAAAGTGAGGGTATAAAGATTGCACTGTTTACACTGTGCAGTTAACTTTTGGTGCAAAATGGTCCATTTGAGTGCGAGGTACCAAAAGGGGCGTGGCAATAACGGGGACTGTAGTTTTTACGGGACTGTAGTTTCTACAAAACCATTACAGTTCACAAAATGTCAAGTGCACACAAATACTTAAAATTTTTTACAGTGTAATGATTATCTTGGACTTACAGTTAAGCGAAAAAAGTGAAAAAAACAAGTACGAAAGTTCAGTCGGGTTAACCGACTAATGAACCCCTCACCTGGAGTCTCACAAAAATATTAATAAATTTATTTATTTTTTTTGTTTTATTTAAATTACAATATGCTCGAAATGGACACTTTAAAAATGTAACAGAAATGAGACCCTATGGATATACCTATTTCGACATTACTGAATACAGTGGTGCTAGTCATTTTTCTGGGTTAGCTCTGGCTTTCGCGATATTGAACCACAAAGTTTGCCAGGAAATGATGGAGGTTAATTACCTCGGAGGTGATTTTAAAGTGGAAAGCTTCGGAATACACGCTTCAATCCAAACAACGAAATAAAGGGAACCCTTCGAGAATTATTTTTCTCAAAATAGTCAACCATGCAACTCAATTCTTTACCCCCGAAAAAGTGCAATCAACTTTTACCATATGTCAAACGTCATACCAATCGTCGACATTTTTAATTTGTGTCTTTGACAAAAATATTCCTCTCGAAAAATTACTATGAGTCTCTTTTCATCATATTTATGAAAAATTAACAGGTTTCATAATTTAGCAGGATTTGTTGGTTACCTTTGAAATTTTCATTAACTCTAACCAAAAAATAATTTACAAAAATTTAAGTCAAAAAATTTTATTCCAAATATTTTCTGCTATTAGCAGAAAAATACACAAATTACTCGTATTTTATAATTCGAAAACTGCTTAATTCTCATAAAAAAGACCTATAGTATTTCTTCGCGAGGAATATTTTTCTCAACGATGCCTAGATAAAATGTCGACGATACGTATGATTTTTAACATATGATAAGATTTCATTGAATTTTTCAGGGTTAAGAGGGGAAGCGTGTACGACTGCTGTGAGATAAATAATTTTCCAAATTTTCCCTTTATTTCCATCTTTGAAGTGAAGCGTATATTCCGAAGTCTTCCACATCAAAATCACCAAAGAGATAAGTAACCTCTCTGATTTCCCAAAAAATTTTTGGCCGAATACTGCGAAAACAAGAGCTAACATAGAAAAACCGCTAATGTCACTAGATTCAGCATGGCCGAAATAGGTCTATCCATAGGGTCTCCTGTCTGTTACATTTTTGGACTAGCACAGTGTTATTATCAATTTAAATTGCATTTAATAACTTTAAAGTATGTACTGGTATTAAAGTTAAGAGCTGTTTACTTTTGGTGCAAAATGGTCTATTTGTGTAAGAGGTACCAAAAGGGGCGTCCCAATAAGAGTCACTTTTCTCTGGACTCTAAGTAAATACTATAAAAGCATTACACTGTACAAAATGTCAAGTATTTATATGCACTGGTATTAAAGTTTAAACCTGTTAACTTTTGGTACAGAAAGGTCCATTTGTGTGGGAGGTACCAAAAGGGGCGTGCCAATTACAGCCACTTTTCTCTAGACTCTAGGTACTGTAAAAGCATTGCACCGTACGAAATTTCAAGTATTTGTATGCACTGGTATTAAAGTTATAGGCTGGTAACTTTTAGTACAAAATGGTCCATTTGTGTGGGAGGTACCAAAAGAGGCGTGGCAACTTCGCCCATTTTTTTCGAGGTAATAGTGACTAATAAGCTAATACTATGTGTAAAATTTCAGAGTATTCAAACAAGTAGAATAATCAATATTTCACTAAATGTTAACCCTTTGTTGGGGAGGTACTGGAAGGAGTGGACCAATATGGCCTATCTTCGAACTTAGCCGGAGATAGAAGAAAATATTACCACATACCAAATTTTAAGTCAATCGGTTACTTTCGAGAGTTATCGTGCGCACCAGCCAGCAGACAGACAGATGGAGACACTGTTCATTGGACTTAAAATGACCCAAAACGATATCCGTCAAACATAAAGGGTTTTCCAACAAGAGGTGTTATTTTGGTATTCAAAGAACAATGTCATTTTTTGGGATAAATGATCGGATGTTTATTTCATAATAAAGGGGAAGGTATGCCGTAAATAATGAAAAACAACGTCAGCCAAATGGCCGCCACGACCACGCTTACAGGACCATATCCTTTTCATGCAATTTTCCATAACCAAATCGCAAAGTGCCTGCCCTATGTCCTTGATAGCCTCACGAATTCTATCTTTGAGGTCTAAAATCGACGCTGGGCTGTTGGAGTAGACATTATCTTTCACGTGGCCCCAAAGGAAGACGTCGCAAGGTGTTAAATCACAAGATTTCGGTGGCCAATTGTGATCACCTCTTCGAGAGATAACACGGTCCGGAAATTTTTCCCGTAACAGGGCCTCATCAGTCAAGATGATTTTGTATCGTTCATATCGTTTTTTGATGGTTTTGAATCGTTCGATGATCGTGTATCGTTCCAGTTTTAGTAATGGCGTAGTTTCTACTTGTCAAATGTCAAAGAATTAAAGCTTCAAATGTGACAGCTACCGAAATACCGGGAGATTCACAATAACACCTCTTGTTGGAAAATCCTGTACATAGGGTCTTAGGTCACTCCTTCGATGTGTTACTCTTTTGGTTCGTAGCAAATGATATATAACCTGCTCTCTAAGGTGAGGGGATAATAATTAGAATTACGAATATTTTCTGGATACACACAGAATACAGTTGGGTTGCCTCAACCGAATTATTTGCAAACCGAATTTTGGTAGTTCTGTCTACTATCATGCGATTCCATCAGGAGAACCAACATTTTTGTTGTGGTATACATACTTCTGCTTCCAATGTGACAACAATCATATTTGGGTGCGCCAACTACGAAAATGGTGGCTAAAATTATCTGTTGTATGTTGCCACTACCAACTGTTTTAAAAAATCGGTTGTTCTGATAATTTGTCAGTCATATACTACTGACAATTAATTAAAAACAGTTTTCATAATTTTTATTTTATTTATTGAACAAAAAGTCAAACAATTCATAACAAAATTAAAAATCCCATATTACAAATTCATCACTATTATGAGATGTGGAAATATTTGACACAAATTTTAGTACACGAAAAAAAACACAAAACTTTTATGTAAATATCGCTTAATCCTGAACAACGTTTACAAATCGTTCAACCTTATTACGAAAATTTACGTTCGGTGAGGAATATGTATGTATGTTTCGTGCACTTCGCTCAACGTATGGTCAACAAATTGGCCTACTATTCGCAACACCGTCACCCATCTTGAGACCCAGCATTCATTATTGGATAATATTCGACTGAATAGACCACGCAGTGAAGAAAATGTAGCGGCCGTAGCTGAGAGTGTACACGAGGACGTGGAGAGTCGCTTCGACGCCGTTCTCATCAACTCGGACTGACATATGGAACGACTTGGCGCAGTTTACGTCGAGATCTTAAATTGAAAGCATACAAAATACAGCTTGTGCAAAAACTGAAGCCGCCCGACCTTCCCAAGCGACATTGCTTCGCTCTATGGGCTCTTGAAAAGTTCTAAGAATATACGACGTTTTCGAGACAAATTTTGTTCAGCGATGAGGCCCATTTCTGGTTCAATGGTTATGTAAACAAGCAAAATTGCCGCATTTGTGACGAAGAGCAACCTGAAGAGATTCAAGAGCTGCCACTTCATCCAGTGGGTGTGGTATGTGGGCCGGTGGAATCATCGGTCCATATTTCTTCAAACTGATGATGCCGGTGAGAACGTAACCGTCAATGGCGACCGTTATCGTACCATGATAGCCGACTATTTGATGCCTGAAATAGAAGCTCGTGATCTCGGCGACATTTGGTTTCAACAAGACGGCTCCACTTCCCACACATCGCATCAATCAATGGATTTATTTAGAGAACACTTCGGTGAGCAGATAATTTCACGTTTTGGGCCGGTTGATTGGCCACCAAGATCGTGTGATATCACACCGTTAGACTTTTTCCTGTGGGGATATGTAAAGTGTAAAGTTTATGCGGACAAACCAGCTTCGATTCAGGCCTTGGAGCACAACATCACGCGTATCATTCGCCAGTTACCAGCCGAAATTCTCGAACAAGTCATCGAAAATTGGACTCAACGGATGGACCACCTGAGACGTAGCCGCGGCCAACATAATCTTCAAAAAATAAATGCCAAAGAATGTTCTTTCAAATGATAATAAACATTGCCCATTCAATTTGAATTTGTCTTTAAAAAATTACGGAACCTCGAAATGGATCACGCTATATTTATATAAAGGGTCCGCCAAATAACTTTTTTTTTGAAAACATCGCGCAAAACATCGAGTGTAGCTTCGGCTGTGTGGCACGTAGCGCCGTCCTGTTGAAACCAAATGTTGCCAATATCCTCCTCTTCAATTTTTGTGAACAAAAATTCTTTCAACATGGCCCGATAACGATCGCCATTGACTGTAACGGCCACTTGCTCATTTTCTAAGAAAAATGGCCCAATTATGCCTCTGGACCAAAATCCGCAACCAAACAGTGACTCGTTTTGGGTGTATCGGCTTTTCAATGTATGCGTGCGGGTTTTCTGTGCCCCAAATGTGACAATTTTGCTTGTTTACATACCCGCCAAGATCAAAATGAGCTTCATCTGAAAAGATGATTTTTTTTGGGCAAAATCGGCATCTTCTTTAAGTCGATCGCTCCCAGCGTTGTTCAAGCGTATACACAACCATATTCGTTCAGCGGAAGGATAAAACTAATTATCTGTCAAATCAGACATGAGCTAAGTGTTACCATTCACGAAATAAGCACTATCATACTGAAGTCATATGACTCTTGTATTATTATTTTACTATCATTCAAGTGTATCCAAGAAATTGACATATGCCAATGCACTATTCATTCTAATTATGTATCATTCAGTTCATTAGAGTATCAATGTCATACACATTTGTCTCCCACCGTTTGCCTACCTACACCCACCACAAGTCCACGTCACTGTGCCTACCCAAAAACAAAACTTATGAAAATTCACCAGTATTATTAGACATAAATTGTTGGAGTAAACCTAACCACCAGCATAGAACGCTTTCAATAACTTAAAAAAACGCATAGATCTCTAGACTGCCACAAAGCCGTCGCCCGGGTGTATTAAAGACAGAAGACCGCCAAATGCGGAGACCGGCGGAAGAACCTACAGAAAGACAGACGGACAGCCAACCAACGCAGTCTCTTAAGTTTATAACGTGTTGATGGTGTTCTCGTTATATGTTGTGCAATTTAACCAGAAAAACTCTGAAGACGATGACGACTGCGACCACGACTACGACTCCGAGAACCACTGATGATGGAGGAAGAAGTACTCGTATTGTCGGCAAAACAAGCAATCACGTTTTCATCCGCATCCATTTCTGTGGCAATACGAGATGATGTTCACTGCTTCGTTTTCAACTGACTTTCGGGCTGACTGTCTGTCTGTCCGCTTGGCTCTTATTGCCTTTCGATGGTTCCTGCAACGCGTTTATTTTTTTACAGCGCCATTGTGGGTTGATGTTATTCTTTTTGCGTAGTGTTAGCAAACGGAGGAGACTGAGGCATTCATTGTTTGGCGGAACAGCTCCGCAAATGATGCAGGTGTTCTTCAGACTCATAGGCGCCATTGTAATAGGAATCATTTAATGGAATTGCTTGGACTCGTTGTTCTGTTGTCGGCTTAGTATGGGAGGCGCAGAGGTCTGGCGTTTTCAGTTTTATTCCTACTGACGACTGCGTTGCTGTTGTTGTTATGTGCCCGTCGATTGTCTGTTAATGTTTCTTGAGCAAACAATTTAAAGAAAATTAAACAACCCACTCACTCACTCGCTCGTTTATGGATGAATCGTCGTTGGCTGGGTATAATGTAATCCATGGAACAAACACAATACTTGATGACCATATTTGGTTATGACAGAAAAATAAGTGTTTGTAATAATAAAAACTCCCAAGAAACTCGCACACACACACATGGTGCAGACTGCAAATGAATCTGCCGTTGCAAGAACTTTTGTTGCAGTTGCAATTTGGATTGTTTGAATTGGTCAACTGTAGACGGTTGCGAGGACAAATAGGGTTATACCAGGTGATTGTGCCTGGCTAAGTGTCAATATTACCATGAAAGGATGGTACACTTGTATATTTTTTCAATTTTATGTTTGAGTATTAATTATATTCCTATGTTATGTGATTTGAAGAAGTTCATTAAATCTTTCATGTTTGTGTTCTAAGTCTTTCGTTAACTCATTAACTGCATGTGGGTTTGTGTCCTGAGTCTTTTGATGACTCATTTATTGTGTCTGAGCTTTTGTCTTAAGACTTTTTTTTATGAAGTTATCACGATTTTGCAACAAGAATGATATTACTGAAAATCTATAAGAGGTTTATGAGAGATATTTCTGATTTAAGAAAATTAAAAAATTATATAAAAAAAGTAAAGACAATTTCAGTCGATTAAACCGAGAGAGGTATACCCTCATTTTCAGAGAAATAGAATTTGCGTGGGAGATCCTGGAACGAGAGGGGATAATTTGCTCATTCCTTATCCGACTATAGTCATTACAGAAGTAATCTAAAATACCAAATTTTAAGACATTGTGATAATTGGTATAGCTGTCTTGGGAAACGTTTCTTTTGGTACCTCCCACGGGACCATTTTGTACCAAACATGGCGCATAACGTTAATACATCCGGTTCACATTTTTGAATACCAATCAATTATCGCAAACAAAATATAGTGGCTGGTATTTATTGACTGGTCTGACAAAGAATTGCCAAACTTTTACCACCGTTCTGAAATCTTTTTATAATATCCATTTTTGTTTTTCTTTTTACAATTTTAAGTCTGAAAGATGGTACTATATTTTCCATATCGCTCACTCACTTCAAGAGTGACATAACTCAAAATTTCAAATTTTTGCGGTTGCCTTACAATAATGCGAATTTTGCAAATGTTCATAAATTAATATCAGCGAAATTTGGCCTATAAGTAAACAACCATACTTCGGTTTATTCAAGCGTATTTAAACATCTTATTTAATTTTACTTATCTTTTTATACGGACTTAAAGTTACACATCTCGGTAATTTTCAATTTTGAGTTACGTCACTCTTGAAGTGAGTGAGCAATATGTTGTTCCTCCCTATCCCAGGAAGAATTGGTTAAATCTCCGACAGAATTTCGGACCTTTTGGGCCATAGTTATACCCTACACCACACTGTGGTCCAGGGTATTATGAGTTTGTGCAATTGTTTGTAACACCCAGAAGGAGAAGAGATAGATCCATCACTTATTATACCGATCGACTTGGAATCACTTCCTGAGTCGATTTAACCATGTCCGTCCGTCTGTCCGTCCGTCCACATCGAAGGAGTGACCTAAGACCTAAGTATGTTCGGCGGATATTCGTTTTGGGTCATTTTAAGTCGAATGAGCAATGTCCGTCTGTCGGTCTGTCTGTCTGCTGGCTGGTGCGCACGATAACTCTCGAATGGAGTAACCGATTGACTTCAAATTTGGTATGTGGTAATATTTTCTTCTATCTCCGGCTAAGTTCGAAGATGGGCCATATTGGTCCACTCCTTCTAGTACCTCCCCCACAAAGGGTTAACATTTAGTGAAGTATTGATTATTTAATAACGTCTATACTACTTACTTGAATCCACTGAAATTCTACCCATAGTATTAGTTTATTAGTCACTATTACCTCGAGAGAAATGGGCGAAGTTGCCATTTGTAGAGTGTAATGGTTTAATAGTACATACAATATAGTGAAACATGATCATTATTGCCACGCTCGTTTTGGCACATCCCACACAAATGAACCATTTCGTACCAAAAGTTAACAGCTTTTAACTTTAATACCAATGCATACAAATACTTGAAATTTCGTACAGTGTAATGCTTTTATAGTACCTAGACTCTAGAGAAATGTGGCCGTAATTGGCACTCCCCTTTTGGTACCTCCCACACAAATGAACCATTTTACACCAAAAGTTAAGAGCTAATATCTTTAATACCAGTGCATATAAATACTTGAAATTGTGTACAGTGTAATGCTCTTATAGTATCTAGAGTCCAGAAAAAGGTGACCGTTATTGGGACGCCCCTTTCGGTACCTCTCACACAAATGAACCATTTTGTACCAAAAGTATACAGCTTTTAACTTTAAAGATTGATAATAACTTAAATAAAAAAAATAAATAAATTTACTAATATTCTTTTGAGACTCCAGGTGAAGGGATTCATTAGTCGGTTTACCCGACTGAACTTTCTTACTCTTTTTATACTTCAAATTACACAATGGTTACGTATCAATTTACCTGAGTCTAGAGATTTTAGTACTCGGTGTATTGGGACCTATCACTGATCTGGTGACGTAAGGATTAGGGTTAATGCACAAACAAACAGTAGGGTTATCTACTTCTTAGTACTGGACCATTTGGGTTATTTACTCCTTAGTAGAAGACCAGTAGGGTTATCTACTTCTTAGTAGACTACCAGTTGGGTAATCTACTCCTTAGTTGACGACCAGTTGGGTTATCTAATCCTTAGTAGAGGACCAGTTGGGTTATTTACTCCTGAGTAGATGATCAGTTGGGTTATGTACTCCTTAGTAGAGGATCAGTTGGGTTATCTATAGGTTATTTACTCCTTAGAAGATGATAAGGATTAGGGTTAATGCACAAACAAACAGTAGGGTTATCTACTTCTTAGTTGACGACCAGTTAGGGTTATCTACTTCTTAGTACTGGACCAGTTGAGTTATTTGCTCCTTAGTAGGTGACCAGTAGGGTTATCTACTCCTTAGTAGACTACCAGTTGGGTTATCTACTCCTTAGTCGACGACTAGTTGGGATATCTAATCCTTACTACAGGTCCAATTATTTATCCCTTAGTAGATTGTCAGTTGGTTTATCTACTGCTTATTTAACGACATTCTGGGTTATCTACTGTACTAGTTGGGTTATATATTTTTCAATATACCACAAGTTGGGTTATCTCCTCCTTAGTAGAGGACCAGCTGGGTTGCCTATTCCTTAGAAGTTGACTAGTTGGGTTATTTACTATTGGTGGGTGGCAGGTAGGGTTAACTACTCCTTAGTATATGACCTAGTGGGCTCTACCCACATCTACCTGACGCACAGTGGTTCAGAATCGAAATCCATCTGCCAAAATTCAATAACTTTTTTTCTAGTAAACATTTTTGAGTTCTGTAAAAACCCGAAATTAGGCATGGATCCAAGGATTATTATATGACATTTTGACATTGAAAATCGAGCAATCGGCTATATCTTAGAAATTGAGTCAAGTTTACCACTTTTCTTATTTTTGGATTTAAACGAAAAATAAAATTTTTATTTATTTATTTCCTATTTTGCTCTACTTGAAATGACACAAATTGAACAACGGGAACCTAAAAAACTTATATTTTTCGAATTGTTTATTTTTTAATTTTTATGCGAACCTATATAAAAAGTTTGTGTAAAACTGTATGGCGTTAATAATATTTATATTAATTAAAATTTAATTAACGATTAATTTCCTTATACATATTATATATACAATATGAAAGAAAAATAAATTGTGTTTATTTATTTTTTTCAGATAAAATTACATATCACAAACTGACTGAAATCCACATGGTAAGCCGAAAAATTATTAAAAATCAAAAATTCCCTTCTCCTAAAAATAATCATATATTTAAAAAAATCTATTTTCTCACTACCATCTCGAACAACTTTAAGTGTTAATTTTTTTAATACTTATTGTTTCGTTCCCATAGGTTCAATTATATCTTTATTCCTTTTTTTGTGTTGAACTTTTGTGTTGGTTGCAACTGACATGATTTCTGAATTAAATATTAAATCTGTTAGTCATTTGTAGTTACAAGAGTTGCTTTTTTCTCATCAACATACAGAGACAACTTGTTTTTCTTCCTTGAACCATACACTCCGCTTTAAATGTCCACCATCGAAATGTTCTCATCCCATCAAAATCATCTTCAATTCGAATGTGTAATGTGATATTCTGCTGTCATTTGATATTCTTCGACATCGCATCTAATTAGGAGAACATTTTTTATTAAAGATTCCTATAATAAATCAATTAAGTGCCGTATTGAACATTGACAAGGAACAAGATCTCCACTTTGTTTTTTTTCTCTTGCCTTTTTTTGAATGAATGACACACAACAGGATTGTGAAAAGGCGAAGAGGATTCTCGAATTAAAACAAAAAGCTGAACTTACATCTAGCAACTACAAACAATCGAACAGTACTGAAGTAAAATAAATTAAATGTGTACACAACAATGTATTTCTGGAAAGAGGTTGTCCGTTTTTTTGGGGTGATAAAAATTCCAAGTGGTCATTGTAGTAGCTGGTCATTGGAGTAATACTATTCCATTGTGATATATATTTTGGGAGAGTAGATGGTTTTCTCACCAGTCGATATTCCTCAATGAGTAAAAGGAAATATTTGAAAAGATAATGGAATTGTTGATTTTCCCACATATATGTATTGCGATTAAATAAAACTAAACGTATATAAAAGTTTATTTTTTAAAAAAGGTAGTTTTAATTAGCAATCGAAACCCTCTCAAGATCTTCATTTCGAATTATAAAACTCTGTGGTGAAACATTTATCTCAGTTTTCTCATTATCTATCACTCGAAACTATGATCTCCTTTCTCTCACTACAATGTCACCCTACAGTGTAAGGACAATTGTTGGTTGGGCTTTATCATTTGTTAAAGAATTATACAACATACTACGTCAACTGTTATATGATTTTATTTGCAAATGTAATAGGAAGGCTACGTCGAAAATGGGCAATATTATTTCACTTCTTCTGGCACCTGGATTATAATGTGGTGAAATATTGATCCTCTGGTAACTGCTACGCTACCTATCCGAATCGTCTGTACCTCCACGCCTAGTAATAGTAACCTTGCGAAGATACGCACTTTTTCGTATCTCCCACACAAAGGAGCCATTCTGTACAAAAATATACTTCAAATTTTCTGCAGTGAAATGCATTATATATAATTCAAAATAGGCGTAACTGTCACGAACCTTCTGGTACCTACTTTACAAAAGGGTCAAATCATACCAAAAAGCGAATAGCTCATAACTTTAATACTGGTGTTCATAAACACTTACAATTCGGTATAGAGCAGTGTCTCTGAAGTATCTACTGTTCTGCAAAAAATATGTGTATGTGTCAACCCTTTTCTGCTACCCCAACACAAATTGACAGATTCATTTGAACAGAACTTCCAAATATGCCGGGGGTGACTTGAGACCCTAAGGGGTGACATGAAACCCTAAGTATGTTGGACGGAAATTCGTTTAGGACTTTTTGAGTCATTTGGGGAATGACCGCCGTCTGTCTGGTTGGTGCGCATGATAACTCTCAAAAGGAGTAAACGATTGACTTGGTAGGTGTTAATAATTTTTTCTATCTCAGGGTAAGTTCGAAAATGGGCTATATTGGTCCATTCCTTCTGGCGCCTCCCCCATAAAAGCTTAACATTTAGTGAATCCTTTGAACTAATATGCAATAGGACTAGACTTGGTGCAAGTTTCATCCCGACCAGAAGACATAGGATTTAAAAATGCACTCACTTGATATGAAATCCCCCATATAGTCTATGCCCCAAGAACTACCATTGCACCATGGGAAATATATATGTGTAGGGTGATCCATTTCAAGGTTCCCTACTTTTTTTACGAAAAAAAGCAGAGATAATTCAAATTGAATGGGGAATGTTTATTATCATTTGAAAGATCATTCTTTGGCATTTATTTTTTGAAGATTATGTCTATCAAATATTGGCCGCGGCTACGTCTCAGATGGTCCATCCGTTGAGTCCAATTTTCGATGACTCGATTATGTTGACCATAAGTTGAGCGAAGTGCACGAAACACATTCCTCACAGAACGTGAATTTTCGTAATAAAGTTGAACGATTTGTAAACGTTGTTTAGTCGTAAGTCTTTCCATGATGAAATGCCATTTATTTCCAGCCGGCGCCGCCGCCGTTTTCAGCGGCTCACATCGGCTGAAACTCAGCCGCCGAACATTATTTAGTGAGTTAAATCGATTTATTTTATGCAACCATGAAAATTAAGAAAGTGACTACTAATTAATACAATAGGGTCAGAAATTTTAATAAAGTTCATTTTTGCATACAAATTTATAAAAAGTTTCTAAATTAATCTCGTTATCATTTATTTAAAGAAATGCGTGTCTTGGTTTTTACGGAAAATACAATAGCTCTTGAGCGGCCGAACCAATTTTTACAAAGTCTACGTCGTTCAGAGAGAAAACAACAGGCGGTATGTCATTCACAATAAATTCTCTTTCACAACAAAGACTAATAAGTAGACATTTATTGAACTTATTTTCGACATTAAATCAAAACTTCCTTAACTTTTCGTAAATTGTTGTGTTAATTTTAGGTTTTGTCATCTAATTGTAAATATCTTAAAGCGCCATTTTTGCCTGAGATTGACATTCGTGCGCCATCGTTTGTTGGAACTTTATCGGCTCAGCCGATTGTTGAAATTTGATTGGCTAAGCTGATCAGCCGCCGCCGGCGATCGGTATTTTTCAATGCGCCGCCGCCGCCGATAATTTTGGTCGGCTTCATTGTCTGGTGCCTGGTCATATGGATATCCCGGGACACTGCAAAGCCGATGAACATGCTAGGAAATGGACGACATTACAAAGTCTCTAAGAATTTTAATATATTGGTGCGCCACTATTCAGATGAAAGCTTTGGATAAGGCAAGAGGCATTCATGCCGTCCAAAGAAAGATGGAAAGAAATCGGCACATGTAGAGTAGCTAGACAAATCTGGCCAATATATGACCTGAAAAGGTCAAAATATCTTCTCGCACTGGAGAGGAAAAGATTGTCTACGTTAGTATCAGTTCTGGCGGCACACTGCCTGATCGGGCCAACACGCCAAAAGATTGGGTATTAACTCCAATGACTTCTGCAGAAGCTTTGGAGATGAGGAAGAAGTTGAGCAGTTGCTATGTTACTGTCCCGCTTTGAGTAAACCACGACTGGACATACTGGGGTCGGCCTTTCTCGGATGTCTAACAGATCTTTCCGGTACCGAAATTCGTACTATCAAGAACATTGTACGGTTGGCGCAGAATGAGCTATATGGTTTGAATTCTTTATAACTTTTTTAAAAAAAATCTCGAAGAATTTGCATATATTGGTGCGCCACTATCCACGTGCAAGCTTTGGCTTAGGTAAGAGGCAATCAGGCAGTCCAACGAAAGATGAACAGAAATCGGCACCTGCAGGGTAGCTAGACAAATCTGGCCAAGGTTTGACCTGAGAAGGTCAAAATATCTCCCCGCACTAGAGATGAAAATATTGTCTACGTTAGTATCAGTTCTGACGGGACACTGCCTGATCGCCCAACACGCCAAACGATTGGGTATTAACTCCAATGACTTCTGCAGAATCTGTGGAGATGAGGAAGAAGTGGAGAGCATTGAACACTTGCTATGTGACTGTCCCGCTTTGAGTAAACGACGACTAGACATACTGGGGTCGGCCTTTCTAGGCAGCCTAACAGATCTTTCCAGTACCGATATTCGTACTATCGATAAATTTGTATATCAAACAGGTTGGTTTCGATGAGGAGCATTTCAGCCCGTGCTAACACTAGGGACCTTAACTGGTCTATGTGAGCTTGTATAAAAAAATACGGCTGCCACCCTAACCTAAACCTAAGATGGAAAGAAATCGGAAACAAAAGAAAGAATCGGAAAATAATTGTTTGGAATTCGATTGTAACAATAAAAAAATAGTACGGGTTTTCCAACAAGAGGTGTTATTTTGAATCACCTGGTATTTCGGTAGCTGTCACTTTTGAAGCTTTTATTCTTTGACATTTGACACGTAGAAACTACGCCATTACTAAAAATGGAACGATACACGATTCAACAACGCATTGAAATTATTAAAATTCGAAAAATCAAAAATCATCGAAAAATCATCTTGACTGATGAGGCCCATTTCCACCTCGGTGGCTACGTCAACAAGCAAAATTGTCGTATCTGCGGCTCGGAAAAACCCAAGAGTTATTGTTGAGAAGCCTCTCCATACTCAACGTGTGATTCTTTGGTGCGGTTATTGGTCCTTACTTTTTCGAAAATGAGGTTGGATCAACAGTTACGGTGAATGGATTGTGCTACCGAGAGATGGTTAATGATTTTTTATGGTCGGAGTTGGATGGTATTGATCTGGACAATGTTTACTTTCAACAAGACGGCGCTACGTGCCACACAAGCAACGAAACAATTGCTCTGTTACGGGAAAATTTTCCGGACCGTGTTATCTCTCGAAGAGGTGATCACAATTGGCCACCGAGATCTTGTGATTTAACACCTTGCGACTTCTTCCTTTGGGGTCACGTGAAAGATAAGGTCTACGCCAACAGCCCAGCGTCGAATCAAGACCTCAAAGATAGAATTCGTGAGGCTATCGAGGACATGGGGCAGCCACTTTGCGATTTGGTTAGGGAACATTTCACGAAGAGGATATGGTCCTGTAAGCGTGGTCGTGGTGGCCATTTGGCTGATGTTGTTTTTCATTATTAACTGCATACCTTCCTCTTTATTATGAAATAAACATCCGATCATTTATCTCAAAAACTGAATTTTTCTTTGAATACCAAAATAACACCTCTTGTTGGAAAATACTTTATATACTCTCGTATTACTAAAGTGAGGGTATAAAAATCTTCATTCTTGTTCTGCGCACTTCAAAGTACAGATCTGGAAAATTTTATCAAAATCGGAGAACAGAGCTATAATGTGTGTAATAAATTCACATGGAATTATTGCAAAGTCATATTGTAGTGTGATAAATGGTCGACAACAACGATTGTATTACAATAGTCACCATTATTATTTAACTGATATTATTTATAATTGGCTTCAAAGGATTGCGATGGCAGGGTTGCCAGTGTATTTCAGTTTGTCAAAAATGGTCATTATTATAAAATATTGTAGGAAATATACATTTTTGTTTGCTTTGTTTTGGTAAATTGCTATATGAGATCTGATATCGAGGCAAAAATATATAGATGTTCCTAGAATATTATATGATTAAATTCAATGAAACATCCTACAATTCAAAAGCACAGGAAAATTTTGGAATATTTCATAATAAGGACTAATACAATAAAAAACATGGCAACTCTCCTCTTCGCTAAGTATACTCACTCAACCTCAAAGGAATACCGAATTATCGAAATCCCAAGAAGAATAAGCACACAAAATCGGCAACAGTTCACAGCAAATATTTTGAAATGACACATTAAGTGACAGCTAACAAAAGTTGCCAATTCGGTTGTTGCGCAAAGAAAAGCCGCTCGCTCGTTTGTTTTGGAAGCCGACAGCATCAGAAGATGATTCGAATGAAAATCTTCTCGATGCAATTGAATTTAACAATCGCTCCATAAGAATTATGTATTTATTCTTAATCCCACCGAATCTTCTTGAGAAGCATTGAACACAATGAATGATGAAGGATGAGCTGAAGGAGTAACCCCAAGTAAACTTAAAAGTAACAATTGATTAAAAAACAATTGATCAACAATAGCCAAAGACAGAAGAGAAGAGAAAAACAACAACAACAACAGCCACAAAAGGGCAACAAAAGAACAAGTAACCATGTTTTGCGAGTAATTATAATTTATGGCCAAATATTAGTACAAGTGACACCCACCAGCAGCAGCAGCACCACCACCAAACCAACTAGAGGCCACAAAGGCAGAGAACAGCTTGGCCCTCCTCATGCAAGCAGTGTTCAACTGCAGTATAGACAGACAGACAGACAAACATTAACACACGGCATGATCTTGCATTCCAGTCATCTGTTTTTCTGTTTTCTCATCCATAAAATCCAATGAATTATTGATATAAATTTATTTCGTTTAGCAGCAAAACATCTTTAAATTATGTTTCTTAATTGTTTGTGAAGAAACAAAAGGAATAAACCGAGAAAAAAACACAATTTATTAAAATCCATTTTTCTATAGCTTCATCTGTTTTATTGTTGTTGTTCTTCTTCTTCTTCTCTTGTGGTCAAAACGAATAAAACATAACCAAAACTAAGAGAATCATTTAAAAAAATTTTACACATTTTTATTTTAATTAATGGCCGAAAAACACGCAGAAATTAGCCACGACTAAATGCCAACCCATTAACAATTGATGAGCACAGCAGTACGACTACGACTTTGGTATGGGCTTCAGCAAAAACGGCAGCAGCAACAGCAGCATCCTGCTGCCTCCATTCCCATGCATTCCCAGGGAAAGGCTTAAAGGTCTGCCGTCTTTAGGCCTTCATAAACGTTATTCGTTAAGTTGAAGCTGACGTTTTCTTTCTTTTTTTCTTTTCTGTTTAGACGCAATCGTTATGAGCCATTTAAATATAACTTTTTCTTAATTGCTTCAATAAAAAATGGGTGGAATGGCCAAAAGCCTGCCTGCAAACATGAGGAATAGAGGAACATAAATTGAGAGAACAGAGATATCAGTAAAGGTATGCGGTAGTCTAAGTGCTACAAAATTGTGCAATGATATAACCAGATGGAACAATTAACCGCTTTTGCATCATCGTGCCACAAAAAATTTCGCATTTCGAACAAACGCTTCTAATCTCTTGTCTTTGTTTCAATATATACCCTCGCATCCTGGGACTATATATACACGCTGAAAAAAATCGCCTCTGTAGTATATTGTCCCAAACATATTCTGCTTGAAACATATATATTTTTAGGGTGCACTCCAAATATATAACATTTGACACATACAAATATTATATGTTTGGGAGGATGTTGTTTTAGACAAAACTATGTTTATATCCTAATATTTATACCCTACACCACACTGTGGTACAGGCTATTATAAGTTTGTTTCACGGCAGATGTTTGTAACACCTGAAAATAACACAGCTAGACCCACCTTAAAGTATACCGATCGACTCAGAATCACTAGCTGAGTCGATTTAACGATGTCCGTCCGTCCGTCCGTCTGTCCATGTAAAGTTGTTCGTCGACTACAGGTCGCAATTTCACTCCGATCGTTCTGAAATTTTGCAGTTTAGAGTATTTCGCGGCTGTTAACATCGCTATTGAATTTGGTTGAAATCGGTTCAGATTTAGATATAGCTCCCATATATATCTTTCGTCCGATTTGGCCCTTTAGTCCTATAGAAGCTGTATTTTACATTCAATCGTTTTTGAAATTTAGAATGGTAGAGTTTCTTGATCCATGAACCAACATTACAGAATTTGAAGAAAATCGGTTAAGATTTAGCTATAGCTCCCATATATAAGTTTCGTCCGATTTTGCTCTTTAGTCCTGTAGAAGCTGTTTTTTACATCCAATCATTTTGAAATTTAGAATGGTAGAGTTTCTTGTTCCATGAACCAACACTACCGAATTTGAAGAAAATCGGTTAAGATTTAGCTATAGCTCCCATATATATGTTTCGTCCGATTTGGCCCTTTAGTTCTATAGAAGCTGTATTTTACATCCAATCGTTTTGAAATTTAGAATGGTAGAGTTTCTTGATCCATGAACCAACATTACCGAATTTGAAGAAAATCGGTTAAGATTTAGCTATAGCTCCCATATATACGTTTCGTCCGATTTTGCTCTTTAGTCCTGTAGAAGCTGTATTTTACATCCAATCATTTTGAAATTTAGAATGGTAGAGTTTCTTGATCCATGAACCAACACTACCGAATTTGAAGAAAATCGGTTAGGATTTAGCTATAGCTCCCATATATATGTTTCGTCCGATTTGGCCCTTTAGTTCTATAGAAGCTGTATTTTACATCCAATCGTTTTGAAATTTAGAATGGTAGAGTTTCTTGATCCATGAACCAACATTGCCGAATTTGAAGAAAATCGGTTAAGATTTAGCTATAGCTCCCATATATATGTTTCGTCCGATTTTGCTCTTTAGTCCTGTATAAGCTGTATTTTACATCCAATCATTTTGAAATTTAGAATGGTAGAGTTTCTTGATTCATGAACCAACAATGCCGAATTTGAAGAAAATCGATTAAGATTTAGCTAGAGCTCCCACATATATGTTTCATTTGATTTGGGTCTATAGATCCAATTGTTTTTATACCCTACACCACACTGTGGTACAGGGTATTATTTAAGTATAAAATGTCCCAAAAGTAAATTTATGTTAACAATTTATACATGAATTACAAAATTTATATATCAGAGTTATTCAATATTACGAGAGTGGTGTAGGGTATTATATAGTCGGCCCCGCCCGACTTTAGCCTTTCCTTACTGGTTTTTATTTGCATATGTTATTTCCCAAACAAAGATCTATTTGCGTGAATATATATCTATTCTTTAATTGTTTTAAGTTTTCAGCAATTGAAAGGTAACTTTTAGAAATTTTTAATGTTAGTAAAATTTCTTTATAATTGAAAATAATGACTCGGAATTGTTAGAAAATAAAAATAAGTGGTTTCAAATAGAATTATGACATTTTTAATATGAAAGCATACTTCGAAAACATGGAAAAAATTAAAACTAAAGTTCGAAAAATTCAGCAAAGTTTCGAAAATCTTTTTTTTTTTTAATAAAATATATTTGGAAATATTCATAAACAATAATTTTATTTGTATTTAAACACATATTTTATTTGAGAAAATTAGTTCACAAATGTATTTTATTCTAATATATTAACATATGCGTTCTAAATACATTTTATTGATTTTCAAATAAAATTTATTTGCTCGAAAATATATAATAATTACAAATTTGTGTTCCAAGTATATTTTCTTTCGATTCAAACAAATCAAAAAAGGCGATTTTGCCCCGTGTAGGGTCAGAATTGTTAATATTAACCTATGAATTTTATACTAGAAAATTTATAAAAGGCTGGTAAATGATAAAGTAAGATCACGTTATAACTTATTTTTTGAAAAAGAATGTTTCCAAAATGTATGGGGATTTTAAATTTAAAAAAATTTTTTTTTTAATTTAAAGTTTTAAAAACTGGGGACAAATGGCATTTTTCGGTTTTTAAGGCACTGGATGCACTTTTTCGGGTAGGTTCTTTCCGCATTTTTCATCCTATTCAATATCTACAACTTTACTTCAGACAGAAAAGAGGTATTCCGTACGGTATGCCGAGATATAACTCTATTAAAATATAGAAAAAGTGCTAAAAATCCACCTTGAGGAAAACAATTCGTATGGCCATTAAATTATTAATTGAGCCAACTTGACTAAACGAATGATGCATAAGTTCTTATTTTTGGGGCTACTTTCACGTCCAACTCTCAGAATTGAGTCCCAAAATAATGTGCTGTACTGTGTTATATTATAAATTAAATCGTAAATATTGACTATTATATATAAAAATTTGAGGTGTTTAAAATAACCGGTGATCCAAGTAGAGATACTTTTTTCAATAGCTTTTTTTGACAGATCACGTGTGAGTCGTGCCATGCTGTCATGTTATTTTCGTGAAGTATTGTTTGGCATTTCATCATGGAAGGACTTACGCCTGAACAACGTTTACAAATCGTTCAACTTTATTACGAAAATTCACGTTCTGTGAGGAATGTATTTCGTGCACTGAAAAAAAATTTGTCATAAAATTAAAGAAATGCTCCAAAGACGTTATTAGTTTTTAAAATAAGTGCATTTTGTAATTAAAATATAGATAATTTCAATAATATGAAGTAATTTACTTAATTTGGAGTAAATTTTCTTAATTTTAAGTACAAAATATACTTATTTTGAAGACTAAGGACGTCTTTGGAGCATTTCTTTAATTTTATGACAAATTTTTTTTCAGTGTGCATTTCGCTCAACTTATGGTCAACATAATCGGCCTACTTAGCGTACTATTCGCAACACCATGGATAATATTCGACCGAATAGACCACGTGCAGCACGCAGTGAAGAAAATGTAGCGGCCGTAGCTGAGAGTGTACACGAAGACCGTGGAGAGTCGATTCGGCGCCGTTCGCAGATACTCGGACTGGCGTATGGAACGACTTGGCGTATTTTACGTCGAGATCTTACATTGAAAGCATACAAAATACAGCTTGTGCAAGAACTGAAGCCGCCCGACCTTCCCAAGCGACATCGCTTCGCTCTAAGGGCTCTTAAAAAGTTCCAAGAAGATCCAACGTTTTTGAGCCAAATTTTGTTCAGCGATGAGGCCCATTTCTGGCTCAATGGGTATGTAAACAAGCAAAATTGCTGCATTTGGGACGAAGAGCAACCAGAAGAGATTCAAGATCTGCCACTTCATCCAGAAAAAACAACGGTTTGGTGTGGTTTGTGGGCCGGTGGAATCATCGGTCCATATTTCTTCAAAAATGGTATCCGGTGAGAACGTAACCGTCAATGGCGACCGTTATCGTGCCATGATAACCGACTATTTGATGCCTGAAATTGAAGCTCGTGATCTCGGCGACATTTGGTTTCAACAAGACGTCGCCACTTCCCACACATCGCACCAATCAATGGATTTAATGAGGGAACACTTCGGTGAGCAGATAATTTCACGTTTTGGGCCGGTCGATTGGCCACCAAGATCGTGTGATATCACACCGTTAGACTTTTTCCTGTGGGGATATGTAAAGTCTAAAGTTTATGTGGACAAACCCGCTTCGATTCAGGCCTTGGAGCAAAACATCACGCATGTCATTCGCCAGTTACCAGTCGAAATGATCGAACGAGTCATCGAAAATTGGACTCAACGGATGGACCATCTGAGACTTAGCCGCGGCCAACATTTGATAGACATAATCTTCAAAAAATAAATGCCAAAGAATGTTCTTTCAAATGATAATAAACATTCCCCATTCAATTTGAATTTTGTGTTTATACCCTACACCACACTGTGGTACAGGGTATTATGACTTTGTGCATTTGTTTGTAACACCCAAAAGGAGAAGAGATAGACCCATTGTTTATTATACCGATCGACTTGTAGTCACTTTCTGAGTCGATTTAGCTATGTCCGTCTGTCTATCTGTCCGTCTGTCTGTCTGTAGATGTATTCTTGTAATCAAAGTATGGTCCGATCTCAACAAAACTTTGCACATATCTTTCTTTAGGCCCAAGGACGATCCCTATTGCATTTGGTTAAAATCGGTTCAGATTTACATATAGCTCCCATATATATGTACCTCCGATTTGGCATATATGCACTGTATAAGCAAAATTTTTGAACCGATTTGTACAAAAATTGACAGAGAGTAGTCTCGTGATACACTTGGAGACAATACAAAATTTGGGGGGAAATCGGTTCAGATTTATTTATAGCCCCCATATATATGTTACCCCCGATTTGAAATTAAAGCGCTGTAGAAATTGTATTTTATATCCGATCAGTACGGAATTCGGCAGAAAGAGGTTTCTTATTACATGAAGGAATACTGCCAAATTCGGAGAAAATCGGTTCCGATTTAGATATAGCCCCCATATATGTATATGTTACCCCCGATTTGAAATTAAAGCGCTGTAGAAACTGTAGTTTATATCCGATCAGTACGAAATTCGACAGAAAGAGGTTTCTATTTTACATGAATTAGTATTCAGGGAAAATCGATTCAGATTTATATATAACCTCCATATATATGTTCCTCCTGAACTTACTTTAATTCCGATCATTACAAAATTCTCCAGAAAGATATTTCTCAATTTAGGAACGAGTATTGCTTAATTTAGCGATTATTGGTTTAGAATTAGATATATCCACATATATGTATATGTTCTTACCCATTTACCAATTATTCTCAGGCTAAGATCAACGATGGACCATGTCGGTCCACTCCTTCTAATATCTCCCTCACAAAGGGTTACAATTTAGTGAAATATTGATTCTCCACTAACTCCTATATTACATCAGAATCAGAATCCTCTGCAATACCCCTCAAAGTAATAGTTTATCTGTTGTTATAACCTTGAGAAAAATGGGCGAAGTGACCCCGCCACTTTTGGTATCTCCCACACAAAGGAACTACTCGTAATTTGTACAAAAAGTAAACTGCTTATAACGTTAATACCAGTACATATAAATGCTTGAAGTTTTGTGCAGTGTAGTGCATACAGTCCGTTAAAAAAAACGGGCATTATTGCCTCGTCCCATTTGGTACCTGCCACACACAAAGTGCCAAATCATTCCAACATAATATGGCTCATTACGTTAATACCAAGGCGCATAATCACATACAATTCGGTACAGTGCAATGTCTTTGAAGTACATATCTACTGTTCAGCGCAAAATAGGCGTACAGATTCAGATTGAAAGATTTATTCAAATTCCCATCTTCTTCAGCAAAATCATCTAAATGATTCCGTATTTTGTATTTTAGACAACATTTCCAATAACTATGTATAGACTGTCACAGAATGATGAATGAACAATGTTTGTCAACCTTCTGACATCTTCCAACCGAACTAACATATTACATTACGCACAAAATAAGAGTATACATTATACCCGACTGAAATTTTCTTACTTGTTTTTTTTTACAGTGGTACCTATTGTGCCATAATTAAACCCTTAGAAATACTACACGCCAGAGTTCGGAAGAAACACTAAGGAACGGTTCCTTAGCGTTCTGTACCGTTCCTTCGTCGCGAACGGAACAGTATCGCAACCCTTTTTTTAGAATACACTAAAAATCTGTTTAGTGTTACTGTTCGCGAACGGTACTACTACGATAACGTACCGTTGTAAGAACACGACTAACGGTATCACTACGATAACGTACGGTTCATAGAACAGTATCACTACGTCGTAGTGATACTGTTTTTTTGAACAGAACACTACAAGGTAGCTGATACGTATTGCAACCAACTTCAGGTTGCATTCCTAAACCGCTAGTCTGATAGCTGACAGATTTATTTCAGTGACAGTTCATTTTATTGTTTACAAGCTTACAAAAGCATTTTGATCTATTGCATTCAGAAAAAAGTTATTCGTGATGGAATTCAAGCGTGATAGTGTGATTGCTTTATATTTGGGTGGAAAAACACAAGTGGCTATCGTTAGAGCCCTCCAGCATTTAAATGTGAATAAATCTTTTGTTTCTCGTACCATTGCTCGTTACCGTGATACTGGCAGTGTTGCATCGCATCCAAAAAGTGGACGAAAAAACGGTAACAACACCAGAAATGATCCGAAAAGTGAAGGCCAGATTTGATCGAAATCCACGCCGCAGTGGTAGAAAAATTGCTCGTGAGCTGAACATATCGCGAGAACGGATACAACACATATTAAAAAATGAGCTCGTACTAAAGCCATTGAAGTTCCAAAAAGTGCAAGAGCTCACCGATGCACAAAAAAAGTTACACTGGAAAGAGCCAAGGAGTTGCTTCGCTTGCACGAAAGTGGCCAGTTACCGAATTTGGTTTTCTCCGATGAGAAGCCATTCCAAATTGAGCAGTTTGTGAACAAACAAAATGATCGGGTTTACTTGCCAAAGAGGTCAGCTGAAAATTTACACCTTCGATTGGCCACCAGAACTCAAGCGCCGCCGATGGTAATGGTGTGGGCCGCCGTAACGGCCGATGGTCGCTCCCCGCTCGTACTCATCGACAGTGGGGTCAAAAAAAAATGCCGAATATTATCGGGAAAATGTCCTAATGACAGTATTGAAGCCTTGGGCAGACAAACATTTCGGCCGCAGACCATGGACATTCCAACAGGACTCAGCACCATCGCACTCAGCACGCGTCAACCAAGAATGGCTTAAAAAGGAGGTTCCTCGCTTCATTTCTACCGCACAATGGCCACCAAGATCTTCGGATCTCAATCCGTTGGACTTTTGCGCCTGGGGCATTTTAGAGAGTAAGGTTCGGACTAAAAAATACCAAAGTATCGATCA
Source organism: Eudasyphora cyanicolor (assembly GCA_963930755.1). Classification (NCBI taxonomy): domain Eukaryota; kingdom Metazoa; phylum Arthropoda; class Insecta; order Diptera; family Muscidae; genus Eudasyphora; species Eudasyphora cyanicolor. Next base: position 241,254,127 of record OZ005735.1, read on the forward strand.
TCTCAAGACGGCGCTTCGCCGGGAATGGGCCAAAATACCGCAGAGCCACTTTCGTGCAGCGTGTGATGGCTTTGTGGGCCGTTTGATGTCCATAATTCGTGCCAAAGGTGGCCAATTCGAACAAATCTAAACTGTTTCTAAAATTGTATGATATTTCCGACATTTTTTGCTTTTAAACAATAAAATTTTAAAAAAAATTAAAAAAAAAGCGCTTTACTTTGTTGAATTACATATCAGCCACCCTGTAACAGTATCACTACGTTTAGCGTTCCGTTCTTTTTTATACTCGACACCACAGGTCGCAAATATGAAGCAATCTTAATGAAAATTAACAGAGGCATTTCTTAACCCAGGGATGATCCCTATTTAAAATGGGGCATATCGGTCCATACTTTGATATAGCCCCCATACGAAGGTCCCTTTCGATAAGATATATTTACGCTCTAGAGAGCGCATTTTTAACCGATCATACCGAAATTTGAATATGTGTTCATTCTATTGCATTCAATCATGCCTTATGAAAATGTTGCATATCGGCCCATATTTTGATACAGCCTCAATACAAAGCTCCCTTTCGACAAGACATATTTACGTTATAGAGGACGCATTGTTTATCCGATCATTCCGAATTTGAAATATGTGTGCTTTCTATTGCATTTAATCATGTCTAGCGAAAATGGGGCATATCGGTCCATACTTTGATATAGCCCCCATACGAAGGTCCCTTTCGATAAGACATATTTACGCTCGAGAGAGCCCATTTTTTAACCGATCATGTTGAAATTTATATACTGTTTTTTTCTGAACACTGCTACACGCTAGGGATATTTAGTTTATGTTCCAATAGCTTCCCTCACATCCTGGGAACATTTTTAAACATTTTTGTCCCAATGTGCTCGTAAAAATTACGATTTTTGTCAAATGCGCTTCCTATCTCTAGTTTATGTTCCTAAAGCTGTCCACGCACCCTAAGCTAAAACTTTTTGTATCTAAAAGGACAAATTCGAATTAAACCTTTTTGCTCCAATGTACCCCTACCAGAACAAATTTCGACAAAAATCTTATCTCTAGCTTAGGTTCCAAGAGCTACCCTCGAATCCTGGGACATTCGTTTAACCCTTTTTGCTCCTCTATACCTCACACGCAAAGAAAAAAATCGTTTCTGCGAAACGAAATATTAGACAACTACAATTCTCGTTTGGCGGAACTGAAATTTCGTTTGTTGTGACAGAAATTGATTTCGCGTAAGCAATTTTTTGTTCTGACCAAAAGAATTTCAGTCGTCGTAAACGAGAATTGTAGTTGTGTAATATTTCGTTTCTCAAAAACGATTTTTTTCTTTGCGTGCAGTTATCTTATTTTGCCCCAGTGTGAGCGAATTTCGAAAAAAAACTTAACATTGTACTTTTTTTGCCACTTTGTACCATATTTCATCACATTTTTCACTTCTTATTTAGGTACCAAGAGCTAAATAAGAGGAAAAGTATTTTGGCTTTCGTTAGATGTGCTGTTATTCCAGAAAACCACAGATTTATCTTGTGTCCCGAGTCAGCATCCATTTAAACATCTAACATCTGCGAATTTCGCAGAAATTTTGGCTATCAAATAATTCAAATTGGACTTGTTCCCTTTATTCGATACAACAAAAACAACACGTTACACGTTACACGTTAACTTTATTGTACATATTTCCAGTAGAATTCGAAATTGTTCTGCTTTAACAAATTTACAAACCAAATTAACCCAAAATGAAAGTCATTTCTTAAAGTACATAATCAGTGTGATCATCATAATAATAAGAACTATAATTCAACACTTCGCTTGAAACCACTACAAGTACAACCACAACTGCAACTAAATATGCAATACATGTATGTGCCACAGGCCATTCTGTTCGTCGCTTAAGTCTTTTGTTTATGACATACACACCCCATGAACAGCTCATATTCTTCTTAAGCAATTTAACGTCGTGTACTACTTATTGCCAATCACTGAAAGTAGTGCAATACGAGTATATAGTATGCCCTGTGGCATTAGGAAATTCAACAATTTCTTGTAATTTGATACACTTTTTCTCCATACACTACTCGTGTCTTCTCTCAAAAGTTTGAATTTCATAAAAAAAAAACACTTTAACGGACAGTAGCCCCTAAAGGAGAAAAAACACCAAGTAATAAGGATGATGTCATTATAGAATATGAGATGAGCTGTTGCTGCTGCTGTTGAACATTTCTGCGATAGCATCTCATAAAATGTATTAAATGACCCAAAAATAAAAATATGCACATTAGGACCAATCGATTTAGACTCCAAATAAAATATTGGAATATTTTTTGTGGTAAACTTTGAAAATGGTATAAAAGGTATTTTTCGTCAGAGATAGACTACTTTGAATTATATTTTCGATTCGAAATATGCAATCATTTCCAAATTATTTTCTTCTGATCGGGATGAAACTTGCACCTAGTTTAGTCCTATTGGATAGTAACGGGTTTTCCAATAGGGATGATATGATTTTGAAGTGACGTATCGGCCATTTGTAATATGTCATGATCTGTCATTTGTTTTTCATTGTATTCAGTAGTGTTTACAATTTCATCATGGAGAGATATACGCAAGAACAACGTTTACAAATTATTCAGTTTTATTATCGAAATAATAGTTCTTCAACTGCAACTTTTCGTGCGCTAAGTCCACTTTTTAAATCCAAAAAAAAAACTCTTTCCAGTCGACCTACGACCTTGACACCCATGAGCAATATTTTAGCTCTCGGTCTCATTGGTCGTTGAAATAAACCAGACTCTCTTCAAGCTTTACAAATCAATATTGAACGTGCCATTCATGACATACGACTTGATTTAGTGGAAAAAGTGCTCGAATATTGGGTTCATCGAATTCGTTCCTGCAGAAAAAGTCGTGGAGGCCATTTGAATGACGTTTTATTTAGAATTTAATTGTATCGATTCAAAAAAAAACTTTGAATTTCCTTAACAATAAGTGTTTTTTTCAAAGAAATCATATCACTCCTATTGGAAACCCCTGTAGTTATGACCCAAAATTCCAACGAAATCGGTTAAGGACTGTCCGAGTTGGCAGGTGTTGCATATTGACTTTCTGGTCAATTTCCTATTGTACTTAGAAAAATTTGCCAAAGACTATTAGCTTTTTCTTCAATCTTTTTTAAACAAAAATAAAAACAATTAAGAAATATAGGTTAGCATATCTCGAGAACCATTTATAAAGGGTGGGTCATTTAAAATTTTAAATTTGAACTACGGATTACTTTGACTTGTGATTTGAGCCTTTTGGATTATTTTCTGTGCCGACCCAATAAGGATAAATGTTACACAAAGCATCCAGAGATAATTGAAGCGTTGAAACGTGAAATCGAAGAGATTCGACCTGACAGGATCGAAAATATACTGAAAAATTGGGTTGATCGGTCGTGGTAGTCATATGAATGATATTGTGTTCCATTTTTAAATTACAAAGTTCAACCTTTCCAATAAAACCAGAAATTTAAAAAAAAATTTCAGTACTTTTTTAAAGCCGATTCAAATTTAAAATTGTATATGGCCCACCCTGTACTAATTGGTACAGGCAAGCTTTAATGAATCCTAAATTAAGTAGCCTTCATCTAATACTTTGTCGCAGGCCTTTCCAACCCGAAAGCGATCTTTCAGGGGTGCCGATAACATTTATATAGGGTGGTTAAATTGTAAGGGCCGATGTTGAATGTGAACTAGGTGTGGTTCAACGTAAATTTTTTTTCTGCATTTAATTTGACATTTCTCAATTTCAGACTAACTCAATTTGAACCATGGAAAGATACACAATCGAGCAACGCGTTAAAGTTTTTTAAGCCTTTTACGAAAATGGGCGTTCAAATCACAATGCATTTCGTGCACTTCGTGATGTTTTTTTGTTCAGCATAATCGACCAAATGTGTCCACAATCGGGAGAATTGTGCGCAAATTTCAGAAAACCGGGTCTGTAGGAGACCCTGGCGACGTCATCGGGCCATACTTCTTCGCAATGAGGCCGGTCAGGCAGTTACTGTGAATGGTGTTCGCTATCGTGAGATGATAAGGAACTTTTTATGGCCCGAATTGGAAGATATGGATGTGGTCAATAAGTGGTTTCAACAGGACGGTGCCACTTGCCACACAGCTAACGAAACAATGGCTCTGTTGCACAACAAATTCAATGGTCGTGTTATCTCACGTCGTGGCGATGTCAATTGGCCGCCAAGATTTGACACCGTTGGACTTCTTTCTTTGGAGTTATTTGAAAGAAAAGGTGTACGTCGATAAGCCAGCAATAATTCAAGAGCTAAAGAATGAGATAATTCGGCACATTAACGGCATAGAACCTCCATTATGCCTCAACGTCATCGAAAATTTGGACCGTCGGATGGAGGTGTGCCGCCGAGTTCGCGGCGGCCATTTGGCCGATATTTTCTTCCATACATAATTGAACCACGCCAATATTATCATAATAAAAAGAAATGACAATAATTTCCTAAATAATTTGTGTTTTATTCATAATCAACATCGGCCCTTAAAATTTAACCACCCATAATACTATTTTTCTGTGGATGTTGTATTTAATTAATTTTATGGCGAATTCTTTTCTGCTAAAAAGTGCAACATATTCATTGCCCTTTTTCCGAAAACGGCACTTTTGTGATACTTTTTTGAAATTTTGTAATTAAGTTACTCGAATTTAGCACAACTAAAATTTCAAAATTTCAAAAAAGCGATATAATAGTGCTGTTTTCGGAAAAGGGGCAATGCAAGTGTTGCACTTTTTTGCAGAAAAGAATTCACCATTAGTTCGTAATTTTTATGGTGATTTGATTTTTCAACATGCCCAAAAATTACTTATGAAAGTTTTACGAAAAAGTAATGAACTAACCGACACAAATGGAATTTGTGCAATTTTTAAAACAACATAATGTCTATTTTAATATTTTTATATTTCTAATAATATTTTAAGAAATAGTTTTTAAAAAAATTTTCTTTAATATTTGTCAATTTAAATTTTGTAAAAGTTAATGATTTACTGGCGGGATTAAAGGGTGTTAACATTACCGATTTTTTTTTTATAAAAATGCATTTTCCTACGAAATTTTCAAGAACAATTTTATTCAACGCAATTTTTTAGAAAAAAATAATTTCGAAAAAAAAATTCTTCAAAAATGCGACTTAGGCGGAATTTTCTGGCAAAATGCAATTTCAACGACATTTTCTAGAAAAATTGCAATTGTCATGAAATTTTCTAGAAAAAAATGAATTTTCAAGAAAGTGTAGAAAAATGACAACAAGTCCAGTGAAATGTAATTTCAACGATTTTAAAAAAAATTCATTTACAACACAATTTTGTAGAATAAGGTAACTTAAACGAAGGTTTAGGGAAAAACCAAATTTCAATAAAATTTTGCCAATATAAAATTAAAATTTTTTTCGAGAAATATACAACTTAAACGGTATTTTGTAGATAAACTTCGACTATTTTTTCAAAAAAAAAATTATTTTCGACGAAATTTTCGAAAAAAATTTATTTTTGGCGAAATTTTCTAGAAAAATGCAATAAAAAGAGAAATGTAATTTAAAATAATCAGGAGAACTTAAATTTCAAAGATGTTTTCAACAAAAATGTTGTAGAATGTAATTTCAAAATAAATTTCTAGAAAATTTCAACTTCAACGAAATTTTCAAGAAAAATACAAAATTAACGAAATTTTGTGGGAAAATTGAATTAAAACATGAGCGCCCCAGTAGGTGAGTTGGTAGCGTACTCGCCTATGAGTTTGGGGGTCGTGGGTTCGATTCCCACCAGAGGCTGTGGTCTGTCGCTGCAAACATTTAGCCATATGGTCTTTGTAACCCGGCCTTCCCCTGGACCTTATAATTAGAATATAAATTTACTTTGTATTGTAATTCAAAAAAATAAATAAATAAATTGAATTAAAAAAAATCTAGTGCAATGCATTTTATTTTTTTTATTTATAAAATTACAGCTTCACCGAATTTTTTTAGAATAATGTAATTTCAACAAAATTTTGCAGAAAAATAAAATTTTGACGAAATTTTTAAGAAATATTCAATTTCAACGAAATTTTGTAGAAAAATGCAAAAACATGTTCTGAAAAAAGAGATTTCGACTAAATTTTCTAAAAAATGCAATTTCAGCAAAATTTTCTAAAAAGTTTAACTTCAAAAAAAAAGGAATTTTTTTTAGAAAATTGTAGTTTTAACGACAATTTTGTAGAATAATGATACTTCAAAATACATTTCTACAAAAATACAATTTCAACGAAATTATTAAAAAAAAATAAAAATTCGACACAATGTTGAAGAAAAATTAAATATAAAAATAAAATTTAATTAAATTGTTTTAAATAAAACTCGAGCTCGAGGTCTTGGTTTTTATAAATTTATTTTCTTTTATTCAATATTTCGCCTTTCATCGAAAGGCATCATCAGGCTGAAAGTGTTCCAAAGTAAAAAATAAACAAAATAAAACATCAAAAAAAATTGTGAAATGCATTTTCAACGATTTTATTTATAAAATTGCAAAGAAATTCTGTAGAATAATGTAATTTCAACAACATTTTCTAGAAACGAAATTTTACAAAAAATAAAATTTTGAAGAAATTAAAAAAAAATAAAAGAAAAAAAAGGAATTAAAATAAAAAAATCTATTTCGAAGAAATTTTTTAAAAAAATACAAATTTGACGGAATTTTCCAAAGTAATTCAATTTCATGAAAGTGTAAAAAATGCGATTTAAAAAAATATATTGTTTGATTTAATTTTTTTTTTAGAAAATGTCAGTTTCAAAGTTATTTTGTAAAAAAATTATTTAAAATTTTATAAAACTATTAAAAGGCAACAAAGGACATTTTAAGACAAAGTTTTTTAAAAAAAATTTTAATTTTCTTTAATATTTGTTAATTAAAATTTTGTAAAAGTTAAAATAAAGATGCACTAGCGGGATTAAAGGGGGTTAACAGGAAATTTTCTATAAAAATGCAATTTCGACGAAATTTTCAAGAAAAATTCAATTCTACGTAATTTTTAGAAAAAAATAATTTTGAAAAATTCTACAAATATGCGATTTGGGCGGAATTTTCTAGTAAAATGCAATTTCAAGGAAATTTTCTAGAAAAAATTAAATTTTCCGAAAGTGTAGAAAAATGCAAACAACATCCAGTGAAATGAAATCTCAACGATTTTAAAAAATGCATTTTCAAGACAATCTTTTAGAATAATCTAACTTGAACAACATTTTCAAGAAAAATTCAATTTTTTACAAATTTTTTAACGTATATACAACTGCAAAAATTTGTTGAATGTAATTTCAAAATAAATTTCTAGAAAAATTAAACTTTATCGAAATTTTCAAGAAAAATACCAAATCAACGATATTTTGTGGAATAATTCAATTTAAAAAAAACTAGTGCAATGCATTTTCAACGATTTTATTTATAAAACTAGCTTACCCGGTGCGCTTCGCAGCCCCCATCTTGTATCTATTTTCAGTTTAGGGTACTGTAAAATATCTATACCTCCTTCTTTCAAAATGACATGATTATTACATATGGTGCAAAATGAAAAAGGTTTGATTACTTTTATATATAAAATACGAACCCTCATTTCATTTCTAGTGTGTGCTCCAAGAGTTTCCCTGACATCATGGTACAATATTTATCCCTTTTCCCACTGCACCTCTGAACGTTGAAAAACTATTTTTTTTGGTTCATACGTTAGCAACTTTTCCCTAGTTTATATTGCAATAACTACATTCACACCCTGCTTCAATATAAAACCATGTTTGTCCCACTGTGTCTATAAAGGTACGAATTTAAAAATCTAAAGCGAATCGCTCCATAGTTCCACATTTAACCCTTTCTGTGTCATAATTAACCAATTTTGCACGATTTGCACGATTTTAAAATGATAATTGATATTTCAAGATCCAAATTCGCAAGCTTAGGGCTTATTTCAACATTTTTGTACCCTATCTGTGCCATTTATTAAACTTGTTTTCCCCCACGGTTTAAGTAGAAGAACCAATTTGGGAAAACAATTTCTTAGCTGTAAAATCTACCTTTGCACTCAGGGACCACATTCAACACCTTTTGCACCACATTAAACACTATTTATTTTTTTGTATGTTCCATATTAAACACGTTTTATTACACTGTGCTTCTAAAGTACGAATTTTTATACATATCTGGGACTATTTTGTTCCCTTTTTTTCCCACTTATCACATTTAACCATTTTACCGTATTTAACTTTTTTGCTTCACCGTACCATATTTAACCCTTTTTGCTCCACTAAACCATATTTAACACATTTTTTCCCCTCTGTAACATGTTGAACAATTTTTGCTTGCCCCAACTGCATCATAATTTGAACCTTTTTGCACCACAGTGCTACATTTTTGCAGTGCATCATAATTTTAACCTTTTTGCACCACAGTGCTACTAAAAGCATACATTAAAAAAAACATTCTTATTTCATATTTAACTTACCCTCTCTCCCTGCATCCATATTTTTACCCACTGTACTAAATGTACGTTTTTTGACCCACTGTGCTATATTAACCTTTTGGGTCCACTGAATCAAATTTAACACCTTTTGGTCCTACTATATTTTGTCCACTATATTTAATCATTTTTGCCCCACTGTACCATAGTTAACACATTTTTGCCCCACTGTTCCATAGTAAACGCTTTTTGCCCCACTGTACCATTTTTAACCCATTTTGTTCCACGTTACCATATTTTACTATTTGTGCCCACTGTAACCATTTTTGTCATACTGTACCATAATTAACCATTTGTGTCCCAATGTACCATTCTAACACATTTTCCCCCCACTGTTCCATAGTTGAAGCTTTTTGCCCCACTGTACCATATTTAACCCATTTTGTCCCACGTTACCATATTCAACTAATTGTGCCCCACTGTACTATAGTTAACCCTTTTTGCCCCACTGTGTCATATTAAACCCTTTGTTTCACTGTACCATGTTTAACAGTTTTTGCCCCACAGTACCATATTTAACCCTCTTTGCTCCACTGTACAACATTTAACACAGTTATGCCCCACTGTACTGTATAGTTAACCATTTTTATCACGCTGTACCATATTTAACCCTTTTTGCCCCACTGTATCATAGTAAATAAATTTTTGTCCCACTGTTCCATAGTTAACGCTTTTTGCCCCACTGTACCATTTTTAACCCATTTTGTTACACGTTACCATATTTTACTTTTTGTGCCCACTGTAACCATTTTTGTCATACTGAACCATATTTAACCATTTGTGTCCCCTGTACCATAGCTAACACATTTTTTCCCACTGTTCCATTGTTAAAGCTTTTTGTCCCACTGTGCCATATTTAACCCATTTTGTCCCACGTTACCATGTACCATAGTTAACCCTTGTCGCCCCACTGTGTCATATTAAACACTTTGTCTCACTGTACCATATTTAACAGTTTTTGCCCCACTGTACAATATTTAACTCTCTGTGCTCCACTGTACAATATTTAACACAGTTATGCCCCACTGTACTGTATAGTTACCCATTTTTGTCCCACTGTACCATATTTAACCTTTTTTTCCCCACTGTATCATAGTAAATACATTTTTGCCCCACTGTTCAATAGTTAACGCTTTTTGCCCCACTGTACCATTTTTAACCCATTTGTCCCACTTTACCATATACATATAACTATTTTTACCCCACTGTACCATAGTTAACCCTTTTTGCACAACTGTGCCCCATTCAACTCTTTATCTCACTGTACAAAATTTTTGTCTCAATGTACCGTACTCGTATTTAAAATGTGTCTCCACGCTAGCGTACTTAAACATTTTTCCCCGACTGTAACATATTTAATCATATTTTCTCCACTCCACTATTTAACCGTTTTTTACCACAGTGCTCCTAAAACCATATACACTCTTCATATCTCATGTTTAAGTACCAATTTTGGCAGATTGTTCTTTTTTTCCCCCATGCTCCATAATTAACCCGTCGTGTCCCACTGTGCCTCTTATAGTTAGAATTATTAAAAATCACTTCCAATCTCTATTTTATGTTCCAAAAGTTACCCTGGAACCATTGATCCATGTTTGACATTTTAAAGACACTGTACTATATTTTACACTTTTTGCCTTACTGTGCCCCGAAAACTACGAATACAAAAAAACTTAATACGCCGATCAGTTGTCATAAAGACAACCCTCGCTTCAATTTTCACCATTCTAATATTAGGCTTTAAATTTGGCGGTGGTACCATATTTATACCTTTCTGTCCCACTGTGCCTCTAAATTTTCAAAAAAAATCACTCCTTGTTCTTGTTTACGTCCCAAGAGCTACTCTCACACCAAATTTCACGATTCTAGGTCTTGCCATTTGGATTTGGCTGTTGTACCACATTTTCCCTTTTTACCCCACTGTGTACGTAAATGTTCCAATTTCGAAAAATCCTGTCAATTTCAGAGTCTACCTCATAAGAGCTACCCTCACACCAAATTTCACGATTCTAGCTCTTGTCATTTGAATTTGGCTGTTGTACTACATTTATCCCATTTTTCCCTTTTTACCCCACTGTGTTCGTAAATGTTCGAATTACGAAAAATCCTGCCAATTTCAGAGTCTACCTCATAAGAGCAACCATCACACAATATTTCACGATTCTAGCTCTTGCCATTTGGATTTGGCTGATGTACCACATTTATCACTTTTTACCCCACTGTGTGCGTAAATGTTAGAATTTCGCAAAATCCTGCCAATTTCTGAGTCTACCTCCTAAGGGCTACCCTCATACCAAATTTCAAGATTCTAGCTTCAGCCGTTTGGCCTGGGCGATGATCAGTCAGTCAATCAGTCAGTCAGCCAGTCAGTCAGTCAGTCAGTCAGTCAGCCAGTCACGCAACAATTTTATATATATAGATTACAGTTTCACCGATTTTTTTTAGAATAATGTAATTTCAACAAAATGCTATTTCAACAAAATTTTGCAGAAATTTCAACGAAATTTTGTACAAAAATGCAATTTTAAAAACATGTTCTTAAAAAAGAGATTTCGACTAAATTTTCTAACAATGATATATACCCTCGTCACACTAAAGTGAGGGTATAAAAATGCAATTTCAACGATATTTTCTACAAAGTGTAACTTCAAGAAAATTTTTTAGGAAATTTTAATTTTAACAAAAATTTTGTAGAATAATGCAATTTCAAAATAAATTTCTACAAAAATACAATTTCAATGAAATTATTAAAAAAAAAAATAAAAATTCGACAAAATGTTGAAGAAAAATTAAATTTAAAAAAAATTGTGAAATGCATTTTCAACGATTTTATTTATAAAATTACAGTATCAAAGAAATTCTTTAGAATAATGTAATTTCAACAAAATTTTCTAGAAACGAAATTTTACAAAAAAATTAAATTTTGAAGAAATTAAAAAAAAATAAAAAAAGAGAAATCAAAATAAAATAAAAAAAACCTATTTAGAAGAATGTTTTTAGAAAAATACAAATTTCACGGAATTTTCCAAAGTAATTCAATTTATGAAAGTATAGAACAATGCGATTTAAAAAAATATGTTGATTGATTTAATTTTTTTTATTTTTTAAAAAAAAATATTTTAAATTTTATAAAACTATCAAAAAAAAGAAATTTTGTAGCAAATGTAATTTCTTTTCTTTTGATAGTTTTTCGTTGAATTTGCATTTTTGTAGAAATTTATTTTGAAATTGCATTGTTCTACAAAATGTTCGTTAAACAACAAATTTCTAAACAAATCTTTGAAACTGCACTTCACTAGATTTTTTAAATTATGTATTTTATGTATTTTCCTACATGTCCTTAAAGTTGCATTTTTTAGAAAATTTCGTTAAAATTGAATATTTTTTAGGAAATTTAGTCGAAATCTCTTTTTCAGAACATATTTTTGAAATTGCATTTTTCTACAAAATTTCCTTGAACTTCAACATTTCTTGAAAACTTCGTCAAAATTTTATTTTTCTGCAAAATTTTGTTGAAATGACCTTATTCTAAAAAATTCGGTGAAACTGTAATTTTATAAATAAAATCCTTGAAAATGCATTGCACTTGATTTTTTTGTAAATTGAATTTTTCCACAAAATTTCGTTGATTTTGTATTTTTGTTGAAAATTTCGTTGAAGTTGAATTTTTCTAGAAATTTATTTTGAAATTACATTCTACAAAGTTTTCGTTGAAACTACAAAAATCTTTGAAATTGTTGTTCACTAGATTATTTTAAATTACACTTTTTCTTTTATTTTTCTGGAAAATTTCTCCCAAAATCATTTTTTTTCGAAAATTTTGTTTTTTTTGGAAAAAAAATAGTCGAAATCGGAGTTTGAAGTTGTATATTTCTTGAAAAATTTGTAATTTTTTTCTGCAAAATTTCGTTGAAATTTAATTTTTCTTTAAACTTTTTTTAAGTTACATTATTTTACAAAATTGTGTTGTAACTGAATTTTTTTAAAATCGTTGAAATTACATTTCGCTGGCTTTTGTTGGCATTTATCTACACTTTCTTGAAAATGCATTTTTTTCTAGAAAATTTCATGACAATTGCAATTTTTCTAGAAAATTTCGTTGAAATTGCACTTTGCTAGAAAATTCAGCCTATGTCGCATTTTTGTAGAAATTTTTTTCGAAATTATTTTTTTCTAAAAAATTGCGTAGAATAAAAATTTCGTGGAAAAATTCAACAAAATTTTCTAGAAACGACATTTTACAAAAAAATAAACTTTTGAAGAAATTTTCAAAATAAAATAAAAAACTCTATTTCGACGAAATTTTCTAAAAAAAACAAATTTGACGGAATATTTTAAAGTAATTCAATTTCATGAAAGTGAAAAAGAAAAATGCGATTTAAAAAAATATATTGATTGATTACAATTTGTTTAGAGAATTGCAGTTTCAAATTTATTTTGTAGATTTAAAATGTATTTAGAATTTTATAAAACTATCAAAAGAAATTTTGTAGCAAGTGTAATTTCTTTTCTTTGTTTTTTATAAAATTTCGTTTCTAGAAAATTTTGTTGAAATTACATTATTTTACAGAATTTCTTTGATACTGTAATTTTATAAATAAAATCGTTGAAAATGCATTTCACTAATTTTTTAAATTGAAGTTTACTACAACATTTTGTTGAATTTATATTTTTCTTAAAGATTTCGTTGAAATTGCATTTTTGTATTCTACAAAATTTTCGTTAAACTACAATTTTCTAAAAAAAACTTTGAAACAGCACTTCACTAGATTTTTCTAAATCATATTTTCTTACATGTTCTTGAAGTTGAATTTTTTAGAAAAATTTTGTTAAATTGAATTTTTTTTAGGAAATTTAGTTGAAATCTCTTTTTTCAGAAAATGTTTTTGAAATTGCATTTTTCTACAAAAATTTAAATATTTTTAGAAGTTTTTTGTTAATGATCGATTTTAATTTTTTTTAATTAGATTTATTTTATTGAATGTTTTCACATTCGAATTGTTCAGCTTTTTCGATCAACTCTTCCTTTCGAAAGAGAGGTTTTTGTGGTGTATTGGAAAAGATAAGACACTGCGCTCTGAAAGCCATGTAAACACATACCCTTATACGTATTTCAATCCTGTGCGGGGATATCATCAGAGGGTCTTATACATGACACACAGTGTGAGCTTGTAGTTGTGGCGATCATCACTTGTATATATACCAATCTACAAAGAAATTTGCATATGGGAATTATATACCTACGAAGAAAGCGTACAAGTCACACACAAAATTTCGTTGAAATTTTTTAGAATATTTCTTGAAAATTTAGTCAAAATTTTATTTTTCTGCAAAATCTATATATATAAAATTGTTGCGTGACTGGCTGACTGGCTGACTGACTTGACTGACTGGTCCTTGGGACGTAGACGAGCAATAAGGCGGGATTTTTCGAAATTCGTACTATTAGTCGCACAATGGTGCAAAAAGGGATAAATATGGTACCACCGCCAAATCTAAACGAAATGAGCTAGAATCTTGAAATTTGGTATGAGGGTAGCCCTTAGGAGGTAGACTCAGAAATTGGCAGGATTTTGCGAAATTCTAACATTTACGCACACAGTGGGGTAAAAAGTGATAAATGTGGTACATCAGCCAAATCCAAATGGCAAGAGCTAGAATCGTGAAATATTGTGTGATGGTTGCTCTTATGAGGTAGACTCTGAAATTGGCAGGATTTTTCGTAATTCGAACATTTACGAACACAGTGGGGTAAAAAGGGAAAAATGGGATAAATGTAGTACAACAGCCAAATTCAAATGACAAGAGCTAGAATCGTGAAATTTGGTGTGAGGGTAGCTCTTATGAGGTAGACTCTGAAATTGACAGGATTTTTCGAAATTGGAACATTTACGTACACAGTGGGGTAAAAAGGGAAAATGTGGTACAACAGCCAAATCCAAATGGCAAGACCTAGAATCGTGAAATTTGGTGTGAGAGTAGCTCTTGGGACGTAAACAAGAACAAGGAGTGATTTTTTTTGAAAATTTAGAGGCACAGTGGGACAGAAAGGTATAAATATGGTACCACCGCCAAATTTAAAGCCTAATATTAGAATGGTGAAAATTGAAGCGAGGGTTGTCTTTATGACAACTGATCGGCGTATTAAGTTTTTTTGTATTCGTAGTTTTCGGGGCACAGTAAGGCAAAAAGTGTAAAATATAGTACAGTGTCTTTAAAATGTCAAACATGGATCAATGGTTCCAGGGTAACTTTTGGAACATAAAATAGAGATTGGAAGTGATTTTTAATAATTCTAACTATAAGAGGCACAGTGGGACACGACGGGTTAATTATGGAGCATGGGGGAAAAAAAGAACAATCTGCCAAAATTGGTACTTAAACATGAGATATGAAGAGTGTATATGGTTTTAGGAGCACTGTGGTAAAAAACGGTTAAATAGTGGAGTGGAGAAAATATGATTAAATATGTTACAGTCGGGGAAAAATGTTTAAGTACGCTAGCGTGGAGACACATTTTAAATACGAGTACGGTACATTGAGACAAAAATTTTGTACAGTGAGATAAAGAGTTGAATGGGGCACAGTTGTGCAAAAAGGGTTAACTATGGTACAGTGGGGTAAAAATAGTTATATGTATATGGTAAAGTGGGACAAATGGGTTAAAAATGGTACAGTGGGGCAAAAAGCGTTAACTATTGAACAGTGGGGCAAAAATGTATTTACTATGATACAGTGGGGAAAAAAAGGTTAAATATGGTACAGTGGGGCACAATTAGTTGAATATGGTAACGTGGGACAAAATGGGTTAAATATGGTACAGTGGGGCAAAAAGCTTCAACTATGGAACAGTGGGGGGAAAATGTGTTAGAATGGTACATTGGGACACAAATGGTTAATTATGGTACAGTATGACAAAAATGGTTACAGTGGGCACAAATAGTAAAATATGGTAACGTGGAACAAAATGGGTTAAAAATGGTACAGTGGGGCAAAAAGCGTTTACTATGGAACAGTGGGGCAAAAATGTGTTAACTATGGTACAGTGGGGCAAAAATGATTAAATATAGTGGACAAAATATAGTAGGACCAAAAGGTGTTAAATTTGATTCAGTGGACCCAAAAGGTTAATATAGCACAGTGGGTCAAAAAACGTACATTTAGTACAGTGGGTAAAAATATGGATGCAGGGAGAGAGGGTAAGTTAAATATGAAATAAGAATGTTTTTTTTAATGTATGCTTTTAGTAGCACTGTGGTGCAAAAAGGTTAAAATTATGATGCACTGCAAAAATGTAGCACTGTGGTGCAAAAAGGTTCAAATTATGATGCAGTTGGGGCAAGCAAAAATTGTTCAACATGTTACAGAGGGGAAAAAATGTGTTAAATATGGTTTAGTGGAGCAAAAAGGGTTAAATATGGTACGGTGAAGCAAAAAAGTTAAATACGGTAAAATGGTTAAATGTGATAAGTGGGAAAAAAAGGGAACAAAATAGTCCCAGATATGTATAAAAATTCGTACTTTAGAAGCACAGTGTAATAAAACGTGTTTAATATGGAACATACAAAAAAATAAATAGTGTTTAATGTGGTGCAAAAGGTGTTGAATGTGGTCCCTGAGTGCAAAGGTAGATTTTACAGCTAAGAAATTGTTTTCCCAAATTGGTTCTTCTACTTAAACCGTGGGGGAAAACAAGTTTAATAAATGGCACAGATAGGGTACAAAAATGTTGAAATAAGCCCTAAGCTTGCGAATTTGGATCTTGAAATATCAATTATCATTTTAAAATCGTGCAAAATTGGTTAATTATGACACAGAAAGGGTTAAATGTGGAACTATGGAGCGATTCACTTTAGATTTTTAAATTCGTACCTTTATAGACACAGTGGGACAAACATGGTTTTATATTGAAGCAGGGTGTGAATGTAGTTATTGAAATATAAACTAGGGGAAAGTTGCTAACGTATGAACCAAAAAAAAATAGTTTTTCAACGTTCAGAGGTGCTGTGGGAAAAGGGATAAATATTGTACCATGATGTCAGGGAAACTCTTGCTAGTTTTATAAATAAAATCGTTGAAAATGCATTGCACTAGTTTTTTTTAAATTGAATTATTCCACAAAATATCGTTGATTTGGTATTTTTCTTGAAAATTTCGATGAAGTTTAATTTTTCTAGAAATTTATTTTGAAATTACATTCTACAAAATTATCGTTGAAACTACAAAAATCTTTGAAATTGAAGTTCACTAGATTATTTCAAATTACATTTATTTTATTGCATTTTTCTAGAAAATTTTGTCCAAAATCAATTTTTTTTCGCAAATTTCGTCGAAAATACATTTTTTTTGGAAAAAATAGTCGAAAACGGAGTTTTTCTATATTTCCTGAATTTTTATTATTTTTTTTTATTTTGCAAAATTTCGTTAATTTTAATTTAATTTTTCTTTAATTAAACTTTACATTATTCTACAAAATAGTGTTGTAACTGAATTTTTTTAAAATCGTTGAAATTACATTTCACTGGATTTTGTTGGCATTTTTCTACACTTTCTTGAAAAAGCATTTTTTTTGCTAAAAAATTTCATGACAATTTCAATTTTTCTAGAAAAGTTCGTTGAAATTCCATTTTGCCAGAAAATTCCGCCTAAGTCGCATATTTGTAGAAATTTTTTTCTAAAAAATAGCGTTGAATCAAATTTTTCTTGAAAATTTCGAAGAAAAATTCAACAAAATTTTCTAGAAACGAAATTGTACAAAAAATTGAAGAAATTTTCAAAATAAAATAAAAAAAATCTATTTCGACGAAATTTTCTAGAAAAATACAGATTTGACGGAATTTTTCAGAGTAATTAAATTTCATGAAAGTGTAGCAAAATGCGATTTAAAAAAATAACGGGTTTTCCAATAAGAGTGATATGACTTCTTTGAAAAAAACACACTTATTGTTAAGGAAATTCAAAAGTTTTTTATTTAATGTGAAGTACAATCGATACAATTAAATTCTAAATAAAACGTCATTCAAGTGGCCTCCACGACTTCTTCTGCAGGAACGAATTCGATGAACCCAATTTTCGAGCACTTTTTGCACTAAATCTGAAAGGCACGTTAAATATTGACTTGTAAAGTTTGAAGAGGGTCTGATTTATTTCGAAAGACCAATGACTTCAAATAACCCCACAAGAAATTGTCTAATGGTGTTAAATCACATCTTCTTGGAGGCCATTCAATATCACAATTTCTTGAAATAATCGAATCTACAATCATTTCTCGCAACAATTCAATTGTTTCATTTGCTGTGTGGCACGAAGGCACAATCGGTCAATGGCAAAAAGATAGCTCTTAACGAGAGCTAAAATATTGCTCCTGGGTGTCAAGGTTGTAGGTCGACTGGAAAGTGCTTTTTTGGATTTTTAAAAAAATGGACTTAGCACCATTTTCAAATGTGAACGGAAAGTTTTTTTTTGCTCTAGCTTCTTAACGGTATGTCGGATCGGGAATTGGTAAATGGCAAAAAAATAGCTCTTAACAAGAGCTAAAATATTGCTCATGGGTGTCAAGGTCGTAGGTCAATAGAAAAGTGTTTTTTTCGGATTTAAAAAAAATGGGCTTAGCGCACGAAATGTTGCAATTGGAGAACGATTATTTTGATAATAAAACTGAATTTTGTAAACGTTTTTCTTGTGTATATCTCTCCATGATGAAATTGTAAACACTACTGAATACAATGAAAAAAATGCACAAAGTCATAATACCCTGTGTGGCGTAGGGTAGTGTGGCGTAGGGTGTGGCGTAGGGTATAACAAATGACAGATCATGACATATTCTTCAAAATCATATCATCCCTAGTGGAAAACCCGTTACTTCAAAAAATATGGTCAAAATACTAAAGGTACCTTCCATGAAAGTTGGAAATTTGGAAAAAAAATGTTTACCATACAATTTTTTTTGTTTCATAAAATAGTATGCCTCAACCTACGCAAAAAAGTTTTTAGGCCTTGGACAAAAGAAAACAAATTTTGGTTGCTAGTGTAAGCTAAACTTCTGATCTAAAAAATAATTATACTCAAATTTTTGTTAATTTATATCTTTATGCACATATTACTATATATTAAATCTGTACGACCCAATACTTGTATATGTGTGCGTGTGTGTACATCATTATTTGTTGGCAACTCAATTTATGACATGCAGACAAAATCATTTGTGCAGGTGCGAAGGAGCAAATTTCATCAATGAAGAAGATCTCACCGACTAACTGACCAGTTCTGCTTCGTTAATATCAACAATATCGAAACCTCAACTCGTCGTTGAGTTGACCCAACAAAAACCAGCAACATTTTATATTTTTGATTAAAAATCAATATGAAAATTCAACAAGAAGGCAAAATATAGCATGATGTCTTCATCACTTTCAAAAATTTCACAAATCAAAAAAAACGGTTGAAAAATGGCTTTGTCTTTTTTTAATTTTATAGTTGGCTTGGCTTTACTTTGCCTGGGTTTGGTGCGTGCTGTGCTGTGGTGTGCTAGGCAGCAGTCCTTTTAAATTACCTGTCCCCAAAACCAAAAAAGAAAAGAAAAAACGCAAACAGCAGAAACACCAAAATCTTTTTTTATGTATAATTACAATTTACTTTTAATTGCAGCTTTTTAAGCTAAACTTTTGGTCTCGAGGCATTTTAATTATCATCATATTTTATGACATGTACACACAAATTAAATTCACATTAGACTCACTCGGCTGCTACGGGAACGCTTCATTTAACCAAAATAAAAATAAAAGAAACCCGGACACCGTAGAGAAGAATAACCTGGTGGTAAGCAATCGTTTAACTTGCTTCATTTGCTTTGCCGCGAAGACCTTAATTGTTGGTTTCACTCACGGCATATGAAGGTTCTGCCCCTCAAAAAAACCAGGATCGTCTAAAGGAAAGAACCGATCCAACGGAACCCCAACTAAATTAAAGTGGAGGATGAGGAGGAGCAGGCCCCAAACGACCCTTTTCTTGGTGTTATTAAGCACGTGTAGTAATGAGAATTTCTCCGCTTCTTTTGCCTTAAACCATGAACGCCATTAAATGTCCAGAAAGAAGAAAAAAGCAGGAAATTCAAACTGTAAGAAAGTCACAAAAGTCATGTAGCATTTGCATGCACTTGCGCCGAGTGAAATTTTTGCCAACAGAAAAAAAAGCAACTGCAAGGAGAATGTTGTTTGTTAACTTTATCCCTTTATACGAAACAACGTGTTAAATTAAGCAAACAGCAAGATTTTTCTTGGCTTACGACACGGAATCGTAACATGTAAATGATAAGTATTACATATGAAATTAATGGACCATCAAATTAAAGACAAGCTTCGTCTTTAAGGAGAGCTGCTGGAAATATGTATGAGTTGTGGAACGAATGTCCAAAGCTATGTTTTGTTATAAACAATACATCGAAATTTTTGCCTGTCTTTAAATCTGAAAATTTTAAATACAATTCACACAACACATTTTGAAGAAAGTTTGTTTCTTAAGTCTTTTGTTTTGTTTTAAGGCAACCAGTGAAACTTTCTTATTATATATACAACAAATATTCCTTCCTAAGGCTGTGACAGATTCTTTTAGTGTACGTTGGTCTTCTAAACGAACAAGAAGCTATCCCTCTTAGAGCTGGATTTTTGACTGAATACTCACAGCTAAACCTCGCTGAGTTAACGGAGTAGCATCCGTGAAATGACTATACGAGGAAATGACTGTATATTATGCAAATTTTTTTAAACTTAAACACTATTATGTAACAAAAATGTAATTTTATACCCTCCACCATAGGATGGGGGGTATATTCATTTTGTCACTCCGTTTGTAACACCTCTAAATATTGATCTGAGACCCCATAAAGTATATATATTCTTAATCGTCGTAAAATTCTATGTCGATTTAGCCATGTCCGTCTGTCCGTCTGTCCGTCTGTGGTAATCACGCTACAGTCCGCAATAATAGAGCTAGGTTGAACAAACTTGGTACAAATACTTCTTATAGTTGCAGGTTGTTGGGGATTACAAATGGGCCATGTCGGTCCATATTTAGATATAGCTCCCATATATAGCTTCCAACTTGTTGTGATTCCTACTGTTCTCATCTACTATATTTTTTGTGTTTATCGGTGTTATTTTCTTTAGGTTTGAGTTATTTTGTGAGGTCACATGCTATCCATGGTGGAGGGTATATAAGATTGGGCATGGCCGAATTTAACGCTTTTACTTGTTTTTAACTGCATTTGAGAAGTATTCTTATGCCTTTTATTCCAGAACCAATCAAAACCTTGTATCATTGATTTAAAATGACCTTATGAACCTTCACTGCCGCACACATCCTTCTCTTAATGATTGCCCCTATACCATCTATTTATTTTTTCAATTTATACCGAAATTTCTGCTTTCTATAATTTAATTTCATACTTGACATAAAATTAATAAATATACAATATTTTCAAATCGATTAAAAATGATTTACGGTCTTTGCGTAACGGGTGTGACAGATATTAGAATGCAAATTCTACCGTAAATATTGCAATGATACTGAAATATTTTGATTCACTTTATACTATATAACCTTGACCTAACTTACACAAAATATGATATATGCATATCTACATAAAATGTATTAAATTTAACTTTTTGTATATTTTCGGTATCGGATGTGACAAACAAAACACTCCAAGATACAAAACCGTTTGCGGGCGCTGAATATTTTCCAAAAGTTACGAATTTTACACTAAATTACACTTAAGGATGCGTACTTTCTTGTAGTCAATAGTCTCCGAAAATAAAAAAATATGTCAAAAAATAGCTCATGTCAGTTCAACAGTAAAATTAATGCATCCAACAATTTTATAATAACCTATAGAAAACTCATTGCTAGGAAAAAAATATTCCTATATTTCATCAACTCTTCATGAATTTCTAAAATTCAAGTGTTCGTGATGTCTGTTATGGTATTTTTTTGCAAAAATCTGATTTATTTTTTTATGTGTGATGGGGTCAGTTTACGTGGAATCACCCTTAGGTAATTTGTAAAGAGCTTTGTGGTCGATTATTGGGATGAGACTTGTTTATCTATCAAAATAAAGAGAAACATCTAAAAAAATAGAGGTTGAACCAAATATTTTAGCATAAATCGACAACCATTTATCCTAATTGGTTCATGATAACTTTGAATAATCCTAATTTAAGTAAACATCATCTTCTAATAAATTTTTTTTCATTCCATCAACGATTTCAAAGATATATTACAAGATATTGCGAAAAAATGCAATTTTTTCGAGAAAATGATAACATCACTTTGTGTGAAAAATGCACTTTAAAATTGTATCCTCGATGAAAATAACACACCGCATAATTTCGACCCGCTAAATGGAATGGCAGTAGCCGCAGCGAAAACGGAAAACGGAGGAAAAACGGGCGATACTCGTATATCTTTGAAACCGCTAATGTATGAAAGCATTTAAAGCTTTCCTGAATCAGTTATGCTAAATGGTTTTCGAGTTATGCTAAAATATATGTAGATCAACCTCTATTTGTATCCCCTCACCTTACAGGGAGGAGGGTATATATCATTTGCTACCTGCCATAAGTGTAACACATCGAAGGAGTGACCTAAGACCCTAAGTATGTTCGGCGGAAATCTGTTTTAGAACATTTGAAGTCATTTGAGCAATGTACGTCCGTCCGTCTGTCTGGCTGGAGCGCACCATAACTCAAATAATTTTTTGACGTACAGGGTTGCCCATATTCGACGGACCCATGTTTTTTTTAAAAAAAATCAAAGAAAAAAATAAAAATTTGGCGGTTGGCAATCTTAATCATTTAATTTGTTCCAAGTAGATTTGTTTACATCAATTTTTGAATATGATATCTCTCAAATGGCCGCCTCTGGCGTTGATGGCGTATTGTGCCCTTTTTGCAGCATTTTCCATCGTTTTCGCCAACATTTCGGCCGGAATAGCGGCTATTTCTTCACGAATGTTGTCCTTGAGCTCTTCTACGGTCCTTGGCTTGTTAACGTAAACCTTTGACTTCAAATATCCCCACAAGAAGAAGTCAGGCGGCGTCAAATCGGGCGAACGCGGTGGCCAGTCCAAATCACCACTTTTCGACATCAAACGGCCCGGAAACAAATTCTTCAGAAAATCGATTGTTATGCGACTTGTGTGCGGTGGAGCGCCGTCTTGTTGAAACCAGAACTGCCTCATACGCTTTCGACGAATAATTGGCATCACAAAATTGGTCATCATGTCGCGATAACGCTCCTGGTTGATGGTAACAGCATGGCCATTTTCGTTTTGGAAGAAAAACGGCCCAATGACCGTTTTCGCACTAACGCCGCACCAAACTGTGACTTTTTCGTCATGAAGAGGCAATTCTTGAATCTCCTGAGGATTTTCAGTGGCGTAAATACGGCAATTTTGCTTATTTACGGTCCCATTCAATGTGAAATGGGCTTCATCGGACATGATAATTTTGTTTTTTGAGTTTTCACAATTGACTTCTTCTGTTGAATGTAAATTTCAACTATTTCAGAGCGCTCGCGTGGCGTGTGTTGTTCCATGGTAAAAATCTGCTTGGACTGACGCTTCAAACGCGGTATGTCATTAAGCGATCTGACATCTCTGTCAAAAGTTATGGCGTTGCCAGATGGGTCCGTCGAATATGGGCAACCCTGTAATATATGTGATACATCATCGGACCATACTTCTTCGAAATGAGGTCGGTTAGGCAGTTATGTACTGTGAATGGTGTTCGCTATCGTGAGATGATAACGAACTTTTTACGGCCCGAATTGGAAGATATGGATGGGGACAATATGTGGTTTCAACAGGACGGTGCCACTTGCCACACAGCTAACGAAACAATGGCTCTTTTGCGCAACAAATTCAATAGCCGTGTTATCTCACTTCGTGGCCATGTTAATTGGCCCCCAAGATCATGTGATTTGACACCGTTAGACTTCTTTCTTTGGGGTTATTTGAAAGAAAATGTGTACGTCGATAAGTCAGCAACAATTCAAGAGCTAAAGGATGATATAATTCGGCACATTAACGGCATAGAACCTCAATTATGCCTCAGCGTCATCGAAAATTTGGACCATCGGATGGAGGTGTGCCGGCGAAGTCGCGGCGGCCATTTTGCCGATATTTTGTTCCATACATAATTGAAGCATACCAATATTATTATAATAAAAAGAAATGACAATAATTTCCTAAATAATTTGTGTTTTATTCGAAATCAACATCGGCCCTTAAAATTTAACCACCCTTTATATATGGGGGCTATATATGGAAATATGGACCGATATTGCCCATTTTCAATCCAAAGTTAGCTGCAGCTATAAGAAGTGTCTATACCAAATATTAGCCATCTAGCTCAAGTATCATAGATTGTAGCGTGATTACAACAGACGGACAGACAGACGGACATGGCTAAATCGTCTTAGAATTTTAAGACGATTAGGACTATATATACTTTATGGGGTCTCGAATCAATATTTAGAGGCGTTACAAACGGAGTGACAAAATGAATATACCGCCCTTTTTTAGCGTGTACATTGTATGGTCAAATGACCATTTTTCCCATCCATGTAAATAATTACAAATTGCGTTTAGAAAATGTTGCCCAATGTGTTTTCAATAGCTTTAACTCCAATCTTTAAAAAAATATTAACTTCCACAAAAATATTTTTTGTGGATTATTTTTTCAGAATTAAAACAATTTTGACATCGTTCCACTATTGTGAACGAGAGTTGCTGCGGACCCTAAGTGCAGCAGATCGAAGAAGAGACCTAAGAAGCCATGAAAAAAAAGATTTCCAAAATCCGCTTTGGGTCATTTTAAGTCATTTGGGGAATGTCCGACCCTCTGTCTGGCCGGAGCGCACCATAACTCTCGAAAGGAGTAATGTATTGCCTTTAAATTTGGTATGTGATAATATTTTTCTATATCACATCATTATTCAAGATGGACCATGTTGGTCCACTCCTTCGAGTACCTCACCCACAGAGGGTCAACATTCAGTGAAATATTGATTATTTAATAACATACAGGTTGGCTGATGAAAGCTGCTACCAAAAAAACATGTTGAACTGTCTTTTCATGTCTGACGAGGCCCCCCAGGTCGCCTGACCTTACTGCACCTGACTTTTTCTTGTGGGGTTATTGCAAACAAAGCAAAACCAACAAATTTGAATGAACTAAAGCAATCCATTCGAGAAACAATTGCGGCTATTCCCGTCTCAACTCTCCAAGCAGTAATGAACAACTTTTTGGTAAGATGCCGCACATGCATCAACGAGCAGGGGGCATTTAAATTCCATTATTTTTAAAACTAATTAAGCTATATTTCATTAAATTTAATGAGCTTTAACATGAATAAAAGAAAACTGAATTCCATACACTGAATTTCTTAATGCAGCAATATTCATCAGCCACCCTGTATATACTTATCAGAATCTTATACAATACCACACATAGTGTTAGTATCTTGGTCGCTATCACCTTGAGAAAAATGGGGGAAATTGGTTCTCCCATATAAATGGACCAGTTTGCACAAAAAAATTAACGGCTTCTAACTTTGATTCCAGTCCATACAAATAATTGTATAATACCTCAAACATCTAAGCAATAGTTGTTCATAAAGTTTAAATATTGAATATTTTATTTGAATTTGTTCATCGTATTTTAATAAAGGGTGGGCCATTTAAAATTATAAATTTGAACTACCGAATACTTTGACTTATGATTTGAGCCCTTTGGATTATTTTCTGTGAGGAGTCATTAACGATAAATTCATCCAGAGGCAATTTAAGTATTGAAACGCGAAATCGAAGTTGCCATTGAATAGATTCCACCCGAAACCATTTTCGATTGTACTGAAAAATTGAGTTGATCGGATGAGGTACTGCCGAGTCAGTTGTAGTAGTTATATGATTGATACTGTGCTCCATTATTAAATGACAAAGTTCAACTTTCCAATAAAACCAGAAATTTGCAAAAAAATAATCAGCACTTTTTTATAGCCGATTCAAATTTTAAATGGCCCACCCTTTACATATTTCATTTAATTAGTTTTTATTCTAAGAACATAAAACCGCAAAGTATGCTGTGCAATCAACTCCCAACAAAGTTTGTTTCTTAAGTCTTTTGTTTTTGTGTAACACTCGTAATAAAATTGCTTAAACATCCCCGATTTTATTCTTAAATATAACATCCACAAATAATTCAAATGTAAAAATATTTGCCACCGATAAGAATAGACAATTCAAAGAAATAAAAATCATCTCCTCCCCCACTCAAGAACTTTAGAATTTTCTCAGTTTTGCTGCCATCGCAACCATATCAGGGGTTTTGATAATTGTTTGCGGTTTTTCTATTTTTGTCTAAAGTCACCGCCTGCAGCTGCAACTGCAGCAGTTGGACTTCATCAACATCTTAGCAAAGTATATCGCAGGACGTTGTACTCCACACCACATAAAGACTAACAACAGCAACAACAGCAAAGCATCGAGAGATCACTAGACACAGATGTCGCAGAATTAGCAGAAAGTTCCTAGAAACGACGAAACTAAGTGAACAACAAACTCCAACATCTAGTAAACTTTTTTTGGTTTAAAGGAGTTGTAACTCACGGAGTCCAAGGAGAACGAAGAGGCGGAGGCGCTGCAGGAGGAGGAGGAGGATGTGGAGTAGGTGCGAGAAGGCGTAAAAAGGCTGAAGAGGAAAAATAACAATTTAAATTGCAGCTGCGTGAATTGTTTGTCTTACCTACCAATAACTGACAGAAGTTGGCACACGAAAAAAAAACTTGGCCCACGCACTTGTCTAGCCAAGGCGCAAGATGCTATGGTTCGCTCCTTCTAGTGGTGTATGTGGCAAACAACACACACACAACGCCTAAACCCAACAAAAGGAACCCCTGAAATTGCATTCGGCACATGTTTAGCCAACAAAAAACGAAAAAAAACAAAGACAGACAGACAGAATGAGAAAAAAAACGAATCAAGGATTTGTGCTCCCAGATAACATAAGGTGGAAGTAGTAGGTAAACTCAGGTCGTACATATGCAATCTATGAGCTGGAAATTCTGCTGGTTGTTAGAGTTCAGCAGCTCCTCTCCAGAGTTCGAGTTCCCTGTGATTTCAGTCAGTTCAGCTTCGTTATCCGATCAATGTTCTCGTATGCATGTGCCCGTGTGTAGGAAGCTGTGAATGCTTCTGGTGTGGTTCTTGTAGCATCTTAAGTTCTCCGTTCAAAGCATCTTCTTCTCGTAGTCACCACTCAACTCAGTTCAATTTCTAATTATGCGAATAATGCCATAACATAGTTTTGTTCAATGTTTGGTATTTGTGTGCCAATTTTGGTATTTGTGTGCACCTTAAAAATCTGAACTATGCGCAAAACAACGTTGTTAAAAGCAGTGTTAGGTCTTTGTTGGTGGGAAGGTGGCTGTGCGATTCTCTAACAAGAAAATGACTCAATTTTTATGTAAATACTCGTGAATATTTGCAGAAATCATGGCTGTGAAAAATAATAAATAAATTAAAAGATTTGAATTTGTCACCATTTGTGCCCTCAAGTATTACCCCACGTTACCACTATGAAATAATCGAATCGATAACTCTAACAACTTTTTATGAAACCAAAACAAAAATTTATTTAGAGTAAATTTTTTTCTATTTCTATATTTTTGAAGTATAAGCTCGATAAAGCCGGGATACCATTTAAATTAATGAAAATTATGAGGATTACAAATGTTAATAACAACACTTTTAAGTGGAAACAGTAGTTTAGTTTAGTAATTAGAAAAAAAATATTTTTTTTACAAAAAAATCCTTTTTTGCTGGCACGAAAAAAACTATAAAAAATAGAAGAAAAATCGCAACAAAATTAGTTTGTTCCATTTTTTGAAAGCAAACATCATAACGAAAAAAAGCAATGCTTATTTTAAAAAAAATCTGGCCCATATTGTAAAAAAGGTAAATTCAGAAAAATAATTTATCAAATTTTGTTTGGGACGTAGGGGCGTAGCAATAACGCCCATTTTTCTATGGGCTATGGGTACTATAAAAGCATTACACTTCATAAAAGTTTAAGTATTTGTATAGAAAATCAATATTTCACTAAATTGTTAACCCTTTTTGGGGGAGTTACCAAAAGGAGTGGATAAAAATGACCCATCTTCGAATTTTTTCCTGAGATGCAAAAAATATTAACACATCAAATTTCAAGTCAATGGGTCAATGGGTTTTTCAAGAGTTATCGTGCACATCAGCAGATAGACAGACAGATGGACGGACATTGCTCAAATGGCTTAAAATTACCCAAAACGGATTTCCGCCAAAAATACTTGGGGTCTTAGGTCACTCCTTCGATGTGCCCTCCTCCATGAAGCTTGCCAAAATTAATATTTGCTTGTACATTTTTCAAAAATGTGTTGTTGTTATTTATTGTTGGTCTATGCTTTTGTTATTCAGTCAGAATTTATTTTGGTTTGAGATAATATTTGTCATTTACTTTCTGTCTATTGCAAAAAAGTAATAGAAACAAATACAAAAATTTGGTAGAGAGTTTTAATTGCTTGGTATAATTGACTGCAGTTTCGATAGACACCACTCTATCATCTTCAGAATTCAGTAGCAATAGTGTATGTCTTTAATTTAAATCAGCTGAAGTACTTATGGAAGCAGTAAATTGAATTTAACAAGAACTGCTAACCAAACCCGTATTTTGCCGAACTAATGGCGAATTCTTTTCTTTTTTGCAGAAAAGAATTCGCCATAAGTCAACATACTAAAATCTTTAATTTAAATCAGCTGAAGTACTTATGGAAGCAGTAAATTGAATTTAACAAGAACTGCTAACTAAACCCGTATTTTGCCGAACTAATGGCGAATTCTTTTCAGCAAAAAAGTGCAACACTTGCATTGCCCTTTTTCCTAAAACTGCACTATAATATCGCTTTTTTGAAATTTTGAAATTTTAGTTGTGCTAAATTCGAGTATCTTAATTACCAAATTTCCAAAAAGTATCACAAAAGTGCCGTTTTCGGAAAAAGGGCAATGAAAATGTTGCACTTTTTTGCAGAAAAGAATTCGCCATAAGTCAACATACTAAAACTCTCATACCAATACATTTTTGTTTTTTGCGAACAAAAAACTTTGCAAAATTTGAACAGAAATAGACATTTTATAGTAAATTTTGCCAAAATTGATATTTTTAAAAAATTTCCTCAAAATTGTATTTTTTAAAAAAACTTATTCAAAATTTTATTTTCCTAGAAAAGTTTGTCATAATTGCAAATTTCGAAAATACATTTTAATTGAAAATTTCGATATTTCGTGAAAATTGAATTTTTATAGAAATTATTAGCAGTATTTAATTTGTATATAAAATTTAATAGAAATCAAAATTTTAAATTTGAAAGATTGGTCAACATTCCTTAATTTTTTTCTAAAAAAAAAAATTGTTAAAAACTATTTTTTTTTAAGGGATGTGGATAACAGTTTCTGCTGCAATTAGGTTTCACAAACACGAAAAAAATATTTAAAAAAATTTTTTCTTGTTTTTGTTTTTTTGTTTTGTTTTATTCGATCTGCTTTCATAGTACATATTTTGTTCTTGTACTCAGGCTCAAGATCGTTATTGTTGTTTTCAGTATATGAAAACAACTTTGTTAAAAATTAAAGAAGAAGTAAGTGACATGTATTAGGGGAGGTTGTAATGGTTGGATAGACAGATCTGTTTCGGGAGCCACCAAACTCCCATTATCAATATCCTTATTACAACGATTACTTCAGTCGAAATTATTAAATATATACGCACAGCCAAGTATCATTAAACGAGAACTGTTTGCTAAAAGCGCATATCTTCAAAAAAAGACAATTCAGTAATCATCGTCCCTCGTACATGCACCAACTTCCACTCTCGTGAGTCTTTACATTGTAAAGAATTCACACGAATGATTTGCTGTAGTTGACTATGCAACAACAACGTATTTGGTCGTGCCCTACCATTTCTTCTTGTTTTTGTTTTTTTGGGAGTTTGGTGGCTCCCGAAACAGATCTGTCTATCCAACCATTACAACCGCCCCTAATACATGTCACTTACTTCTTCTTTAATTTTTAACAAAGTTGTTTTCATATACTGAAAACAACAATAACGATCTTGAGCCTGAGTACAAGAACAAAATATGTACTATGAAAGCAGATCGAATAAAACAAAACAAAAAAACAAAAACAAGAAGAAATGGTAGGGCACGACCAAATACGTTGTTGTTGCATAGTCAACTACAGCAAATCATTCGTGTGAATTCTTTACAATGTAAAGACTCACGAGAGTGGAAGTTGGTGCATGTACGAGGGACGATGATTACTGAATTGTCTTTTTTTGAAGATATGCGCTTTTAGCAAACAGTTCTCGTTTAATGATACTTGGCTGTGCGTATATATTTAATAATTTCGACTGAAGTAATCGTTGTAATAAGGATATTGATAATGGGAGTTTGGTGGCTCCCGAAACAGATCTGTCTATCCAACCATTACAACCGCCCCTAATACATGTCACTTACTTCTTCTTTAATTTTTAACAAAGTTGTTTTCATATACTGAAAACAACAATAACGATCTTGAGCCTGAGTACAAGAACAAAATATGTAAAAAAATTTTATGTTAATTTTTTTTTTAATTGTTCCCTACACAACACTTTGGTACAGGGTATTATAACTTTGTGCATTTGTTTGTAACACCCAAAAGGAGAAGAAATAGACCCATCGTTTATTACACCGATCGACTTAGAATCACTTTCTGAGCTGATTTAGCTATGTCCGTCTGTCTGTCCGTCCGTCTGTCCGTCTGTCTGTCTGTGCATGTATTCTTGTAATCAAAGTACTGGTCGCAATTATGGTCCGATCTCGACGAAACTTTACACATATATTTTTTTTGGCCCAAGGACGATCCCTATTGAATTTGGTTAAAATCGGTTCAGATTAAGATATAGCCCCCATATATATATTAGCCCAGATTTGACATGTAAGCGCTGTAAAAACCTTATTTTATATCCGATCAGTCTGAAATTCGGCAGAAAGAGGTTTCTTATTATATGAATGAACACTGTTAAATGTGGAAGAAATCGGTTCAGATTTAGATATAGCCCCCATATAAACGTTACCCCCGATTTGACATGTAAGCGCTGTAAAAATGTTATTTTATATCCGATCAGTATGAAATTCGGCAGAAAGAGGTTTTCTATTATTTGAATGAACACTGTTAAATGTGGAAGAAATCGGATCAGATTTAGATATAGCCCCCATATAAACGTTACCCCCGATTTGACATGTAAGCGCTGTAAAAATGTTTTTTTATATCCGATCAGTGCGAACTTCGGCAAAGAGAGGTTTCCTTCTACATGAAGAAATACTGCCAAATTCGGAGAAAATCGGTTCAGATTTAGATATAGCCCCCATATATATGTTAGCACCGATTTGACATTCAAGCGCTGTAGAGACTGTATTTTATATCCGATCAGTACGAAATTCGACAGAAAGAGGTTTCTATTTTACATGAATGAGTATTCAGGGAAAATCGGTTCAGATTTATATACATCCGTATATATGTTCCTCCTGATTTGGTATCAAAGCGCTATAGAAGTTGTACTTTACTTCCGATCATTAAAATTTTCCAGAAATATGTTTCTCAACGAATATTGCTTAATTTAGCGATTATCGGTTCAGAATTAGATATATCCACATATATATGTTCTTACCCATTTACCAATTATTTCAAATTATTATCGCAATGACCCTTATCGCATTGTTAGGGATATTATATAGTCTTATATAGTCGGCCCCGCCCGACTTTCTGCCTTTCCTTACTGTTTTTTTTTTTAAATTCCAGCTTCCATAATTCCATAATTTTTCAAGTATAAGCCTGATTAAGCCGTGTTATGCCTCAAATGAAAGGGCTACATATGCTGCAAATATCACATTCACGTAGAATCTTTGGTTTAGTAACAGTCGTCACAAATATGAGAAAAAATGATTTTTTAAAAAAAAAAAACACTTTTTCCTGGTACAAAAAAAAACCATAAAAAATAGAAAAAAATTGAAAAAATTATTATTATCACATTTGCTAACGAAGAAAACAATGTCTATTTGAAAAAAATCTATGGATAGATGTAAAAGTTATGAGCCATTTTGTAATTGTTAGGGAAATTCAAAAAAATCTTGTTTCTTATTATTTCGTTTTTAAATAATGTTTTTGCTTATGTTGAATTCGACATATGTGAGAGAGACATATAAGAGACATTGCACTTGCATTTTATTTTATGAGGATTGATGTTAGACATTATAAAATTATAGAGAGGACGAGGTTTTATGGCCGTTCGTAACCCTCCATAAAGCATGATATGCAATGTGAGAGCTATGATGAGATCCGCTCAGATAGAGGGTCATTCAACAATATTTGTGGGTTTTTATTTATGAGGTTTCCATTCAGTTACGCCTTTTTGGGGGCATGGACATCCCAGTCGTATATACAGGCAGTAAAATTATATGTACGCAATACAAAGTAGTACGCGGCAGTCTTGAAAATATTGGGTGTCTAATTTCGAAGCAAACTATATGTCAGCTACAGGTTGTAACGTGACGAAATTTAATGCATTTCGTACGTACATATTCTCCCCTTATTAATTTATTACTCTAATTAAACATGTTGTGTGGTAGTAATTCCCATTAACTCTGTGTAGTCGGGAATACTTAGTGTCGACTTTGTACGACCCAAGGATGGATCCCCATCGCTAAAAGTCGAGCATAAGTAGATGTGTGGCACGACCGCAGTCGAAAATACCCGACTTAATAACGATTGCGATTCACCTAACCAGTATTCTAGAACAAACTTTTAAGCGTAGTTAACCGCGATTCGTTCGCTCCCGCGATCCGTTCGCTCCATATATAGTAATTTAAGAGTAGTAAGCTGCGGTTCGTCCGCTCCCGCGATTTGTTCGCTCCCGCGATCCGTTCGCTCCATATAGTAATTTAAGAGTAGTTAGCTGCGGTTCGTCCGCTCCCGCGATTCTTTCGCTCCCGCGATTCGTTCGCTCGTAACTAGTTTAACCATGTTTGATTCTCCTAGAATACGTGACCTATAAAACCGAAGCGAAGACTAAAGCCGAAGTGAAGACCGAAGCCGAAGCGAAGACCGAAGCCGAAGCGAAGACCGAAGCCGAAGCGAAGACCGAGGCCGAAGCGCAGACCGAAGCAAAGCGAAGTCCGAGGCCGAAGCAAATACCAAAGCCGACGGAGAAGAACGAAGCGTGAACTAAGCCCGACGCTCCAGACTCCAACCGATCGACTCACCCGAAAGCGATTTTGTCTTCAGAAACCGCCGACCAGACTGAAGCCAAAACGAAGTACCCGAATACAAAGCCGAAATACTCCGAGCCGCCCGCATTTCTTTTACGTTCACATACACTCCCTATTATTGTACGAAAAACATCAATAAAGGTGATTACAAGCCCAAGTGGGTTAAATACTCGACTTCTTACTTAAAGTTCGTGGGTCCTTAGGGCGAACTCTGGCAACCACTAAGCTCACCTCAGCAAATACAAAACCCTCGTTATAAGGTACTGCAACTTATGAACCTTAAACCCGGAATTTATGAATGAAATTTCTTATTAATAAATTAGTGTAATTCAGCGCCTTAAAGAGATAAGTTGATTTTCTGAAAAATATTACAGAGTTATATTTCGAAGTATGAGTAAAAGGCAAAGAACTTTTCAATGTGTAAATGATCCCGACAATTTCTGCTACATCTGCGGAAAATATGTAATTAAAAAAAATCGACATGAGTTTAGTAAAATAATAGATGAAATATATGTGTAATATTTTGGTATACGAGTTAAAAATATGAACGAAT
Source organism: Eudasyphora cyanicolor (assembly GCA_963930755.1). Classification (NCBI taxonomy): domain Eukaryota; kingdom Metazoa; phylum Arthropoda; class Insecta; order Diptera; family Muscidae; genus Eudasyphora; species Eudasyphora cyanicolor. The sequence goes on from OZ005735.1 coordinate 241,287,630, forward strand.
CGTGGACACCTAGTGTAATTCGTGCCATGTAATTATTACTCGATGGACTAGTGGAAGAATGCGGTAAGTACTTTAAAATTAATGTATTACAATGTTTTGTGGAATAAAACGTTTTAATTTTAGACATCACGTGCAATTTGGAATGCCAATGATTTGGAGACAACCATTCATTCACCATACGGACTGCTATTTTTGACTAAGTTAATAGATTGGAGTAGGAAGTGTCCAAGTATAGCTAATAGCCTAATAACGGAAACATCACCAACTTCAACTGAGTACTCAACTCTGAGCGATTCAAGTTTGAGTCAGAAGTCATCGCTTTTAACTCAGTTTCAACTCATTGATCTAGTGAGAGATTTGGAATAGACCAAAGATAAGTCAGAACTACTTGAATCTGGGATGAAACAGTACAATAGTTTGGCCCCAGATGTTAACATATCATATTATAGAGTCCGTGATATACCTTACAAACAATTTTATACAACTGTGGATAACAGATGTTTTTGCAAGGGCATTCCCGGATTGTTCGAGGAACTTAATCAAACATACAATTCAAAGGAATGGCGGTTTCTTGTTGACAGCAGTAAAGAAAGTTTGAAAGCAGTACTTTTACACAACGGAAATCAGAAACCGTCGATTCCCATTGCTCATGCTGTCAACACTAAGGAATCATACGAAACAATGGCTAAATTGATAAAATACATAAAATATGAACATGACTGGAAAATTTGTTGCGATTTAAAAGTAGTTGGTATGTTATGCCTCTGGGATAGCCGATATTTTGCCACCACTGCATATTAAGCTGGGGCTCTTTAAAAGTTTTGTAAAAGCCTTAAGGAAAGATGGTAATTCACTCTCATATTTAAAAAGTTTATTTAAAAGTCTTTCTTTTCAAAAAATCGAAGAAGGCGTTTTTGATGTGCCTAAAATAAGGAAACTGATGAAAGATGTGAATTTCGAATCATATTTGACGTCGCATGCCGTATTGCAGCATGGAGGTCGTTTAAGCTTGTAGTTTCAAATTTCCTTGGATCCAATAAAAGCCCGCAATATGAAACAATGATTGATGATTTGATAAAAAATTATAAAAAAATTGGTTAGAAATATATTTTTTTATGTATATAACACATATGTATGTATTCTTTCAACTTATTTTTCGCTTTATGTATTCCAACAGGTGTAAATATGTCCCTCAAAATTCATTTCTTGCATACTCATTTAAACTTTTTCCCCGAGAATCTTGGCGACGTAAGTGACGAACATGGCGAAAGGTTTCACCAAGAATTGAAGTCCATCGAGCGGCACTGGGATAAAAAGGGCAAGGGCACTGGGATAAAAAAATGATGGGAGATTATATTTGGTTCCTCATTAGAGAAATCGATTCCGAAATCTACAAACGTCAACAAAGAACTCCCAATTACTTCTAATGAAAGTCGTTCATGTAAATAAACTCAAGTGTACATAATATAAATAAAAGTAATAAATAAAATCGCTATTTAAACAGAAATTTAAAAAAAAAAATTTGTTATTCGGTCAGAATTTATTTGTACAAAACCAAAATAAATTCTGACTGAATAAAAAATGATTTTTTGAAATTTTCTTACCTCTACCAAAAGGGCTATAATTTCTACATTTATCCATAGAGTTATTTGAAATAGGCATTATTTTCTTCGCTAGGATGCAAACTTTTAAAAAATAAAATAAAATATTTTCTTTTCGATTTTTTATGTTTTTCTTTGTCCCAGGATTTTTTTTTAATCTACTTTTTCCAATTTGTTTAATGACTGTTACTAAACCACTGTTTCTAAGTGAAAGAGATATTTCCAACATTGGTAGCCCGCATTAATAGCTTTAATTTATCGTATAATTCGACCTGATCGGGCATATACTCCAAATATTATAGTGCAAATACTAAGGGTGCCTTCGACGATAATAGCTTTTTTAATAAAAAATTAAAAAAAACAAGTAAGAAAGTTTCAGTCGGGTAAACCGACTAAGGTATACCCTCACTTTGTGAGTAATGTAATATTGAATATTACTCGAATTATTCTGTCAATTTGTGTGGGAGGTACCAGAAGGGGTTTATCAAATACACCTTTTTTTTGCTGAACATTAAATACTTTAAATTCATTGCACTCTCCCGACTTATAAGCATTTATGCGCACTGGTATAAACGTTATGAGACATTAAATTGTGGTATGCTTTGGGCATTTTGTGTGGGAGGTACAAAGAGGGGCGTGGCAATAACGCCCATTTTTCACAGGGCTATAGACACTATAAAAACATTACACTGTACAAAATGTCAACTATTTTTATACACTGGTTTTAATGTTATAAGCTGTTAACTTTTGGTGCAAAAAGGTACCTTTGTGTGGGAGGTACCAAAAGGGGCGTGACAACAACACCCATTTTTCCCTGGACTGTAGGCAATATAAAAGCATAATACTGTACAAAATTTCAAGTATTTTTATACACTGTTATTAATGTTATAAGCTGTTAACTTTTGGTGCAAAATGGTGCATTTGTGTGGGAGGTACCAAAAGGGACGTGGCTACTTCGCCCATTTTTCTCGAGTTGATAACGACTAATAAGCTAATACTATGTGTGGAATTTCAAAAGATTCGAATAAGTTGTATAGCAGTTATTAAAGAATCAATATTTCACAACATTTTAACCCTTTGTGGGGGAGGTACTAGAAGGAGTGGACCAATATGGCCCATCTTCGAACTTAGCCGGAGATAGAAAAAAATATTACCACATACCAAATTTGAGGTCAATCGGTTACTCCTTTCGAGAGTTATCGTGGGCACCAGCCAGCAGACAGACAGACAGACGGACGGACATTGCTCATTCGACTTAAAATGACCCAAAACGGATTTCCTCCGAACATACATGGGGTCTTAGGTCACTCCTTCGACGTGTTACACTTTTTTCCGTAGCAAATGATATATACCCTCGTCACACTAAAGTGAGGGTATAAAAAATGTATCCATAAAAAAATTTTTGGATTTGATTTTATGTAACAGTATGCCACAATCTATACAAAAAAAATAATTTTAGGTAGGAAACAAAAAAAAAATTTAGCAAATTTCGTCAAAATTGATTTTTTTGAAATTTTTTTCGAAAATTTAGTTTTTTCTAGAAAATTATGTAAAAATTCAATGTTTCTAGAAAATTTCGTTGAAATGGGCATATCTTGAAAATTTCTTAAAAATTGCACGTTTCTATAAAAATTGTTCGAAACTGAATTTTCAAAATTTAATTTTTCTAGAGTTTCTTCAAAATTTAATTTTTTCAAATTTTTTTCTAGAAAATTATGTACAAATTCATAGTTTTCAGAATATTTGGTTGAAATAACTATTTCTAGAAAACTTCGAATTTTTTCCTCGATATTGCATTTTACAATAAACTTTTGTTGAAATTGTATTTTTTCCCAAAAATCCATGAATTGCACATGTCTAGAAAATTTTGTTAAAATTGCTTTCTCCCAAAAAATTGTTTGATAAACTTAATCTAGAAAATTTCTTTGAAATCGCATTTTTTAAATTTCTTTGAAATTTATTTTTTCCAAAAAATTTCATTAATCGGCCTTTATTAAAGTCAACAATCTTTAATCAGTCCTTAAGACACCTCATCGATCTTAAATCTCTCTGTGACCCTTAATGTAGCGTTCATCGACCTTTGAAATGTCAACGAAATTTTCTAGAATAAACTTAACTTCAAGAAATTTTTTGGACAAAATTTTAACAACATTTTCTAGACATGTGCAATTCAAGGATTTTTGTGGAAAAATAAAATTTCAACAAAATTTTATTGTAAAATGCAATATCGAGGAAATTTTCAAATAAAAATAAATTTATTCGAAACTTGGTAGAAAAATTTGATTTCAATAACATTTTTTTTGAAAAATACAAATTTGAAGGAATTTTCTAGAAAAATTCAGATTTCCTAGAAAAACAATTTCAAGAATTTTTGTAGAAGAATGTAATTATTCTACAATTTATAATTATAAATTTCAATTAATTTTCTAAATAAATGTAATTTCGACGAAATTTTGTAGAAAAATGCAATTCCAAGGAATTTTTCAAAGAAATAAAATTTCTATGAAATTTTCTAAAAAAAAGCAAAAACTTCAATATTTTCCAATGGATATTTGCCTTCAGATATGCTATTGAATTAATTCAAATTTTCAATTTTATTGAAAATTTCATAGAAACTGCAATTTTATTGAAAATATCATAGAAATCGCAATTTTTTGGAGAATTTCATAGAAATTATTTCTTATGAGAATTTCATAGAAATTGCAATTTTTATTGAAACTTTCATAGAAATTATAAATTTGTAATTATATCTTTCAAAATTGACGTAATTGTATTTTTCTAGCAAATCTTGCCTAAATTAATATTTGTTTGTAATTTTTTCAAAAATTTAACAGAAATAGAGTTTTTATAGAAAATGTTGCCAAAATTTATATTTTTTAACAAATTTCCTCAAAATTGCATTTTTATAAAAACTTCTTCAAAATTTAATTTTCCTAGAAAAGTTCAAAATTGACGAAATTACATTTTTCTAGCGAATCTTGCCTAAATTAATATTTGCTTGAAATTTTTTTTAAAAATTTAACAGAAATAAAATTTTTATAGAAAATGCTCAAAATTGCATTTTCCTAGAAAAGTTCGTCATAATTGCATTTTTATTTCGTGGAAATTGCGTTTTTATAGACTTGAGGATATTTTCTAAAAAAAATAATTTCAAGAATTTTTCTAGAATAGTAAAATTTCAATTTTCAATTAATTTTCTAAATAAATGTAATTTCAACGAAATTTTGTAGAAAAGTGCAATTCCAAGGAATTTTTTAAAGAAATACAATTTTCACTGAAATTTTCTAAAAAAAAAACGCCTTCAGATATGCTATTGAATTAGAAATTTCAATTTTATTGAAAATTTCATAGAAACTGTAATTTTATTGAAAAAATCATAGAAATTGCAATTTTTTGGAAAATTTCATAGAAATTGAAATTTATTGAAATTTCATAGAAATTACAATTTCAAAATTATGTCATAATTGCATTCAAAATTTACAAAATTGTATTTTTCTAGAAACGCTTAGCTAAATTAATATTTTCTTGCAAATTTCTTCAAAATGGAATTTTTATATAAATTAAACTGAAATATTATTTTTATAGAAAATGTTGTCAAAACTAATATTTTATAAAATTTTCCTCAGAATTGGATTTTTTAGAAAGATTTGTCAAAATTGGTATATTTAAAAAATTTCGTCAACATTACATTTTTCTAAAAAAAATCGTTAAAAATTCATTTTTTATACAAAATTACATTTTTATAGAAAATTTTGTCAAAATTTATTTTTATCGAAAATTAAGCCTTTTCTAGAAAATTATGCCAAATTCAATGTTCTAAAAAATTTCTTTGAAATAGCTATATCTTGAAAATTTCTTTAAAATTCTTTAAAATTTTTCAAAATTACACTTTCTAAAAAATTTTGTCTGGAAAATTTCATTAAATAGCTACATATCTCTAGAAAACTTTTTCAAAATATTATTTTTCTTTGAAATCCCATTTTTTTAAAAATTTCTTCGAAATTGAATTTTTCCAGAAAATGTCATTCATCGGCCTTCAATAAAGTCAAAAATCTTTAATCAGGGGTCCTTTAAACGGCTCGTCGATCTTTAATCCCTTCAGTGACCCTAAATCTATCGCTATTTAATCCCTTCAGTGACCCTTAATCTATCGATCATCGACCTTTGAAATATCAACGAAATTTTCTTAAGTAAATATCATTTCAAGAAAATCTTTAACAAAATGCAATTTTAGGAATATTTTCTAAAGAAATTCAATTCAACGATTTTTTAAAATTCGATTCGTTTCAACAATTTTTATTGTAAAACAAATAATTTTAAACGAAAATTGGTAGAGAAATATAATTTCGATAACATTTTGTTGAAAGATACAAATTTGAAGGAATTTTCTAGAAAACGCAGACTTGGGGAAATTTTCTAAAAAAATAATTTCAAGAATTTTTGGGGAATAATATAATGATGACGAAAATGTTCGATAATATTTTATAATTTTCCAAATAAATTTTGTAAAAAATATGCAATTCCAAGGAATTTCCCAAAGAAATTTTCAATGAAATTTTCTAAAAGAAAAACTTCATTATTTTCCAATGGATTTGCCTTCAAATATGCTATTGAATTAGAAATTTCAATTTTATTGAAAATTTCATAGAAACTGCAATTTTATTGAAAATATCATAGAAATTGCAATTTTTGGAAAATTTCATAGAAATTGAAATTTATTGAAAATTTCATAGAAATTACAATTTCAAAATTATGTCTTTCAAAATTTTATTTTTCTAGAAAATCTTAGCTAAATTAATATTTTCTTGCAAATTTCTTCAAAATTTAATTTTTATATAAATTTAACTGAAATATAATTTTTATAGAAAATGTTGCCAAAACTAATATTTTATAAAATTTTCCTCAGAATAGCATTTTTTAAAAAATTTTATAGACAGATTTGTCAAAATTGGTATATTTAAAAAATTTCGTCAATATTTCATTTTTCTAAAAAAATCGTTAAAAATTCATTTTTTATACAAAATTACATTTTTCTAGAAAATTTTGCCAACATTTATTTTTATCGAAAATTAAGCTTTTTCTAGAAAATTATGCCAAATTCCGCAAGATCGCCTTTTTTTGTTTAGAAAATTTCGTAAAAAATTCAATTTCCATGAAAAAACGAAATTGTCAATAAAAATTTATTTTCGATAAAATTCCTTAAAAATTCAATTTTGGCGAAATAGAAATTTTTATAAAAACTGAAGAAATTTACAAGACAATTAATTAAATTTTAAAAATGTAATTTTGAAAACATTTTTTAGAAAAATTCAATATTTAACAAATTTTTTTAGAAAAATTAAATTTTGGCGAAATTTTTTAAAAATACCCATTTCGAAAAATTTTTTATAAAAATGTGATTTTTTATTAAAAAAAATATTTTTAGACAATTGCCATTAAAATGCAATTTCTACGAAAAAAAAAACGAAATTGTGAAAAAAAATGCATTTTCGATAAAATTCTTAAAAACTGCAATTTTGGCTAAATAGAATTTTTTATAAAAACTGAAGAAATTTACAAGAAAATTTAAATTTACCCCCATTAACACAAACCAAATTAACCGAGCGTTCGAGCTAACGAAAGTTAAATTGTATGGAAATTGACAGCTATAACCGGTAGTTAGCTTTTCACCCTAGTTTATTTGTTTATTGTTAATGACCCTTAGGCAAGATTTGTAGAAAATACATTTTACAAACTATGCTATGACGTATTTGTCACCAATAGTTCGCATACGTCACATATATATTGGAAAATATATTGGTTTAACGTTTAACGTTACCTTACGTTTGTTACACTAACAGCGCCCCAATAGATATATGCAGACGCGAATTGCATTACATTGGGGTTAAATAATGTTATGTAGTTGGCAATGCGAACACTCAAAAGCAGCTGCTTGCTCGTCAACAAATAAATGACTACCAGTTTGTTTAGTTTTGTTTACAAATTCTACCTCCCAAATCCTCGGTGTTTGAATATATTTTCTTGAACTTAGAGCAACAACTGAGACTATGGATAGAAACATGGGAATACGCACAACAAATATCGATGAGACATCAACGAATAACAATATAGACTATCCTGTTTATTTCATTACCGGCGGAGGAAACCTGGACAAGGCAACGGACGAAGAATTGGATAACTCTCTATCACAACAGGAAACCATCGATATAGAACTAACGTGTAGTTCAGACGATGACATGCCATTATCGGAATATGATGTGATTCTAGAACGTGAAACTGAAAATGGAATTGGTACGTATGAAACATACAACGACGCCTATGAGACATGCGATTTGATATTTGTGGGTCGATTACACAAAGCAACCAAAGTTTAGTGGCGTTGCCGACATTAGATTGGGGATGACAACTAACAGTTGTCAATTTTAGTTGCTAAATAGGCGTTTTTTGGCCGCCACTTATTTCTGGCTTTTGTGCATTTACTTTAAAAAAAAGGAAAAGTGAAATTAAAATAAATGTTTATAAATTATTCATATTTTCAACATCACATATTTTTTTCGCGTGTTTGTAGGCTTCTTGATGGTTAAAATCACCACAAAACAACAATTTGAGATGTTAATAGAGAAAATGAAAGCTAACCCAAATCTAGCTCGTGGCATGCGGCTGTTTGGTGAAACCAAAAGTACAACGGATGAAGTGTGGAAGGGCATTGCAGAGAGTTTAAACAGCTATGGTCCACCAACACGCGATCCCGATGAGTGGCAGAGAGTGTGGATTCATTTTAAAGCAAAATTAAAAAAGAAAATAGCGCAAAATAGAAGAAACCCTAACATCACAGGTTGTGAATCATCGCAAGAAGTGCCTTTATCGCCATTGGAGCAGGCGGCAGCAGATCTTTTGCAAATTGATCTGGCTGTAAATCCAAATGGCAACATGTTTAGCGTTGTAGAGACATTGGATGCGGAGCAACTAATTGAAATCGAGCCAAACATTGAGATGGAACAACAGCAATTTGATAAACAAATTAAAATGGACAACGCACGACACATTCCAAGAAAAATAAAGGACAGAAAAGTCGGTCTCCTACTGGAGCAAACAGCAACTCAATCTGAAATTTTGAGTACGCTAAAAAAAATTGAAAAACATCTCTATAAACGCAATGAAATAATGAAAGAAATTAGAGACTTAAAAAGGAAGAAGTATGAATTATTGAAAGAAATAAAAGAGATGAAAAAGAGTAGATATGAAGCTCTTGCAGAAAAACAACAACTAAACCAAAAAATTAAACGAACGAAACTTGAAGTATTACAAAAACTATTGGAAAGCTTATGTACTGGAAGTGTTTAATTTTTTATAGCCACATACATAGTCCCGATTTACACTGGCTGAATGTTCAGCAGATTATCGTCGTTTTGTGGGATAGAGAGGCAGTCGGCAAGAGGGTGGAAAAACCCCTCCCTGTACGTTTTGAGTTCTTTGTGCAAGTTTAAAAGAGAATTTGATGATAAGTTGCTTAAAAAACGTACCTAGTGTTAATCTGCACATACAATTGTATGTTAATGGCCTTTATCGCGAATAAAAGGTGAACATTTTTTTCCCCAGAAACAATTTTTATAAAAACTAAATTTTTGGTGGCCCGAACTTCCACAATCGGTTTTTTAAGTTCTCATCTACAGTTCTAATTGGAAAATGAACAGTTTTCGAAATTACTTGCACACTAACTCATACGACGAAAAAAATTGGAAACAGGATTACTATTCCTAAATAGCGCCCCAGTAGGTGAGTTGGTAGCGTACTCGCCTATGAGTTTGGGGATCGTGGGTTCGATTCCCACCCGAGGCTCTGGTCTGTCGCTGCAAACATTTAGCCATATGGTCTTTGTAACCCGGCCTTTCCCTGGACCGTAAAATTAGAATATAAATTTACTTTGTAGTGTAATTCATATAAATAAAATAAAAAATATTCCTAAAATGATGTAGCCCCCATACAAAGGTTCCTCTCTAGATTTGACTTCGTAACGCCACAAATACCTCAAATTTGTCTTAAATTTTGTTAAAATATAAAAAAAATATCATGTAAATGGGGACTCCCCCTCTTTTCAGACTGCCTCTCTCGCGCAGAAAACGCCGTAAGTATACTCTATACTTTAAAAAAGTATCATGTAAATGGCGACCTACATTGGGCAAAGACAAGAATACTAGGCGTGTTTTCGTTACCATCAGTGCTGAATTTGTATGGGGAGCTAAGCACTATTAGTTCCCAATGAAGTTTGGTGCTTGTGTTCCTGTCTTAATCGAGTATGATGTTGCCAGATTGGGCACCCTACATTTAACAATATGGCATCACATTTTTGGAGAGATTTTATCAATTATTGTGAATTAACGGGAAGAAGAAGAACAAAAATGGGAAATTATTTCAATATTTGCAAAAAGAATGTAAACAATTAAACATAGAATAGTAAATATATGTTTTATAAATACTTTTCACGAATTTTTTGTCTGTCTCGCACTGTTCTTTCTTCGCAACTCATGACACCATTGCTACCAGATAGTGAAAATCCGCCACTCATTGCTTATGTGCCAGTTAGTGGAAGTCACTTGTTTTCGTTGCAAAGTGCTAAACTAAAAGTGCTAGCTTGTAACGAAAACATGCCTTTTATGTCTTTGCATTGGGGATTTAAATAAAGTTGGCAATGCGAACTCTAGTCAGCTGCTTGCCTGCCAACAAATAAATGACAATAGCGTTCATTTCGTTTTGCTTCCAAGTCTACCACTTTCAACGCCAAAATCCTCGACGCTTGAATATATTTTGTTGAACTTGGAGGTAGTAGTTCCTCTACACTATGGATAGAAACAAGGCAATATGCCCAACAGGCAACAATGAGACATCAACGAATTACAATATCGTCTATCCTGTAATTTTCATAACCGGTGGAGGAAACCTGTCGGAGGCAACCGACGAAGAATTGGAGAACTCTCTATCACAACTGGAGACCATCGATATTGAACTATGTAGTTCAGACGATGACATGTCTTTATCGGAATATGATGTGATTCTAGAACGTGAAACTAGAATTGGTACATATGAAACATACAACGACGTCTATGAAACATGCGAATTGCAAAATACCAACGAAGGGTTCTTCATCGATGGTGAGAAACAAAAACGGTACTACGTTCTTAGCACGGGACTGAGAATCACTGAACGGGAGATCGATGAAATTATAGCTCAATGGAGACCTCTGCTAAGATGTGAGCTTTGCATGACATTGTGTCCAAACTTTAGCCTTCTGCAGAAACATTATAGCGATAATCATCCCACTAGCTACTGTCACATTGTATGCTGTCGCCGTATATTGGCAAGACGAACCAACATTGAAGAACACATACGAATGTATCATTGTGATGGCGTTCCCAAAGATATATCTTCTAAGGGAACTCCGGTTGCAATCAATACAGAGCAAATTGAGGCTTTTGTTCAACATTACATACCGAAAATGAGATGTGAGGTTTGCTGTTTAAATTGTCCCAGTTTTGATTTGCTAAGGGAACATTTTCGTCAAAAACATCCCAATGATGAATTTTATTTCTCATGTTGTCGGCGTAAAATGACTCGTCTTCATAGTGTGGCGGAACATATACGAGTTCACCTATATAAAGATAGCTACAGGTGTCAATATTGTTTTAAATTCCATATGACAAAAGTCGAATTGGAACTACATTCCTTGGAACAACATCATACTTCGATATATACTACAACGTGTCATTTCAATTTAACCATGATAGCGAAAAAAAATTGTGCAGTTGCCAGAACAACATATGCAGACCTCGAAGACTTCATTGCCAAGAAGAGAAAAATCCTAACATGTGCCATTTGTAGAGAAAACTGCAATACTTTTACAGCTCTGGAGATACACTTTAGCCAAAGGCATCCCGAAAGTAAGGCTTACGTCACATGTTGTGGCAAATTGATCAAAGTTCGTCATAAATTGGAAGAACACATACATCTACACAACTATCCGAAGGGTTTTAAGTGTCCTACATGTGTAAACTATTATCCTAGTAGATCAAGTCTATACAGTCATATGCGTACGGAACATCCCCTTCCAAATCCGGATGAAGATCATGATGTAGATGAAGCTAAACATTTGCATATAGATGAGCTTATAAAAATGTTGAAGTGTACTATATCATGTAAAGAGTGCAAAGAAAAATGTCGCAATTTTACTGCGCTAAAAGTGCACTTCCGAACACATCATCCCGGTATACGCTGGTACTTTACGTGCTGTAATCTCAAGTTATATTCTCCGCAGCCGATTGCACATCACATACGCCAGCACCTGCAAAGCAACCGAACGAAAGCCCAAATAGAACTCGATGAATCTGTGGCCAAATGGAAACCCTTGCTGGAATGTGATGTATGTCAAAGAACGTTTCCATATTTTTCTGAACTCGAAATTCATTTTTGCTTCAAACATCCCAGAGAGATATGCCACATTATATGTTGTCAAAAGAAATTAACACGAGGCGGTAATCTTGAGGAACATATACAAGTGCACAGGAAATATAATTGCCAATTCTTGGATTGTAACCATTGGTCAACAACTAAACAAGCTTTAGCTAGACATCTGCGAAAAGTTCATATAAATTTAAATACATAAATAGTAAGAAAAGAAATAAATAATAATTTTTAACTATACTTTAACTTAGATTAATTACAAATTATATGTATGTTATACAGTTTTTTATTTCATTGAATTACAGTGTTTTCATGATATGCCAAATAAATAATTCCGCTAATCTAAACCTATCGAAGAACCATAAACATGGCTCATTTAGTGCAGGAACGTCACAAATCAAAATTGGAAATTCCGCCTATGGACGATTTGTGAAGCCTATAGAAATTGAACCTGAAAAGCTAATGGGATAAATTTAATTTCAAAGTTTGTAAAATATAGTTGCCTACCCCATAAATCCAAAAAATCTGTCAATAATCTTTACATTTTGAAGTGCCGGATATTTTTGAATGAGCACCCATAAATTTTAAAATTTTGAGTTGTGACGTTCTTGCGAAAAAAATGAGCGATATGTATTATTCAATGTATTATTTATAATATTTAAAAAAATATAATTTTTTAATTGCCCTTATTCCAGTTGGCGTCGACGTCGATTCTTAGTCGACACTGTTTAGATTGACGACTTCATAAATTTTGATTTTTTTTAAATATTTTTAAGTTATAAAAAGTATTTTTGTTAGTTCATGGATACCAAAAACATTCCGTTTGACCTAAAGATGACAAAGCTAGAACTTCATAGATATGACGAAAATGATGTGACGACGTCGACGACCACTACTTGTATGCAAAAAATATGTCCATATCGTTTATTGCTAACGCAATTATCTTTAATCGTTTGTATGTATTAGGTGACTAGATTGTATGTCTCCTTCCGAAATTATAGTTAACATAATAAAGGTACATCCCAAAAGTAGAAACTGCAAAGACTTTCCTTTTGAGCGAAATGTCAAAATCTGTCAGATACGAACGAATAGGGATATTTTGTCACACGCGAAAAAACAGTTTTCCGCAAACTTAGCTTGAACTTTTTTTCTCTTATCGATTGATATTAATTTTTTTAATTGTAACAATTGTTACTTTATTTGTAATACAAAATTTTCCATTTGGAATTTAAAACATCAATTCAAAATCAGTCGGGATAACCGACACGCCAAAACGTTGAAAAAATTCTTTGTCAGTCGATAGTCATTGGAAATGAAATCTAAAATACAGAATAGAAAACAGGTTGATGATTTTTACAGAAGTTATGGGAATTTTGTTTTTGAATAAATCTGGATATTTTGCACTGAACAGCAGATACTTTAAGAATATTGCACTGTTACGAATTGTAAGTGTTTATGTGTACTGGTATTAACGTTATGAGCCATTAATTTTTGGTATGACTTGACCATTTTGTGTGGGAGGTGCCAAAATGGGCGCGCAATAATGCCCAATGTTTATCGGACTGTAGGTACTATTAAAGCATTACGCTGCAGAAAATGTCACGTATATAAAGGGTGGTTAAATTTTAAGGGCCAATGTTGATTTAGAATAAAACACAAATTATTTAGGAAATTATTGTCATTTCTATTTATTATGGTAATATTGGTATGGTTCAATTATATGTAAATGAAAAAACAAAAATCGGCCAAATGGCCGCCGCGACCTCGGCGGCACACCTCCATCCGATGGTCCAAATTTACGATGACGCTGGGGCATAATTGAGGTTATATGCCGTTAATGTGCCGAATTATCTCATCCTTTAGCTCTTGAATTGTTGCTGGCTTATCGACGTACACCTTTCCTTTCAAATAACCCCAAAGAAAGAAGTCCAACGGTGTCAAATCACATGATCTTGGCGGCCAATTGACGTCGCCACGACGTGAGATAACATGGCCATTGAATTTGTTGCGCAAAAGAGCCATTGTTTCGTTAGCTGTGTGGCAAGTGGCACCGTCCTGTTGAAAGCACATATTGTCCACATCCATATCTTCCAATTCGGGCCATAAAAAGTTCGTTATCATCTCACGATAGCGAACACAATTCACATTAACTGCCTGACCGGCCTCATTTCGAAGAAGTATGGACGGATGACGTCGCCAGCTCATAAGCAGCACCAGACGAACTGAGCGAGCATGCACAGGCGTTTTCACATCTTCTACAGACCCGGTTTGTTGAAATTTGCGCATAATTCTCCCGATTGTGAACACATTTGGTCGATTATGCTGATCAAAAAAACATCACGAAGTGCACGAAATGCATTGTGATTTGAACGCCCGATTTCGTAAAAAACTTTAAAGCGTTGCTCGATTGTGTATCTTTCCATGGTTCAAATTGAGTTAGTCTGAAATTGAGAAATGTCAAATGAAATGCAGAAAAAAAACTTGACTTTTAGGTGTGGTTCACATTCAACATCGGCCCTTACAATTTAACCACCCTTTATAAAAGCTTAAATTTCAGTGAGATCGGTTGAAAATTGTGTTCTTTTGCATTCGCATATGCGAACGCGAATTATTCGCATCATTTTAACATTCGCTTTCGCAAAAACCATCTTTGGATTATTCGCTTTCGCAAAAATATATGTCAGTATTCGCTTCCATTTGTTAAAAGTGTTATATCTTCTTATTCGCTTCACAAATTGTGAAGATATTAATACCAATGAAACCCTCTTCCACTTTTCTTTAAAACAGTCGAAAAATATGCTTGTTTGTGGTAAGTCCAGATTTACACTAGTATATTTTTTCAGCTGCTTATCCGCTAATTCTCTTTTAAACTTGCCTCTGCGTTTAGACACGTAATTTTGTTTCGGATATTTCTGTGTGAATTGTTGTTGTTTCAAAGTCCGAGTGAAAAACACAAAACGTTCAGTCCGATAAGCCCGATTACGGGAGTTTTTCCCCCTCTTGCCGACTGCCTCTCTCTCCTACAAAACGCCGATAATCTGCTGAACATTCAGCCAATGTAAATAGGGACTAACAGGAGGAAAAAATATGGAAAACATTCTTAATACAGAGTTTTCCAACAAGAGGTGTTATTTTGAATCACCCGGTATTTCGGTAGCTGTCACTTTTGAAGCTTTTATTATTTGACATTTGACAAGTAGAAACTACGCCATTAATAAAAATGGAACGATACACGATTAAACAACGCATTGAAATTATTAAAATTCGAAAAATTGAAAATCATCTTGACTGATGTGGCCCATTTCCACCTCGGTGGCTACATCAACAAGGAAAATTGTCGCATCTGGGGCTTGGAAAACCCAAGAGTTATTGTTGAGAAGCCTCTCCATCCTCAACGTGTGACTGTTTGGTGCGGTTTATGGTCCGGTGGTGTTATTGGACTTTACTTTTTCGAAAACAAAAGTGGATATACAAAAAAATGGCTCTAAAATATCTCAGAAACCATAAAAGATAGGGACCTGGGGTTTGGACAGATCGAAA
This sequence comes from Eudasyphora cyanicolor, assembly GCA_963930755.1. Classification (NCBI taxonomy): domain Eukaryota; kingdom Metazoa; phylum Arthropoda; class Insecta; order Diptera; family Muscidae; genus Eudasyphora; species Eudasyphora cyanicolor. The sequence continues at coordinate 241,303,226 of OZ005735.1, forward strand.
GATATAAAAAAATTATCCAAGGAAATGGTATAATCTCATTTTTTGTTCGATATTGTGATATACGTGAAGATAACTTCGGAACGATGATATGTTACCTCAAGATTTGAAATGTAAGCGCTGCAGAAACTGTATTTTAAATCCGATCAGTACGAAATTTAGCAGAAAGAGGTTTCTTGTTACATGAACGAACACTGCCAAATTTGGGGAAAATCGGTACAGATTTAGATATAGCCCACATATATATGTTCCTCCCGATTTTGGTATCAAAGGGCTATAGAATTTGTACTTTACTTCCGATCATTACAAAATTGTACAGAAAGAAGTTTTCTAATTTAGGAACGAATACCACTTTATTTGGGGATAATCGGTTCAGATTTGCATATAGACATATATACGTATGTGTCTGCCTATTTAGTATTTAAACCTCCGATCTTTATATAATTTGACGAAAATTAGGTTTTTGATCTAAGTTGACGAAAATTTGTTTAGATTATGTATTGTCCCATCTACTTGTTCCTTCCGATTCTTGATCTATGAAAGAATACTTCCGATTTTAAGGTTATCGTTTCATATCTGGTTTATTATGATCAACATCTTCAACTCCTCCTTGGAATAAACCTTAATGAGGAGCTAAGTACTTTGTTAGCTGAAACGAAAAAAAAAATTATTCCAAATTATTATCGCAATGCCCTTTTTCGAATTATTAAGTCCTCCTTAGCCGACGTTCTGTCTTTCCTTACTGGTTTTTAGTTGAAAACTTGGTTACTTTCCTTAAAACAGTTATTGAATCAATTTATCTTTTTTTTAAATTGTAATACACCCAAAAAAAGTTTACTGTTAAGCAGAAACATTGTTTGTTGAGTTGTCCGTAGTCAAATTGTCTGTTGTAACAACAAAATATCTGCTGTTACAGCAAAATGTATGTACATTTTGAATAGCTAACATACAGCGGAAAAGTTTGCAGTTTGCTAAATATGTTTGCTGTTATGTTAATATAATTTTGTATAACAAAAATTTACATTCGTTAATTTTTACATATTAATTGCTTCTCGGTATCTGTAAATGTATAATGGTAGAACAAATTAAACTTAACAATCTTTCCTATGTTTAAAAATAAAAGAAGTAAATATATTGTTCTATAACAATATTTCAGACATTATGTTCTAAGAGGTGGGATAGGTTATATTTTTGGCTTATAATTATGGTAAGCAATCTTTGCCCACATTTTTATGTTTAGAAAATGAACCAAACGTCTTATTATTTGAGAGATTTTCAGCTTTCCCTTTTTCAGCAGAAAACCTGTTGTTTTAGCATAGCTTTTTGCTGTGGCTACTAATAAATTGCACAGATGGAAATGATGACCTCGTTTGAAATTAACATAAACGTTTTTAAAAAATTATTTTCCCACTTCAATCTGTCCTTACATTGTTATATTAAAATATTTCACTTTTCTTTAGGCAGCACTCTAGTAAAGTCATTATTTTCCAGCAACTTTATTGTACATGTATAGTATTGAGTGTAAGTGGTGTATGCCTTTATGTGCCCAACGATCAACGACTATTCCTAATTATAAAAAAAACCTGTTGATTATTATCTATAAAATAGTCATTACTTAATGATGTGACATCCTGTCAATACATGCCCTGGCAAGTCTCATAATCATTGCCAAACACACCTTTAACATCCTATAGAAACTGGAATCTCAGCACAATAGCTGCTGCAGCCGCAGCAACAGAAGCCGCCACCACAAGGTGCAACTGGTATTTAAATATGTTCTAAAGGAGCTCATAATATAATAAACTTTATGATACCTTCTTACAATCAGAAGCAGTCGTGTCACTTCTCCGCTTGACATTTAAACAGACACTGAAAAAATATTGCAATGTAATTACAATAATAGGTTTAGGTTAGGGTGGCAGCCGTATTTTTTATACAAGCTCACATAGACCAGTATAGGTCCCTAGTGTTACCACGGGCTGAAATGCCCCTCATCGAAACCAACCTGTTTGATATACAAATTTGTCGATATTACGAATATCGGTACTGGAAAGAAATTACAATAATAACAAAATTATAAACATAAATTACAAAAAGAGGATGTTGGAAACGATTTTGAATATACATACATACGAGTACTGGACAAGTGGGCATATGTATGTATATGCCCACTTAGGGCCTTATTCATAAAAAGTTAAAGAAGGTTTGATGAACGCTTTAGCAGTGTTAAAGCGTTCTTCAAACCTTCATTAAATTTTTATGAATAAGGGCCTAAGAAATCCATAACTAAAATAATGCAATATGAAGCAAATTTTTAGAGGTTCAATAATGTTTTTCATCAACTATTGACTTGGTTAGGAAAATCCAAGTTCATGATTTCTGCTTCTGAGAGAATTCATTAGACTAGCCGTAGTGGTTTTACTGCCATTTTCAGTTATCCTACGATATAGCTGTTAATATGTAAGGAATTTAAAATTTATAACTTTTGGTTAGATGAAACTGGAACAGGGGAATATGGTCGTTAATCATGCAGGATAGGATTGCCGTTGCTTATGTATTCATATCAAGTGAGTGAATGAAACGTGCTGATGATCGATATTAAAATTGCACCTAGTTCAGTCCTATTGGATAGTAGTTTTGACTCAGAATTTCAATGAGATCGGTTAAGTTGGAGGGTGTTCAATTTTGACATTTTAGTCAAAGGTCCTTTTTCCCATCCATATAACTAATTGCACTATGCAACAACATTTTTGTCGTGCTTTGTTCGGATTTACACTAGGCAAGTTTTTTCAGCAGCTTATATCAAATTCTCTTTTGAACTTGCACGAATAACTCAAAACGTTCAGGGAGAGTTTTTTCCCCCTCTTGCCGACTGTCTCTCCTACAAAACACCGATAATCTGCAGAACATTCAGCCAGGGTAAATCGGGACTAAGTCCCGATTGTACGAATAACTCAAAACCTTCAGGGAGAGTTTTCCCCCCTCTTGCCGACTGCCTGTCTCTCCCTAAGACCCGATTAACACTGGCTGAATGTTCAGCAGATTATCGGCGTTTTGTAGGAGATAGAGGCAAGAGGGGGAAAAAAACTCTCCCGTACTCTGGCTGAACGTTTTGTGTTTTTCACTCGCACTTTGAAACAACAACAATTCACACGTGTCTAAACGCAGAGGCAAGTTTAAAAGAGAATTAGCGGATAATCAGCTGAAAAAATATCCTAGTGTAAATCTGGACGTAATATTTCCTGATGTAATATGGTGTCCTAAACACGAAAAAAATATTATTTTTTTAAAAGTGCCCTATTATTGGGCGGTGCCTTTAGTATTTGGACCATATTTTTGAAGTATATGCACGATAATGCCGTGATGCACATTAAATTACTAAATACATACAAATGTTATTAATTACACTTTGGCAAAAGAAGTTTAGTAAATGCCATTAAAACTAAAAAAATTGATTTATATAAAAAATTGATTTACACGAAAAATTCATAATATATAAAAAATATAAAAAAAATATTTGTTTGTTTTTGAAAGCTAGCATCCTAAGGAAGAATCAAGGTCTATTTGAAGAAAATCTATGGATAAATGTAGAAATTATATCACTTTTGGTAGAATTTTAACATAATCCGGTTTTATATTATTGTGAACAAGGGTATATATCAGATGCTGCGAGCCAAAAGTGTAACACATCGATGGAGTGACCTGAGAGACCCCAAGAATATTTGGCGGAAATCCGTTTTGGGCCATTTTAAGTAATTTCAGCAATGTCCGTCTGGTTGGTGCGCACGTTAACTTTCGACAGAATTAACCGATTGACTTCAAATTTGGTACGTGTAAATATTTTTTCTATCTTAGGCTAAGGTGAAAATTGGACTATGTTCGTCCACTCCTTCGAGTACCTCCCCCACGAAGTGTCAAAATTTAGTAAAATCTCATAGATATTGATTATCTCACACATATAGTATTAGTTTCTTGGTCGCTATCATCTTGGGAAAAATGGGCAAAGTTGCCACGCCCCTTTTGGTAACTCCAATACAAATGGACTATTTTGGACAAAAAGTTAACTGCTTATAACATTGATTCCAGTCCATACAAATACTTAAAATTTTGTTGAGTGTATGTAATTCCTTTACAGTATCTATAGTCTCGTGCAAAATGGGCGTTATTACCACGCCCTTTTGATACCTCCCTTACGTTGAATATACCCCTGGAATATACGTTGAACCACAAATTTTAGCATATCTTGAGAACCATTTATTCTAATTGGTTCGGGTTCTAATGGTTAAATAATTCTAAATTTTTTCATCCCATCAGCAGTTTCAAAGATATCTTACAAGACATGTTAGCAAAAAAATCTAATTTTTTGAGAAAGTTTTAATAATTTTTTAATTCATTTATAATTAAAGCACCATGCTGTGCTCTTTTCTTACTAATAGGCGTCAATTGGTATGTATTGATGGTAGACGCAGTAATATTCTTCCCGTTAAAAGTGGTGTTCCGCAGGGATCAGTGTTGGGACCCTTGCTATTAATAATTTATATAAACGACCTTTTCACCCGTTTACAAAACTGGTGTGTTCCATATGCTTTTGCAGATGATATTCAGTTGCTATTTAAGGGTCACCATCGTTTTTCTGAAACTCTTCAGTCTGTAATTGAATTAGTTTTAGAAACATTAAACGCTTGGATGTTACAGAATAAACTCTGCGTAAATACATCCAAAACTAAGGCGCTATTGTTTTCTTCCAGTGCCTACAATAATATCCAGATAATATATAATAGCACACGTATTGAATTCGTTAACCACATAGAATGTCTAGGAGTTCAATTAGATGACAAGCTGCGTTTTGAACAACACATTAATAGGGTTGTTTCAAAAGTGAATTTCTCTGCCCCTTTTTGTTAGGGAGCGTCTTGTGCATGCCCTGGTTATGCCAACTGTTTTGTATTGCTTGGAGGTACATATATTCTGGGACTACGCAGAGAAATATGAATCTAGTACATCTGGCTATTAACAGAGCGGTACGGTTTGTGTACAGATTAAATCGGCGAGTTCATATAACCCCTTATGTTGTAAAGTTTCTGGGGTGTAATTTCTCCACTTTCTTAAGTTCCCGGTTATTAGTTTTTTTTATAAGCTAATTAAGAATCAGTGTCCGAGTTTCCTGGTGAGGACATTTGAATTTTGCCATTCAACCAGAAGAAATCAATTATTAATACCTAGGGTATTTCATCTTTTGGATGATGCATTCCTTGTACGAGTGGCACGTTTGTATAACGCACTGCCTATTGAATTAAAACATTTTAGCTTGTCAATTACAGCTTACAGGCTTCTTCAGCATCTTGAATAATCTTTTTTTCCTTCGATTATTTCTTTAATTGCACTTAATGGACGTAATAGATCTGTTCCTAAATATTTTTATATAAATTGTTCTCATTTATTATATTTTTTTATATTTCTTCATTATTATATTTGTTTAAGATTTCTCTCCTATTGTTTTACTCATATTTCATAGCAATTGGAAAATTTTTTATCTGCGCGGTTTTATTCTATTTTTTTTTGGTTGTTCTTACTTACACTCCATTATTTGATTTTATATGTACTAAAAATTATAAAATCAAAACTTATTTGTGTAGTGGGAGTAGTTTTCGTCAGCGCTGAGAAAAAATTTTTTATGCTATTAATTTTAAATAATACCCTACTTTATTATAAGACTAAAAAAAACAAAGAAAAACAAAAAATTGTAATTATAATAAGATAGAAAAAAAAAAATGTTTACAATAATTCCTTATAAGGCAGAGTAGTTTTAACTAATGTTAAAGGTTTTAATTTTTAATGCATATTGTAATTTATTTTTAATTGGCCTGATGGCTTTTTTTATTACATGTTAAGGAGAATAAATGAAATGAAAAATGAAATTTGTTTCTGTGCGTCTTGAAGACGACATACTCTTGTCGGTTGAGGACCTCGTAAGAAATCCGCCGCAAAATGACAAATATTCTACATTGAAAGAGCGACTTATTTCGAAATTTCCTGAGTCTTCGGAGTCTAAAATACGATGTCTACTGCAAGGTGGTGAGACAACGGGTATGAAGCCATCCGATATGCTATCCCACATGAGACGTTTGGCACCTGGTGGAGGAAATGAAACGATTGTTCGGACAATATTTCTCGGACAAATGCCAGACTCGATTCGTCCTCTATTAACTGTGTGGGAAAAATACGATTTGGACAAACTTGCTAAAATGGCAGACAAGATGTTGGACGCTGTGGGAAATACTGTGTGTGCTGTCTCCGGAGCACCACCACGTTCTGATGCCAACATTTCGGTTGATGCAATGAATTCGCATATGTCTTTAGCTGATATTTGCAAGACTTTAAAGCATCTTTCTTTCTTTGGAGATGCAGCCCAACATTGTAAACTGAATTGTCCTCGCTACAACACAAAACTAAGTCCAGATTCACACTTGCAATTTGTTTCTGCAGAATTGCAGTGTTTGTGGGAGAGGGACGCAGTCGGTAAGGGGGAGAAAAAATCTTCCGTACTCGCAATTTTTTTGCAATGCGTTTTGCGTTTTCTTTCTCTGTAAAGTTTTTCGACATTTCCACACTGCTTTTCATTTAATATTCGTTGTTTTGTGCTCGGTTCAACATATGTAAATTTGTGCGACATACATTTTAATAAAATTTAATGAGTTTTAATGAACGGTGAAAATAAAAAATTGTCGAAACAGAGTACATTGTCTGAACGCAAATGCAATTTCAAAAGAGAATTGCAGAAAAAAATTGCAAGTGTGAATCTGGACTAATGAAGCTGTCGTCAGTTAACACGACTGGCGCCAGCGGCAGTAACAACCACGTAAATGAGAATTGTTTACATATCCACAACACATCTACAAAGTCTCGATTTTTAATTGATTCCGGATCGGTGGTGTCAGTGGTACCCCCATCCTTAATCAGAACAAGATCTAAAGCCGTCCGGCATGAGACTTCTGGCTGCAAACAGCAGTGAAATACAAACTTATGGTAATTGTGTTCTTAAATTAGACCTAGGTCTACGTCGTGATCTCAAGTGGTTGTTTACCATTGCCGATGTCCAGTCGCCCATTTTGGGAGCAGATTGTTTAATTCATTATAATTTGATGATTGACTTAAAACGGAAATGCCTTATCGATAATACAACAAATTTGACAAGTCGTGGTGATATTCGTAAGATTTTAGTATTTCAACATTATCACCATCGACAGGACCATTCCATGAATTACTGAAAGAGTTTATTGACATCACAACTACTACATTGACGCGTAAATCGACGAGTGATGCAATTATTGTTCACAACATCGAAAAATCGGAAACCCATCTAAAAGTCCTTGGGCTAGCCCGCTCCATATGGTATCGAAAAAAGATGGTGGTTGGCGAGCGTGTGGAGATTACCGAAAGCTGAATTCGAAAACTGTGCCTGACAGATACCCAATCAGCCAACATCAACGATTTTTGTGAGAAATTATATGGTAAGTCAGTTTTTTCTACACTTGACCTTGTTAAGGCTTATTACCAAATACCAATGGCTGCGGAAGACATCGAAAAAACAGCTGTGTGCACCCCTTTTGGACTTGTGGAATTTTTATATATGCCATTCGGGTTGAGAAACGCCACACAAACCTTTCAGAGGTTTATGGACTCCGTTATAAGAGGTCTTGATTTAGTTTATTGTTATATTGACGATATGGTTGTTATGTCTGAGTTAGAGTGATCAAAAAACCGGTTTTTTTGAAAAAATAAAAAACCGGTGGATGGTTTATTTAAGTCATAAAAAAACCGGTGGACGGTTTTTTTCTTCAAAGAAAACCGGGGAAACCGGTAGAACCGGTTTTTTCTGCATAACAAAACAGTATGAAAATTGCCGTTTGAAAAACATTTTCCTTTTTAATAACAAAAAAGGAGATTTTTTTATATTACATTTTTAAAAGCGATGTCTTCTGATCAGGAATCTTGCACCAAATTTAGTCCTGTTGGATAGTAGTTATGAGTTGGATTGTGATGAATATTGTCATTTGAGTCAAACGGTCCTTTTATATCATACTTATAACTAATTAGCTATTGTATTAAGAAACATTTTCCAAAAGTGTTATCGATAGTCTCTTCTTCAACCTTTTAAAAAAATTAGCAAATATATTTTCAATACTTGTTGGCAAAATTAAACTTTTTTGAAATTTTGGTAAAAACCTATGTTTTAATTTTTGATTTTTTTGCTCAAAAGAAAGCTTAGATAATTTCCTTTAAAAGCTTTGTGACCTATTAATGGGATGGGACCTGTTGATCTATCAAAATAAATATAAACCTCTGAAAAAAATTAACGTTCAACCAAACATTTTAGCATTTCAGATGTGAAAAAGAACCGTTTGACAAAAATGTCAATATTTGACACCCTCCAACTCGGGAAGTCCTTAACCGATTTCGTTGAAATTGTGTCTCATAGCTACTATCTGATAGGGCTACTTGGTGCAATTTTCATCCCGACAGAAGACATCCCTTTTAAAAATTAACTCACTTGACATGAAATTCCCCTTATGTAGTTCAGTCAAGAAAATATTAATATTTCGGGATATTAAATAGAATATTTAATAGAGGTATTAAATCTTTATACATATATATTTTATATACACACTTTAGTGCAGGTGGGTATATACGGGTATACATATAAATATATAAGAGTATACACTAGTCGGTTTACCCAAATGAATTTTTCTTACTTGTTTTTGTTTCGGTTTGGAAGTGGGAGAATGCGTTTACTTTTCACATAACTTCTGCGCGTATGAATCATTTATTTTCTTTAAATTTTTGTAATTTGTATAGAAATTGGTGAATGGCTTCGGATTCTAGCAAAGTTGCCGAGTTTTTTTAAGCCATATAAGGAGATCTTTCATATTATTATCTTAATTTGTGATATTTTGTACATAAAATTGTAAACAATTTTTAATATTTTAGTGATAATAAAAAAACCGGAAAACCGGTGGAAACAAACGAAAAAAAACCGGTTGCACCGGTTGTTCGAAATTCATGATTTTGAGAAAAACCGGGAACGGTGGAAGCAAAAAACCGGTGGGCCGGTTTATTTTAAACCGGTTTTGATCACTCTAGTCTGAGTCTATTGAAGAACACCAAATACAATTACGGCAGATTTTTGACCGCCTTCGACAATACGGTCTAACAATCAACGTCAATAAATGTAAATTTGAACAAACTGAAGTACAGTTTCTTGGTTACATCATCAACGGCAATGGTTGTACACCTCCAACAGATCGTGTTGCCGCTATTGAAAATTACACCAAACCTGAAACCATTTGCGAGCTTCGCAAATTCCTCGGTGTCGTCAATTTTGTCGTCGTTGCATTCCACATGCCGCTCAGCTACAGGCACCACTCAATGAATTCCTTAAGGACTCCAAGAAAAATGATAAGAGGAAGGTTCCTTGGACACTTGAAGCTGAAAATGCTTTTGCATCTTGTAAACGCAGCCTTCGTGAAGCAACTATGCTAGCTCATCCAGCACCCAATTCAGATTTGGCCCTTACAACCGACGCATCAGACATTGCCATTGGAGCTGTGTTGGAACAAAAAGCAAATGGAATTTGGCAACCACTCGGTTTTTTCTCCCGAAAATTATCTGCGGCAGAGAGAAATTTTGGCACATATGACAGAGAGTTGCTTGCTATCTATGAGGCCATAAGATATTTTCGCCATTTGCTGGAGGCATGACATTTCATAATTCGGACCGATCACAAACCGCTCGCTCGTCTATGCATTTTCGCAAAAACCGGAAAAACCTCGCCTCGACAATTGAGGCACCTTGATTTCATTTCGCAATTCACGACAGAAATTTTGTACTTGTCGGGTTCTGAAAACGCAGTGGCGGATGCACTGTCCCCCCTTGCCAACATCAGTCACTCTAATGGAACTCAAATCAGCTCAAGAGATGGACGAAGAGTTGAAAACTATATTGGATGGCGCAAATTCTTTAAAACTTCAAATAGTACATTTTAATACATCAGTATACTGTGACGTATCCACAGGATATGTTCGCATGTATGTTCCTGAGTCACTACGTCAACAAATCTTCAATTCAATTCATAATCTTTCACATCCTGGCGGCCGTGCTAGTCTTCAACAGATACGTGAGAAATACGTATGGCCTGGAATGAAGAAACAAATCCTAAATTGGTCTCGTAATTGCATATCGTGCCAAAGAGCAAAAATCACCAGGCACAACCGCCTTACTCCAGACAAGATAGATGTCCCAGACAATCGGTTCGATCATGTTCATTTGGACATCGTGATAATGCCGTTATTACAGGGTTATAGATATTGTCTCAACATATCGATTGATTTTCACGATGGCCTGAACCTGTTCCTCTGAGGGACATGTCGACCCAGACGGTCGCGCTGCATTTTGGTCCAACTGGATTTCACGTTTTGGTTGTCCTAAGACAATTACGACAGACCAGGGCACACAATTCGAGTCCGCGTAATTCAAGGCCCTAGCGAATTAAATAGGTTCGAAACGTACTCGAACAACGGCGTATCATCCACAATCGAATGGAATGATTGAGAGATGGCACAGATCTTTCAAAGCAGCTTTAATGTATCATTCACAAGTATCGTGGGTCGATATACTTCCAACTGTTTTGTTCGGATTAAGGAGAGCTGTCAAAGAGGATCTTCAAGCTTTGCCTTCGGATCTTCTTTATGGTGGGCACTTACGGTTACCTCAAGAGTTCTTCATCGAATCAGAAATTCCTGCCGATTCATCTGAATTTTTAAGGAAACTTCGTGAAAACACCATCTCAGAGTGCGCAGTCCACCGAACTTCCAGTTGAGCGGAACACACAAACTAGGAGAATATCGTTCCAAGCGAATCAGGTGTCGGATCCTGACTTGGTCACTGGAGAGGGAGTGGCTGTGGCAGCACCAAGACCACCGTGTTCGAATGACAAACCATCTGGCAAGGTTGTAACGAACCAGAGGAGGAGAAAAACAACAGCTGATTCCTAAACAAGTTTACTCACTTCAGCTCTAGCTTTTTTAAGCAATACTTCGTAAGATTTTGTGAAATAGTTTTAGAAATAATAAATATATTTAAATATTTGTTAACTGTAAATACGAACGTCTTCTTATTACATCGGCAACTATAGTGGCTTATTTTTAAGGTAATTGCAAGGCGGTCTTGGCTACTGACCGCTACTAACAAATACAAATATTTTTTCTTCCTCATTTGTATTTTCCACTATGAAAACACCAACCCATGATACAACATTATACCCTACACCACACAGTGATATAGGATATTATGACTTTGTGCATTTGTTTGTAACACCCAAAAGGAGAAGAGATAGACCCATTGTTTATTATACCGATCGACGTGTAATCATTTCTGAGTCGATTAAGCTATGTCAGTCTGTATATGTATTCTTGTAATCAAAGTATAGGTCGCAATTATGGTCCGATCTCACCGAAACTTTGCACATATCTTTCCAAGGACGATCCCTAATGAATTTGTTTAAAATCGGTTCAGATTTAGATATAGCCCCCATATATATGTTACCCCTGATTTGACATGTAAGCGCAGTAGAAACCGTATTTTACATCCGATCAGTGTGAAATTCCGCAGAAAGAGGTTTCTTATTACATGAAGGAATACTGCCAAATTCGGAGAAAATCGGTTCAACCATTAGATAAAGCCCCCATATATACATGAAAGAATTATTACATGAAAGAATACTGCGAATTCGGAGAAAATTGGTTCAGATTAAGATATAGCACCTATATATATGTTAACCCCGATTTGACATCTAAGCGCTGTAGAAACTGTATTTTATATCCGATCAGAAAGAAAATTTGGCAGAAAGAGGTTTCTTATTACATGAATTAACACTGCCAAATTTGAGGGAAATCGGTTTAGATTTAGATATAGCCCCCATATACGAGTATATGTTACCCCCGATTTGACATGTAAGCGCTGTAGAAACTGTATTTTATATCCGATCAGTACGAAATTCGACAGAAAAAGGTCTTTTTACAAGAATAAGTATTTAGCGAAAATCGGTTCAGATTTATATATAACCTCCATATATATGTTCCTCCTGATTTGGTATCAAAGCGCTATAGATGTTGTACTTTACATCCGATCATTACAAAATTTTCCCGAAAGATGTTTCTCAATTTAGGAACGAATAGTGCTTTATTAAGCGATTATCGGTTCAGAATCAGATATAGCCACATATATATGTTCCTACCATTTACCAATTATTCCAAATTAATGACCCTTATCGCATTGTTAGGGATGTGTAGGGTATTATGTAATCGGCCACGCCTGTCTGTCCTTACTGGTTTTATTTGTTGTCGTGTGGTTGAAAGGGTTGGGGAGCTCTGCTTAAAAACGATACAAAGAATGGGTAAATACCTATAAATTCTTTATTTCCCATATAATTCCCTTCAGATAAGATACTTATTTTTCATATATCGATACCTCCATTCTAAACTGTGCTAAGTGCAAAAAGGTAGTTTTTCAGGAGAGACGATCTAAGTTTGATGAATTTTTTAATTTGTGTGGAGGTCCTTTATGATGCAAATCGAATGACCTGTACTGTTTTGCGAATAACTTTTGATTGGGTTGACGGTGCAATCTCCCTAAAAACATGCTAAGTCGACTTAGCATGTTTTAGAATGGAGGTATCGATATGATTAAAAATACTACATGAATTTAGACAAATAAATGTAATCTAAAAAGCAAGTAAAAATTAAAAACCATTTGGAACTGCTCAACATTCGTCTTATTGGCTAATCGATTTGTTTCTTCATAGCAATTTTTTTGCAAATTCTGAAAGTTGATGTAAAAAAATCTGTACATATCTGATTCAATATTCACAAAATACTAAAAAAATTAAAAAGTCAATTTTGAAATGCAAATATCTCGGTAACAATATGAGCTAAGTCTGAATTTACATGATACTTTTTTTTAGTATTAAGCATACTTATCGGCGTTTTGTTGGCGAGAGAGGCAGTCGGAAACGGGGGGAAAAAAATATGCCGTACTCGTACTTATCGTACTCATCGTTTTGTGTTTTTCGTTCGCATTTGGAAACAACAACAATTCACTCAGGAAAAGCCGAAACAAAACAAATGAAAATAAGTATAAGTATTGAAAAAAAGTACGTGTGTGAACGTAAATACTTTTTCAAAAGAGAATAAGTCGATAAGTTACTTAAAAAAAAGTACCAATACAAATACAAATATTTCGTTTCTGACATTGTCTAATCATCAAATTAACCTAAAAAATCGAGTTTTTATTATAAAATAAAATTGTGAATTTTTATTCTTCTCCAAAATCGACCATGGGACATACCCTTTAAAGCTATTATTTACCATATTTTATGAACAATTTCCGATATAAAGGTAAAGGTAAGTACACACGATTTGCAGATCGGACAACATTGCCAGAAAAATGGCGGAAAAATGCAACCCTGTGAATTTACAACCAATTACATACAATTTTTGTTTTGCAACGTTAGCAGAAAAGTCATTGCGAGATAATTTGCAGATTGTTATATGTGCGAAGTTCATGCATGTGACAACGGCGCCATTGTCAGAAACAATTTTATTTGCAACACTGTCTATAATGTATTTTTATTGGCAATCCTGCATATAAATATTTACAAAATATATTGTAAATATGTATATGAAATTGTAATGTTTTCTTGCAATCGTCTGAACTGTCAATTCACTTTTGCCTAACAATCTGCCATTGTCCGTATATTTGCAGCACCTTACCAGGGTTGATGACGTTTGCCGATCTGGCAATCGTCTATACTCAGCTTAACATATCACCTTTAAATTCTTAATTCTATTACATGTGGCAACACTGAGATAAATATCACATTTAAATTTTAACGCACTTTTTAATTGAGGTGGAGAGTCTAATGTACACTATCTGCTGCTGCTTCATATGGCTATTGTGTACTTCCTTTATAGTTTAAAGTGAGAGAACAAAAAGTGTTCCGCCCATTAAAAAGTGCAAATTATTAGTTGATAGTTCCGCCAGGTGCGCGAGCTAAGTAATTCTATTTGTCTTTGTTCTAGTCTTAACAAAAAAAAAACTCCCAGGAAAGTGTATAACTCACAGTCTTGCTTCGCAAAGGAGTCCTAAAACAAGTTAGTCAGACCTGTTGCACACTTGGCACTGAGATTTGTAATGTTCACAATGTCCCTTGATGAAATTGTTCGTATAAAAATAACCTTCATTTGGACTGAATATACATATACATACATATTCATTCAGACATACTCTTCTGTAAGTATGTTCAGGTGTACATATGTATTTTTTTATTACACATATAAAGTTATCATCATTGGCTTCACCTTTAATATTTCCCGCCCTATTGGAGACTATTAATTACCAACGGTTGGTTGGGTTCCCCCTTTTGTTATTTTTTTTTCATTTTCTTCAAAAGTAGTCCCGATGGTGGTTGGAGCCACATGTGATGCATGTTGGGAATTGTTGAGCTGTGTAGATTTCATTGAACGAGGAGGCTGTTATGTTCTCCTAAGTAATTTTATGAATTTTTATTATTCATTGTAATTAATTCACTATTTCCACATAGTTTCTTGTTATGATGATTTTTGCACACCTGCCAGATCATCCCATACGGAATGTAGTCATTGTTGTTGTTTTAGGACTTTTTGTGTTGCTTGCATTCAACATCTGGTTTTTGCTGGAGCCAAGAATATTGTGGCATCTACATACGCGAAACTTACATACATACATATTTATACTATGTGGAGGTTGTAAGGATTTCTGCCGTTTTGGTTTCATTAATAAAAAAACATGCTTCAGTCTTTTATTTTATACATTATGGAGTGGGAATAATTTTGGCGCGGATTTTAATGTTATTTCTTGTACTGTGCATTGAAAATAAAGTCGTATCTTAGCTTAGTCGAACATCTTCAATAGCGTTACCCAATGTTCAATTTTAACCAGAAAAATCACAATTAAAATGCAAAAATTTTATTTGAAATTCAAGAGGATGAGCATTTCTAAGTAGACATGAGAATTGTGTTTCGCAAAAAAAAATACAGATCGTTTTTAGATATTCCTACGAAAACTTTTTATTATTTTTTATAAAAATATTTTGATTTAGTTTTCTACGAAAGTTAGCAAATTTTATATTTTTAATTTATTTTTTTAGAAAAGTATTTAATTTTTTTTATATAGCACGTCTTTACATAATAGTAGAGTCTTTACAGTTACAAACATTTCTTTAGAATATGATCGACACTCGAAAAAATCTTTTGAAGAAGTCGTCAATTGAAATTCAGGTTTCTATTTGAAATTCAGAACTCACCAATTGAAAATCAGAATTTCCATTTGAAATTCGGAACTCATCAATTGAAATTTAGAATATCCATTTATAATTCAGAACTCATTCGCCATTTCATTTGAATATGATATTTATTTACGTGATTCTGGAGACTGCCCCTAATTCTTAAATGGTTTTCCATTCTTTTACATTATTAATACGAAACGGGCCAAAGTGTACCACATCGAAGGAGTGAACTAAGACCGTAAGTATGTTCGGCGAAAATCCGTTTTAGAAAATTATAAGTCATTTGAGAAATGTCTGTCAATCTGTCTGGCTGGAGCGCGTGATAACTCTGGAAAGGAGTAACGGATTGACTTCAATTTTAGTATGTGATAATACTTTTTTCTATCTCTGGCTAAGTTCGAAGATGGGCCATAGTGGTCCACCCCTTCAAGGACCTCCCTCACAAAGGATTAACATTGTGTGAAATATTGGGGCACTTGATTAATTTCAACCCTATAAATCACCCCGGCCAGATGAGATAAATCCAGCCATGCTTCAACGAGCAGGGCCAAAGTTAATATAACTGCTGTTTGGGATTTTTAAGGCGTGCCTGCAAAATTCTTTCATTCTAAGAAAGTGGTGGAAAGTAAGGGTTGTCTTCATCCCATCCCGAAAGCGGGAAAACCCAACCACCTGTCACCCAAGAACTACGGACCAATCAGTCTCTCTTCTTTTATTTTAAAAAGCTGGAGAGACTGTTGGACTTACACATCAGAGGCACCCTGGACAGTAAAAAACTGAACACCTAACATCAACACGCTTATCTCAAAGGCAAGTCTGTTAATAGCGCGCTACATGAGGCAATCTTGAAACATAACTCACACTCTGGGGATACCCCTATTTTTAGTCTGCTGGATTGCTAAAATCTTGAAAAGCTGTATTACTGATCACTGGGACGTGAAGGTTGTTACCAGGGCAAACCGCAAGGGGTTTTCCACTACTGTGGCTCATTGAAATATACGCAGCAATAAGATCCTTCGAGGAGAATTGGGGGCAAACACACCACAACAATAACTAATCTGATGTAACGAGCCCTGTCACGACTGTCAAACTGGACTAAATTCAATGACCTAGGCGTCAACCACAGAAAACAGAACTGGGCCAAATCACGACATTTGATATCAAGTATTTTACGATCGAAATGAGTTTTTTTATTATCGTTTAAATAATACAAACCTCTGTCGAATTGAAATATATTGTTTAAATAAATTCTTATACAGATTATCTTGTTATTTTTTAATTAGTTCCAATGTTAATTTTTTCTTATTAACAAAAATTAAAATGGCTTTTCGATCGAAAAGTTGCCGATATCGAATGCCGTGATTTGGCTCCCGGTACTTTTCACTCGAAAGCGGAATATAGGAGCCTTTAAAGGACCACCTCTAGATGGAACGGAATTTTAACTTCTACAGAAGCCAAATACCTAGGTGTTATCCTAGATCTAGCGAAATCCGTCGATATCAGTTTTTAAGCACCTCCCACACAATGAGGCCATTTTGTAGAAAAAGTTTAACTTTAGAACCAGTGCATACAAATACTTGGAATTTTCTGCAGTATAATGTTTTTATATTATCTACCGTCTGGTAAAACAGGCCGTATTGACAAACCCCTTATACCTCCCACATAGGGTTGCCAGACGGGCTGGAATGAGGATTTTCCAGATTTTTCAAACCAAGTCCAGTTACAAGCTTTGAATAATTTGTCGAGCTGAATCGAAAATTTTAATTTTTAAATAATATTTCTATAAGAGAAACCTCCTTATACTCACGTGTTTATTGTGCAGATCTGAAAAAAACTTTAATACTAAAACTATTAAGACTCTATGTACACCAATGGAAGAAAATAATAGTACGATGTATTTTCCATGTTAGCTCATCACAGATTTGTGTAGCCAAAACTGATAATTTGACAATTGCTAAGAGCAATACAACAATAAATACTCGTATATATACATAATTGTAAATTGCAAGGAAACATATCGTTCTATACTATATTGGTTTTATTACAAACATGGAGAACAATGAGGAAGCTGGACCATCTAAAAAAAAGAAAACTTACAACCAAATTTCAGCTTTAAACCTGAAAAATCACTTTCTTCATGGGATACATTACTTTTGAATATTTCACATACAGATGATAATGATAAATTATATTCCGATTTTTGTTGTCTTCGGGAAGAGTTTAACCAGTTGCCAAAAGATATTCCGATGGATAAGATATGGTCAAGCCTTTTCAAAACATGTGAAAAATGTAATGTTGAGAATTTATATAAAATAATATCATTTGTTTTTCAATTCCTGTCGGTGATTGTTTTTTGTGAATGATCCTTAAGCACCTTAAATAATATTTATTCCAAAGAAATGAATGGAAAGTCTTTCGACCCCACAAGGGGCAAAATTGCCTTTTTTGATATGTTTGAATTTAAAGAAAATATATTTGGAACTCTAATTTTTAAATATTATATATTTCTGAGCAAACAAACTTTATTTGAAAATCAATAAAATTTATTTGGAACGCATATATTAATATATATCAACAAATTATATTTGCAAACTCATTTTCTCAAATAAAATATGAGTTTATATACAAATAAAATTATTGTATTATTCAAATACATTTTGTTTGAAAAAGCTTTTCAAACCGTTGCTGATTTTTCAAATTTAATTATATCCTACATCACACTGTGGTACAGGGTATTATAAGTTTGTTTCATGGCAGATGTTTGTAGCACCTGAAAATAATAAATTTAACCATGCCTGTCCGTCCTTCCGTCTGTTCATCGACTACAGGTCGCAATTTCACTCCGATCGTTCTGAAATTTTGCAGTTTGGAGTCTTTCGCAGCTGGAAAGAACATTATTTTACATCCAATCGTTTTGAAATTTAGAATGGTAGAATTTCTTCATCCATGGACGAACATTGCCCGCTCCCATATACATATATGTTTCGTCCGATTTGGCCCTTAAGCGCTATAGAAGCTGTATCTAACATCCAATTGTTTTGAAATTTAACATGGTGGAGTTTCTTCATCCATGGACGAGCATTGCCGAATTAGCAGAAAATCGGTTCACATTTAGCTATAGCTCCCATATATATGTTTCGTCCGATTTGGCTCTTTAGTCCTATAGAAGCTGTATTTTAAATCCAAGTGTTTTGAAATTTAGTATGGTAGAGTTTCTTGATCCATGGGTGAAGGTTGCAAAAAGTAAATTTATGTAAACAATTTATACATGAAAAAGGCTAAAGTGTTTAGCCTTATTCCAAGTCGTTATTTCGTCGGCTTAATGCTATTTTGGTCCATATTTTATACATTTTTGTCCATCAAGAAACAAAGATTTGTTTCGAACAATTATTCTTAAACATATATTATTTGTTTCTGCCAAAACATTTATATATTTCATGCTAAATATGTTTGGGACAATGTACTACAAAACCAATTTTTTTCAGCGTGTATAAGCTCAGATGAAAACTGTAAAAATGTTCAATATTTTTTCCTCTCACCTGAAGGAACAGACTTAATAAAATCTGTTTCTATTTACAAGTACAAAATACATGTGGCAAATAAATTTTAATTTTGAAATTGGTCTCAATAATATTTGTTTTTATGAAAAGGATTTATGTTTTCTAAATGTCTATGTTTGATCTCAATAATATTGTTTTTTCTTATGAAAAGACAAATTATTTTGTTGTTTTTTGTATGCTTTTTATTTAGAGAATGGAGAACAATGAGGAAGCTGGACCATCTAAAAAAAAGAAAACTTACAACCAAATTTCAGCTTTAAACCTGAAAAATCACTTTCTTCATGGGATACATTACTTTTGAA
This sequence comes from Eudasyphora cyanicolor, assembly GCA_963930755.1. NCBI lineage: Eukaryota > Metazoa > Arthropoda > Insecta > Diptera > Muscidae > Eudasyphora > Eudasyphora cyanicolor. The sequence goes on from OZ005735.1 coordinate 241,322,464, forward strand.
TATTTCACATACAGATGATAATGATAAATTATATTCCGATTTTTGTTGTCTTCGGGAAGAGTTTAACCAGTTGCCAAAAGATATTCCGATGGATAAGATATGGTCAAGCCTTTTCAAAACATGTGAAAAATGTAATGTTGAGAATTTATATAAAATAATATCATTTGTTTTTCAATTCCTGTCGGTGATTGTTTTTTGTGAATGATCCTTAAGCACCTTAAATAATATTTATTCCAAAGAAATGAATGGAAAGTCTTTCGACCCCACAAGGGGCAAAATTGCCTTTTTTGATATGTTTGAATTTAAAGAAAATATATTTGGAACTCTAATTTTTAAATATTATATATTTCTGAGCAAACAAACTTTATTTGAAAATCAATAAAATTTATTTGGAACGCATATATTAATATATATCAACAAATTATATTTGCAAACTCATTTTCTCAAATAAAATATGAGTTTATATACAAATAAAATTATTGTATTATTCAAATACATTTTGTTTGAAAAAGCTTTTCAAACCGTTGCTGATTTTTCAAATTTAATTATATCCTACATCACACTGTGGTACAGGGTATTATAAGTTTGTTTCATGGCAGATGTTTGTAGCACCTGAAAATAATATAGCTAGACCCACCTTAAAGTATACTGATTGACTCAGAATCACTAGCTGAGTCGATTTAACCATGCCTGTCCGTCCTTCCGTCTGTTCATCGACTACAGGTCGCAATTTCACTCCGATCGTTCTGAAATTTTGCAGTTTGGAGTCTTTCGCAGCTGGAAAGAACATTATTTTACATCCAATCGTTTTGAAATTTAGAATGGTAGAATTTCTTCATCCATGGACGAACATTGCCCGCTCCCATATACATATATGTTTCGTCCGATTTGGCCCTTAAGCGCTATAGAAGCTGTATCTAACATCCAATTGTTTTGAAATTTAACATGGTGGAGTTTCTTCATCCATGGACGAACATTGCCGAATTAGCAGAAAATCGGTTCACATTTAGCTATAGCTCCCATATATATGTTTCGTCCGATTTGGCTCTTTAGTCCTATAGAAGCTGTATTTTAAATCCAAGTGTTTTGAAATTTAGTATGGTAGAGTTTCTTGATCCATGGGTGAAGGTTGCAAAAAGTAAATTTATGTAAACAATTTATACATGAAAAAGGCTAAAGTGTTTAGCCTTATTCCAAGTCGTTATTTCGTCGGCTTAATGCTATTTTGGTCCATATTTTATACATTTTTGTCCATCAAGAAACAAAGATTTGTTTCGAACAATTATTCTTAAACATATATTATTTGTTTCTGCCAAAACATTTATATATTTCATGCTAAATATGTTTGGGACAATGTACTACAAAACCAATTTTTTTCAGCGTGTATAAGCTCAGATGAAAACTGTAAAAATGTTCAATATTTTTTCCTCTCACCTGAAGGAACAGACTTAATAAAATCTGTTTCTATTTACAAGTACAAAATACATGTGGCAAATAAATTTTAATTTTGAAATTGGTCTCAATAATATTTGTTTTTATGAAAAGGATTTATGTTTTCTAAATGTCTATGTTTGATCTCAATAATATTGTTTTTTCTTATGAAAAGACAAATTATTTTGTTGTTTTTTGTATGCTTTTTATTTACGTCTTTTTTTTAATTAAATACGTATAAATCAGATTTGTCAATATTTTGCAAGTTTTTCATTAGTCCAGATTTTTCTTCTAAAATCCAGTTATTTTTTTCATGTGTACAGCTAAAAGGGAATTTGAATCTGGCAACCCTACTCCCACACAAAATGCGAAAATCATATCAAACTTGAATAGCTCATAATGTTTATACCAGTGTACACAAAAACACTTACAATTTGCAATTTGGTACAGTGCAATGTCTTTGAAGTATCTACCGTTCAGCACAAAATAGGCGTCAAGACACTTCTGGTACCGTCCACACAAATCGACAGATTCATTCGAACACAACTTCCCCATATCTTCTGTAACAATCTTCTAAATGTTTTCATATTACGTATTTTAGACAACTTTTGCAATGACTATGGACTGAGCAAAATGTTATTCTATATTACAATACTTACAAAGTGAGGGTATACCTTAGTCGGTTTACTCGACTAAAACTCTTACTTGTTATTATCCCGTTTGATCGCATAGAAGTTGTCTTTGACTGAGTGAAACACGATTTTTATAAAAAATATTGAAAATTATTTATTTTAAGGCAATTGTCGACTTTAGAGAAAAAATAATTTTATACCCTCCACCTCACTCCCTTTGTAACACCACCAAATTTTGATCAGAGATCCCATAAAGTATATATGGGCATTTCCACAGAAAGGTCCACAACGATCAAAATATAAAAAGTTCTCAAAAACATGTTTCTGGATTGTATTAGTAAGAACATATACTTAAATTTTATTAAATTAAGAAGGCCAAGACATATCTTATTTACCACGATGATCGAACGGACTGATAGACGTAATTTGAGTTCATGAGTGTTTTTCGTATTTTAATAACTATTCTCTTAAAAATGTACTTCATTTAGACCGATGTTGCAGTGCTCGTTTTTTCTTGCTTTTCATCTCATTGAAACGTACGACTGTCACGTACGTGATCATGGAAATGCCCATATATTATTAATCGTCGAAAAATTCCAAGACGATTTAGTAATCATATAATCTATAATACTTGGTCAAAATGGCTGAATGTTGGTACATACTCGTATGTATATAAATTCTTGTAAATGCAGGTAGAGAAAATTTTGACGTCAATACGTAATCTGTGAAAAATAAACGTTGAAACAGTGAAGAAAGTGGAGTATTGTCGAATTACTAATAGAGAAGTTGCTGAGGATGTTGTCATATCATTTGGCTCATACATGTATGTATGTGTTGCTCGAGAAAAATATATTCGTCTTTTCAGCCTCGAACATTTGAGATGCGCTGCTCTAAGAAAACACGGATATAATAGTTTTCTGCGTGAATTCATTTTATGGGAAGATCGTTTAAAATTATTTTTTTCGCAACAATTACTTAATTTATTAGATATATAAAATATTTATACATATGATCAAATGGTTATGTGGACATGATCATTTAAATTCTTAAGTCTTTGTCTACAGACTTGTATAATCGAACGAATCTCCATACGTAAGTACATTTATACGATTCGTCAAAATATCAACAATAAAACCTTGTTGATTCGGTATATTTAAAAGTTTTAGGAATAATGAGGTATTCGGCAATTTTCTTTTATTTGTTGGTCTTCTCGGCTGGTAGGCATCAATGTAATACATTGCAAAGCATTTCTTATGTTGCATGTATTCGCCACATGCAACATAAACTTTGTTACAATGGCGCCAAAACTTCGATTTACTTTTCCTTTAAATTGTGTTAAATCTATTTTGTTTTCCGGCAATTCTGGTTCTTTAGTATTGAATTTTGTGGATAATCAAAGGATGTTTTTCACGCATATGATCGTACAACCAAGATCGGCTTTTAAAACGATCAAAGCATGCATAGCACTCAAAGCCCTTAGGATCGTTGTGGAGATGTATGTGTTCTTCAAATTTATGTCGATTTTTTAAATGAGAACCACAACACCAAACGGAGCACTCATCGTTTGGGTGACTCTGGAGGAAATGTTCGTTCAACGACGTAAATGTTAAAAATCTCAAAGAACACAATGTACAGTTTAACGCTGGCCTCCATTGGGCAATGAAATTGTCCAGATCACTGTATTTCCTTCTGGCTATTGATTTATTATCATCCGATATATAGGGATGATTATAGTCGAGCGAAATGGGGCATTTTGAAACGAAATGTTCGTTGAGCATATGACGGTCCAGACCAAATTTTGTCAGATACAACTTTTTACACAAAACACACTTGAAGATGTTTGGATCAATGTGGACCAGTATGTGTTCAAATATAGAATGTAAATTTCTAAAATAATGTTGACAACATATGATAGCACAGTCGACTTTCGGGTGCTTTATTTTAAAATGTTTTTCTAACGTGGAAAAACTTGCGGCACATTTTGCATTGCAAATTGAACATTGCATGATCGGTATATAATGCTCTATAAATTCCTCTAGTTCCTTTGTTTCCGTATCTAATGGCTCATCTTCCTTCCGGTTTCCAGAATGTCTGGAACGTATATGTTTCACAAGTAGCCATCGTTTTCCAAATTTGCAGCCGCAACATACTGCGTAACATTTTGCGGCAGGATGTACATGATGAAAATGTAGTTTCAACATTCGAAAGTTGGAGCAAAAGCATCTACATACCATACATTCTAGGTGTGGCTTCCATTTAGCTACTTCTTTATCTAATTTGGAATGCTTGCCAGGATTTGTTATTAGCCTGTTTTCGTATTTCGAATGGTGCGAAGAAGAGCGACATTTGACCATCAACCCTTTTTTAGAAGTTTCCCCTCTGAATGAATTAGTTTCTTCTTTATTTCTAGTTTTGTCAGAAGCTTTGGTATGTATCATACTGGAAGTGCTTTGGATGTTTTGCGATGGATGTACGTTAACTGTATCCACCTCCTGTACAATTTTACCAAATTGATATTCAAAAGCACTTTGCTGAAGACATGAGTTTACTTGATTCTTCTCATCGGCTTGGTTTTCAACTAGATATTCGTCTACTTGGATCACATCATAGTCTGATATCGATACTTCCTCGTCTGATGTACTAACTTCGACATCTACTATTTCCAGTTCTGATAAAGGAATGTCTTTTATTTTATTGTTGCCGTCGCCATAATATCCAGGAAAGAAAAAGACGGGATGGTTCAATTTAATATTGTCAGCAAAGGAATTCATCATTGTGTTTTGCAACGTCTATCATTAATTTCAATTATTTTTCGCAGATTACAATGTACTACACTTGACAAGTATTTCGTCGGAATGTAAATAAAAACAATAAACAGTCAGGCTTGCCAGTTTTTTTTAGTGCCGAATCCCCAAATTTGTATTTTTTATCCCCTAAATCCCCAAAAAAAAATTTCTCATCCCCAAAAAAATCCCCAGAAAATATTTTAACTATGTGAATGATGTATTTTACAATTCAATGTACTTTGTACTAAAATTCATTTTGTTTGTATAAAATGTACGTTGTCAAATGATCAAATATATCTGATTCAAAATCTCCCATCTCATCGACATCATCTAATTTTGTTGTACACGTTTTTGGTATTAAAAGTTTGATCATTTCTGCCAATGGATTAAATAATTTATAACACACTGATTTTTTTCAAAGTACATCAAGGGGTTAATACCAGCGATTCCAGTTCTTTAAAATCGTGTTAGATCAGCAGAATCCTGTTACTAGTAAACTTTACACCAAAATTAGCTTAAATTGTTCGTAATGTCATCTCGGAAGAATTTAATAAACCGCATTTGGCTTCAATTAAGATTTATAAATATCTATAGAAATACGTATTGGCAATTACTACAGGTTGTCTATTTAAGTCGTACTCCAATACACTGCGAGTCAAGCTACTTTTTGTAGGAAATTTTGACACAATTTTTCAGAAGCATTTTCTAAAAAAAATTGATTTAACAGAAAATACAAATTTTAACATAAATAAAGACATGTAATTATAAAAAATTGCAATCCCCACCAAATCCCCGGATCCCCAAACCAAAAAATATATCCCCATTCTCGAAGAAAAATCCCCAAATTGGGGATAAATCCCCTAAACTGGCAGCGCTGTAAACAGTTGTTTTAAGCAAGTTGCCAATTTAGCTTGGTTTTCTAGTTGCCAACTACATAGAAGTATTATATATTAGGGCACGACTTAAAGATATATCGTAAATACCCGTGAATGCTGTAGTACATTTACAGCCCGTTTCTCCTTTTCGCACGAAAGCGATGCGAACGAAGAACAGCTGATTTTAGACCTACTAAAAGGTATCAGAACGACAAAGTGACTGCAAACATAATGGCTGATGCCAGTTAGTAGGTCTAAAATCAGCTGTTCTTCGTTCGCATCGCTTTCGTGCGAAATATAGAAACAGTATAAGTATTGAAAAAAAAGTACGTATGTGAACGTAAAGGGCCCCTTACATTATGGATTTGTTGTCAAGCATCATGTTCTCTCAGATGTTGTGTTCGACGACTGTTTGCCCTTAGATTACTCATGCAATCTCTACAACATCATTTCCTCTACGACAGCAACGTGGCCGGCTGTGCGTGTGCAGTGAAGAAAAAGATCAAAATGCCGTCGGCAAAATGAATATATGTATGCGACCATAAAAATTTGGGTATTTTCCTTCAACCTTTTTTAATGAATAATGAGGGAATTTTTGAAAGAATTTGTTTATACCCACATTCCATATGAGTGTGCATCGTGCGTTATATTTTTAATGTGTTATACAAATGTACCTGATACAAATTTTACCTGACTTTTTCAATACATTTGTTTCATGTTTTCATACAAAATAATATATGCCGAAACAGAGGAGAAAAGTAAAATAAATGTCATGCCAATATCGTTGTTTCTTAATTACTTTTACAAGAAGTATGTTTGAGAAAGACAGAAACAAATTCTGTATAGTTTTGAAGGAAATGGAAGGAATGTGTTCTTTAAATTAAAATGCTTAAAAATCTACGAAAAAAATATTTATGTACATATTTATCTTCCTCAAGAAATGGTCTATTGTCTTTAAACCAACATAAAAAATAAATTTATTCAAGGAAAATTAAGCGAAATTTATTTTATTTATAATTCAGAAAATCCTACCAAAATTGCCGATCTTTTTCCATTTTACTTTTACGCGTCTTTACTTAATCAAATGTCTTTTTGCCGACGGCACTTTGTTCTCTTTTCGTATTTCCACCACAATGTTTCTTTTGAACTGACGAAATGTTGTCATACCTGCCATTACACTGTGGATTTGCATGAGCCAACATGAAAATATCAAAATCGTTTTGATTTTCGTCCAACATCCATGAACACTCATCATGCAGCTCCTTAAACTGTGGATAAATCCATGGATCACACAAGTTGTAGGAGAAAACTGATGTGTGTAAGCGGGCCTTAAACACAAGTTCAAAAGAGAAGTCGAGAAGTTACTTAAAAAAGTATCGTGTAAATATGACCTAACATCGACATCGTTGGTTAAGCTGAGTATAGACGATTGCCAGATCGGCAAACGTTGTCAACCCTGTTAAAGTGCTGCAAATATACGGACAATGACAGATTGTAAGGCAAAGGTGAATTGACAGTTCAGACGATTGCAAGAAAACAATACAATTTCATATATTTACAATATATTTTGTAAATATCTATATGCAGGATTGCCAATAAAACTACATTAGGCGTGTTTTCGTTACACCATAAGTGCTTAATTTGTATGGGGAGCTAAGCACTTTTAAGCACTATTAGTTCCCGATGAAGTTTGGTGCTTGCGTTCATGTCTTAATCGAGTATGATGTTGCCAGATTGGGCACCCTATATTTAGCAATATGGCATCCCATTTTTGGAGAGATTTTATCAATTATTGTGAATTAACGGGAAGAACAAGAACAAAAATGGGAAATTATTTTAATATTTGCAAAAGAGTGTAAACAATTGAACATAGAATAGTAAATATATGTTTTATAAATACTTTTCACGAATTTTTTGTCTGTTTCGCACTGTTCTTTCTTCGCAACTCATGACACCATTGCTACCAGATAGTGAAAATCTGCCAATTATTGCTTATGTGCCAGTTAGTGGAAGTCAGTTGTTTTCGTTGCAAAGTGCTAAACTAAAAGTGCTAGCTTGTAACGAAAACATGCCTACTGTCTATAATAGGCGTGTTGTCGTTACACCATAAGTGCTTAATTTGTATGGGGAGCTAAGCACTTTTAAGCACTATTAGTTCCCGATGAAGTTTGGTGCTTGTGTTCATGTCTTAATCGAGAATAATGTTGCCAGATTGGGCACCCTATATTTAGCAATATGGCATCCCGTTTTTGGAGAGATTTTATCAATTATTGTGAATTAACGGGAAGAAGAAGAACAAAAATGGGAAATTATTTTAATATTTGCAAAAGAGTGTAAACAATTGAACATAGAATAGTAAATATATGTTTTATAAATACTTTTCACGAATTTTTTGCCTGTTTCGCACTGTTCATTCTTCGCAACTCATGACACCATTGCTACCAGATATTGAAAATCCGCCACTTATTGCTTATGTGCCAGTTAGTGGAAGTCAGTTGTTTTCGTTGCAAAGTGCTAAACTAAAAGTGCTAGCTGGTAACGAAAACATGCCTAATGTATTTTTAATGGCAATCCTGCATATAAATATTTACAAAATATATTAGGCGTGTTTTCGTTACACCATAAGTGCTTAATTTGTATGGGGAGCTAAGCACTTTTAAGCACTATTAGTTCCCGATGAAGTTTGGTGCTTGTGTTCATGTCTTAATCGAGTATGATGTTGCCAGATTGGGCACCCTATATTTAGCAATATGGCATCCCATTTTTGGAGAGATTTTATCAATTATTGTGAATTAACGGGAAGAAGAAGAACAAAAATGGGAAATTATTTTAATATTTGCAAAAAGAGTGTAAACAATTGAACATAGAATTGTAAATATATGTTTTATAAATACTTTTCACGATTTTTTTGTCTGTTTCGCACTGTTCTTTCTTCGCAACTCATGACACCATTGCTACCAGATAGTGAAAATCCGCCACTTATTGCTTATGTGCCAGTTAGTGGAAGTCAGTTGTTTTCGTTGCAAAGTGCTAAACTAAAAGTGCTAGCTTGTAACGAAAACATGCCTATTGTAAATATATGAAATTGTAATGTTTTTTTGCAATCGTCTGAACTGTCAATTCACCTTTGCCTAACAATCTGACATTGCCCGTATATTTGCATCACTTTAACAGGGTTGATAATGTTTGCCGATCTGGCAATCGTCTAAACTCAGCTTTACCTTTAGGCCTGTTAATTTCTCACACTGCCTATGAATGTAAACTACTATACGTTACCACTAACTATGCATTGTCAGGTGGTTGGTAACGCACCGTGCCGTTAAGTTGTTTGTTTACATTAAGCGTTAAGCGTTTGTTTACATTAAGCCGATTCTTTTCCGCGCGAGTGAGTTATTGATTGCAAAAATTAAATTCATAAAAAATCTAGTACAACAATTTGATCGATGAGTTATGGGTGAAAACATAAGGTGAGTTCACAATGATATATATTGACCTATGCAAATATCTACATATTTTTGTCAACAACAAAATTTTATTGGATATTGATCTTAAAGCTCCTTTTTTAGGTTGGTTGGGAGATTCTTTTAAAGCAGGGTTAGTTCTTTTTTTCCCAGTCAAAGTTTGCCGGAGAGAGAGGCAGGGTGCTCTTTCCGCCTACCTCCCTCCCTCACAAACTTTGACACTTGCTTGGAAAAAACTCAAATTTCATCCTATTGTTTTCTGTGCACACAACACTTCGACAGACGTCGGATGCTTAAAAAGGTTGTCTGACGCAGACGTTAGCATGCATTTCTTGTCGTTCAGATAGCTTCTCAGCAGATGATCAGGATGATGTCTATTTATCCAGAGTATCTTGACGTAGTTATGAATTGAGGTTCGGAACTTTGAAGATTGATGTTGGACACGGAAAAGAGAGTTTAATAATTTATTCTTATTAAAGAGTAATGATAGTTTATCCTTTTATATACAACACTTCTTGACTAGCTTCTTAAATCGAGCTTCCAATAGGATTTTGTTAAACTTAATGTGGTAGTTTTGTACTTTATTATTCGATGAGAGTCCTGGAAATTACAGGATCTCTTGTTGCAATGAGATCCCTAGTATCACAGTGTACAGTGAAGAACATGTATATATAAGTACTCCTAATATAGGAAAATTTAGCAATCAAAAATTGAGCATCATCTATTTCGTCGTTACAATTATTGCAGTTAGCTGGCTCACATACACAAATTCGGTCAAAGTGAGCTTTGTATGACCAATCATCATGTATATATATCTCTAGGTCTGCGATCAGAACCATGTTCTCAAAGACGTTGGTTATAAATTGTGCACAAAATCTTCTATTCCCATGAGAGATGGCAGCAATATCATCATTCCAAGCATTTATTACTCTTCGTTCGATTTGGATGATAGCTTATTGGAGAGAATTTGGTAGCAGCTCCACAATCTGCAGCAATTCTAATCACAGAAACATAGAACAAGTTGTTGGGTATGATTTAACCAACAAAGATGTTGAAATTAAATACAAAATTGTTGGTATAACAATTTGGTTGGTTAAATCGTACTCAACAACCTTGAGCTCTTGATGCTGTTTTTTTAAAGATTAAAGTTGTTGTTTCAAGTACAAACAGTTGTTGGTATTACGATGTCCTTCTTTAAATAAGAATTATAGGTGTTGAAATAAAATAAAAATTCAACTGTTGCGCAAATAGTTTTTGTTAAAATTTATCAAGTGCTAAAAGTACTTGTTTTATTTTTCTGTGTGTAACAATGCTGGCGGCTTCCTCCTTCCTGAAAAAATTCGGCCGCTAAAATAGGTAATTCAATAGTTCATTCGAGGCATCATCTTTTTATACCCTTACCTTACAGAGGAGGGTATGTATCATTTCCTACGAGACAAAAGAGTAACACATCGAAGGAGTTTCCTAAGACGCCAAGTATGTTTGGTGGAAATTCGATTTGGGTCATTTTAAGTCCGTATGTCTGTCTTTAAGTCTATCTGTGTGTCTGTCTGCTGGCTGGTGCGCACGATAACTCTCAAAAGGATTAATCGATTGGCTTCAAATATAGTATGCGGTTATATTTATCTCCAGCTCAGGCTAAGGGTACGAGGATGGGCCATATTGGTCCGCTCCTTCTAGTAACTAAATAAATAAAATGGTTAACTTTTTGTGAAATATTGAAATTTCACACATAGTATTAGTTTATTAGTCGCTATCTCCTCGAGAAAATTGGGAAGTTGCCACGCCTCTTTTGGTACCTCCCACACAAATGGGCTATTATGCACCAAAAGTTAATAGCTTTTAATTTTAATACCATTGCATACAAATGCTTGGAATTTTGTTAGTGCCCGACCGAAGTCTGAATACAAGGCCGAAGCCGTAGCCGAACTTCGGCTAAATTTACAACCTTAGGCCGAAGGCGTACCCGAAGCCGAATGTTTTGATATTTGTTAAAGAATTGTTTACATTGTACCAATTTTTTTAATCAGCTTATGTCTACTGCTTGCGTATTTATTTACTTAGTACATAAAGTAAAATTAAAAATCTTAATGTAATAATGGCAAACAAGTAATTTGTCTGCATCCAACTGCGCAGCAGCATTCAACAACTGCTCCCTAGCACATTTGTTGGTGGCAGTGTAATGCTTTCATAGTACCTAGAGTCGACTTTGTACCGCCCACACAAATTGACCATTTTGCTCCAAAAGTTAACTGCTTATAACTTTAATACCAGTGCATACTTCAATGTTATTAAATGCAATTTAAATAGATAATAATTTCATTTCATTTATGCATACGTTGCAATGCACAATTCAACAAGGCCAATTTGACAGCATTACCGAAGGCAACTAACTTCGTTTAATACGTTTTACAACATAAATATATAACTTGGACATTAAAACATTAACATTAAAAAAATACATACCTATTAAGATTTTACTTAAAACTATTTTTAATTTAATATCATTTATAAAATATTCTAAAAAACACTAATGAATCACTACTCCTGAATATACACATATATGTACTGTATGCATAAACATTGTTATATATACGTATAATTGTCAGAGCAAAACAAGTTATGATTGATGTAGAGCAAATTCCAAATACTTCCCCTCGAACCCTCGAACACATTTTCAGGGAATGAAAAAACACGCAAGTAAACAGGAACTCTGTTCCAGATTCGTGCAACACGGACAAGATATGATCGATCAAAGATAGAATGTGAAAAACGAGGAAGAAGGATCTGGGGATTACGAGTCGATCTAGAATAAATAAATAAATCGCAAAGAGAAACAAGTGATCCAGTACGTATATTTCCATAGAAGTAAAGCAAAATTCGTTGCTTTACAAGTAATTTAATCGGGACACCCAAAAATTGAATAGCATGTTCCGAAATATGATCACGCCATATTGAACAGCTTCCCAATTCTACTCAAGTTCTCATCCGTTGTGCCTGATACAACTTCAATGCAATAACAGATTACGGACATAAATAACGCAAAAGCGAGTCTCCTTCTTACCAAATAAGAAAAATACAGATGCGTACAATACAATTTGCGTAAGGTAGAAATAACTTTTGAACTTAGGGTGTAGTTTCTCCACTTTTTTGAATTCCCGGTTATTAATTTTCTTCTACAAGCTGATTAGGAATCAGTGCCCGAGTTTCCTGGTGAGATCATTTGAGTTTTGTCACTCAACTAGAAGAAATCAGATATTAATACCTAGGGTATTTCACCTTTTGGATGACGCATTTCTTGTAAGAGTAGCACGATTATACAATGCTTTACCTGCTGAATTAAAAAACTTTAGTTTATCAATTACATCTTACTCTAATCGGCTTCTTCAACATCTTCGATAAATTTCTTATAAATTCTGTCTCTATTTTGATTATTTCCATATATGAGTAGTTATTTAATTATCCTAAATACTTTTCCGTATACCTAATCTGTACTCATATTATGTATTCCTTATTATTTATTCATTATTATTTAGTCCTTATTATTTTACTTAGGTTTAAACAAATCATATTCCACTGAGTAGTTTTTTACCCTTGGTTAAAAAGCTTAGTTAAATGCATATTGTAATTAATGTTTAATTGGCCAGACGGCTTTGAATTACAAGTTTGTACGAAATAAATGAAATGAATGAAATGAAAATAGCGAGTCAATATGACTGGAAAAATCTAGCTTATAATCAAGAATAACTCCTAAACATTTCATCTCACCAACGAACTCAATTCTACTGTCATTTATACCCACATTAAGAGTGTGATCTGCTCGACGCAAATGGCCGAACAATATTGATTTAGTCTTAGATACATTGATGGTGAAATTGTTATCCTCCAGCCACCAACACACTGCACGCATTGTAGAATTAATATTATTTTCCAATTGTACTTTAGTGGTGCCTTGGAAGGAATGCATATATCAAAATTAATACAATCTACTATATCATTAAGGTATAAAATGAAAAGAAGAGGTCCCAGAACAGACCCTTGTGGAACTACGCTGCTAACATTACGCATATCAGAAATATTGTCATTGAAACACACATATTGAGAACAAGTGCGCCAGTATCACCAGTATCATCTACGATCCCACGACAGCCGGTTCTTTGTACCGGATTGACCCCATTGGTCTGGCAGCAATTCTTCGGCCAGGGGCTGCCACCTCAGGCTGTCACTGTTACAACAACAACTACTTTCCTTATAGAGACTGAGAATGTCTAAATCCGTATTGAGAATTATTGAACATTCTGCAATCCCCAATGAAATAAAGAACCTCCTCTTTAATAAGATGCTCAGCAACCTTAGAAAGACAAGGTAAAATACTTATTGGTCTCATGCTATCAATAGTGTATGAACCCTTGACCTTTTCTAAGCAGATGAAAAAACGGAAGTAATAAATATTGTATTGAAAAAGTGAAGCAAATAGCGTGATATACATACATGGGAAAATCAATTTCAAAAATTTGATGGGTATCCCATCAACCCCAACCGCCTCAGATTTGACATGGCCCAATGCATTTAAAACATCATCTTCAAATATACAATCGAATGAAAAAGGCGTTGTTCACCAGAATCAATCGAAAAATCAATGCCATTAGCATCATGGTTGGAATTGAATTGAACAAAATAATTGTTGAGATCATTGGCATCAAAGTCTATACCCGAGAGGTATACATCTACACCCACTGAACCACTAGCACGCAAATATTTCCAAACCTGAGAGGAATTCATGCCACTAAATATTGCAGTAAAATATTTTTTCCGTTCACCCTAAGAGTAGATTTCGCCCTGTTCCTGTACGAGCAGAAAGTACGCCAGTTATCATCAGTCGGCCGCCGTAAATACTCCCTAAATGTAAGGTCTCTGAGAGATCTAGATACGACAACAGATTCGGACATTAGCCAAGACTCCACCCTAGACGAAACTCTACGTCTAATAATAGGAACAAATGAGATCAAGTTGCCAACAAGGTAATCAAGAAAAGATAATTGTATTTTAACATCAGAAGTTTTATAAATTGCATCAAAATCAACCGTGGACAAAAAAATGTCATTGTAATTGCGGTACTCAATAAATTGCTCCGTAGGTGAAATTTTTTTTCAAAAATTTGTTAAATTTTATTTAAAAAAATAAATAAATGAACGAACATTTTTTTGGGACTCAAGGTGATGAGATTCTTTAGACGGTTTATTTAACTGAACTTTCTTACTTGTTTCATCTGCAGTGGGTTGACTCTTACAACGAGATCCTCCTGCAGTTCGTACTTGGGATGCCCACAATGTTGTCAATCACTTCTGTAAATTTATTGTGTATCTCGCTGTAACTGGACTTTACACTCGGGTTGTCCGCTATAATGCCATAAAGTTTAAAATTGATTGTTCTCTTTGATCTTAATAATCTCCACAGTTTTCGGATGTTAAAATTTGCGGTTTCTTTGTTTCAACTAAGGTATTTTATTTTGTTTGTTTTTGGCATGAATGTAAAAAAATTCAAGGAAAGTAAGCAAAATACACGATTTTAAAATGAAATTTTTCATGGACGCAACTTCTTTCTGCACACGAGTTTGAACTCACCTTTCACTGAGGTAAATGAAATGGTGGCTCTTCTATAAAATTAAAAATGTATAAGAGGATGTTTTTTATTGTCTGTGCCCAGTGCGTCGATATGAAAACTATGTTCACATTCTTTCAAGATCAATTTGGGATATATCAGATTTTTAAAAATTTAGTTAAAATAGAAAAACAAAAAGACAAAAAATATAATTTAAAATATGTTAAAACTCGTATAGCAATTTCTTAAAAAGCATTTATTTAATTACTAAAAATACAATGCTGAAAATTCTGGGTAGGCCAAAAAAGGCAGGATCTCAGGAAAAACCTTCCCGAGTAATGTAAAAATCTGTGAAAAAAGATTTTAAAAATCAAAATTTTTACAAAGTAAATGGATTAGAAAATTTTGTTTATTTGTAATATATAATAATAGTGTGTACATATATCGCATCAAAAAATATTTAGAGTAGACAGAATAAACGGACCAAGCCATTTTTTTGTAGAAATGAAAATTAATTTTTAGGATATCTATTGAAATTGGTTATAATTATTTTCTTAACACATTTATGGAGGATGCCCTGGTAAACGTTTGATTAAAACCTATACAGTAGAAACAAATAACTAGCACTAAACTCCATTTCCATCAGCTACTACAGGTTGGCTCTAAACTTATGGTGATTTCGTTTGTGCAAAAAATTTAAAAAATGTTCTACATTTTACACTGAAACCGCATTTTTAGGTTCGTTTGTAAAAATGATGCAGCCGTATGAACGGATTTTGATTTCGTTGGTAAAATTATTACACTCCGCAATTGCGAAAATATCGCATTTTCCACACTCAGCCCAGTCCACGGTGTGGTGTTGCACCGTTAAAAATCAAACTTCAGAACCAAACCAAATTGAAAGCGTACATCCTTAATGCACTATTAAATGGTTGTGCCATAATGTAGGTATGGGTTTTACTCACCGCACGATTATTGATCGATTGTTCGCATGCAAAATTAGCAGTGGGTGCAGGGGGGATTTTTAAAAAGTCGCAACATGATGTGATATTATTTTTCAGAAACGAAATCACCATTAGTATAACTAGACTTGGTAAATATGACCATTAATGAGACATTAAAGACGTTGCAATAAACCTTAGTGGGGTTGTTTCCTCAAAAACTAATGGCTTGTTCGATTCTGGAAAAAGTGCAGCGTTTTCTTTGCCCTTTTCCCGAAAACTACACTTTTTTGAAACATTTTGAAAATAAATTTGAAAATGGAAGTCAAAAATTTTTGGAGGAGCCTGCGGACGTTGTTGACATAAAACATTGGATTTGACGTACACTGTAGTAGAGACTTAAGTATCAAACCTACAGTCAAATTTCAAATTATTAGCGTAAACCAGTTATTTTTGAAGAATTTTGTAATTTACCTTTAATTGGCCTACTGGCTTTAAATTACATTAATAAAATGAAATGAAATCTATTCATACTCCTATCATTCTAAAGATTGGAAAAACAATTGATAATGTCGAATTTAAATCAACCGTTACTTCATTTATTAAATATTTAGGATTTAGATAATACATTAATATGTAAAAAATTATAAAAATTGTAGAATATGTACAAACTTAAATTTAGATCATAAAAAATTTAGTTAGGCAATTGCAATATTGTCGCTGGGATGCTCCGAATCCACAGGAAGTAAAATCTTTTTTTGTATATTGTGATGGCGCTTTAAATGGTTTTCAAATTTATAATGAGTGCTTAGCTTTTTTGCACAACATGAAAAGTAGAACTTTTGTTCGGGATGTTCAGAATAGAAGTGGTTTCTCAAATGCGTAAGACTTTTTAATGGTTTTTTGCATTCACCACAATTCACTTTTAATTTATGCTGGGCTATAATAGCATCGATTTTCCTCAACGAATTTTCTGTAAGTGACAGGTTAAGTTCTCTGTAGTTTTTTAGCACTTCTGATTTCATCGGTCGTATATTTTCTTCATAATGAAGGTTATCATTAGTACCCACGGCCAAGAAAGGATGTTTGGTATACATATGTTGGTATAAGGCTGATCTCTTCACAAAGCGATTGGGACACATTTGACATTTAAAACCAGTCGTATCACGATGAAAATGCAAGTGCTCTTCGAGATCATGTCTATTATTGAATTGTATATCACAGCATAAAACCTGACACTCATCAATTGGGTGAGTGTCCTTGAAATGTTGTTTTAAAGACGTAAATGTCAAAAATGATAAAGAACAAATTTTACACTCCAAATTTGGCCCAAATTGGGCAATAAAATCATCGAGATCCTTGTACTTTAGACGTGCTATTGATGTATTTTTTGCCGATATACTGGGATGATAATAGTCAGAGGAAGGTCGGCATTCAGAAACGTAATGATCAAATGCCATATGACGCTCCAGACCAAGTCTTGTTAAAAATAATTCTTCACAGAGAGCGCACTCAAAGGTGTTTGCATCCAGATGACATCGTATATGTTCTTCAATGGTACTTAATCGAGCAAAACGACGTTGACAACATAAAATGGAACACACTTCATTGGGGTGCTGTACACTAAAGTGTTGTGTAAGCATGAACAAATTTGCTCGTTCTGTACTACATATGGAACATTTCATGGACGGCATATAATGCTGTATAAATGTTATATATTCCTCTACTTTTATATCCGCTAATTTAGCAATTTCTTGTGTGTGGCGGGCGTGTATGTGTTGTGCAAATTGAGCACGTCCGAAGATTTTACGTCTGCAACAGACTATGAAGGGCTTTATGTCAGGATGTGCTGCACTGAAATGCGTTTTTATCATCCAAAAATTTGGAAATAAATTCTTGCATAAAACACATTCCAAGTGAGGACACCACTTAGCCACTACCATTTCCATTTCAAAATGTTTACCAGGTCTCTTAGGTTTTCGATATGATTTTTGAGGGGTAAGAATTGTGCAAACTTCATTCGTTTCGGTTTTACCATCAATTTCGTAGTCGTCTACTTCATCTACATCATAGCCAGATAATGAGACTTCATCATCTGATGAACTAACCTCCACATCGATCATTTCTAGTTGTGACCGAGATATATCCCATATTTGTTCGTTTTCATTGGAAAGTAAACCATCAAAGAAATATACTGGATAGTTCAATTGAATGTCATCACGTTCAGCCATCTTTATGGTATTTCACCAAACTGTTTCCTTTCTTAACTAGCCGACCATTAACTACAGAAATGGAACGGTGTCCTTTAGCTTATAATTTAGACAACAGCGAATGAAAATTGGACATATGTCTGAGAAATGCAGCTGTGTTTCCATCAATGTTGGTACCACGTTGCCAACTTCGTTCATGCTCAGAGATGCGAGAATCAGCTGATTTTTTAAAGCCAGCTTGTATTCTTATTTTGCATGATTTGTTCGACCTAGGGCGAACCAGCCCAAAAATTATAAATTATGAAGATAAGTCATCCCGAGAACTGTCAAAATCTATCAGTTACGGACGAATAGGAATGAAATGTCACACGCGAAAAAACAGGTTTCCGCGAACATAGTTTGAACTTTTTTTGCACTAATCGATTGGTATTAATTTTTTAATTGTGACAATTACAAAAAATTCGGGAAAATCGGTCCGAAATCCGCGGAAAAACTCACTCTTTGAACACCTACTCGTTGAAATTTCTATTCGTTCGTACCTGATAACTTACTCGCTCCGGGATGACATATCTTATTATTCATTATTTTTGAACCAGCCATTAGAAGTTTTATTACTGTAGGAAACATTACACACACAAACATATGGCATGCTTTTTTGGCACAGTGTACAATATCAAATAAATATAAAGTTATTCGTACAGAATGCGCAGACTGAGCCATATTGTTTAAATTGATTATATTTTTTTTTTAGTTTGTGCGATTATTATTAATTTTTGATACAAATTACTGTGTATTTCTGATTTTGAATTTTTTTTGATAAAATTGGAAAACAATAACTTTTTGTTGAAAAATTTTGAAATGTTCAAATGGAAAATAACGCTTATAAATATAAAATGGAATTTTTAGCCCGGCTTTTAGAATAATTGATGTTGGGGGAAAACTAAAAAAAAAAATTGTGGACTTTTCAGATTTATTTTAGGAATTTAGGGATTTTCCTTTACAAATTTAATAATTTTAAAATTAAACTCTATCTATAAAAACGAGGATAATTTTAATTTTTTGTTATTAAAAAATATTACTGAAATATATTAATTTTTAAATTTTGTATAGATTTATAAAGATTTCGCCTGCCTTTGAAAATATATTTTTTTAATTTTTCCCGATTATATTAGAGCCGGATATATACCGATTCCTTTCTCATTATTTTTTACCCACTGAGACAAAAGTTATGACCATTCGAAATTTCCAAATGCGGACAGAAACTTAACGCCATAAAATATTTAAAAATTAATATATTTCAATGCAATATTTTGTAGTTTGTAGGTCTTGGCATCAAAAATAGAAAGTAATTCGCGAATCACGAAATATTTGCAAAAGTCAATCCTACAATTCTAACAATAATTTAGAAATTCCCCAAAAAAGGGATTATTTGCGTTTCCCCTATATTTACTATACTAAACGCCCGTCTCCAGATTCCCTTTGCAGTTCAACGTGCAACACGTCACATACAAAAATAGTAAAGGTTTCAATATTCTAGCTTTGCGATTGAAGAAAATGTGGCTTACCTTTGAAATTTGTGTAAAAAAAATGGTGTACATTGGAGAAGCTTTGCGAAAATACCAGTGTATATTTTTGACCCGTTCTTTCTTAGAAAACATTCTCTAGGATGTTTCTTTTAAGATGAATATAAATATGTTATACTTTTTTTAAATAACTTATTTACAGGGTGGCCCAAAATAACCGAAGAGCTTTGAGTTCATTATAACTTTTTATTTAAGACATAATTATTATTTTTTTAAATACAGTATCTTAATGGAAAATATTTTTAATTTAATTATGAAAAATTATATCCGCTTCGCATATTCGTGCTCGCTCAATTCTGTACTGTTCCATTTTAAGTTTCCCAAGTCTTTTTTACAAAATACTGAAAAGTAATAAAAAAATTATATTAAAAAAGTTATAAGGAATGCAAAATAAAAAATATACTTTTACCAAAAAAATCAAATTTTTTGAAAATATAACATCAAATGGCCTTATTGGGTATCAATGGTCTTATTGGGTATATCGGATCGATTTTTCATGATATAGAAAATGTTGTTGTCAATTCAGAAAAGTTAACGTAAACAGATCGGTGCATATTCTGATTCAATACTAGGACAGAGTCGGTGAACAAATGAGGAATTCAATTTTTGAAACCAGAAAAATACAAATGTTACACGCTTTTGAACATTTTGTTCGCCCGAGGTGTGGCCGAATATGAGGACCTGTAGCTCCGCCCTTTATACCATAGAAGGCCAAAATTATGAAGTTCTCCTATGCCTCTTCTACAATCAATCATGCCAAGTTTTGTCGCAATCGGTTGTCTGATTAAGAAACGGCCGAATGATTTTCCCTTTTTAATTCCCCCACTGTGCGCTGTTGACATAAAACATTGCATTTGATCACTCTATTCGTAATGCCATCATTACAATGGTTTGACATGTATCTTCTTAGTGAAAATATAATATTGACATATTTTATTTCTCAATAACCATAATATAACAAATATAGATCAAGAATTATTTCATTTATTAAATATTTGGGATTTATATTTATAATAAATACATCAATCTATAGAAAATATGTATGTTTTAGAAATTGTACAAACTTAAATCTAGTGGCGATTTCTTTTCTACAAAAAAGTGCTACATTTTCCTGAATACTGGACTTTAATAGCACATTTTTGATACATGCTAAAAGGATACATATTTTTTGGAATTTCGCGTCGACGGGGCAACACTTTTTTCAGAATCAAAATCATCATATGTTGGCAAAAATAAGTTATTGGGCATTTTCTTCATCGTCCTTGGGATGCTCCGAATTCACTGGAGGTAAAATCTTTTTTTGTATATTGTGACGACGCTTTAGGTGAGCTGAAATTTTGTAATGGGTGCTTAGCTTTTCATCACAACATGAAAAGTAGAACTTTTGTTCGGGATGTTCAGCAGAGAAGTGGTTTCTCAAATGCGAAAGACTTTTTAACGGGTTTTTGCATTCACCACAGTTCACTTTCAATTTATGCCGGGCTATAATAGCATCGAGTTTCTTCAACGAATTTTGTCTAAGTGACGGGTTAAGTTGTCTGTAGTTGTTTAGCACTTCTGATTTCTTCGGTCGTATATTTTCTTCATAATGAAGGTTATCATTGGTTCCCACAGCCGCGAAAGGATGTTTGGTATACATATGCTGGTATAAGGCTGATCTCTTCACAAAGCGATTGGGACACACTTGACATTTAAAACCAGTCGGATCACGGTGAAGATGTAAGTGCTCTTCGAGATCGTGTCTGTTGTTGAATTTTATATCACAGCATAAAACCTGACACTTATCAATTGGGTGAGAGTCCTTGAAATGTTGTTTTAAAAACGTGAATGTCAAAAACGTCAACGAACAAAATGTACACTCCAAAGATGGCCCCAATTGGGCAATAAAATTATCGAGATCCTTGTACTTTAAACGGGCTACTGATGTATTTTTTTCCGATATACTGGTGTGATAATAGTCAGATGGAGACGAGCATTCAAAAACGTAATGATCAGATATCATATGACTCTTTAGACCAAGTCTTGTTAAAAATAATTGATCACAGAGAGCACACTCAAAAGTGTTTGCATCTATATGACATCGTATATGTTCTTCAATAGTACTTAGGCGTGCAAAACGACGCTTACAACATAAAATAGAACAGATCTCATTAGGATGCTGTATTTTAAAGTGTTTTATAAGCATGGAAAAATCTGATCGTTCAACGTTACACATTGAACATTTCATGGATGGCATATAATGTTGTATAAATTCTTCATATTCCTCAGTTTCAACGTCTATTATTTCAGCTTCTTTGTGGCGGGTGCGTATATGTTCTAGAAAATTACATCGTTGAAAGATTTTACGTCCGCAACAAATTATAAAGGGCTTTGTGTCAGGATGTGCTCTCCTGAAATGAACTTTTAATATCCAAAAATTGGAAAATAATTCCTTACATAGAACACATTCCAAGTGCGGACACCACTTAGCTACTTCCATATCAAGTTCATAATGCCTACCAGGTCTCAGTAGATGTTTTCTGGGTGATTTCCCGAAAATGTTCGACAATGCGCTGCCAGAATTTGATTTATTTGTGGTAACTTTTTTTAATTCCAATGCTGAATTCTTAGTATATATAATTGTTGAATTAGTATTATCTTCCTCTGGATTAGTTTCAATGCGATATTTGAATATTTTAATAGTTCTGCCAATTCCTTTCGTTACTTTTGTTTTTGAGTTAAATATTGTTTTCCCGGCGTCCAATCTTCTAACATCAGTCGTTTGAGCTACAGTTTTACAAACTTCATTAGTTTCTTTGCTTTTGGTTTTATCACCAATTTCGTATTCATCTACTTTCACCAAAGCATAATCAGATAATGAGACTTCATCATCCGATGCACTAACCTCCACATCAATCATTTCTAGTTGTGACCGAGATATATCCCAGATTTGTTCGTTTTCATAGGCAAGTAAACCATCAAAGAAATACACTGGATAGTTCAATCGATCGTCATCAGGTTCAGCCATCATTATTGATTTTCGTAAAACCGTTTCCTTTATTGACTAACTAGCCAAACATCAACAATATAAATGGAATGGCGTCCTTTAGCTTATAATTTAGAAAACAATAAATGAAAATTGGACATATGTTGGAGAAAAACAGCTGTTTTGGACAATTTTGGTACCACGTTACCAACATAGTTCATACTCACAATTGCGAGAATCAGCTGATTTTTTTAAGACTGCTCGTAAGATTTTTTCATGTGGTTGGCAATGACAATTTCTTTCACATTGGAATTCAAAACAACAGTCCATGGTACTTTGATAAAGGTAGTGTATAGCGAACAGCTGATTTAAATTTTTTTTTTAAATATATATTTTCCTTTTGATGAAAATTTAAGAGAAGGTCAATAATTCACTTTTTTATTATGTTGAAACTAAGCGCATTGAATTTCTATATTAAAGATATCGATTGCTTATATTCAAAAATGGCTATGAACAAAAACACAATTTTTTAGGAGAGCGAAAAAAACTGGGTTTTCCTTAGTTTTAAGAGTAATTATTAATCATTCCTCTACGGAGTAATCTGAAGATGATTACTAATTGCTACGATTTAAAAGTTCTCAAAATTCCCTATTATTCACGCTTTTCGACAAAAACTAAATTTGTTCTTGTGTTTTTGTTTTAATGCATATATTCTGATGCTAGACATAAAAAATATCCGCAATATCCATTCTTAGCTTTTAAAGTTTGGGTTTGTCTGTTTTACATCGATAGTTTTGAAGTAAAAATCTTTCTAAATTTTGTTTTTTTTTTTCAACATCACGGTTTATGTCGAGACATAGAGTCAATTCAAAGAAATCACTCTTTAGGCTAAGAAAAAAAGAGAGGTTGAGCTACATATTTTAGCATAACTTGAGAATCATTTATCCGAAATGGTTCAGGATCTACAGCTTAGAAATTATTTTTAATTTTCTTCAGAATAACGAAAAAATAATAATAAAAATATAATAATTGTAAATTTTTCGATTTTTTTAAGAGGTTTTAATTATCTTTTTTTATTTTCTCAAAAAATTGGGATTTTTCGCAATATCTTGTAAAATAACTTTGTACCCCCTGATGGGAGGAAGAAGATATATTAGAATAAGATGAAGGCTACCCAATTTAGGATTGTTTAAAGCCTTCCTGAACCAATTACGATAAATGGTTCTCTAGTTATGCTAAAATACAGGGCTTGTTTTATCTTGTCTTTGTTTTGATAGATAAACAGGTTTCATCCCACTAATGCCCAAAAAACCCTAATCATAACATAAATGACATAAGCTAAAAAAATACCAATATGCGGTTTTACAAAAATGTCAAAACTATGTTTTTATTTATTTTTTGTATTTTCTAAAAAAAAACTAAAGAAACAGCTATCGAAAACACTCTGGGCAATCTTTTCTAAATATGGATGCGAAAAAAGGACCGTTTGGCCAAAATGTCAATATTGAACAGCCTCCAACTCGGACAGTCCTTAAACGATCTCATTGAAATTTTGTTCCACCCCGATCAGAACACATCGTTTTTAAAAATTGACATGAAATCCCCCATATATTTATGTAAAATATTCGATTTTTTTAAATAATGTTTTCTAAACATTATCAAATAAAGGAACTTGATAAATTTAAAGCTAGACGAGAGTTTCCGTATTGAACTGTATACAAAGTGGCACATCGAAGCTTTTTAGTAGATATAGGTTAGGTTTAAGGACGCGTAGTACACTACCAATTTGGCGTGCACCACTCCACTCGGAGACCTAAAGGTCCATTGTGTTAGTCCTGTAAATAATTAAAGATTTGGAGAATAATAAGTGAGAAGAGCGGAAAAAAGAAATGTTGAATTGAAAGAGGAGAGGGTAGAGAAGTTCCTGCGGTAGACAATGCCGTTTCAGGCTGCCACTTCAGGCAGCTAATATAATTGAGGATGCTAGGTAGCAGTTTCTTCTTCTTGAAAGAAAAGGACATTGGCAAAGAAGGTGCTCGATCGTTTCAAGTTCCTCTTCGTCCGTACAGAGACGACAGTAGTCTTCTGTGTCCCGTTGCCACTTTGATGTAAACGCTCTAACGTTACAGTGGCTTGCGAAAAACCCCAACTAACAGGCGTAAACCCCTCTTTGTGAGGTTCAGCAAGTCCCTTGTTCTGGTTTGTTACATAAGAGGCCAGAGAGACCTAGCGATTTTACAGTCCGGTCTGGCTAACCAATTCTGGTAAACTTGATCCCTGTAGAAGCGCTCTATCATGCCGAAGAACTCACACATTGGTGGATACAGTGATGACACCGCACTAGTGGTTTCCATCGCTGACCCATTCCGTGCGAGCTCATCAGTGTTCTCGTTTCCGGTGATGTCACAGTGTCTTGGGACCCAGCAGGGCTTGACGTTAACTGTTAATTTATTTCTAATATGCAATCATTTACTA
This sequence comes from Eudasyphora cyanicolor, assembly GCA_963930755.1. NCBI lineage: Eukaryota > Metazoa > Arthropoda > Insecta > Diptera > Muscidae > Eudasyphora > Eudasyphora cyanicolor. Next base: position 241,347,424 of record OZ005735.1, read on the forward strand.
ACTTGGATTTAATGACGTTGGAGTTCAGAGCAGCTTGACTATCAACATAGATAGTTGTGTTTTCACCCTGCCTGGAAAAACCCTCGTTGATTAAACGCAAGGTAACCAGGATGGCAAAAACCTCCGCCTGAAGGACACTGCAGGCGTCTGGCAATTTGTAAGATCTGCTAATGCTAAGAGATTCACTAAAGATGCCATCCCCCGTTTCCACATCCATCTTTGATCCATCTATGTAAATAGCGTGACCACGAAAGGGGAGATCACCATCCAGCCAATCTGATCTAGAAGGAATCGTTGTGTCCAACCTTGTGGAGAAATTCAGAACAGGTGGCAAATAATCAGTTTGTCCTGTTAGAACCCTCATCCTGGGCCTGTTAGATGCCTCATTAAGGATCATTGAGTGTCCGCAGTTTGAGTTAAGCCACATAAGTGATTCGCGGAGTCAATAGCACACTTGGTGGCGCTACACTTAATATATTATCCTATCGGTTGAAGGTTTAGTAAAGTGTTCATCGCCGCTTGCGGTGTACTCGCTCTCGCGCCGGTTATGAATAGAGAAGCAATTCTTTGAATTTTCTCTAAAGATTTTAACTGGTGTCTATTCTAAATATAAGTTAGAAAACATTTTCCCTTCAGCTTTGGCCGAATTTCAGGTTTTGGCCGATGTCGGTCTAACTCTACGAAGTATGTTCGACGAAAATTCGTTTTAGTCGGTCTGAGTATCCGATTGACTTCATCTTTGGTCCACTCCTTCTAGTACCTCCCATACAAAGGGATATATTTTAGTGAAATATTGATTCTTTAATTACTTCTATACTACTTATCGGAATCTTCTATATTTCCACACATAGATTAACAGCTTATTAATAATAATAATGAATCAAACCTGGTCTAAGTTTTAGACATCAGGCCGGATCTGGTGTCTTCCTCTCACAACCTAATAATATTGATAGCAGCGCATACAAATACATTTTTGAAACGATCTTTAACACAACCCATGCATATCAGGAAATGTAGGATCAAAAACATGATAGAATGATGACACTGTGCTCGAAAAGGATACTTCAAAAATTTAATAGAAACGAGACCCACATGCGTAAACCCATTACGAACACTGCTGAAAACTGAAATTATCGGGCCTGTTCTGTAATCACGCGATTTCACATCACGGTGATTTTAAAACACCATCGATTTTAAAATTATTTATTGTGTTCGGAAATAGTACGATTTATTGCTTAAAGTAAACAACAATCAATTTAAACCAACTATATCAAAATCGGACGATTTCCGAACTCTCCAAAAGTGATTTTAAAATCGGTGATAATACTAAACCACAGTGATATCAAATCGCGTGATTTCAGAACATGCCCGAATATCCGTTTTCCTAGGTTAGCTCTTGTTTTTGAGATATTCGATTACAAACTTTGCATGGAATAAATAGGACATTCGGAGAAATATTTCGCTTATGATAGTCGATGGCACTTTTCACCCCTTACCCCTAAAAAATTGTCATTAAAACTTGGGATAATGTTTTGGCAAATATTCGAAATTTGAGAATAATATTTTGAAGCTCAAGTAAACATTGCCAACCGACATTTCCCCCAAACTCAAAAAACAACCAAATTTTTGTTATTAAGTGCAAGTAATAATAGAATAACGATAAATGCGCTTTTCTGTAGATAATGTACCAATATTATCAATGTCTCATGTCATCTTCAAGTATTTATTTATTTATTTCGTTTCGTGTAACTAAATGTTAAATGACTGAAATATACATCAATTCTACAGAAGTTTCCCTTACAATTTTTCTTTTCAATGCTGAGTATACATAGACAGCAATTATGACTGCAGATATTGCAATCGGCACAAAGAAGAGCAATTTCAACGATATATACCTCCTTATTATGATCGTCTTTGACTCGTATAGGCATCAATGGGACATTCATTTTGGTTCTGTAGACACCATTCCGGTTGTAAGGCTTCGGCCGCAATTCCATTCTCCACCAAACGTTCACGATGAACTAACATACGAGCTTCAGCTTGTCGCCAGGTGTCCTTGCTATTGGTCCATAAACGTTCGGCCATAGCACTGGCACGAGGCCAAAAACGTTGATCCAGAGAGTGTTCATCTATTTGCTCGGACCATATGGCAGCTTCTGCCCCCATTACAAGGGATACATAATCACCTGCTATAGTCTCCATTCGATTTTCATAGACCTTTTGCCAGCCAATATAGGGAGAGCACCAATTGTTACCGTTAGTCACCCAACCAGCTCCACCACAGTCGAAATATAGAGCATCATAATTGGAGACAATAACGCGAAAACCCCTCTTCAAAATGTCGGTAACTTTTGGGTCCATTCCCGTGGTCCAGATTTGTATGATATAACGTTCTTTGTGTAAGTAATCATCCAAGTAGGGAACATCTGTTAAATGACTAGTCCACAAAGTTATGGGTATTTTTTCTCCATTGGCGGCAACTTTATCGACACGTTTTAAAGCTTCAGTTTGGAAATGACCCCACAAACGAATGAAATCGCTCTCTTGTAAACCCCACCCTTGTTTGGTAGTCATCCAACTGCGAATTTGTTCACTGGTATTCCAACAATTGACGGAAACTTCATCGCCGCCCATATGGAATACATCGGGATTAAAAAGATCAAACATTTCTTGGTAAATATCCTGCAGAATAGAATACATTTCATCTACAGTGGGATCCAATTGACCACATGGCGGTTCTACGCAATAATCTTTCCAGGGCTGGGCATTGAAACAGGCCGTCATATTCTTATGTTGCCAACCTTCACCCACATGAGCGGGAGCATCAAATTCTGGCATAACACGTATTCCACGAACTCTACCATATTCCACAATATCGGCAATTTCTTTATGCGTATAGACTTTACGCGGGGAATAAGCACCCAACTTATATAACTCTGGACGGGATTTCACTTCCAGGGGGAAACTATGGGAATCCGTTATGTGCCAATGGAATGTATTCAGTTTGACCATGGCCATACCATCTGTAAAAAGAGGAAAAAAGCATTAATAAGACTGTGTGTGCATGTTGTATGTACATGGAAAATACACCCTCAAAACAACCAACTTACCTCACATACCTTTGATGCTCTGAGTCGAATGAGATTAACCAACCGTTTTGTCTATCACATCAAGTTTTATACATATATCACAAAATTTAGCTAGGATATCGAAAATGTGTATTGTCACCGATTAATTTAAGCGGAAATCTTTGAATTACACTTTACATGTATGAGAAAGAAATTTAAGGTATCCTAAGGTAAATATTATTCTTGAAAACCACGCCATTTAAATTAATCATATAATTTTTTGATTCGATTTCTATGACTTTTTGTAGCTAATTTTTGAGAGCGATTATTGGGATTATTAGAACAAGACAGAGAACTGCGTAATTTAAAAATAATGTTTGTCATACGATCCTCTAAATGTCTTTCTCTGATATGTAAAATGTATCACAAAGATTTCCCTTACAACTTTTCGAATCCATAGCAAATTTTTAGGCATATGCATACATACATACATATGTACATACATACATATATCAAAAATTTGAAGTGATAAAGGAAAACGTTAATGTCATTCGAGACTCATCGAACAGGAAGTATGCGAGATAACTTGGTTTCGTTGAGTATACATTCATGCTGAGCGTCTAAATTACCCAAAGTCCTTTTGATGGCTTTTGTTGAGTAGAAGTTTCGTGATGTATCAAGCAGCAAACCACGCCATTTAAACGATGGCGAATCCTGTATGGAAGCCTTTGCCAATACCAGTAATTCCCGTCTGATATCATCATAAACAATCAATTGACTCAATGTTTCAAGACCGTGACGAGCACCAAAATATGTTTTAGCTTCGATTTTAACCAATACTTCATGATCATTGGAAGTGGTAATGTCCAATTGGTAACTTTCATCAGTGTCCAATGTTAGTCGGGGCACATCATCATTGTCTTTATCATCTAATTCAATGGATATTTTTAAGGGATGTCCTTCATTCCTCAATATCTCGGCATTTGGTACTTTATTGCTAAGAATGTCCATAAAACGTTCACGATTGGCATCCCATAATTTAGCCTGCCTTGTATATGAGGGTAATTTGAATTCTATCGTATCTTTGTTGACATGCAACAACATGTGGTCTACTACAACTTCACCACTTGGTTTTGGCCATAGTGTACCTATGGTGTCACCGCAAAACATACGACACACCGGCAAACTGATGGCAGTATTCCAGTTCTTTTCAGATAATTCAACTTTAACACATTTGCTTTGTTGGCACGCATATCCATAAATTAAACTGAAAATAAAAAATGGAATAAAAACATTGAGTGAATTTTAATTTATAGAATCTCTTCTAACAAATCGTAAGTTATTGTTTGATTCAATCTATCTATTCTCACTCTACCCCATCACGTAGAACATTCATTTATATTATTCGTATGCATTCTGTGAACCAAAATTAGGTTGCTAAGTACAACAATAACCTGGTAAAACAGTAATAGTTTATAGTGTTATTAAGCTTAACTTACCTAGATTTTACCTACATTAAAATGAATGTGACATAAAGGCAATAAGGTATATAATATTAAATTAAATTAAAAAATAAAAGTATATCAATAACGGACAGTATCAAAATTGTTTCCCGTAAATCGGAAACTAAAGAAGATAGAAAAAAATATTGCATGACAGAGAAACCCATATAATCTAGATATTTCTAACTCAAAAAAACAAAATATTGATTAATATAATTATATAGAATTGAATGTGAACCTCTTTATTTTGAATCATTCAAGTATTACAATAGAGAATAAGTTTAGATTGTAAAAAAATAAATAAAATGGTAATTAAGAAACTTTATTTTTATGTTTTAATTTTATAGATTTATCAATGGATTATTAACTCTTGAGTCAAATATAAACTGTATCGAAACTACCGAAAAATTATGTCAGGAAATATCCAAAATGTTCGATGATGAAAACACTACAGGTTAGTACAAATCTTTACTTAAGAGTTTTAACAATTTACATAACAATCTGCTCATTATAAGCATTATAAGCATCTTTGCTATGCTTTTTGCCCATGTATTTTTGTGATGGAAGTATTACGTACTTTGTTTCTCATGAATTGGTTGCTTTCGTGACTAATATTGAAGACATTGGGAAATATTTAGATTTTTAACTTTTCAATTTTTTTAAAACAAATAATTGCATGCTCCCCTAAGCAATTCTTTTTTGCGTTAAAATATCTTTTCTTGAGACAAATTGAAGGCAATGAGACATTTTTAGATTTTTTCAATTTTTTTTTTGTTAAAGCATATAATTGCATTCTCCCCGATAAACAACTACTTTTGTGCGTTAAAATATCTTTACTTTCTTAGAAGTTCTGATATTTCTAATGTATCGTCTCTATTTTGTATATTCCCTCTTTTGTAATGTAAAGGATGACGTATGTATATTATTTGCTAAGTGATAAAAGTGTGCCATGAAATCAGTTTTAGGACTTTTTGTTTTTTTTTATGGATTATAACAATCAAGTCCTTCTGCTACCTTCTCCATAAAGTTTTAAGATTTTGTGAAATATAAAATATCTTATCATTTTGTACTACTTGTGGGTTGCTATGAAAGGAATCTGATTGGAACATTGGTATAATCCTACACTCATAATCCCTGCAAACAGTTTTGTGAATTTTTGGCGATAAATTGTTTCGTATTATTACGCGATCTTTCCCAGCGAATAATAATCGGCAACCATCGCCTAGGCCTTATACATAAGCGATTAATACGCGATCGTGCACAATTTACTCGACATTTTTGTGAAAATAATTCTGTTCTGAAAAATTTTGATGACATAAATCGCGTACCATCGCCTACGCTTTACACATAAGCGATGAATACGCCATGGTACACAAGTAACGGCATATTTTTAACCCTTCTGTGTGTGATAAGGTCCCTACGGACCTTTTTGATTTTTAATTGGCCACAATTTTTTTTCTCATTGGTATCGCAAACACGACAGTTTATGTGTTCCAGTAATAAAGAGTTTTAGGTCGATAAATACTAATTTCAAAGTGTTACTAAAGCTTAAAATTAAATTTAAAAACGCAAAAAGAATATGCCTAGATGTAACAATATCATAAATTTGGTGGTAGGTCCCAACGGACCTTATCACACAGGTATTAGAACGCTGCTATCACTTATCGGAGGGTTAAGTAAACAAACCAGTTCTGACAACATTAGATGGCATGAATCGCGTACCATCGCCTAGGCTTTTCACATATGCGATGAATACGCGATCACATATAAGTAAAACATATTTCTGATTCGCGAATCGCCACAGGCACATAGGCGTTTTGGTGCTCGCGAATCGCCGGCGATAGCAAAATGTTTGCAGGGATGACAAAAATGGAAAAACACATACAGCTGAGAAGAAAGAACGAAATGACAGGGTTGAAGTAAAAATACATGGTGAACTTAATGAGCTGAATGTCATTCATATGGCCTCCACGACTTCTTCTGCAGGAACGAATTCGATGAACCCAAATTTCGAGCACTTTTTCCACTAAATCAAGTCGTATGTCATGAACGGCACGTTCAACATTGACTTGTAAAGCTTGAAGAGAGTCTGGTTTATTTAGAAAGACCAATGACTTTAAATAACCCCACAAGAAATAGTCTAATGTTGTTAAATCACAACATCTTGGGGGCCATGCAATATCACAATTTGTTGAAATTTAAAAATTTGAATTGTAAAAATTAAATTGTTTCATTTGCTGTGTGGCAGGTAGGCACAATCTAAATATTGCTCATGGGTGTCAAGGTCGTAGGTCGACTGGAAAGTGTTTTTTTTTTTTGATTTAAAAAAAGGAACGGAATGTTTATTTTTGCTCTAGCTTCTTAACGGTACGTCGGATCTCGAATCGGTCAATTGCGACAAGATAGCTCTTAACGAGAGCTAAAATATTGCTCAAGGTCGTAGGTCGACTGGATTTTTTGGATTTAAAAAAAATTGACTTGGAATGGAATAAAACTAAATAATTTGTAAACGTTGTTCTTGCGTATATCTCTCCACGAAGAAGTTGTAAACACTACTGAATACAATGAAAAACAAATGGTAGATCGTGACATATTACAAATGGCCGAAACGTCACTTCAAAACAATATCATCCCTATTGGAAAACCCGTTATGACGATCTTCGAATCCTACAATGTTTTTATAAAACGCTAATGGATCAAACTCACTATGTTGTATGTTTAATTTTTGTAGAAAGATCGTTTGCAGTAAGGGTTGCTAGAATATGGAACCATTTTCCGTTGTATTTGCGCAATTTCTCATTTACTCCGCATGTATTCACTTGTAAATGTCTTGAATATCTGCTTGGTGTCCAGAACACACATTTTCATGCAAGTAATGTATGTTCTGTTTACAGGGTCGATTACTTCTAACTTAAAATTTAATTTTTTTTGTCTGCTACAATGGTTGGGGAGCCATAGTTTTAAGTAAATTTTCTATCACCAAATGTTTTGTAATATTCATGATTGTTGCTACCTTTACTCGGTAAAAATCTCCGAATAAAATCTAGCAAAGAAATAATTTTAATATAACTCACTCTCTTCTTAGTTTACTACTTAGTTTCACTAGTATGAATCTTTTAACTTGCGAAATTTAGGGGATACATTTGATTTAGGTACAGAGAGTGTCATTTTATTTACATTCAGAAATATATTTTCCTTTGGTTAATTCTTTTTATCGCTATTTATCATTTTTTATTTTACAATACATAAGTATGGAAATATATCGATTTTTGTGTAGCTATGTTATTATAGTTTTAACTTTTGTTATATCTGAATTTGAATGCTTTAAAGGTGGATTATTCGAGTATAGATCTTATTAATTAATCAAAATTTGTATAACGTTAATATAATATTATTGGCCATATTGGCTTATTTATATTACTATTATAAATAAATGAAATGAAATGAAAAATTCCCAAAATATAAGAATTGTCAAAGCGTGAAGGCGGTGCGGTGCGCATGCGATTGATTGATCATTGATTGTCAAACGCCAACACAACATGTGGTCAAAAACTATCATATATTTGTGATACATTTTTACGAATAACAAACATCTAAACTAGAACAAAAATCTTTAATTTACTCCCAATAGAGTACTCTAATTGGAGAAAGTATGTAAGTGTTTTTCGTATGGATACGTATGTATGTAAATTACAAAAATACGTGAATGCCAACAGCGCAAAGCAAATTGTTATTGAGCGTAAACGTGCATATATTCACACAAACAGTGCTAATACATAAATTTCATTGTAATACATTGACGGAGTAATGCTATGGATCCTTTAGATTTAATCAATTCTAAAGCTATCAAGGGAATGTGCTATAATTACCAGTAATTCTAAGTTCATGGTTAAAAATAGCATTCGCCGGTTTAAGAAGACGTAGAGCGCTGCATTTTCGAGTGAATATAAAAAGACATTGCGTATACTACACACGTACGCTGCTGCGCCTAAGTAAGCAAGTTTCATTTGGATTTAATTATGCTGCCAGCGGGCATAGCGAAATAAATAAAAATAAAACTAGTCAATCGAGAGCTTAAATCACAAATCGATAGAAAACAAAAATCCATCAGGAAGGTCGGTTAGTTGATTGTATAATCGTTTATCAACTTGATAATTTCTAATTGCTTAATTTTTTCATAAATAATAGGAAGAATTTTTCTTCCGGACTATATAAATGTAGTGTCACTACTCATTTTCCCAGCTTTTATCGAATCACTGGCCTATTTATGCGCATATGCAACTCGAGTGTACTTACTCTTTTTTATGACTAATACATTGATTATGATATGATTGTACTTACTCTTCGGGTGCTCCTTGAGAAATTCCAAAATTTAATGCTAGTAATAAACTTGTAAACGGTATTAAAACTTTCATTGTAGCGAGACCAGAGGACGTGCTGGTCGCTGTCTTCTTCGTTGTATTGTCTGTGGTAGACTATTGACGCGGGTAGGCACTTAAAGAAGGCTGTAACACACTGGCGACCGTAAACAATGCCAGCACACGACTGAAACCAAAAAACAAGCAAAGTAAAATCAAAGCTTAAAAATACAACAATTATTTTTAGACATGAATGTTTTTTTCTTTTTTTGTTTTGTTTTGTTATGTATTGAAAGGTGAGTTGTACGCGTTGTTGTACCTTATGATGGGGCGAAACCACCTACCACCTAAAGATACTGCGATACTAACAAACAAGACCATTTGCGTTGTTAACGTTTTTGATTGTTTTATGCACTCTACATCATAAAATGTGTAAGAATGACATTCTGAGTTGATTTAACCATGTCTGTCTTCGAATTAAATGTGCATATTTGAATTTCTAAACACGAAAAAAATAGTTTTTAAGATTAAAAAATCCATAAAATTACTTTTCATTTATTTTTACATCGCGTGTTCGAGACATTTATCCACAAAGTTTGCTAGGTAGGCAAAGAGGTTAGTAAATTTTGGCACAATTTTAGTATAGAAGGCTTCAAAATAGATGTTCCATGTCAAAGAGCAAAATAAAGGAGACACATCTAGAAGTATTTCTCTGAAAACTCCCGATCCCACCCACTCTTATCACCTTACCCCTGATAATCTCACTCCAAAAATAATGATATATCCAAAGTAGTAGAAGTCGGTGGATTTTTTGGGTGATGTATTCGATAGAAATATTCCTTGTAAAAAAATCTTCGGGTGATTAATTTTGACCCGGGTGATTTCTTTTGCCACATCCTGTATTTCTTTAAATCGATACTAGTGACAATATGTTAACGATCCATGTTGTAATCTAGCCGATTTTATTTCTTGGCGCTAAAGACAACGCACTTTTTGACCGATCTTTCTGAAATAAAATTAAATCGCCCAGTCCGACATTATTGTTCCCTTGCTGGTATACAGGGGAAATTATACACTCCCTCACAAAGGGACCTTTTTGTACATACTCGTAATATTAATAACACTACACTCATCTACATTTCTTTATATTCTGTAGTACGGACAAGCTTTCCAGCAACTATAGTAGTCAAACTCAGAATGGCAAAATATCTCCGACGTTCTGACATCTGCAACACAAAGTACAAAATTCCATATTATATTTCTCAAAAAGTGAGTACATTCTACTCGACTGAATTTTGAATGAATCAAGTAGATTTAAATACTATTTCGTAATATAATACGAGGGTTTATATTCAAAGGAACTGTTTTCACGAGAGCGAAAATACTGTTTAATTACGACATTATTTATGGTTTGCATATACAGCATCTATATCAATTTAAAAACTCTATATTGCACAAACAAAAAATTCAGGTATAATGCTTTATTCGCGTTTTGCCTTCTTGAAGACAAAGATTTAGGCAATTATAAGCATAATTTAGCCGGGATATGCTTTAAATGTAAGGTAATTATGAAATATGTAACATCATGGCTACAAATAAATGTTACATATTTCACTTTTAAGAACTTTTATTTAAGTGAAAAAATATGACAAACATTTTTGTATAAAAATAATACAAATTTATTTTATTCCACATATTAGAAGAGAGAATGCCAACGAAGATAACAATGTCTATTTAAAAAAATGTACCGATTAATGTAGAAGTAATGGCCCACATTGTAAAATTAAAGGAAATTAAAAAAAAAAAACATTTTTCATATGTTTTATTTTGACATTTTGTCCAAAAAACGTCAATTTTTCAATGGACTGTAGGTACTATTACGCTGTACACAATTTCAAGTGTTTGTATGCGCTGGAATCGATGTTAAGCCTTTAACTTTTTGTGCAAAATTGTCCATATCTATGGGGAGTACCAAAAGGGACGTGGCAATAACGCCAATTTTTCACGGGACAGTAAGTACTGTTCAAGCTTTCCACTACACTGAAATTTCAAGTATTTGTATATACAGGGTTTTCCAACAAGAGGTGTTATTTTGAATCACCCGGTATTTCGGTAGCTGTCACTTTTGAAGCTTTTATTCTTTGACATTTACATTAACAACAACGCATTGAAATTATTAAAATTCGAAAATCATCGAAAAATGATCTTGACTGATGAGGCCCATTTCCACCTCGGTGGCTACGTCAACAAGCAAAATTGTCGCATCTGGGGCTCGGAAAACCCAAGAGTTTTTGTTGAGAAACCTCTCCATCCTCAACGTGTGACTGTTTGGTGCGGTTTATGGTTATTAAATAATCAATGCTTCACCAAATGTTAACCCCCTGTGAAGGAGCTACTAGAAGCAGTGGACCAAAATCGTCCATCTTCTATTTTAGCCTGATTTAGACTCAAATGACTTAAAATGGTCCATAACGGATTTCCGCCAAATATACTTGAGGTCTTCGGCCACTCCTTCGATGTGTTACACTTTTGGCCCGCAGCAACTTATATATACCCTCGTTCACAATAGAGGGGGTATAAAAATATGATTTTGTTGAAATTCTATTACTTCTACCAAAAGTGCTATAATTTCTACATTTATACATAGAATGCTTCTACGTGAAAGAAATACATATGTATTTCCAACATTACCAACCCTCATAATTACCTTAAATTTAACGCGTATCTCGGCTCTATCAGGCTTATAAAGGGTGACCCAAGTAGAGATACTTTTTTCAATAGCCTCTTTTGACAGATCACGTGTGAGTCGTGTCATGCTGTCATGTTATTTTTGTTAAGTATTGTTCGGCATTTCGTTCAACTTTATTACGAAAATTCACGTTCTTTGAGGAATGTGTTTCGTGCACTTCGCTCAACTTATGGTCAACATAATCGGCCTACTGAGCATACTATTCGCAACACCATCACCCATCTTGAGACCCAGCATTCATTATTGGATAATATTCGACCGAATAGACCACGCCCAGCACGCAGTGAAGAAAATGTAGCGGCCGTAGCTGAGAGTGTACACGAAGACCGTGGAGAGTCGAATCCGCGCCGTTCGCAGAAACTCGGACTGACGTATGGAACGACTTGGCGCATTTTACTCGAGATCTTAAATTGAAAGCATACAAAATACAGCTTGTGCGAGAACTGAAGCCGCTTCGCTGTATGGGCTCTTGAAAAGTTCCAAGAAGATCCGACGTTTTCGAGCCAAATTTTGTTCAGCGATGAGGCCCATTTCTGGCTCAATGGGTATGTAAACAAGCAAAATTTCCGCATTTGAGACGAAGAGTAACCTGAAGAGATTCAAGAGCGTGGCAGCTCCAGAAAAAACAACTGTTTGGTGTGGTTTGTGGGCCAGTGGAATCATCGGTCCATATTTCTTCAAAAATGATGCCGGCGAGAACGTAACCGTCAATGGCGACCGTTATCGTGCCATGATAACCGACTATTTGATGCCTGAAATTGATGCTCGTGATCTCGGCGACATTTGTTTTCAACAAGACGGCACCACTTTCCACACATCGCGTCAATCAATGGATTTATTGAGAGAACACTTCGGTGAGCAGATAATTTCACGTTTTGGGCCGGTCGATTGGCCACCAAGATCGTGTGATATCACACCGTTAAACTTTTTCCTGTGGGGATATGTAAAGTCTTAAAGTTTATACGGACAAACCCGCTTCGATTCAGGCCTTGGACCAAAACATCACGCGTGTCATTCGCCAGTTATCAGTCGAAATGCTCGAACGAGTCATCGAAAATTGGACTCAACGGATGGACCATCTGAGACGTAGCCGCGGCCAACATTTGATAGACATAATCTTCAAAAAATAAATGCCAAAGAATGTTCTTTCAAATGATAATAAACATTCCCCATTCAATTTGAATATTCTGTTTTTTTTTTCTTTAAAAAAGTAAGGAACCTCGAAATGCATCACGCTTTATATGTAAATTCAAAACGCGATTTTTTGTAAAAACAATATCAATTTTTCAATGCAAAATTAAAAGTCTTCTGAATTCGTGATGCAATTGAGATCCTGTGAACACATATTTTATAAGAAAATAATATTGATATTTTAATTAAATCGACTACAGATGTACAAAGCAACATTGTAAAGCCGAACATGTTTTTTAAACATTTAGACCGAGCTTTTTTTTATTTCGAGAACCGAACTCAATGAAAAAAATTAAATATTTTATTTTAAAAACTTGTTGCATGATCCCCTCCTATTTCTCCTCTCTAAGCTATAGAAATACATTTCGTTACATTCCACTTATTGATTTAATGCTTCAGAGATATACTTGTATCTATTTTCAGAGTGATTGAAGTATAGGGTAATATTTAATCGACCGCTCTTTACTTCGTCTTTCTTTTTTCTCGCCTTTGCCTTTTTATATTTCTTTTGTTTTGCTGAAATAAACGAAGAAGTATTTTCTTTTTGGTTTTTTCTTTGTTTTTTTTATTTGATTGCTGATAGTATAATAACATGATCTTATTAATTAAATATTGAAGTTTGCTTTGTTAAAATAAAAAGATAAAATAAAAGAGAGGCAACTTCTTTTTTTCTTCTTGGTTGTTTACTGTTCACTAATGGTGAATTTGTTATTAAATTTGTATAGCTTAAAAGAAACCCTAATAATAAGTTCTGACTTAAGGTCGGGGTTTACAATACACATAATTTTGTATTGGTAAGGATATCTCCAAAGTCATTGTTTCATTTGAAAAGCATTTTATGAAGTCATCATTATACTTTTTCGAAAGACATGAAGTCATTATACGTACACATTAACATGCGAATATTAGCAATCCCTTTGTAGTCTTACGGTAATCAATGTCGAAATTGGAGATAATAACTGGAATAAAAGCGAATATGTTTATGTATACATACATACATACATATATTATTCTCATTAGAGAACAATGATCTTTATCAAAATAAGGAAAGAGTTCATAAATGTTGTTTTTCTTTCATTTATTCTGCTAAATAAAATGTTGAGGACTGAACAAAATTTTATTTACACTACGAAACAACTATTTTTTAGTTGTGACCAAATTGTTCAAAGTAAATACTATAACAAGTAAGAAAGTTCAGTCAAGTAAACCGGGTAATGATTCCCCTCACCTTGAGTCTCAAAAAAATATTAGTAAATTTATTTATTTTTTTGTTTTATTTAAATTTCATTTAATAATAGTAATAAAGTATGTACTGGTATTAAAGTTATAAGCTGTTAACTTTTGGTGCAAAATGGTCAATTAGTGTGGGAGGTACCAAAAGGGTAGTGCCAATGACGCCCACTTTTCTCTGGAGTCTAGGTACTATAAAAGCATTACATTGTGCAAAATTTCAAGTATTTTAAAGATATAAGCAGTTAACTTTTGGCGCAAAATGGTCCATTTTATGGGGGGTACCAAAAGGGGCGTTGGTACTTCGTCCATTTTTCTTGAAATTTTAGCGTCTAATAAACTAATACTATGTGGAATTTCAGAAGATTCGAGTAAGTAGTATAGAAGTTATTAAATAACCAATTTTTCTCTGAAGTTTAAACTTTATGGGGGAGGTACTTGAAGGAGTGGAACAATATGGTCCATCTTCGAACTTTCGAGAGTTGTCGTGCGCATCGGCTAGCAGACCGACGGACGAACATTGCTCCAATTACTTAAAATAACCCATATCGAATTTCCGACAAACATACTTGAAGTTTATGTCACTCCTTCGATGTGTTAGACTTTTGGCTCGAAGCATATATCATTTGCTACGATTGGCTCCTCTCTAAGGTGAGGTGATAAAGATATAAGAAGAAATATAAAGAAGAGTGTATAACGCCCATTACACTGTACAACAAGAAAATCTTTCCCGAACGAGACCAATTGGACATGATAGTACACCACTAGTAGATGTTAGCTCGAATTTTTGTTTTATAGCCCTTTGAAGTTGGGCTATTTTTAGTCAAATTTCCAGGCTCCTTCTATATATGGGCAAAAGTACACTTTAGCGGGCACATGTCAAAACTGAAACGACTTCCGAAATGACCCAAAAATGCATAAAAAAGCTAAAAAAAGGACCTAAGCCCCTATTAGGGCATTTTTAGTCTCTACGGGACTTCTTTGGGCCTCCAAATTTTAAGACCTGGTCACGGCGACTGGATTTGTCTTCTTTTTTTTTGGAATCTTGTTGACATTTCCTTTCATTTGAGTACCATTTCGCCTATCTGTGGGCTCTAGGTCATATTTTTTCATTTTGGAGTCACTTCGCTGGCGGTTGCGTTTTTTTTTGACATCTGCCCGTTGTAGTGTACATTTGCCTGGAAATTTGACTAAAACAGCCCAACTTCAAAGAGCTATAAAACAAAAATTCGAGCTAACTTTGCAAAACCCTTTGGGTGTTTTGATATACTAGTGGTGTACTATCATGTCCAATTTGTTTCGTTCGGGAAAGATTTGAAGACCCAAAGATTTGATGACCCTTTAGAAAGGTTTCTGTACTGGTACGTGACCTGGCTGGCCACAGATTCATTCACCGCTTTTGATTTGGTAACATTTGACCTCAATACCTTCAGAGCTGCCTAGATAGTAGTTTGCTGGATAGACAAGATGTTCTGTTGATTGAGGAATAGTTTTTTGTTATGGCGAATATTTGTACTTGAAAAACGCTGCATGAGTCATTGAGTCGGAGAGATTGTATAAAATTCAGACACTCAGAGGACACCCAGCACCGTTGAATGTGTCCATTTTTGACTGGTGTTTCATTTGGCACTAAACCATTCCTAGTTAAAATGGATCATATCGTTCCAAGTTTCTATATAGCCACCATATGATGTACACTTCTAATTTGTCTTGTCATACAGTATAACCGCACCTGCCAGGGTTTTCCTATAGCCCCTGTACCGATTTTGACTTGCTACATGTTACAAATCGTAATAAAGCCGGTTTGGTTTCGGTAGGTATAATACGCCACAAAAATAGGCATCTTGGGCATGATATTACCGGTCTGACCAGACTTTAAAAACTCTTACGGTTATAATTTATGAAATTGTTCCTTTCGCCAGAGTATTTACATACATATGTAGATACAACACATAATAGCAAAAACAATCACGACACATACTGGACGCCGCCGGTTTTGTCCTTACAACTCTCCTAGTACGTATTGAACCAAGAGGACGTACTTATTTGCATGTGG
Source organism: Eudasyphora cyanicolor (assembly GCA_963930755.1). Classification (NCBI taxonomy): domain Eukaryota; kingdom Metazoa; phylum Arthropoda; class Insecta; order Diptera; family Muscidae; genus Eudasyphora; species Eudasyphora cyanicolor. Next base: position 241,363,578 of record OZ005735.1, read on the forward strand.
ACGCCTCGTCAAAATCCACTAAATCTGTTGATGCTTAATAAACGGTGTATACCCGAAATCCAGCATTAGGATAACGAAAATTTTAATTTCTGCAACTTGTACAGCTTTTGCACTATTTAGCACAACAAAAAAATCACATATCTTGAATAAACCTCAAAGGTAAACAGAATCAGCTGTTCAATAAAATTCAAGTGTACGATTAGTAGGACCTTACGTCAACGCTTTCATTTCCGATTTCACATTCACACTTTAAACTGATCGTACATTTCTTTAGTCCGGGTTTTGGCACACCGTTTTTTCGCATTGAAATGAAATGCAATTCTGTCTTGCCAATAAGATGAAAGTATTCGTGTGTTCAACCTTGAAGTACGAATAGACCCTCGAAGCGTTTAATTTTGATACTTATACCACTTATGTATACCTGCATCAAATTTTGACTAATTTCTCTGCTTTTCATGTTGCCATATAATTATCGAAACGTTATGGGCAGCTAAAAAACATAACGGTTTAATTTAAGAGTTGTTAAGGAATATTGCATATTATTAGCCATGTTTTCGTTACAAGCTAGCAATTTTAGTTTAGCACTTTGCAACGAAAACAACTGACGTCAACTAACTGGCACGTAAGCAATAAGTGGCGGATTTTCACTATCTGGTAGCAATGGTGTCATGAGTTGCGAAGAAAGAACGGTGCGAAACAGACAAAACATTCGTGAAAAGTATTAATAAAACATATATTTACTATTCTATTGTCAATTGTATAATCTCTTTGCGAATATTAAAATAATTTCCCATTTTTGTTCTTCTTCTTCCCGTTAATTCACAATAATTCTCTCCAAAAATGGGATGCCATATTGCTAAATATAGGGTGCCCAATCTGGCAACATCATACTCGATTAAGACAGGAACACAAGCACCAAACTTCATCGGGAACTAATAGTGCTTAAAAGTGCTTAGCTCCCCATACAAATTAAGCACTTATGGTGTAACGAAATCACGCCTATTGTTACGCACCTGAGATTAGTTTGTCGTGCTACACACGAGGCAATTTTTTCAAGCAAGTGTCAAAGTTTGTGCGAGAGAGAGGCAGGCGGAAAGAGCTCTCTGCCTCTCTCTCTCTGCTTAATGCAAGTTGTTTTGATTAACTATTATAAAATACTTAGTCCATATTCACACTTGCATTTTTTTCTGCAATTCTCTTTTGATATTGCATTTGCGTTCAGACAATGTATTCTGTTTCCACAATTTTTTATTTTCACCTTTCATTAAAAATCATTAAATTTTATTAAAATGTATGTCGCACAAATTTACATATGTTAAACCGAGCACAAAACAACGAATATTAAATGAAAAGCAGTGTGGAAATGTCCAAAAACTTTACAGCGAAAGAAAACGCATTGCAAAAAATTGCGAGTACGGAAGATTTTTTTCTCCCCCCTTACCGACTGCGTCCCTCTCCCACAAACACTGCAATTCAGCAGAAAAAAGTTGCAAGTGTGAATCTGGACTTACCACCATATCTTCCAGGAAAAAACCACAACAGGAAATTATTTTGTACACAAAGCTGAACTTGTTTATTATCAAAAATAGAAAACACATATTTACATACATTTAAATTGTACATTGATCACATTTTAATTTCACGCCCACATACAATTTTCTTCCGCCAAAAACAATCGACATTTCCTTTTGTACCGCTTCCAGGATCAACCTGAATGCCAAATGCCAAGCACAATCTTTGCTGGTGGCTCGTTGTTGATTTATTAAACGTCCGAAATATAGCAAAGCATCGTAAAGATCATCTAACTCTTTGGCTCTGACTAATTCGCAGGCATTAGTACACATCAAATCAATGTCATAATTTTCAGGAACATCGCAACTTTGAAGCCATGACAAGAGTAATTCAATACAATTGGGTTGGGTAAAGATATTGTCTGAACTTATAGAGTTGGTGTGACAACTCAAATCATTGCTGTCCGTTAAGGGAGGGGGAGGTGTTAATGGTCTATAGCTTTGATCAGGATCTTCAGTTTGTTTTTGTTTTTTAAGTTGTTGTTCAACTTCCATTCTTAAATCTGGCGGCAAAGCGGCTAAGAACTCAGGATCAACTTCCGCCATAGACGAAACTGTTGAATCAGTGGCCACCGCCGTGTTTGCTTTAGTTTGGTTTTTAATTTGAGTTTTCCTTTCTCGTTTTTGCTGTGCGGCTTTTGATGTGGAAGGTAGGAAGTCACTTTCATTTAAAATGCTAATATTGTTGGCTTTTACTTGACCCTTTTCTTTTTTAGGTGCAGGTTCTGAAACGGCATTTGACTGTATTCGCCTATCCCTTAGAATTTCTTCTCTTATGTCCAAAGGTAGGGCATTGAAAACTTCTGGATCGATATCTGAAGGTATGGAGGAACACTCCAAATGAGTTACACTCTCTTGTGCCTTCCTCTTTTCCGCAGCATTTTGTAACATACCCATAATATTTTGCTTAGTTTTCACTTCCTTGCTGCCCGCAGCTTTCGAACGTCCTCTTCTTGGTGCAGGTGCAGACGGTTTTTTGAGTTCAGGACTCTTCTTTACAACCTTAGTTTCTTCTGTGATCTGCTTTGGTATGTTTTCTTTGTGCTCCTCCTTTTGTTTTTCTTTTACCTTAGAAAACATGTTCTTGAGAACGTTTTCATTACTTTTATGCTGTTCTGACAATGAATCATCTGCTACAGATATTTTTATTGTTTCTTCTGTGTTATCCTTTGGAATCGTTTCTTTTTGTTTTTCTTTTTGCTTTTCTTTAACCTTAGAAAACATATTCATGATAACATTTGTCTTTGGCTTATCTTGCTCTGATGTTGGATCGTCCAACTTAGAAAGTTGTATGCCTATTCCTCTCAATTCATTTGGTGGTAAATTTAATGCCTTCATTGTGGTTAGAATGCTTCTTGTTATTGTTTCCAAGTCACTGGAGTATTCGGATAAAGATACTGACTTTGTTATATGATCACAGACTCCATGACCCATAAATTTGGAAGTCTCCACCGGTGCTTCTTCGGCTCTTACCATTATCTTTAAGGTAACACATTTCGTTTTTCTTTTTATATTCAATAAACGTTTATGTACCTCTTCGCACAATTGTTTTAGAAAGGTTTCCAGTTCAGCATATGTTTTAAAGCGAATACCATAATTGACCTCGGCCGATACCGACTTTCTTATCTGTCCATAAGTTAGACCTCTTTGATCGAGGCCCCTGCAGAACTGATATAATGTTTCACCAAATTTTTTTCCCACCAACATTTGAATGCGAGCCAAAGATACTTTTTGTAGATCACCACAAGTTATTAAATTTGCATCTTTTAAGGTGTACGCTGTACTGCTACCAACGCCGGGAAGTTCTTTAATTGGGATTTCTGCCATATTAGATTCCACATTATCAGTTTGCAGATGATATTGACCATCGGGTTTAGCCTTTTTTGTGGCCATTCGAGCCTGTAGTCTGCAAGGAATTTGGACTCAGTTTCTCTTTTATTTTTATCAAAATTACTTACTTGTTTGCCCCCACTCCCGCCGAACATGGACACTGTGTCTTTTCCCTTATTTCTTCCCGTATAGCCTTTACAAAATCCATGGCTTCCACCTTTAATTCCTCCAGAACGTCTGTTAGATCTACAAACATTTCATCACAACTCACAGCCTCGATGTCCAGTGTATATTGGGCGAGTGTATTGTAAAGGGTGAAGGCAACTTCTCTGTAACCTTCAAAGTCATATTGCAGTGTTTTGAGCTCTGGACACAGTTTTAAAGCTTGACCCACAAACATGCCATTGTGTATTCCTTTGGCACGTGCTTCATAAGAAGCTGATGCAATTTCGGATAAAGACATTTTATTCTCAAACCCTCCACGTACTTTATCCGAGAGTATGTTATTGTGCAGATGCTGTTCAAAACGTTTGGCAAACAATTCCATTTCGACCTTTCGATCGGCATTTGGATGGACAGGAACTTCTGAGGCAGCAGAACCTCCTACATGAAATTATTCATATTTACATAAACATATTTTATATTTATACTATTTTCCTAACTCTTGATCTTCAATTACCTTTCGAATGTGTCACTGCCACTGGCTGACCTCGAAGATGAGGATTCTTCCTTAGACCCACCGACACGAAGAAACAGTCCATGTCAATGTGCATAACACATGACTTCTGATGACCCTCTGTTAATGTGCTCACTTCACGTACATTATTTTGCAACATTTTCTGTTTTAGATCCCTTCTAGCTGGAAAGTCTTTGTCCGTCCCTTGTTCTCGCAAGTCACTTATATACTGTTTAAAACCCGCTCCCAATGTGGCAATATGATGTAGACGGGAATTATTGAAGAATTCCGATAGAAACTTGGGATCTACCGCTGTGCGAGCCACACCAGAAGTATTCCCTGAAGTTTGAGAAATTTTGCTAGTATTTAGAGTAGAATTGTTGTTGCTAGTATCAAGGGACTCCTCCAATTTTGCCGGTGGTACCAAACTTTTTCTGATTGCTGCATTTAATGCATTCAATCCAGATTCAATGGAATTCATCCGACCTTCTGGAGCAGTACTAGTCACAGTAGATGCTATACTCACATCTGGTTCTTCCTTCTTCTTTTTGATAAAAGTAATGGACGGCTGTGAGGTTTTTTGATTGGTGTACAACAAATATCTGGTATAATCTAAAATCTTCTGTTCTTTCAAACAATCCATTACTAAAATATAAAAAAATCGATAAACATAAAATATAATGTTAATACAGGTATTCTTAGATAATAATCATGGAACACTCTAAAAAAATGATTCAAAAAGGATCTTAATGAAAAGATAATAGTAGTAATATTAATATTTCAGGGAGTCTAGTCAACATTCGGAAATAAAAATCAGTTATGGTGTGATTTGGAAACTTGTATAGGCTTGATGAAAGTAACTATAGCATATATCTTTCAAATGCATTTTAGTCTAATTGTATTGTACTTTAAAACAAATGTTCACCAAAAACTTTTTGGAATAAGGAACATTTCTAATAATAAATGTTTAATGTATCGTGTCCCTATTATTAGTGTACAAACAATAAAATAAACAAATTAACTCACTCCACTGCGGGCTAATAATTTTACTGGTGTCCATGTTGCGCACCTTAACGTCTGGCAAATTTGATGCAATAATGTAAGTGGTGTGTGACCGTTGATAATGATGATATGTTCCACCGTGTACCATCATTATTCTTTTCAATTCATCGGACGAAGGATTTGTTAGGCCGTTGACAAAAATTGATATGCCATTAAATAGATTTGATTTCCTGAAAGGGTCACTGGAAGCACTGAATTGTTCCTCCAATTTGGTGATTTTGGCTTCCATATAGCCGCCCTGAAAGTGTTTATATGTTGATGGTTTATTAATTGAACGCAATAATTCCATAACATACCCATTGGTCGAAGCCATTTTGCATGTTTGGGAATTTCTCTAATCAAGACGGTAATTTTCATTTAAAATATTTGTTTTAAATTAAATTGTGTTGTGAAATATTCCAGTAAATATGTACAAATGTTTTCATTCTTCTATTTACTTGGCTAAATCCGATTACTTGCAATCGTATGGTATGTGATCAGCTGTTTTCTATCGGGCATGGGAATTCATACAATAGGCGTGTTCGTTACTCCAGATTCACACTAGACAATTTTTTTTACTCCAGATTCACACTAGACAATTTTTTTCAAGCAAGTGTAAAGTTTGTAGTAGAGAGAGGCAGGCGGAAAGAGCACTCCGCCTCTCTCTCCAACAAACACTTGCTTACTTGACACTTGCTTGGAAAAAATTGTCTCGTGTGAACCTGGACTTACAAGCTAGCGATTTTAGTTAGCTTTTTCTAAAATTGCCTCGTGTGATTAGGACTAAGTGGCGGATTTCCACTATCTGGTGTCACGAGTTGCAAGAAATTTATTATTCTTTGTTCAATTGTTTACACTCTTTTTGCAAATATTAAAACAAATTTTCCATTTTGTCCTTTCCGTTTATTCACAATAATTGACAACAATTCACAACAATCTCTCCAAAAATGAGATGTCATACTGCAAAATGAGATGTCATACTGGATCTGCACACCATACTCGATTAAGGCGGGAACACAAGCACCAAACAAATAATGCTTAAAATCGCTTAGTCCCTATTTACATTGGCTGAATGTTCGGCAGATTATCGGCGTTTTGTAGAAGAGAGGCAGTCGTCAGGAGGTGGAAAAAAACTCTTCCTGTACGTACACAGAGGAAAGTACACAGAGGAAAGTTGAAAAGGGAATTAGCCGATTATCTGCTGAAAAAAATGCCAGTCCAAATAGGGACATAGTCCGGTTTACACTAGGCAAGTTTATTCAGCAGCTTATCATCAAATTCTCTTTTGAACTTGCACAAAGAACTCAAAACGTTCAGGGAAAGTTTTTCCCCCCTCTTGCCACTCTCCTACAAAACGACCATAATCTGCTGAACATTCAACCAGTGTAAATTGGGACTTATTTTGTAGCAATTTATAATTATAAGGTCCTATAAATATAATAACACATTTCAAGCAGTGTGCTTATTGGGTAGGTAGTACTTTTCGTCTAAGACGGAAATCTTTAGCTTGCAACGAAAAAACCGGACTTGGCGGAGCACTTATCCATAACTGCTCCCCACAAAAAATAGTCCAACGGAGTCAGGTCGCAGCTGCGATGCGGCCGTAGTTCAAAAAGCAGCAATTTCAAGTCAGGCGGAAAGAGGTCCCTGCATCTGTCCTACAAACTCAGACTCTTGCATGGAAAGAACTGCCTCGTATGAAGCAGGACTTTGCGGAGCACTTATCCTAAACGGCTTCCCACAAAAAATAGTCCATCGGAGTCAGATCGAAGCTGCGAGGCGGCCGTAGTTCAAAAAGAATCGTTAGATGAGCCAACCGATATATATGAAATAACTCTCTTGAAGAAATCCAGAATGATCCAAAAAAGTTTATTGGAATTGAATTTGACATATGTACACGTATAGCGCATTAAATATGTTCCGTAGAGCGCACGTCTCGTTGAAATCCATCTTGTCAGTTTACGTCACTAGCTGTCATCGCGAGTGCATGGCATTCAGCTTTTGCTTATGTGTGATTTTACGAAATTTGACAGTAAAAACGAAGTTTACACGTCACAACACACAATCGGTTCCCATTGAAAAGTGAAACGTTGTATTGAAAAGCCGCCGCCGTGTTGTACAGAGAAGACTGTTTTAATTTAAGAAGTTATTAAATAAAATTAAATTAGAAAGTAAGTTGCAGCGAATAATATATAATTTCTTAAATGATAGAAAACAAAAAGAGGTGACAAATAAAAATAAAAGAATTGGAAATTGTTACAACTTTCCTTTAAACGGAGAGAAGAAACAAGCAAAACTCTCCACGTCAACAAGTTTTTTTTGTTTTCTTTCATAATTTGTGTAATTGCGATTTGTTTTATATAAAAATCTTGTCCTCCTTACAGCATGTTCAAATCATTATTGATTTCATTTGCCTTATTGGCTGCTGTTGCCAGCGTCAGTTTTGCTGCCGATGAAGAAACCTCTGCCCGTTTGTTGGTGTCCAAACAGATCTTGAATAAATATCTTGTGGAGAAGAGTGATTTGTTGGTGCGTTACACTCTCTACAATGTCGGCAATGGTGCTGCCACCAATATCAAATTGGTTGACAATGGCTTCCATCCCGAAGCTTTCGATATTGTTGGTGGCAAGCCCACCGCCAGCGTGGAACGTCTTGCTCCCCAAGCCAACTACACTCATGTTGTTGTTGTAAGACCCAAGTCCCATGGTTATTTCAATTTCACCGCTGCTGAGGTTTCCTACAAACCCGTAGAAGAAGCCGAAAAGGTATGTTACTATTTTCGGTTAATGAAGGTTTGACATGCATTGATAAAAATACATTTTCTTTTTAGATTCAATTGGCTGTTAGCTCCGAACCTGGTGAGGGTGGTATTGTCAACTTGGGTGAATTCAACAAACGTTTCTCTTCCCACTTCTTCGACTGGGTGGCCTTCGCCATCATGACTTTACCTTCTTTGGCCATTCCTTTGGCTTTGTGGCACTCTTCCAAGAGCAAATACGAACGTGCCGGCAAGAGCAAGAAGCATTAAGTGAGCACTGGGAACTGATTATTTTTGCTAAGGATTGTTTCCTTCCATCCTTTTCTTCAAAAAACATTTCATCGATTTTTAAATTTCCTTTCTTCTACGGTTACATTGAGTTAACTAACTTCTTCCATCTCTATTAAGAAAGTGCGCCTCATTGGTTTCTTTCGTGACCGGAAAGAACTGAATGTTTTTTTAGTTATAGCCTGAAGAAATCGTTTTAGATTTATTAAAATGAAGCCACACTTTTGATCTACATACACACACACATACATAAGTTATTATGTTTTATTTTTTTTGTACCAAGATCCTGTTTGTTACAATCGTGATCAACCTCATAAACTAGAGACGACGACGCACTTTTTTAGATAATCACCACACTTTATTTATAGCGTGCGGAGTGGGTGTCGATTTTGTCATACAATGTGAGATTTTTCTAATAAACAAAATTGAAAAATAATAAAAATGTATTTTCATTTAAAAGATTAGATTGTAAATTTACCGGAAATGGAAAAATAGAATTAGGCTTATGGCGATTTCGTTTCTGGAAAAAGGGCAGCATTTTCGTTACCATTTTCCAGAAAACGGCACTTATCTATGGCATTTTGGAAATTTATCTTATAGGGCAACTATTTTCAAGTATATCATGTCGACGAGGCAATCATCTTTTCCAGAAACACACATCCACAACAATTTTGAGGATTCGGATTTGCTAATTGCCCTATTTTTCGTGTTATTTTTGGACCATATATATATATCGTCATCAGAAACGAAAAAGGGCGCAACAACAAGAAAAATGGAAATCAGTTTTTGACGGATTTCGGTACCCTGCATCAAAATAAACATCCTGACAATTTTTAGCGTCGTAATATTAAAAATGGCGAATTTATTAACGAAATTCAAAAGGGCCTAACAACAAATTATTTCTGTTTTCATAGTTTAAAAAATACTATTTCACGCAATTTTCACAAACAAGTTATAAATCATGTTTGTGTGATTTTATATACGCATCATTGTGTTTAGATATTATCCTGAAAACTACGTTTTTTTTAACGGCAACACTTTTCATTTTATTTAGTTTTTTGCTGCTTCTGCAAAATTTACAAACATGATGATAGGCCGTTTTTCGTTTCTGATGACGATATATATTGGCATCTAAATGATATAGAAATCGTATTTAACATCTGACCATTGCCATATTTGGCATAAAGGAATTCATAGGATCATGAATGAACACTGTCAAATTTTAAAGAAATCGTTTCAGATTTAGATATAGTGTCCATATTTGGTATCAACGTGTCAGAGAAGCTTTATGTAATTAACATCTGACCATTGCCATATTTGGCATAAAGGAGTTCATTGATCCTAGAACGAATACTGTCAAATTGGAAAAAATCGGTTCTGATTTATATATACCCTCCCTTTATACGTTCCTTCCGATTGGCCATCAACGTACTAGAAAATCTTTATTTTACATCCGATCATAGCGTCATATATATATATCGTCATCCGATTTGGCTTCAAAGTGCTATAGAAGCTTTATTTAACATCCGATCGTTATGAAATTTGGCAGAGTGGAGTTTATTGATCGAAGAAAGAACGCTGCAAAATTTAGAAAAAATGGGTTCACATTTATATATCTACCAGCTATGTAAGATATATCTTTCAAGTTTATGAATTTGAGTTGTAGTATACTTATTCTGATAAAAAAAAACAATGGTGTAGGGTACCTTATAGTCGGTTCCGCCCGACTTTAGCCCTTCCTTACTGGTCTTCTGTTTTCCAATTTCTACAATTAAATTTTCCAATTTGTTCATAGAATCGATAAAAACGTATTTCGTGGAATGTGAAAATGGACATCTTAAAAGCGAGTCATAAAAAAGTTGAAAATTTAAGTGGAATTTGAAATCGCTGTGAATTCCTTAATATTACATATCGTTAAACACCAAATGAATGATTTTTTTTTGCAAAAAATTAAACTGTGTTTATTTTCAAAAATTATTTACTGTTATTAAATGTAAAACAAACAAAAAATTCTTAAAATTAATGATATATTTATGTACTTCTCATTGATTACCATTTTAAAACATACACATATCTTGTATCACATAAAATACTATTTTGCATATATGGGGCGAGGGAGGGGAATAAAAAAATATCCACAAACGAGGTTCAATTGAAGAATATACGATCGAAGGTGGCAAAAATGCATATACATTAATTTGATTTCCCAAATCGAAAAAAAGAGAAAAAATTTTGTTTCTTCGATCACATCGGATTGAAAACCAAATTATGGATCATAAAAAATGGTAACAAAAATATAGATTGAACAAAAATGGAATGGAATAATTTTTAGACAATGGAAGTCTAAGCCATTTCTAGTTATTATTAGATTTCAGTTCCGTTTGTATATTCAAAATATGTAACTTATGCAAAATGTATCGAATAACATTATCTCACTTGATAATTAATTGTATTCACAAAAATCGCATAATTGGAATATTTAGCCAGATTCGGAAATTGATAACTAAAAATTACATAAAATTCCGCTGTCTAGTAACGCAAAATACTCAATTTCTTTAAGATGATGATATTCTTCTTTTATGTATATATATAAAACTTTAAATTTCTGCTGTAGATAAATGCAGTTCTTATCAGGCTTAAACATTATTAGTATATTTTTTATTATTTGTAGACAATATTAAGTTTTCTTATAGCATTAGATTTGGCCACGGCTTTAATAATCTTAGTTATTGGCTTGATTTATAGGACAGAAGAAAAAATGTGTTATGGAAATGAGAAAAATTTAAATGGAAATGTTTCATATAAAATTAAAATAATAATAATAATACCAATCATTCTGGGTAATGAGAGACAATTCAAAAAAATATAATTAAAATAAAGTAATAGATATAGGAAACAATACGCAAAACAGAGATCTTTTAAGTTGCCTTCTTTTTCGTAAGTAGTAGTATGTATATAGTTGTGTGTGAGGCGAGGTGCAATTTGAAAACCGAAATAAAGCAAAACATTTTAGAGAGCATTCACTTTTTGTTCTTAGGATAGTTGGGGAATTGGGTGCATATAACAATTGCTTAGCGTAGTGTAGAATGGACAATTGATTTTGCTAGTCGTTACACAAAATCTCTTAGCCCCCGAGAGCTGCATTTATGTAGAGGTAACACCTTTGCGCGCCACCAACATATTGAGAACGGGATGTTTACGTATATAACTGACGGCCTTTTTGTGTGTGACCATGGTGAAGTCGTAGCCATTGCATTGCAATATTTTGTCATGTATGCGTAGACCGGCCCGTGCAGCGGGACTGCCGTCATGGACTTCAGTGACATAAATACCCTGAAAACAAAACATTTATTAATTCACTCACATTAACGCTGAATAATATTTAGGCAATAGATATATATAGATATATATGTTTGATATATTAAAGTTATTGGACCACTAAAATTAGCCAAATTTTGAATTCTACATAATTTTTTTATTGTAGAATACGGTTCTTTAAATCGGTCTTCACAGATTTTTACATAACTCGAGGACAGTTTGCCAAATTATTTAAAAAGGCGGAAATGAAATTGTCCACAACTTATTTATAAAAAGAATATTAATGTACTTTTATTTAAACTTGAAATTAATACTTTCAATCCAAAATAAAATTACCTTTTTTTATTTTCAGGTGAGTGTAATAATTTAATAATACTGAAATTGTGTACTCGTATGATATACAAGGTAAGATTAAGAATAGAAATTCAAATTTCCATTCCACACGAACGACGCATTTTATTGTTTAGCAATAGATGTTTTATATTCAAGACCGATATAAAATATATATATGTTTGTCCCGAACTTATCGAACTACACAAAATACAATAATAATTAAAAACCAGTAAGGAAAGACAGAAAGTCGGGCGGGGCCGACTATATAATACCCTACACCTACCTACCAATGCGAAAATGGGCATTGCGATAAGAATTTGGCAGTGTTCATACATGTAATAAGCAAACTCTCTCTGCCGATTTTCGTACTGATCGGATATAAAACACGGTTTCTACAGTGCTTACATGTCAAATCGGGTGTAACATATATATTGGGACTATGTTTAAATCTGAACCGATTTTCCCCGAATTTGGCAGTGTTCATACATGTAATATGAAAACTCTCTCTGTTAAATTTCGTACTGATCGGATATAAAACACGATTTCTACAGCGCTTAAATGTTAAATCGGGTGGAACATATATATGGGGGCTATATCTAAATCTGAACCGATTTTCCCCGAATTGCGCAGTGTTTTTTCATGTAATAAGAGAACTTTCTCTGCCGAATTTCGTACAGGTCGGATGTAAAATACGGTTTCTACAGCGCTTTCATGTCAAATCGGGTGAAACATATATATGGGGGCTATATCTAAATCTGAACGGATTTTCTCATAATTTGGTAGGGTTCATTCACGTAATAATAAAACTCTCTCTGCCGAATTTCATAAAGATCGGATGTAAAATGTGGTTTCTAAAGCGCTTACATGTCAAATCGGGTGAAACATATATATGGGGACTATATCCAAATCTGAACCGATTTTAACCAATTTCAATAGGGATCGTCCTTGGGCCAAAAAAGAGCACTATGCTAAATGTCATTACAATCGGACCATAAATACGACCTGCACTTTGATTACAAGAATACATGGACAGACAGACGGACATGGCTAAATCGACTCAGAAAGTGATTCTGAGTCGATCGGTATAATAAACAATGGGTCTATCTCTTCTCCTTTTAGGTGTTACAAACAAATGCACAAAGTCATAGTGTGGTGTAGGGTATAACAAGAAAGAAAACTTCAGTCGTGTAAACCGACTAAGCTTTATACCCTCCCTTTGTGAGCAATGTGGAAATATCGAGCCCTAACCGCCAAAAAATCTTAACCGACAAAATTATCGATTTTCGTTTTTTGATGAAAATCGATTAAGAAGCGTAATTCCCATCACCTGTAAAAATTTCGTAGCTGACAAATGTACCGTTGCGAAGAAAAAGACAAAACAAAAATAACTCAAACGACATTTACATTTTGTTTACAAATTTCCTGACCGCGTGTGTCATTTAAGTTAAATTTTCATTCTGAATTTTATTTGAACGGCGTTAAAAAAGTTAAAATTTTTGCGTCGATTGTTTGATAATATTTATTAAAATGGCATCTGGTATAAGAATGGTAACTATGTTTTTGTTGATTATGGAAATTTCGTCGAGTTTGGCCAGATTTTCAATACACATGTGATGTATCCAATAAGAAACAAATGCAAATCATTTTTGGCTGCTTTTTCCTAAATATGATTTTTATAACCTACACCCCAAAGGAGAAGAGATCCATAGTGTATTATACCGATCGATTTGGAATTACTTCCTGAGTCGAATTAACCATTTCCGTCTCTAGATGTATCGTTGTAATCAGAGTTCTGGTCGTATTTGTGGTCCGATCGTGATGAAATTTAGCAGAATGCTCATTATAGGCCCCATATATTTTTACCTCCGATTTTGCATCTATGCGCTATATAAATCAAATTTTACATCGGATCATTACCAAATTGGGCATAAAGGAGTTCATTGGTTCAGGAATGAAAACTTTCAAATTTGAAAGAAATCGGTTCAGATTTATATATAGCCCCCGTATATACTTTCCTTCCGATTTGGTATCAATGTGCCAGAGAAGCTTTATTTTACATCCGCTCATTTTAAATATTTGGCAGGTAGGAGTTTCTTGACACAGAAATAACGATGTCTTAATTTGATAAAAATCAGTTGATCAGTTAATATATTTAATATTTGTGTACATAGTGTACTTTAAATATCGACCACAAATTTAAAATTTATCTCTCAATGTTGTGAATTTGATTCGGTTTGTACTTAATCTTAACTTTAGTCTTTCCATACTGGTTTTTATTATATTTAATGTTAATGTATTTCCCTTGTTTTGAGTCTTCCAGATTTCCAAAATAAATTTAAACAATTAAAAACGTTATCTAGAGGGACCTTTGTATGGGGGCTATGTCAAAACATGGACCTATGGCTACCGTTGCATATGTGAAGGATACAGGGTATAAATAAATCCCAGTTGCCAACTTTCAGCGCGATCTGTTGACATTTGTGTTCTCTATGACGTTAAGAAGTAAAATCGGGGAGATGCCATATATAGGGGCTATATCCAAAATTGGACCGATATTACTCATTTTCAATCCCAACATACCTGACGATATATGAAGTATATGTATCAAATTTCAGCCACCTAGCTCAAGTATTATAGATTGTAGCGCGATTACAACAGACGGACAGACGGACGGACGAACGTGGCTAACTAGTCTTACAATTTTACGACGAATAATAATATATATACTTTATGGAGTCTCAGATCAATATTTAGTGGTGTTACAAACGGAGTGACAAAATGAATATACCCCCCATCCTATGGTGGAGGGTATAAAAAAGATGCTAATGCATATTTCCATGCAATTGTGTTTAACTTAACCGACACAAATACATCGCTTCCGCTTGCTACAATGACAGCGAAAAAAACTTAAGTAACAAAAATCGTACTTTTTTGTGAAAAAGGACTAATGCAACGATTAATACTAATTTATTACTCCAAAAAAAGCTTAACTTGAAAAGTTTATGTTAATACCTGCACTGAGTGTAGAGAAACTAAAAAAAACCTTCTCCTGAAAAATTTACTTTTTGTTGGTTAAGTTTTTTTCGCTGTTAGGGCTCAATATGGTGCTTTGTGTGGGAGCCAAAAAAAGAGGAATTTGCATTTTTAAAAATCATCAAAAATTGCGAAATTTTCTAGACAAATTTTCAACAACATTTATTTAAAAAATTGAATTTTGAGGGAATTTTTGGAAACTACCAATATTGACAAAAATTTCTAAAAAAATCAATTTTGTTGTATTAAATTAAAAAAAAATCAACGAAATTTTGTATAAACGTTATTATTGCGATTATTTCTATTAAATTTTCAATGAAAATCCATTTCGTTGAAATTAGTTATAAAAGTAGCACTTTGTGTGGGAGCCAAAACAGAGGAATTGCAGAATTTGCATTTTTAAAAATCTCTGTTAAAATTTAAATTTTCTAAAAATTGCGTCATAAAAAAAGGTTGAAAATTTAATTTAAATTGTTTAAATTTTTTTTTGAGATTTCTTAAAATTTTTAATGAAAATTTTCGACGAAATTTTTGTAGCAATGTTTATATAATATTTAAATTTTGTTTGTTTAAATTTGCAATTTCTACTAAATATACAGTTAATATGTAAATTTGATGATGCTTGCAAGAAAATACTAATTTGGCCAAGATTTTGTAAGAATTTTTGATGAATTTTGACATTTTTTTTTTAAAAACCAGAAAAATTTCAATTAAAATGTACTTTCTACAGAATTTTTTTTTGAAAAAATAAATACAATTTCGACGAAATTTTCTAGGTGTTTTTTTTTAAATTGTTGAAAATTGAATTTTTCTATAAAATTTCTTCATAATTGCATTTTTCTAGAAAATTTCGAATTGTTTTTTTTTTTTGAAAATTTTATTTTTTTCTAGAAAATTATGTCATAATTTCTTTTCTAGAAAATTTCTTCAAAATTGTTGTTAATAATTTTAAAAGTTAAATTTCTTCTAAATTTACAATAATTATGAAATATTAACGAAATTAGCAAGAAAACATTACAATTTTCTGCATTTTTTTAAATGCAATTTTTGGAAATTACCTATTTTGACAGAGATTTCGAAAAAATGCAATTTTGTTGAAAATGTGGTTTCTATTATATTTTGAATAAAAATCTATTTTCGACGAAATTTTCTAGAAATTGCAATTTGGTTGAAATTTTTTTTTAAATTAAATTGTGCTGAAAATGTTTTTAAAAGTGAAATATCTACTAAATTTACAATATTTATGAAGTTTTGATGAAATTGAAAAGAAACATTAATTTGGCCAAGATTTTGCAGAAAAATACAATTTCGTTAATTTTGAATGAAACAAAATTGTGTATAAAAGTGCAATTTCGACGAAATTTTCAAAAAAAAAAAAATACGATTTCAACCCATCGTAGTACAATGCAATTTCAACAAAATTTTCTAAAAAATATAATTCTGTTGAAATTGTGAGTTTTACTACTTTTTCAATGAAAATCTATTTTCGAAGAAATTTTCTAAAACAATTTAATTCTGTTGAATTTTTATAAAAATTAAATTTTGGTAGAATTTTCTTTGAAATGCAATTTCTTCTAAATCTACAATAAATATGCAAATTTGATGATATTTGCAAGAAAATTTGAATTTGGAATTTACAAATAGAATAAAATTTCTACGTAATATCCTATAATAAAGGGTGTTTAATTTTTGTATAAATTGCAATTTTTATGAAATTTTGAAAAAAAAAATAATTCGACGAAATTTTCAAAAAATCCAATTTCTTTAATAATATTTAAATTTCGACATAGTGTCGGCTTAATGCTATTTTGTTCCATACGCCATTTTGTATGAACGGAGAAAAACGCAATTTATTGTTTGAGTAAAAACGGGACTCAAGAGTTACACACTTTTTATACCACAGTGTTCCCCACATTGTTTATATGATTCTCCATGCATTTATATGCTATTACATTCAAAAATAAGCAAGTTATAACAATTTTTGTACATGGCATTTTGGTCCATATCCACTTTTGTTTTAATATTTGTTCGCATTTGTATTACATGGACCACAAAGAGGATCGGTATTGGAGGAGAGTAATTTACATATTGTGATCGAAAGAACGTAAAACAGTGAGTCAAAAATATAGGGCGATAGAAAAATGGAGACATGGAACAAAAATATCTAAATTATTTTCCGTAAATCAGAGTTAAATAGATTTACCCTACCAATATCTCGAAAACTAGACGAGATAGGAAAAAAATTATTGCAGATTCTGAAAGAGCATACTTGAAACTCATATTATCAACTCCTAACTCAAAAAACACAAAAATGTCGTATGGACCAAAATAGCATTAAGCCGACGATATGTCCTATAAAAGGTCTATTATAATTTGCAATTTCTATAATTTAATTTTCAATAAAATTTAATTTTGACGAAATTTTACAGAAAAAAAAGAATTTTGACATAAGAAAACAACGAAATGCTCAATAAAAAATCACCTATTTTATAATACCAATTTTGACAGAAATTTATAAAAAAAAATCATTTTGTTGAAACTGCGATTTTTATAAAGAAAATTAATTTTCGATAACATTTTCTAAAATAAAATTTAAATTTTACTGACATTTTTAAAAGTGAAATTTCTACTTAATTTACAATAAGTATGATATTTTGATAAAATTGACAGGAAAGCATAAATTTGATCATGATTTTATAGAAAATAAAATTTCATTCATTTTGAAAGAATTTTGTAATAAACTAAATTTTGTATAAATGTGACATTTCGACGAATTTTTAAAACAAAATATAATTTCAATAAAATTTTGTAAAAAATGCAATTTTAACAAAATTTTCTAAAATATGGTATTTTTTTTAATGAAAAATTTTCTAAAAAATTTAATTTTAATGGAATTTGTTTACAAAAATTAAATTTTGTTTAAATATTATTTAATAGTGCAATATCTACAAATTTTTCTAAAAAGATTTTGAAGAAAATACAATAAAGTAAACTTTGAAAGGATTATTAATAAAATTAAATTTTGACATAATTTTCTATAAAAGGTCGATTCGATGAAATTTTCTATAAGTAGTAATCTCTATGAAATTTTTTAATGAAAAAATGAAATTTTTTGACGAATTTTTCAGAGCAGAGCAGGCTTCAAGCATACGGCTCCCCACAACGATGATATATGCATTCCTCCCTTCCCACAAAAAAATTATCGGGAATTATATTTCTTTTTTTTAAATTTCGTTTAAATGCAACTTTTTTGAAAATTTTCTCGAAATTACATTTTTCTGGAGAATTTGTTGAAATTGCATTTTTTTAGAAAATTTGGCTGAAACTGCATTTATCTAAAAAATTACGTTGCAAACACATTTTGCTACAAAACTTTGTTGAAATGAATGGAATTAGAAAAAGTAACCAACAATTGGACATATCTAGAGTGTTATGTATGGATCGATAGATCATGTTTAGCTCTTTGTATTTAAACACCGAAATCAAAAATTTCATTTTGCGATAAATCTCGAAAAGAGTGACCACTTAATTTAAATTTTGCTTATGTAAATATTTATTTATTTTATTAAGCAATACAATAAGCCTTCAAGGCCAATGATAGCCTGAAGTATATGTGCTTGACTTCATGGGGTCAGAATCTTCAAAGTTAGAAAATGGTGGCATGAATTTGTCTATCGGACATTACTTTTCTTTCTGTCATAGTATAGAACAGGAACAGTAAAACCGATATGCAACGTATTCTCGTCCACATTTAAGGAACGGCATACGTAGGTCAAGAAATTATGACATCCAACAAAAATATCGCAGCAGATATATTTTGTTTGCTTGGTCTATTAAAAGCTGCCAATAGAAATTCGGATGCAATCTTTGTAAATCTGATACAGATTTCAATCTGAAAGAATTCCCATCTTCCAAATTGCAATTTCACACATTCAACAAGTTTTCTTAGCAAAGTAACAAAAATATAAAATAGTTACTATAAAGGTATGTAAAGAAGAACAAATAAGTTAATATAACCTACATAATCCGTGTAGCCTTGGGGACTTTTCTTGTAATCTTGATCAATGCCACCGCCTATCTTAAAGCCACACTTTAATATTTCTCTTCCCTCCTGATCGTAATCCTTTTCCTTGTGCAGCGTTATAGGAATCTGTAACGATATAAAAATCAATGAAAAGGGAAATTATATGATAAATATCTGAAGACTTCCAAGTCATAAACAAGTAAGGAAAGCCAATGGTATACGTATATAAGAACCTACATCAACATTACAATGTCTACGTTTCCTGCGATTGATACTTAAATATAAACTAAAATTTTCAGCCACACTCGTTTTTGTATTTAGAGGTAAAGTAATGCAAATTACGGACGGACCTACATACATATACATATATGGCCGATGGCCAAAACATAACTTTAATGTAAGCCAAATACTTATTACCAAATTTCAGCAAGACATGATGTGACATCCTTGTGCAACAATTGGATATGAACCCTTCTTATTGGCGACCTGTAATTTGTTTGATGTATAACTGTGGAGAGGCGGACAGACTGACATGGACATGGTTAAACAAAAAAGTGGTTCTCCGTTTATCGGTATTATAATAAACCGTGGGACCTATCTATCATATAGTGATGTCACGGTAAACTTAGTAGTGAGATAGCCACAACAAAACTTACTGAGAGGCACTCCATTGCGGTGCCTGCCTGATGCTGAAATGCCATTTTCGCCATTGTGATAGATTTGTTTTTAACTAACTCGGGCTTAAAGTGAGTTTAGGTAGGTTGTATTTACGTATTTTATTTAGAAAGTTTTTCTTGTTGACTTTTGTTATATTTTATACAGAAATCTGGGAAAATTAGGCTATTGTAATTTCTATGTTTCTCTCTGTTTTCTCTCCTAACAGTGTCAGTGTTACCAGTGTTAAGTGTTAACCCGATACCCGATTCAGAAGAGACAATTTTTCCAAGCAAGTGGCAAACAGGGATGCCAGAAAAAACTTGCTGTTGTCCCCAAATAATCACAAGAAAATCCCCATATAAAAAAACTGCAGACTCGAAATGAAAAACTACATCGTATTTTTTCCAAATTTGATGTAGGTTTTATTGCACAGATTTCAGAATTTTTTCTAAAAATACCATTTGTTAAAATTGTCATATCTTCCTAACCGCTTCACGTCAGAATATAGAAACATCCTTATAAATAATTTTTCAGATTTTCATTTGATGGCAATTTACACCTATAGCGTGGTACTATGTTCATTTTTCGCGTTGAAATCCCATATAAAAACAAAGTCGCGAAAAAAGCTGCGAAATTTTTTCGTTTGTGGTACTCTGTTTATTTCAACGCGAAAAAGTAACATTTTGCGCCACCACAAATTTAACACCGTTACAAATTGACGCCGCAACAAATTTAATGCCGCCACCGTAACACTCCCATTTGTTTATATTTATTCTTGTCCGCAAGAAACTCAAATGTTGTAAATATTATAAATAAAATTTCCTAATAAAGAATAATAAATTAAATTGTCTTCCGAAATAAAGAAAAAGGATGCAAAGATGTGAAAAAGAAAATAATTATGCTTATAGAATAAACCAGAAGAGCGAAATTCCAATTGGATTGCAGTACAAAAGCAAAACACTGGAAGGACATGTGACTAAATGTAATAATGTGGAATTTGTCTTGTAATTAGATATGTACATTTATGTTTGTATGTTTAGAACAATTGTGTGCAAAAGCAGTGTACTAAAGCAGTAGGCCAATCGAATTGGACAGTGCCTGTGATCTAGATTTGGAAATGGTTGTAAAGAACTTGGAGACCATAGAAGTTGGAAGAAGATATTCCGTTTATGGATGGAAGTATAATTTATATACGTCAACAAATATAATGTAAATGCTTAAATATAATAATAAAACATATTTTTCGATTAATCAAAACATCATTTTATTTATTTATACTCGTACAACAGTAGGAAATTATTTCGTTACCCTGACTTTTCATGTCTCACATACATCGCCACCGGAAGAACACAAAATTAATAAATTATGTATAACATTAGCACAATGATCTCCAACACTATTTCCTTTCTGACATTTAAATTAACTATTTTCTAAGTTGGCATTATTCCAATTGTTTATTGATTCGAATTTTGTTTTCAAGAATATTAGCAAAAAGAAAAAATGCATATACACACATACATACATAAAAAAGTGACACTTTGACACACACGCTTCTAAATTGCCAATCGACTTTATAAAAAAGCGTTCCATTTTTCAACTCGAAATAACATTTTGCGAAATTTTTTCGTGCCGAAAAAACATAGTACCCACCTTATAATGCGTGGTACTATGTTAATTTTTCGCGTTGAAATCCCATATAAAAACAAAGTCGCAAAAAAACTGCGAAATTTTTTCGTTTGTGGTACTATGTTTATTTCAACATGAAAAATTAACATTTTGCGCCACCACAAATTTAACGCCGTTACAAATTGAACGCCGCAACAAATTTAATGCCGCCACCGTCGCACTCCCATTTGTTTATATTTTTTTTGTCCGCAAGAATCTCAATTGTTGTAAATATTAGAAATAAAATTTCCTAATAAATAATAAATTAAATTATCTTCCGAAATAAAGAAAAAAGAATACAAAGATGTGAAAGGCAAAATAATTATGTTTATAGGTGGGTACTATGTTTTTTCGGCATGAAAAAATTTCGCAAAATGTTAATTGGAGTTGAAACATGGAACGCTTTTTTACAAAGTTGAATTGCAATTTGGAAGTGTGTGTGTCAAAGTGTCACTTTTATATGTATGTATGTGTGTATATGCATGTGCATTTTTTCTTTTTGCTAACATTCTTGAAAACAAACAAAAGATAAAATTCGAATCAATAAACAATTGGAATAATGCCGACTTAAGGTGGGTACTATGTTTTTTCGGCACGAAAAAATTTCGCAAAATGTTATTTCGAGTTGAAAAATGGAACGCTTTTTTACAAAGTCGCATGGCAATTTGGAAGCGTGTGTGTCAAAGTGTCACTTTTATATGTATGTATGTGTGTATATGCATTTTTTTCTTTTTGCTAACATTCTTGAAAACAAAATTCGAATCAATAAACAATTGGAATAATGCCGACTTAGAAAATAGTTAATTTAAATGTCAGAAAGGAAATAGTGTTGGAGATCATTGTGCTAATGTTATACATAATTTATTAATTTTGTGTTCTTGCGGTGGCGATGTTTGTGAGACATGAAAAGTCAGGGTAGTACAATGTTATAAATAACGAAATAATTTCCTACTGTTGTACGAATATAAATAAATAAAATAAAATATGTTTTATTATTATATTTAAGCATTTACATTATATTTGTTGACATATATAAATTATACTTCCATCCATAAACGGAATATCTTCTTCCAACTTCTATGGCTGGCAAGAATTAACTATGTATGTTCTTTACAACCAATTCCAAATCGAGATCACAGGCACTGTCCAACTCAATTGTCCTACTGCTTTAGTAGCGTTAGCCGTCCATAATGTCTCTCCTGGCTTTTGCACACAATTGTTCTAAACATACAAACATAAATGTACATATCTAATTACAAGACAAATTCCACTTTATTACATTTAGTTACACGTCCTTCCAGTGTTTTACACATTTTGTTTGCTTTTGTACTGCAATCCAATATAACACATAGTTATTTTTCCTATCACATCATCACACATTCTTTTTCTTTATTTCGGAAGATAATTTAATTTATTATTCTTTATTAGGAACATTTATTTCTAATATTTACAACATTTGAGTTTCTTGCGGACAAAAATAAATATAAACAAATGAGAGTGTTACGGTGGCGGCATTAAATTTGTTGCGGCTTCAATTTGTAACGGCGTTAAATTTGTGGTGGCGCAAAATGTTACCTTTTCGCGTTGAAATAAACAGAGTACCACAAACGAAAAAATTTCGCAGTTTTTTTCGCGACTTTGTTTTTATATGGGATTTCAACGCGAAAAATGAACATAGTACCACGCTTTAGAAAATAGTTAATTTAAATGTCAGAATAGAAATATTGTTGGAGATCATTGTGCTAATGTTACACATAAATTATTTATTTTGTGTTGTTGCTGTGGCGATGTTTGTGAGACATGAAAAGTCAAGGTAGTACAATGTTATAAATAACGAAATAATTTCCTACTGTTGTACGAATAGTTACAATGTTACACATAAATTATTTATTTTGTGTTGTTGCTGTGGCGATGTTTGTGAGACATGAAAAGTCAAGGTAGTACAATGTTATAAATAACGAAATAATTTCCTACTGTTGTACGAATAGAAATAAATAAAATGATGTTTTGATTAATCGAAATATATGTTTTATTATATTTAAGCATTTACATTATATTTGTTGACACACACACCCAAGCTGCAATGCGACTTTAGTAAAATAGCGTTCTATTTTTTAACTCGAAATAACATTTTGCGAAATTTATTCGTGCCGAAAAACATAGTACCCACCTATAGACGGGAAGGAATATCGTCGTAAAAAGTATTGTTTTTTCATGAAATTATTATTTTCAAATAAATTCGTATTAAAATGTATTTGTCTACAATTTCGATCAACAAGTCGATACTGCTTGCAACGTTCAAGAAATATATTGGGATTTACAATCAATATTTCAAGGTACTTCCAACGTTGAAAAGGTTAAACTTTTATTTATTTACATTGATATTAATCTTCAATTTATTCTGTATTATAATAAAACTTAAATATTCGAGAATAAAACCGACACAAATTAAATTGGTCTGACCATCCGACCAAATAGAAAAATTATAAATCCATCCGACCAAATTTGGTAGGAAATTATGACAACGGCAACGCTGACTCTGGTAGACACATTTTTCAGTGTGATTAATATGATTGAGTAATATTAGTCCGGATTTTCACTGGCTGAATGTTCAGCAGATTATCGGCGTTTTGTAGGAGAGTGAGACAGTCGGCAAGATGGGGAAAAACTCTTCCTGAACGTTTTGTGTTCTTCGTGCATGTTCAAAAGAGAATTTGATGATAAGCTGCTGAAAAAACTTGCCTAGTGTAAATCTGAACTTAGCAAATAAAACGTCTATTTATATGGAAATGTAGCCACATTTAAAATAAATCACAAGCACTTGGCAACTCTATTTCTATAATAGACAAAACTGTCATCACTAGTTGCAATTTACAAAGCAAAAAGGGAAAGATAATAAATAATTACCCTTAGATTGTTCGATTGTATTTGAGCAATAAATTAATTGCAATAAAAAATAGATTAAAATAAAAAATATGTCTCAACCGACAAAAGAAGTACTTCCCCCTTCGTACGAAGAGGTCATGAATACGTCTACGGATACACCACCTCCTCAGGGTAATTAGTCACAAATAAATAAATGAATGCCTACAAATGTAGTATTTCTTTTCACAAGGTACAAAGTATCCAAATCCAAATATAGGGATGACGGATGCCCCTGCTCCCAATCCTCAGCAACAATATTATGTACCACAAGCTCCTCCAACACATCAGCAATACTATGCAGCCTCTGCTCCTCAAGCAGGATACCATGTACCATCGTATGGTGCATTTGAATCTACCCCAGTAAGTGTTGTGATACAACCACCGCCAATAACGGCAACTCCAAATATTATTGTTGTTGGGGGCTGTCCTGCTTGTCGCATTGGAATTTTGGAAGACTCGTATCCTTGTATAGGTCTACTCTGTGCTCTTGTCTTCTTTCCAGTTGGAATTTTATGCTGCTTGGCTATGAAAAACAAACGTTGCTCGAATTGTGGAACTGAGTTCTAGGTCGTACAGCAGACGTCCATAGCTATTTTTGTACTATTAACAGATATCTCCCTAAAAGGGATTTTTGGCGTCCAAGAAGTTTTTTTAACAATGGAAATCCCCCTAAAAGTAAAGCTTTAAATGTGTTTATTGCGTAGTATGATTTAATTTTATAGAATTGAATACGATAAAATGAAAGGCTAAGCCTTTAAAACACACTTACATATTTTTATTTACCCTATTATATACTGCAATTCCCTAAATTATAGGTTTTTATATATAATATTGCATAAACATACCAAAATGATAAGTAGTACATACATATTTAATAATGTTGTTGTCAATATACATATGATTAATGTACGTAATTTTTAAACTTGTCTTTATTATCTTTTTTGTTTGTCTATTGCGGTGGATTGAGTTGGGTAATTTTTCTGTTTTCCATCGAATGAATAAGAATTTTCGTTCGTTATCTACATACATATATATGGATTTGTTACATACATAGATACATATGTAAGTATATTTTTTAAATCTTAAAACCCATGACACTTTAATATATTATAAATATGTGTGTTTGTACTATGGGTGTGCTTATGCGGAATCACTTTACACTATCTCTTTTGTGGTCTCCCTTGCTGGCGCGAACTACAGCTCTTGATAGGAGGACTCAAATTTTGTATGTGTACGAGGTAAATTTTGAAATTTCTCGGGGTAAGTGCTTTTGATTAGCTTCTTTTATGTTGAAACATTTGTCTCAGTCATATGTTCTTAGATGAGTTGTTTTTGTTTAGTTTAGTTTTTTTGCGAGACATACAGACGTGTTTTGCTTGTTCGGCTATTTTTCTAAAAAAATAAAAATAAGGACTTCTATAAAACGGTAAAATTACTATTGTTCTAAAACTATTTAATACCTGTAAACAATCGTTCTGGGACAAATAAATAGTTTTTTTTTAATTTGATTTTACCGTTTTCCAGAAGGCCATATCTTTAGTTATATAGTACATACATATATAAGAAAAGTTTACTGTTGAGCTCCTTTGTTTTTGATTGATTGATGCTTATTTCGTTCTATTCGCCCATGACATTTGTTTCGTTTTAAAATATTTCGAATTGTTTTATCATAAACCTCCTTACTCATATTATTTTTTTGAACCATTAATTAATTTTAACCGCAGAAAAGTCCATTTTTATACCATACACCACACTGTGGTACAGGGTATTATAAGTTTGTTTCATGGCAGATTTTTGTAACACCTGAAAATACTATAGCTAGACCCACCTTAAAGTAAACCGATAGACTCAGAATCACTAGCTGAGTCGATTTAACCATGTCTATCTGTCCGTCCGTCTGTCCATCTTAAGTTGTTCGTCAACTACAGGTCGAAATTTCACTCCGATCTTTCTGAAATTTTGCAGTTTAGAGTCTTTCGCAGCTGGAAAGAACCCTATTGAATTTGGTTGAAATCGGTTCAGATTTAGATATATATCTTTCGTCCGATTTGGCTCTTTAGTCCTGTAGAAGCTGTATTTAACATCCAATCGTTTTGAAATTTAGAATGGTAGAGTTTCTTGATCCATGGACCAACATTGCCGAGTTTGATGGAAATCGGTTCAGATTTAGATATAGCTCCCTTATATATGTTTCGTCCGATTTGGCCCTTTAGCCCTATTAAAGCTGTATTTTACATCCAATTGTTTTGAAATTAAAAAAAAATCGTCATAGAATAGTACAATGACGATCGCAGATCAAACGTCGCTAATGGAATGCAAACTTTGTATATCCCCATTCTATTTTATCATCCCTATCAACATTCTTACTCAATATGTAAAATAGGATGTTATTTCCGAACCTTAACATATTTATAGAAAAATAGCTGACCCCAGCAGATGTTATCTTGTCCGTATTGTTTGGCATGTATTGGTTTGTTTTTCATTCATATTTCATTCAAGAACAAGAACATTCAAGAAAAAAATCACCATAAAAATGTATATTGGGCATTAGTCCACTACAGCGCCATCTGCTGGTTAGAGTCATACATACAAACTATTGTTAAAAATAGACGCATATACATTTTAATTAAATCGCTCCGAAAATGCGGATTTTGCAAATAACCTGACCACTGCGCCATTTATCGCTGTTGAAATAATTTTAAAACACAGATGGCCATGAACTGAGCGTAATGTGAAATTTTTAGCCCGTTCGCAAGGATACACATGCCGCAAGGATACACATGCCGCAAGGATACACATGCCGCAAGGATACACATGCCGCAAGGATACACATGCCGCAAGGATACACTGTGTTACAAATACATATGAATCGATTATTTCGACACAAAATAATATTATCCGCCCATTAAAAACGTTGCGGTTAGAGCCATGGGACTACTCTGCATCGCCTTGATTCATACCGGTACTCGCAATTAGCATCTATGGACACCCAGCATCTATATCACCCAAAGAAATGGAAATTCCTTCCATAACTTATGAATAAGTTCAAAGATCGCTAAATTTTCAAATAAATAATCAATGGCCGGCTATTCATAATTGTATTAGAATGAAGCTTGGTTTTCTCTTATTTACCTTTAACATGATTAGTGGCAATTTGGTCATAAATCCCCATTTGCAAACATTGTTAGCGTTAGATACGCTTCAGGGCGTAAAAATAATTTTATTAATATCGAAATAAATTAATAATATTATTATAATTTTATGGTTTTTAAGTTTCCAGTTGCTTGGAAGTTGGGCCGGGTTATACCAATTTTAAAAAAAGGCAATCAAGGAAATATTGATTTGAGACCTATAACTAATCTTCCTGCTATGTCATAAATTCTTGAAAAATTGATGAAGATTCAGATTTTGGAGCACTGTGAGGGTTTCTCTCTTTTTCACCCAAATCAATTTGCTTTCCGAAAAAACCATAATACTACCTCAGCCTTGCTTTCTCTTACAGATTCCATAAGACAAGAATTGGATACTCATGAAAGATGTAATTTAGTTTCGCTGGACCTTTCTAAGGCTTTTGACCGCATTAATCATACTGTCCTGATAGAAAAATTACGTGCTAGATTTAACTTCTCTAAAACAGCTTGCAAACTAGTTTACTCTTATTTAAGTGATGGATCTCAGTACGTTTCCTTTAATGGATTCAGTTCCAGTATTGGTGTTGTTACTTCAGGGGTTCCTCAGGGGTCAGCTTTGGGTCCTATACTTTTTTTGGTTTATATTAATGATATTGTTTCACAAATGGAAACTAGTGTTTGTCGACCCTATGTATTTGCAGATGATATTTTACTTTTATATAGATCAAATACTGAAGAAAATTTTATTAATATGTATACATCTTGATTTCGTAGCTAATTTGATGTGTGCAGATAATCTTTTGATCAACCCAAACAAGACAAAGGCTATAAGTTTCCATTTGCGAAATCGCAATATTTCATGCCCGCGACTCTTCGTTAATGACCAATCAATAGACTTCGTTTATTCCCTTAAATGCCTTGGAGTTACGCTTGATTCCAATCTGAATTTTGGAAGTCATATTGATAATCTTACAAATAGAGTCTGCCTTACTTTAAGAAGGTTATACTCTTTGAAAGCATATACACCGAGACATGTAAGATATCGTTTGGGTCATTCTTTGTTAATGTCTCTGTTGAATAACGGAATTGAAGTCTATTCTGGGACTTGGTCCTATAATCATGATAGAATTGAGAGGATTTTTAGAAAGATCGTACGCTATGTCTATGATTTGAGAATACGTGACCATTACCGTGTTACTTGACTAACTCAGACATTTCTAGGATGTTCATTTCGCGACTATCTTAACTTACGAACAGTACTTCATTTTTATAAAATCATGAAATCAACACAACCCCAAATTCTAGTTAATCAGTTTTCATTCATAAATTCGACGCGCAATGTACAATTTGATATCCCTCTCGTGCACACTTCGATATATGAGCATTCATTCTTTTTATAAAATCATGAAATCAACACAACCCCAAATTCTAGTTAATCAGTTTTCATTCATAAATTCGACGCGCAATGTACAAATTGATATCCCTCTCGTGCACACTTCGATATATGAGCATTCATTCTTAGTAAGGGTCGTAAGGGTCTATCGATTTCGGAACCATTTGCCTAATATACTAAAACTATTCTCTTACTCCTATTCTTCATACAAGAGAAAAGTTATAAACTACTTAAATGACATTTCGTCTTAATATTTTATATTGTACATAATTTTCTATTTTATCGTCTGATTGCTATGGGACCCTAATTATTTATATCTTTATTTTCTGCAATGTTCATATGGCTGGGGAGCCATTTAAATATTTAAATATTATTCTTTATTAATAATTTTTAAAATATTTTGAATTTTGTTATTTTTATACATAGTATTAACCTCACAGTACATGCATAATTGGCCTTTTGGGCCTTCTATGTATTGATATTAAATAAATAAATAAATAAATAAATAAATATGAGGTATCGACATTAATTAAAACATTTATTTATATTCCTATATGGTCTGAAAGCTATTTTTAAGGAATTATAAAATAAAATCTGTTATCTGTCTGTCGATATGACTATATAACTCTCGAAAGGTGAAACTGAATGACTTAAAATTTGGTATATTTTTTATACCCTCCACTATAGGATGGGAGGTATATTCTGTTTGTCACTCCGTTGGTAACAACTTTAAATTTTGATCAGAGACCACAAAAAAGTATATCTGTGGCATTTTGATAAAAGAAGCGATCACAAAAACCAAAATTTTTGAGGGAAATAACGGGAAATTTGTGGGGCCACGAAAACCTGCCAAGACACATTTCAGCAAATATAGAATACCTACTTTGTAGAGGTTCGTGGACTCTTATTGTCCAATTTATATCATTTTTCCAGCTATAGCGGTTGGCGAGAAAATGACCAAAAACTGTGATGTAATTTTTGTCAATTTTGTTTTGAGATCGGTTATTTGTTAAAATGTCATGTCACAGATATATATTCTTAATCGTCGTAAAACTCTGAGACGATTTAGTCATCCATCTGTCCGTCCGTCCCTCCGTCTGTTGTAATCACGCTACGGTCTACAATAATTGAGGTAGATAACTGAAATTTGGTATAGATACTTCTTATAGCTGCAGATGACTTGGGATAGAAAATGCGCAATATCGGTCTATTTTTTGATATAGTCCTCATATATAGCATCTCCCCGATTTGACTTCTTAAGGTCATAGAGACTACAAATGGTTGAAAATTGGTAACTGGGGTTTATTTATACCCGGAATTCTTCACACGAACAGGGGTAGTCATACGTCTATGTTTTGATATAGCCCCCATACAAGGGTCCCTCTAGATTTTACTTCGTAACGCCACAAAAACCTCAAATTTCAACGAATTGAGCTGAAATTTGGTATAACGAGTTTATTTGAGCGAAACCATTCACATGCGATTCATGGTGAAGGTTATATGAGATTCGGCATGGCCGAACTCAATTCGCCTTTACTTGTTCTATTGAGACCGAGTTCAATGATGGGCCATTTTGGTCCACTCTTTAAGTACCTTCCCACAAAGGAATACAAATTTAGTGAAATATTGGTTCTCTAACAACTTCAATTCTACTTATTCGAATCTTCTGCAATTTCATACATAGCAATTGTTTAACTGTCGAATAGGCGAAGATGCCACGTCATTTTTCCCACACAAAGTATCCATTTTGTACAAAAAGTTAATAGCTTATAGCGTTTATACCAGTAGATAAAACTACTTGAAATTTTCCACAGTGTATTGCTTTTGAAGTTCCTATAGCCATGTGAAAAATGAGCGTTATCACCACGTCCCTTTTGGTACCTCCCACACAAAATTATGAAATTATACAAAAGATGAGGAGCTAATTCTTTAATACCAGTGCATGTAAACACAATGCGATACCTCCGTTCTAAAACACGCTAAGTCTTTAATTTAGGAAGATTTGTAGATATTCCAAATTATATTCAGTCAAAAGTTATTCTCAGGTCACTTGATGCATTATAAAGGAATTCCACACAAATATAAAAAAATCATCAAGCTTTGATTAATTGACAATCGCATTAAATATCCTATTCTGCCATATAATTCTTAATTTGTACAAAATGATTTCTTAATCTGTACAAAATGATTTCTTAATCTGTACAAAATGTCCTCACAATTCTGTAATATTTTTTAAACAAATCAAGTTTCGTCAAAGGCAATTGTCTTGTTCTTACTAAATTGCGTTACGTTAGCAGAGTAACTGTGTATGTATAGCCAAGTGGTTGGCAACGTCGCATACCGTTAAGTTTTGTCAATGCTTTTGTTT
This sequence comes from Eudasyphora cyanicolor, assembly GCA_963930755.1. NCBI lineage: Eukaryota > Metazoa > Arthropoda > Insecta > Diptera > Muscidae > Eudasyphora > Eudasyphora cyanicolor. The sequence continues at coordinate 241,394,590 of OZ005735.1, forward strand.
ACATTTAGTTTTCTCGCGAATAAACTAAAGTGCTAAAATATGAAAGGAAAATAACTAAATTTCATTTTGTATACAGAAATCGGGTGAGCCAGAAAAATGTATATACATATATACAAAACCTGACTGAATTGATTTTCAATAGTTTGACAAAAAAATAACTCGATTGAAATTATCTTAAATATTTTGACAACAAGAACCTGATTGAATTGAACTTAAAAAACAAATTACATATAAGTATACAATTCCAAAGCTATGTACAGACGATTGCCAGATCGGACAATATTGTCAGAAAAATGGCGGATTAATGCTACAATGTGAAGTTCCAAGCGTGTGATCATACAATTTTTGTCTTGCAACGGTGGCAGAAAAGTCATTGTGAGATTGTGAGTCATTTGCAGACCCTTTGGTTGTCAGATGTACGAAGTTTATGAATGTGACAATGGCGCCATTGTCAGAGAAACATTTTTTAGGACACACAGTCTATAAAATATTTTTATTGGCAATTCTACATAAAAATATTTACAAAATATTGTAAATATGTGAAATTGTAAGGTTTTCTTGCAATCCTCTGAACTGTCAATTCACCTTTGCCTAACAATCTGTCATTGTCCGTACATTTGCAGAACTTTAACAGGATTGATAACGTTGTCCGATCTGACAATCGTCTGTACATATCTTTACAAAAAAAAAACCAAAATTATAAAATATGATGATAAGTCATCCGGGAGCGAGTAAGTGTCAGTTACGAACGAATATGAATTTCATTCCAACGAGAGAGGTTTTTCGCGGATTTTCAGACTGATTTCCCAGAATTTGTTGTAATTGTTACAATTAAAAAATTAATGTTAGTCGATAAGTGCATAAAAGTTCAAGCAATGTTCGAAGTAAACTGTTTCTGTGCGTGTGACAATTAATTCCTATTCGTTCATACCTGACAGATTTTGACGTTTCGTCCGAAAGGAATGTCATCTTATATTTATTTGTCTATTTATTTTATTTTCAAATAAAAAAGCTCGTTAAGTGGTGTATGCGAATTCGGCTGAAATGCTTGCACTATATAGGTTAGGTTAATGAAGTTGCATGTATGCCACGCTCACGTAAAAAATCTAGTCGATTGTAACAACCCGCGACGAAAGGAAATGAGACGCTAAAAAACCTAGGTTTGCCAGTTCCCAAAATAAATGTGAGCCTAGAGTAAGCGATCACCTTCTAGAGAGGGCGTAGCAGTTGCTGGCATGGGGGGGGGGGCTAGTTAGCAAACTCGTCTTCATTCATTCTGGTAAATAGGTCCTAATCTGCTTTATTGAAATTAGTGAAGATTTTGCAGTAGTGTGTCTTCCACCTGTTCCTTAAGACTGTCTTCCCTCGGATCACAGGAGATTTCCGAATGCCAGCAAACGTGATGAGCTTTTAGGTCGCACATGCGGATGGTTGGGTTTTCCAACAATAGGTGTTATTTTGAATCACCCGGTATTTCGGTAGCTGTCACTTTTGAAGTTTTTATTCTTCGACATTTGACAAGTAGAAACTACGCCATGACTAAAAATGGAACGATACACGATCATCGAACGATAAAAAACAATCGAACAAAAAACGATACGAACTATACAAAATCATCTTGACTGATGAGGCCCATTTCCACCTCGGTGGCTACGTCAACAATTAAAATTGTCGCATCTGGGGCTCGGAAAACCCAAGAGTTATTGTTGAGAAGCCTTTCCATCCTCAACGTGTGACTGTTTGGTGCGGTTTATGGTCCGGCGGGGTCATTGGACCTTTCTTTTTCGAAAATGAGTTTGGATCAACAGTTACGGTGAATGGATTGCGCTACCGAGAGATGATTAATGATTTTTTTATGGTCGGAGTTGGATGGTATTGATCTGGGCAACGTTTACTTTCAACAGGACGGCGCTACGTGCCACACAAGCAACGAAACCATTGCTCTGTTACGGGAAAAGTTTCCGGACCGCGTTATCTCTCGAAAGGTCATCGCAATTGGCCACCGAGACTTCTTCCTTTGGGGCCACGTGAAAGATAAGGTCTACGCCAACAGCCAGCGTCGATTCAAGACCTCAAGGATATAATTCGTGAGGCTATCGAGGGCAGCCACTTTGCGATTCGGTTATAGATATTTTCATGAAAAGGATATGGTCCTGTAAGCGCGGTCGTGGTGACCACTTGGCTGATGTTGTTTTTCATTATTAACGGCATACCTTCCTCTTTATTATGAAATAAACATCCGATCATTTATCTCAAAAAATGGCATTTTTCTTTGAATACCAAAATAACACCTCTTGTTGGAAAACCCTTTATATCATTACATAATTTTATTGTAGATATAAATAAGAAAATAAAACCACATTAAAAATTCTGTCAACACATAAATATTTTATTTATTTTTAAACGTTTATTTCAAAACTCAATTTTTCAACAGGGATTCCTCCTCGGAAGAATCCTTGATATTTTTATATGTTTGTATAGTTATACATATATATTTTTCTTAAGAGAATATATAGATAATAAATTCTATATGTATGTAAGTATATACGCATAAAATTTCCTGATAATATTAGGTATACACATGTACACACATACATACACAGAAGAACATTCAAAATACATATTGAAATGGTATTTAAAATATTGAAATCCGTCAACATTTTTTGATCGTTTTCGTTAGTTTCAGATAAAAACTACAGTTAATACATACAATACATATGTGTAGTAGTAGGTACGTATATCTATTTTAAAATAACTAATTAATATATGGTTATATGTATGTATGTAGGTATTTATTTATTATATATTTATGTATTATTTTAAAATGTTTTTTATATATCTATGTATATAGTATGCAAAAATATGTAAGAATGTTTTGTTGTTGTTGTATGCAAATGAATAAATATATACTCGTATGTATATATGTGTGTGTATCTATGTATGCAGGTGCTGTTATAAAAGTTATTTTTGTTGGGCGGTGCCAGTTTAAGATTCGTATAGTTTTATTTTTTTTTTGGAACAGTTGCCCAATCGAAACAAGGTCTACATAAATATATTATTCGGTCAGACCTCCAATCTATTCCAGTCATAAGGTTAATATAATATTTCGGATATTGGCAATTGTCATATATATCTATATGTATATATATATATATATATCTTAGGTATAAACACACGAATCCATGGGAGCGGTTTGATATTGTTTATTGTTGTTGTAATGAATGTTGATTTTAGAGTTTTTGTATCAGAGATCAGCATACCAATTAACATTTTTTTCTTTCATAAATAAATTTTTGTGTAAACAATAGTACTTTTTTTAATTTCTAGTTATTGTCTTATGAGGTTTTGAGCTGCCTCATTTTCCACTTTCTATAGATGCACAACTTACTTTCCATATCGAAAATTGTATAGTAGTATTTTATTTTAGGGCGTTCTTTTTTGTTGATGATGACATTTAAGAATACCTGTAGTTACTGGGGTTTATTTTGTCTTTTTTGTGTCTCAAATTACATTACTGAGTAAATATTTCATTTAAGTGCAGCTAATTGACCATAAACTGTGTGTTTTGTTCGGTTTTTGGGGTTAATAGCGTTTTCAACAATTTGAAGCAGTTTGTAACAATTAATTTATTTTTTTTAATAAATTTAATAAATTAGTTTAGCCATATTTTTAAAATACATTTTGTTTATTCAAGATAAATCAATATAAAATCAAAGTCTTTTTGCGAAAATTTAAGGCTGTAACAATTGTTCTTTTGCAAGGAAAAAATAAATAATTTTTTTCTGTTTGGAGAAACAAAATAATTCTTAATTCTATAAAAAAAGCTTAAAATTTAAATTATCAGAATTACGTGAGAAAATAAACATAAATAATTTTTTGTTATTACGCTTGTGGTTAGAGACTTCACGATAATGTGGTAGAAAACATAATACAATAAACATAGTTAGAAAATAATCATTAAAGTTATCTAAACTAATATCAAACTATAGATTTAAGCTTTTTTGGTGGGATCTATAACACCACCAGGACCCGGAAGACCACTAGGGCGGCCGGTTAAATAGCTGTCAACCTGACGAGCGGCTTGGCGACCCTCAGTTATGGCCCAGACGACCAGTGATTGACCGCGGCGACAGTCTGCAAGTAAAGAATGGTGAAATTAGCAAAAAAAAAATTTTAAAACCTCTCATTTTATAAACCAATATATCATTTGATAAGGAAAAAAGTCTTAACACAACAAAGCAGTGGCCTAAGACCACATACTCGTCTGTTGGAAATTCGTTTTAGAACATTTGAGCTACATATGTATGTATGTCCTTCAGTCTGTCGGTCTAATTCAGGCCTTCCCAATCGGGGAGCCGCAGATCCCCAGAAGGCCGTAGCAATCTTCCAGAGGAGCCTTGTGTAAATTTTATAAATATACTACTCCTTTTGTAGGTGTTATATTTAAAATATGTTAAATGATAATTTTTATGGAGATTTTGACTTTTAAAAGTGAAATGACTTAAGAAAGTCCTAGGCAAATATGATGAATTAACCGATTCTAAGGAAAGGGTGCACTTTTTAAGACAACAAAGGAATTATTCTAAGACATAGCTTTTAAACTTTTTTTTAAATATTTTTTTTTAATTCAAAACAAAATCCCTCATTTTTTAATCCGTCACAGAATAGAATAACTTCTTCATTTCGATTGATTTCCCTTCAGATATGCTATTAAATTTGATTACATTGTCTAACATTTTGCTAGGCTTAATAATATTAAAAAAGAAATAAAATTTTTGATAATTTTTTTGCGTAAAGAAACATGAAGATTTTTTGTGTGTGGGAACCGTAAGATTGAAAGGGCTGAGCCCATCTCTAGAAAAGGTCTCCAAATTTAATTTTATTGAAAATTTCATAGAAATTACAAATTGTAGAAAATGCCATCGAATTGACCTTTTATAGAAAATCATGTCAAAATTAAAAATTCTTCATTTAAAATTAAAAAAATCACAGCTTCAACAAAGTGTTCTAAAATATGGAATTTTGTTGAGGCTCTGATTTTTTTTAAATTTTAAGTGAAAATCTAAATCTTGCCCAAATTAATGTTTTCTTGTCAATTTCATCAAAATTTCATAATAATTGTAAATTTAGTCAAAATTTCAATTTAAAAAAATTTCAGCAAAATTTGATTTTTATAAAAAATTTCAACAAAATTTAAATTTTTCAAATTTTTTTCGAAAATGGAGTTTTATTGAAAATTTAATACAAATCGAATTTTGAACAAATAAGATTTTTTGAGAAATTTCTGTCAAAATTGGTATTTTGCAAAAATTTCGTCAAAAATACATTTAAAATAATATTGAAAATTTTAATAGAAATCGCAGTTTAAAAAAATTTGCATTTTTAGAAAATTTTGCCAAAATTTGTATTTTCCATAATGGCGTCCAAATGACATTTTTTACAAAATTTGTTTAAAATTTAATTTTTTACAAAATCTTTAGTATAAATTGCATAAAAAAACAAAATTCAAATTTTTAGAAAATTTCGACGAAAATGGATTTACATTGAAAATTTAACATAAATCAAAAAAAAAAATAATCTCTACAAAATCTTGTCGAAATTAATATTCATTGTAAATGTATTAGAAATTGTAGTTCTAAAAATGTTTCAACAAAATATAATTAAAAAAAAATTTAATAAAAATGCATTTTTTAGAAAATTTTTTCAAAAATTTATTTTTATTGAAAAATTAAAAGAAATCGCAGTTTCAACAAAATTATATATTTAAAAAAAAAAATTATTAAAAATTGTATTTTTCTACAAAAACTTTTTTAATTAATGTTTTCTTCCCAAATATTTTTTATAAAAAATTTCAACAAAATGTGACTTTAGAAAATTTCGTCGAAATGAATTTTCATAAAAATTTAATAGTAATTGCAGTTTTAACAAAATTGATTTTTTTTTAGCAACTTCTGTCATATTGGTATTTTTCAAAAATTATGTCGAAATTGCACGTTTATTAAAATCAAAATTGACGAATTTGTATTTTTTTACAAAACCTTGCCCAAATTAACGCTTTCTTGTCAATTTCATCAACATAAATTTAATATACGGGTAAATCGCAGTTTCAACAAAATTTATGTTTTTTAGAAATTTCTGTCAAAATTTGTATTTTCCAAAAATTTCCCCAAAGTAAAATTTTTAAAAAATGCCGTAGAAAATTTCAATTTTCTATAAAGCTTCTTCATAATTGCATTTTTCTAGAAAATTTAAATTTTATTGAAATTTTCGTTGTTTTATAAAATATTATGGTAAAATTCCTTTTATCTAGAAAATTTAGTCAAAATGTAATTTATTGAAAATTTCATGGAAATTGCAATTTAAATAAAATCGTATTGACCTTTTATAGAACATTATGTCGAAATTGAATTTATTAAAAAGTCTTGGCCATATCCATATTTTTTTGACAAATATCACTATATTTATTGTTAATTTAGTAGAAATTTCACTTTTATACAAAATTTTAGCAACATTTAAATTTTATAAAAAATTCAAGAAGAATTGCATTTTTTAGAAAATTACGCCGAAAATGTATTTTCATTAAACATTTAGTAGAATTACAGTTTCAACAAAATTATATTTTTTTTGAAGTTAGATTTTACTACAAAGTTTCATTGAAATTGTATTTTTCTTGAAAATTTCGTCGAAATTTTACTTTTACACAAAATTTTGTTTATTTAAAATGCCTTCAAAATCTTGCCAAATTAAAGTTATTTTTATAATTAACATTATTTTTTAAAAATTGCAATTTTCATTAAATTTTCTAGAAAAATTTAATTTTAACGAAATTTTCTATGAAAATGCAATTCCAACAAAATTTTTTTATAGAAATCAATTTCAACGAAATTTTCTAAAAAAAAGTGAAATTTCATCGAAATTTTCTAGAAAAATTTAATTATTTTAATCATATAAAAAGGAAATATAGTTTCCGATTTTTTTTTGCTGGAAGGGGCATAAAGTCTTTTTACATGGTTGTGGGGAGCCATATGTATGGTTGAAAGGGTCTATCTGGAGCGCACGATAACTCGCGAAACAAGTGGCCGATTGGCTTCAAATTTTGTATGTGGTAATATTTTCTCCTATCTCAGGCTTAGTTCGAAGATGGATCATATTGGTCCACTACTAAAGGTTTAAATGTAGTGAAATATGGAATATCCTATAACTTTATAATGCTTAGCAGAATCTTCTGCAATATCATATATAGTAATAGTTTCTATATCGATATCAACTCGAGAAAAATGGGCAAAATTAATTGTAAATGCATTTAGTACCAGTTGACTCAAATAATACCCTGCAGTTTAGTTAACAATGCACCTAGTTGCCACGCCCCTTCGGTGCCTCCCACGCAAAGGGATTAAATCTGGAACCTTCCGACCAACTTTCAAATTTCGTATTTTATGTGAGGGTATACACTGAAACTTTTTTTTTATAAAAAAAACAACACTTACCTCCAGCTGCATATACTTTAGGATTTGAGGTACCGTATTGACCATTGCAAGCCTTAACATTGCCTCTGTTATCTAATTCCAAACCCAATTCGTTGGGTACTGTTTTCTCTGGACCCAAAAAGCCCATAGCCAAGAGTATTAGATCAGCATTAAAGTGTTTTTCAGAACCGGCCACCTCTTTCATGCTCCAGGCACCAGTCGGTGTTTTTGTCCATTCGACTTCAACGGTTTTGACAGCCTTGATGTGACCATTTTCACCAATAAATTCTTTGGTAGTCGTACAGTATTGACGGGGATCTTTGCCCCATTTGACACGCACCTCCTCATGACCATAGTCCACACTAGACATGGCAACAAAAAAAGAAAATTAAAATATCAACGAATAAATGAAATTGTTGTCTTCTTACTCACCGGAATACCTTAGGCCATTGTGGCCAGGGATTATCGTCAGCTCTGCCCTTTGGTGGTTCTGGCAATATTTCAAATGTTGTAATACTCTTTGCTCCTTGGCGCAATGATGTGGCTATACAATCACAACCGGTGTCACCGCCACCAATGATGATAACATCTTTGCCTTCGGCTGAAATAATCTCGTTTTTGTTACCCAATTGTTTCTTTTGTTGGGCTTCCAAGAATTCCATGGCAAAGTGTATGCCCTTGAGGTCACGATTGGCCAAAGGCAAGTCACGAGGCCATGTAGAGCCAGTAGTTAAAAGAACGGCATCGTATCTGTAGTAGTAGATGTAAGTAAGATTTAAAATCTGACATACTATAATATATTCCTTTGTGCAAACTTACTCTTTCATCAAAGTCTCGGCCTTTATGTCCTTGCCCACATGCACATTGGTGCGGAATTCGATACCCTCATCGGCCATCAAGTCCACACGTCGTTTTACAACATTCTTGGACAATTTCATGGTTGGAATACCATATTGCAGCAAGCCACCGACACGATCGTTACGCTCAAAGACCGTAACAAAATGTCCAGCACGATTAAGTTGCTGAGCAGCCGCCAAACCCGAGGGACCAGAACCCACAACGGCCACACGTTTACCGGTTCTCACTTCGGGAATTTCAGCTTTAATCCAACCTTGTTCGAAGGCGTGATCAATAATGGCGCATTCGATATTCTTAATGGTAACGGCTGGTTCCGATATACCCAAGACGCAGGCACCTTCGCAAGGAGCTGGGCAGACGCGGCCAGTGAATTCCGGGAAATTATTTGTTTGCAACAGCTGGCGGAGAGCCTCTTTCCAATCATCGTGGAAAATTAAATCATTCCATTTTGGTATGATATTACCCAAAGGACAGCCATGAGTATTGGACTGACAGAAAGGTACACCGCATTCCATGCAACGGGCAGCTTGCATTTTAAGATTCTTGCGCACATGAGGGGAGTTATATACCTCTTCCCAGTCTTTTTGACGATCGCCAGCATCACGATAAGGAGCCGACTCACGCTTGTATTTAACGAAACCTCTGGTCTTGTCCAAAATACGATCAGCTCTCTTCTGGTCCAAAGCCACATCCTGAATAGCTTCCTCGATATCTTTGACACTGGGTTCATGGGCCGCTTTACCATTCTCAATGGCTTTAACATCCGACTTATTTTGTTGCTCTTCTTTTTCGGCTTCCATTTCCTTAAGTGCTCTTTGATAATCCATGGGGAAGACTTTAACGAACTTAGCCTGCTCTTGTGACCAGTTATCCAGTATATCTTTGGCAACCTTGGAACCAGTCTTCTCAATGAAATCTTGCAAAAGCTCTTTAATCTGGCTCACATCTTCCGGCAATTCCAGGGGTAGAAGCTCTACCAATTCAGGATTAACTTTGGGTTTAAAAGAGCCATCAATGTCATAGACATAAGCAATACCGCCAGACATGCCTGCAGCAAAGTTACGGCCAGTTAGACCCAAGATAAGCACAGTACCGCCAGTCATGTATTCGCAACCATGATCACCAACACCCTCAACGACCGCAGTAACGCCGGAGTTACGCACACAGAAGCGTTCAGCAGCAATACCACGGAAATAGGCTCGACCATTGGTGGCACCATATAAGCAGACATTGCCAACAATGACATTCAAGTGAGATTCAAAAGGTACCGTCTCGGGAGGGGTAATAACAATATTGCCACCACACATACCTTTGCCGACATAATCATTGGCATCACCCTTCAGCGTGACATTGACGCCACGAGCCAAGAAAGCACAGAAACTCTGCCCAGCAGAACCTTCAAGATAAATATCCATGCTTTTGCCTTCGGGAAGACCAGCTTCACCATATTTACTAAAATATTGGAGAGTGAGCAATATTAGATCTCCAAACCTAATTACTAGAAAATGCTTTTACAAATATATATCGGAGTACTTACCAAGCAATATGGTAACTGAGAGTCGAACCAAATGCTCTCTCCTCATTGTGTATGCGCATTTTAAGGGTCACATTGTCCTCCGAGCCATTGAAAATCGGCTGAACTTTAGCAATTAATTCATTGTCTAAACGTTTTTCCAATTGGAAATCTTGTTTCACTGAACCACCAATAATATTGGTTCCTGGACGCATGGCCAAAGCATCTTGCAACAGCATAGACAAATCCAAGGTATTGGCTTTGGTAGAGCGTTTCTCAGAGACTCGCAACAGATCGGTGCGACCAATTAGATCTTGGAATTTACGTATACCCAAATTGGCCATGATTTTACGGATCTAATGGCAAAAAAATTTAATAGAATGAAATAGTGTGTGATGGAAGTTTTACAGTAATATAACTTACATCTTCGGCTAACATAAAGAAGAAATTGATGACATGCTCGGGTTTACCAGTGAACTTTTTACGCAACACTGGATCCTGGGTGGCAATGCCCACTGGACAAGTATTCAAATGACATTTACGCATCATGGTGCAGCCTAAAAAATTTTTAGTAAAATGAAATAAAAAGAAAAAATTGTAAATATGTACAAAAGAAACTTCTAATATACGTCAGCATTGAGTTGGTGGTCCTACATGGAAATGGCCGAGAGTAAATATACATATATGACTTACCCATAACAATCAAGGGCGCAGTACTGAAACCAAATTCATCAGCACCCAAACAAGCCGCTACCACAACATCAAAACCGGTACGCAATTGACCATCAGCCTGGACCACAACTCTATTCAGCGATTCAGCCACAACACCAATCAGTAATAGGATAGCACAACACAAAAACACATAGAAAATAAAAGGCCAAACATTAGAAGAATTTCTAAACATGATAAATTAAAGATTAAGATAGAATTACTAATGGAGCCGCCGCTGCAGCAGCTGACGACGAACGATCGAACACAACGGGACGGACGTTTAGAGGAGGAGGTGTGTGTGCAAGTGAGCAACTTAGCAAACGACAACATATTCTAAAGGAGCAACAACTAGTGAGATGATGATTGATTTGAATGTGTGTTTAGCGTGGTTTCTTGATTGGACATTTTTTCTACAGAGACAGTAACACAATAGAGTCATGAGATCTTGGCGAGGATTGTTTTGGTATTTCGATTTTTTGCATGCCGACATTTCGTTAACAAACTTTAACGCTCACATCCATAGACACACACAACAAGGCTTGCTCCGAGCTCGTCGTTTCCCGATCAAGTTTCCTGAATTTGTCACTCTGGTTTCACATTCTCTGGGAGGGATGCTGAATTCCGGCTTGGACTGAGTTCTCATGGACCTGGCTGTGTTAAAGCATGTGTGTGTTCATTTCGTAAGCGTTTATGTTTTTATCGATAATGTGGAATTCTCAATTCCCTCTTTTTGTTTCATCGGGTTTTGTGAAATCACCTCTGAACCTTCAAGATCGTGACCTTTTCTGTTTCTACCGTGAAGCTACTGTGTGTATTGTACGCGACGCGCGAGTTCATTTAAGGCTCACTTCACTTGCGTTTTGCTTTGAATCATCGGCTCCGACGACAAGACCCGTTGAAGAAACTCGTCATCTGGATAACCAGGTTGATTTAAGTTAGGTATATTTTTATACACATAGATATATGTTTTTGTTTGTTCTAAATGGTTAGTGTTGGATCAACAAAAAACTTAAAATTAGACTATGGACCAACTCACCTTGATCGTAGATTATTTAAAACCAACACCTGATGAGTTTCGGCCACACCCAATTCCCAGGGTAGACCGGCATTTTTAATGCCAGTCCAGGAACTGGCACCGGTGCCGCCATCATGACCGGAGATAACAATGTGTTCAGCTTTGCCCTGAAAAAAAAAATAATAAATTAAAAAATGTTTTTGTTTTTGCTGTTTCTAACGTTCTGTGTTTTCGTTTTTAAAATATTACCTTAGCCACACCGGAAGCTACCACACCCACACCGACTTCTGATACCAATTTGACGGATATGCGGGCATTAGGATTGGAACACTTCAAATCGTAAATAAGTTCGGCCAAATCTTCAATGGAATAAATATCGTGATGAGGTGGAGGCGATATCAGACCTACTCCCGCCACAGAGTGACGGGTTTTGGCGATTTCCTTGGTAACCTTATAACCAGGCAGCTCACCGCCCTCTCCAGGCTTAGCACCTTGAGCCATTTTAATTTGCAAATCATCAGCATTGGCCAGGTATGAGGCGGTAACACCGAAGCGTCCCGAGGCCACCTGTTTGATAGCAGAACGACGGCTGTTTTGGGGATCTTGATCTGTAACAAATAAGAGGAATTCAAGGTAAGTGACTATAGAACATATTTACAACAATCAGTCTATAAGTAAGGAAGTGTCAATCAAAGTAGAGTTTAAAGTCTAAACTATAACCCCCGTTTTCATTAAACTCCGCTGACGCTCCGTTACACTTAACCGACAGTTTATGTGGAGTTTGACACCTACAGGGTGGCCAAAAATGACCGAAGGGTTTTGAATTGCTTCCAAATTTGTTAATGTATTTTTTTATTTCTTTTCAGTATTTTGTAAGAAAAATACTTGGGGAATTTAAAATGCAATTGTGCATTACAATTGAAAAACATTCCCCCCCAAAAAAAACTATTAAAAATAATAATAATGTCTTATGTCTTAAATAGCAAGTTATAATGAACTCAAACCCCTTCGGTCATTTTGGGCCACTCTGTATAATGACTCGTTAGCGTAAACAGAGCATCCTGAAACCGGAGATAAAATACAGTCTGAAAAATTGGTGTTACAAATCGATATTTGGGTGATTTTGACATTATAGGATAATTTGCCGTCTTTTTGTATTTAAATTAAGAAAAATTAAATATATTCCACTTTGGTATTTACTTTTTTATAGGTCCACTAAAATATTTTTTTTGAAAAATTTATTTTTTATGAAAAAATTGTCTATCAAAGTGCTCAAATGACATTCCCCTTTCTGTCCCTAACTCTACTTACACTTAATTTTTTAAATTTTTTGACAAAAATAGTTAATATTTATTTAATAAAATTGGTTTATTGTAAAATATAATATTTAATGATTTCATTTTTAATATGAATTACAATACAAAGTAAAATTATATTCTAATTTTATGATCCTGGGAAAGACCGGGTTACAAAGTCCATATGGCTAAATGTGGATCGATCCCACGACCCCCAAACTCATTGGCGAGTACGCTACAAACTCGCCTTCTGGGGCATTCATTTAATGATTTATGTTTATAATTTTTTATCAATTACTACTCATATGGATGACTATTTTTAGTCCCTGAAGATTTGCGGTATTCCCCTGGCAAATCCTACAATCCGTAAAATTCAAATTTGCAAGCAATTCTGGATTTTCAATAATTCAAATTATAAAGAGTATTAAATCTACTACATATACATGTGGTTGGCTTTTCGGCAACAATATTATAAAATGATGTAAGTCGCGCTTGGTCTTCCGAAATGAGCTTTCACACTCACGTGCGTCATTCCCCTGTGATGCTTTTATTTTTAGTTTCTATACTTTTAATAACTTTTTTGTGTTTTTTAACTTCATTGTCAAAAAAATGACAGCGGAATGATGATTAACAAGGGAAGTATGAAGGGCCTCGATCTGATGACATATTTGGATATAACACCCCAAAATAAGATGACAAATTAACGGGCATTTTATGAATAACATGCTTAGTTATCGAGTTATCGGACAATAAAGTTTGAAAAAATCGTCAAAAACATTAATTTTTTCTGGTAAAATGACATCAATAATATGTAAAAATCGATATTTTTTATGTTACTGATATATGAAAGAAAAAACCGAAAATATCAATCAATTATTCGATGACTACCTTGCGTCATTTGCATTCCCCTGTCAAAAATACGCCAGGGGAATGACGATTAACAAGGGAACTATAAAGGTTGACCACCAGAATCCTCGATTTGATACCATATTTGTATCGAGCACCTCAAAATAAGACAACAAATTAACAGACATTTTTCCGATATCTTGCCTAGTTATCGAGTTATTGGACGATAAAATTTGAAAATTAAACTATAACGTCCGATAACTAAGCGAGATATCGATAAAATACACTTTATATTTTCTTCTTGTTTTGAGGTGCTCCATCCAAGGCCTCATCAGATCGAGGGGCCTCGGATATTATACTCCACCGTCATTACCCTGGGGACTATATTTTCACAAAATTCGTATAATTCGGTTAAAAATTAAAACGTGTACCTTTGATAATAGAGTAGCTATTCTTAAATGAATTATATCTACCTATGCGAGGTATTGAATTCTGCAAAAAACTTCAATGCCTAAAATTACGTCGAAATTGGCCCGTAATGTCGAAACCACCCATTTATGATCTTATTTTATGTTAATTACCAAAAATACCTACTTAGATAACGATCAGCATCTTCACCACCTTCACCCGTATTACTTTTGCCACCAATACGATTCATAGTTATAGCCAATGTCTGATGAGCCTCCAAAGAAATACTACCAAAACTCATGGCACCAGTAGCAAATCTGTAAACATACGATATTTGTGTTTTATTCAAACCCGTTTTTTCCCTCCCTTTCGCATTCTCCTCACCTTTTAACAATTTCACTAGCCGGTTCTACCTCGGAAATGTCAATCTTTTGACGATCATTGGCGAACTCCAATTGACCACGCAAAGCACAGCGTTTAACGCTCTCCATTGTGGTAGCTTTGAAAGCTTCAAATGCATTTGCGCTGTTAGCGACAGCCGCTTCTTGAAGACTGGCTATGGATGACGGCTCATTGATGTGGGCCTCACCGCCATGACGCCAGTGGTATTGACCAGGATTACGTAGAATTCTTGTATCAGTTGACACCTTACAGTAAGTCATGGTGAATCGTTCCAGACCTTCACGAGCTAACATTTCCAGGGTGACACCACCAATACGTGAAGGAGTACCGCGGAAACATTTGGTGATGAGGTCAGCACCCATTCCCACAGCTTCGAAAATCTGAGCACTCTTGTATGACTGCAGAGTACTAATTCCCATCTTGGCCATGACCTTAGCAATACCAGTGTCAATGGCTTGAGCGTAAGCCGAATAAATTTGCTTGTCGGTAACATCGGGACTGATTACACCATCATTGCGCAAAGCTTGAGCCAATTCGAAAGCCAAATAGGGACAAATGGCATCAGCGCCATATCCCAGCAGAACACACACATGATGTACCTCACGAGCCTCGGCCGTTTCAATGATAATACCCACCTTCATGCGTAGATATGTCTCGATTAGATGATGATGCAAAGCACCCAAAGCCAAAAGCGATGAAATCGGTGCTCTTCCCTCTTGGCCGGCATTGCGATCGGACATGATCAAAAGTTGATAGCCGGACGTAGCGGCAGCAGCACCTTCACGACAAATGCGATCTATGCAATCAATGTAACCCTGGACGCCATCTTGAAATTGGAATGTTATGTCCAAGACCTTGGTTTTCCAACCACGATGAGTGTTACGCTTCAAGAGGTTGGTATCTGGAATGCTCAATATCGGGTTGTTCAACCAAATGCGATGGACTTGCTCGGCCGAAGGCTTTAAAATATTGGCCTCCGGGCCAATAGGACATTGCATGGACATGACGACCTTCTCGCGGAATGGATCAATGGGGGGATTGGTGACTTGGGCGAATAACTGCTTAAAATACTCATATGGTAGAGGTTGGAATGTTGAAAGACAAGCCAATGGAGCATCATTGCCCATAGAGCCCAAAGCTTCTTTCCTAAAGTAAGAACAATTAAATCAAAATTCTCTGGATTTTTGAAAACAAATAATTCCAAAATTACCTATTTTTAAACATTGGCACCAACAGCATATTCACCGTTTCATTGGTATAACCATACAGAGATAGTCTAGGGTCCATCATACCTTGCTTGGCGGGATCAACATTGGCCTCCACTGAGCCATTGGCATTATCCGTATTGAAAACATTGGCATTGCGAATTTCATCCAAGGTTATCTGTAGAATAAACCAATATAGTTTATTTTTAAAATGGGCTTAAAAGAGCTTTTTGAATAACCAAGCTTGCGAATAACCAACATTGTAAGCGACAAGCATTTCATATAATAAAAAATTAAACTGCAGCAGTAAACGCTTTGAAAAGAACTGGGGGTAGCCAAACGAAAAAGGGTCAATTTTTTTTAACTCACCATCTGTTAATTTCCAAAAATTTTGAATTGTATTAATTGAAGCATAAGAAGAGAGGTGGGGGAATAATTAGAAAATATTTTAAAAATAGTTCAGCAATTTTTTTTGGGGAAGATTAAACGGGTGTTACAGTGTATTGGATAGTAGGAATGCACCTTAGGGGAGACATTATTATCCCTTACAGTAATCTTAACTGTTTCCACAATTATGTTGTTTTATGCGATGTTTTAATTCATCTGTTTGTAGTTTCTTTGTCTCTACACATTTTCACTTTTCCTTTTTTGAATATTTACCTTTTGCTGCAACCACTCGGAATGGGGTCGCGATTTGGCAATATATGTTTTCAATTCCACATCCTGAATGAATTTCTTCTCCTGCGTATCCACCAGCAACATACGACCGGGTTTCAAGCGAGATTTCAAAGTCACCTGTGATGGATCCACATCATAGACGCCAACCTCGGAAGCCATTACCAAAATATTATCTTTGGTTATGTAGAAACGCGATGGACGCAGCCCATTACGATCCAAGACGGCACCTATGTAGCGACCATCAGTGAATGAAATCAATGCGGGACCATCCCAAGGCTCCATGACACACGAAGCCCATTGGTAGAAGTCACGTTTCTCCTGCGGCATTGTCTTGTCGTTTTGCCACGCCTCGGGTACCATAGTCATTACCGACTCGGGCAACGTACGACTACTGGCTGCCGTCAAGAATTCCAGAACGCAATCAAACGAACCGGAATCAGAGAGATTAGGTTCGACCACGGGATATAGTTTTTTCAAATCATCGCCGAACAATTCACTCTGCATGACACCCTCACGAGCCTTCATTAGATTGACATTGCCACGCAAAGTGTTAATCTCACCATTGTGGGCCAAGACTCGCAATGGATGTGCTCTCTCCCACGAGGGGAATGTATTCGTGGAGAAACGTGTATGTACCAATGCCAGATAGGTTTCAAATTGTGGATCTTGTAGATCCGTATAGTAGTTCCAAAGTTGATCGGAAGTGAAGAGACCCTTGTAGACAATCGTCTTCGAGGACATCGAACAAATATAGAAGCGACGACCTTCCTTGGCCAACTCGTGGCTGGCACGTTTCCGCAGAACGAAAACCTGACGTTTGAATGTGTCATCATCCATGCCAGCTGGACGTACGACAAACACTTGCCGTGAAAGCGGTTCCGAACTACGAGCCACTTTACCGATAGCATTCTGATTGGAGGGAACAGTGCGCCAGGACAACACTTCTAAACCCACATTCTTGGCCAATTCATTGAACTCTTTCTCAGCATCATTGTGAGTCTTTTCGTCTAGGTAGAAAATACCGGTGGCATATTCACCTAGAGCGGGTAGTTTAATACCTTCAGAAGACCTGGAAGATAAAGAGAGAAGTGAAGGATACATTAATAACGGGTTTATTTGGTTTCATGATTACTCTATGTACAGTATATTTTAATATTCACCCTTATCGGGAATAAAATTCCATGCGGAATTTGTTCCCTTTTCAATGTGCAATTTAGGGAACAAATTCCGTGTGGAATTTTATTCCCGATAAGGGTGATTTTTTTGTAATTTGGCGGTTGCGTTCACAAAAATTGTCGATATGTTTATTTGATCGTCCTAAAAATCTAAGACAAGATCCAAGCATATCCCTCTGTGCTTTCATCTCTTGGAATCACGCTACAGTCCGCTATATTAAAGCTGGTGGAACATTTCTTATAAATTTGAGTTATTCGGGATTGAAAATGTCTTATATCGGTTCATGTTTCGAAAAGCCTCCCTATAAGTATACACTTGTTCGTAACATGAAATGGAGATGTTATATACCCGTGGTAGTATACCGATCGACTTGGAATCACTTTTTAGATTTAAGGATGTCCATCTGTCTGCGATTTATAAAAGTACAGGTCGCAATATATGTCTGATCTCAATGAAATTTTGAAATATATTTCCTTTGGCCCAAGAACGATCTCTATTGAAATTGGTGAAAGTCGGTTCAGATCTCATAGATATAGTCACCATAAATATTACCTTATATCCTATAAATATAGCAGCTACAATTCCTTCCGATATTCAGGAAATTTTGTGAATGGTGTCTTACTTATCTAGTAAACAATATTGGTTCAGATTTATATATAGCCCCCATGTACGAGTACAAATATGTCTATCTAAGGGCTAAAAAGCTGTAGTTCACATCCGATCCGATAGATGTATATCCTACGGGAAATTGAACCCGTGCAATCGGTCGCGTAATATGTCCATTATGAACAGGGATCGATTCGCAGACTGCCTCTTTTATATGAAAACGAACCGTAACATTAGCATGTCTTTGTCATTGAAGGTGGCGAGTTTCCACCTTGTGACGTGCTGGTGTAAAAGAATACCTACAGTACCTGACCATTCATGTCAGACAGCATAAGACACATTGAAACCAAATTAAATGTTTACTATTTAATCGTTAAACATGGAAAACTGGTACAAACTGAACATCTGCTAAGGAGTGGATAATTCAGCTAATCCTCTACTAATCTTAAATAACCCAACAGGTCGTCTACAAATACGTAGATAACAGGTCGTCTACTAAAGAGTAGATAACCCAATGTATCGTCAACTAAGGAGTAGATGACCCAACTAGCCGTCTACTAAGGCGTAGATAACCCAATTTGTCGTCAACTAAGGTATAGATAACTTAAGTGGCCCTTTACTAAATAGTAGATAACCCAACTTGTTGTCTACTAAGGATTATAAAATCCAACTGACCGCCTACTAAGGAGAAGTAACTCAACGAAAGGAGTCTACTAAGACATAGGTAACCCAATGGCCACCTACTACTAAGGAGTGAATAACCGAACTAGCAGCTACTAAAGAGTAGATTACCCAATTTATCGTCATCTAAGGAGTAGATAACCAAACTGACCCTCTATTAAGGAGTAGATAACCCAACTATATTAAGCATTAGATAAACCAATTTGTCGTCAACTAAGGTATAGATAACTTAATTATACCTTACTAAATATTAGATAACCCAACATGTTGTCTACTAAGGATTATAAAACCCATCTGGTCGCATACTAAGGAGTAGATAACATAACTGGTCGTCCACAAAAGAGTAGATAACCTAATGTGTCGTCAACTAAGGAGTAGATAACCTAACTGACCGTCTACTAAGGCCTAGATAACCCACTGGCCGCCTAATAAGGAGTAGAAGACCCAACTATCCGGATGCTAAGGAGTATATAACTCAACTGGCCGCCCAATAAAGAGTAGATAACCCAACTGGTCGTCTACAAAAGAGTAGATAACCCAATGTGTCATCAAGTAAGGTGTAGATTAGCCAACTAGCCGGCTGCTAAGGAGTAGATAACCCAAGTGGTTGTCCCCTAACGAGTAGATAGCCAAATTTGTCGTTATCTAAGGCGTATATTACCAAACTGGCCCTCTACTAAGGTGTAGATAACCAAACTGGCCCCCTACTAAGGAGTACATAACCGAAGTGGTCCTCTGCTAGGGAGTAGATAACTCAACTTAACGTACACTAATGGGTATATAAGGACCAGTTGCTTGTCTTATCGTGTATAAACTATTTCAGATTTTGCATCTATTGCGAAAATTTATCAAAGTTAAAATCACTCAGAATTAATTAAAATGTAAAAGAAAATATTTGCCATAAACAAATGTAAGCAAAACAGATAGGATAGGCCATTCATGTGCCTGCCTGTCTTCGTGCTGTCAACCAAGACCAATCTTTATCATTTGCAAACATATGCCGCAGATTTGTGCTGTGACGTAAATTATGACGATAATTCAATTAAATTAGTAACACGACTACTATTCCGATGCAATTCAATTCCATCAATTATACTGCTGTCATATTCGATATTGTGATACGTAGCATCAATATTGCGACTCGCCAGTATTGATTGCATGACACTTTGCCACTCTGATGAATGCAATTCAATTCATTCTAGATTCACGCCCAACTGGCAAAGTAAACAGATCTGCTGTCCAACTCTTGCCGCCGCTGCTACATGGGGGGTGATGTATGTATGGAAAGAATCGTCGTCAGCTAATTACGTCTCAGTATGACTTATCAATTACTTGTATTGAATTAAGTTGAAACTGCACTCGAAGTACGTATGTGTGAATGAATACGTTTGCACGAAGTGCTTGATGTGCATGGAACACGTTTGTAGGTTCCTTGAACTTGTCCGTCCGTCCGTGGGGGAAGGGTATATGTTTTGAAGTGATTGCATAAAATATAACACGCGTAATATCCCCTACCTAATGCATTTTTTCATTAAGAAAGTTGACAAACTTTGTTGATTGGAGGCGAGAGAGTGGAGCAGATGTTTATTCTGACATTAAACTGGGCAGTATTGAATTATGATGGGAGGAAGTGTTATTAAAATCGTCCAATTAATATTAGTGTTTCTTTCTCCAAACTTGTTTAATTAATTACAGAAGTCAGGAATTGGATAATTTTTAATCTGATAAATTTAAGAAAGATCTGGAAAGAAATGAACAGTCTATATCGCTTAGAATCAAACTCGGAAATATGTAAATATGTTTCGGGCTATAGGAAACTGTGAACCTTTTTTTCGAATTTGGAAACATACATATATTTCTGGTTCAGAAAACAGTTACCTGTCAAATTTTGTAAAGATCTGGGTTTATAGGGTTTTCCAACAAGAGGTGTTATTTTGGTATTCAAAGAAAAAATGTCATTTTTTCAGATAAATGATCGTATGTTTATTTCATAATAAAGAGGAAGGTTTGCCGTTAATAATGAAAAACAACATCAGCCACATGGCCACCACGACCACGCTAACAGTACCATATCCTTTTCATGAAATTTTCCATAACCAAATCGCAAGGTGGCTGCCCTATGTCCAATAACAATAACTCTTGGATTTTCCGAGCCCCAGATGCGACAATTTTGCTTGTTGACGTAGCCACCGAGGTGGAAATGGGCCTTATCAGTCAAGATGATTTTGTATCGATCGTATCGTTTTTTTTGTTTGATCGTTTTGTATCGTTCGATGATCGTGTATCGTTCCATTTTTAGTAATGGCGTAGTTTCTACTTGTCAAATGTCAAAGTATAAAAGCAGGTACCGAAATACAAGGTGATTCAAAATAACACCTCTTGTTGGAAAACCCTCTATTAGTACCTCACGGGAAATGAAGTGCCTATTAACCTGAGTTCACTGATCCCAGTACTGGTTAAATTGGGATCTATCATTGATATGATCACGTAGGATATACCTGGTATCAGTTAATTAGGGTTAAATTCACCAAGCAATATTGCTGGGTGTGGATGACATCATCATACGATTGCAACAGATAAATCTGCTTCTTAGTAGACAACATCAGTATACGACAAGTTAGTCATCTAATCCCTAGTAGAGGGCCAGTTGGGTTATGTACAACATGGAAAAATGCCAGTTTGTTTATTTAGTAGACGTCCAGTTAAGTTATCTACTCCTTAGTAGACAACAAGTTGGGTTATCTACTCTTTGTTGAAGGAAGATTTTGGTTATCTACGCCTTTGATGACGACAAATTGGGTTATCTACGCCTTAGATGGCGAAAATTTGTGTTGTCTACTCCTTAGTAGACGATCAGTTGGGTTATCTACTCCTTAGGAGATGACCGGTTGGGTTATCGATTCCTTAGTAGGCGTTCAGTTGAGGTTAGTACTTCTTACCATCCGTCTAGTTGGGTTATCCACTCCTTAGTTGGCGACCAGTTAGGTTATCTACGACTTTGTAGATGGCTAGTTGGGTTATCTACTCCTTACATTGATACGTTGGGTTATCTACGCCTTAGCTGACGGCTAGTTGGGTCATCAATTCCTTTGTAGACGAGCAGTTGGGTTATCTATTCCTTTGTATGTAGACGACAAGTTGGCTTATCTCTTCTTAGTAGGAGGTCATTTGGATTATCTAACCCTAAGTTGACAACAATCTGGGTTATCTACTGTTCATTAGAGGGCGAATTTGGTTATCTACGCCTTAGATGACGACAAATTTGGTTATCTATTCCTTAGTAGACGATTAGTTGAATTACGAGGGTTGCTATATATATGGATGGCGCCGGGAACACTAAGTGTTGCCTTGCGCCATCTGACATTTCCATTGGAAAGTTTGACATTTTTTAGCATAAACGTACTCATAACGTTTTGACGTACGACCACCATTTGTGTTGTTTACAGGGACTTGAAAAAATCAATTTGGTAAAAAAAATGGAATTAACTCGTGAACATTTTCGCGCGATCATTTTTCACAACTTTCGACGTGGATTATCACGACAAGAGTGCATCGATAACTTAAATCTTTGTATGGCGATGAAGCACCATCCTATAGCACTGCGAAAAACTGGTTTAATGAATTCAATCGTGGCCGACGCTCGCTCAAAGGCGAAGGTCGTCCAAAAACGGCCGTTGTGCCAGAGAACATTGATACAATCGCTCAAGAAAAGGCTCGCAAAGAAATTTTGAAAAAATACGATCGCGGGGCTTCGAAAGACGTTTATAAGATCGTCATAGGTGACGAATCTTGGGTCTATGCGTATGAGCCCGAAACAAAACAGCAATCGACCGTGTGGGTCTTCGAAGACGAGCCAAATCCAACGAAAGTTGTTCGTGGAAGAAGCACTTCGAAGCAAATGGTCGCCTGTTTCTTCGGCAAAACTGGTCATGTGGCGACTGTTCCGCTTGAGCAACGCAGGACGGTCAATTCTGAGTGGTACACCACAATTTGTTTGCCTGAAGTCTTCGGAGAAATTCGAAAAACGAACAAGAGAAGACGAATCATTGTGCACCATGACAATGTGAGGTCGCACACCTCGGCTCAAACCAGCGCCTTTTTGACCGGCCAAAACGTCGAATTGATGGGTAATCCGCCGTACAGCCCTGACTTGGCACACAATGACTTCTTTTTACTCCCGCACATCAAGAACAAAATACGTGGTCAACGATTTTCGTCGCCAGAAGATGCTGTTGAAGCGTTCAAAAACCATGTTTTGGAGGTGTCTCAATCGGAGTGGAAAAAGTTCTTCGACAATTGGTTTGAGCGCATGCAAAAGTGTATAAATCATGCAGGAGAATACTTTGAAAAACAATAAAACCATTTTTGATCATAAATATTCGCATTTTCATTATTAGGCCAGAAATATATATAGCAGCCCTTGTATCTACTCCTTAGTTGCTGATCAGTTGGTACCAGCTTTCGAAGTTCAACTATTTTGTATGTTTTCTGACATTGAAGGTTCAGGTGCAGATGGTATTATTTTAGATCAATACATGGATATGCCACAAGGTGGAAATTCACCATCTCCAATGACAAAGACATGTTAAAAGTCTACCGGTTTTTTCTTATAAAAGAGTCAACGTGCGGATCGATCCCCGTTCTTAATGGAACTATCACGCGTATGATAATGCACCAGTCAAATTTCCCGTAGTGTAGGTACTCAAAGAGAACTTAAAAACAAAATGCTGTGGATCGTTCTAATAATTAAAAATTCACATTCTTGAACTGCTATAATCAGTAATAATATTTGGCAAAAACGTCGGAAAATCCCTTACCGATCTTGTCGTAATTACTATCCAATAGGTGTAAATATAGTGCAAGTTTTATCCCGATCAGAAGACTTCGCTTTTAAAAATTGATTTACATGACATGAAATCCTCCATATATCAATAGCTTTTTTGGTACATATCAGCATTGTCTTCATTTCAAGAATAAAAGATGTTTTTTAATAATATTCTCAGTCAGATATAAATGATTCGTTTAAATTTAATATGCTAGTGCGAATAATGTTTTGTTTTATGTTAACCGCAGATTTTTTGCAATCTTTTAAGAATTTATTACAAAAATTTAGCTGTAATAGCAGACAAATTGCTTAAGTGCAATCAACATAGTTTTCTTATAAATAATGCGATTTTTTTATTTGTTTAACATATTAAATAAACAGTTTTTTATTGTGCAAAACCACAAAGGGAATTAGTGAGAATCAGTTTATTTATTGACTTGTACTTGGAAAATGAACTAATTTAAATAATTTAACTTTGAAAAACGTACCTGTTTAACAAGACTTTCTCGTTTATAAACTTTTCCTCTATATGTGGATTTTATTTATCCCCCTTTGCATTGAAAAAGCAATATTTATAGCGGGAAACAGTGATGCCAACTTTTTCCGAAGCAAAAGCGTAATGAAAAATTTAAAAAGCGTAAAAAGGCACTAAACTTCCTTATTGCTTTTGTCGGGAGAGACGACAAAATTATATCCGCCCCCAGAGCAGAATAAAAAGAAATATGTTTTGTCGATTGTATCAAAGTTGTTTTCTTAATGAGAATAATAGGCATGTTTTCGTTACAAGCTAGCACTTTGCAACGAAAACAACTGACTTCCACTAACTGGCACATAAGCAATAAGTGGCGGATTTTCACTATCTGGTAGCAATGGTGTCATGAGTTGCGAAGAAAGAACAGTGCGAAACAGACAAAAAATTCGTGAAAAGTGTTTATAAAACATATATTTACTATTCTATGTTCAATTGTTTACACTCTTTTTGCAAATATTAAAATAATTTCCCATTTTTGCTCTTCTTCTTCCCGTTAATTCACAATAATTGATAAAATCTCTCCAAAAATGGGATGCCATATTGCTAAATATAGGGTGCCCAATCTGGCAACATCATACTCGATTAAGACATGAACACAAGCACCAAACTTCATCGGGAACTAATAGTGCTTAAAAGTGCTTAGCTCGCACTTGTGGTGTAACGAAAACACGCCTAATATGTAAAAAAAAATTATTTTATGGCGCTTAGATTTAAAATATAGATATAGAAATATACAGGGGACATACCTAAATCTGTACCTATTTTCCCCAAATTTTTCAACGATAGTTGAAAAATTTAAAGCGTCTGCATTAAACACTGGGAAATATACTCGTATGTTGTGGAGTCTATATCTGAATCTGAAAGAATTTTCTTTAAATTTGATGTGTCCATTTCTGGTTGGAGGAACCGTTATATACTAAACTGTAGGTACTTGTAGATCTGCAACGGGTATTCTATGGCGCTTAGACCCAAAATTGGTATAGCAGTATATATGACGGATATATCTAAACCTGCCATAAATTTCATAAAATTTTCACAGAGTTTATTATTGGCTCCATCAACTTTTCTATGCCAAATTTCGTAAAGATTTGATGCAAATTGTGGCGTATGATGGCAAATCTTGAAGTACATACATATGGTGTAGCAAATTAGTCTAATATCTTTATGTTACCAGATTTGTTCTGACAAATGTACGAAAAGCGTCAAAAGCACTAACGAAAAATGTGAAAAGCGTACAGTTAGTGCTTTTTTTTCATTTGGCACTAACTGACAACTTTTCGCGTATTGAGTGGTCTGAAAAGCACTAAATCTAGTGCGAAAAGCACTAAGTTGGCATCCCTGGCGAGAAAAGGTGCATTTCAACACTCAATCAAAATTGATTTTCTAAATCGAAATGCAGGCATTCAGTTGAGAGAAAATAATAACCACAAAGCCAAAAATTAGCACAATTTTGCAATAAGTTGTTACAATATTTCAAGGTTATTGGAATTGTTTTTGCTATTTATAAATAAACTTAAATAGAAACAAATGGCAGACTGACTTGACTGACCGCCTCTGTCTGTAATGAACTTGAATTGAGAGAAATTGTTCGTGTATATAATTATTGTAAAATAAATAAAAATACTAATTAGACAAGTAAGTCAGTAAGCACATACATATGTATGTCGCCAAATATAATACATTTGCGTTACTCGTATATATTTGTCAAGATTGTCTTAAAAAGCATCGTTGCAATTGTAAAATACTGCGCCGCCGCCGACGTCTATTATCGGACGCTGGCGCTGTAAATTGGATGAATAAACTCGTCTGAGTTTAAGAATATAATTAGCTAGCATTTTGCAATAATTATACTTTAAATGAGTTTTTCGTACATCACTAATTGACAAAAGTTGTTTGCGTTCTCTTGTCATGTGTGTGTTGTGTGTGATTTTGGAAAGGTTAAGTAAGTGTAATTTGTTTAAACATTTTACTGCAATTTTAGAGTGTACGGTTCAGGGTAGAATTTTAGCTCATTTTTTGATGAGATGATTTTATTTCACATGCTTCCACTAACAAAAAAATTGAAAAAAGTAAGAAATTTTCAGTCGAGTAAAACGTCTAAGGTATACCATCACTTTTTGAGTAATATTCCTAAGGGAAATTGGAGCGGTATAAAACCAAACGCGTGATAGATCGATTAAGAACAGGGATCGGTCCGCAGATTGTCCAGTTTATATAAAAACAACCAGTAACTTTAACATGACATTGTCATTGGAGGTGGTGAATTACCACCTTGTGACATGTCCTACTTCTGATATAAATGAATACCCAAAGTACAGGGTTTTCTAACAAGAGGTGCTATTTTGAATCACCTGGTATTTCGGTAGCTGTCACTTTTGAAACTTTTATTCTTTGACATTTGACAAGTAGAAACTACGCCATTACAAAAATGGAACGATACGCGATCATCGAATGATACAAAACGATCGAACAAAACAACGATACGAACGATACAAAATCACCTTGACTGATGAGGCCCAATTCCTCCTCGGTGGCAACGTCAACAAGCAAAATTGTCACATCAGGGGTCGGAGTTGGATGGTATTGATCTGGAAACCGTTTATTTTCAACAAGACGGCGCTACGTGCCACACAAGCAACGAAACCATTGCTTTATTACGGGAAAAGTTTCCGGACCGTGTTATCTCTCGAAGAGGTGATTGCAATTGGCCACCAAGATGTTGTGATTTAACACCTTGCGACTTCTTCCTTTGGGGCCACGTGAAATATAAGGTCTACGCCAACAGCCCAGCGTCGATTCAAGACCTCAAAGATAGAATACGTGAGGCTATCGAGGACATAGGGCAGTCACTTTGCGATTTGGTTATGGAAAATTTCATGAAAACGATATGGTCCTGTAAGCGTGGTCGTGGTAGCCATTTGGCTGATGTTGTTTTTCATTATTAACGGCATACCTTCCTCTTTATTATGAAATAAACATCCGATCATTTATCTCAAAAAATTGAATTTTTCTTTGAATACCAAAATAACACCTCTTGTTGGAAAACCCTTTACTTGGCCCCTCGATGTCAGATACATCATAGTCATTTAACTTTAAAAAACTGGTACCAACGGATCCTCTACTAAGAAGTAGATAACTTAATTTATTGGCCCCTGGGGTGTGATACCCAACTAATTGTCCCCGAGGTTTAGATAACCCAACTGGTCGACTATCGAGGAGTAGATAACATGTCGTCTACTAAAGAGTAGATAACTCAACGGCTCCTCTACTAAGGAGTAGAAAACTTAACTAATTGCCACACTGAGGTGTAGAAAACCCAACTAATTGTCCCCGAAGTTTAGATTACCCAACTGTTCGCCTACAGAGGAGTAGATAATCTAACTGGTCGACTACTAAGGAGTAGATAACCCAACTGACCACCTTCTT
Source organism: Eudasyphora cyanicolor (assembly GCA_963930755.1). Lineage (NCBI taxonomy): Eukaryota > Metazoa > Arthropoda > Insecta > Diptera > Muscidae > Eudasyphora > Eudasyphora cyanicolor. The sequence goes on from OZ005735.1 coordinate 241,422,233, forward strand.
AGGAGTAGAAAGCCAAGCTGTATCTCTACTAAGGAGTATATATCCCAACTGGGCTCATATTAAGCAGTAGATAAACCAACTGATATTTTATAAATATTAGATAATACAACCGGTCTTCTTTAGGCAGTAGATAACCCAACTGACCGCCTTCTTAAGAGTAGAAACCCCAACTGAATATCTACTGACCGCCTTCGTAGGAGTAGAACACTAAACTGTATCTCTACTAAGAAGTAAATAACTCAACTGGTCCTCTACTAAGGAGTAAATAACCCAACTGGTCCTCTACTAAGGAGTAGATAACCCAACTGAACCCCTACTAAGGAGTAGATAACCCAACTGGGCGTCTATTAAGCACTAGATACCAGCTGCTATTTTATAAGTAGTAGATAACACAATCGGTCTTCTACCAAGGTACATAACCCAACTGTCCGAAAACTAAGAATAAGATAACCGAACTGGATGCATACTAAGTAATAGATAAATCAACATGCATTTTATAAGTAGTAGTACTAACGGGTTAGATTTCCTAAATGGTCATCTTATAAGTAGATAAAGAAACTTGTCGTATACTACGGACTAGATGCAATCGCAATCGAATTTAACCTTGATCATTTAACCATACACGCTGAAAAAAAATCGCTTTTGTAGTATATTGTCCCAAACATATTCGGCTTGAAACTTATATAACTTTAGGATACACTCTAAACATATAATATTTGGTACACACAAAAATTATATATTTGTGAAGATGTTGTTCTAAACAAATCTTTGTTTACATCCCAATGTGTTTATTTTGGACTATTTTTTCCGAAACAAATGTTTATTTTCATTTAAGTATTCAGAAAATATCTAAATTGTGTTAAATTTTTCAGTAATTCAAAGTTAATTTTTTCAAAAATTTTAACGTCTTAAATATAAAAAATAATAATAATTGAAATCATATAATCTTGGATCGAAATATATACTTGGAGGATTGACAACCAATGATGGCTTGGAATACTCAAAAATTTTAAATGGTTGGTTTAAAACAAGATATTGCTGCATTTGGTATCATAACTGGGAGGTTCAAACCAAAAAAAATTAAATTTAAATTCGAAAAATTCAACAAAAGTTTCGAAAATATTTTTTAAATAAAATATATTTGGAGAAATTCCTAAACAATGATTTTATTTGTATTCAAATACATATTTTATTTGAGAAATTTAGTTTGCAAATATTATATGTTGTAACATATTAATATACGAGTTCCAAATATATTTTATTGATTTTCAAATAAAATTTATTTGCTCAGAAATATATAATATAGCTGGACCCGGTCCACTTCGTTGCCCCAGATTTCAGATTTCTGATCCCGTCCATTTTTGGACTAATAACGTAGACTGCCGCCAAATACATATACAAAAAACTCAGCAATCTCTCTAACAAATTTCTCAAGATATATCAATTTCAAAACATGGCTCATGTGGGCGGGGTCACTACCATTGGTCCAATCCCTCCAATTTTTTTACCAATCACGTAGCCTGTCACCAGATAAATATACACAAAATTACAGCAATCTCGCTAACAAATTGTGCTAGATATCTCAATTTAAAAATGTTACCTATATAGGCGGGGCCAAGCCCATTGGTGCGAACTCGCCCATTTTTCGATCCCGTCCATTCTTCGACAAATAACCTAAACTGCCACCCGATACATATACACAAAATTACAGCACTCTCACTAAAAAATTGCTCATGATATCTAAATTCCAAAATTTGTCTTATATGAGCGGGGCCACGCCCATTAGTCCGATCCCGCCCATTTTTGGACCAGTCACGTAGACTGCCACCAGATATGTATAGACAAAATTGCAGCACTCTCGCTAAAAAATTGCTCAAGATATCCCAATTCCAAAATTAGCCTTATATGGGCGGGGCCACGCCCATTTTTGGACCAATCACGTAGAATTCCACCAGATACATATACACAAAATTACAGCACTCTCGCTAATAAATTGTGCAAGATATCTCAATTTTAAAATTTTGCTTATATGGGCGGGGCCACACCCATTGGGCCGATCCCGCCCATTTTTGGACCAATTACACAGTCTTGTACCAGATACATATACGCAAAATTTCAGCGTTCTCTTTTACAAATTGTGTAAGATATCTCGATTTCAATATTTGGCTTATATAGACGGGGCCACGCCCATTGCTCCGATCGCGCCCTTTATTAGACCAAACACGTGGACTGCTACCAGATACATGTAAACAAAATTAAACGCTCTTGCTAAAAAATTGTGCAAGATATCTCAATTTAAAATTGTGTCTTACATGGGCGGGGCCACGCCCATTGGTCCGATTCCGCCCACTTTTGGTTCAGTCCCGTAGACTGCCACCAGATACATATGCACAAAATTACAGTACTCTCGCTAACAAATTGTGGAAGATATCTCCATTTCAAAATTCGGGCGAGGCCACGCCCATTGGTCCGATCCCGCCCACTTTTGGACCAATCACGTAGACTACCACCAGATACATATGCACCAAATTACAGCACTCTCGCTAACAAATTGTGTAAGATATCGCAATTTAAAAATGTGTCTTATGTGGGCGTGGCCACGCCCATTGGTCCAATCCCGCCCTTTTTTGGACCAATCCCGTAGACTACCACCAGATACATATGCACCAAAGTACAACACTCTCGCTAACAAATTGTGTAAGATATCTCAATTCCATAATTTGGCTTATATGGGCGGGGCCACGCCCCTTGGTCCGATCACGCCCATTTTTGGACCAATCACGTAGACTGCCACCAGATACATATGTACAAAATTACAGCACTCTCGCTAACAAATTGTGCAAGATATCTCAATTTTAAAATTTGTCTTATGTGGGCGGGGCCACGCCCACTTGATATATCGAAAATTCAAGTACCCTATTTTCACCACGCCCCACATATGTACATTCTGTGAAAATTTCAAGAAGATCGGTCCAGCCGTTTAGACGTCTATTCGGTACAAACAAACCAACAAACAAACAAACAAACACACATTCTTCTTTATATATATAGATTTAAAAATTAGTGTTCCAAATATATTTTCTTTCTATTCAAACATATCAAAAAAGGCGATTTTGCCCCGTGTATGTGTGGGTGTCAGAAAGGTTTACCCTTTATGAGAATATATATTTAATCCTTAAAATACCACTGGAGCAGAGGGCGCTTTATGAGAGTATGAAAACATTTAGATGATTCCTTTTGAAGTTATGGAGAACTAGGAAATACTTCGATATGTTGCAAATGATATATACACTCCCCTGCTTAATTAAGTGCATAACAAGTAAATAAAGGCTGAAGTTGGGGGGTGCCCTCTACATTAGAGTAGAATAAGGTAGAATATTGTCACACGGGGGGAAATCGTCATTTTTGATATGTTTGAATTGAAAAAAGATGTATTTGGAAACAAAATTTTTAAATAATATATATTTGTGAACAAATAAATTGTATTTAAAAAACAAGAAATGTTGTTTGGAACGCATATATTAATATATTAGAACAAAATATATTTGCGAACTGACTTTCACAAATAAAACATGTGTTTATACACAAACAAAGTTATTGTTAAAGAAGTTTTCCAATTATATTTTATTTAAAAAAAGATTTTTAAAAATTAGCTGACTTTCGATTTTAAGTTGAAATTTTTCCTAGATTTCCTGTTATACTTTACAGTTAAAAATTTCATAAGTAGCTTTACATTTGGTTTTGGAGCGCTAATTTTAATTTATAAATTTATTTTACAAACATATTAAATTTCTATAAAATTGCACTTTTAATATCTGAAAAACAGAAAACATACCTTAAAATGAAGGCATTGATGCATTGCCAAAATACTTAAATACAAAATATTCTTTGTTTCGGAAATATTAGTTCCAATTACAAATATATTTGGATGAAAACATACTCTTGTTTAGAAAAACATCCTCCCAAATATATAATGTATTTGTGTGTATCAAATATTATGTATTTGGAGTGTACCCTAAATATATGTATGTTTCCAGCTGAATATGTTTGGGACAATATACTACAGGAGCGATTTTTTTTCAGCGTGCATATTTATTCGATGTTGGGTTTCTAACAACACTTAGATGCCATATCTTCAAAATTGGCTTTTCATATTTCTGGGTAAGAAAACCGATATCTGCCAAATTTTATAAAGATCTGTTGAGAAATGAAGTTTGTAAAGTATAGCACTTAGATGCTAAATCATGGATGCCACATCTACGATTCTCTTAAAATTTCACAGACCTCATTCTTGGATTAATAAAACTAATATATGACAAATTTTAAAAAGATCTGTTGAATTTTTGATTTTTAAATTTTGAGCAAAATCAATATTCGATAACAAAGCGAGATATTAATAACATGACACTTAAAGTTTCTTCTTTTATTGGATATCAACTCTCCTCCGAAATTTTAATATTAGTGGAATTAAAAATTTTTTGTTTAATAAATAAATCAGCAAAACATTTAAAGAATTTTTCCGCCCAAAATTTCAAGTTCATTTTCTTTAAATAGTTCACCATTAAAATAAAATATCTTTGTAAAATGTATATCTACATGACAAATAGAAAAATGCCCCCTCCTTCCATTCTGCTTTCGAAAACCAACCAAATATTTGCTGCTTCGAGGTTTTGTTGTTTTTCTTCTTTCATATTTTGTTTCTCACAAAACTATTTCAATAGCCATAAAAATAATGGTTTTTTCTTATTGAATTGGACGAATGCCAAAAAGTTTTAACGTAAAATTTAAAACACAAAAAAAATTGCATGCAAATGTCATAAACCTGTGCTGCCCAATCATTTCAAATCTACGTCATATTGTGAATGAATGAATGTTCGTTTGTTCGGTCGATACTCGTCGTCGTCTGTCGTCGTATCAATAAAATAACTAATGTTTGATCAATAATTCAATTTAGGCTAGATACCTATATTATATATGGCGGGGCGGGCATACTTACAATGCTTTGGCATATAAATCATGAGGAATAGAAGCCATAACACCGGCGCCATCGCCAGTGTCATTGTCACAGGCGCAAGCACCGCGATGATTCATCCGTTCTGACAAGGTCTGGGCATCACGAAGAATCTATAAAAGTAAATAAAAGATATGGAATTTTTTAATAAGTATTTGGCATTAATATGAGAAAAAAGACCAAAAATTCTATGACGTCTTAATTGTACAGGCGGGGCAAAATAATACTCGGGTAATATTAAAATTGTTACTAGTACATCTTTAGATAAAGTTTCCTTGAGAACAGAAACCAATTTTTTTATTTTTAATAAAGTGGCGGCCAATTTACATGATGACATTCGTTTGCCTCACCTTTTATTTATTAAATTTTTGGATTTTCCCAAAACGACAACCCAAATTTAATTTAAAAGAATTTCACTTGTTTACAAAATCTTGTCGAAGGGATGTGCATAATATGTTCCGTTGGTGCCCTAACAACGAAAACAATTTTAAAAAAATGTTTGATAGAAATTTTTTTAAACAAAATTGTTTTTAAAATTCCTATTTTCTTGGTAGGTGCCTTTAGTATTTGGACCATATTTTTTGTATAAGCTCGATAAAGCCGGGCTACCCTTTAAATTAAAGGAAATTATGAGGGATACAGATGTTTAAAATATTACTTTCCCGTAGATACCGATGTTTAGCAAATGTCGTTAAAACAATTAGAAAAAATTGATTTAAAAAAATCACTTTTTGATGGCATGAAAAAAAAACTGAAAAAATAGAACAAAAGCGCCAAAAGTGTGTTTGTTCAAATTTTTGAAAGCTATCATCCTAACGAAGAAAACAATACCAAATTAAGAAAATCTGTGGATAAATGTAGAAATTTTATCCTTTTTGGTAGAAGTAAGAGAATTGCCACAAAATCTTGACCTAGGAGGGCCCAAAAATAGATGATGTCGGAAATCCGCTTTGTAACAATGTCCGTCCGTCCGTCTATTATTTTTTATGGGGCTATGCTAAGACTCATGTCTATAGGGACAAGCACGCAACGCAAATTTTGTTTGAAACATCGTACTTCATCTTTGCATGCCGATCTCGAATCCTGAAAATCCTCTTCATCGCATATTTAATTGAGTTAGAGTTTTAGAACTTCAAAATTCCCAAAAAATACGAAAAATTCTTAATTTCCGGGATATATTTGCAAAATGTTACATTATTTTTACTCCCACACTATAGAGGATAAGGGCACATAACATTTTCTATAACACTATACAACCGAGGCCTACAAACTTTGCTTTGTAGATTGATTGAGGTATACTATTTTATGAAACCAAAACAAAATTTTCTTTTATGGTAAAGTAGTTTTTCTTTAACTTTTTTCTACATTCCAATTTTCATGGAATGGACCTTTAGTGTTTGGACCATATTTGAAGTATAAGCCCGATAGTGCCGTAAATTAAAGAATATTGTGAGAGCTACCAATGTTGGGAATATCCCATTCAGGCAGAGAAAGTCGTTCAATAATTGTCGTTAAAAAATTAAAAAAAATATTAATTTTTTTTAAAAAATCGTTTTTTGCTGGCACAAAAAATCAAAACATTTTTTTTGTTCAGTTTTTTGAATGATAGCTAATAATGTCTATTTGAAAAAAATATATGGATACGAGTAAATGTATAAATATGACCCGGATATTACATGGAAATTAATTCAGGATAGAAAGGAGTCAAAAGCTTCCCTCAACTCGAGCAAAACCCGTTCGACTAAAACCAAACATCAGGAAGTATATGTATAATCGTATTAACCGAGTCATTAAACGTAATGCGAGACGCGAATGGGTCAATAGTATAGCAAATTAACTTCAAGTAGCAGCAGAAACACATCACATGAGAGACCTTTACCTCGCTGTGAACAAGTTGACAAACAGACAAACAAGCACAGCAACGCAGTTTATGGGAAAATTTGTACGCCAATATGCTGAATACATCGCGCATTCAACAACTATTTATATGCACTTGCACCTCGCACACGCAGAATCAAAATATTTCTGACTGTCCAGGAATCATTGAAATCAGCAAAGCAATCAGATCTTTAAAAAACAACAAGTCTCCTGTTCTGGATAATATTTCCCCGGAACTCCTTACAACCAACCGAATTACTAGCGCACGCTTATTGGAATCCATCATAAGGTCATTCTGGAATAATGAAACCCTTCCCGACGAAATAACATCCGGCGTAATTATAAACCCTCCCAAAAAGGGCGATCTAACCGCCAGGAAGAATTGGAGGGGAATAACTTTGCTGAGCATGGTCAACAAAGTTATTGCGAATATAATAAATTAAAGATTGTCAGAGGCAATTCTTCCGGTACTCAGAAGAGAGCAAGCTGGCTTCCGCTCCAACAAATCGTGCGTTGACCATATCAATAGCCTTAGGATTATTGTGGAGCAGTCAGCAAAATGGAGATCGCCTCTTTATCTCGTGTTCAAAGTATCGACTTCTAAAAGGCGTTTGACACCCTGAATCACTCAGCTATATGGAGCGCACTGGCATGCAAGGGTGTCCCTACAAAAATAATAAACCTGGTAAAAACATTGTATATTAATGCAACATGTCGCGTACTACATGAGAAACTGCTGAGCAAAAATATCACAATAAAAAGTTCGTCAAGGCTGTGTGTTATCACCACTCCTCTTTAACTGTGTCCTGATGTAGTGATGCAAAAGTCAACGTGTCATAGTAGGGGTATCACATGGGGCTTGCAAGGCAGATTGGAGGACTTGGATTATGCGGATGACATATGCTTGCTTAGCCACTCTTTCTCCGACATGCAGTCAAAGCTAACTCTTGTTAGTGAAACGGCAAAGTTAGTTGGATTAAAGATAAACATCCCCAAAACCAAAACACTCAGGATAAATGGTAACACTGCTCGTAAATTCAGAAGCCAGGACTCGGAAATTGATGATGTGGAATCCTTCTGCTACCTCCTCAGCATACTCGACAAATCTGGTGGCTCATCAGCAGACGATTTGGAGATCGTCCAACATTTCGAGACGTACCAAAATCAGAATTTTTAACTCCAACGTGAAATCCACATTAAAGTACGGCAGCGAAACGTGGAATGTGGCAACGCGCGATATCCAGTATCTTCAAGTATTTGTCAACAAATGCCTCCGCAGAATTATGCGAGTATTCTGGCCCTCAGTAATATCCAATGCCCAACTCTGGTCAGATACAAACCAGGTACCAGTAGAGATGGAAATAAGAAGACGCAAATGGGGCTGGCTTTGACACACTCTCCGTGAGCCACCGGACGATATCACAAAGAAAGCCATAGACTGGAACCCGCAGGGAAGCCGGCACATAGGACGACCATCACACACCTGGAAACGCCAATTCACAACCGAACTATCCAAACTACAACTACAGTGGAACGAAGTCAAACACCGCGCTCTATAAAAGCATTACACTGTACAAAGTTTCAAGAAATTGTTGATATGTTTGAATTGAAAGAAAATATATTTGGAAACAACATGTTTAAATATTATATATTTGTAATTCACATTAAATAAAAAACTTTTGAATTTCCCAAACAATATGTGTGTTTTTTTTCAAAGAAAGCGTATCACTCTTATTGAAAACCCTTTATTATATATTTGGAGTGTACTCTAAACATATGCATATTTCAAGCAGAATATGTTTGGGACAATATACTACAGGAGAGTTTTTTTTTAGCACAAGTTGAATCAAAGTTGAGCAGGAATCGAATACGGGGAAAAATCATAATTTTTGTTATATTTGAACACATATATTTGCGAACTAACATTCACAAATAAATTATGTGTTTACACACAAACAATGTTATTGTCTGAGTACTTTTCGAATATATATTTTATTTAAAAAATATTTTTAAAACTTTGCTGAGATTGCCGAATTCGATTCTGAAAAAATGTTGCCCCGTCGACGTGAAATTCTGTAAAATATTTGCACCTTTTTAGGTGGAACTGAACTTAGCTTATACATCAAAATTTCAAAATGTGTCATAGAGGTCCAGTTATCGAGAAAAGGGCAACGAAAATATTGCACTTTTTGCAGAAAAGAAATCGCCATTAATTTTTCCTAGATTGTACTTTATAGTTAAAATGTCATAAGCAACATTAGCTTTTGTTTTACGGCACTAACTTAATTTATAAATATTCCAAATTATCACTTGTCAATCCATCAATGGAATTTATCGTTACGGAAGATTATACGATTTAAATTAAAATAGAATTTTACAAAAATATAAAAATTAAAAAAGAAATTCAACTTTTAATTTCTGAGAAAAGGAAAACTTGCCTTTAAATTAGGATATCGATACATTTCCAACGTACTTAAATACAAATTTATCTTTGTTTCTGAAATATTAGGTTAGGTTGAAGAGAGGAGACGTTTAAACTTCTCATGTCCATGTCATACACTTAAGCCAGTGGTTCGGCCTGTTGTGCGCTCCTTCTGAAATATTATGTGGCAGCACCAAGACCGCCGTGTTCGAATGACAGATAATCTGGCAACATGGTAACGAACTAGAGGAGGAGAAAACAACAGCTGATTCTAAGAGAAGTTTTCGCCGTCAACGGTAGAATTTTTTAGTAATGCTTCGTAAGATTTTGTGAACTAGTTTTGTAATAATAAATAGATTTAAATAGTTGTTAAATGTAAATACGAACGTCTTTTTACTACATCGGCAACTATAATTAGTTCCGAATGAATATTACGATAGAAACATCGTTTTGTTTAGAAGAAAATCCTTCCAAACATATAATATTTGTGTGTGCCAAATTTTATATATTTTGAGTGAACCCCAAATATATATGTATGTTACAAGCGGAATATATTTGGGACAATATACTACAGAAGCGATTTTTTCAGCGTGAAGTTATAAGCCGTTAAGTTTTTGCGCAAAATGGTGCATTTGTAGAGAGGTACCAAAAGGGGCGTGGCAATAACTCCAATATTTCACGTGACTATAGGCACTATAAGTACAAAAGCATTCCACTGTACAAAATTTAAAGTATTTGTATGGACTGGAATCAAAGTTATAAGCCATTACTTTTTGTGCAAAATGCACCATTTGTATGGGAGGTACCAAAAGAAGCGTGGTACCTCGAGGTGATAGCGGCTTTTCTCAAGGTGACAGCGACTAATAAACTAATATTAAGCGTGGCATTGCGGAAGATTTCGATAAGTAGTATAGAAGTTATTAAAAAAATCAATATTTCACAAAATGTTGACCCTTTGTGGGGGAAGGAGTCGAACCAAAATGGTCTATCTTTGATCTTAGCCTGAGATACAAAAAAATATTAACACATACCAAATTTGAAGTCATTGCGTTACTCCTATCGACAGTTATCGTACGCACCAGCCAGGCGGACGGACCGACATTGCTTAAATGATTCAAAATGGCCCAAAACGGATTTCCGCCAAATATTCTTGGGGTCTCTTTCTCAATATTGAAATATAAAGGGTGGTTAAGTTGTCAATTTCAGACTAACTCAATTTGAACCATGGAAAGATACACAATCGAGCAACTCGTTAAAGTTCAAAAATCAAAATGCATTTCGTGCACTTCGTGATGTTTTTTTGATCAGCATAATCGACCAAATGTGTCCACACCTGTTCATTCTCGCCCAGTTCGTTTGGTGCGGGTTATGGGCTGGCGACGTCATCGGGCCATACTTCTTCGAAATGAGGCCGGTCAGGCAGTTACTGTGAATGGTGTTCACTATCGTGAGATGATAACGAACTTTTTATGGCCCGAACTGGAAGATATGGATGTGGACAATATGTGGTTTCCACAGGACGGTGACACTTGCCACACAGCTAACGAAACAATGGCTCTTTTGCGCAACAAATTCAATGGCCGTGTTATCTCATGTCGTGGCGATGTCAATTGGCCGCCAAGATCATGTGATTTGACACCGTTGGACTTCTTTCTTTAGGGTTATTTGAAAGAAAAGGTGTACGTCGATAAGCCAGTAACAATTCGAGAGCTAATGGATGACATAATTCGGCACATTAACGGCATAGAACCTCAATTATGCCTCAGCGTCATCGAAAATTTGGACCATCGGATGAAGGCGTGCCGCCGAGGTCACGGCGGCCATTTGGCCGATATTTTGTTCCATACATAATTGAACCATATCAATATTATCATAATAAAAAGAAGTGACAATAATTTCCTAAATAATTTGTGTTTTATTCAAAATCAACATCGGCCCTTAAAATTTAACCACCCTTTACATTTTGATGGGTTGATAACAAATGATGACTTGGAATAAATATAAACTAAACTATTGCTTTAAAACAAATGCTATTGATATTTATGTAATTTTACAATAAAAACGTATAACTTGAAATCAATGAAAAATTATATTCGAAAATCTGCAAGGTTTTGAAAATGTTTTTAAACAAAATATAGTTGCATAAATTCCTAAAGAATACTTTTATTTGTATATAAAAACACATTTTTTTGAGAAAATTAGTTTGCAAATATATTTTGTTGTTATATATAATTATGTATGTTTGCGTTTCAAATAAATTTGATTGATTTGTAAATAAAATTTATTTTCTCAGAAATATATAACATTTAAACAATTGTTTTCTAAATACATTTTCTTTCGATTCAAACATATCAAAAAAAAATAAATTTTGTCCCTTGTAGGTCTTTGAATTAACCTCTATGATTACCCAGAAAACTTTGCCCGGAAAATTCGCAGCATAGCAATACTTTTTAAGGATATTCATTGTTCGGATAGACCGAAATTTATACTTCTGACACAGAAAATCTGCTATTACGACTTCTGCAATTGTTTTTTTTTTCTTAACTGATCGGAAGAAGCTTTAGCAAAAACAGCGACAAATCAAGATCACTTGTCTTCTCCTCAATAAATCTGTTTTAAAACATCAGTCGTATATGAATGGAAAGGAAAAAAACAGCTCTCGTCAAAAGAAATTTAATTACGTCGAAATTAAATATTAATACATATATCTGTATTTTCTCTGTGCACACATGAAATCAATAATAAATAATTCAGCTTGGTATCGAATTGAGGACCTAAAGCAGATGTTTTTATATAATAATTTTTTTGAGCGGAATATTTTTTATTTGAACATTGCATTGTGTTAATAAAATTGTTGACCAGTTTTCTTTTTTCTGAACTTTTTCAGATTAATTAATTCTCCTGAAAGTACAACAAAGTCAGACACAATTGTCACGACTACGTGTTTTAATTAAAAAATAACTCAGAATTCACTCGAACATCGATGGACCTTTTATTAAATGTAAGTACTAATTGTGATTAAAACGTTATTATTATTATTATGAGAATTAAATTTGCAAGTACTGAAACAAAAATCTATTCAGAGATTGACTTGGCGTTATACTTTAAAATAAGTAATATTCATATTTAAATTTAGATAATATGTTTTAAAGGCGATGCCTTCTGATCGGGATGAAACTTGCACCAAGTTAAGTCCTATTGGACAGTAGTTATGATACAACATTTCAACGGGATCCATTAAGTACCGTCCGAGTTGGAGAGTGTTGAATTTTGAAATTTTGGTCAAACTGTCTTTTTATCCCCTCACATTAGAGAGGAGGGTATATATCATTTGCTACGAACCAAAAGTGTAACACATCGAAGGAGTGACCTAAGACCCTAAGTATGTTTGGCGGATATCCGTTTTGGGTCATTTTAAATCGAATGAGCAATGTCCGTCCGTCTGTCTGATGGCTGGTGCGCACGATAACACCCGAAAGGAGTAACCGATTGACTTCAAATTTGGTATACGGTAATATTTTCTTCTATCTCCGGCTAAGTTCGAAGATGGGCCATAGTGGTCCACTCCTTCCAGTACCTCCCCCACAAAGAGTTAACATTTAGAGAAATAGTGATTATTTATTAACTTCTATACCACTTATTTGAATCCTCTGAAATTCTACACATAGCATTAGTTTATTAATCACTATTTTCTAAAAAAAAAGGGCGACAAATGGACAATTTTGAACCAAAAGTTAATAGATTATAACTCTATTACCTGTGCATACAAAGACTTGAAATTTTGTACAGTGTAATGGGTTAATAGTACCTACAATACAGTGACAACTGGGATTTATTGCCACGCTTCTTTTTATACCTCCCACACAAATGGACCATTTTGTACCAAAAGTTACCAGCTTATAACATTAATACCAGTGCATACAAATACTTGAAATTTTGTACAGTTTAATGCTTTTATAGTACCTAGCATCCAGAGAAAAATGGGCGTTATTGGCCCGCCCCTTTGGGTACCTCCCACACAAATGCACCTTTTTGTACCAAAAGTTAACAGCTTTGCATACAAATACAAATACTTGAAATTTCGTACAGTGCAATGCTTTTATAGTACCTAGAGTCTAAAGAAAAGTGGCTGTAATTGGCACGCCCGTTTTTGTACCTCCCACACAAATGAAGCTTTTTACACCAAAAGTTAACAGCTTCTAACTTTAATGCCAGTGCATATAAATTCTTGAAATTTTGTACAGTGTAATGCTTTTATAGTATCTACAGTCCAGAGAAAAGTAACCGTTATTGGGACGCCCCTTTTGGTACCTCTAACACAAATGGATTATTTTGTACTAAAAGTAAACAGCTCTTAACTTTAATAATGTAATCTTTCAAGAACTACTTTCATATGTTTTTAAACGTTTATTTTAGCTGTAAATACGAGTATTTATATTATATTTTGCTATACTCCACCTACCTTGTGAGACCGCTTGCCATCGATGGCCACAATGAAGCCAACACCGCAGGCTTCATGCTCATTCTGTGGATCATACAATCCCTGTTTACCCGGAGCTTCCCAGGGCATTTGCTGCTTTTGTTGAGGGCGGCTATCATTTTCATTGCTTTCCGAATTACACTCGTTGATATTATACTCCTGCACTTCTTCTTCACAATCACTGGCAACTTTCAACACTTCTTCTGCGTCTTCACAACTTTCTGCTCCGGAGGAGGCAACAACGTTCTCAAATGATTCGACGACGGCGGCGATATTGTCTTCATTAGACGATTCTACGTTAGTTTCACTAAAATAACTACTATTGTCAGTTGTGGCGGCGTTGGCGTTCGCGTTGGAATTATCTACAAATTCACATCCTGATTCAATTAAATTGTCAGCAATTATTGGGGCCATTATATGCTTTTGCAATAAAACTTTAAAAACTTCTTTTTTTTGCGGTCGTTGTAGGTTTTCACTTTTATTTTCTTTCGTTTTCGTTTTTTATTGACTTTCCCCTCAAAAGTTTATAACTTTTTTTTTGATTAAATTGTTCAGGATTGTTTTGTCACTTTTATTTTCTTTTGAAATCAGTTAGTTGTCTTCTTTTGAATACTCAATCAATATTCCGTTGTATATATTTCTAATGTTGGGAAAAAGAGAATTGAAAGAAATAGGTTAGGTAGGAGATTAGCGGAAAGAAAAACAATGTGATTTTCATTTGCAAAAAAAAAAAAAAAAAAAAAAACTATTTCAAAATGCACGCTTATACAAATTAATATATTAAAAAGGAACAATCAAGAGGTTTAACTTAGAGGTTTAAATATATTTAAGAAAATATAATTCATAAACTAAATTTGTATTCATAATAAATATTATTGTTTATATTTATTAATAATATATGCATTAATATTAATTCGTATTTTAATTTTATTATTTTTTCATAAATTATTGTAATTTTTTGAAGGTATATTTTTCCAAAATCATTATTTTTTTATTTATAAAACATCACAAAACACACACGCACAGTTATTCGTTTCACAATTTCTTTACTTTTATTTTCTGTAATTTTTAATCGAACGTATTGTAACGTTTTGTTTGTTTTATTTAACCGCAGTACATCCGTCTGTTTCGAGTGAATCCCGTAGAATGAGCCAATGCTCTTCACGAGAACATGTCTATACCCCAAGCAGCGTCGTAGTCGTCAGGGGCCGTTCATTCCAAACGGTCACATCGCTGCGAGAATTTCTCTGCTTCCGTCAGAGACCCCCCCCCCCCACCCCCTTCTTAGGGCCGACCGAGTCTTCAACCCGTCAGTTGTGCAAATTTCTGCTCAACTTCGTCTGTGGTTTTTGCTTGTGAAATTTGTTCTAACGTTTTTGTTGTTGTTTTTGGCAGCGACCATAAAAATGCGTCGTTGCAATAATGTCGTCAGTCAATACGTCGTCACAGTGTTTCGAAACGGCAAAAAGGAATAAGTGCACTAAATAGGCCCAGCCAAAAATGTAGAGGTTGTAATTGAAAAATCATTTTCTATACTTCTGAATATGCATTACGAAGATGTAATTATACACTACACCACACTGTGGTACAGGGTTTTATAAGTCTATTTTGCAGATGTTAGTATCGCCTAAAATAGACCCAATATAGTTCCCTCAATATAATAACAGGCTGTAATACACTACGCATCGATTATTATAGGCTATTATTATATTTTAGGGCGACGAGGTATACCGATGGTTTCAGAATCACTAGCTAATTTGATCATGTCTGTCTGTTCATCTTAAGTTGTTCGTAAGTTGCAGGCCGCAGTTCTAGTTCGAACTTGTTGAAATTTGACATGAAGCTCATTTTCACATCAGCGATGAAGCCTATTGAAATTGGTCAAAATCGGTTCAGATTTATATAGCCCTGTACATATATATGAAATTAGGTATAGCCCTGTACATATATATGGACCTCCGATTCAAATTCGACACAATGAAGAAATGTGGACCTCGCAAAAATGACGCTAAATTTCCAAAACATCGGTTCAGATTTACATATGGCCCCCAATGTTTATTCAGATTTCGCATCTAGCACTAAAAAAGCTTCAACATATATATGGCTATATCCTATAATTATGGAACTTATCAGATTAGAGTTTCATGATCCAAGCGCTATAGCCGAACAATGAAATTTGGGAGAGTAGAGGTTCTCGATAAGTGGTCGGATACAGCAATATTAAGAACATCGGGACAGATTTAGATGTATCCCCCATATATATAAGTACTTATATTCTGAGTCTCGAGATATAGACTCCGCATTTAAGAACTTAAACCATTAAGGAAAGACAGAAAGTCGGGAGGGTCTGACTATATCATACCCTACACCTCCCTAACAATGCGCAAAGGGGCATTGTGATGATAATTTGGAATAATTGGGTTCGCTTCACTTAACAAAGTAAAGGGTTTTCCAACAAGAGGTGTTATTTTGGTATTCAAAGAAAAATTCAATTTTTTGAGATAAATGATCGGATGTTTATTTCATAATAAAGAGGAAGGTATGCCGTTAATAATGAAAAACAACATTAGCCAAATGGCCATCACGACCACGCTTGCAGGACCATATCCTTTTCATGAAATTTTCCATAACCAAATCGCAAAGGTGGCTGCCCTATGTCCTCGATAGCCTCACGAATTCTATCTTTGAGGTCTTGAATCGACGCTGGGCTGTTGGCGTAGACCTTATCTTTCACGTGGCCACAAAGAAAGAAGTCGCAAGGTGTTAAATCACAAGATCTCGGTGACCAATTGTGATCACCTCTTCGAGAAATAACACGGTCCGTAACAGAGCAATGGTTTCGTTGCTTGTGTGGCACGTAGCGCCGTATCAATACCATCCAACTCCGACCATAAAAAATCATTAATCATCTCTCGATAGCGCAATCCATTCACCGTAACTGTTGATCCAACCTTATTTTCTAAAAAGTAAGGTCCAATGACCCCGCCGGACCATAAACCGCACCAACCAGTCACACGTTGAGGATGGAGAGGCTTTTCAACAATAACTCTTGGGTTTTACGAGCCCCAGATGCGACAATTTTGCTTGTTGACGTAGCCACCGAGGTGGAAATGGGCCTCATCAGTCAAGATTTTCGAATTTTAATAATTTCAATTCGTTGTTGAATAGTGTAACGTTCCATTTTTAGTAATGGCGTAGTTTCTACTTGTCAAATGTCATGAATAAAAGCTTCAAAAGTGGCAGCTACCGAAATACCGGGTGATTCAAAATAACACCTCTTGTTGGAAAACCCTGTATAAGACGACGTCGGCCTTCTTTGCCCGTTTAAATACATAAAATACAATAGTCTGAAGTAATTTTTTATTATTTAGGATTATACCGAGAAGGATTCACATGTGGAATATTAGTATTATTTATTAGCGTATTCCATCAGGAACATAAGCTATTTACATAGAATCTCCATCTTTGTCTATCTGATGCAATGTATCTAAGTTCGTTAAATGTTTTTCCTGTTTCAGTAAAAATCGTCCGTCTCCATGTTGTCCTCGGTCTTCCGCGGTTTCTCGTTCCTTGGGGGTTCCATTCGAGAGTTGCGTGGCATATTTCATCGTATGGCTTTCGCAGAGTGTGTCCCAGCCAGCAGTATTTCCTTCGTTTAATTTGTACGTTGATATCCTCTTGTTCGGTTATTTGCAGAAGTTGTTGGTTTGATATGGTCCTTGGCCACCATATTTTAAGAATGTTGCGCAGGCATCTGTTTGTAAAAGTTTGTAGCTTTCGTTTGATCGTTTCGTTCACCGCCCAGGTTTCTGATCCGTATAGTAAAACGGATTTCACGCACGCGTTGTATATATGAATTTTAGTTTTCGGGGAAATTGAGTTGGATTTCCATATGTTTTTCAGATTAATGTGGAATATTAGTAAAGATAACTAATTTCTTTTGTTTGGGTTAAGTCCAAAATCACTGCTTCTAGCCCATCTAGACAATTTGTGTAGTCTTCTGTAAAATTTCTCTAAGTACGTTGGGGAATTTTCCAGTTACTGCGATTGCAACATCGTCCGCAACCAATCTATATGTTATAAATCATTAGTCAACGTTTCAAAATGTTCTAGACATTTTCATAGAAGGAGTTAGGCTTTCAGATACCACGTTTACCACATATGTTATGTCGAACATTATGAGGCCTATAACTGCTAAACAACTCCAATGAAGTTTTTTTTCATGATAATATTCTAGTTAAGACTAACAAAAAATATTTAAGAGTTCATTCATTGATTTTTGTCCTCTGACTTATTTTTATATTTTATTACTAACATTGGTACTTTTAGCATTAACACAATTGTACAATATCTGAGAGGGATTGCTTTAAAGAAGGGATCATTGATATTAATGAAGAAATATTTTTTGAGAAATATGAAAGACCACTTTATTTTTTGGACACACCTCGTACATCAAATATGATTTGGTTTAGTTGATGTTACTATATTTATAAATTTTTTTCCCATTTCATTCAAAAGTACTAAAAATATTTTGTAATCGAAAAAGTAAATTTTTAATGTCGTGTAGCCACTGTGTGTCTATTGTCGTAATTGTCTCTGAGATATCGATCAATACGAGTGACTAACGGCTCTTCATCACTCTTCGCCTAGTAATCTCTCATATTTTAGCAACGTGCTGTGAATGAATAGACCGACAGACGGACGTACGGACGTACCAACAGACGTATGCACGAGTACATTAAAATTACATGAAATTCATCGTATTTCAGATCTTTCTTTTTTAGACACATTTTGAAAACGCCTGAGGCGGCGCTACTTTTTGCGTTTGCTGCTTACATATGTCATGTCGTTGTAGTCGGTTAACGTTTTTATTTCTCTCAATTTCTTTTCGATAGCGTCTCGAGAATTTTTATCGGTCTGTGTTCTTTTTTTACTGCAACGTGTTTGCATTTCTGGTGTATTTAAGTAATATTTTTGCGGTCGATTTCAGTGGATTTACATACGTAAATATTTTTTCTATACTAATCATACTCGTATAGAGAGAACATGCTGTACTGCACTACATATGCAAAATATCAAGTACACAGAGGCTAATGTACATATATACATATATGTATGTATTGCCAATAAATTCCATATATTCGTCATACAGTTTAGAAGAAAATTGTAGCACAGTGATGTTAGTTTTTAGTCACGAATTTTATAGCGTCTATAATATAGCGTGATCCATTTCGAGGTTCCCTACTTTTTTAAAGAAAAAAACACAGAAAATTAAAATTGAATGGGGAATGTTTATTATCATTTGAAAGAACATTATTTGCCATTTATTTTTTGAAGATATTGTCTATCAAATGTTGGCCGCGGCTACGTCTCAGATGGTCCGTCCGTTGAGTCCAATTTTCGATGACTCGTTCGAGCATTTCGACTGGTAACTGGCGAATGACACGCGTGATGTTTTGCTCCAAGGCCTGAATCGAAGAGGGTTTGTCCGCACACAATTTTAGACTTTACATATCCCCACAGGAAAAAGTCTAACGGTGTGATATCACACGATCTTGGTGGCCAATCGACCGGCACAAAACGTGAAACTATCTGCTCACCTCAATAAATCCATTGATTGATGCTATGTGTGGGAAGCAGAGTTCTGTAGTTCGTGAACGAACTAGTTCAATTGAACGGGTCAATATACTGAACTGAAAGAACTAGTTCACTCTACTCGTTCATTTCAGCTCATTAGTTCGCGATGTTTTTTCTTCAATCATATCATTTCGTTCGTTCTCTCTTCTCAGCTGTTATGTGTTGTTTCCATTTTTATGTCATCATGAATGTATGATTCTCATCATGAATGTATGATTCTACGGGCGGCTTGGATCACCGATTACTATGTTGCTTACGATTAAACAATTCGTGTGGAAAATGCCTTCTACGTATAAGTTATACATATTAATACATAATTTTAACGTATGAGCAACATTATCATTCAATAACATCAATCATACGCCACCCCCAAAAATTTAAAACAGTTGAATTTACATACATTTGAAAAATATAGGGTTTTCCAACAAGAGGTGTTATTTTGAATCACCCGGTATTTCGGTAGCTGTCACTTTTAAAGCTTTTATTCTTTGACATTTGACAAGTAGAAACTACGCCATTACAAAAAAGGGAACTATACACGATTCAACAACGCATTGAAATTATTAAAATTCGAAAATCATCTTGACTGATGAGGCCCATTTCCACCTCGGTGACTACGTCAACAAGCTAAATAGTCGCATATGGGGCTCCTCTCCTCAACGTGTGACTGTTTGGTGCGGTTTATGGTCCGGCGGGGTCATTGGACCTTACTTTTTCGAAAATGAGGTTGGATCAACAGTTACGGTGAATGGATTGCGCTATCGAGAGATGATTATTGATTTTTTATGGTCGGAATTGGGCGACGCTACGTGCCACACAAGCAACGAAACTATTGCTCTGTTACGGGAAAAGTTTCCGGATCGTGTTATCTCTCGAAGAGGTGATCACAATTGGCCACCGAGATCTTGTGATTTAACACCTTGCGACTTCTTCCTTTGGGGCCACGTGAAAGAAAGGTCTACGCCAACAGCCCAGCGTCGATTCAAGACCTCAAAGATAGAATTCGTGAGGCTATCGAGGACATGGGGCAGCCACTTTGCGATTTGGTTATGGAAAATTTTATGAAAAGGATATGGTCCTGTAAGCGTGGTCGTGGTGGCCATTTGGCTGATGTTGTTTTTCATTATTAACGGCATACCTTTCTCTTTATTATGAAATAAACATCCGATCATTTATCTCAAAAAATGGCATTTTTCTTTGAATACCAAAATAACACCTCTTGTTGGAAAACCCTTAAATATAAAGGTAAGTGCACACGATTTGCAGATCGGACAATATTGCCAGAAAAATGGCGGAAAAATGCAACCCTGTGAATTTACAACCGTGTGAACATACAATTTTTGGTTTGCAACGTTAGCAGAAAAGTCATTGCGAGATAATTTGCAGATTGTTATATGTGCGATGTTTATGCATGTGACAACGGCGCTATTGTCAGAAAAACATTTTTTTGGCAACACTGTCTATAAAATATTTTTATTGGCAATCCTGCATATAAATATTTACAAAATATTGTAAATATATGTAATTGTATGGTTTTCTTGCAATCGTCTGAACTGTCAATTCACCTTTGCCTAACACCTGTCATTGTCCCTACATTTGCAGCACTTTAACAGGGTTGATAACGTTCTCCGATCTGACAATCGTGTATACTTAGCTTAAGTATTCCCCAAAATAATATTCCCTACTGATATTATAATTTCGCACACATCTGTGCCACAATTGTCGATACTATTTTCCATTTTGCAATAAAAATAGAAAAGAAAATAATAATAAGTAAATAATACACATACCTATGGAATTAATTTACCTAAGACGCAATTACAACAATAATTACAACCGCCAATAGAGTAAATAAATATTGCTAAAGCCAAAGGCACAACAACAACAAAACTCGTAATTGTTTATACTCGTAAATTAGGAATTCGAGTATATCGAAAGAATCGAATGACTAAAGTTGCATCAAATTACGTACATTGGAAATTAGAGAACGGGAGCGCGAATGAACGGTAGCACCCGTGGAAGACTTAAACCTAATTCGAATCGATTCGATGAGAGACTTCATTCATTTAAATGCAATTTTAAAATGGGTCGACAAATGCATTGCAATGAATTCTACGAGGCAAATATTTAAATTATTCTTGGTGCAAAAACTACTGGCTAATTACGTGTAGGAATATTCGAAATTCAACTGCTGGGAGTGCTGATGAATAGTGGGAGTAGTAGTCGTTTTAGTTTCTAAAATTAAATTACGTAAATTTTTGTAATTTGTGGGCGTTGTGCATATTTTGCCAAATTGCGACTTTCATTAGTTTTTTTAGCAAAACAAATTATTATATAATTGCTGAATGAAATACAAAACTGAATTTATGTATTTGTCACTACCAACTTATTAACAGTTGTGACCAATAATTGATTTGTAGAACTGTAAATGATTACTGCAACCATTTTACTGTTATGCCAATTAATTAATTGGTCACTGCACTTAAAATGATAGTTCTGTCTACAACAAAAAGTAGCTTGCGACTATGTCGATTGTCCCAACTGAATTGTTCTCCCAGCGTATTTATTACATTAGCAATATTTTACTGTTATGCCGAACAAACTGTAATTGTTTTGTTATTTTTTTTGACAACAAAAATTCGCTTAGCGAATCATTCTCCCTGTGTGTTTATAACTTTTTATATATGTTAAGGGTTTTATTGCCTATTTAATATTTGGTTCCAAAATCCAACAAATCTGTTGTACTCGCGTGTGTATGTATGGCCGATAAGTCATATTATAAAGTCCACTAAAATCTTATCTTTCTCTTTATTTATTTCGACCTTGCGCTTTATTTCCACAAATAGCTCCACAATAAATATCAATCATACGTCACCGTATGTGGGAAATATTGATCTTTGCACCAGATTTATATATGTGCATAGACGATTGCTAAATAAAATTTATACCCATACTTAAGAATATTATTATATTGCCCCTTTAATGCATTTAAAGCTAAAGGGGCGATTAGTTTTGAATAATACATATATTTTAAATAAACAACATAATGTGCGGAAATTAATTGCCAAGTTATTTGAATTAATTGCTGTAACTGTGTTACAAAAAAACGAGTAAGACCACAAATTTTTCAATTTTATAAACGAAAAAAAACCCATGAAACGGAAAAGAAGCACAGCATGGACCGATATAAAGGGGTTTCCAACCAGAGGTGTTATTTTGGTATTCAAAGAAAAATTCCATTTTTTGAGATAAATGATCGGATGTTTATTTCATAATAAAGATATGCCGTTAATAATGAAAAACAACATCAGCCAAATGACCACCACGACCACGCTTACAGGACCATATCCTTTTCATGAAATTTTCCATAACCAAATCGCAAAGTGGCTGCCCTATGTCCTCGATAGCCTCACGAATTCTATCTTTGAGGTATTGAATCGACGCTGGGCTGTTGGCGTAGATCTTATCTTTCACGTGGCCCCAAAGGAAGAAGTCGCAAGCTTGTGATCACCTCTTCGAGAGATAGGAAACTCTTCCCGTAACAGAGCAATGGTTTCGTTGCTTGTGTGGCACGTAGCGCCGTCTTGTTGAAAGTAAATGTTGTCCAGATCAATACCATCCAACTCCGACCACAAAAAATCATTAATCATATCTCGATAGCGCAATCCATTCACCGTAACTGTTGATCCAACCTCATTTTCGAAAAAGTAAGGTCCAATGACCCCGCCGGACCATAAACCGCACCAAACAGTCACACGTTGAGGATGGAGAGGCTTCTCAACAATAGCTCTTGGGTTTTCCGAGCCCCAGATGCGACAATTTTGCTTGTTGACGTAGCCGTAGGAAAACCCTGTATAAGATCGACCTCTACATGGCAACTACATCAAAGCATAGACCGATATGGTAAATTTGTGCAGTAGTTTAAAATAAATAAAACACTAATGTAAAATTTCAAATCAATCGACTGGAAAATGTGGACTTTATTTACTTAAATTAAAGACATGGAACGTCGGTAAATCGAATACATGTAGTCAGACAATTGTAGTTAAGACAAGTTCATGTTGTAACGGGTTTTCCAATAGGGATGATATAATTTTGAAGTGACGTTTCGGCCATTTGTAATAAATATGTCATGATCTGTCATTTGTTTTTCTTTGTATTCAGTAGTGTTTACAATTTCATCATGGAGAGATATACGCACGAACAACGTTTATTCAGTTTTAACGGGTGATTCAAGTAGATAGCCTTGTTTTGACAAATGTTTGGCATTTCATTATGGAAAGACTTGAACAACGTTTACAAATCGTTCAACTTTATTTCGAAAATTCACGTTCTGTGAGGAATGTTTTTCGTGCACTTCGCTCAACTTATGGTCAACATAATCGGCCTACTGAGCATACTACATATTCGCAACATTATCACCCATCTTGAGACCCAGCATTCATTATTGGATAATATTCGACCGAATAGACCACGTCCGGCACGCAGTGAAGAAAATGTAGCGGCCGTAGCTGAGAGTGTACACGAAGACCGTGGATAGTCGATTCGGCGCCGTTCGCAGCAACTCGGACTGACGTATGGAACGACTTGGCGCATTTTACGTCGAGATCTTAAATTGAAAGCATACAAAATACAGCTGGTGCAAGAACTGAAGCCGCCCGACCTTCCCAAGCGACATCGCTTCGCTCTATGGGCTCTTGAAAAGTTCCAAGAAGATACGACGTTTTCGAGCCAAATTTTGTTCAGCGATGAGGCCCATTTCTGGCTCAATGGGTATGTAAACTAGCAAACAAACATTCCCCATTCAATTTGAATTTCCTGTGTTTTTTCTTGAAACAAGTAGGAAACCTTGAAAATAATTTTTTGAATCAAAAATAATTTCGTTGAAATAAAGTAAATTTTAATTATTTCACTGAGAATTGTATTTGAAGACAACAAATTTCATTGATTTAGAGATGGCATTGTCTTTAGATTTACGACATTAGAAAATATTTGGGAGCGACCTCTATAGGGGACCTAGATAGTTCAGTCGATTTTGATCAACCTAGCTCTATTATTACGGACTGTAGCCTAATTTCAACAGACGGAAATGGCTAAATCATCTTAGAATTTAACGAAGATCAATATTATGTATACAGGGTGTTTTTTTACAGTTGCAGAAGTTCTAATTAAAATAAAGCAAAGAAAAATATTTTTAATATCAATTATAAACTGGCTTTATTGGATAGATAATTTTATGTCACTAATGTTTAAATATGAGTTGGGCTATATGGCTGGCACGGAAAGGCGTAATGTGGAAATCCATTTCGGTCTTATTTCTCCAATAACTCGTCGAATATTGATTTCCAGATGTTCATTGTATGTGGTTTATAGCCGTAGACTAGTGACTTTACATAACCCCAAAGAAAATAATATAGTGAGGTCAAATCACACGATCTTGGTGGCCAATTAACAGAACAATTGTGAAATTATTCGTTCTTCAAAAGTACCTTTGAGTAACTTACATAGTTGCAGCGTGTAGATTATCTTCAATCCAAATGCGACAATTTTGTTTATTGACATACCCATTCAATCAAAAATGAGCTTCATCGCTAAAAATGGAACTTTGACGAACAGAACCATTATTTTGATAGAAAATTTAAACAATTTGCAAGCGTTGCTCTCGGGTGTAAGTCTATTCCTGATGAAATGACATGCCAAACTAAACAAACAACAGCTGTTAAATCGGTTGTCAAATAAAGAAGTGTTAGCAACTAAAAGCTGTGAATATATTTTAACGTTTAAACGTCTAAATGCAAAGATTGGTTCCAATCGTATGAAAAATGAAAAATTTGCAAAAATCCGATTGATGAAACACAAACTGCAAAATTTCAGCCTAATAGTGCCGAAAATATGGCAATTTTGTAAATGGAATGGTAAAGTTAACATATCACCATCCTTTGGTAAAGGGTAAAGAATTCCAAAATCGAGCAATTATAGATTTCACCAGTTCTTTTAAATTGCAATTTTAACAAAAATCTGTTTTCTTGTTTCATCCACCTTCTATGTACTCCTGTCATAAAACAATTTTCAAAAATTTTACAAATGCATGCCAAAAATCATTGCCGTTGTTTTAAATACGTATTGCGAGTCTTTAATGTTGTTTATTTACATATTTATTTTTGCAAAGCGTAAAATCTGAACAAATAACAAAGCGAAAAACGACACAGAACATATATAAACTATTTTAATAATTCAGAAATTCTGCACGTTTTGGTGTAAACAAAACAAAATTTGAAAAATTATAAAATGTTTATTTACAAAACAACTATATCGAACACATACATATTATATCGAACACATACATATAACTGCAGCAATTATAAGAATAACCGTTCAAAAATATGCGTTCGTACGAGAGGTTTTCAAAACGACACACTTATTATGTACATACCCTGTAGGAAGTGCCATTAGTAAAATTGTAGTGATTTACTTGTGACATTGTCAGTAGTACTACAGACAAAATGTGCCCCTGCCCATGTAATCTCCTATAGACATTTAACATTAGCTGTCATTGAAAAACCACCAGTAGACATTTGATCCAAAGATTCAGTAGTAAATGTTAAATGTCAAAGTAAACCATATGTAGACATTTGCACCAAAGATTCACTAGTAAATGTTAAATGTCCAAGGTAACCATATGTAGACATTTGGAACAAAGATTCACTAGTAAATGTTAAATGTCAAAGTAATTCATATAGAGACATTTGAACCAAAGATTCAGTAGTAAACTTTAGTGACCCTGGTCTACATCTATATAAAGGTGGGCGCAGTACACTAAAACACATATATTTATATGCTCACTTTCTTCGAGGCTGGCTAAACCTTTTATTCATTTAATTAACAAAAAATAATAAATACTGGAATGTATATACAATTAAATTAATTTAATATTGACATAGTTTCTCCAAACACTTCCTAGAAGGAGTTGTTTCTATGTACCACTGCTTTAACTTCTCCCGCAACGTAAATTTCGGAACGACAAAATCTTCCAAATTCTCCACAAAATCTTTACTTTCTCCCACAATATTCATTTCGCTGTTTCGTTGCTCACATTGCAAACTTCTATTTTTAAATGATATTGTTTGTTTTTTACAAGTCTTTTATAATTTCTTTTACTAATTTTTTTATTTTTATAAAATAATTGTAATCATCTTTTTAACACACAAAAATTATTTTCACAAAACGAACGCGTGCTTCCTTGACAGAAGAAAATCAAGGAATGAAAAAAGAACAATTGTCGAAAATCGCTACCTGCTCACTGCGCAGCTGTGCATTCTGCAGGCAGCTATTATAATGCGCAGTCAAACAAAAAAGACAAGCAATGACAATGTCGCCATAAATACTGTACAACAGTTGTCTGTAAAGTATTTCTACTCGCGCATAAAAGGAAAGTTGTAGACTTTTTACCTTGTTCAATTGTCACTATAGAACAAGTGGTGACATAGAGACATATGGTGCCTGGTTGACTGCAGGGTATGTATACGAGTATATTACATATACATACATATATATGAATGTAGAAATTAGCTTTGAATAAGTTGGCTATAATCTTCACCACTAAACTGACTATAAAAATTCCAATTTTTAAGGTGATTAATTATTTCTTTGCAGACTTCTTGATAAAAAAATATATTTACCAAGACCTTGACTTAGCAGACTGTGTCTACGACATTACGTAGAATTGATATAATATATTAGGGCTAGACAGAACAAAACTGATCAAAGTGATACAAGTTGATAAATATTTGTTTTCATCGAAATTTTAATTCGAATTTTATCGAAACTTTTATTAATTACTTATTAATTTCAATAGAAAGTACATATATATTATAATTGCACGAATCAAAGATAAGATGGGCGCTGAAGACCATTTCGCTGGATTTGGATTTTCCTGTGAGCTGTCTCTTAAATACGAGTGAAAGCGTACGGCGTCTGTCAAACTCGATTTCAAATCTATGGAAATGTTCTATGTACAGCTACCCAAATACGACGAATAATTTCGAGTACTCCAAAGTTTACATAAAATACTGGTGAGAGAGAGAAATAAAATAATCCCTACCACTTTTTAAACAACGCCAAAAAGCAGCAAAAAAACAAGAACATGTTAGTAAATGTTCTGCATTATAAAAATTAAATTAGAAGTACATATTTCATACAAATTATGTAAATATGTTGTGTTAAATAAAAAAATTTTCTTATAAGTTCGCCAATGCGAATTGTGGTAGTACGCGCGTACTTGAACGCATTTTCGGTTTTCGCTCTGGCATCTCACTTTTAATTAAATAGAAGTCTAACAACGCTTGTAAGTAGTGCAATTGTACTTCGAAGATCTTGGTTCAGTTTGGGATTGTAAGCGTCTATTTTAGATCGACCTAATAAAGTGGTTTTCAACAAGAGGTGTTATTTTGGTATTCAAATAAAAATGCCATTTTTTGAGATAAATGATCGGATGTTTATTTCATAATAAAGAGGAAGGTATGCCGTTAATAATGAAAAACATCAGCCACATGGCCACCACGACCACGCTTACAGGACCATATCCTTTTCAAGAAATTTTCCATAACCAAATCGCAAAGTGGCTGCCCTATGTCCTCGATAGCCTCACGAATTCTATCTTTGAGGTATTGAATCGACGCTGGGCTGATGGCGTAGACCTTATCTTTTACGTGACCTCAAAGGAAGAAGTCGTAAGGTGTTAAATCACAAGATCTCGGTGGCCAATTGTGAACACCTCTTTGACAGATAACACGGTCCGGAAACTTTTCCCGTAACAGACCAATGGTTTCGTTGCTTGTGTGGCACGTAACGCCGTCTTGTTGAAAGTAAACGTTGTCCAGATCAATAACATCCAACTCCGACCATAAAAAATCATTAATCATCTCTCGATAGCGCAATCCATTCTTCGTAACTGTTGATCCCCCCGCCGGACCATAAACCGCACCAAACAGTCACACGTTGAGGATGGAGAGGCTTCTCAACAATAACGCTTGGGTTTTCCGAGCCCCAGATGCGACAATTTTGCTTGTTGACGTAGCCACCGAGGTGGAAATGGGCCTCATCAGTCAAGATGATTATTCGATGATTTTCGAATTTTAATAATTTCAATGCGTTGTTGAATCCCATATCGTTCCATTTTTAGTAATGGCGTAGTTTCTACTTGTCAAATGTCAAAGAATAAAAGCTTCATTAAAAATAACACCTCTTGTTGGAAAACCCGTTAGTTATCCGAGAGACTAATTTGGATCATTTAAAGTAGGCCTGATACCACATACTACGTAGGGTTTCTGTATAAGGACCATGTCTACTACACATGTGGACAAGCGCAGCAATAAAGCCGCTGAGACTCTGTTGCGTGTTGGAGGGTGATCTGTAGCAGTCTTACAGTTTTTAGGTAGCCGACAGAATAACCTCCACCCCAACATGGGTGTTATCGAACTATTCGTTCGTATCAACTAGGTGCATGTGCCCATCAGATGCGTTAAAGAGTCCAGGATTCCTCTCAGCTCTTCAGTGTCCGAAGACATACAATCGCAGTCGGAAATAGATGGTACCGCCTTTGTGTTAGAGCTTGAGGCTCCAGAAATTGTTGGCCATCATGATTCCTCACTTCCAGATGGTTGCGTGGTAACCACGTTAGGTACCTCACCTTCCGTAGTGGGGGCCACATTCTGCTTGTATACCTTCAGAACTATAGTTCCGAAACGATATCGATGAGTTTCATTTTCCCGTTGTATGTGAGGGATGGATTCAGAATTAAGGATCAAGTTGATCTGCGGCTTTTGACTATCCGTCTCACCAATTTTGCCAATTCTCCAATTTTAGGTGGTCAACCCAGGATGGCAAACTCTTAGCATCTTGAGAAAGTCTACCAAGTCCGATGTTTTTTCTGTATTTCAGGTGAAGGCTCTAGGACAACTAGGGATGTCGTTTTTCTCGACGGAATTCAACTGGGCGCTCGGCCAGGGCTCACCACTCGACTTAGAGCCGCATTATACAGGTCTACTAATCTAACATCTCCGAAAGCCATGAGCTTTACTCTCACCTGATGCCATCATGCATCGCTAAAGATTGGTGATATGCCTGGATCTTTCTAAGGGCAGCGAGACATTGGGCCATAGTGGCTGAGTCCACATGTATCCACTTGTCCTTAGGGATGGTGTCATCCACATCACTTCTATTTATAACGGCCATCACTAGACTCTTCGCCAGTTCACTGAAGGATTTGGTGAGTGTCCTGTTGACAGTTATGTTATTTCCTCTAGACTTTTTCAACAGTAGAGGCTCATCAGGAGATCTGATTCTTTTGGCATTATTACCTGCCGTTAACACAGTCGAAGTAGTGTCCATTTGCTATAACGCCATCTTCATGTCAAGTTCTACAGTACATTTTGTTGCGTCTTTATAGTTTTAGGTCTTAAATTATGGTTTATTCCTTCCCGGTAATTGACTAAGGTCAGATTTACACTAGGCAAGTTTTTTCAGCAGCTTATCATCAAATTCTCTTTTGAACTTGCACGAAGAACACAAAACGTTCAGGGAGAGTTTTTTTCCTCCCTCTTGCCGACTGTCCCTCTCTCCAACAAAACGCCGATAATCTGATTTCAGCCAGTGTAAATCCGGACTAAGTTTTAATTATAAAAAGTTTTCGGGGTTTCGTTTAATATAATCTATAAGTACAAATTCTGCAAGCAGAGAACACAAAAATGTAAATTTACTTGTATTATGAGTTTTGCATGCATTCATTGACATTGTGTTTACAATTCTGAAATTGTGCCAATGCAAGATAAGCCCCTCTCTCTCTCTCTCTCTGAAGGTTATAGTATTCAAATTTTAATTGTGGGCAAATTTAAATGTTTATACTAATTTAGAAATGCATGTACATATTTATGTATATTTTATATACATTGTACTCGTACATTCTCCAAAGTTAATTATAAATAATATTGTCTATAATAAGCTCAAATTATGCCCACAAAACAATCCCCAATTTAGTCAGCCAATAGACAATTTAAATTTAAATAAAAAAAGTTTTGTTATTATTTCAGTTATTTAATAAAAACTTGTCATTTTTTTCTGGTCCGTTGAAATCCCAGACAGTTTTCAATTTATATGTTAATGACTAAATTACTTGAATAGAACCGAACAGAACCCAGTGCTATTAAAATGTATGTCCAATTAATTTCATTATTCGACATTATCTGTTATCAGTTTGTCCCACATTATATGTACCTACTACACAGCCAGAAAGTCAGTCAGTCGTTCATTGACATGTTCGTTTTAAAATTCATATATATTTTTTATTCGTCTACTTAATTTTGAAACTCATGATTTTATTTCAAAATAATACAAAACAAAAGTAACGTATCAAATGAATGAATTTCATGACAAGAATAGATTTGTTAATTTTGCATGAAATATGACTCAAACAAAATGTGAGCATGTTAATAGGTGAGGGAAACAAAGGTCGTTGTAGTCGTTAAAAAATAAAAATAATTGGGACATTTTACCTTTGGGATTTTACCTAATGGGGATTGGAGTTTAGAGTAACTTTACACTTGTCAGAAGTTTTACATTTCCCCCGTTCTGGAATCTCCCTTAACGCGAATGAGACATTATATTTAGATCTCAAACTCCCCTCAAACAAAGAGTCGAGACAAAAACCCTTGTTTTATACTAGTACTAAGCTTATTTTGGAAGCTCAGGCTCAATAATCAAAAAGTATTAACTGTAGAACCCTAGTAGAATGTCAGAATGCCTCTTAATTACCTACTGATGTACAAGTATGCCTTACACCTTCGGTTATCTCACAACCTAATATTTCTGCATTTTTGTTTTATTGTACACCTCTAAAGCTTTCCGAAAAACAGAGAATAATCATTGTTCATAACTAATATTTTAGGCTGTAGATGCCATTGAACATTCTCGAAATTATCATTAATAACACTGGAAGTGAGTTGGTAGTGTGCTCGGCTATGAGTCTCGTGGCTTCGATTCCCACCAGAGGCTCTGGTCTGTCGCTACAAAAATATAACAAGCAACATGGCCTTTGCCACCCGGCTTTTCCCTGGACCGTAAAATTAGAATATAAAATTACTTCGTAATGTAAATTATAAATAAATATCATTAATAAAACTTAGGTTGCCTTCCGTCTTCTATAGAGAGCAGGGCACAGATGCCCTGACGCCATGACAGATACGGTACGTAAGACGACTGCGTGTAATGTATACAGTTTTTGACTAGTGACAAGAGGTCGCTAGAGGATTGTACGCATACGAGTATTCCAGTTCTTCTGGAGCTTATAAGGTAGCTAAGAGATCTGTGACAGTCGAGGGCAGTTCTTGAATTCAGGAAGACAGTTTTCAAGGGATTTATAGCAGTGGGTCAGTCATAGTTTAATCGACAGAGCCTGGAAGATAATATAATATCTAAAATATGTATAGAATGGCGTGGCCATTTACTGATCAGGGTGTCAGTTTGTGGAATATTGCGTAGATACTATGTCTGGTCGGCACTAAATATAGTATATCATTTAGTGACTCAGTTGGTATCATTCTCAACGCACCAGTAATACACATATCATCCATTTGCTGAATTTATTTTGTATATCGTAGAAGGTGGACATCCGCAAACCCTTCCATCACATGACAATGGTTTACAAAGTTATGAATCTAACCTCCGAAGTTTAAAAACAATAAACTGTACTCGGGTTCAGATCCCAGATTTAACATATTGACCCTTTGAATGCATATAGCGCTACCACAGCCATTTTTTCTTTTTCCAGAATGTTGAGTTTAAAGTTTAACTTTCTCTCTAGGAAAATACATTTGTGTTTTGCGCTTCCAGAAAAGGAAATTGTCATAGCCCCAAGGAGACTGGTACAACACTTCCTGCACATTATACCTCCTGCAGTATATAACTAGTTCTGTGTTGGTTGGCTTGTCTTGAAGCGCCTGTTTGTAGGATGTCTATATAAGTAGTTGGAGAATTTGCTCTAACCGCTATTTCTCCAGACAATGCAGAGCACTAGAGTGATTTAATAGCAGAAGAGACAGAACGTCCCTTAGATGTGTTCCTCTACTGACCCTACGCTAGCTGGAATGCGTCTCTTAATGAGATGTTTATAAATGAACCTTCGTATGCAGATGTAACTTTTGCAGCGGAATTTGCGTTGTTGAATGCCCAAGAAAGCTATCATTGTAGAAGCCATTGCAGAATGTCAATATGACGATAAAATATTGATATCCATGTAATTAATGTTAATCTGATAACCAAGCGACTCCTTCTTTTAACGCTCAACCAAAGATTGACGCTCAACCAATTTTGGTAACTCCCACACAAGTGGACCATTTTGCACCAAAAGTTAACTGCGTATAACTTTAATACCAGTCACACAAATACTTAAAATTTTGTTCAGTGTAATGCTTTTATAGGACCTACAGTCCAGTGAAAAATGGGCGTTATTGGTACGCCCTTTTGGTACAAAAAAATAAATAAATTCACTAATATATTTTTGGGACTCAAGGCGAGGGGATTCATAAGTCGGTTTACCCGACTGAACTTTCTTACTTGTTTTTTTGTTTCCAAACTTGAAAAAACGTCTCGACGGAAAAAGATTTGCCAGCAAGGAAGAGGTGTAGGTTTCGGTTGATGGCTATTTTCAGGAGCTAGACAGTTCTTACTATAAACAGGGCATCGAAGTGATTGAAAATCGCTGAAAAATGTGTACATAGCTAAAAGGAGATTATGTTGAGAAATAAAGAAAAATTCCCAAATTTGTTTTGTTTTCTTTGTTAGGTCGGCTAATTTAAGGGCCACCTAGAGAATTTATTTTTCAACCAATTTCGCTGAAAGCATTTATTATTTATATATCATTAAATCGCCCCTAAAGGAAACGGGGCACATTGACGCACGTTTTGATATAGTCCCCACATAAAGATCCCATCCTATTAATTTGGCAGAATTAGAGCATTTATATTTTAAATTACATTAAATGGTCCCAAAAGGAAACGGGGCACATACATCTGTCCATAATATGATATAGCCCCATATAAAGGTCTCTTCCGATTATGCTTCTTGACGACCTAGAAAACGAAGTTGTATCTGACTATGCAGAAGTGTAGGCATTTATATTTCATATACCGATATTACCGTGTGAGTCGTGTCATGCTGTCATGTTATTTTTGTTTAGTATTGTTTGGCATTTCATCATGGAAAGACTTACGCCTGAACAACGTTTACAACGTTTTGACAACAAATTGACGGATTAATTAGTGTAATGTTATAACGGATGATCCAAGTAGATATACTTTTTCAACAGCCTTTTTGACAGATCACGGGTGAGTCGTGTTATGCTGTCATACTATTTTTGTTAAGTATTGTTTGGCATTTCATCATGGAAAGACTTGGAAAGACCTGAACAACATTTACGTGTGTCATTCGCCAGTTACTAGTCGAAATGCTCGAACGAGTCATCGAAAATTGGACTCAACGGATGGACCATCTGAGACGTAGCCGCGGCCAACATTTGATAGACATAATCTTAAAACAATAAATGACAAAGAATGTTCTTTCAAATGATAATAAACATTCCCTATTCAATTTGAATTTTCTGTGTTTTTTCTTTAAAAAAGTAGGGAACCTCGAAATGGAGCACGCTATACAAATGGGCCATATCGGTTCACGTTTTGATATGTATACATAACTCCCCACATAAAGGTCCCACACGAATGTGACTCATTGGCGGTGTGGATACCACGTATTTGAAAGATTCGATAAAGCCCCTACATAATCCTCCGCGTATTGCTTGGCAAGTAATTGTGGAGGGTATTGTATAGTCGACACGGCCTGGCTTTAACCTTCCCTTGCGGTTTTTTTTTTTTCAAAAATGTTTGCAGACAGTTTTAATCGCACATAAATGCATTAATTGTTGCCATATCTTTGTTTGTTATTCCCGACAAAACAAAAACAATTCACTATCATATGGTCTTAGGTGAGGATTTACTGTCAATAAAAACATATGTATGTCGCATATTTCAGTTGAGTGGTATGTGATTTAGCAGTTTTGACATTTTTTTTTTGGAAACATTCATAAAATAATTGTGTTGTGTGTATAATAAAAATTTAATCATTCATTTGTACGAAACGACAGGGAACCAAAGAAATTTGCGGACTTTGATCTAATCACGGAATAGCGTTACCGGCGTCACAGACATTGGTCACACACATACAATTGAATATGTGCGACTGGCTCTTTATAGAAACTTGTGTAGGTACTCTTGCGACGCGTAGAAGAGGAGCAAGTTCACAGACCCATCGAAGAGTGTGCCAAAGAAAGAACACATACACACACTTTATGTCGTGACATTAATCATTTGTTTTATTTTAGTTTTTTCGGGTTCCCGAACTTACAAAAATAACATACATACATACATATCAATGATCAATGATTATGTCTCTGCGTGTGACCTCTTGTAACTCTACGGCGTTTTTTCCTCTTATCGAACACTAAATAAACGGCGTCTGGCGGTGGCTACGCTGATTTAAATCACGTTCTGGTTTTTTTACTTCTTCGTTTTTGATTTATGTTATTACCATTATTACCCTTGGGCAAACTGAAATTTGCCATACGACAATAAAAATAATAATAAAATAATTGAGCGTCTAATCAAATAAAATAATACAAACCTCAGAAAGAGAGACAATAAAAAAACGCAACCAATTTAGATGTTGTAAAATTTAGATTGAAATTGATTGATTGTCTAGATTTTCCATAGCATTTTGTTCGAACAAATTTCCGAATATAAAAGACGCGGGCGACGATGGGACGGCAACAATATTTAATATATATACAATAGACGAAAAATGATAATAAACTTGTGCGGAAATTTTCCATTCATGGTTTATAGCGCGTATCCATCGACATGCACAGTGGTTTATTTTATTGGGTGATTTTAGCAATTTAGGATCTGGCAAATTTTTTGAGTTTTAATAAAAATTAATTTTATAAAAAACACGTAAATTAATTGACACAATTGACACTTTTCGTGCGCTATGTCCATTTTAAGTCTTTCGAAATAAACCAGACTCTCTTCAAGCTTTACAAGTCAATAGTGAACGTACCATTCATGACATACGACTTGATTTAGTGGAAAAAGTGCTCGAAAATTGGGTTCATCGAATTCGTTCCTGCAGAAGAAGTCGTGGAGGTCATTTGAATGACGTTTTATTTAGAACTTAATTGTATCGATTGTACTTCAAATTAAATAAAAAAAACTTTTGAATTTCCTTAACAATAACGGCCAATTCCACAATCTCCGGTTATCCTATAGTTATAGCTGTCAAATTGTATGAAATTTTTATTTTTTAACTGTGAGTTAGCTCTAACCGTAGGTTGTGAAATTAGGGGTAAGTGTGTTTTTTTCAAAGAAATCGTATCACTCTTATTGGAAAACCCTATAGATATATATTAGTTTCATCGTCTGACAGTGACCGAATTTCGAAAACATGGGACATCTAATCTATAGTTTCTCAAATATTCAACTGATTGGAGGGCTTAAGTTTTAAATCTGCGACTTCTAAACCACACAGTGCCATTCTATATCAGATCAGAATGGAATTGTCGCATCCCAGAGGATTTGTGAACTTCTATGCAGATGCTTCCAAACTCAACAACACTGTGGGGTTCGGTGCATTTTCTGAGGAACTTAGCTATTCATTTCAAAAATACTGTCTGAACACTGTAGTGTTTACCAGGCAGAGCTCTGAGCATTAGAGGGATTTGGTTGCAAGACTAGGAATTGCCTTACACGTTTCAGGGGAACTGGTATATGTGAACATGGCCTGCAAGCACTTTTTGAGAGATAATGCCCTTAGTCCAGATTCACACTCGGCAACTTTTTCCAAACAAGTGTCAAAGTTTGTAGAACAGATAGGTGGAGAGCTCTTTCCGCCTGCCTCTCTCTCCAACAAACTTTGACACTTGCTTGGAAGAAGTTGCCGAGTGTGAATCTGGACTTACCGCAACAAATTACAGTTGGTCATATGTCAGGACTGTATGTATTCCAGGCCTGCCTAAACTACAAACGCTCCAACGCCCTGCTGTCGTTAGCAAGAACGTATGACGTCTCTCAATTGTTGTAGACCTACTGTAATACGATTTCGTATACACCGGATAATTTTGAAAAATCCAATGTTGGAAATCCATATTTTAATTAAAAAAATTGCAAGTTTGTTGTTTAAAATTATGTATTTGTTCCAGTAGTTCACCAATGCGTATTGTGATTTTCACTCATATTTAAGTAGCAGCCTCAGACTGTTCTGCATTGTTTTTTTTCTTGCGACTCACGACAGAATTCTTACCAGTTAGTGGAATACACGAGTTGGTGGAAATAAGTGATCTTCGTTATCCACTGTGTACTGGAACATACATATTTCTAAATGAACATCTTCTCGTGTTCGATTTACATATCTCGTTTTGGAATTGCCTTTTATTTTTAGAATAAATTAATGGTTACACAATTGTTTTGCTAACATTTCATACACATGTCTCCGTGGATTAGTCGTAACAATAAAAGCTAGCGACAGTGTAAAGTGGTTTACAAATAGGGCGGTTCGATGTAGAAACTCACACCCGCTAGACTTGTTCTTGTGGATTTTTTTTAGTCACAGGTCTATGCCGTTAAACCGTAATCGACACACGGCTTCTAAGTTAACATAACTCAGGTCATCACTTATATTCAGCCGAATGTATGCGGCAGTGTAATTGAAAGGTGATCATATCGGTCCCATGCCTCAGCGATATCTGAACCATGTCATATTCCATAAAAAAAAATCCAATATAATAAATATTTTTTTTTTAACTTATAACTTAACATAACTTGTTTTGTTGAGATTCAACATGGACCCGCCCTAAAAGGAAATCCCTTTACATGAAAGAAAAGCAAACGAGAGTTCTACGAGTATTACAATAAATTCATATTAACAAAAAGATGTTTTACAGAACAGATAAGAGGGTATCGGCAGACGTTTTACAGAGAAATATAAAATGTATACAAACAAATTTCAACTGAAAATGAATCCATTAAACTATCAGAATAACATCAGGAAAACGTCTAAGCAATTTTTTATTTAATCAAATTTTCAGATCATTGCATTTCCTCAATAACTTATATTGACTCTATAACCTATTTAATTTGAACGAATAAGTCAGGTCATTAATTAATAATACAAATTGTTTACAGGTTCAAAATAAAAAAAAATTAAATGATATGGTTTATTATACCTGTCAACTTCTGTCTCGATACAGCTATGCCCTTCCGTCTAACCATGTATCCTTGTAAACAAAGTACAGGTCGCTATTATTTTCGGATCGCCATCAAATATCAAAGAGCTATAAAAGTTGTATTTTACATCAGAACACTGTCAAATTTGGGAAATCGGTTCTGATATATTTGTTGCTCTATATTTTTCATTGAAGGGTAGAATAAGAGAATCTTCTCGATCCAAGAAAGGACACTGCCAAATTTAAAGAAAAACGGCTCAGATTTCGAAAATTATTATTAAGAATTTTGAGAAATGACTTTACATTTCTACAACCTGTCCAGTTGGATTTAATTATTTTATTCAAATATCAGTAAAATGTTCTAAAAAAAAGCTGGCCCTGCAGACGATTTCTATTTAAGCTCTATACAAATTGTGTTTTACATCCAATATTGAAATTTACCGATCGGTTTTTTGATCCAAGAGTGAATACTGATATATTTTATAAAAATCTGTTTAGATTAGGATTTTTAGGTTAGGTTAGGGTGGCAGGTTAGGGTGGCAGCCGTATTTTTTTTTACAAGCTCACATAGACCAGTTTATATCCCTAGTGTTACCACGGGCTGAAATGCTCCTCATCGAAACCAACCTGTATGATATACAAATTTATCGACAGTACGAATATCGGTACTGGAAAGATCTGTTAGGCTGCCTAGAAAGGCCGACCCCAGTATGCCCAGTCGTCGTTTACTCAGAGCGTGGCAGTCGCATAGCAAGTGCTCAATGCTCTCCACTTCTTCCTCATCTCCACAGCTTTTGCAGAAGTCATTGGGGTCAATACCCAATCTTTTGGCGTGTTCGCCGATCAAGCAGTGTCCCGTCAGAACTGATACTAACGTAGACAATCTTTGCCTCTCTAGTGCGAGGAGATATTTTGATCTTCTCAGGTTATACCTTAGCCAGATTTGTCTAGCTATCCTGCAGGTGCCGATTTCTGTCCATCTTTCGTTGGACTGCCTGATTGCCTCTTGCCTAAGTCAAAGCTTGCACGTGGATAGTGGCGCACCAATATATGCAAATTCTTCGAGAATTTGTAATGTCGTCCCTTTCCTAGCAAGTTCATCGGCTTTGCAGTTCCCCGGGATATCCCTATGCCCAGGCACCAATATGAGGTGTATATTAAACTGCTCAGCCATCTCGTTAAGAGATCTGCGGCAGTCGAGGGCTGTTTGTGAATTTAAGGATGTTGCCGTGTCGTCCCTTTCCTAGCAAGTTCATCGGCTTTGCAGTTCCCCGGGATATCCCTATGCCCAGGCACCAATATGAGGTGTATATTAAACTGCTGAGCCATCTCGTTAAGAGATCTGCGGCAGTCGAGGGCTGTTTGTGAATTTAAGGATGTTGCCACCAGAGAATTGATGGCAGCCTGGCTGACAACGCCAGTGTCACTATGTTGCGACTCAGCCACTTGGCGACTTCCAATATTGCCATTATTTCGGCTTGATAGACACTGCAGGTATCTGGCAGTCTGTGAGCTATATCATTCTATGTCAATAAATGCCACCATCTGTTTAGATTAACGCATAAACCTAACAACGCGCTGCTGAACGGACGCCCCACTTATAGTGTCTGTCATGAGTCATGACTCATGACGAATCAGTGCCATATTGGACAGCGCGCAGAGAGATTGAAGGTCTTGCAAAAATACAGCTACAGAAGCTGTGGAGACGAAGAGGATGAGGAATCAGTAGAGCACATTCGGTGTCTGTGGTTCGCTCTCTTTAGAAGGCGGCACCCAACTCTTGAGCTTTTTAAGCAATTACATTGGTTTAACGGGAGGGGCTCAGACGTTTAGGCTCTACGGCTCCTTTGAAGCTAATAATTTCAAGTTCCAGTTGCTAAAAATTTCCAGTGCTAAAATAGGACCATTTACAGAATATAGATATGTATATGTAATGGGTGATCCATTTCGAGGTTCCCTACTTTTTTAAAGAAAAAACACAGAAAATTCAAATTGAATGGGGAATGTTTATTATCATTTGAAAGAACATTCTTTGGCATTTATTTTTTGAAGATTATATCTATCAAATGTTGGCCGCGGCTACGTCTCAGATGGTCCATCCTTTGAGTCCAATTTTCGATGACTCGTTCGAGCATTTCGACTGGTAACTGGCGAATGACACGCGTGATGTTTTGCTCCAAGGTCTGAATCTGAATCGGCCCAAAACGTGAAATTATCTGCTCACCAAAGTGTTCCCTCAATAAATCCATTGATTGATGCGATGTGTAGGAAGTGGCGCCGTCTTGTTGAAAGCAAATGTCGCCGAGATCACGAGCTTCAATTTCAGGCATCAAATAGTCGTTTATCATGGCACGATAACGGTCGCCATTGACGGTTACGTTCTCACCGGCATCATTTTTGAAGAAATATGGACCGATGATTCCGGTACGCTCATGGGTGTCAAGGTCGTGGGTCGACTGGAAAGTGTTTTTTTGGATTTAAAAAAATGGACTTAGCGCAATTGGCGAACGATTTTTTTGATAATAAAACTGAATAATTTATAAACGTTGTTCAGGCGTAAGTCTTTCCATGATGAAATGCCAAACAGTACTTAACAAAAATAACATGACAGCATGACACGACTCACACCTGATCTGTCAAAAAAAGGCTATTGAAAAAAGTATCTCTGCTTAGATCACCCTATATATTTTTGTCGAAAATTAAAACTAAGAAAATTAAAAAAAAAATTATCAGCCGGGACTTCTCAAGAAAATCAACATCCAACCAATCTGGTTGGATGTATCGGCATGATCTGTCGGACTTCCTAGAAAGACCGACCCCAGTATATCCAGACGTCGTTTACTCAATACGGGACGTTAACAAAGCAGGATTATAATGCTCTCCAATTCCTCCTCATCTGCACAGTTCTACAGAAGTCACTAGACTCAATTCCCAACCTCGTG
The DNA here is from genome assembly GCA_963930755.1 of Eudasyphora cyanicolor. Classification (NCBI taxonomy): domain Eukaryota; kingdom Metazoa; phylum Arthropoda; class Insecta; order Diptera; family Muscidae; genus Eudasyphora; species Eudasyphora cyanicolor. The sequence continues at coordinate 241,462,925 of OZ005735.1, forward strand.
GCGTGTTCGCCGATCAGGCAATGTGCCGTCAGAACTGTAACTAACGTAGACCTTCTTAGGTCGTATTTTGGCCACATTTGTCCCGCTACACTACAGGTGTTGATTTCTGTCCATCTCTCATGGGACTGCCTCATTGCCACAAGTGGCGCAATATATGCAGATTCTTCCTGAATCTGTACCAAGTAAACAATGATTTCCGACGTGTCGGACGTCTGTAAATGCTCGTAAGTTTCATTAGATATTCAACCGAATTGTCTAAATTTCCTTTAGACATTTAAACGCTTTTCTGTACAATATCGGTCAGACAATTCTGCACATTCTCTAAAATTCCATACGAGATTCAAATGGATTTATTTTTATTTTTTATTTATTTATATATTATTATTATTTATTTTTATTTTATTTATTTATTCAGAAATGTGGAACCATTTGTCAGAGAAGTCGAACCATTAGTCAGAAACCGGTCGGACAAATTGGACCAAATTCGGATGTTTGGTTAGCCTTCATTCCGAAATTGGTCCGACAAATCGGACAAATAGTCGGAAAACTGTCGGAGAACAAATTCGGATGTTTTGCTAGACTTCCTTCCGAAATTGGTCCGCAAAATCGGACAGATAGTCAGAAAAATGTCGGAGAAGTCGGACCAAATTCGCATGTTTGGTTAGACATATTTCCGAAATTGGTCCGACAAATCGGATAAATTTACAGAAATCGGTCGGAAATTCGGACCATTTTCGACTTTTTTTATTAGATTTAAGGCCGACATAATTTAAACTTGTCGAAAAATCCTTCCGAATTTCCCTCCGATTTTTCTTCAGATTTCGGACAGAGATGTGTCTGACAACTCTGCACAATCATCCGAATTTCCCTAGACAAAAGTTACCGCAGTCGTGTCAACCGCTCACACGGCTTTCTAAACAATTTCGAAACAAAGTCGGCATCAGAATCGGCTACTTGTTCAGAGTTTCTGACCGACTTCGGACCGAATTCGGAAGAAATAGAGAACCTTAAAATACGAATATATCTCGCTTCTTATCGAGTTATCGGACATTAAAGTTTAAGAAAATCGGAAAAAATATAATTTTTTCAAAAACGGAAAAAATATATAATACAATTTTTTATAAGCAAGTTTTCAAAAAAAGTTAACGAAACTGAAAATCGAAAAATTGATTTTGTTAATGACATTTTAATTTTATTAAGATTTAAATAAAAGTCCACATAATTTTGATCTCCAAAACGGAAAAAATATATAATACAATTTTCTGATAAGACAGTTTTAAAACGAGTTAACGAAACTGAAAATCGAAACACTGATTTTTTTTAATGACATTTTAATTTTATTTAGCTTTAAATAAAAATCCAGATAATTTTGATCGAATTTTCACAATCGATAACTATTGAAGTTATCGGTTACTAAATTAGTTACCGATAAAATAAGTTATCGATTTTTTCTTCTAATTTGCGACTTGGAACAAAATAAGCTTTAAAAAAAAATCCACATAAGTTTGATCGAATTTTCACAGTCGATAATTACTGAAGTTAACTATTACTAAATCAGTTTTCATTGTTTTTGTTTTTTGTTATTCGATCTGTTGTGACTTTTCATAGTTTTGTTTTTGACTATTGAGTTCGAGATCGTTGTTTTTGTTTTCTGTTAAACAGAAAAACAAACCTTCTTTAAATAAGAAGAATAAGAAATGTTTGAAATGTATATAATACAATCAGTTTTCGGTAAAATAAAAAAGTTTTCGATTTTTTCTTCTAATTTGAGACTTGGACGAATTGGAACAAAAACCTTAGATATTATATAAAACAGAATTTTAACCTATGAAAACTCGATAACTTAGCGATATATCGATAACATTTTCATAAATTGTACTTCTTATATTAAGGCGCTCTATCCAAATACATCGTCATATCGCAGCTGTAAAATGAAAACAAATAAACTAACCTTAGTTATCGAAATTTAGAATCTATAAAATCTAATTTTTAATGCAATTTTTTGTGAAAAATTAAAGAAAAAAATTCCTTTACGTCCAAATTCTGGGTATGCCCAAAGCCGGCTACGCGAACCTAAGTATTTCTGCGAAAGAATTATTTTTTACTGAATTCCTTTAAAGGTGTTATCGGAATTATTTTTTTAATTGCATACCTTCGTAATGGTAGTTATCGGATGTTAAAGTTAAAAAAAATCAAAATGAAATCTTTTTTTGTAAAATGAGCTCAATATGAAAAAACGGAAAAATAAATCAAAATTGTTCGATAACTACCTTAGTTATCAAACTTGATAACCGAAAAAATATTTTTTTTAATGATTTGTTTTTTGAAAATTAAAAACAAAATCCCTGTATTTCCAAATTATGGGTATGTTTCTAAAGTCGGATATTCGGACTGAAGTGTTTCTGCGTAATAGTTATTTTTTTATTGATTCCCTATGTAATCTTTAATTTTGCTTTAAATAAAAATACACATTTTTATCGAATGTCATTGATAACTATAAAAGTTTTAGATTACTAAAGCTGAGAACACACAATTTGCAGATCGGACAATATTGGCAACAAAATGGCGGAAAAATGCAACCCTGTGAATTTATAACCGTGTGAACAGTAAATTTTTGTTTTGCAACGTTAGCAGAAAAGTCATTGCGAGATAATTTGCAGATTGTTATATGTGCGAAGAAAAACATTTTATTGGCAACACTGTCTATATAGTATTTTTATTGGCAATCCTGCATAAAATAATTTATAAAATATTTTGTAAATATATGAAATTGTAATGTTTTCTTGCAATCGTCTGAACTGTCAAATCACCTTAGACTAACAATCTGTCATTATCCGTACATTTACAGCAGGGTTGATAACGTTAGCCGATCTGACAATCGTCTATACTAAGCTTAAGGCAGTTAAAGGCAAATAAAAAGTTATCGATTTTTTTTCTTCTGGTAGGATTTTTCCCGTGGAAAGTTTGCGAAACGTTCCGTGGTGCGAAAAACGGTCCTTGGTGCGAAAAAAAAGTCTTCAAATTTAACCTACGATCACTCGGTTAACAGAACAAGATATCGATAACATACTATTTTGAAGTACTGTATAAAAATATGTGGTCAGATCGCAGCTCCTCCGACATTATACCTTTTTATACTTTCCTAGGTTTAAGCACTAATGCTATGGACCTGCTATTATGTATTTTTAATCAGTGTCAGCGTAAGCAGAATATGTTGATATTAGATAGTATACAATGTTCTCTGTGAATTTCAGTTCTTATCAATTCTGGCAATATCTTAAAATCTCACAAATATCATTAATGTAATCTCTTCAAGAGAATTTGGACTAATTCCATTATTATAATTATCACAACAAGTTCAAATACCAAATTATGATTATACTTCTAGTTTTTGTTTTTTTTAAGTAATTATGATAAGATTCGTGGAAATTGTGTCATTGCAATTGCATGAGGATTTCTCGTGAACAAAGCGGACATCAAACCCAAAACCCTCCTCTTCCAGTTAATGGGCTTTTAAGAACCACGAACCCCGACCGACAACACAAAAACGAGAGATTATGAACGACGATTTGATGATTGGGCGAAAGGCATTTAACCTCATCTAATGGCCAACAAACAAACAAAAACAGGGCTATCAAAAACGACAACAACAACAACAACGGTAACGACAACGACAAGTATTATTAACAATAATTTATCTGTGAATAAATCGATGTAGCACACGCTGATAACATGTGATGCCCACATGTTCCTCAAATCCATAGTACGTACATATGTATGTACCTGCGCATACGTATTTTTTACGTATGTCAACATGTCTCTATATATATACATACATATGTATATGGGGGTGTATGTTTCATTATTTAGATTTTATGGAAAAATTGTGCTTAAATCGTAATCAGTTTTTAAATTAACACAATTGATTAATATTCATTTGATATGGAAATTGAGTGACAGACGATGACTTTAGATTTTTTTTGTAATTAGTAAACGTATCGCTTAAAAACGTAACGAATGACGAATTTGAACAGTTACTTTCAATGGGAGAGATTATATTATATTTTACGCATCAATTGATTCTGTACATCTGTCTTGGGGGGAGACTTATGTAAAGAGGATTGCCGTATTAAATTTCCTTAAATACGACTGAGAATATACAAAACGTATTAGCTATGTAACATACGTTCGAAGAAACCTATTAATAACTAAACACATACATAACCAGTAAGTTAGGAATAAAACAAGCCTGAATGCAAAAAAATGCAGTAGAAAAAAAAACAAAATGCCAGTTCTTCAAATATAGGATGATCAGATAAGAACGTTGTGAAAATAGGGGATAGTATGATAACCGTATTTGGATAGAGTACCTCACCATATTTGGATAGAGCACCTCAAAATTGGAAGATACATTAAGGAAATTATTATCGATATCTCGCATAGTTATACAGTTATCGTACGTTGAAGTTTCAAAAATCTTTTTTTCGTTCAAACCTGAATATTACGAGGACCATTATTTATTATTTAAGCAGAAGTTCTACAGCCAATGTTTTCTGCAGTTGCCGGACACCTCGTTATTCGTCAGGTAAAGTGAATGTGAGAATTGCAATGAACTTGAGGTGAGTACAAAACCAGGAGCGAATATAAAGGGTTTTCCAACAAGAGGTGTTAATTTGGTATTCAAAGAAAAATTTAATTTTTTGAGATAAATGATCGGATGTTTATTTCATAATAAAGAGGAAGGTATGCCGTTAATAAAAACCACATCAGCCAAATGACCACCACGACCTCGCCTACAGAACCATATCCTTTTCATGAAATTGTCCATAACCAAATCGCAAAGTGGCTGCCCTATGTCCTCGATAGCCTCACAAATTCTATCTTTGAGGTCTTGAATCGACGCTGGGCTGTTGGCGTAGACTTTATTTTTCAAGTGGCCCCAAAGGAAGAAGTCGCAAGGTGTTAAATCACAAGATCTCGGTGGCCAATTGTGATCACCTCTTCGAGAGATAACACGGTCCGGAAACTTTTCCCGTAACAGAGCAATGGTTTCGTTGCTTGTGTGGCACGTAGGACAGTCTTGTTGAAAGTAAACGTTGTCCAGATCAATACCATCCAACTGCGACCATAAAAATTCATTAATCATCTCTCGATAGCGCAATCCATTCACCGTAACTGTTGGGTTTTCCAACCTCATTTTCGAAAAAGTAAGGTACAATGACCCCGCCGGATCATAAACCGCACCAAACAGTCACACGTTGAGGATGAGAGGCTCCTCAACAATAACTCTTGGGTTTTCCGAGCCCCAGATGCGACAATTTTGCTTGTTGACGTAGCCACCGAGGTGGAAATGGCCCTCATCAGTCAAGATGATTTTTCGATGATTTTCGATTTTTTGAATTTTAATAATTTCACTGCGTTGTTGAATCGTGTATCGTTACATTTTTAGTAATGGCGTTGCTGATCATTCGCAGTGAACGGACGTGTTTATCACATAGCGGATAGTTACCAGTACCTATTACGCAATAGCAAAAATCTGTACAAAGTCTGTAAGGCCTACATCGTAGTACCTATTACGGTCTAATACAGACAAAATAAAAATAAATTCTCTTGACGGGGATGCCTTCGTGTTCCGATGGAGCGCGGTTCCCCAATCGTCCGACTGTCCGTCCGTTGGTCTTGGCCAAAGCCGACCACACCAAAAATGGTGAAAATCTCCCCCAAGTACTCACAACAGGTGGTGCGGTGAGGGGTAAACGTCATGTCCGACCGTCAAAACGGAAGCACAATGAGCATCGTGTAGCGCTCAGAGTTTTGACGAAGTTGGAGGCTGTTGAGGTTTCGGCTCTTACCGAAAAACAAAAAGAGTCACTTACCTGGGCTAAAGGCGTCATAGATGCTTCTAAGGCCAATGAGTCGGCTGAAAGAGCCACAAATTCAGCTGTGTTAACGGCTAATAAAGTAAAACGAATCAGATCACCTGATGAACCCCTGCCTTCGAAAAAGGCAAGAGGCCCTAATGTCACCATCAACAGGACACTCACCAAGCCCTTCAATGAAGTGGCGAAGGAGAGTCTAGTGATGGCTGTTATAGACAGAAGTAGTGAGGATGGATCCATCCTCAAGGGCAAATGGAGTCATGTACAATCAGCCATTATGGCTCACTACCTCGATGTCCGTAGAGAAATGCCGGGCAAACCACCAATCTGCAACGATGCAGGATGGCATCAGGGGAGAGTAAAGCTCTTATATTTCGGTGATGCCAGATCAGTAGACCTGTATAAGGCTGCTCTGAGTCGAGCGGGTGAGGTGTGGCCGGGTGCCCAGTTGGATGTTGTCGAAAAAACAACATCCCTAGTCACCCTAGAGCCATCACCTGGGTTACAGAAGAGCCCTCCAACCCGGCTGACATCTTAGAAATAATAAAAGATTCCAATCCTGGTCTGCCGGCCCATAATTGGAGAATCAGCAAGGTGGGTGAGGCGGATGGTAAAAAGCGGCAGGTCAATCTTATCCTAAACGCTGAATCCACCTCCCATATACAAGGTGCGAGTGCAACCCTACAATATGGCTTCGAGACTATAGTCTTGAAGATATACAAGCAGGATATAGCTCCCACTGCAGAAGGTGAGTCGTCCACCGTGGCACTTCCTGGAAGTGCAGAGGTACCCACGCCTATTATTTCTGGTGACTCCAACTCTAACAGAAGATCTGTAACGTCCTTCTCTGAGGACAAAAGCTCTACTTCGGACACAGAGAGGCTGAGGGGAGTCTCCGGACTCTTTGACGCATCTGGCGGGGACATGCTTCTCGACGATACGGACGAAGAGTTCGATAACACCCTTGTCGGGGTGGATGTTAATCTGTCAATTACCAATGATGGTAAGAATTCTACAGATTAACCTCCATCACGCTAAAGCAGCCTCAGCGGCTCTATTGCTGCGCCTGTCCACAGGCGCAGTAGACATCGTCCTGATACAGGAGCCCTACGTAGTGAGAGGAAGGGTGTGCGGTATTAGGACAGCCAACTTTAAACTGCTTGTGGCCAACTGTGAAGGCACTCCAAGAACCTGCATTTTGGCCAGGAAAGATCTAAGTATCTTTCTCCTGACTAATTTAAGTGGTAAAGACCAAACAGCTGCTAGCCTGGAGATCGGTAATCGCATATATTGGGTGGTCTCCAGCTACTTGCCTTATGAATCTGTAGTACCGACTGCTCTATTCAGGGAAGTAGTGGAAGAAGCAACGTCTGACGAGATCGAGCTGATTATTGGCGCAGACACGAACGCTCATCATACTATCTGGGGTAGTACGGATATAAACAATAGGGGTGATTCGCTTCTTGACTTTATTCTAACTACCAACCTTAGTATTTGTAACATAGGTAATAAACCGACCTTTACAATTAAAGACAGACAGGAGGTACTCGACGTAACGTTTGCTACTGACCGGCTGTCAGACAAAATTATTGGGTGGAATGTACTGGACGACCACTCATTCTCAGATCACCATTATATTGAGTTCAAACTCGCGGAAAAAGCGCCTAAACCTGCCGTCCACAGAAATATAAGGAAGACAAAGTGGCACCTGTATGAGAAGAATTTCAAGAAAGTCCTCAACTCTAAACTTCTGTACGAACCGAATGACAAAGCCGGTCTGGATAATCTGGTCGATCATATCACCACATCATTCAATAGTTCCCTTGAAGAAGCCTGTCCGAAAACAAGGTACAAGGGTAAAACTAAACCCCAATGGTGGACTTCTGAGCTAACGGCTATGAAAAAAACCTGCAACAAGCTATTCAATAAGGCTAAATCTACTGGGGTCGCTAATGATTGGGATGCCTATAAAAAGCAACTCAAGATCTATAAGAAGGAGCTTAGAAAGGCGCAAAGGCGCTCTTGGTATACCTTCTGTGGTGAAGTGGAAAAGGTCTCCGACGCCGCTAGGCTGAGGAAGATATTATCTGCTTCACCCTGCACAGTGGGATATTTACAGGATGAGGCAAATAACTGGACCAAAAACAGCGAGCAGTCGCTCAATGTACTGCTCGACACACATTTCCCGGGCAACTCTGTAACAGAACCCGAGGATCAGCAGGACCAACAAGAGTGCGAGTGGACTGCGAGCGTCGCTAGCTTCTTGACTGAGAGATCCAGAATATGCTGGGCTATTAACAGCTTTGAGTCCTTCAAGTCACCTGGACCAGATGGCATCACTCCAGCAGAAATGCAGAAAATGTTAAAGTACATTATCCCCTGGCTGGAGAAAATTTATGTAGGCTGTATCAGGCTTTCATACGTCCCTAATCGGTGGAGGGATACCAAAGTGGTATTCATACCTAAAGCGGGAAAGATATCACACACTAGGCCAAAAGACTTCAGACCAATTAGCCTATCCTCCTTCCTATTGAAAGGTCTGGAAAGACTTTTAGATCATTTCATTAGGGAAAACCTGGATACAAAACTCCTGTCGGGGAACCAACATGCCTACAATAAGGGCAAGTCTACAGAATCAGCCCTGCACGAACTTGTGAGCACTATCGAATCGTCCCTGCATTTCAAGGAATTCACCATGGTGGCATTTCTTGACATAGAAGGGGCTTTTAACAACATTCACTCAGATGCGGTAATTGCGGCACTGTCACATCTAAAAGTTAACAATAGTTTGATTAGACTAATTCAAAGTCTGCTCACCAGAAGACGCATAACAGCATGTCTAGGGTCCACAACTCTAACAAGGTATGTAAACAGAGGGACCCCGCAAGGAGGAGTACTGTCTCCACTAATTTGGAACCTAGCGGTGAATGAAATCCTGCTAGATCTAGAACGTTGTGGCTGCAAGGTCGTGGCATATGCGGACGACGTGGCAATCGCAGTGAGTGGCAAATTCGTAAACGTCCTCAGAGACATCCTACAGGTGGCTCTGAACAAGTTGGCTAGATGGGCCAGAAGCAGCGGTTTGGGCGTTAACCCCAACAAGACAGAATTGGTTCTCTTTACTAGGATGAATAATGTCCCACATGTGGACCCTCCACCTCGGATAAATGGAACAGATCTAGTCTTTTCTGAAAGTGCAAAATTTTTAGGAATAATTCTAGATAGGAAAATGTTATTTAGACTTAACGTATTGGAACGTGTAAGGAAGGCCAACGTCGCCTTATATTCCTGCAAAAAGGCTGTAGGGTCGCGGTGGGGACTCTCTCCTAAAATCGTCCACTGGATATATATAGCAGTAGTTCGTCCAATACTGTTATACGGTATTGTGGTATGGTGGACGGCAACTGACAAACTAACCATTACAAACCTACTAACAAAGGTTCAGAGAACTGCCTGCCTGAGCATAAGCGGAGCCTTAAGGACTACAGCGACCGAGTCTCTGCAAGCCCTACTCCATATACTGCCGATTAATATTGTGGCGAGAGAAGTTGCAACCAAAGCGGCAATAAGATTAAACTGCCTATCACTGTGGAGGTACAAGAACTATGGTCACATGAGGATATCAAAGTGTAGTGCTATGGTAGCCGACCGAGTGGACTATATACCAACTGTATACACCTTCGAGAGAAATGACATCACTATGATTCCCGCCAGAGACGAATGGGTCGGCAGAATACCAGGTAATAGAAACCATCTCCACTTTTACACGGATGGTTCGAAGCTTGATGAAAAGGTTGGCTTCGGAGTACACTGTGAAGAACTTAGTCTGGATATAGCTCACAGACTACCAGATACCTGCAGTGTCTATCAAGCCGAAATAATGGCAATATGGGAAGTCGCCAAGTGGCTGAGTCGCAACATAGTAACCAACACTGGCGTTGTCATTTACTCGGACAGCCAGGCTGCCATCAATTCTCTGGAGGCAACATCCCTAAATTCACAAACAGCCCTCGACTGCCGCAGATCTCTTAACGAGATGGCTGAGCAGTTTAATATACACCTCATATGGGTGCCTGGGCATAGGGATAGCGTGCAAGCTTTGGCTTAGGCAAGAGGCAATCAGGCAGTCCAACGAAAGATGGACAGAAATCGGCACCTGCAGGGTAGCTAGACCAATCTGGCCAAGGTATGACCTGAGAAGGTCAAAATATCTTCTCGCACTAGAGAGGAAACGATTGTCTACGTTAGTACAGGTTCTGACGGAACACTGCTTGATCGGCGAACACGCCAAAAGATTGGGTATTGACTCCAATGACTTCTGCCGAAGCTGTGGAGATGAGGAAGAAGTGGAGAGCATTGAGCACTTGCTTTGCGACTGTCCCGCTTTGAGTAAACGACGACTGGACATACTGGGGTCGGCTTTTTTAGGCAGCCTAACAGATCTTTCTAGTACTGATATTCGTACTATCGATAAATTTATATATCAAACAGGTTGGTTTCGATGAGGGGCATTTCAGCCCGTGGTAACACTAGGGACCTAAACTGGTCTATGTGAGCTTGTAAAAAAAAAAATACGGCTGCCACCCTAACCTAAAACCTAAATGGCGTAGTTTCTACTTGTCAAATGTCAAAGAATAAAAGCTTCAAAAGTGACAGCTACCGAAATACCGGGTGATTCAAAATAACACCTCTTGTTGGAAAACCCGTATAATCGATACAATTAAGTTCTAAATAAAACGTAATTAGAATTCGATGAAGCAATTTTTCGAAAGACCAATGACTTCAAATAACCCCACAAGAAATAGTCTAATGGTGTTAAATCACAACTTCTTGCGGGCCATTCAATACCATAATTTCTTGAAATAATCGAATCTCCAAACTTTTCTCGCAACAATTCAATTGTTTCATTTGCTGTGTGGCATGTAGCCACAATCGGTCAATGGCAAAAAGATAGCTCTTAACGAGAGCTATCAAGATCGTAGGTCGACTGGAAAGTGTTTTTTTTTGGATTTAAAAAAATGGACTTAGCGCACGAAAAGTTGCAATTGGAGAATAAAGAAATTTTGATAATAAAACTGAATAATTTGTAAACGTTGTTCTTGCGTATATCTCTCCATGATGAAATTGTAAACACTACTGAATATAATGAACAACAAATGACAAATCATGACATATTACAAATGGCCGAAACGTCACTTCAAAATGATATCATCCCTTTTGGATAACCCGTTATTGTAAGTCATGGAAACCCTAACAGCTGTTGGATTATTCTACCATTTCGTTTGCAAATTTGGTTAGTTAAGTTAGGTTAGGATAGATTTGCAGTTCTGAATATTGACCACCTCTCATTTGCTGCCATAAGGACACCGTCTCTTAAGAAGAGCTTGTAGGTCGCTGGGGCATGTACCGCATTTCCTTGTCCTGCAAGTTTATCTATTTTGCAGTTACCTGGCAAGTGCCTGCGGGCCGGCACCCAAATCATGTGAATGTTGAACTGTTCAGCCAACTCGTTAAGAGATCTGCGACAGTCGTGGGCAGTTTTTGAGATCAGGAGGACGGTTCGCAGAAAATTTACTGCAGTTTAACTATCAGAGAAAATTATGATACCGGCTTTGGTCAGAACATTAATTTTTAGCCATTCTGCCTCCTCTTTAGCAGCTAAGATTTCTGCCTGCTGAAGCCTACAGTGGTCAGGCAGGCATTTAACAGTGGATAGCTCTAGTTCCTGGGTAGGACATACGTTGATTCCAACAACGAAATTGCAAAGGCGACACTGCAGTACAAACACCAAGGCTCTCGCCGTCGCGGACGCACTGCAACAACGGATGAACTATCTGTTGCAGGGTTTTCATGAAAGGAGACAATAAGCACATCTCCCAACAGAGTCCGATGGAAGTCACTAATTGATACATTTTGCTTCCGAGCTGAAGAATATCAGAGCATCATCAACTCTAGTTCTTTAGAAAATACACCAAAGCCAACTTGGTTGTTGAGTTTTGAACCGACTGTATAGTTCACGAATCTAGTATTTCATGGGAAGCGACCATTCCATTAGGTATAAACGTGAGATACTTCTTGTCAAAAAGTGTTTCGGTAGCAGTGTAATCAACAATGCCTGGAAGGTTAGACATTGTGTCTAGCCATTTCCCGACCAGAGTGACAATTCCCTAATTCTAACAGTAGTAGTGCTTCAGTTGGTGTCGTTCTCAAGTGATACTACTACATACTATCGCGCAGAAATTGGATTACTACAGAGCTGTCCACCAGATGACAATCCAGTGCAACATTATCTGTAACTACTGCCTTATAACACAGCGTTTCCTTTTTACAGTTACATATATAGCGCTTTCTTTACTCTTTCCAGAACGTTGGGTTTGAAGTTTAACATTCTGTCTCGTGAAATTCGTAAGTATTGCGCTTTCAGAGAAGATAATTTCAGTAACCCCAAAGGAGGCAGGTGTAACTGTTGGTACCTGGTTCACACCAAGGACATTACCGGATGCCCATTTTGCGGTTGTACGAAAGAACTGCTGTAGGATGTCTCTAAGAGTCCTCGGTAACTTCTTCTGACAACTATTGCCACATCAACAATCTTAAAAACCATCTTCTTCTGATAATGTAGAGTACTGTTCATGGAGAGATTCCATAGCAAAGGAGACAGAACACCCCTTGGGATGTTTCCTTGCTGACAAATCTATGGAGGTCCGTTGACACTAAGCTAACTGAAATGCGTCTCTTAAAAATAAGGTTATGAATGAAACTTCATATACTGTTATCAATGGTCAGGGTTGCTAGAGTTGTAACTGTAGCGGCTGGATTTATGTTATTGAATGCCCCTTCAATAACAAAGAAAGCTTCTTAACAAGGAGAGATTCTTCAATAAAGCTGACAAGATCATTTAGGGCGGTTTCGGTGGATATACCCTTGCTGTAAGCATGCTGTGCCACTATCCACGTGCAAGCTTTGGCTTAGGCAAGAGGCAATCAGGCAGTCCAACGAAAGATGTACAGAAATCGGCACCTGCAGGGTAGCTAGACAAATCTGGCCAAGGTATGACCTGAGAAGATGAAAATATCTCCTCGCACTGGAGAGGCAAAGATTGTCTACGTTAGTATCAGTTCTGACGGGACACTGCTTGATCTGGCGTGTTCGCCAATTGGTTATTGACTCTAATGACTTCTGCAGAAGCTGTAGAGATGAGGAAAAAGTGGAGAGCATTGAGCACTTGCTATGCGACTGCCCCGCTCTGAGTAAATGACGACTGGACATACTGGGGTCGGTCTTTCTAGGCAGCCTAACAGATCTTTCCAGTACCGATATTCGTACTATCGATAAATTTTTATATCAAACAGGTTGGTTTCGATGAGGGGCATTTCAGCCCGTGGTAACACTAGGGACCTAAACTGGTCTACATATGTGAGCTTGTATCAAAAAATACGGCTGCCACCCTAACCTTAACCTAAGCATGCTGTTGATTGGTCAGTAGCCTCTGGTCAAGTTTAGTCCTAAATATCTATTAATGTCTCCAGGGTTTTAAGGAGAAACAACTATAGACTAATGGACCGGAAATCCTTAGCTCTTGTATGATATGACTTTCCTACTTTTAGGATGAAAACAACCTCGGTTTCTCTCCATAGTAGGGGGGAAATGTCTACTGTAGATAGTTGGGCCGCAAAATGTCGTTATGCCGCCAAAAGGTCGTTAATCCGCCGAAAGGTCGTTAAAAATTACGCCGAAAGGTCGTTAAAAATTACGCACGTGACAACGCTGTGTACCATTGTTGGCAATGTTCTGAAAAGTGAATGTATGCACCCCGTTGGTGGTGTTTTGAACAGTTCATGTATGTGTATAGGCATGCCGCCGAAAGGTCGTAAAGAATTACGCACGTGACAACGCTATGAGAAGTTCATGTATGCACCACGTTGGTAATGTTTTGAAAGGTTCATGTATTCGTTGGTAATGTTCTGAAAAGTGAATGTATGCACCACTTTGGTGGTACGTTGGTAGTGTTTTGAAAGGTTCATGTATTCGTTGGTAATGTTCTGAAAAGTGAATGTATGCACCACTTTGGTGGTACGTTGGTAGTGTTTTGAAAGGTTCATGCATTCGTTGGTAATGTTCTGAAAAGTGAATGTATGCACCACTTTGGTGGTATTTGGCCGTGTAATGCACTACGTTGATAATATTTCTATAGTTATGCCGCCAAAGGTCGTTAAGAATTACGCACGTAACAACGCTTCATGTATGCACCACGTTGGTAGTGTTTGTAACAACGCTATGCGCCATCGTTGGTAATGTTTTGAAAACTTCATGTATTTTGCCGTGTAATGCACCATTGTTGGTAATATTTTAAAAATTCATGTATTTTACCGTGTAATGCGTCATTGTTGGTAATATTTGTGTGGCTACTAGAATTCGGAGCATGTATTTTTCAGTGTAATGTACCATCGCTGGTAAAATTTAAACGTGGCTACTAGAATTCGATGCATCGTTGAAATATAAAGAATTCGGCAACCAAAAATTGTTTACCTGGATTGAGGATTGAAGTGCAATCCGAGGACGGACTTAGGAATATGTACGTGTGCGACATCGTGTTAATTGAATACAATCCGGGGACAGACTTAGAAATGCGTATGCGACAGCGTTATGCGTCATCACTGGGTAGTTCCCGAGGGCGACTCAGCTGGAGGGGTGAGATGTGGTTAGATATCGCTGATAATGTTTCAAAAAGGTTTGTAGAATTTGGGAACCAAAAAGTGTTTGCTTGGTTTGAAGATTAAAAAAGCAATCCGAGGGGGGTATATTTGTGAGTTTTATCATTTGAAAATCTAACGGTGTCCCACCTGTGGAATTCTTGTCTAAATTTGTGGTAATATACATTTGAGTTGTGATTGAAGAAAATCTCTACTTGTGGTAAAGCAGGTCAATTAAATATTTAGGAGGTGTAAAGGTTTTTATTATTTTCGTTTTTGAGAATCAAATGTGCACATAGAATTCATTAGAATCGAAAAGGGTGCATTAATTTCGTTAGAAGAAGTATTGTATAGAATTAATAATAGTTAAGGTTTAAAACGGTTTGCAGAGAAATCAACCTAGAAGTGTGGGAAAAACTTAAAACGAATACCAGCAGATTTGTATAAAATGTCTATAAAGTGATACTCTGATTGTGTGGTTTGAGAAATTGCTCAAGACATTGTGAGTGTTAAAGAGTTGACCTTTTCACTCATATACAAGAAACCATTTTCCAACAAATTTAATGCAAGATATACACATATATATTTTTGAAAACAGAAAAAGTATTAATTTTATAAATTTTAGTTTGTGGTAACCATCGAAACCTTAAACATCGCTTTTCAGTCAAATTATTTCGTTTCAAGTGAAATATCTTATTTGTGTGTTGATTACTACGGAGACAAAATTCTAATTGTCTTAAAGCTATAATACGAGTTATTACAGTTTAGATTGAACATTTTTTGATAATTAATAAAGATAAATTTTATTAAAAAATAAAATATATATAATGGCTCGCTATACATGTAATTTGTGTAATACATTTTTCGCCCAGAAAAGATGTCATGATAGACATGTTAAGAAGCATTGTCCTGAGTGCGGAAAATTCTTTGACAATGTCTACGCGATGAGCCATCACACCAAAATGGTGCATAGTTCAACAAGCATCCAGAGTTCCACTAATACAAATAATTGCATTCAACAGCAATCTATTAATCAACGCCCTTCTTCAGAAATAGAAGAACCAACTCAACAAAATTCGTTACCAACAAATAGCCACCCACAACAACAACAGATACTCGAGCCACACCAACTACAACAACTACAACAACAAGTACATCAATATAATTTACATTTAAATCGTGAAATGAACCATCGTCAGCAGCAATACAATTTAGAACAACAACATTACCACCACCATCAACAACACCCCCACCCTCAATATCAGCAACTCCACCACCAACAACAACACCCCCACCAACAGTTTCAGCAATACCTCCACCAACAACAACACCATTTCCTCGATCAATATCAGCAAAACCAACACCAACAACACCTCCACCAACAATATCAGCAAGACCAACACCAACAACACCTCCACCATCAATATCAGAACCAACAACAGCAAACGGGTCAAATAACAAATATCGAAACCCCCTCACTAACATGTAATACTACGGAATGTGAAAATGGAGAAGATAAAGTCACCAAAACATACTTTTGTGAAGATTGCGATATGGCGGTATCATTAAAATATGCACATGATCGCACAAATGAACACCGAGCTAATGCAATTAAAAAACTTAGCGATGGTATAAGTGTGTTAAAAACTTCATTTAACAATCGTATTGCTACATACGAATATTTAAATGTAAACAAATTTTTATTTCCTGAAGAGTTTTTAGCTGAGGCAAAACAATCATTATTAAAACTTTTGCAAATAAAATTAGAAGAGCATACAACAATAAAGTTTAACATAGAACTTATTGCAGAATATGTCAAACCTTCACTTGAGGAAGCCACCAGAATAAGTGCTGGTCCATCAACATCTGCTGGGAAAAGCAATATTGAAGATAAAAATGAAGCCACCGTTTTCACGCACATGTCAAAAATGACTTTATTAACGCTAGCTAGTGACTTGGGATGCGAATTCGACATTCATTCAGACATCATTAAAAATAAAATGTCAGAATTTCAGGAGAAGGATTCTGGCTGGGCTTTACACAAAATTTTAAGACTACAAATCAGCATCAATAAAGTTGCTTTAACAAAGGTCGGAAACTATATAAAAACGCCCAGGGCATTAGCGTTAAAAAAAGCGTGTGTAAACATCCAAAACAATGATAATTATTGTTTTAAATGGAGTTTAATATCAGCATTAGGAGTTGAGAGATCAATAAATCAATGTTTAACATCCTCATATAATGTTGATATCTCCGCAGATGAAATAACACTTGAAAATGGTGTTCAGCTAAACTTCAAGGGGTTAAAGTTCCCATTAGCAATAAACGACCTCAAAAAGTTTGAAGAAAACAATGCTGACGTTAGTGTAAACGTTTTTGGTTTCGAGGGTCGTGAAGTGGTGGGTCCCTACTATTTGACGAAGAAGGAGCAGACAAATCATGTAAATCTCATACTCCTCTATAATGAATACAATTTCCACTTCATCTACATAAAAAATATGTCAAGGTGAGTACTTTTACTTAATATTAAATATATAATTTTTATTTGATTTTTATTTGATTTTTATTTTATTTTTCTTACAGATTGCTGAGAAGTCAATTTACAAGAAACACACGGACAATCTACATTTGCAATGGATGCATACAACATTTTACGTCTGAAAGTGTGTACATGACACACAAGAAGGACTGCAGTGGGGTCGTGGTACATCTGCCCGATAAGAAAGATGCTATACTAAAGTTTGAACATCATGAAAGAAAGCTGCGAGTTCCCTTTGTAATATACGCAGACTTCGAATCGCTGTTGCAGTATATAGATAGTCCTACTTCGGTTAGTGGAAAGACCCAAAAAATTAGGAAGCACGTTCCTTGTGCGTTCAGTTTTAAAGTAGTTTGTAGCTATGATAGTAGCTTAAATGAATTTGAAAGTTATGTTGGTGAGAACGCACCTAAAGTATTTTTAGAACGCTTAGTTAAAGTCTCTAAACGGATATATAATAATCACCTAATGATTAAAAAACCTATGGATAGATTAACTCCTGCAGAAGAGGTAAACTTTTTAGAGGCGGTAGATTGCCACATTTGTGAGGAAAAATTAGAAGAGGATAGAGTTCGAGACCATTGTCATTTGACTGGTAAATTTCGAGGAGCAGCTCACAATGAGTGCAACCTTCAATATAGAGTCGCTAAATTCATACCAATATTTTTTCATAACTTCTCATCATACGACTCTCATCTCTTTATTAAAGATTTGGTAGATTACGAAGGTGAAACAAAAGTAATACCATTAAATAAAGAAGTGTACATATCCATGTCACACTTCATTCCAATGAATGATAAAGACAGGTTAGAACTCAGATTCTTAGATAGCTTCAGGTTTATGCCAAGCAGTTTAGATGATATTTCTAAAAATTTACCTCAACATGCTCTCAATGCAGTTCGAAGCAAATACCCCAACGATGCAGATTTTAATCTTATGCGAAGAAAAGGTGTCTTTCCATATGAGTATGTTTCATCGATGCCTAAATTAGCTGAAAAGCAACTTCCGCCGAGAAGTGAGTTCTATAATAGTCTTACAGATAGTGAGTGTTCTGTAGAAGACTACAAACATGCGCAAGATGTTTGGAATCATTTCAAGTGTGAAACCATAGCTGACTATATGGAATTATACTTAATAGTAGACGTTTTACTATTGACTGACGTTTTTGAAAATTTCAGAAATGTATGTCAAAGTATACATCGCTTAGATCCATGTCAGTATTATACATCTCCGTCACTATCATGGGATGCTATGCTTTTATGCACAAAAATCTTATTAGAGTTGCTTACTGATATTAACATGTACAATTTTTTTAGAACTGCTATTAGAGGGGGGATTGTACAATGTTCAAAAAGACATCTTGTAGCAAATAATAAATTCATGGCTAACTACAATCCGATTCTAGAAGAAATTTTTCTATTCTACTTCGATATGAATAACTTATATGGAAAAGCTATGTCAGAATTTCTTCCACAAAAAGATTTTCAATGGGTTTTAGATGTAGTAGATTTCCAAAGATATTCTCAGAAAGAATTTATTGAGAGTATACCACACGATGCGGAGACAGGTTTCATGTATGAGGTAACTGTCGAATACCCAAAACATTTGCATGACGCACATAATGATTTGCCATTCTGCCCTGAAAATAAAATTGTAGGAGATTCAAAAATTCCCAAATTAATTTTAGATTTTTCCGAAAAAAAGGAATATAGAATGCACTATAGAACTCTTCAGCAATGTTTAAAACATGGTTTGGTATTAAAAAAGGTTCATCGCATTATATCTTTTACACAATCCAGGTGGTTATCTCAATATATCGAGAAAAATAATCAGGAAAGAGCTAAGGCGCAAAATGATTTTGACAAGAATTTTTTCAAGCTCCTTAACAATTCCGTTTATGGGAAGACTATGGAAAACGTCGACAAGAGGAAAGACGTGAAAATTGTTAAAACTTGGGAGAAAACAAATCGAAACAGGTTGGGGGCAAATGCCTTAATTTCCAAACCAAATTTTAACAGTTTGTCACAGTTTTCTGATAACATGGTTGCAATTCAATTGGACCGTGTGCAAGTTTTGTACAATAAGCCAATATATTTAGGATTTTCCATCTTAGAGTTATCAAAATGGGAGATGTATAATTATTATTATGATTACCTATTATCAAACCATGCGTTAAAAATTTCATTAGCATACATTGATACTGATTCATTTATAATAGCATGTCATGGGGGTCACATCTTTTTTAACATCACATCCGAGGACTTAGAAATGAGGTATGATACGTCTAATATGCCCCCCAATAACATATATAATGTACCTATTATAAATAAACAAAAATTGGGTATGATGAAGGATGAAAACTGTGGTAAACTAATGACGGAATTTGTTGGCCTTAGACCGAAAATGTATGCGATACAAGTTGAGGGTAGTAGGGAAATAAAAAAATCTAAGGGTGTAAAAAAATCCGTTTTAAAAAAATATTGTATAGATAATTATAGAGACTGTTTATTTAATAGAAAAAAATATTGTGATGAAATGTTAACGTTTGTTTCAAAGAAACATGTAGTGTATACTAATCGAATAAATAAAATTACCCTTAGTTGCGATGATGATAAACGCAAAATTAGACCGGATGGTATAAACACGTATGCTTGGGGTCATTATAAAATTAATGAATTAGAAAATAGTTTAGACTAAGAAAACATTTTGAATATATGTAATAAATTCTATGAATTTGATCGAAATTGTAATGAAATAAACATATTAAATTTCACAACATTGAATTGTAAACATAATATGTAATATGTATAAATATATATACATCTTTTTTAATTTATGTAAATAAAACAACAATTCTTTTATATTAAAAAGTAAAATAATGCCTTTTATTTCGTGTAATAAATTTCGTAAAATAATATAGGTATACATTTTATTATTTATTTATTTTTGGTGAGAAGCATAATATAAAAGTATTATTAAACTTAAATAATCTTTCGAATAATGCCAGTTAGAGGTGTGTATTCTAGAAGTCGTTCGTGAAGTATTATGCAGTATGCGGAAGTGTTCTCAGGAATTGATTTACTGGTTTCGAATTCTAATTTGACATCAATAGGACCACTTTTAATAATTTCATTCTGATGACTGACGTCAATTACAACAATTGGTTTGTCTTTGAATTTTTCACATGATATGATTGGTTTTGGCTCTCGAAAATAATAATTTTTTTGAAATTTTGCGTACATATCATATAGAATAGCATAACGATTTTCGTCAATTTTCAAATTTAAGTCATCATATGGGTAAGTATCAGAATTTAAGTGTACTTTAATGTTTGTTAAATTTGCGTGGATAAACTCCCCATCTTTTTCAAATGCAAATAAAATGAATCGAGGTTTTTCTCTATTCACAGATAGCTTTACATTCCAATTACATTTTGTTGAACCATGAAATGTCGGATTGAAGTGACAATCCCAACTACGAAAAGTGATTGGTAACGAAGATCCATCCTTTATTGTTTTCATTATTCGTATTTTCGATATGTCAGACAGGTTTACATGCGGAATTCTCCAAGTAATGTTTTTTATTGTCAAGTTTAAAGTTTCCGTTGTATCAGATGAGTGGCAGACGTTGATATCATTGGAAGTCCGTAAAAGTATTAGATCATGCTTACAGTTCAATATAACTTTGTTAAAATCTTCTGCAAACCCCAGTAACATCTTCAGTGGCACATAAAAGTTAAACACATCCATCTCTAAATCATTTCCATTATTCCAACCAGCATTTCGCATCATTTTACTCTCAAAATCGGTTAATGAGACAAAATTTTTGATGCTAGTGGTTATTCCTAAATATCGTGTGCGATCAATTTCGACGCCATTAATTTCATAACGAATTTCATCGAACATGTGTGCCACACAATTATTGTGCAATCGAGCCTTTGTTGTTTTCTCCCCTCCTGTTTTGGCTACGACCCCTTCTATATAAATATAGCTTTCGCTTGGTAAAACATATAAGTCTTGGTTTTGAATTGTTATTCTAATTTCATCATTATTTTTAAAGGAATTTATGTATGGTACATAGCTATGATAATCCTTTTTAATTATACTCTCATCAGAGAAAGGTTTTTCAGATACATTAAGTATTTCCATAATTATTTTTCAAACGAAATTTTAAAGATTTTAAAAAAAGTTTATTTTCCTTGGTCAAGGGTAGTCTTTTAGGTTTGGCTGTTTGAATTGGAATGTTTGAAGTTCGCTTTCCAGGATTATATTTATTATTATAAATTATCATTTTGATGTTAATCTAAGATGTAGACGAAGTGTAATTTCCTCACCTCGAAAATTTATCAAGCGCTCGTCTTGATCAACAATCAAAACTTTGAGAGAACTTATTTCTTTGACGTTCACAGGTAAATAAATTAAATTTCTGGGAATTTCATCCATTTTATATCCTGGTGAGACATTTATGGCAAACTCATGTATAGTGTGCACTGGTAAATTATTCATAAAGGATCCAGATGTAATATTACATTGAATCTGAATAGCGTTTACTTTCAAAATATTTACAGGTAACTGAGAGCTATGTCTCATATTCGCAGCCAAAATTCTCCCACCGAATCCCAACAATGTTCCTATTGACCGATCTTGATTAAAATCTATGACGTCATGAGAGGAAAATATTTCAATTTGTAGAGTATTATTATTTGGAGCAATCTCTATAGCTTTGTGGCCATCATATTTTCCATATACCCCTTTCAGGTAATCTACAATATCCTCCAGCTCGTAAGATCCGACAGGAATTTCTATTATCTGATCCCCGATATGAAACAAATTATTGTCATAGTCCACATTTGGTATAGAATTATATGAGTGAAAGTCTATAAGTGCACACTCGTAGTCTTCAGTTAATTGAATTGGCGGAAAGTAATTAGCTGTTAAAACAGATGACCTTCCAGTTAAGGCTAGTGTTATTGACATTGTGAACGCTAGTTGTTGAATGAAAAACGTTTTGATAATTTTTTAATTTATTTTGTGTAAAATATTTTATTTACAAAATTTCATTTTTATTTATCCATGAATTGTGTTGGCTGGAGAAACCCAACCATTTAACATATACTTGGTCACCTCTAGTTTTTAAGACCTTTTCTACAAGATATGTATTAGGGAAACGAGTGCGTCGAATTTCTTCCACATAGAACCCCCCTTTGATTGGATTTCCTTCATAGTCTTCCAAGATGTATGTCACAGGATTCGTTATCTGGATAGACTTGATTCGAAATATCTCTGTACTATAATTTGGGGTGTATCCTTTCTCAAATATATTTTTGTATTTACTTATACGAACGTAGTCTCCCACACGCAATTTAGATTTTGGAAAAATTTTTAGGTGGCTGTATACTGTATCCAACAAAATTTTCTCATTTTGTCGATTTACATCTTTGGGTGCCATCTTTATGGTACGATGAATTTTGCTATTATAAACATCAATCAATTGCTTATAAATATCGAGCCAATGATAAGACCCATTGAATGAAAATTCTCGAAACATTAATGATTTTAATGTTCGATTAAAACGTTCAACAATTGAAGCCTTCATCACACTGTATGTAGAATAGTGATTAATAGAATATTTTTCCATTAACCCCTTAAATTCTTTGTTAAAAAACTCTTTTCCATCGTCAGTTTGCAAATTTTTTGGTATTCTACCCTGGCTCATTACTTTTTGAATAGCTTTGGAAACATCAGAGGCGTTTTTAGTTTTTGTTGCTTCTGCCCAGGCATATTTTGAAAAAGTGTCAATAACGGTTAGCAAATATCTGTATCCTTTATTTATTGTTGAATAATTCCCCATTTCGACCAAATCCGCTTGCCATAAATCATCAATACCCTTCATGATTACTCTCCTACGAGGAAAGTGCTTTCGTGCAGGAGAATGAATCTCGTTTACAATTGTTCTTCTCTCCATGACTAACTATGACTGTTATATATTAAGGGTGTAGGTACTGACATTTTAGACATCACCTCAAATACGTCCGTAAGATTAGCTTTTAATTGTTTTATCTCCTCTCTAATATCACCAAATTCAGCTTTAAATGTTCTTTTTAATATTTCTTGCGAATGAGATAATTCTGTTTGTAAATAAACTTTGTTGATTGCGTCTCTGTCTTCTGATGGTGGCGCCAAATTTTTGATTTTCTTATTTTGGATATCGAGGTTATAATACCGGTCAACAACAACCCCAAAAATTTTCGAAACATTCCTCCTTAAAGATTCTGAATTTGAAAAGTGTCCGAACTTGTCGACGCTCATTTTGTAATTAAGCAGTTATTAATAAAGTTAATATATTATATTTGCTTCTTTTAACTCTTCAATAATTGATATTATTTCATTATTTTGATTGTTATTACCAGCAGTTTCAGATGCGACCAAAAGTCTAAGTCGTTCAACTAATTCATTTGGATCATCCCAGTATATATAGTTAGGTTTTTCAAGGTTCAGACTCATTAATCCTTCACCTGTGTGAGTAGTTTGAAACATTTGTTTTATTATATTACTGTATTTAAAACCTCTGCTTCCTTTTATTTGTCCATTTGATTCATTATTTCTTCTGTGTGCATTTGTGTTTGTTAAAATCTTTTTGTAGATGCTCAATTCAGATGAGTCATAATTCTTAGGATTTTTTAAAAATAGGAGTTCATGTAATCCAGGTGTTAACGCCCACGTTTGATTTCCAATCATTATTTTATCCTTATTTATTTGAAGACTACTATTACCAAATTTCCATTCACCATTTTCATCTTCATGTGGTCCATATATAGTATCAAGTTGTTTGTCCTTTTTCAAAGATATTAAGTCAACATCATTTTCGTCCTTTTGCTCTTCCCCCTCCGATTGTGAAAAAAATTCGTCGTCATTTTCCCCATATTCATTTCGAAGGTTATCACTATCAAACCCAGACTTAAATTTCTTTTCAGAGTTGAAATTCTCAAGATTCTCATCTTTACACAGTTTTTGCCGTGTATTCTTTTCAATTTTGATGGGCGTATTCTTATTTGTCAATTTTAAGATTTTATTTAGTGGTGTGGTTATGGGTTTTAATGTACTCTCTAGCTGATTTGATGCCTCATTTTGGCCCATTTTAATGCTTTGAAATTTCTTTTTCAAAATTTTTCTAGACTTAATTAGCTCCTTTATGACGTTTTCATTCATTTTAAATGATTGCTAAGAGAGTATTTTTATTAGTTTAGTGAATTATTCACCTTTGGTTCTTAAACTAACTAGTTTTATTTTTCAAACTGATCTGTTTCCTTTTTAAACTGACTAGTTCTATATTTTGATCTGAGTAGTTATATTTCTCAAACTGATCTGTTTTGTTTTTGAACTGATCAGTTCTACTTTTCAACTGAGCTGTTTTTAGTAATCTGGTTTAAATGTGACGTCTATTCCGATTGGGTTATTATCAAGTACTAAATGGTAATAAATATATCAAATCCTTTTCTATATCGACCACCTTTAATGTCATTATCTTTACTTATAGTTAAAAAACCGTGTTCATCCGCCCAACATTCACGGCATATATCCAAAAAATATTTTAGTGGCATGTCACTCCCCACGTGATCGCTATATATATGCTTCATATTCATTTCATCCTGTTTGAACATGATAATTAAATTAGCATTGTCACGTATTAAGTGCTTAGGTATACACGTATATGTTTGACATAAATAGAATGAATCTATATTTTTATGTCTCCCCATGCAAAAATAATTTCGAATATTATTCTGTTTTCCACATGCGACATCATCGAATATTATTATGGAATTTGCTTTAGCTTGATCTGGTGTTATTACATCTGAATTATCGGAGAATGTATAAAATCCCATACCTTTTATAGGTGTTATAAGTGTCTTCAAATATTCATATTTTGGTTGATACAACGATTTGGAGTATAAGTAGATATTTTCAAATTTTAAACCATTTGGACTCTCAATAAGACTTATCATAATATTAGTTTTTCCACAATTCGATGGTCCAACTATTAATGCACGTATTGAATTTGGTAATAACGGACTATGTCTCAGTTTATTAGAATTATTTGGTGTGAAATCAAAATTTCGCACATTAATATTAGTATCCTGTTTTACTAAACGCATTTTTGCAACTGTAGACAATTGTATTACTCATTCAAATTTATATACACTTTTTGTCTTTACAGAAACATACAAATTATATAAAATGATAATATATTCGAAAAATAAATTTATTAACAAAAGAACCGTCAAAGGGGGAGGGTTGCTGAATAAATTAATTGATTCTTTGCCATTTGAACTTCATTTACCTGGTTATCAATTTTGTGGCCCAGGAACAAAATTAGAAAAGCGGCTGGAAAGAGGTGATAAAGGAATAAATGGTTTGGATGCCGCTTGCAAAACTCATGATATAGCATATACACAAAACAAGGATATACATCAGCGGCATAAAGCGGATATAGAGTTATCTCAAAGAGCTTGGGATCGAGTTAAAGCTAAGGATAGCACTTGGAGGGAAAAATTAAACGCATATTTGGTTTCTAACGCTATGAAGGCCAAAGTGAAAATGGGGATGGGGGTGTCCCAAAAACCTCATAAACGCCTATGTGGGAAGAAAATGTTTTCTACGACTATAGCGAATGCGACCAGTATTCTAAAGAAGCAAAAGCCAGAAGATATTAAAACAGCTATAATGATCGCTCGAAAAGCTATTGCTAAATCATTTAAGGGGCGAAAATCGCATGTTATTATCCCTAGAGTTATAAGAGTTCCTAAAATAGGAGGCTTTCTTCCTTTAATTCCAATATTGACCGCACTCAGTGCTTTGGGGGCCTTAGCTTCGGGTGGTGCATCAATAGCAAAAGCTGTACATTCTGCGAAGAATGCTAAGCAACAACTTGAGGAGAATTCTAGACATAATAGGAAGATGGAGAGTATTGCCATGGGGAAGGGCCTTTATTTGAAACCTTATAAGAAAGGTTTGGGAATCGTATATAATAATAAACAAAACATAAAAAACTGATAAATCAGCTACCCAATAAACCTCTAACTGAGAATGATCTAAAATTATTTGCGTTTAAATATATCTCGCATTTTAGAGGAGTCTTCATGAGAGATAAACTCCCGAAAAAGCCTCATGTTAGAGAGTGTGGTATAGTTAACCTAGACTCATATAAAGGTCCTGGTACTCATTGGGTAGCATACTACAAAAAATATAATCGAACCAATTACTATGACAGTTTTGGAAATCTTCAGCCACCAATAGAAATAGTACAATATTTAGGAAAAAACATAAGCTATAATTATAAGAGGGACCAACAATTCAATACTGTTAATTGTGGTCATTTGTGTCTAAAATTTCTTTCCCAATTTAATTAAAAATTATTTTTTCTTTTTAAATTCGTAATTTTATTAATCAATTCTAGAATATAATTTATAAATTTGTACATCTTTCTTAATAATACTTGTCATTTTTTTACCAAACTCAAAACATAATCTGGTTAAATCGACCTCAACATCTTTCTCATAATAACCTTTTATATCAGTTATTTGAACATAGGTTTTATTTAAATTAGAACATGTAGGAATATAAAAATTATCATAAAAAAATGCAATCTGCTTCTGAAGTATGCCATTCCAGCATATGAATGTTGTTAGAAATATTCCTATTCTGGTTATAGAGCGCCATGTTTCGCCGTCAATTTTGATTTTGTTACCATTTTGCTGTAGGACTAAGAAACAACGACCATCCTTTTGTCGAAAATCGAAATTGATATTTTCTTTGGGCGGGTCATTCATTAAATTGAATGAATCGAAAAATTCAAACTGGTCCAGCCGCACCTGAATGTACTCTTTGTATGTCATCAGGTGAAGCCACATGTCGCGAGAAAACCCAACGAAATCTTTCCGTTTATTTTGGAGCCATATTATAGGCTCGAATTTCCATGTAGTTGAGAATCCACATTTAACCTTTAAATTTAAATTAACGAAATACTCCATTTCAAAGACAACGTTGTGGTTTTGGAATTTATCCGCCGCTTTAGTTCTACGCTCCATTATCGTTGACTGAGTAAATTGTACTATAATTTTTTTCTTAAAGTGAAACCGTATATAAAGGCCGCTAAAAGAAAGTTACACCTATCAGTCTACCACGAAAACAGCTTGGACAATGTATAAAATCAAAAGGTCGGAAATTACCATATTGGATTTTCAATACTGTCACGGTAATGATAACGGTATATATATGAAAGAGCTGGCGTTTATGGGTGGTTCCTCTGTCGTACCAAATTACTTTCTATTCAAACAACCTTTCGGTTTTCGTGAATTAACTAAAGCAGGACGTGGGAAAAACAACTACTGCAAGAAATTCGTAAATGGGTTGGATTGGTCGGTGGGTTCAATAGACTACTGCAGTGTTGGCGATATTCTTACACCTCTAAATAGTTATAAGTATATTTTTGTCGTAGGTAAAGCTAAAAAAGACTTTTTATCAAAATATGTTAATACGACTATAATTAATCTTGAGGATAAAATGAGTCTATCAAATTTGAATAACTATTATACTTCTTGTCCAATTCATATGGATAATAGATTTAAGTGTGCTCTAAATAATTTATTTAAACTGTTTGTATTTATTGAGAAAAATTATCATCAGATTCAGGATTTTATCCTAGATGAAATAAATTACTAACAATTAAAAAAAAAAAAAAAATAAAAAAGAAAAACATGTGTTTTATTTGCTCAAATTTGTTTTTATTTCTTTATAAATATAAAACGTAACTATACATAATAAAATTTGTGTGTGTGGATTTGTAAAATCTAGTTTGAAAAAACAACGTGGTCTCTTCTCACTAGTCACATTTTGCTTTTCGATTTTATTACCATTTACACCACATATATCAAAACCTAATCTTGGTAGCGCACGATCCAATTCCACATAATTTATTGGTACATTGTTCGTAGCTAGTCGCCTCAGCAGTGGACATGATTTTGACCAGCGCAGATGTTCAGAAATCGGAGAATCATTATGTTTCCAAGAATATATCTCAACTTCACAGAAATAGCATTTGGTCTTGTCAACTTCACCCGTATAAAACATTCCAGTCATAGCCAGTTCTTTGCAGCTAATGAAATCTAATGGCCAGTTTTTGAAGGTTTTCAATCGCTCCTCTTCATTTTGAAAATGGTTATCCATAATGTATTGATTATTTAAATTCGATAGTTTTAAAGAAACCATTCTTCTCGCAGCGTTTGATAAATACTGTTTAGTAGAGAAATGTTAAGCCTCTCTTTTATAGCATGAAAATACCCCCACATGTTGATAATGAAAACAAATACAAATTTAGTTGAATATCATTTTTTGTTTATTTATTTACTTATATTATAAAATCATTGTAAATATGGTGAATAAAATGTCTCTATTGGTAAAATTTGTTTTATTTCTAATTTAAATATTGTGTTATCGGCTCCTTCACGCAGTGGTGTTTTAATCAGCGAAAATACTCCGTCACAAAAACGGTTTAATGCATCATCTCCTAAGGAATTAAATCTCGATGGTAAATATAGAATGCTATCCTCCAGTTTAAGCACAACTTTTTCACCATATTTTGTTGTCGTCCTATACGCTCCGCTGATAATATATTCCGTATTAAGATTTAGCTCCTTGATACTAACAATTTTTTTAAAGTTTAAAAAATTGAATGCCTTTACTAATTCAGTGTTAGACGACATCTTGAGAAGGTTATATTTGAACTGTATATATTTTTGAAAATTACTCGTCTATTTATACACGAGTATCGAAAAGATATGTACTATTAACATGAGCGACAATTGTTGCCACCGATTGAAATTTACATACTCTAAAAAGGTTACAGAAATCACCCCAAAACTTTCGAATAAAGAGAAAAACACCATTTGTTTATATGCATGAGTGTACTTTTATTATATACTTTTTTAATTATTTATTTTAAATACATATTATTAATAGATAATTAATTAGGGCATTAGGTCGTCTAATGTCCACGTGTCGGCTTCTCTTCTTATTTTTTCCATTTCTGCGACACTTATTATCGGTTGGTATTCGTCAACGCCATATTCTGAGAGTACTTGTCCATGCTGAAAATATGGTGCACACCATATTTCTTCCTCCTTCTTGGCTTGCATTTCAACCACTTGTTCGAAGTCCTCATCCTTCATTGCGATGATGGCGTCAATTTCGTAATCCAAAAATTCTTCCGAATTCATTTTTTTTTTTTTTTTGTTTTTAAAATGTATTTTTTAATTTTAGTATTTGTCTCTACGCAGAGAAGATATGCTATGTACTGATTCACTGAAACGCTACATACCTTTTTATATTTCTATTTTTACAAACACATTGTTTTGAAGAGGTCCACTTTTTACACTCACAATGTCTTGAGCTATTATTTTCTAAGGGCTGTTTTAACACAAACCACACAATCAGAGTATCACTTTATAGACATTTTATACAAATCTGCTGGTATTCGTTTTAAATTTTTCCCACACTTCTAGGTTGATTTCTCTGCAAACCGTTTTAAACCTTAACTATTATTAATTCTATACAATACTTCTTCTAACGAAATTAATGCACCCTTTTCGATTCTAATGAATTCTATGTGCACATTTGATTCTCAAAAACGAAAATAATAAAAACCTTTACACCTCCTAAATATTTAATTGACCTGCTTTACCACAAGTAGAGATTTTCTTCAATCACAACTCAAATGTATATTACCACAAATTTAGACAAGAATTCCACAGGTGGGACACCGTTAGATTTTCAAATGATAAAACTCACAAATATACCCCCCTCGGATTGCTTTTTTAATCTTCAAACCAAGCAAACACTTTTTGGTTCCCAAATTCTACAAACCTTTTTGAAACATTATCAGCGATATCTAACCACATCTCACCCCTCCAGCTGAGTCGCCCTCGGGAACTACCCAGTGATGACGCATAACGCTGTCGCATACGCATTTCTAAGTCTGTCCCCGGATTGTATTCAATTAACACGATGTCGCACACGTACATATTCCTAAGTCCGTCCTCGGATTGCACTTCAATCCTCAATCCAGGTAAACAATTTTTGGTTGCCGAATTCTTTATATTTCAACGATGCATCGAATTCTAGTAGCCACGTTTAAATTTTACCAGCGATGGTACATTACACTGAAAAATACATGCTCCGAATTCTAGTAGCCACACAAATATTACCAACAATGACGCATTACACGGTAAAATACATGAATTTTTAAAATATTACCAACAATGGTGCATTACACGGCAAAATACATGAAGTTTTCAAAACATTACCAACGATGGCGCATAGCGTTGTTACAAACACTACCAACGTGGTGCATACATGAAGCGTTGTTACGTGCGTAATTCTTAACGACCTTTGGCGGCATAACTATAGAAATATTATCAACGTAGTGCATTACACGGCCAAATACCACCAAAGTGGTGCATACATTCACTTTTCAGAACATTACCAACGAATGCATGAACCTTTCAAAACACTACCAACGTACCACCAAAGTGGTGCATACATTCACTTTTCAGAACATTACCAACGAATACATGAACCTTTCAAAACACTACCAACGTACCACCAAAGTGGTGCATACATTCACTTTTCAGAACATTACCAACGAATACATGAACCTTTCAAAACATTACCAACGTGGTGCATACATGAACTTCTCATAGCGTTGTCACGTGCGTAATTCTTTACGACCTTTCGGCGGCATGCCTATACACATACATGAACTGTTCAAAACACCACCAACGGGGTGCATACATTCACTTTTCAGAACATTGCCAACAATGGTACACAGCGTTGTCACGTGCGTAATTTTTAACGACCTTTCGGCGTAATTTTTAACGACCTTTCGGCGGATTAACGACCTTTTGGCGGCATAACGACATTTTGCGGCCCAACTATCTACAGTAGACATTTCCCCCCTACTCTCCATTTTGTTGGTATATAGGCCTGATTGATACAATAAGTAAAGATCTCTCTGAGCCGGGGAGCAATTGAATCAAACACTGCCTGTAGCTCTGCCAGCAAGACTTTGTCTTGTCCTGGCGACTGTAAAGATTTAAAACATTTGATAGCATCCAAAAAATTCTAAATTCGGTTACAATCTCGCTGGCGACCTCTGATGGCTGCACTTCGCCGGAGTCCCCTGCTGAGGTATTCAATTCCTCTTCAGAGTTCCCTGGGAAATGTGTAGCCAGGAGCACCCACTGCAATTTCTCACTGTTGAGGCTGTCGGTATCCTTGAGGCTTCGGACGAGCTTTCTAAGCCATTGCAGAAATATATCCCGTACTTACATATTATTATTATTTTATTTAGCCTTTCTCAACTCGATTTTGTACTGCTCTAGTTGGTCCTTTTAGATGTCCCAGTCCTGTGGAGCTATTGTGGTATTTGCCTTATTAAAAAGCTGCCTGTAGCACTTCCTTAGCATAACTAATTGAGACGACCACCATTGTGGTCTTTGTTTGCCCCTTGGCTAATGTTTGGGAAATGAGGCTTGTAACAAGTAATTTAGAGTTACAGTGACTCATTCCACCGTTTCTTATATTATATCTCCGATAGTTTGCACGGTCATTTCAGGCCCTTTTGGAAGAGACCTGTTGATGAGTATGTCGAATATATATCGATGGTCTGAAAAGCTATTTTATATTACATTTCTCACAAACTGAGGATACACTTTAATCAGTTAAGTCGACAACACGTTTCTTACTTGCTTCATATTAATTTTCTTCCTCCTAGATTTTTCATTATTTTGTTTTTTTTTATCGCAACACATTTATAAATGAGCAATAGTTTTCAATGTCAAGTTCATTGCGTGTTTTTTTTACAGTCACAGTAAGCTTTTCAAAAACAAAACGTAAAAAACTGATTTGATTTTATAACAAAATCGCAATTGTTTTTACAAATCAAATCAAATCATGAAGTTAAAACGCAAAAATCAGGAAAAACAAATAATAAATACACATATCAATTACACTCGTAATTCACTATAAGTTTTGTTCTCAATATTTGTTTTGTGATTATCAATTAATTACGTGAACTGCTGCTGGAGGGGGTCCAGCAAAAAAATGGCACAAAAATAAAAATTGGCGCCTTATCGCCAATGCGTATGAAAAGCAATTGCAGCAGGAGGAGTGCGCGATATTTTACAATAGGAAATATGAAGAATTCGATCACTCTACAGTCAATAAGTTAAAAATGGGCGCCTTATCGCCAAAGCGTATAAAAAACAATTGGGAGATTTTTTACAATAGGAAATTGAAAAATTACATCACTCTACAGTCTATAAGTTAAAAAAGGTAATTTTTACACTTACGCCTCATGTCCATGGAAAACAATTAAGTCAATGGACTGATGAAAGCTCCTCAATATTCTTTGTTTATAATTATTGATACAAATCCTATTTTCTTTAAATAAATACCTTAAAGACACAAATCGATCACAACTTCTTTTAATATTAGGTAAATAATCCTAAGATTAAGTACATTACTCTAACCAAAATCTTCATCATAGCTGTTTAGTTAACCTATTGTTCCACTTTTCAAATTCCGTATGATTTAACAGCCATAGTACAGCGAGGAATTTTGCGCACTTATGTCAAAAATGTCGAAATGCTGTCATTTAGCTGCACAAATTTGCACTTATCCGATTCACATATATGACTTATATGCACTTAAGCGAAATTTTTAAGCCATAAAATCACAGCAAATTAGTAATGCAATGTGTCTCTGTGTTTTTGTTATTGTATGAATAATTTCCTTAAGTGACTGAAAAAAATAATGCTATTGACTGAATTGTGCACTTAAACGAAATGAACGTAAACATAATATTTTCTATCCAACTTGCAAAATATCCTTCCTTTCCGTTTTGTGCAAGTAAGAACAAAAGGTACGTAAGTGCAATGCAGCTAAGTGTTAAATATTGTATAGCGTGATCCATTTCGAGGTTCCCTACTTTTTTAAAGACAAAAACACGGAAAATTCAAATTGAATGGGGAATGTATATTATCATTTGAAAGAAAATTCTTTGGCATTTATTTTTTGAAGATTATGTCTATCAAATGTTGGCCGCGGCTACGTCTCAGATGGTCTATCCGTTGAGTCCAATTTTCGATGACTCGTTCTAGCATTTCGACTGGTAACTGGCGAATGGCACGCGTGATGTTTTGCTCCAAGGCCTGAATCGAAGCGGGTTTGTCCGCATAAACTTTAGACTTTACATATCCCCACAGGAAAAACGGTGTGATATCACACGATCTTGGTGGCCAATCGACCGGCCCAAAACGTGAAATTATCTGCTCACCGATGTGTGGGAAGTGGCGCCGTCTTGTTGAAACCAAATGTCGCCGAGATCACGAGCTTCAATTTCAGGCATCAAATAGTCGGTTATCATGGCACGGTCGCCATTGACGGTTACGTTCTCACCGGCATCATTTTGGAAGAAATATGGACCGATGATTCCAGTACGTCGGATCGGGAATCGGTCAATGGCAAAAAGATAGCTCTTAACGAGAGCTAAAATATTGATCATGGGTGTCAAGGTCGTGGGCCGACTGGAAAGTGTTTTTTTGAATTTAACAAATATTTACTTATGGGAACGATTATTTTGATAATAAAACTGGATAATTTGTAAACGTTGTTCAGGCGTAAGTCTTTCCATAATGAAATGCCAAACAATACTTAACAATAATAACATGACAGCATGACACGACTCACACTTGATCTGTCAAAAAAAGGCCATTGAAAAAACTATCTCTACTTAAATCACCCTTTATTATATAACGACAAACTAGCTTAGAAATGGTGAAAATGATCCTTAAGGTTTGTATTATGTTACTATTTCACCGTGAATATATTCCGAGAATTGTTTATCCTGTGGCATCGAAAAACTTTTTTCAGCTTTAGGGCATCTCTTAAATACCGGTGAATTGCGTCCGGCGTCTGTCAAAGTGTTGTTGTAAGCATAGAAAACAATAGGATGAAATTAATTACGTAACTGTAACGCCCCCTAGCGTAACGAATCAGCTGATTCAATCTGACATATAGAAATCAGTATAAACGATTAGCCAACGAAAACGAAACGTGAACGGACGGCTGAATCTGTGGAAATTTGATTTGGACGGTACGTTTACGTGCATTTACAAACAAAATCAGCAAAACAACGAAAAAGAAGTCATTTATCCGAAACTTTTAAAATCGAATGATAAATAAGTAATAAAATGTTAAAATAAGAAATATATGAAATAAAATAAAGATGTTGAATACATCTTTTTTGTGAAATATGTGACGTTTTTGAATTTTTGGGTAATCGCTCCAGCGGCGACGTTACAGCGCCAAAGTTATGTTACGGTTTCGTTACGATGCCGGTGAGAACGTAACCGACTATTTGATGCCTAAAATTGAAGCTAGTGATCTCGGCGACATTTGGTTTCAACAAGACGGCGCCACTTCCCACTCATCGCATCAATCAATGGATTTATTGAGAGAACACTTCGGTGAGCAGATAATTTTACGTTTTGGGTCGGTCGATTGGCCACCAAGATCGTGTGATATCACACAGTTAGACTTTTTCCTGTGGGGATATGTAAATAATTGAACTCAACGGATGGACCATCTGAGACGTAGCCGCGGCCAACATTTGGTAGACATAATCTTCAAAAAATAAATGCCAAATAATGTTTTTCAAATGATAATAAACATTCCCCATTCAATTTGAATTTTTTGTGTTTTTTTTTTTTTTTAAAAAGTAGGGAACTTCGAAATGGATCACGCTATAGAAAAAAATTGTCGTTGCCACAGACTGTGAAATGGGAACTTCATACCAGCCCTTCTTAGTACGGTAGTACATATTTGCTTTGTGGCCCTTTTCCACCCTCTCCGTTTATCCTACTAATTAAATCGTATGAAATTTTAATAATTTTAATTGTTGATTAGCTCTAACCAGAGCTGGTGTGAATGGGGGTTAGACATTATTCTCTTTGACTCTGCCCTGTATAATATTGAGCCATACCTCTTCATGTGAATTTTTACACTACCAATTTTTTCGTATAGGGCAACATGCATTTTTTTGATTTGTTGTCGATCTCTTTTAAATTGTTATTTATTTTTCTGATTGAGATTCTTCTTGAAAATCCACTCGATTTTTGAAGTGCTACTGCTGCTGATAAGACTGATTTCATGTATTTAAAAAGCTTTAAAAATTCCATTATATTAAATGAAATGTCTACTCGTGGATGTAATGCCCGACATACATAAGCATGCAACGGTTTACGATTGACCGCAAGTCATTCATTCATTCAAATTGATTGATTGATGCATGTGCAAAAAAAAGGCGCAAAATATGTTGATAAGCATTTGTACTCTTCCTAGTTGAGTCATGTCGATTGTCTTACTATCTTACCCTTTCCTATTGCATACTATTTGCAATGCATGTTGAAATATTTTTATTTTTTCCAGTTGTAAGAAGCCTAATTGATAGATTAGGTTAAAGTGATAACCTGTATGTCAGGCTCACTTGGTCTATCGAGTTCATTATGATATCATAGGTACCTAAGGAAAAATATGAGATTTTCCTGGTCCCACCCGTAGAACCAACCGCGATGGCATTAAAAAGTCCATGAGTATATGGATGGTAACATTAGCCAATGTTTGTTAACTCACCGAAGAAATGTTAGCCCAGGATAGCAGGAGACCTTCTAGAAAGAGAGAGATAGAGCGGAAAACTGGCACAGAAGGTGTTCTATCCATTTGTTCTCATCTCCGTCACCGAAGTTCCTGCGAAACTAATTTCTCAAGATGTTAAGACTCTTTGCGTCCCGGCAAATAAGGCAGAGACTCGTCGTCTCGGATACGATAACGACAGCAGCCATTGGTGCGTTTCGACACAACCCCGATGGTTTTAAAAAGCCCATGAGTTGGCGGATGCTAACAGCAGGCAATGTTTGCTAACTCATCAAAGAAATTTTAGCCTAGTATATCATGAGACCTTCTAGAGAGCGAAGAACAGGCACGGAATGTGTTCTACCCATGCCATCACCTCAGTTCCCGCGAATGTCATTTCTCAATACTTTAAGTCTCTCTGAGTGCCGTCCAATAATACACCGAAAGATTCGATAAACGAGGCGTCTTGTCCCGATAACAACAGCAGGTCGTTTTTGTGTGTACTATGCTAGTTAAGGCAGGGCCACATAACTAGCATAGTACAGAGATGCCGACTGGTAACCATCTGCCTTTTGTTGCCATAAGGCCAGAATATTTCAAGAAGATATATTGGATATTGTTAGAGGTATGTCCACATATTCCAGTTCCCGGAATGTCATGTAGCCCGAATTCAATCGAATTTTGAACTGCTCAGCCATCCCGTTAAGATATCTACTTCAGTTGAGGCTTTTTCTTCAACTCAATAGTGCTGGATCGAAGGATTTAATGGTAGATTTTGTAGAATGTATGTAATCGGACCTTTTTCAATCTCAATCTCCCTAATAGACAACACTTCAGCCTGGTGAACGCTGCCGTGATCAAACACCCTTCCAGCTATAGATATCCCTGGATCTGTCGCAGAAGCCCCGAAGTCAACCCCACCACTATATTTGGAACTATCAGTATAGAAATCCAAACATTTCCGCCCAGAATGCGGTCTTTGCATGCATCCCAGTCTGGTAAAAGTGTGTGATAGTACCTCTTTCCAAAGTGTGGTTCGGATCGATCCCATATTAATCGAATTTTGAACTGCTCAGACATCCCATTAGGAGATCAACTTCAGTTTAAGCTTGTTCTTCAACTCAAGAGTGGAGTATCCAGGAATGTACGGTCAATTCCACAATCTCCGATTATCCTAAAGTTAGAGCTAACCCACAGTTATAGCTGTCAAATTGTATGAAATTTTTATTTTTTAACTGTGAGTTAGCTCTAACCGGAGGTTGTGAAATTGGAGGTTAATGGTAGTATTGTTTTCGTAGAATGTATTTAATCGGACCTTTGTAAATTTTAGTCTTCCTAATAGCCAACACATCAGCTTGTTAAACGCTGCAGTGATCACACAGCCTACCAGCTATAGATATCCCTGGGTCTTTCGAATAGGCCCCGAAGCCAACCCCAGGATTACGTTTGGATCTATCAGTATAGAAATCCACACATTTCCTCCTAGAATGCGGTCTTTCCATGCATCCCTGTGCGGTATAAGTGTGTGATACTTCTTTCCAAAGAGTGGTTCGGATAGAATGTAACCAGGGATAGTTTTCTCAACAGGCTTCGGCAGACTAACCCAACAAAATGCATTAGAGGTAACGAACGAACGATCGTTACCCGAAATATGCAAGCGGTACATACCGCGTATGTTCTGGCAGCCACTTGGATCATCTCACGTGAAATGTCTTAAGAAAGAGGTGTTCTAAAAGTCGCTATCATGCCTGAAAACCGTATGGCACGGAAGGCAAATCACATGCTAGGCATTATTTAAGCAGAAGAAGCAGCCAATACTTTCTGTAGTTGCCAGTCCCCTCGCTATTCGTCCTGTGAAGTAAATGTGAGAAGTGAGATGAATGTGAAGTGAGTACCAGAAGCTCTTCATATCACAGATATATTGCCTTAATTTTTGTTGACAGAGCTCATGTTCCTGATTTTCCTCAAACGCCAGTAAAGCATACAAATCACAATATGTAAACACATTTAACAGAACTATTCAAAGAGAGCCCGAAAGAAATCTGTAGACAATTACATACATCGAAGACATTATGGAGTGAATTTCAAGTGCACTAAAACAATGGTTGGAAGCATCATATCCTAAAATCGAACTCAGGAACAAACTAAGCCCACCCTGGTGGTCCTCATAGATAGTTAATCTCAGGAAGTGGTTTAGGAAGCTCTTAATCAGAGCAAAATCTGCAATAGCTCCACAGGAAAATATTGAGAAAGGAGTATATTGAGAAAGGAGCTCAGAACAAATTCTGCATTGACTTCTGCAGTAATTTAAATGAAATATCCGAAGGCTCTAGGTTAGGTTAGGTTAGGTTAGGTTGAAGAGAGGAGACGTTTAAACGTCTCATGTCCATGGACATACACTTAAGCCAGTGGCCTGTTGTGTGCTCCTTATTTATGATCTTTTTATACCTCACGAGTTAGAGAAAATCGGTACTAGACACGAATTTTCTCAGTATCTTCCAGTCATATTCTCTGAGATGAGTCAAGTCTGGTAATATGTCGGACCCGAAATGTTGAGATCTTGCATGTGTGAAAGCCGGGCAGTGACACAGAAAATGTTCCATCGTTTCGATGTTTTCTCTGCATGCCCTGCATTCGTCGTTTCCTGCTAGTCCTATGCGATGAAGATGTGCTTGTAAGCTTGAGTGTCCCGTTAGAACACTCATCATCTTACTAATATCGATCTTGTTTAGTTTCAGAAGACTTCTTGTTTTCTTTTCATTTGGGTCACCCCACAGTATCTTTGCAGTTGCTCCTACTGTTGCGCTATTCCACACAGTTTTATGAGCCATCACTGCCCAGTGCTTCAACTCATTTTTCGTGGCTTCGAAAGGTTTCCAATTTTCCAAGTTTATTACTCGAAGTTCTCTGCCCTTTGAAGCCAAGTTGTTTGCCCGTTCATTTCCAATCACTCCGTTGTGTCCTGGTACCCAGCAAATACGCAATTGACCATGGGCTGAGTAATCATTTATAGTTCTTTTACAGTCCAACACAGTTCTGGATTTGACCCTTTCCGATGTTATTGCTTTAATCGCCATTTGGCTATCTGTGAAGATGTTGGCATATTTAGGCTTTGTCGTGTTACTGAGCCAGTTCACACACTCCGTGATTGCTCGAACTTCTGCTTGAAATACCGTGTTATGGTCAGGGAGGCGGAAGTGAAGTTCGACTTCTGGTTCATCAATAAAAAGTCCCAGACCCGTCCTTCCTCCTCGCTTGGACCCATCCGTGTAGCAGCTGGTTCCCACTGGCACATGGGCCAAAGTTCCACTTTCCCAGGAGCGTCTGTCTGGCACAAACGTATCGCAGGTAGCTGTAAGCCGCACTTCAGGAATGCGGTCCGAGATTTCTGGCGTTTGAATGTGACCAACTAGATATTCTAAAATCTTCTGATGGTACGACTTGTGGTCTCGATTTATCCATTCACCCATCACTTGTAGACGTCTTGCTGTGAGGGCTGCCTCATACTTTATACGGATGTCTATTGGTTGGATGTGCAGTATAGTCTCCAACGCTTTTGTTGGTGCAGTTCTAAATGCCCCGCTTATGCCTAGACAGCACATACGTTGAATTTTTTGCAAAGGTATTACGTTGCACTTCTTGTCCATTGATGTCCACCACACTACAGATTATTGGTCTAATCACGCTCATGTAAAGCCAGTGAGTCATATTTGGACGTAGTCCCCATTTTAAACCTATAGCTCTTCTGCACAACGACCAACATCTGTGTGCCTTTGTAACTCTTTCTTCAAGATGATCTTTCCAGTACAGTTTCTGATCCAAGATAACTCCCAAGTATTTTACCTTTTTAGTTATAGCAATTGTCTTATTCAGGAATCGAGGCGGGGTAAAACGTGGGATCTTCGTTTTCCTTGTAAATATACATATTTCTGTTTTGTCTGGGTTAACATTTAATCCCCTTGGTTGTGCCCAGTTATATGCTATGTTAAGTGCCTCTTCAGCTCTTCTGCATAATAGATTTGGATGAAAGCCCCTTAGAAGTATTACAACGTCGTCTGCATAACAGACTGGTTTAAGTCCTTCATTGGTGAGGGCTTTTAGGAGACTGTGTATCGTCGTAACCCATAGAAGAGGCGATAAAATGCCCACGATTTACCTTGTCTCTAATTTTTACGTCATATGACCCACAAATAATCCACCTATTCCTTAGCATATTGTTGATCCAGTTTTTCAGCGCCCGGTCAACCTGAAACTCGTCTAAGGACTGGATAAGTGTATCGGTCTGTACATTGTTAAATGCGCCCTCAATGTCTATGCAAACAGCAAGTGTATACATTTCTTTACTGAAGGACTCTTCTATGTGGTGCACTACCTCATGCAGAGCTGTTTCTACTGATCTTCCTTTGACATAGGCGTGTTGTTTGAATTTTAGCCTGTCATCCGCTATTTTACCTTTGACCATGTCATCAATTATTCGCTCCATTGTTTTTAACAGGAAAGAAGTAAGGCTAATGGGTCGATAAGCCTTTGGGGTCGTGTAACTTGCCAGGCTTTGGTATAAAGACCACCCTTGATTCCTGCCAGTTTTTTTGGGTATACGAATGGGTTAGGCATGCAGTGAACACTCCAGCCAGATGAGTTGATACCAGATCCACCTCATTCTGCAGAAGTGCTGGAAATATTCCATCCGGTCCCACAGCCTTAAAGGGAGAGAAACTTTTTATCGCTTCTTTAACCATACCATCTGTTATATCCGTAATAGGTACTTGATGCAATACATTTTCATTCTGTAACTGTTCCTCTGTTGGTCC
The DNA here is from genome assembly GCA_963930755.1 of Eudasyphora cyanicolor. Classification (NCBI taxonomy): domain Eukaryota; kingdom Metazoa; phylum Arthropoda; class Insecta; order Diptera; family Muscidae; genus Eudasyphora; species Eudasyphora cyanicolor. The sequence goes on from OZ005735.1 coordinate 241,503,593, forward strand.
AGCATTACCAGTCGGAAAATGAGTTTTCATCAAGAGCCTTACGGTATCCTCTATAGTTTCCATCCTTTTACCCGTTTCATCCACCAGTGTTTCGGTTTGGACATGAGTTTTTGAGAGGAACTTTTTCATTTTAGACATGCTGTTAACGCTGTCTACCTGTTCACAGAAAAGCCTCCAGGAGTTACGTTTCGCCGATCTGACGATTTTATTGTATTCTTTGAGTCTTCTGTGGTAGTCGTCCCAATATACTGATTGTTTTTTTACGTCGAGCTCTATTGTAAAGTCTGCGGACATCTTTGCCAATCGAGCGAATTTGTCCTGTCATCCAGGGTTTCTCAAAGGCAGATTTCCTTTCTCGAAGTGGGCAACTATCTTCGAATGATTTTACAAGAGCCTCGGTAATCTTCTTAACATTGATATCAATGTCTTCTGCACATATATCATCGCGTGTAGGCTGCCCCAATCGATTTCTAAGTAGATTTCCGAATTTAGTCCAGTCGGTCTTAGCCTTATTACGGAAACTTATGGGGTTTGGCGGTGGCCGTGCAATTTTAAACCTTATATAACGGTGGTCTGAATAGGAGTGTTCATCCGAAACCCTCCACTCATGAATCTCATCAATAAGATTTTCTGAACATATCGTTATATCTAATACTTCTTCCCTAATTTTGTTAACAAAGGTTGCAGTGTTTCCTATGTTAAGAGTTATGAGGTCATTTGTATTCAATAATTCGATAAGGGCGTGTCCCCTTTTATTGGTGTTAGTACTACCCCAAGCGATATGATGGGAGTTGGCGTCACATCCAGCTAATAACTCATTACTTGTGTGTTTGGATTCCCTCACCAGACGTTGTAATTCCGACGTAGGTGGCAATGTCGGCGCCTCGAATGGCAGATATATTGACGCCAGGTACATATTTCCATTACCTTGCCTCAGCACCGTTGCGTCCGATGTTGACAACTCTGGAGAGAAAATAAAACATAAGTTTTTATGGCACAGAATACAAGTCCTTGGACGAGTACCTGTGTTAGCGTAGAAAAGGTTATAGTTCACATGGTTTAATTCAGTAACCTTGTTGCTAGTTGTCCATGGTTCCTGGATCAAAGCAATATGAACCCTGCCTTTATTTATGATGTCCATCAGAGCGTTGGATGCTGTCTCGCTCCGGTGGAGGTTTATCTGGATGACCTCAATCATTGTCCTTCCAGTAAAAGTTTCTTTTGGGAGTCTATCCTATCTGGTGGCACCCCCTCATTATTTGGTAGTGGGTCATTCTCCTCCTTTCGTTCACTACCTATTACACCATCTTCCAGTCGACAATTTTGGGAGGCGGAGTTATTTTTTGTCGCTCCCTCATTGGTTTGAATCGTTTTGTGGTTCTTTTTATTTTGATCACCACCTTTGCTGGGAACTTCCTGCAAAAGTGGCGGTACTATTGGTGAACTGGTGGTGTTATTGACTACTTCCACATCAGTTTTTGGCAGTGTCTCACTTGTCTCCATCCGTACAATACCAGTGTTTGCCTCTTCAGACAGTATATTTGGACTCGATTCATTTGTCCTGCCAATCGGGACCTTTCCAATTTTGAAAAAGACTGTCCAGATCAAGAAGTACGCCATGCCCTTCGCCATGACAAGATTGTTCTTGGATTCTGGGTCTATGCCTAACACGAGGAGAGTACCCTCGGTATCATCCTTCCTATAGAAGACTTCCCACTTTCTCACGGAAAGTTTTGAATTCTGTTTGCCAATGATGTCGACTATGTACTCTGATGAGAACTTACTGGGACATCCCTTAACATATAGGGTCGTTTTTATGAGTTCAGGAATGTCGCTTTTCCTTACAAGTTTTACGAGGACACCAGCGCAGCGTTGTGATGCCAGCCTTAGCATCAAAACACCCCTCTCAAACTTGCAACTCATTACTTCGATTGGTGGTTCATCCTTAGATTCGAGGACGTATTCCGCTACCCTCGTATAGACCAAATCTTCGAAGTTACTCTTTTGGTCTTCGGGGATTCTGGCAGATGCTCTACTGCTATCAATTATGGCGTAGCATAGATCGTCTCGAAAATGTTGTTTAGCTATATTAGAATAAGACGGTGGCTTCTTACCCTTCTTTATGGCCAATTGATTTTTCCGTGTCTGTAGAGTCTTTTTGGTTAAAGCCTCATCCTTAACGGATGATTTGGTTGACTTGAACTGCGTTATTGGGTCAACTTTACCGCCCACAATCGAAGGACCCAGACTAGAGACCTCCTTTTGTGTGGTTACGTTAGGCTTATCCGAATTACTGGAAGACGGCGAGCCCTTTTTCTTCTTAGTCACTTTCACAGCGCTATGTTCTTCGGGAGACCTGACTCTTTTAGCGGCCTCCATGTTTGTATTGGAGGTAGAATTGTCAGGTTCATCCCGTAATAGGTTCTGTCGGTTCAACTTATTCAGTTTCCTTCTTTGTGCCCCTGACAGTCTCTTTGAGTTAGCAACAATAGTGATATTGTTTTCATTTGATGATTCAGAGTCCCCACTGGCTTTTAAAGGCTGGGGTTGCTTAAAGCCCCGGCTGGGTTCTGCTTCATCTGTCTTATCATTTGTTTTGCCTGCGGCTGGATGTGCTCTTGTTTCATTTTCGACTACGGGATCCAAGGCACCAAAGCTCGTAGAAGTTGCTTGCTCACGATTGTTCGATAACGACGACACATGACTCGTGAGTGAATCAACGCTTGTCGCCGGCACTGGGTTTTCTCTCCCCTGCGCCGTAATCTCCTTCGTTTTTTTTGTTTTAATCATAAATTGGTTGGGGGAGACACCCCCATAGCCAGTATTAACCCGTAATAGGTACGTCGGTATAGGCCTTCCAGACTGAGCTCAGAAATTTCTGTCCAGAGACCGATGCATCCAATTCAACCTACGCTTTATAAACAACAAAACCCTGGTTGCGTAGTAGGTAGGTGAATAGGTATTGCGTAATAGGTTAAAAACTATCCGCTCTGCGATAACACGTCCGTTCGCTACGACAGGCTCTAGGTCAGTGCTTCGCAAATATCGAGCCGGGGCTCCCTTGTGGACATCTTCGCTACTCCATTTTAATTTAATACAGGGAAATTCAAGTTAGGACATTTCTATGTGGGAACGTTGGCTTAGCCTGTTCGCAGGGCTTCAAGGTAGCCGCAAATACAGCACAGCTGAGCCCAACTTTAGAGAGGTCAAAATATGTAAACACATTCAACTAGACTATTCCAAGAGAGCCTGAGGAAATGTGGAGACAATTGGAGACACTGAAGCAATTATGTGCTGTAAATGACCTGCATACATAATATCCTAAAATCAAACCCAGAGACAAACAGTGGTATTTAATCTCAGGAAGTTCTTAAACATGACAAATTTACAAGAGCTTCGCAGGAAGTGTGTGTGTTCGCAGGCGGAGTGTAGTGTGGAAGGTTCAAACTAAATCCTGGGCTGACTTCTGCAGTAATTTGAAGGAAAAAACGCAAGATCCGTTAAGAGTTAAAAATACAAACTACGAAGTCTACATAATAGAAAAGGTGAATTTTGAACGTGCATTAGATTAGCTTTTTTAAGGTTGGCACACTTGTCTCGAACGTTAATCGAATGCACGTAGCCCGAGACATTTCAAAATTCACCTTTTCTATTGTGCAGACCTTGATTAATAATACATGGCAATTAAAATAAGGACATTTTTATGTGAGAATGTTTGTTTAACCTGGTCCCAGGTTCAAACTGAGAAGATCTGCTCTAGGCTAAAAGAAATTGTAGTCGTCAGGTAGGTTATGGTACATCTAAAGGTAAATTGACTACATCCAGTGAGATCTCATTATACTAGCTCCTGGATACACTGGTTTCTGGCAATTCCCCAGGACTAATCCATCAACAGGATTTGCTGTTAAAGTAGAGCCGTCAGCCATTACCGGAGAAATGCTAACTGAACCCATAATATTATGGGTTCAGTTAGCTTCATAGCATCGGCGCAATCCGGCGGCCCGCCGCAGCCGACAATTTTCTCTGCCTTCACTCCTACAAACTTTGACACTTGCTTGGAAAAAATAGCCTCGTTTGTAAAAAAAAATGGGATTTGAAATTGAAAAATGCGTTAGTTTTAAGTTTTTTCATTCGTGCGCCATAGATTGCTGGAACTTTATCGTCTCAGCCGCCGCCGCCGATCGGTATTTTTCCATGCGCCGCCGCCGCCAATAATTTTGGTCGGCTTCATTGCCTGGTCGCAGAGCCAAACTGGCTGAGAAGTATACTCTAGGCTAAAGAAAATTCTAGCCTCGTTTCCAAGTACTTCAGGGCACACCAAAAGATCCGAAGTTGAATAAACTACATCCAGTGGGGAATCACTGTACATGTTTATGGATATACATTTTCCTGCATTTCCTCAGGACTAACCCAGAATATTATGGGCATTAAAAAACTTTCAACTATTTAAACCGCCCGGACCTGGCTTGGTTTCGCCGGCAGAATTACCGAGAACTACCTTTGATGCAAGGTAAAGTCACTTGCCTAACAACGAAAACTGGCGTTATTCCATACAATAAATTTGCCAGATTTAGAAGTCAAAAACCAGAAATATAATGTGAAAAAAGTAAACATATTAAGTTTTGAGTCAAATTATTTGTAAATATCTTTATATTTTTTATATATCTTGCTTGTAATTGTGAAGACCTTACACCTTATTTTCTTTTAATTTTTTAATAGTTGAAAACAATATAAGCAAACAAGTATTTAAATATTAGCAATGAATTTGACAGCTAAAAAAACTATCAAAACGGTATATTGACATACTAACTAAGGCTAAAGATCGGTTTTTAGCCACCACGTTAACCTTGACAGTTAAATGAGCTCTGTTGTACTATGGTACTTTACCCTGTATCACTGTATCATGGAACTACCGAATCATCTGTCACAGAAAACAGTGTTGCCAATTCAAAATTCGATGCCTTCAAAAAAATACTTTATTTCTTTCCTCTCTTACTACATACTATTGAAGTTCAAATTCAATATTTTTTATGAATACCTCTATATTTTAATTTCTTTTATTTTTCGTTTCCTAATAGTTGATTTTTTTCTATTTTCTACTTTCAGATGCTATAGATATTTCCTGATTTCGGCACGTGCTGGTTGAACTATAAATTCGGGGGAGAGTTTAATGGTAAGTTTACCATCATTTTGTTTTCTTAATACTCTAAATTGCTAATGGACAAACAACAATGGAACTCCAAAAGTCTAAAAATCAACATTTGTCACGCAATGCAAATATTTTCAAAGTAACATGTTTTTTTTTGTTTAGTGTCGAAAGATAAGCAACTAAATAACCACAAAACAAAAAGAAATGTTTAACAAATACTTAATGTAAATATTCATACATTAATATCCATTCCAAACCATTAACATTAATGATAAATGATAAATACCTACACATTTTGTTGAAATAATGGAGAGAATGCGCGAGTATTAAACCTAAATGACAGACGGACAGATTATTGCTGGTGTTTAGGAGAACTTGTGGGAACCATAAAGCGTTTAAATGTACCGGCCGGCTTTGTCACGCAATTTTTAAAGTGAAAAATGTAGTTGAGGTGTACTGTCATATTAGTTGCAAAATGCCAACATATTTGCTCCGCCTTAGGGTAGTCGTTTCAGAAATCAAGGATTTTTGAGGGGAATTATAAATCTCCAAAACTTATTTAGATCCCGATTCTTAGGGGATGACTATTTACCAGGCTTGACCCAAATTAGGGACATAGAATGGAAAATACTTAAGGACTATGTCAAGAGTACATATTTGCTAAAATAACTGAAGTGACCTTCAACTACGTCGATTGGGATTGCAAATGAGCCGTATCTCTCCCAAATATTCATTTAAGCTTCAAAAACCTATTCTATTACATTTTGACAAAAATTGATCACAGTCAAAATTATGTCATCCATGATAGAAGATATATAAGACTTGGTCAGAATAAACCTTGTTTTATGAATGTATTAAAAATATATGAACTTTTTTTAATATTTTGATTTTTGTAATATTGAATATTTTTATCCTTGTTTAATATTCCCGACAATGAGCAACTTTTGAGGCATTTTACGATTTCAAAAAAAGTTGTATTTTCATTAAAAAATTTACTCCAGGTAATTCGATCGAAAACAACACCGATTATCTTATGCAATTGATTTGTATTCCCTCACTTTAGTAGAGGGGGTTTATAGCATTTGATACGGGCCGAAAGTGTAACACAGAGAAGGAGTGACCTAAGACCCTATGTTTGTTCGGCGGGAGTCCGTTTTATAACATTTTAAGTAGATTGATCAATGTCCGTTCGTCTGTTATTGTATATCAGTACAGCTGTGTTGTTGTTCATTAGGTGTTGTTTGATTCGTATTGTATTGTGGGTTCTGCTATATGTCCAGGCCAAGGAAGGTGGCTGCTTCCACTGGATGGGTCCAAAGAAACCTGCGAACAAATTGAGTAGGTTTGGCAGGACAGTTGAACAGGTGTAGTGTGTCGTGTGGTCCCTGTTTGCATGTGGGACGGGTGTTCAACGTCTTGCAATTATTCCTTGCCCAATACGAATTGAAGACCCTGATCTCAATTGGGTCAAAACTACTCTTGTCTTTCGTGGTAACTCCGCTTCCTACGAAGCCACTGATCGAGGTGATCTCCTAGCACGACATTCACTCTATAATTATTCACGGCTTCAGCGAATGTAACAGAGTGTATGTCAGCAAGGCCTGCCTGGTAGTCTCTTTGATCTAGAGGTACTCTCTTGTAGGAGGTTCTCTCTAGATCATGAAGGGTGGAAGCCTATCCACAATGTGGTGGTTGGGATAGCTGGGACGGTAGCAAACAAGCAGTAAAAGGGTATGACCTTCATCTCCTTATGTAGATGGTTCACAGAAGATATTAGGAGGCACCCTGTTGCAGTTCATTGGGCGGCATTTTGGCAAGTTCTTCCATTGCATCTCCCTTACATTCAGTGACCACACTGATGCTGCATAGTTAACCACAGACCGAGTTATCGCTTTGTAAGAGGTCAACAACGTTTCTTTGTGGGTTCCCCAATTGCTGCCGGCTAACGACTTAAAGACCTTGTTCCTACTTCTCATTTTGTTGCAGATAGCAGTGGCATGCGCATTAGACCTGAAGAGGCTTTCAAATGTGACTCCAAGAAAAGTAGGTTAATTGGTGGTCGGAATTATTGTGCCATCGACTATTACATTTAGTTGCTCCTTCTTTTGGGCTGTCCATGCAGTAAACATTGTGGTAGATGATTTGGTGGCGGATATCTTCAGGTTCCTCGCAGGGAAGAAATTGGCAATCTCAGACAGGAAGTCATAGACGACCAGAATACGATGTATAGGGTGATCTAAGTAGAGATACTTTTTTAATAGCCTTCTTTGACAGATCACGTGTGAGTCGTGTCATGCTGTCATGTTATTTTTGTTAAGTATTGTTTGACATTTCATCATGGAAAGACTTACGCCTGAACAACGTTTACAAATTATTCAGTTTTATTATCAAAATAATCGTTCGCCAATTGCGCTAAGTAAATTTTTTTTAAATCCAAAAAACACTTTCCATTCGACCCACGAGCAATATTTTAGCTCTCGTTAAGAGCTATCTTTTTTCAATTGACCGATTCCCGATCCGACGTACCGGAATCATCGGTCCATATTTCTTCAAAAATGATGCCTGTGAGAACATAACCGTCAATGGCGACCGTTATCGTGCCATGATAACCGACTATTTGATGCCTGAAATTGAAGCTCGTGATCTCGGCGACATTTGGTTTCAACAAGACGGTTTCAAAAAGATCACGCGTGTCATTCGCCAATTACCAGTCGAAATGCACGAACGAGTCATCAAAAATTGGACTCAACGGATGGACCATCTGAGACGTAGCCGTGGCCAACATTTGATAGACATAATCTTCAAAAAATAAATGCCAAAGAATGTTCTTTCAAATGATAATAAACATTCCCCATTCAATTTGAATTTTCTGTGTTTTTTCTTTAAAAAAGTACGATTTCAATGCCATCATCTGCTGCTTGGAATTGCAGAAAGGTAGAGGTTAAATAGTGCCGGAGATATCACCACACCTTGGAGAACTCTTTGTTCCACTCTGCGGGGTTTGGACTTATTGTTTCTGAATTCCACATACGACTGGCGCCCACATATGTAATTAACGATCCAACGTCTCAAACTGTTCGATTGGTCAAGTGCCTCGAGGAATGTCCTGTCATCGGGCTTGTTCTGGTTAAGACTTCGGCTTATATGCGTGTTTATGGTGTGTAAAGCAGTAGTCGTCGTATGCTGCTTTCGGAATCCTTGCTGATGATCAGCAATTGGATAATGTCCAATCAGTCTCGGGTGGATTAAAGCCTCAGGTGTCTTTGCTACTGGCGAGAAAACAGAAATAGGCCTGTATGATCCTCCCCCAACTCACATCTTTGACCAGTTTCAGTAGCGGGACAACTCTGCCCATTTTTCAGGCTTCGGGTAATAATGAAGTGGTCAGGGACAGGGACATATTAATTAAAAAGTGAGGGTATAGCTTAGTCAGTTTAATCGACTGGAATTTTCTTACTTGTTGAGCTATCAAAACCTATAATATCTGAAAATCTGATGATTTTTTATAAATGCCAATAATTTTTTTGATATATTATTATTTCACAGGACTATTTTTTTAAGGTCAATTTTGATGAATTCGGATATGTCCTCTAAGTAGATGTTAGTATGTATTTGTACTCGTATCGACATCCCTAACACGTACGGTTATGTTGGTAAAGTTCTCCTTCCATAAAAGCCTATTAGCTCATATACTCGTATATTACACTCGTATACGAGTAGATTCCTTTGTTTGAATTAATTGTTTGTTAAAGACAAAGTAAAAGCCAAAAACTGAATGACCAGCTCAGTTTCATTTAGCCGTGGAGGGTCCACATGAACAACCTTACACTTCCTAATAAAGATAATAAATTCGGTCTTGTTTGGGTTAACGCTCAAACCACTGCTTCTGGCCAATTTGTTCAGAGCTATCTGTATAACGGCTCTGATGACGTTGGGGAATTTGATAGTTACTGCGAATTCTGTACCGAAGTAAAAGATTATTTATTTTGGCACGTGATTTGAAAGGGTAATTTTTTAAATGTACATGACTGATAACGAAAATTAGAGGACTCTTGAGCTTTTAAGGACAAGCTATTATGTTTCGTACCGTTACACCTAAAAAATCACATCAAAAATGATCGTATTCCACAATTATTGCATATTTGTAGAAGTATCTTCTAAAAAATACTATAAAGGGTTTTCCAACAAGAGGTGTTATTTTGGTCTTCAAAGAAAAATGCCTTTTTTTGAGATAAATGATCGGATTTTTATTTCATAATAAAGAGGAAGGTATGCCGTTAATAATGAAAAACAACATCAGCCAAATGGCCACCACGTCCACGCTTACAGAACCATATCCTTTTCATGAAATTTTCCATAACCAAATAGCAAAGTGGCTGCCCTATGTCCTCGATAGCCTCACGAATTCTATCTTTGAGGTCTTGAATCGACGCTGATCTGTTGGCGTCGACCTTATCTAGAGCAATGGTTTCGTTGCTTGTGTGGCACGTAGCGCCGTCTTGTTGAAAGTAAACGTTGTCCAGATCAATACCATCTAACTCCGACCATAAAAAATCATTAATCATCTCTCGATAGCGAAATCCATTCACCGTAACTGTTCATCCAACCTCATTTTCGAAAAAGTAAGGTCCAATGATCCGCCGGACCATAAACCGCACCAAACAGTCACACGTTGAGGATGGAGAGGCTTCTCAACAATAACTCTTGGGGTTTCCCAGACCCGACAATTTTGCTTGTTGACGTTGCCACCGAGGTGGAAATGGTCCTCATCAGTCAAGATGATTTTTCGATGGAATTCCGGATCAATTTCAATGCGTTCTTGAATCGTGTATCGTTCCTACTTGTCAAATGTCAAAGAATAAAAGCTTCAAAAGTGACAGCTACCGAAATACCGTGTGATTCAAAATAACACCTCTTGTTGGAAAACCATGTATATTATCTTTCACTGAAAAAAAATTAACACAGTTTTATTTCGTAGGATTGCCCTATTTTCATATAAGTTAACAACACAGTTTTACAAAATAAAAGCTAAGAAACCCCAGCGAGGAAAGGCTAAAGCCGGGCGGAGCCGACTATATGATAACCTACACCACCTTGTTAAAATACGACTTCTGTAGCGCGCAGATGCCAACTCTGAGGTAAATAAATATGGGGAATATATATAAATCTGAACCGATCTTCAAATTCGGCAGTGCACTTCTTTCGATAAAATCCTCTACAAAAAAATTCAAAATGATAAGATGCAAATTCAACCTTTATAGCGTTTAGATGATAATTCGGAAGGAACATTTTAAATTATACTTTCGTTTGTATGTGTTGTTGTTATTTATTGTTGCTTTTGTTATTCAGTCAGAATTAATTTGGTTCGAGACCATATGTTTCGGTTACTTTCTGTCTATTGCAAAAAAGTAATAGAAACAAATACAAAAGTTGGTAGAGAGTTTTAATTGCTTAGTGGAATTGACTGCAGTTTCGATAGACACCACTCTATCATCTCTACCGCTTATATGCCAAATCGGATTGAAGATATGCTCGTGGGATATATCTCAATCTGAAGCGTTTTACACCAATTTAAAAAGGGATCGTACTTGATCCAAAGAAGAACTTCTACCAAATTTCGTAACAATCGGAGCATAATTGCGACCTGTACTTTGAATACAATAATACCTCTACAGACGGACAGACGGACATAGCTAAATGGACCCATAAAGTGATTCCAAGTCGATCGGTATAATAAACAATGGGTCTATATCTTCTCCTGTTAGGTGTTACAAACAAACGCACATAGTCATAATACCCTGTACCACACGCAGTGTTTGGTAGGGTATAAAAACACATCGGAGCAACTTGTGATTCCCATTTTCCAAACACCAATGCCACCAATTGTAACTTACATATCTGCGTAGTATAAATAACTGATATTGTGAAATAATGCAATTTCGGTGGCACAGATGCAAATTCTTATCATCTGCAAGAAGAACAAATACAACTTGGATGCAAAACAAATATTCAATATTTGCTTTATATTACTTTGAATATTTATTTTTGGATTGAAAATAAAGGTCACAGACCGTACACATATTGCATACATATATTATGATAACGTTAATTGTACTTATTTGTAGAAATAGGTAGCTACATAGAAAATATGAATAATCGGTTGAAGAGTGAATTTTGCGGCTCCTGAGTCATATACATTGTGAAATAAATGTCATGGGTTTGATTGATTGATAAAAAAAGTGTGGATGACCATATGATTGCATATTATTTTACATAACTAGAAAATAAGCATGTGGCAACATAAGACTGGATCAGCCTCACGTAACCTTGAAGTAACGTTAACGATACCATAACCATACCTCGCATGATGAAAACATGACAATTATTTAATGTGACTCACACATACATATAAATACGAGTACTAGTTAAGAAGAATAGAAATTAAAATAATTGTATTTTATGTTTTTTGATATTGTTCGGCTTGAGGTCCTTTTTAATTAAAATGCTTTCGTTACGTTTTTCTAATTACTAATGTTTACTCATTAAAAAGCCTCAAGCCGAACAATAATAAAACATAAAATCTCAACAGGTCAACTATGACCAACAATAATAATTTTATTTTTAATAATAGTTTCGTACAAACTCATTTTCATTGTTTTATAAAGGGTTCTCCAACAAGAGGTGTTATTTTGAATCACCCGGTATTTCGGTGGCTGTGACTTTTGAAGCTTTTATTCTTTGACATTTAACAAGTAGAAACTACGCCATTACTAAAAATGGAACGATACACGATTCAACAACGCATTGAAGTTATTAAAATTTACTACAAAAACGGTAAAAATATTGCAGTCACAGTTCGCAAAACTAAAGCATTTTTGGGTCGTCGTGAAGCACCTTGTCGGACCGCAATACAGAAATAGGTGGAAAAATTCGAGCTGTTGGGACAAGTTAGTGATGTGAAGAAAAAACACGTGCACGTCGCTCAAGAACAACTGCGAATATTGCTGCTGTAGCCCAAAGTGTTGGAGAAAACCCAGGTTTGTTCATTCCTCGTCGTTCTTTGGAATTGGGCATTCCACAAACGTCAAACGTCTTAAGGCTTATAAAGTTCAGTTAACACAAGAACACAAGCCGGCCGATCATCAACAACGTCGTGTCTTTGCTGATTGGGTCCTTCAAATGCATGAAAATAATCCGGAATTCCATCGAAAAATCATCTTGACTGATGAGGCTCATTTTCACCTCGGTAGCAACGTCAACAAGCAAAATTGTCGCATCTGGGGCTCGGAAAACCCAAGAGTTATTGTTGAGAAGCCTCTCCATCCTTGGTGCGATTTATGGTCCGGCGGGGTCATTGGACCTTACTTTTTCGAAAATGAAATTCGATCAACAGTTACGGTGAATGGATTGCGCTATCGAGAGATGATTAATGATTTTTTATGGTCGGATTTGGATGGTATTGATCTGGACAACGTTTACCTTCAACAAGACGGCGCTACTTGCCACACAAGCAACGAAACCATTGCTCTGTTACGGGAAAAAGTTTCCGGACCGTAGCCAAAGAGATCTTGTTACTTAACACCTTGCGACTTCTTCCTTTGGGGCCACGTACAAGATAAGGTCTACGTCAACAGCCCAGCGTCGATTCAAGACCTCAAAGATAGAATTCGTGAGGCTATCGAGGACATAGGGCAGCCACTTTGCGATTTGGTTATGGAAAATTTCATGAAAAGGATATGGTTCTGTAAGCGTGGACGTGATGGCCATTTCGCTGATGTTGTTTTTCATTATTAACGGCATACCTTCCTCTTTATTCCGATCATTTATCTCAAAAAATTGAATTTTTCTTTGTATACCAAACTAACACCTCTTGTTGGAAAACCATTTAGCAGTCATTTGCTACGAAGAAAGTGTCGCTCGTCAAAGGAGTGATCTAAGGCCTTATATTTTATTTTTGACAGAACTACGTTTCAGGATATTTAAATTATTGAGCTATGTCCGTCCGTCTGTCTGACTGGTGAGTGATATAACTCTCGAAAAGAGTCGGTTGTTTCACTACTTTTATACGTAACGTTAAGATCACGTTGCGTTTACGTTTGCCTATGCCATCGATTATGAGAATAGACAACATTTAAATGATTGTGAAAGGTAATGGATTGCTAGATGTTTACGCATCACTGTGCCATATGGAAAATTAAATTTGTGCTAAACATTTGTTCTACTTTTGGATATGTGTGACGTGTGTTTACAAACATTTTTTGCTTTCACACACATAATACTGCATGATATACATTTGTTGTTGGTTGCGCAGATATACATATGTAGTACATATATTGATGTTCATTTATATTTTATATATAATTGTCATGTTTATACACAAGCATAACTGAAAAGCTAACTGACGCATCTACACTTTTCATCGATTTTCAAGGAAACTAAATAAATGCTTACATTGCATCTTTAAAAAAGCGTATTAGCTTTTACGGCTATGGGTTTTATACTTAACATTAATTAATTAGACGCACGTACATTGTGTGGTATGAGTTATCTAATTAATATACAACTGATAGAACTAGTGTAACTTTGCTGTTAATAAAACTGTACACAGAGCCGAAAATACAATGATTTTTTTAACCATGTGTCTGGTTAAATTTTTCATGGTAAATGTTTGATTACGAAGACAAAAATAACCTTATATAAGTTCAAATGTACATGAAAAATGGTTAAGTTAACATTATATATGGTTGGTTTTTTTGAAAGGGAGGCAGAAAAATGTGCGAGATAAACAACAATTCGGCTCTGTTGTGGTCGACGTTTTTCAACTGCTTTGTGTTAGACGAAGTTGAGTATTAAGTTAAACGAAGTTGAAATGAATGCGACTGTCGTCATAAGAGAATTTATCTCGCTCATTCAAAACACCACCAAATGCCAGCTTCGGTGCTTGATCGAGTGCGGGAGTTCAGTTGGTGTTGAATAGTCGATGGGACTAGTGCTGTTGTCCGAAGCTGTTGGTATAGAGGTAAGTAGTAAAACATTTTGTAAAGAACTACATTCATAAGTATGTATGTACATATGTGTATTTAAAAAGTGAAATAATAAAATATGTGATTATGCCATTAAAATTGTGAAATTCAGTGGTTAAGAGTGGAAAAAAATATGTACACGCTGTCGCATTAACTGAGCATGAAAAAATAACCAACAACAATGTATGTACGTAAGTATATGCAGCAGCAAGCAAACATACGGAGAGAAGTGATGTGTACGTGTGGGTATGTGTTCATCTTGTCTTTTCGTTTGAACACTTGTGGCTGCTACGCCGTACATACATACGTTAGTTTTTTTTGTTGTGCGATGTTGATACTGTTAAATGTACATATACATATGACATATGTTGTTAGAAGTGCTTTCGTAATACCTACATATAAACGATGTTTTTGTTTTTTTCTTTTCAGTTGTTTCTTTTTCTGTGGCTTGCGGCTGCTTGTGCTGGGAGTCCGGCCTTGAATCTGTTGGTACACAGAGCCGAAAATACAATGATTTTTTTAACCATGTGTCTGGTTAAATTTTTCATGGTAAATGTTTGATTACGAAGACAAAAATAACCTTATATAAGTTCAAATGTACATGAAAAATGGTTAAGTTAACATTATATATGGTTGGTTTTTTTGAAAGAGAGGCAGAAAAATGTGCGAGATAAACAACAATTCGGCTCTGTTGTGGTCGACGTTTTTCAACTGCTTTGTGTTAGACGAAGTTGAGTATTAAGTTAAACGAAGTTGAAACGAATGCGACTGTCGTCATAAGAGAATTTATCTCGCTCATTGAAAACACCACCAAATGCCAGCTTCGGTGCTTGATCGAGTGCGGGAGTTCAGTTGGTGTTGAATAGTCGATGGGACTAGTGCTGTTGTCGGAAGGTGTTGGTATAGAGGTAAGTAGTAAAACATTTTGTAAAGAACTACATTCATAAGTATGTACGTACATATGTGTATTTAAAAAGTGAAATAATAAAATATGTGTGTTAAAAATGTTAATAGTGTTTTGTGCCTGTTTAATTATAGTAAAGGCGAATGTAATATTAATATTATTTTTTGTGATTATGCCATTAAAATTGTGAAATTCAGTGGTTAAGAGTGGAAAAATATGTACACGCTGTCGCATTAACTGAGCATGAAAAAACAACAATGTATGTACGTAAGTATATACAGCAGCAAGCAAACATACGGAGAGAAGTGATGTGTACGTGTGGGTATGTGTTCATCTTGTCTTTTCGTTTGAACACTTGTGGCTGCTACGCCGTACATACATACGTTAGTTTTTTTTGTTGTGCGATGTTGATACTGTTAAATGTACATACTTACATATGTTGTTAGAAGTGCTTTCGTAATACCTACATACATACATATAAACGATGTTTTTGTTTTTTTCTTTTCAGTTGTTTCTTTTTCTGTGGCTTGCGGCTGTTGTGCTGGGAGTCCGGCCTTGAATCTGTTGGTAAGTTGTGCCAATACTAGAAACTGTTGATAATCTGTATCAATACTAGTTGTAGTGTGCGAAGTAATTACAGGAAAAGTGGTATGCATGCATACATTTGTTTTTTTATACCCTCACTTTAGTAATACGAGGGTATATATCATTTGCAACGGGCCAAAAGTGTAACACATTGAAGGAGTGATCTAAGACCATAAGTATGTTCAGCGCATATTAGTTTTGGGTCATTTTAAGTCGAATGAGATATGTCCGTCCGTCTGTCTGCTGGCTAGTGCGCACGATAACTCTCGAAAAGAGTAACCGATTAACTTCAAATTTGGTATACGGTAATATTTTTTTCTATCTCCGGTTAAGTTCAAAGATGGGCCATATTGGTCCATTCCTTCTGGTACCTCCCACACAAAGGGTTAACATTTAGTGAAATATTGATTTTTTAATAACAACTATACCTTGGACGGTTTACCCGACTGAAACTTTCTTACTAGTTTTTAATATACAATTCAGTGCACTTCCTTGAAGTATCATCCATTGACTTACTCAATCCTTGATTTTTATATCTATTCCGATTATGATTTTGGTGGGACATCGGCTTTCTATCAGATTGCCTTTGTTATTAATCTCCTCTCTCCTATAAGTTTGCCGTAAGATCGGACTAAGCTCAGTACCCCAAACTAAGTGCCTAACCGTCCTGGGCCCTTAATAATCGAAAGATTCAGGGAGTTTACGTGGACGGCACCTTTTGAGCGGGGACTGACCACATGTTGGTCAAGCACAGAAACGTAGGCACTTTACTTATAATCACAGAGCAGATTTTTCCATCAGATCAGCCCATCGGTAAAAGCTTATGCTCTTTGAACTACAGAATTTAGGTAAAAAGTCAAAAGATCTTCTTAGTATTGCACCCTTTTTTACATTTATACTTATATTTTCTAACCTTTTTGTTTTTTTCTTTTCAGGTGTTTCTTATACATATATATATTAACATATATTTTGTAAATAAAATAAAAATGCGAAAGTTAAATTTTTCTTGTTTTATTTGATATAAATATTAAAAATTATCGAAACAACTATGTTTCTGGTTACATGAAGTAACCACTAAATAGTGAAATTAACAATAGAAAAGGTTTCAATAACAATCTTCATAGTTAATAATATTAACAATTTCATTGTTAAATTGAACATTCATTGTTTCAATAAATTAACTATGGAATGTTAATATTAACAATTTTCATGGTTAAAAAATTCAAAAATGCATTGTTAAAGTAACAATTATTATTATAATATTAACAATTTTCATGGTTAAAAAATTCAACCATGGAATAGTTAAATTAAATATTAATATTGTTAAATACCAGTCAACAAGAAAATGTTCAAATTAACCTTATATAACGTAGACTCCAAATCATGTTTATTTATGGTTAAGTTAACCTTATATAAGGTTAATTTTTGGCTCAGTGTAGTATATGATACTAAACTAGTGAAAGCAGTGTTAAGTTCGACCATGCAAAATCTTATATACCCTCACCATGGATCGCATGTGAATGGTTCAGCCCAATTCGTTGAATTTATGAATACCGTTGTTCGTGTGAAGGATTCCGAGTGTAAATAAACCCCAGTAACCAATTTTCAGCCCGATCAGTTGACATTTGTGGTCTCTATGGCGTTAAGAAGTCAAATCGAGGGGATGTTATATATGGGGGCTATATCAAAGAAATGGACAGATATTGCCCATTTTCTATCCCAAGTTACCTGCAGCTATAAGAAATATCTATACCATTGTAGCCAGACATTTTTCTAAATTATATTTATATTTGGCAGGGTGTCAACTTTATTGATGTAGAGTTGTTAACCGAATGGCAAAATTTGATAGAGTTAACGTTACGATCCAGTAATTAATTAATTAAAACTGAGTTGCAGGTTACGCTGCTTTTGGCAGACATCTGTTTTGCGCTTCAACTGTTATAACGTTTATTCTAAAAAATACCAAGGTCAGACATAAATGAATATTTTTTATCGAAATTTTAATTCGAATAATACGAAATTTTTTGTTTTAAAGATTGAAAAAGATATTTGTTTTTTATTTTAGAAAGATATGACCCAATTACACATGTTAATGATTGATTTAAATTGACTTGGTCAATTTATGCTGCATACCCTCAATATATTTCGCCTCATAATGCATATTTCCTTCAATTTGATGTTATTCATTTCATCTTCATAACGTTTTATTCAAATTATGTACTTAATTTACATTTTCCCGCAAACGACGTACAGCGTAGTTAAAATAACATCTGCGTAGAATATAAAAATTATGTAGAAACGTGCGAGATTTTGATGCAACTTAGGTTGCAATCATTCGATTAGTCAACTTACGTTGCAATCACTCGATTAGTCAGTCAGTCAGACACTTGACTGTGCGATTAGCCTCGGAATACTGTTACACTTGATTTCTTTTCATTCTATTGTTAGAAATATGTAGACAATAGCTACTATGCCCATAATAAAGGTGTAATTGAGATAATCTTATCATTTCAGAAGTGTTCAGTTGGGAGCAGGCGGCAGCAGCAGCAGTTCAGAGGCAGTCAGTAGTTATAGATAGTTTTACGTTCGTTATAACACATCGTAAATCGTAATCGTTATGGTTTATTACGTACAATGCGGCCACTTGTGACAGAGCGGGGAATTATTGCGTATAAGATGGGTATACTTATGTATACGAGTATGTATATTTACAGGGAATTTGTCGTATGATTTTTATGGAAAGAATATGATTTTTTTATTAATAACATCTTATCACCTTTCAGCCTATTCAGTTGTTAATGAAATCTAAACCATTTAGTACTTAAGTAATTGGATTTTTTAATAAATAGTATTTATATCAATTACCTTCTTGAAAATGGCATTGCTGGGGAAATACAATAGTTTGAGGTGCTTGTAACAGATGTTACAAGGCGTGTTTTTTTATTTTTTTTTATATATTTAAGATTGTACAGGGTGACTTAAGTTGGATTTTGTACTCTTTTTGAAGCGTTCGTTTAAATAAAAGTTAACAATATTGTAAAGATTTAAAATTTAGCAGAAATCGCTGTGCAGAAAAACATAAAAATCCAACGAAACTGACCTGAATGATATGTCTACTCAGCTTTATTGAAGAATCTTTCGCTGTTAAGGAATATACAATGGCAACTTTCGTAGACATATAGAAGACCTTCAATAACATAAATCCTACTGCAATGTCGATCTGACAACCCTGGTGGTTGATAAAAATATACAAAGGTTCTGATTAAGGTAGACACTTCAGCTGGTTTAGAGTTAGCTGACCTACATAGATTTGGCAGCAGAGTAATAATTCATGGGGCGTTCTCTCTGTTTTACTATTGTCTCTCTCGATGAGCAGTATCCTGCTTTCTCAGGAGAATAAGGTTGTTAAGGATATTGTCTATGCAGATGGCTTGAAAATAGCGGTTGGAGAGAAGTTTCCAAACAATCTTAGAGACATCATTAAATAGCCTTTCATAGTCCCAATTCCCACGAGGCAACTTTAGTTGCAGCAATTTGAATGTTCATAGGGAAAGAGAAAGGGAGGAATCGGGAATATGAAAGGCTAATTTATGAAGTCTCTAAAGAGAGGAATTTCCCTTTATATTCCTCTAGCCTCTCTTCCTATGAACTCTCCACGAATAGAATTCTGCTTTCTCTGAGAACATCTCAAGGCTAAGGTTATTGCTTATACTAGTCAGGGAAGGAAAAGTTAGTACTTTAGTACATTTTTCAGTACTTTTTCACTATCAAAAGTACCGAAGTACCCCAGCGACCGTTTCAGTACTATTTTCTTTCATCGATTTATTCTGACAAATGGCATATTTTACACAATCGACGTACGATTTCTATCAAAATTATATACATAAATAAAAATTTCGCTTTCAGAAATAAATCGTATATAAAAATAGGGCATAAGACCCAATCTGGCCAAGTCATACATATGAATTATTCCCTAGACAAAACGCATATCTATTTGGATATTCTGTCAACATTTTCTTAATATGCCAATAAATTGACCACTCCATCAATCTCGAAGTGAACCTATCATGTTTTACCTGGTTCCCTCCTACGGTTTCAGGGATAAGTTTAAAACGTTTGGAAAAAATATATGTCGACGGTATGTATTAGGTGCGATCTTTAATGGTATTTATTATGGTAAAAGTTTATTTTAAAGTTCTAAACTGATCATATTGCTTTTAGCGGAGTGGCCAAATATATATAGGCAAAATCATTACTTAGTTAAGGTTAGTTAGGTTGAAAGAGAGAACCCGTTATAATGTCTCATGTTCATGGACAAATATTTATGCCATCATTTAATATATACATAGTTAAAGATTTTTTTATGAAAAATGGAGCAATTTTATTCTTTATAACTTTATTTAGCTGAAAAAATAGAAAAAGTACCTTTCCAGCTTAAAAAATACAATTTTAGTCCTTTTTCAAAAATTGAATTTTCCATCCCTGATACTAGTACAGATTATGTGGCAATAGCAGATAGATTGACAGCCTGTTTCTCTTAGTGTTGGGCATTATCGTTCACTGAACGGACCGGTCCTTTTCGTTCTGTTCCGGTAAAGGAACTCGTTCAGTCTTTTCGTTCCATCGTTCCTTTTGGCTCCTTCGTTCAAATGACTTTCATTTTGACAAACATCACAACAGCTGTTTGTTTACTCGTTCAGTCTTTTTTTATGAACGTGATAAAAACAATTTTGCCTGACAAGGAAATTGAAAATATATTTTTAATTTATTTAATTATGTCCTTCTGATTTTATTAAAATAACAATTGTTAAACGCATGTGATGTGTATGTAATGTGCCAATTCTGGGCACCCCTGTGAAAAAGACTGATCAAGGTAAAAAAATTAATAGCTCCCAATGACACCAGCATTAAATTATGTAATAAATTTTGTGTGATAGCACTAGAGAAATCATTGTTCGGTAAATTTGGCAACAATTAAAAAGCGAATGAACGAAAGATGAATAACAGCAAAAGATCAGAAGTGAACGATGGGACTAAAAGAACAACATAGCAGGAACCAGTTCCAATCGTTCCTTCAAGGAAATCGTTCAATTGAACGAGTTCGTTCCGGAACGACCCAACTCTAATTTCTCTATGTCGAACGCATATGCATTCGGTTTGTCGTTCTGATACCTTTTAGTAGGTCTACAATCAGCTGTTTTTCGTTCCCATCGCTTTCGTTCGACATAGGGAAAAGGCCGTAAAATTTACAAGTACTATTTGCAACACCTTACATCTTTCTTTATACCTCCGCCTAATTTTATGATTTAGGCCGATGTTCGGCTTCGGCCGAAAAAACCGCCTTCGAAGAACTCTAAACTGCACGTATTCCACGTGTTCTGATGTGGCTCTACCAAAACCCCAAACGCACGGGTGTCGTTATCGCGACCAGATATCTCACTTGTCGTGTCTGTCACAAAATTACATGTGTCGGTGCAGCTTCTTCAAAAGTTATTTTGGTTATATACATTCAGAAATGACTTTTGTAGAACCTGCGCTGACAAAGGGGAAAAAGAATCAATAGAACACCTTACGAGTACACGGGGCAAAATCGCCTTTTTTAATATGTTTGAATCGAAAAAAAATATATTTGGAACACAAATTTTTAAATATTTTATATTTCTTAGCAAATAAATTTTATTTGAAAATCAATAAAATATATTTGGAACGCATATATTAATATATTACAACAAATTATATTTGAAAACTAAATTTCTCAAATAAAATATGTGCTTAAATACAAATAAAATTATTATTAAGGAATTTTTCCAAATATATTTTATTTAAAAAAGATTTCCAAAACTTTCAAATTTCAGTTTCAATTGTTCCTTGGTTTCGAATTGTACATCCCAGTTATGATACCATATGCAGCATTACCTTCTGTTTTAAATCAATCGTTTAATTTAATTTCTGAGTATTCCAAGCCATCATTAGTTGTCAATTCTCTAAGTACTTTATATTGACCCAAGATTATATGATTTCAATTATTATTTTTTTACAAACATTAAAAATTTCTAAAAAAGTAACTTTGAATTACTGAAAAATTTGACACAATTTATGTATTTTATGAATATTTAAATACAAATAAATATTTGTTTCACAAAAAGCAGTCACATTGGGATGTAAACAAATATTTGTTTAGAACAACATCTTCCCAAATACACAATTTTTGTATGTACCAAATATTACATGCTTAGAGTCTACCCTAAACATATATATGTTTCAAGCCGAATATGTTTGGGACAATATACTACAGAAGCGATTTTTTTCAGCGTGCGTAGATCTCTTAACGAGATGCCTGAACAGTGCAACATTCACCTGTATGCCTGGGTTTCGGCCTACAGAGACATACCAGGGAAACTCAAAGCAAATTAATTGCTAGATTAGGAGCTACTTTGCATGCTTCAAGGGACTTGGAATTTGTGGGCATGCCTCTAGGGACCTGCAGGAACTTCTTGAGCGACAGATACAACAAATTACTGCCGATCAAACGTCAGGAACAGTATACATTCCAAAAAAATGTGGCCCTGTCTAAACTAAAAATGTCGTTTGCAGAAGCTGCGGAGATGAACAGGGGCAATAATCGGCAAAACATCTTCCGTATCTGTGTCCCGCTCTGTATAGAAAACGACAGGCTACCCTATACTCACGTTTCTTTGCGGAGTTAGCATACTTGGCAGTCTGGCTGAAATTAAAACAACACTACACTATCAAGGAGTATCAATGGAAACAGTTTTACTTCAGGTAAATAAAGCTGTTCAACGTATGTGCTGTATAGGTATAAATGGGGCAATTATAACCTCCCCAATAAGGGCGTTCAATCAATAAAATTCCATATAAAGTATGAAACAGCAAACTGTCCGTGAGAACTCTTGCTATGCAGATGTTTCCGAACTGGGAGAAAAAACGAAACTAGGACTATTTTTTGTAGAACCAGATTGCGAACTTTAATTCCGCCTCCCACAGCATAACAATGTCTTTCAAGCAGAAGTTCTAGTAATCATGGAGTCTTTAAAATAGCTTAGTGACACTACAAATCCAAAAGATGTTAAATCACCCGAAAAGTTGATATATGTAGTGTAGAAAACATTTAAGTGTTTTCCTACAAGAGGTGTTATTTTGGTATTCAAAGAAAAATTCCATTTTTTGAGATAAATGATCGGATGTTTATTTCATAATAAAGAGGAAGGTATGCCGTTAATAATGAAAAACAACATCAGCCCACGACCACGCTTACAGGACCATATCCTTTTCATGAAATTTTCCATAACCAAATCGCAAAGTGGCTGCCCTATGTCCTCGATAGCCTCACGAATTCTATCTTTGAGGTCTTGAATCGACGCTGGTCTGTTTGCGTAGACCTTATCTTTCGCGTGGCCTCAAAGGAAGAAGTAGCAAGGTGTTAAATCAGAAGATCTCGGTAGCCAATTGTGATCACCTCTTCGAGAGATAATACGGTCCACAAAATTTTCCCGTAACATACCAATGGTTTCGTTGATTGTGTGGCACGTAGCGCCGTCTTGTTGAAAGTAAACGTTGTCCAGATCAATACCATCCAATTCCGACCATAAAAATCAATAATCATCTCTCGATAGCGCAATCCATTCACCGTAACTGTTGATTCAACCTTATTTTCTAAAAAGTAAGGTCCCATGACCCCGCCGGACCATAAACCGCACCAAACAGTCACACGTTGAGGATGGAGAGGCTTCTCAACAATAACTCTTGGGTTTTCCGAGCCCCAGATGCGACAATGGGCCTCAACAGTCAAGATGATTTTTCGATGATATTCGAATTTTAATAATTTCAATGCGTTGTTGAATCGTGTATCGTTCCATTTTTAGTAATGGCGTAGTTTCTACTTGTCAAATGTCAAAGAATAAAAGCTTCAAAAGTGACAGCTACCGAAATACCGGGTGATTCAAAATAACACCTCTACCTATATTAGTTAGATGATGAATGCTCTAACAGGACACTGAAGCTTATAAGCACACCTGCACCGTGCAGGACAAGCAGATGAAGATGAGTGCAGAGCTTCCAGGTAAGATATCGAAATAATGGAATATTTTCCATGTCAACGCCCAGCTCTCGCACAAATTATCAGATCTCACTCAGAGGATCTGACAGGATCATACTGAAAAAATTCATGTCGAATATCAATATTCTACAAATCATGAGACTTAAAAAGGTCATAAGTAAGGAGCGCACGACAGGCAAATCCAATGCCTTATGTTTATGTCCAATGGAAATGAGACATTTGAATCGTTTCATATGGTCACGTCACTTGGGTTCTAAGAGAAACTGGATTATGGGGACTTGTCTCTGGCAAAAAAATTGTTCGACTTCATTTAAAATCAATTTGAACTCTATTAAAAGTTCGCTCAATAGAAAATTAGATTGGAAAAATTAATGGCTTGCCGCAGCTATTTGCAATCAAAATCAATTTCACCACAATTTAAACGAAAAAAATTGATACCTATTGAAAAATAAACTTTAGCAATTTGTCAAATTGCCAAATTTATGGGTGTGACAAAAAATTCAACAATTTCTCATAGACAAAGCACAAAAACAACAATTATGTCTATCTATGACCATCTTAGATATCTGCTTCGATACATACACGTCAATGTCAATTTCATTAGAGAAGCCACTCCAATATTCACAAGTGCTGCGCTATTACGATGAGCATCACTCTGTACAAAAACAAAAATTCTTATCATTGACAAATTAACAAAAAAAGAACAACAACAATAACAATTTGAAGAAGGAAAAAAACAAAAACCGACATGTAACACTTAAAACGTCAATCACCCACTTGAGATAATGAAAAGTCCTTTTGGGGGACGAAAAACTGTCACCAAAACATTCCCTTTAATATTGAAGGAAAAACCCCGAATGGAATCTACCCCAAAAAAAATTATATAACCTATAATGAAAAAAACAAACAAGCAGGGTAAAATGATGAAATTACAAAAACATATTACAAAAATTAATGTGATGTAGAGGAATCCTTAGAAATACATATACATACATATATATAAATGCTTCTGTATACTTAAAATATATTATGTAACTACAAAATGCCACTTATATACTTATTAGGTATGTATCTGCCATGGAAATCAGGGTACCACAGAAACACAACAACATCATCAGGACTTTGTACATAAACAGCATCCGTCACACTACCCACTCACACGCGCACAAAGACACATGCAAACACACACAGGACACAGTTAAAGGATATTGAAAATATTTTTCTGTTGTCGATTTTCTTTATATTCCCTTGTCGTGTAGGCGTACGTTTCTCTTCTTGGATGGGTTCCAAGTTCTGCAGTTGGCAGCGGAAATAAAATCTACGTTCATGAGCATAAATAAGAAACATGAAGAACACAATGTGTTCTTGCCGGTGGAAAATGTTGAAAGTCAAGTTTTCCTTTTTCAAAAGACTAGTTTTTCCAAACTCGGAAGGTGGTTGCGAAAACAAGTCTTGGAGGAAAAGGAACATAGATTGTTTATTATAGTTTTTGTTTAGATGTCGATACACGCCATATTTTATGTTATGACTTTTCATAGTATTTTCTTACATACATAGTATGTATGGGTATACTTTCCATATTAATGATACTATATGTATGAGAAGAATTGTCGCCATGGTAGTATTGTTGCATTGGAGCAAGCAGCCATTGTGGTGCCATCGCCTCTTCATAGCAGACAGCGTGAGAATACAAATGTAGGGACAACATCTGTATGTGAAAAAGACGCTAATACGAGGGTTACTATTTATATTGTCACCATTTGGCAACCCTAACAGCTGTTGGGTAGCTACTGAATATTTCAAAATAGCGAGTTTGACATTTTTGACAATAGCCTTATTGGCAACGTTTTATCGTGCAAGCGATCGTTCTGTGTTTAACCGCATCTAACCTGGGATTTACACGATACAGTTTTCGAAGATAATAGCAATACTTTTACACATTTTTACTAATAAACCTACACGTCTTTCTTTGTCCTCGATACTGTCTCTGATTTTTTGAAGACAGTAAATTCGCAAGAGATTTGATGTAAGCAGCCACTTTGATGGCGTTTCATTGTAAATTGCAAAAAAAATTGAAGATAATCGCGAAAGACCGCAAAGTTGGAAAATTTTATTCTTATCTACGATTTTGGTAAATATTATTGAAAAATTGTTCGATGGTACGTAAAAAAAGTGTATTGTCTTCATTATTGTCTGGAGGACTACGTCACACAAATAATTTTTCCCTTTTTTTGTCAATTAATTGAAAGATGTGTGTCGGCAAAAAAATGTAATTAAGGGCCTGTTTCTGTAACTTTTTTTCGTTCGTCTACTGTAAACGATCAAAAATCACTCAATTATTCCGAGAAATCTATAAATCGCAGAAGTTTATAATTCGTTGTGTCTGTAGGAAATCATGTAAAAAGCTTGTTCCTAAAATATTTCTAACCTGCGTTTTATAGAATTCAAGTAATATCTGAGAGAATTTTGATCGTTCGCCGTAGACGAACGAAAATAAGTTACAGAAACAGGCCCTAAATCTTAATAGCAACAGAACGAAAATGTATTAAATCATGTAATGGGTTTTCCTATAAGAGTTATATGATTTCTTGGATTTCTTATTGTTAAGGAAATTCAAAAGTTTTTTTATTTAATGTGAAGTACAATCGATAAAATTAAGTTCTAAATAAAACGTCATTCAAATGGCCTCCACGACTTCTTTTGCAGGATCGAATTCGATGAACCCAATTTTCGAGCACTTTTTCCACTAAATCAAGACGTATGCTATGAATGGCACGTTCAATATTGACTTGTTTTGCTTGAAGAGAGTCTGGTTCATTTCGAAAGACCAATGACTTCAAATAGTCTAATGGTTTTAAATAACAACTTCTTGGGGGCCATTCAATATCACAATTTCTTGAAATAATCGAATCTCCAAACTTTTCTCGCAACAATTCAATTGTCCAAACTTTTAGCTCTTAACGAGAGCTAAAATATTGCTCATTGCTGTCAAGGTCGTAGGACGAATGGAAAGTGTTTTTTTTGGATTAAAAAAAAATTAGCTTAGCATCATTTTCAAATATGAACGAAAAGCTCCTTAACGGTACGTCGGATCGGGAATCGGTCAATGGCTAAAAGATAGCTCTTCACAAGAGCTAAAATATTGCTCATGGGCGTCAAGGTCGAAGGTCGACTGGAAAGTGTTTATTTGGATTTGAAAAAAATGGACTTAGCGCACGAAAAGTTGCAATTGGAGAACAATTATTTTGATAATAAAGCTGAATAATTTGTAAACGTTGTTCTTGCGTATATCTCTCCATGATGAAATTGTAAACACTACTGAATATAATGATCATGACATATTACAAATTCCCGAAACGTCACTTCAAAATCATATCATCCCTATTGGAAAACCCGTTACCTATCAACATATTACGACAGAGACGCGATAAACAGCTTATCTCCCTTTAAGACTGGGAGACTGAATGGAATCCTGCCGACAACCCCTTTAAATGAGGTAGATGTTGTTGTCAAGTATGGTCTTTATACTCAAGCCTGACAAGGCGAGTTATGCGACCCCAAAGGCTTATCGACCAACTAACCTACGTTTAGGTTAGGTTTTAGGTCCCTATGTTATCACGGGCTCAAGTGTCCCTCACCGAAACCAATCTGTTTGATATACAAAGTTATCAACAATACGATTATCTTTACCGGAAAGGTCTTTTAAACTTCATAGAAAGGCCGACCCCAGTATGTCCAGACGTCGTTTACTCCAAGTGGGACAATAGCATAGCACGAGCCCAATGCTCTCCACAACCTCCTCATCGCCACCGTTTCTACATATGTCATTGGAGTCAATACCCAACCTGTTCACCGATCTGGCAGTGTCCCGTCACAACTGACACTAACGTAGACAGTATTTTCCTCTCTAGGGCGAGGAGATATTTTTACCTTCTCAGGTCATATATTGGCCAGATTTGTCTAGCTACCCTACGAGAGCCGATTTTTGTCCATCTTTCCTTGGACTGCCTTTTGCCTAAGCCAGTCGCACCAATATATGCAATTCTTCGAGAACTTGTTATGTCGTCCCTTTTCTAGCAAATTCGTCGGCTTTGTAGTTCCACAGGATATATATATGCCCAGGCACCCATATAAGGTGTATGTTAAACTGCTGAGCCATCTCGTTAAGATATCTGAGGCAATCGAGGGCTGTTTAAGAATTTAGGTACGTGGCCTCCAGAGCGTTGATGGCAGGCTGTCTGTCCGATTAAATGACGCCAGTGTTGGTCACTATGTTAGGACTCAGCCACTTGGCGACTTCCCATATTGCAATTAATTCGGCTTGAAAGACACTGCAGGTATCTGTTAGTCTGTGCGCTATATCAAGCCTAAGTTCTTTACATCCTACTCGGAAGCCAACCTTATCATCCAGCTTCAAACTATCCGCATATACATAAGTGAAGATGGTTTCTATTACCTGGTATTCTGCCAACCCATTCATCACGGGCTGGTATCATAGTGATATATATATAGCCTGATCCATTTCGAGGTTCCCTACTTTTTTAAAGAAAAAAACACAGAAAATTCAAATTGAAAGGGGAATGTTTATTATCATTTGAAAAACATTCTTTGGCATTTATTTTTTGAAGATTATATCTATCAAATGTTGGCCGCGGCTACGTCTCAGATGGTCCATCCATTGAGTCCAATTTTCGATGACTCGTTCGAGCATTTCGACTGGTAACTGGCGAATGACACGCTGGATGTTTTGCTCCAAGGCCTAAACCGAAGCGGTTTTGTCCGCATAAACTTTAGACTTTACATATCCCCACAGGAAAAAGTCTAACGGTGTGATATCACACGATCTTGATCGACCGGCCCAAAACGTGAAGTTATCTGCTCACCGAAGTGTTCTCTCAATAAATCCATTGATTGATGCGATGTGTGGGAAGTGGCGCCGTCTTGTTGAAACCAAATGTCGCCGAGATCACGAGCTTCAATTTCAGGCATCAAATAGTCGGTTATCATGGCACGATAACTGTCGCCATTGACGGTTACGTTCTCACCGGCGTTGTCCAGATCAATACCATCCAACTCCGACCATAAAAAATCATTAATCATCTCTCGATAGCGCAATCCATTCGCCGTATCTGTTGATCCAAACTCATTTTCGAAAAAGTAAGGTCCAATGACCCCGCCGGACCATAAACC
Source organism: Eudasyphora cyanicolor (assembly GCA_963930755.1). Lineage (NCBI taxonomy): Eukaryota > Metazoa > Arthropoda > Insecta > Diptera > Muscidae > Eudasyphora > Eudasyphora cyanicolor. The sequence continues at coordinate 241,532,521 of OZ005735.1, forward strand.
GCACCAAACAGTCACACGTTGAGGATGGAGAGGCTTCTCAACAATAACTCTTGGGTTTTCCGAGCCACCTAGGTGGAAATGGGCCTCATCAGTCATTATGATTTTGTATCGTTCGAATAGTTGTTTTGTTCGATCGTTTTGTATCGTTCGATGCTCGTGTATCGTTCCATTTTTAGTAATGGCGTAGTTTCTACTTGTCAAATAATAAAAGCTTCAAAGGTGACAGCTACCGAAATACCGGGTGATTCAAAATAACACCTCTTGTTGGAAAACCCTGTAGTAAGATGATGCGTGTTCTTACACAAGCACATCTGCACCGCATATGACTAGCAGATAACGATTAATGCAGAGGAGATATCGAAACGATGGAACATTGTCAATGAACAGCTTTCGAATATGCAAGGTTTTTCGCTATATGTTTATCTGTTTATCAATGGCTGTGAAACACAAACTAAATGACGCAGCATATTAAAATTATGACAGGGGTCAGCTGACAGATGCCTCTTGACAGAAGCAGTGTTGCCCTTTCAGTTAAGCGGGAATTCAAAAAGTCATGGACTTATTGACCCACCCCCATATGTAATATACTGGCAATTGAGAATGAAATATCCCTGAGATTTTCCTGAATGTTTTCAATGGGCAGTGTTGCCGTTTTGGGCATTTCGGACCAAATTTGGGCAGAAAATTTAAAAATTTGTAGTTTGGGTAGATTTTGGGCCGATCTAGAAATATTTTGGGTCGTGCAAAATTCCTTTGCAAAATATGGTTGGTATAGCAACATATAGGAGAATGCAATGCAAATAACTCAGTCAGAAAATAGAATCGATTTTAAAAATTAAAGTTTAAAACTGTTAAATATCATAACCCCCGAAAACGTGCATACCAACTAAGATTTCTCAATATTGCCACTTGTTAAGAAATTCCCTAAGCTTGTTCAATGTGACCCCTATTTGATTATAACAGAGTGGAATTTACACCGTCTGGGCGATACTAAACTTTCCTCTTTTTGGGGAAAAGTTGCCCCTAAACAAAAACTGTGAAAAATGTTTCGCAAATCTTTCATGTTTCATTTTTAATTTATTAGAAGTTCAATTCAGTTCTGCCGCCGCTGAGCGTAAATTTTCAACCCATTACACTCATAAATAACTATACATATATTGTTTATGTTTTATAATTTCCTCTTTTCTGTATGTATAGAATAAATTGTACATAGAATTTCTAAGTTATACAAGAAACACAAATTATTTTTGCACCCTCCACCATATCATGGGGGGTATATTCATTTATCACTCCTCTAAATATTTGTCTGAGACCCCATAGAGTATATATATTCTTCATCGTCGTAAAATTCTAAGACGATATAGATATATGTAGGCATGTTAATCTGTCCGTCCGTCCGTCGGTCGGTTGTAATCATGCTACAGTCTAAAATTACTGAGCTAGATAAATGATATTTGGTATAGATACTTCTTATAGCTGCAGATAACTTGGGATTAAAAATGTACAATATTAGTCCTTTTTTTATTTATGTCCTATATACAGCATCTCCCCGAACAACGGTAGTCATAGATCCCTGTTTTAATATAGCCCCCCATACAAAGGTCCCTTTAGATTTGACTTCGTAACGCCACAAAAACCTGAAATTTGGTATAATTAGTTTATTTGTACCCGAGACCATTCACATGCGATCTATGGTAGAGGCTATATAAGATTCGGCATTGCCGAATCTTATATAATTAGTTTATTTGTACCAGAGGCCATTCACATGCGATCCATGGTAGAGGATAAATAATATTCGGCATTGCCGAACTTAATCTTGTTTTTTATTTGGGCAGATGAAGTCGATTTTGGTCAGTTTGTGGGAAAATTTTGGGCCGAGCGTACACTGTCAGTGGGATACATTTTTAAGGTAGTCCGTCTTCTCTGTCGGTGTTAGCGCTTTTTAATGCCAATTCATACTTAATATGAAGAAGTAACTGAAGTAATAAAAATCCCCTCATAAAAGTTAATCTCGGTCGTTGTTTGTGTTACATGTATTTTCTTAAAAATACGAGTATTTAAGAAAATGAGATAAAAATAATTAAAAGAGGCTAAAATTAAAAGTTCCATATGTATGTACATACCCCACCCCCAAGTTTACTACCTACTTTGTCTACAATTCATATCATTGACATTACTGGGTTACTGTTATATTTCTGCCACTGTTATATGTAGGTACGTATTGTATGTATTTTTATGACATCCCCCCCATCATAAATCCATAAATACTGGCAACACATTAAGAGAACTCTGACAGAAAAACAACAGACAACTTCTCATGTGTAGCAAATTGGCATAAATCCATCAAAATTTTAACGACAATTTCCAATTGCATAAAATTCGCAATAAAAAATAGCTCGAATTGTATCAATTGTCTACAAAACAAAGATTTAGGTACAAATCTAGCAACCTTGAAATGACCTTTTAGAAAACTGCTGTCAGTTGTGTGCTAAGTCGCGCTCCAGTTTTAAGTTTCAGTTCTATATAAAATAATAATTAAACGTTTGTTTGGTTTGGTAAGACAACAACAATAAATAGTCAATGTGCGGTGCACGGTGCAGTAATTGACATGCTATAGAGAAAAATCGCAAAAGTGAACGAAACAAAAAAAAATTGGTTAAACAATTTTCTGCTTGAGCCGGCAAAAATTAAAAACAACAATAACAGTAGAAACACCAATAACAAAAACAACAGACATATATGCCGCTAAATTTTTTGAGAGGGGGTTAAACAAAAAAAGTTTATCTCTTACACACACACTTAGTAGCACTTGCGACGTAAGAGCGTGAGAATCACAAGAGAGTATAGTAGAGTTTGTTTACGCAAGCTCTGTCAAAGAGCACTTTACATATTTAGTGATGAGCTCTCTAAGTTAACAGAAAACTGCAAATATACTTTTAAATATAGCGCGACAGGAGGTGAAACAAGCAAAAACAACCATATATAAAAAAATAACATCTGTTAAGTAACATTGAGGGAGAATGAATGCCAATAGTCAGTTATCCTTTGTTGTGATTCGTATGGACATTTTTAATTCCTTCCATCATAGGATATTAAGTTTGTCATTCCGGTTTTAACATTTCAAATACATAATCATCTGAGACCCTAAAAGGTATACATATTCTTGATTGCCGTAAAGTTATTTGTCCGTCTGTCTGTCAGTTGAAATCAGGCTACAGTCCCTAATTATAAAGATAGTTGATTTGAATATTCATTTATCTCAAAAAGTACGAATTTCGAAATATTCTATTGTCAGGGAAATTCTATGAGAAAGTACCATATTTGCGGCTTATGCTTTAATGACGCTAGAATATGGATTAGGAAAATTCAGTAAATCCCGATTTACACGACGATATTTTTTATCAGAACTTTATCCTGTAATTATCTTTTAAACTTGCCTTTGCGTTCATACGACGTAATTCTATTTCAGCAATTCCTGTGTGAATTGTTGTTTTAAAGTATGAATGAAAACCACAAAACGTTCAGCCGAGTATGGGAGTGAACCCCGTACACAATTCTAGCTTCATCCGTTTGGGTTTGGGCACTGATCAGTCGCCCACCAATTTTATATCGTTTGACCAGATAGTCGAATTTCACTGTGTGAATATGCACATAAAAACGGTGACCGAGAGATCAGATCTACAATGCCACCTTTCAGGAGGTTGACCAAATAGTAATATTGGTTTTTCCAATAGTTATATTTCATAAACTGTTAAGCTATTTATTAAGGGTTGCCATTTCATCATGCATCGATCCACGCCTGTCGAATCTCGGGAGGGTGAACACACACTTTTAAACCTAAGGCCACAAACCACACAGAGATTGGTGCAGTGAAGATAGGTGATAATATCGAGGTCCAAAAATACCGATTCGGAGCCGATTATTATGGTTTTCGTCGGAGAACGACAACATCGACGTATACAATCAACGCATCGCTCAACGCTGGGTCATCTCACAACGAGCTTTCATCAATTAGCCGCAGCCGCGATCATGCACCCCTCGATTATTTTCTCTCGGGCTACTTCAAGTACTTAGTCTACGCTTTGGACGAGCTCGAGATGGTATTGCCGGAATACAACAGCAAATATTGGACCGAGTCATCAAAGATTTTTCCGAGTACTTTAAGCAATGCCAGCAAAGCTGAAGCAGCCATTTGAATGATGTGATTTTTAATACAGCTCCAAAATAAAGCCAGAATCATGGTACAATTACTATAGTTAATGTGAAGCGAATAGCTGATGTTAGTAACAACAGCGAACAAATTGTTGTTAAAGCAGTTTTTGTCTGCTGAAAACAGGAAAGCAGACTTACGACTTATATTTGTCAGTTTAGCTAACTTTTTCACTGCTATTTTAGTAAGCACAAACTGTTGTTGCAGCAGATTTGTTTGCCAATATTTATTGACGCTTTTTCATAGATTTGGTTACTAACCAAAAATTGTGTAAAAATAGAAATCTTATTAAATATTGAAATTAAATGCCGAACAAATCTGTCGTTGTCAACTGATAAAAATGGTCGACTATATTTCGTGGTACATTATTTTATAGTGGAATTTTTTTTCACATTTCGAATACGATGTGCCGTGTTTGTAAAACTGTTCAAAAGAAGAAAATTCAAAAACCTTTCCAACTTTTTCTAGAATTCTGGAATAAATTTGGCTGGAGAAGATTTGCTAAAATTACTATAGCTTATTATTTATGGATAGCTTTTCGAATATGACTCACTTATTTCATAAGAGGTTACACTTTACTATTAAACTGGAAAGTATTAGATGTATTTGGATTTTTATTCTTTTGTTTCCTTAGAAATGCAATCATTTCGGTTGAAATAATATTTTTGTAAATTTTTTAAGTATTTTCGAAAAAAATATATATTTTTTACTTCTAAAAATGTTGGTGTTACAAATTGTTTGTCTGATTTTTTTTTTACCATTTTTTATATATTCGATTCGATATTATTGACAATAATATTCATTTTACATTTCGAAAGCCCACCTTATTAAAATAAATAAATTTTTTCATATATCCAAGACATTTGTATGTCCTTAACGATTAAATTCTCAGTTCAAAATATGTTTTAAAAGTAATCAGTTTTAAGTTTGAAGTCGAAAAAAATTGTTCGACTACACACTCCGATTACAAACAACTCCACAGCCCTGATCGATATGTGCATACAGTATGTCCAGAAAGTGTTTTTACATCGCAAAAAATTAACCTTCCAATTAATTTTTTTGAAAAAAAAACAACATTTTGCTTTATTTATAAACATATTTTCTTTCGAAATTTGTAAAAAATTTTATTATTTTGCGTCAATTAGATAGCCAAAAACAAATAAATTTCCTCATAAAAATTGGTGTCAAGGAAGTCTTTTTCCACTTTTTTGATGCGCCCATACTCCGATGTAGAGTACATGGAAATATGGAAAATTATCGGCAAAAATACAGCTTATGGTTAAAAAAAATTCTTTTCGTGCGCTGTCAATTTTTTTAAATCAAAAAAATAACCACTTTCCCGTCGACCTACGTCCTTGTGTTTTGTGAGAAATCATATCACTCTTATTGAAAAACCCTGTACTTCTTATATCTGCAGGTATGTGAGATTGAAAATGGGCAATATCGGCTATTTTTTTGATATAGCCCCATATATATCATTTATCCGATTTGAATTCTCAAAGCCACAGAGACCACAAATTTCAATCAATCGGGCTGGAAATTGGTAACTGGGGCTTATTTACACTCCGAATCCTTCACACGAACAACCGTAGGTAAGGTCCATGTTTTGATATAGCCCCCATACAAAGGTCTCTTTAGATTTGACTTCGTAACGCCACAATGCGATCCATGATGGAGGGTATATAAGTTTCGGCATGGCCGAACTTAATACTTTTTTACTTTTTCTTTATTTGCAGGGGCTTTTATGCATGAAATAGTAAAAATGTCGTGTTTTTGCGTATATTTCTTGAATTTCGCGCGTTTAAATATAGATATTGTTTGTCTAAATATTTGTTGTGTTTTTCATATGTGCCAAATCATGTTTTCAAGAGTTTCTAGCGGTGTTTTCTATAAAGATTTTAAAAAATTCTTCTATGATCAGGGTTACCATAAACATTTTTCTGAATGGAGGACAGTTGTGCCAGAAAGGGAGGACATTACTGACATTTACAAAGAGCCCTTGGAACCTTCGGGGGACAGTTTTTTAAACAAAAATAGCAGTAATTGGAAAAAATAAATATTTTATTATTGTCAAAAATTCATTATTTCAGTTATTAACATTTTCTAAAAACGTTGTATTTTTCGCAATATCTTGTAAGATCTTTTTGAAACCGCTGATGGGATGAAGTATTGATATTAAAAGAAGATGAAGTCTACTTAATTTAGGATTGTTTAAGGCATTCTTGAAGTAATTAGGATAAATGGTTCTCGAGTTATGCTAAAATATGTGGTTCAACCTCTATTTTTTAGATGTTTATCTTTGTTATATTTATATATTATAACGTTTGGCCCATCTGGCGGTTGCTTTTTGAACTAAGGCCGCCTCGCATATGCGATTTGACTCCGTTGGACTTTTTTGTGGGGAAATGGGAAGGATAAGTGCTACAACAGGGCCACACAATCGAAAATGTGTAGAAAAATTGGCTTGGCACAGAATGGGCCACGACAGGTATTTCAATAAAGGCAAAATCATTGAAAAATATCTCCTTTGAGCTATTAAATCAAATGACATAAGCTTTCGTTTGAGCAAAAATTTTTGAAATAAAAACAAAGTTTTTGACAGGAATGTGAAAACAATTTTTAATATCGCAAAAAAATTACAGATAAATATTTTTTTTATTTTTTTTTTTTAAAGTTTTTTGAAAAGGCTATAGAAAACACTTTGGGCAAAATTTTCTAAATACAATGGGTAATTAGTTATTTGGATGGAAAAAAGACCGCTGTCAAAATTCAACACCCTCCAACTCGGACAGTCCTTAACCGACCTGGTTGACATAACTACTATCCAATAGGACTAAACTTGGAACAAGTTTCATTCTGATCAGAAGACGGTAGAAGATATTGAAAATTCGCTCAATTGACTTGAAATTCGCCATATTTATATACAAACTAATAAATTGCACCATTGCGTCACTCATTCAAATGGAACTTTGAATGATGAAAGTCACGATTGGCTGAACTACAAAAATTCATATGAATCAGTGACAAAAGGAGGACAAATATCACATTTTTGAAAAAGGAGGGAGGACGGGATGACAAAGGTAAAAAAAAGGAGGACATGTCCTCCGAAAGGAGGACGTATGGTAACCCTGTCTATGATATTCGTAATCTACGCAAAATTTCCTTTAAATTGAGGGGTCGCATGATAAGTGATCCCAAGACCCTCTAGGGCCTTCCTTAGAGGGAGCTTGACATTTTCTTTGACATATTTGCACTGCATGGGCAATTCCCTTTCGTTTGAGTATAATTTTTCTTCGATATTCGTAATCTACGCCATGTGATCCCAAGGCCTATTTTTCAAGACCCTCTAGGGACTTATGTAAAGGAATCGTGATATTTTTGGGGCATATATCTAAGGACGATTTCCTTTCGTTTGAGTATTGACCCTGTAAGAGACTGGGTTCATTTTTTGGGTCTTGACGGCCCCATGGGGTCCGACCGACAAATTTTGACCTCAAATTCGTTACTTTTTGACGGGACTGACCACTTTTTGTTAAATTTTGAGATGCCCCCATAAACAGAACTTGAGCCAATTATTCATTTTGTTATTCTTATCTTTACAAAAAACTCCAAAAAAGGTTGCCACATTCAAAATAGTTTCACACTAGTAACATCGTACTCAATTAAGACAGGAACGCAGAACTAAAATCTAAACTAAATCGCTTAGCTCTCGGTTCAAAATAAGCGATTGTGGTGTAATAAAGTCACGTTTGATATAGATTTATCTTAAGTACTTGTTGAGAAGTTAATTAATTTTCCATTCCCATAATACATATTATGAGTGATTTTTTAAGAGCTTTCGGGTTTGATTTAAAAAAATAACATACAATTTAGAGATATATATGACATATTTATTTGAGTCTATAGAACGGTCTATATAACTCAATGTTTAAAGATGATTTCATGTAAATGTTGACCGCGGCTACGCCTCGAATGGTTCATACGCTGGGTCCAAGTTTTGCTTACTCTCTCCAACATATCGACCGGTATCTCACGAATAAATTATTCAATATTGGCTTCCAGTGCGTCAACCGTTGAGGGCTTGTCCCTGTACACATGAGCCTTAACATAAAATAATCTAAAGGCGTTAATTCGCACAATCTAGGCGGCCAATTGACCGGCCTTAAACGTGAAATAAACTGTTCACTAACTTCAAAATTCAATGAAAATAAATAAAATTCAATAATCTACAAGCGTTGTTCGTTTGTGAGTCGATTCATGGTTAAATTAAAGACCAAACTGAGCATGTATGACAGTAACATGTTACACAAAAACAGCTGAGCTGCCAAAAGTGTTTGTCAAAAAATCACTCACTATTATTGTTATTTGCAATTATCTCGATAAATAGGACCATAGGCCATGTGGCATACCTTCCCCTTTGTACAAATTCTGTAATGTTAAGTTTGCCCACCGCCTGCGTATGTACACGCAAAGTAAGTAACTACTTGGGGGGAGATGTCACCGCTCTGTATCCGTACACATGGATGGACGACGACGACTACGTTAGTACATATATCAGTATGTACATTCATATCCAGGCATTTAGAAATTCCCTCATGTACGTACGTACATACATACATACACACCATATTAATATGGATTTCTGTTCATATGTATGTACATATTGGCAACTCGACAAGAAGACCATGCCTGGAAAGAGCACAAAACCCACGTACATTTGTAATCGTAGAGAAATGACAAGAATTTATCGATTTTTTTCTTGGTGCTCGTTGTCTATGATGGGCAGCAATGCAATTTACTGTTACCCCCTCTCCACCCTGTCATAATCAGCAAGGAACTTCTTCTTCTCCATCACCTCCACCTGTATGTCTGCCCAGTGTATCCCCATGTTTGTTTTATTGTCTTTGACAATATTTAAAAATAAATTAATTGTGTGTGTGTGTGAAAAAATTAAATGAAATTACTAAAAATATTATTACTGTAAAGAAGTAATTCTAGAATTTTCTAAACGGCAATTCTCGTTTGATGAAAATTCTTTCTCTACACCATAAAAGGAGAGCATTTTGTAATAGTTTTCTTTTCTTTTTATTTTTGCACATAATACCAAGTAATTAAAAATATTTTCTATATACATATGTATGTAACAAAGTATGTATTTACTTTTTTCTCTCCTCTTAGTCAGTCTGTCTATCGCTTTTAAACCAAAACAGTTATCACACAAAATCTTGGAGATTATTTAGCGAAATGTGTTAAAAACAACAAACTGCTTGATATAATAAATTTTCTTTTAACAAAAAACTATTCTTCTTCTTTTGCGAAATTTCTTTTTTTTTCTTCTGTATATGCGTATGAAGAAGACTTTTTGCTTTGCTTCTTAGCTGGTTGGACGATTGCTTGGTTGGTTTAGAATTCACTTCACATACACAAAGACACTGTGGATTGGATTTCTTCGGTTGTAAGCTTTAGCTTTAGATAACGTTTGAAACGACTGATTCCTTCAGAAGACCGCACAAAACTGAGCAACCGTCTGGAGTAGAGTAGAGAACCAAGAGTAGCAGCAGCAACAAATCTTGCTTTGCTGAAAAAAAGTGCAGTCTGTCAGGCCATACTGCGCAAATACCGCTTTTGCCTAACCCCCTTCTTCAGCATACCACAGAACTTACTCAGTGTCAATCTTCCGGTAGCATTTGTTCTTCTCTGCGAGCGAACACATATCTGTGTTTTACAGAACCTCAACCCTCTTGCTGTGTTAACTTGACATTAAAACCTTAATTTGACACATGGGAGCAATGGAGCTGCTCTCATGAAACTTCACTAATGATTTGTTTTCACTGTTATAGTTTAACATTTTTAGGTTATGTTAGAATATGCTAAGGAATGTTCCTACAGAGTTAATGTAAATCTCAGAAGTTTAAAAAGCGATGTGCAATTTCAATCTGTAAAAGGGTTGGTTTTATGGTGAACACTGCCTGAATTTTTAAATATTTATTATTATGGTGGACATTTGTACCCGGTTTTTTTTAATTATCCCTAATTAAATAAAATATTGTAAATTTCTGGGTTTCAGCTCGGTCAGTTTTTGACTGATTACACTGTTAAACTTTCGAAATAACGGGGTTCCGGTAATGGATTCTGATAGACCAAAAAAAGATATTCGTGTATCGGCGTCCGATAATGGATTCTGATAGACCAAAAAAAGATATTCGTGTATCGGCGTTTTGAAATATCCATCTGAGGTGTGAAGTATGTTCAGCAACTTTGTGGAACATATTAACCCTTACCTCCTCCACATAACGGCAATTTATTCCCATATTTTTATAAATCACCTTAAAAAGAGGAGAGGTCGGGTATGAAATGATCTACAAAAATGTTGGCCATAAAATTTTACAAAATAAAGCCCATATCGCAAACAACAGTCAATTTCCAGTCAAAAACGTACATGATACATGTTATCCATACGCCCCGGTGCACAGTGGGAGGAATTCCAAAAAAGGGAAATAATTCTGCCGTTTCTTAACCAGGCAACGATTGCGACCAAACTTGGCATGTTTGTGGAATGGAGGTATTAGAGACATTAAGTTTTGAGTTTGGGCCCCCTGTAGTATACAGGAGCGGAGCTGCAGGGCCTCAAAGTGGGCCACCTCGGGTAAACAAAATGTTTAAGCGCGTGTGACTTTCGTCTTTTATAACTTTATTTCCCATAGAATCTTTAAAAATGAATATATCTCAATTATTTTTTCTGAAATTTGTACGTCTTGATACTAGAAATCGAGGATAATTCTAACTTATTATATTTGTAAACATAAATCCTACAATTCCCAAAATACATTCGAAAATCCCCAAAAAGGGAATATTTTTGTTTTTCCCCAAAATCTGTTATAGAGAGTGATCCAAGTAGAGATACTTTTTTCAATTGACAGATCATGTGTGAGTCGTGTCATGCTGTCATGTTATTTTTGTTAAGTATTGTTTGGCATTTCATCATGGAAAGACTTTACGCCTTAACAACGTTTACAAATCGTTCAACTTTATTACGAAAATTCACGTTCTGTGAGGAATGTGTTTCGTGCACTTCGCTTAACTTATGGTCAACATAATCGGCCTACTGAGCGTACTATTCGCAACACCATCACCTATCTTGAGACCCAGCATTCATTATTGTATAATATTCGACCGAATAGACCACGTCCAGCACGCAGTGAAGAAAATGTAGAGTGTACACGAAGACCGTGGAGAGTCGATTCGGTGCCGTTCGCAGCAACTCGGACTGACGTATGGAACGACTTGGCGCATTTTACGTCGAGATCTTAAATTGAAAGCATACAAAATACAGCTTGTGCAAAAACTGAAGCCGTCCGACCTTCCCAAGCGACATCGCTTCGCTCTATTGGCTCTTGAAAAGTTCCAAGAAGATCCGACGTTTTCGAGCCAAATTTTGTTCAGCGATGAGGCCCATTTCTGGCTCAATGGGTATGTAAACAAGCAAAATTGCCGCATTTGGGACGAAGAGCAACCTGAAGAGATTCAAGAGCTGCCACTTCATCCAGAAAAAACGACGGTTTGGTGTGGTTTGTGGGCCAGTGGAATCATCGGTACATATTTCTTCAAAAACGATGCCGGTGAGAACGTAACCGTCAATGGCGACCGTTATCGTGCCATGATATCCGACTATTTGATGCCTGAAATTGAAGCTCGTGATCTCGGCGACAATTGGTTTCAACAAGGCGGCGTCACTTCCCACACATCGCATCAATCAATGGATTTATTGAGAGAACACTTCGGTGGGCAGATAATTTCACGTTTTGGGCCGGTCGATTGGCCACCAAGATCGTGTGATATCACACCGTTAGACTTTTTCATGTGGGGATATGTAAAGTCTAAAGCTTATGCGGACAAACCCGCTTCGATTCAGGCCTTGGAGCAAAACATCACGCGTGCCATTCGCCAGTTACCAGTCGAAATGTTCGAACGAGTCATCGAAAATTTGACTCAACGGATAGACCATCTGAGACGTAGCCGCGGCCAACATTTGATAGACATAATCTTCAAAAAATAAATGATAAAGAATGTTCTTTCAAATGATAATAAATATTCCCCATTTAATTTGAATTTTCGGTCCAGGGGGTGTGCCACTGGCATGGGTGGGTCGGGCCTCCAAAGTTAGTGGGGGTCGGTCATACATTTGGACTCGATTGGAGCACTCTAAATGGGTCAAAGTGGGATTTTTCAAAATTTGCCCCACAGAGCGAAGCGATGTCGCTTGGGAAGGTCGGGCGGCTTCAGTTCTTGCACAAGCTGTATTTTGTATGCTTTCAATTTAAGATCTCGACGTAAAATGCGCCAAGTCGTTCCATACGTCATTCCGAGTTGCTGCGAACGGCGTCGAATCGACTCTCCGGGCTCAAAATTCCTTTTGCAGTTTATCGTATTACACATTTCTACATATAAAAATGGTAAAGGTTTTCATATCATAGCTTTGCGATTTGTCGAAATTGTGGCAAAGTTTTAAAATTTTCGTAAAAAATGTGTAATTTGGAAAAGCGTGGCAATATAAATGTTTGCCTCGTTCTTTTCTCGAAAATATTCTCCAGGAAGTGTCCATTAAAAGGAATATAAATATGTTATACTATCTTTTTATAAATACTATTGTATCTCTAAAATACTACATTTACCTTTTCGCAATAAAATACAAAAATTGCGTATAGTACTTATATTTTGAAAATATAAATTGATATGGTCATAACTTTTGTATAAGTGAGCATATTTGACCGAAATTTTTTACATCATATGGAAACTTTTGTTGTCAATTTAGATAAGTTGATGAGAGAGAAATCGGTTTATATTCTGCACTGATATTAAGCAAATGCTAGGACAGTATCAGGAAAAAAGTGACAAAATCACTTTTCAAATGCAGACAGAAATGTAAAAACGACATAAAATTTTAAAAAATTAACAAATTTAAATAAAATATTTTGTAGGTCTTGACATCACAAATCGAATGTATCAATCCCACAATTCCCAAAATACTTTTGAATATTCCCAAAAATTTGCTTTTTTGGATTTTCCCCTATATCTACTAACTACTTTAGCTCGCCAGCTCACTTTACTTAAACAGCTCTTTAGTTCAGCAGTTCATTTCGTCGAGATCACCAGTTCAAATCAGCCGCCATTAAAGGAATCTGATTGATCTACTTTTTTCCTAAAAATCATTTTTAGGGTTGTTTTACGATTTACCGTTATGCGGAGGAGGTAAAGGTATAATATATTAAAAATGCTGCCCTTTATGTGTTCTACAAAGTTGCTGAACATACCCCAGAAGACAGAAGTAAATAACACATATCGTCGGCTTAATGCTATTTTGTTCCATACGCCATTTTGTATGAACGGAGAAAAACGCAATTTATTGTTTGTGTAAAAACGGGACTGAAGAGTTACGCACTTTTTATTCCATAGTGTTCCCAACAGTGTTTGTATGAATCTCTTGCATTTCTAAGCCATTACATTCAAAAATAAGCAAGTTATAACAATTTGTGTACATGGCATTTTGTTCCATATCCACTTTTGTTTTAACATTTTTTTGTATTTGTATTACATGGCCCACAAAGAAGGTCGGTGTGGAAGGAGAGTAATTTACATATTGTGATCGAAAGAACGTAAAATAGTGAGTATAAAATATAGGGCGGTAAAAAAATAGAGACATAGAACAAAAATATCAAAATTATTTCCCGTAAATCAGAGTTTGATCGATTTACCCTACCAATATCTCGAAAACTAGACGAGATAGGAAAAAAATTATTGCAAATTCTGAAAGAGTATGCTTTAAACCTATAGAATCAACTCCTAACTCAAAAAACACAAAAATGGCGTATGGACCGAAATAGCATTAAGCCGACGATATGGCGAATTCTTTTCTGCAAAACAGTGCAACACTTGCATTGCCCTTTTTCCGAAAACTGCACTATAATATCGCTTTTTTGAAATTTTAGTTGTGCTAAATTCGAGTAACTTAACTACCAATTTTCAAAAAAGTATCACAAAAGTGCCGTTTTCGGAAAAAGGACAATGAAAATGTTGCACTTTTTTGCAGAAAAGAATTCGCCAATAGTTTCATATACGGACATGCTGCACGAACAGGTAAAATAGGAAAACTTTAACACCCCCCTAAAATAAAATTCCGATGTTATCTTTCAAAACGCCGATACACGTATATCCTTTTTGGTCTTCTCTATCAGAATCCATTGTTAGAACCCCGTTTTTTCGTGTTGTACAGTGTTATTTATATATTAATTACCTTATTACATGCAACTAAATTTTAGTGGGTCTTTAAGTGAGGATTGTGTCATGAATTCAATTCAATTCAATTCAATTCAATTCAATTTAAATTTATTCATAATCTTTAAGCCAAAAATTAGGCCAAATTGATTACATGGAAACTTATATACTATGGCATTTTATATACTCGTAAATCAATGAAAATTCAAATATGTATTAATACTAATTATATTACTAATATCATGGATATGGATTGTCCCCCAGTAAAACTAAAAAAAAAACATCTAACCCATCATCAACAATGAGAATATTAAAGTTATAAGTAGGAAATCATTTTATTTTTAAACACGGAAATAGAGTGACCAAAGTGTCTCTCAGCATATGGAATAAAAGTGTTCCAAATACGAATGGCACGTTCAATATTGACTTGTAAAGCTTTAAGAGAGTCTGGTTTATTTCGAAAGACCAATGACTTCAAATAACCCCACAAGAAATAGTTTAATGGTGTTAAATTACAAATTCTTGGAGACCATTTAATATCACATTTTCTTGAAATAATCGAATCTCCAAACTTTTCTCGCAACAATTCAATTGTTTTATTTGCTGTGTGGCACGTAGGCACAATCGGTCAGTGGCAAAAAGGTAGCTCTTAACGAGAGCTAAAATATTGCTCATGGGTGTCAAGGTCGTAGGTCGACTGAAATGTGTCTTTTGAATTTAAGAAAAAAAAAATGAACTTGGCATCATATTCAAATGTAAACGGAAAGTTTATTTGCTCTAGCTCCTTAACGGTACGTCGGATCGGGAATCGGTCAATGGCAAAAAGATAGCTCTTAACGAGAGCAAAAATATTGCTCATGGGTGTCTAGGTCGTAGGTCGACTGGAAAGTGTTTTTTTATTTAAAAAAATGGACACGAAAAGTTGCAATTGGAGAACGATTATTTTGATAATAAAACTGAATAATTTGTAAACGTTGTTCTTGCGCATATCTCTCCATGATGAAATTGTAAACACTACTGAATACAATGAAAAACAAATGCCACATTACACATGGCAACACTATGAAATGTCAAGAGTATACACTTGTTGTATCACCAAGGTTGTTTTCATCCCAAAAGCGGGAAAGACGTCCCACACAGGAACTAAGAATGTACGGCCGATTGGACTATCGTTATTTCTTCCTAAAACCCCGGAGAGGTTAATAGATAGTTACCTTAGGACTAAAATTGATCACAGGCTACTGTCCAATCAACAGCATGCCTACAGCTAGATCAAGTCCACCGAAAAAGTTCTGCATGATCGAGTCAGCTTTATTGTAGAATATCTTTCTGTCAGTAACATAAATCCAGTCGCTATAATTACGGTTCTAGAAATCTTGTGGGTTTACAGCAGTATACGAAGCATACTAACCCCCATAGATTTGTCAGTAGAAAGTGTGATATCGTGGCAATAGCTGTTACAGGGAAGCTTTCATTTACATCGGAACAACATAGACGTCGCCCTGATCCAGGAACCTTGGATAAGAGAAAGCTAAATTAATGGCGTGACTGATCCAGACTACATTCTATGTCTCAGGTTTAGTAACAATAAAAGAGACTGTATTTTGATTAGAAAGAACATAAAGTATTTTATTCGAAACCTGTTTTCTAATACTGACTTAAACTATAATAGCTTCGGCATATTTTCCATGCAATGATATAATAGAACCACCTACACAGTTGATCAGAGACCTGGTTAACTACTGCCAGGGCAAAAAAGAGACTTTTTAGTGGGGTGTGATGCGAATGCTCATCATATTTTATGGGACATGAACTTCAGGGGAGAATGTCTAATGAAGTTCCCTCTGGAAAAACAGATGGTAATCCACAGTAGAAGTATGGATGCCACGTTTCAAACCAGGAACCGTAGTCACGCGAAAAAGATGAAACATAAATATCAAACTGGGACAAATTTAGGAAGAATCTTAATAAAAAGATCTCAATCATTTGTTATAATTACCAGAACATAGAGGACTTTGCAATACAGTCCAAGACATAAACATGTGAAGATGGATTAAGTCCATGCCGAATCTTATATACCCTCCACCATGTAATGGTTTCGAATACAAATAAAATCATTATACCAAATTTCAGCCCAATTCGTTGAAATTTGAGGACTTTGTGGCGTTACGAAGTCAAATTTGGAGGTACCTTTGTGTGGGAGCTATATCAAAACATGGACCTATGACTACCGTTGTTCGTGTGAAGGATTCCGGGTATAAATAAAACCAGTTTTCAGCCCGATCAGTTGAAATTTGAGGTCTCTGAGGCGTTAAAAAGTCAAATCAAAGAGATGCTATATGTGGGGGCTGTATCCAAAATTGGACCGATATTGTCCATTTGCAATCCCAACATACCTGCAGATATATATATGCACAAAATTTCAGCCACCTAGATCAAGTACATATTATAGATTGTAGCGTGATTACAACATACGGATAGACGGACATGGTTAAATCGTCTTAAAATTTTACGACGATTAATAATATATATACTTTACGGGGTCTCAGATCAATATTTAGTGGTGTTACAAACGGAGAGACAAAATGAATAAACCCCCCATCCTTTGGTGGAGGGTATAAAAATAGGTTAATAACAGCTTATCAGAAGTCATGTCTAACAGACGCATCTTGGAAAGAATATAAAATGAGCTTAAAGGAATATAAAAGAGAAACTAAAAAGGTTAAAATCACAGATATTGTTATAGTAATAGAGGAACTCTCAAATGTAAAAGACACTGCTAGGTTGTGGAAAATGCTATCAAAGCAATATCACTTTAAGGGAAATCTGCAGAATGAAGACGGGGGCTGGACTAGCACACGAGAAAAAACTGCCCTTTTCAGTTGCAGAATTCTTAACAAGATGGCTGTACAGTTTAATATTCACCTGATATTGGTGCCGGGCCACAGGGACATACCAGGGAACTGCGAAGCAGTTTAACTTGCAAGACTAGGAACTACATTACACGCTCAAGAGGAACCCTGCAAATTGTCAATGTAGCGATCATTAAACGTACCCGCAGGATATTTCGTTATCAGACGTCGTAAGTGCCGATTTATACGACGCGATTTTCAAAGCAATTCGGAGTTTGTAGAAGAGAGAGAGGCAGCAAAGTGCGAATTAAGAACAGAAAACTGATTGCCGGAACGAGAAAACAAACACTGAATAGCCTTAAAAATTACCTCGTGTGTTGAGGGCCAATGAAAATAAAACTGTTACATGTCGTTGTCAAACACATATGATAATTTATTTTATTTTTTCGGTTGTATGGTGTAAATTATAATTTTGTGTACATATAATATTTATTGTCTTAATTTCTTATTAAATTTGATCACATACATACATATTTTTGCAAGGAATTACCAAATTGTGCAAAATATTTCTACTACTATTCTAATCAATACTTTTAATTTTGCATTTTAAATTCAGTTATTTTTTTTATCAACATTGGCGACATCACATTCGAAGTTGGCAACTCACGTGTTTTGTTTACTATAAACAACCCTGTGTTCTTATTTGACATCTGCCACCAGGGTTGCCTAGCGCCAATCTGCTGGTTGTCATAGCATTTGTTTTGAACAGATGACAAATCGATTTTGTTTTTTTTTGCACGTTTCTTTCGATTCATTCATTACTCCGGTGGAGAAACAAGTAGAACTGTCCACAACTGTTCCAGAAACATCTAAACAGCTATAATTTAACTGAAATATTGTACAAAAATAAAATGTCTGGTCAAGAGGAACATTATGACAACATTTTGCTGGCCATGGCCCAAAAACATTCCGGGGGAATGCCTGATGTGAGTACACAACAACAAAAAAAGCAGCTATACTAACATTCCTTTCTTTTCTGTTTACTGACCACCAACCCTCGTCTTGCACATTAGTTTCTACGCACATTTGCCGGATTCCTAAGACGTCGCAGTGATTTCTATAACGGCGATTGGGAAAAACTTATAATGGAGATTCTTCGCAAAGAGGCTAATGTAGCCAATGCCGAACACAAAGAGAAAATGCGGAAGGAGGAAGAGGCCCAGAAACAAAAAGACGAGAAGGAGCGCCAACAGCGAGAGGCCCGCGAAAAGGAAATGTCGGAAAATAAAATTTGTGATATCACCGATGAGGAAGCTGCTCAAATTATAAAAGAGGAGGAAGACAGGTGAGTACTGTGGAGATTGGAGTTGTTAGTTACATATGTATATGTATATAACATTTTATAAAACATCTTATTGTTCAGAAAACGCCAGAAATTGTTGCAAGATGCTGCAGCTGCCGCTGGCGGCAGTGCTCCTGTTGCTGTCGAAGAAGAAAAATCTAAACCTATTGAAAAAGTCGAAGACGAATCGGAAAAGACGGAAGTAGGCAAATTGTTGCCCAATTCTGGCAACGGTTGTACTTTGGATAAATACATGTGGACTCAAACGTTGGGTGAAGTAGAGGTAAGTTTACGTTTTTCTTTATTAGAGACATAATAACTAAGAAGAGAGATACATACTTTAAATCTGAAGAACAAAGATATATTTTATTCGACTTCACTGATTGATTTTAACATATTTGGATAAATAAGAAAAATTTATATTTTCCACCGCACAAAATGAAGAAAAATTCATTCTTTGTTCAAACTACGAACCTTCTTCAAAACGTCTGTTAAACAACGACAGGTCTCACCAATTAATTTGATGTACATTATATGCAAGAAATCAATCAACTGGTAGCTAAACAGCAGCAGAATCGTAATAATTTTCCAAAATCCATACATACATATATCAAACCACATTTTAGAAGCCATTCGCAAGATTTTTTTTCTCAATTTAAATTTATTTTTCTCCATAAAAAAACGTCGCGGAATCTCCCAAAAACAGTTTTACAAAAGAAGCATGTCGTACCAATTTAAGAGACAATTGTAATTGTGGATACGTATAGCAACTGGGTTATAGGAAATCCATTTGCAAAATTTTTCAAGAGGGTTGAAATTTTTTTTAAAATACGAATTTTATTGGTTAATTTTCTTCCAAATATGCAATAAACACGTCTTGCACTTTTTTCTGCACAACAGTTGTGTTTTTTTTCAGTAGATATATTCAGCCCGTAACGAAAAACATACACTGTACTTGATCACTCTTCTTTAACCATCTTTCCTCCACGTATACCAGTCTTTTCGCTTTGGGATCACAAGATTGTTGGAAAAAATCATATTTTAGTAAACTAATTTGTTCACTAATTAGTCGTAGGGTGTCATTTGACCAAAGATAGTAGCAATACTGATTAAAACTGTCGGTCTTCCATCTATTTTTCATCGTAAAAATTTAGCTATGCCATCTTTGCCATGTGCATTTTTCCCGAATTCTTAACTTGCCGCTTTATGTCTTTATACGAATTGAGATCTTTTGAAGATTTTTAAACGTTATGTTTCCGTCAGCTATTTTTTTTATAAAACCAAAACAAAAAAAAATTTTGTGGTAAAGTTTTATTTTTTAATTCCAATAAAAGCCGTGATAACCTTTAAATTAAAGAAAATTGTGGGGGCTCCAAATGCTGGGAGTATCACCTTCATGTAGAGTAGTAACTGTCGTTAAAAAAATGGAAATTTTTTTTTTTTTAAAAAGAGTTTTTTTGCTTTCACGGGGAGCGCCAATAACGCTCAGATTCCACGGTACCAGAGGTACTGTAAAAGCATTACACCAGAAATTTTAAGTATTTGTATGGACTGGAATCAGAGTTATAAGCCTATAACTTTTTGTGCAAAGCTGACAATGGGGGGTTTGCAACTCCGCCCCAGTGTTGCCGTTGATGAACCAAAATGATTCTTTTTCTTCCTTGATTCTTTTCGATTCCAAATTTGATTATTTTTGCAAAAAATTATTCGTTTTGACTTCTTTTGATTTTTTCAAAAGAAATATGCGGTAATGTGCTGCACAAATTAGTAAAACCTAAAAATAGTTCGCGCTAAACAATTTATAGTGCAAAGGAAACTTTGAAGGAAATTCCTTTGAAATTTCATTTGAAAATCTGGTCTGTTTTGTAACAGACAAACAATACCTAACCCATGTAGGACGTGTTTGCTAATACGCGAATTTAATCAGTAAGTCAGAATTTCAAAGAGCCGGAATTTTAAAAAATCTTACGGAGACTTCGAAGTTGTCCAATGCTATTAAATAAGCGCTCTCTCCAATTACCAACACTTAATAGAAACTTCCTAAGCGAGACTTCACAAATAAGTTATCTTATTCCATCATCAAATTTTTGAGAATTTTCTCGAAACGGAATTTGTAATGAAAACTGAATTAGAAATAGAAAAAAAGTTAAATCAGAAATATATATTTATTTATTAAATTCAGTTCAGTAATATGAAGGCCAATGTTTTATTTTAAAAAATTTAATAAAACTGAGTAATGAAATAAACTTAACGTAACTAAACCTAAAACAACGTTAAATGATAACTGTCGCAAAAACTAATATAGGGTTTTCCAATAAGAGTGATATGATTTTTTTTTTTGATAAAAAAAACACTTATTTCATTTCATTTATTTAATACTCGTAATACTAAAGCCTTCAAGGAAAAAAATTTATTACATGACATTAAATTCCTAAATAGAAACTTAGAACTACTAATAACATTAAAAAATACAAAAATATTTGTAAGGGAAATTCAAAAGTTTTTTATTTAATGTGAAGTAAAGTCCATACAATTAAGTTCTAAATAAAACGTCATTCACGACTTCTTCTGCAGGAACGAATTCGATGAACCCAACTTTCGAGCGCTTTTTCCACTAAATCAAGTCGTATGTCATGAATGGCACATTCAATATTGACTTGTAAAGCTTGAAGAGAGTTTGGTTAATTCGAAAGACCAATGACTTCAAATAACCCCACAAGAAATAGTCTAATGGTGTTAAATCACAACTTCTTGGAGGCCATTCAATATCACAATTTCTTGAAATAATCGAATCTCCAAACTTTTCTCGCAACAATTCAATTGTTTCGTTTGCTGTGTGGCACGTAGCCAAAATCGGTCAATGGCAAAAAGATAGCTCTTAACGAGAGCTAAAATGTTGCTCATGGATGTCAAGGACGACTGTAGAGTGTTTTTTTGGATTTTAAAAAAATGGACTTAGCGCACGAAAAGTTGCATTTGGAGAACGATTATTTTGATAATAAAAATGAATAATTTGTAAACGTTTTTCTTGCGCATATCTCCCCATGATGAAATTGTAAACAGAACATGACATATAACAAATGGCGAAACGTCACTTCAAAATCATATCATCCCTATTGGAAAACCCTTTGTATAGGTTACGAATCCGAAAACGCAATAAAGGCGGAACATATCTCAAGAGAATATATTAAAATAATCAAGTAGTACATGTAGTAAATTTTTATCTGAACTAATATTTATTAATGATAAAAGCCTGAATATTTTAGGATATCTCGATAGAACTTTTTCAATGTTAACTTTAATAAAAAATAAATTAACAAATAGACTGAACGTACATACTTGTGATGAAAGGCTATCGCCTCTTAACATGATCGACTGTGAGTTAGTTAATTGGACTACGCGTCTAGAACTGATTGAAAAATACCAAAAAACTATCCCCAAAAAATAAGCGCTTGTGCGATTTTCATATTCTTATCTTCTATGAATTTTCATGCACAACGTTTGTTTTTGTTAACATTGAAAACTTGTTTTACTTTGTACCTTATTTCAGTTGTTATTTATATTTAAAAAAATGAATTATAAATGATTCTTTTTTTGATTCTTTATACCCTCACTTTAGTGTGACGAGGGTATATATCATTTGCTACGGAAAAAAGTGTAACACGTCGAAGGAGTGACCTAAGACCCCAAGTATGTTCGGAGGAAATCCGTTTTGGGTCATTTTAAGTCGAATGAGCAATGTCCGTCCGTCTGTCTGTCTGTCTGTCTGTCTGTCTGTCTGTCTGTCTGTCTGTCTGCTGGCTGGTGCGCACGATAACTCTCGAAAGGAGTAACCGATTGACCTCAAATTTAGTATGTGGTAATATTTTTTTCTATCTCCGGCTAAGTTCGAAGATGGGCCATATTGGTTCACTCCTTCTAGTACCTCCCCCACAAAGGGTTAAAATGTTGTGAAATATTGATTCTTTAATAACTGCTATACTACTTATTCGAATCTTTTGAAATTCCACACATAGTATTAGCTTATTAGTCGTTATCAACTCGAGAAAAATGGGCGAAGTCGCCACGTCCCTTTTGGTACCTCCCACACAAATGCACCATTTTGCACCAAAAGTTAACAGCTTATAACATTAATAACAGTGTATAAAAATACTTGAAATTTTGTACAGTATTATGCTTTTATATTGCCTACAATCCAGGGAAAAATGGGTGTTGTTGTCACGCCCCATTTGGTACCTCCCACACAAAGGTACCTTTTTGCACCAAAAGTTAACAGCTTATAACATTAAAACCAGTGTATAAAAATACTTGAAATTTTGTACAGTGTAATGTTTTTATAGTGTCTATAGCCCTGTGAAAAATGGGCGTTATTGCCACGCCCCTCTTTGTACCTCCCACACAAAATGCCCAAATCATACCACAATTTAATGTCTCATAACGTTTATACCAGTGCACATAAATGCTTATAAGTCGGCACAGTGCAATGAATTTAAAGTATCTAATGTTCAGCAAAAAAAAAAGGTGTATTTGATAAACCCCTTCTGGTACCTCCCACACAAATTGACAGAATAATTCGAGTAATATTCAATATTACATTACTCACAAAGTGAGGGTATACCTTAGTCGGTTTACCCGACTGAAACTTTCTTACTTGTTTTTTGATTCTTTTACGTCAAAATTATTCTTTTTGTGATTCCTTTCGAAAAAAGTCAGCGGCAACACAGCTTCGCCCATTTTTTCTCAAGATGATAGTGACCAAGAAACTAATACGATGTGTAGATTTATGAAATAATCAATATTTCACAAAATTTCGACCCTTTGTGTGAGGGAGGTACTCGAAGGAGACTACAAAAATGGTCCATCGTTTTTCTTAGGCTGAGATAGAAAAAAATATTAATACATACCAAATTTGAAGTCAGTCGGTTACTCCGATCGAAAGTTATCGTGGGCACTATCACGATAATGGCTCAAAACGGATTTCCGCCGAATATTCTTGGGGTCTTTTAGGTCACTCCATCGATGTGTTACACTTTTGTCCCGCAGCAACTGAAATACATACATACCCTCTTATAAAAAATACGAATATTTTTCGAGACTGAAGATGAGGGGATTCATAAGTTGGTTTACCCGACAGAACCTTCTTATTTGTTTTTGTATTTAGTAAGCACATATCAGGGATTGCTACCCCAGAGGAGCTTTTAGCGATATCGTTTTGTAGACAATCCATTTTTATGCTTCGACTTATCAGGCTTGCAAGCAACCTTCGGTGTTGCAACAGGAATGCATTTATTTTACTCAGGATATGGTTTGGCCCGTTGCCTGAAACCCTCGTCCTTTACCCTCGTCCTTTATCGGCAGCCTAACGACAGTCGAAGTTTTTATATAGTTCCCATATAATGATCCCTTCCGATTATACTTATTGACACTCTATAAAACTGATTTTTTTTAACCGATCATGCTGAAATTTATGCATTTATATTTCATATTGTCCCATATAAAGAAAGGTCCCTTCTGATTAGACGCTCTAAATAAGTTATTTGTCAACCTATCATGCTGAAATGTTGGCATTTATATCTCACATTGCTTAACATTTTTTCTAGAAAATACGGATTTTAATATAAAATCCCATATGACGGTCTTTTACGATGTGACTTCTTGACTCTCTAGAGTTAGACGTTTTGACGATCTAGAGAACGCATTCATAAAAAACTATCATGAAATTTAAGCATTTATAATCCATGTTGTGATACATCGTCCATAGTGAAAATGAGACACATGGGTCCATGTTTTTATGTAGCCCCCCCGGCATATTAACGTCGTCTCCGATTAGGCTTCTTGACGTTGCTTGAACGCTTTTCTGAACCAATCGTGCATATCATTCATATTTCATTTTGTTTAAAATCGTTCCTAGTAAATACGGGGAATATCGGTCCAGGTTTTTTGTTTTGTTTTCTTTATTAACAATTTTAATATATACAGTATTTAATAAGAACCGCAGCGCCTATATGGCTTCATAGGGGCATATCATGGCAACCAATAAATTTACTACTTAGAACAAGAAAAAAAAAAACGTAATCTATGATTTATAAAAGTGTTACTATGTTTCTTAATAAGTAGTTTTTAACATTTTTCTTAAATATGAAAATTGCGGACGTTCTTTAGTTCATATGCCAACTCATTGACTCTTTTGGTCCAGCATAGCCAATACGTTGCTTCGTCAATTCCAATCGACATCTTTTGATTTGCAGATTACCTGCTTGTCTGGTTATTTGTCCCTTTCCTCTAAAATTTTGATTGAAAACAATGGATCTTGACTCGGTGTTTCTAAGTGACTTATAAACAAACAAGAGTAACTGAAGTTTATATAATTCTCGAATTGGAAGAACATTTTTAGCTTTCTTTTTGTACAACCTCAAAGTCGAATAACGTCTTCTTCATGGCGTAGAGATTAAAAACAAACGATTTTACTGACATTAATGACTTTACTTTTGTTTGTCCATTAGCATTCCTTGTAAAAAGTGGACATATCGGTTCATGTTTTGATATAATCCCCTATATGAAGGTTCCAGACGAATTTGACTTCTAGGCGGTGTAGAAGCTATGTTTTAAATCAATGTTACTGGAATTAAGAATAATTGTATGGCTTGGCAAATAATGTTCGGGAGTACTACAGAGTTGGTGCCGCCCATCTTTAGACTTGTATGTTTTTTATGCAAAAACTTCCGACCTAACAAAGAAGACACAAGAAATTTGGCAATTTTTTTTTCGTAATTTCTCAACATAATCTCCTTTTAGCGTGATACACTTTTTCCAACAATTTTCAGTAGATTCGATACCCTGTTTATACTACGAACTGGCTGTCTAGCTCCTGAAAATAGCCATAAACCGCAATCTCCACCTCTTCATTGCAGGCAATTCTTTTTCAGCACAGCAATTTTATCAACTTTGGAAACAAAAAACAAGTAAGGAAGTTCAGTCGGGTAAACCAACTTATGAAACCCCTCACCTTGAGTCCCAAAAAATATTCGCATATGTATTTTTTTTGTTTTAATTAAATTATTAACAATTTCAATTGCTTTTAATAACTTTAAAGTATGTACTGGTATTAAAGATAAAAACTGTTTACTTTTGGTACAAAATGGTCCATTTGTGTGGGAGGTACCAAAAGGGGCTTGCCAATAACGACCACTGTGGATTCTAGGTACTATAAAAGCATTACACTGTACAAAATTTCAAGTATTTGTATGCACTGGTATTAAAGTTATATGTGTGGGAGGTACCTAAAGGAGTGCGCCAATAACGGCCGTTTTCCTCTGGACTGTAGGTACTATAAAAGCACTATACTGTACAAAATTTCAAATATTTGTATGCACTGGTGTTAAAGTTATAAGCTGGTAACATTTGGTACAATATGGTCCATTTGTGTGGGAGGTACCAAAAAGGGAGTAGCCATTTCGCCCATTTTTCTTGACGTGTTAGCGACTAACAAACTATTACTATGTATGAATCGTCTGAAGATTCGAGTAAGTAGTATAGAAGGTATTAAAGAATCAATATTTCACTAAAAGTTAACCCTTTGTGGGGGAGGTACTAGAAGGAGTGGACCAATATGGCCCATCTTCGGACTTAGCCGGAGATAGAGACAAATATTACCGCATACCAAGTGTGAAGTCAATCGGTTACTCCTTTCGAGAGTAATCGTGCGCACCAGACAGCGGACAGACAGACAGACAGACGGACGGACTTTGCTCAAATGACTTAAAATGACACAAAAAGGATTTCCGCCGAACATACTTAGGGTCTTAGGTCACTCCTTCGATGTGTTACATTTGGCTCGTATCAAATGATATGTACCCTCCTCTCTAAGGTGAGAGGATAATAATCCGAGGGAGCGAAATATTGTGAATACGGTTCGTGCTGAAGAAATTCGAAGTGAACTGGTGTATTGTCTTAATTGTGAGCAAATGCGGCAACCATCCTGCGCACAGCTTTCTCATCATCAATTGTTTTCGTCAATATGCGATGTATAGCACTTTTTGAAATGCCTATGACTTCACCTGGCTGAGGAACATTCAACCGACGGTCATCCAATACCATTTTGTGGATTTTTAACCATTTCTGGCGTGGACAACTTATTTATTTATTTCGAAAGTCCAATGACTTCAAATAACCTCACAAGAAATAGTCTAATGGTGTTAAATCACAACTTCTTGGCCTCCAATTCAATATCACAATTTCTTGAAATAATCGAATCTCCAAACTTTTCTCGCAACACTTCAATTGTTTCATTTGCTGTGTGGCACGTAGCCCCAATCGGTCAATTGCAAAAAGATAGCTCTTAACGAGAGCTAAAACATTGCTCTGGGTGTCAAGGTCGTAGGTCGACTGGAAAGTATTTTTTTTTTTTGGTTTAAAAAAAAAATGGACTCAGCATCATTTTCAAATGTGAACGGAAAGTTTATTTTTGCTCTAGCTCCTTAACGGTACGTCGGATCGGGAATCGGTCAGTGGCAGAAAGATAGCTCTTAACGCTAAAATATTGCTCATGGGTGTCAAGGTTGTAGGTCGACGGGAAAGTGTTTTTTTGGATCTTAAAAAAATTAAGAAAAGTTGCAATTGGAGAACGATTATTTTGATAATAAAACTGAATAATTTGTAAACGTTGTTCTTGCGTATATCTCTCCATGATGAAATTGTAAACACTACTGAATGTAATGAAAAACAAATGACAGATCATGACATATTACAAATGGCCGAAACGTCACTTCAAAATCATAACATCCCTATTGGACAACCCGTTATTATATTAAATAACGCTGACAAATTTTTTCCATGTTTTCAAATTCACTGAGATCGTTTATTTTTGAGTGCTCAAAAAAATTTAAGGTTAGGTTAGGTGAGGTTGAAGAGGGGAGACGTTTAAACGTCTCTTGTCCATGGACATACACTTAAGCCAGTGGTTCGGCCTGTTGTGCGCTCCTTATTTATGGTCTTTTTATACCTCACGAGTTACAGAAAATCGGTACTTGACACGAATTTTCTCAGTATCTTCCAGTCATATTCTCTGAGATGAGTCAAGTCTGGTAATATGTCGGACCCAAAATGTTAGGATCTTGCATGTGTGAAAGCCGGGCAGTGACACATAAAATGTTATATCGTTTCGATGTTTTCCCTGCATGGCCTGTATTCGTCGTTTCCTGCTAGTCCTATGTGATGAAGATGTGCTTGTAAGCTTGAGTGTCCCGTTAGAACACTTATCATCTTACTAATATCGATCTTGTTTAGTTTCAGAAGACTTCTTGTTTTATTTTCATTTGGGTCACCCCACAGTATCTTTGCAGTTGCTCCTACTGTTGCGCTATTCCACACAGTTTTGTGAGCCATCACTGCCCAGTGCTTCAACTCATTTTTCGTGGCTTCGAAAGGTTTCCAAGTTTATTACTCGAAGTTCTCTGCCCTTTGAAGCCAAGCTGTTTACCCGTTCATTTCCAATCACTCCTCTGTGTCCTGGTACCCAACAAATACGCAATTGACCCATGGGCTGAGTAATCATTTATCGTTCTTTTACAGTCCAACACAGTTCTGGATTTGACCCTTTCCGATGTTATTGCTTTAATCGCCATTTGGCTATCTGTGAAGATGTTGGCATATTTAGGCTTTGTCGTGTTACTGAGCCAGTTCACACACTCCGTGATTGCTCGAACTTCTGCTTGAAATACTGTGTTATGGTCTGGGAGGCGGAAGTAAAGTTCGACTTCTGGTTCATCAATAAAAAGTCCCAGACCCGTCCTTCCTCCTAGCCTGGACATCTGGCATCAGTGTAGCAGCTGGATCCCACTGGCACATTACCTAGTGTTCCGTTTTCCCAGGAGCGTCTGTCTGGCATGAACGAATCACAGGTAGCTGTAAGCCACACTTCAGGAATGCGGTCGGAGATTTCCGTTGTTTGAATATGACCGACCAGTGATTGTAATATCTTCTGATGGTCCGACTTGTGGTCTCGATTTATCCATTCACCCATCGCTTGTAGACGTCTTGCTGTGAGGGCTGCCTCATACTTTATACGGATGTCTATTGGTTGGATGTGTAGTATAGTCTCCAACGCTTTTGTTGGTGCAGCTCTAAATGCCCCGCTTATGCCTAGACAGCACATACGTTGAATTTTTTGCAATGGTATTACGTTGCACTTCTTCTCCATTGATGTCCACCTCATATAAAGCCAGTGAGTCATATTTGGACGTAGTCCCCATTTTGAACCTCTAGCTCTTCTGCACAACGACCAATATCTGTGATTAAGATGATTTTCCAGTACAGTTTCTGATCCAAGATTACTCCCAAGTATTTTAGCAATTGTCTTATTCAGGAATCGAGGCCGGGTAATGTAAACAACGTGGCGGCTTGAAACTTGAAACATATGTTTTAAAAGGTTGCCACTTTTCACGAAAGTGACGATTGGGCTAATTTTGGGACCGCAATCGGTTGTCTGGTTAAGAAACTCAGAATTGGACACTTCCAATGATCATCATTCATGACAGACCTCCCTCCCCCTCGACCACTTACGTTTTAAGCAATTTCAGAAAAAAAACGAAAAACGATTAGAATTTATATATGAATTTATTTATATTATTAAACATATCACAGGGATAAACAAGTATTATTTTCTTTAATTAATATTATCTCTCAGCTTAATATTAAAAATATAATACATACAAATTGCAATGACAATATATGAACAAAGAACAACAATCAATTGCTCCTCAGTTCATTATTGCAGTCATATCATATCATTCACATACGGAAGAGCAGCAGCAATTCGTGTTCTCAAACAATTTTGAAAAAATATCTAAACATTGTGTTTTTACACAAATTAACAAAAAACGATGATGACGAAATTCCAGAAATTTCGCAAGAAAAATTACAATTATTTTATAATTAAAAAATTTGTGTGAAACATTTTGTGTACATATATGTTTGTTGTTTTGTGTTGTATTTCTCTTTGTTTTGTGTATTGTTGTTAAAACCGAAAAAACAAGGAGGACTTAAAATTAAAACAATTTTTGTTTAAATTATTATAAGCAAAAAATAATAATAAGAAAAAATGTGCGTGACTCTGGTTTCTTTGCTAAAATTATAAACAATTAGATTAAGATAATAAATGTGTATGGATGGACAGAGTGTTGGTCGTACAAATGTGAATAGATGAATGAATGGACATTTAAATGGGTGTTGTTGGTTGTATGCCAATTAAAATAATAATAATAATAAACTAGAAGTACAAAAGAAGGTTACAAAAAATGTATCAATGAGAGAACGTTGATGTGAGATATGTATGTATGTGGATAGGGGCTAATGTTTAATGTATACTTTACTAGGTATTTATATATGTATATTTTTTAGACCTCAAAATGATCACAATTCTTTTGTGTGGTTTTCTTTTCTAAAATCTAAATGTTTTCTTTTCTTTAAACAGCATAGGGTCTTCTTCATTCACTCTGGAATGATTTCCAATTTTCTTGCTTTAATTTTTTTCGTTTATTTTAAGAAATTATTCTAGTTAAACTAAAAAAATCCCAAACCTTGTCCTTTTTTGACAATTTAGCTATACTTCATTGTCCAGGACCGGTTGGCTTGTTTTGCTTTTAATGCTCTTCTTCATGTGTTTCCTCTGATGACATAGAATGTGTGATTTGTTTTCGATTTTTTAAATTATATGTATATTTTTTATATGATTAATTTGTTTTGTTTTGTTTTATAGTTAGGAAAATAAATAACTTACAGACTACACATACTACATTTAATTAACAATTTCTTTTAAATATAAACATATGTTTTCTTTTGATTTCAATGGTTTTTCAGACCTTTGCTTATAATTTTTTTCTTGGCTGTTTAATCAGCTCTCTTTTGTTTTTTTGCTCTTTTTATTCGCTAACAACTTTTGTTGGCTTTTCTCTTTCGTTCTTTGTTATTTAGCAAAACTGCAAGTATCTCTCTTACTTTACCGCTCGCTCTTTCTATTGATTATGAAAAAAAAGAGTTATTGATTTGTCCAAACTCTTTCAATAGTACTCTTTTTTTAGAGAGAGAGAGAGTTTCTTCTTTTTTGCTTGTTTTTATTGGAGAATGGTAGTTAACTTTGAGGCATTTCGCGGGCACGCACTGAAAATGAGAAAAGAAAAAAAGTTATTGATTGATTGTCATTAATTATGAAATGTTTGTTTAATAGTAGAGGATGGTATGATAAGGCGAACTCGAATATTATTAGTATTTTTTTCTCCTAAAATGTCCGTATGTATATTTTCGATAATTATTTCAAAAAAAGGTCCACCTTCTAAATGATTCGTGTCCAGTACTGATTTTCTACAAATCGTGAGGTTTTAAAAAAATTATACATAAGTAGCTCTACTGGCTTAAGTGAGACTTTGAAACGTCTTCTCTTTTTCGTCCTAACCAATAAATGATTTAATTTCCCCTTAAAAGAACAAATTTATATCTCCACACTGAAAAAAAAATTGTCATAAAATTAAAGAATGGCTCCAAAGACGTCATTAGCTTTTGAAAAAAAGTACATTTTGTACTTAAAATATTGATAATTTCATTAATATTAAGTAATTTACTTCATTTTAAGTAAATTTTCTTAATTTTAAGTACATAATGTACTTATTTTGAAGACTAAGGACGTCTTTGGAGCAATTCTTTAATTTTATGACAAATTTTTTTTCAGTGCAGCTACAACTTTTGAAATAATGCATCGATTTGCATCGTCATAATGGTCTCATTTTATTCATGACCGATCAGACTTTATGCTAAATTAACAAAAATATAAGAATTGTGAATTTTTCGATGATTTAAGAGGTTTTAATTAAAAATATATTAAAATTGTCTCAAAAAATTGAATTTTTCGTAATATCTTCTAAGATATCATTGAAACCGCTGATGGGATGGAGAAATTATGTTAGAAGAGGATGAAGGCTACTTTCTTTTGCATTATTTAAAACTTTCCAGAACCAGGTACGATAAATGGTTCTTCAGTTATGCTAAAATATGTGGTTTATCCCAATTTTTTTTAGAGGTTTATCTTTATTTTGATAGATAAACAGATTCCATCCCTGTAATAGACCACAAAGCTCTTAAAGGAAATGAACAAAGCTTTCTTTTGAGCCAAAAAAAATAAAAACAAAAATTTAAATTTCTCCAAAAAAAAATTCAACAAAAAATATTTTTGTGATTTTTTTATTGAAGAAAAAGCTATCGAAAACACTTTGGGCAAAATTTTCTAACTACAATAGGTAAATAGATATATCGATGGGGAAAAAGGGCCGTTTGGCCTTTATTTCAAAATTCAACACCCTCCAACTCGGACAGTCCTTAACCGATCTCGCTGAAATTTTGTGTCATAACTAATATCCAATAAAACTAAACATGGTGCAGGTTTCATCCCGATCAGAAGACATCGGTTTTTAAAATTCACTCACTTGACATGAAACCCCATATAAAATCTTTCTGAATATAATCTTAGTCACTTTATCGTCTATGCTAAGAATTCATTACAAAAATGTCTTAATTTTAAAGACTGCACTGAATCCTAATCTTTAAATATATACTTAAATTAAAGAAATTTTACTGAATACTAAGTTAATTGACATATTTTTAAAGAATTTGTGCCGAAGATGTAGGGCCTTATTCATAAGAAGTTAAAGAAGGTTTGAGGAACGCTTTAGCAGTGTTAAAGCGTTCTTCAAACCTTCATTAAATTTTTATGAATAAAGACAATTTACTCTTAACCTTTAAAATGAAGACATCTTGTATAAAAATTAAGGAACATTTTCTAAGCATTAAGAATATTATAACAATTTTAAACATTCTGCCTAGAAGATGTCTTTAAAATAAGGACATTTTATATTTTTATAAAGACAATTCATTTCATATTTAAGAAATTGTCTCAATTTAAAATATTTTACATTTAGTCTTTGAAACCGGGACATTTTGTATATAAATTAAAGACAATCTACTTAAAATTAAGGAAATAAAAGGACATTTTATACTTAAACCTAATTTACTTAATATTAAGGAAACTGTTTCAATTTTAAAAATTTTGCGTCAAAAACGCCTGATATTGAAAATAAGGACATTCTTACCTAAATGAAAGACAAATTATTATAGTTAATATTAGGAAACTTCCTTTAAGCAAATTGTCTTTAATTTAAGTATAAAATTCCCTATTTAAAGACTAAAGGCAAAATCTTTAAAAGAGGAGGACAATTTCTTTAACATTAAGTGAATTGTGCAGAATCTTTAAAATTGTGATAATATCCTTAATTCTTAAGCAAATTATTTATTATTAAGGAAATTGTTTTACTATTAAAGATTTTGCGTCAAAAACTTCCTGGTATTTAAAAAAAGGACATTCTTACTTAAATGAGAGACAAATTGTGTCATATTAGGGAAATTGTCTTTATGGCACCAAATCCTTAATATTGGGACAACTTCCTTTAAGTAAATTGTCTTTAATTTAAATATAAAATGCCTCATTTTAAAGAATAAAGATAAAATCTTTAAAATTGGGACAATTTCTTTAAGATTTAACGAATTGTCTTTAATTTAAATATAAAATTTCCTTATTTCAAAGTCGTTTCTGTGCAGAATCTTTAAAATTTTGATAATATTCTTAATTCTTAAACAATTTATTTTATATTAAGGAAATTCTTTTAATTTTAAAGATTTTGGGTCAGAAACGTCCTGGTATTTAAAATAAGCTCATTCTTACCTAAATGAAAGACAAATTACGTCATATTAGGGAAATTGTCTTTAAGGCGCCAAGTCATTAATATTAGGAAACTTCCTTTAAGTAAATTGTCTTTAATTTAAGTATAAAATTCCCAATTTTAAAGACTAAAGGCAAAATCTTTAAAAGGGTTGCAATATCTTTAATATTAAGTGAATTGTCTTTAATTTAAATATACAATTTCTAAAATGCCCCACTTTTAAAGATCTTACCTTTGGTCTTTAAAGTACGGACATTTTATACAAAAATTAAAGACATTTTACCTTTAATTAAGGGAATTGTCATAATTTTAAATATTTTGTGTCCTAGTTTATGAAAGGACATTTTGTACTTAAAGACAGTTTAGTAAATATTAGGGAAATTATTTTAATTTAAAATATTTCGCGTCAAAAAATTTCTATTATTCAGGGTTGTTGTGGAATCCGATTGCTGTCGGAATCGGAATTGAAATCGAGAAAAAAAATAACTTTTTGTGACACCAAAGTTATTTTCTTTCTCGGTTTCAATTCCGATTCCGACAACAATCGGATTCCACAACAACCCTGATTAAAAATTACTTAATTAGGACAACTTACTTTAAGTAAATTGTCTTTAGTTTAAGTATAAAATTTTAAGAAATATTTAAATTTTAAAGAATAAATGCAAAATCTTTAAAATTAGGATAGTTTCCTAATTAATCAATTTACTTTAAGTAAATTGTCTTTAATTTAAGTATAAAATTTTAAGAAATATTTAAATTTTAAAGAATAAATGCAAAATCTTTAAAATTAGGATAGTTTCTTTAAGATTAAACGAATTGTCTTTAATTTAAATGTAAAATTTCCTTATTTTAAAATCGTCTTCTGCAGAATCTTTAAAAATTTGATAATATTCTTAATTCTTAAACAATTTATATAATAATTAATATTAAAGTATTGCCTTTTTGGCGCCAAATATTTAATATTAGGACAACTCTATTCAAGTAAATTGTCTTTTATAGGTAAATTGCCAATTACTTAATATAACTTCAACTCTGTCTTTAAGTAAAATAATGACCTATTTTAAAGACTAAAAACAAAATCTTTAAAAGTGGGACATTTAAGTGAATAGTCTTTAATTTAAATAAAAAATTTCCTTATTTTATAGTCGTCTTCTTTGCAGAATGTTTCAAAATTGTGATAATATTATTAATTCTTAGAAAATTGTCTTTAATTTCAATATAAAATGTCCTTATTTTAAAGATTGGGAGTAAATTATCTTTAATTTAACTATAAAATGTCCTTATTTTAATAAAGAAAGTTTTCAATAGCAATTTATTATTCAACATTTTTTGTTCATATATTTCAAAAATATTCAAGCTTCGGTCAGATCCAAAGGAGAGGTTTTTTGTTTAGGTGACTTTTTTGATTACACTTCTCCTTGAAAACCTTCTAAAAATACATAACCGGCTATAAAGCGCAGACTTCTTAAAGTTTGAGT
This sequence comes from Eudasyphora cyanicolor, assembly GCA_963930755.1. Classification (NCBI taxonomy): domain Eukaryota; kingdom Metazoa; phylum Arthropoda; class Insecta; order Diptera; family Muscidae; genus Eudasyphora; species Eudasyphora cyanicolor. The sequence continues at coordinate 241,567,437 of OZ005735.1, forward strand.
TAAAAATTTGTATGGGGTACTGTCTGTTTAATCAGCTGCCCCTTATTTATCAGGGAGCTATTAGATTGTTGAAGGTTACTATTTTTTGTTTTCTACTTCTGTCCTCTTTCTTTTCAAGTCCACTCCCCACCTTATCACACCATTTTTGTTAATAAAAACATTAATTAATTCAAATACTTACTTTCCAAAGCATACACCATACCCATGATGAGCAACAGGAATATCGTGCTCATGCTTATAATCAAGACGGTCACTTGCCGTCCTCGATCACAGAGACCCTTTTTAGTCTTCTTGTTGGCGCCAGCCTCTCCATTAACCATGGTAAAGTGCATTGAGCTTGCTATGGACACAGTGTCCAGATCTTTGGTTTTAATAAAATTCAAATTGGGATCAATATCTATGACAGCATTTGGTCCGGCTGCAGCTCCAACAACAGCAGCAGCATTATCAACATGATCTTCAGAGGGCAAAGACGCCTTCGCCGCCGTTCTATAGTCATAGTCCCGGGAAACTGTGGCCAATTGATAGTCATGTCCGTTGCGTGAGGTGGCATGTATCAAATTTGCACTGTAAATTGAAGAGGGGGCAACATTGGCGGAGGCAGAGGCAGAGACAATGGGTAGATGGGTGTTGTGCTGTTGCTGCTGCTGTCTCTGGTGGTTTTGATGTTTATGTTGTTTGCGGTGAATTTCTGTCATGCGTTCTAAATTTGCTGCTGTCAACAGCAATGAACCAGAAGCGGCACTCTGCAAAGGGAAATAGGTATTATTATTTGAGTTTAATTATATTTATTTGTGGGTTGCCTTACTCTTGTGCTATTATTACTATCATTACTGCCTTGGGAGGAACGTGAACCTCGTTTGTTGTTGGCCATCACCACTGCAGCCGATGGATTAGTAGAGTGATGTGGGGAAATCATTTCACTATCGCGTCTGTTGCCACCAGCAGCACGTCCTCCATATAAATGGGTTTGATGATGTCTGGGAGAAGATGATGCTGATGATGTCGGCGGCGGTTGTTGTGGTGGATGATTGTATTGTGGCTGCTGCTGCCGCCTATAATGCGTAGGAGTTGGCTTTGATCTGTGGCTACGCTGTGTCGATGATGCCGATGACACAGCCGATGATGCGGAGGATGGTGAGAGTGAGGCTCGTGGTATGTGCCAGTAATCATTCATCTAAGACAAGAGTAGAAGAAAAAAAAAGAATTGTTAGTTTTTTTTTGCAAAGCGATTAAAAGTGTTTTTGGTTTTTTAAATGGTTTCATATTAATGCTATTAATTAAGTAAACATATACAATCAATGCAAAGGCACACACACACACACTTAAAATTCCTCATTTTTTGCTCTTATGTCGTTAACAGTGAAAGGTGTTGTGTGTTTTTTTTGTCATAAGTAGATTTCAAGTATTCATCCCGACACTATTTAGATGAAAAAAAAAATAATTTTATTTTCATTTTTTGGCAATTCATGTTTGTTATGAAAACAACATAATAATTATAATAACAAATTTGTATAGATTTTTAAAGTAGTTTTGTTGGGTACATATGTATGTATACGAGTATTTTTGTTGGATGTTTCCTTCACGTTTCTGACTGAAGTATTTTTATTTACTTTCCTGCTGACTGAGATTACACAAAGTAAAGTTTGTTTCTTAAGTTTTTTGTTTATTTATTTAGTATGTTAGATTCTTACATTGAAGGCATGAAATGATGAATTGTGTCTTTAGGTCGCTGTTAATTTTTTCCCAACAACAAACAATTATTATTATTTTCCTCTAATATATAAGTTAGGTTTTAGCATTTGTGAGCTTCGAATCGGGAATTTTAAAAAGTTCCAATATATACATAATTACTCTAGTTGATAGGAAATTTATTCAAAAGTTTTGAAGACGATAACATTTTCAGTTTATTAATTATTACAAATTATTTTTATAATTACGAAGAGTTCTTATACATATGGGGGATTTTAGGTCGGCTAATTTTGGGACTACAGTCCAGTGAAAAAATGGGTGTTATTGCCAAGCCCTTTTTGTACCTCCCACACAAAATTACCAAATTATACCAAAACAAGTAAAAGCGTTAAGTTCGGCCATGCCGAACCTTATATACCCTCCACCATGGATAGCATGTGACCTCACAAAATAACTTAAACCTAAAGAAAATAACACCTAAAACACAAAAAAAATAGTAGATGAGAACAGTAGGAATCACAACAAGTTAGATGCTATATATGGACCGATATGGTCCATTTGCGATCCCAAACAACCTGCAACTATAAGAAGTATTTGTACCAAATTTGATCTACCTACCTCTATTATTGCGGACTGTAGCGTGATTACCACAGACGGACGGACGGACGGACATGGCTAAATCGTCTTATAATTTTGCGACGATTAAGAATATATATACTTTATGGGGTCTCAGATCAATATTTAGAGGTGTTACAAACGGAGTGACAAAATGAATATACCCCCCATCCTATGGTGGAGGGTATAATTAAATAGCTCATAGTTGTAGGTCATTCATTCGATCTGTTACACTTTTGGACAGTAGCAAATCATATATATACATATATATACAAATCCTATACTCCCCTCCACTTAAGTAAAGGTATAAAAATTTCATTTTCTGGAAATGGAGAACTCTTTCGTATGGAATTTCTATGTATTCGAAATGAATCGGAGGTCAGCAGAAATAGATAATCCTAAAGGTTAGGTTAGGTTAGGTTAGGTTGAAGAGAGGAGACGTTTAAACGTTTCATGTCCATGGATATACACTTAAGCCAGTGGTTCGGCCCGTTGTGCGCTCCTTATTTATGATAAATCCTAAACCTAATTAAGAAGTTGAAATGTTAATGCTATTTAGAATACGTCACAAACCTATAAACCCCTCCTTGACCCCTATTGTTGGATGGAACATGCATATTTATTTAAAGAATTTCTTTGTTTTTCTTTTTTTGCTTTCATCGCAAATAATTTATGATAAAATAAATTAAAAGACAAAGCCATATTGAAATGCAAATCTTTATTTAAAAGAAATATTGATTGCCAAAAAAACATTTAGAAATAAAAAAATATAGAACAAGTTATCTCATCATACATTAACCTATAAAATAAAGCAAAGATAACGGGTTTTCCAATAGGGATGATATGATTTTGAAGTGACGTTTCGGTCATTTGTAATATGTCATGATCTGTCATTTGTTTTTCATTGTATGCGCAAGAACAACGTTTACAAAATATTCAGTTTCATTATCAAAAAAATCGTTCTCCAATTGCAACTTTTCGTGCGCTAAGTCCACTTTTTTTTAAATCACAAAAAAACACTTTACAGTCAACATACGACCTTGACACCCATGAGCAATATTTTAGCTCTCATTAAGAGCTATCTTTTTGCCATTGACCGATTCCCGATCCGACGTACCGTTTTTTTAAATCCAAAAAAAAAACACTTTCTAGTCGACCCACGACCTTGACACCCATGAGCAATATTTTAGCTCTCGTTATGAGCCATTGACCGATGGTGGCTACGTGCAACACAGCAAATTAAACAATTGAATTGTTGCGAGAAAAGTTTGGAGATTCGATTATTTCAAGAAATTGTGATATTGAATGGCCTCCAAGAAGTTGTGATTTAACACCATTAGACTATTTCTTGTGGGGTTATTTGAAGTCATTGGTCTTTCGAAATAAACCAGACTCTCTTCAAGCTTTACAAGTCAATATTGAACGTGCCATTCATGACATACGACTTGATTTAGTGGAAAATGTGCTCGAAAATTGGGTTTATCGAATTCGTTCCTGTAGAAGAAGTCGTGGAGGCCATTTAAATGACGTTTTATTTAGAACTTAATTGTATCGATTGTAATTCACATTAAATAAAAAACTTTTGAATTTCCTTAACAATAAGTGTGTTTAGTTTTTCAAAGAAATCATATCACTCTTATTGGAAAACCCGTTATATGCGGGACAAACTAATAATCCTTCTAAAGATCTGATGCTTTAACAGTGGTGATCGATGGAGAGAAGTTTAACAACCGCTCTGATGTCGATGGGGCCAGTTAAAAACAAAAGACTTAAGACACAAAGTTTAACAAAAAAAAAATCAACACTAAACACCTTTTAAATCATTATATAAAATTTAATGTTATTTTTGGGGCCAGTTTAAAACGAAAGAATTAAGACACAACATTATATTTTTGAAATCGGTTTAAAACGAAAGACAGAAAAACTCTTTAGACACAACATTTTAAATAAATATCTAAACACTCTTTTGACTCATTATAAGGAGAAACATTTTGTGTTATTTTGAAGTTGGTTTAAAACAAAAAACTTAGACAAAAAACTTTGAAATAAATACTAAAATCTCTTTAAATCATCATTAACAATGATTAAATTTTCTTTAAACAAAAATACATTCCCAATCATCATTTCTAAACTTCAGTAACAAATAAATGCCATAATTATTTTTATTTTGGCTTTTTTTTTGGATTTCTTTAAAGAGAAAGGTAACGAAAAGACACAAAAGAAACACATTAGAATTAAACAAATAAAATAAGCTAAACTAAAAATACTTCCCAACAATAAGAAACAAAAATCGATTTACGTCGTTCCCTCCCCCCCTTTGGGAAAAAATGGAACTAGTTTTTAATTTATTTTGTTCGATATGCAAAATTAAAATATATCCCGCCACCGATCTTCTGCTTTATCGACGTTCAACGTTGTTGTCGTTGGTAATTAATATTCTGGCGAAAAAAATGAAAACAAACCATTAGAAACTAGAAAATTTTGATAGTTTTCGTTGTGTAGTAGAGATGACGACGTGTGACTGGACGCGTGTGATCAAGTAGCAATGGCGTTTCCAAAAATTCAAAAAAACAAAAAACAAGAAAAATCTTCGATGTAGTATTTGCAAAAAATTTGAATAATACATAGTTAATGTCTCACGCCATGATGAGCAGAACTATTTGAAAATTTGAATATAAATAGCAGCTAGCTAGACATACTGCATAAATAAGTAAATAAAATAAAAATAATTTTATGACGTTTATTTATGATTGGATGGGGATTTACGGACGGACTGGTTTTTTTCGCGTAAGTAGTTAATATTTAAATTCCTGAGAAGTAAAGAGAACAAAGCTAGGAAATTCTTATAATTAAAACAAAAATTCCGCACAAGCCTTTGCAAAAAATATTTTAGAAAAACCTGACAATCATTGGAAGGAAAAGTACATAAAAATAAAAAATCTTTTTAAAAGGAGCCAAGTTTTAGGCAACAAAACGCAGTATTTCCTGCGAAGAAAAAAAATTGCGATGATAAACCTAAAAAGCATTTTCTTTAATTTTTACCTTTAAACCCTCACATTAGTGAAGGGGAGGATATAGGCGGCGCAAGATGAAAAAGCTGTGCGCAAGATGGGTGCCGCGTTTGCTCACCATCAAGACATTGCACCAGTTCCCACATCCACTATTGCGATGGCCAAAATCAATGAATTAAAGTTAGAATTACTTCAGGAAGCACCTGATTCGCTAGATTTAGCTCCAGTGGATTATGTTTTTTTATTTCTAAACTTGAAAAAATGGCTCTGAGTAAAAAGATTTGCCAGCATTGAAGAGGTGAAGGTTGCGGTTAATGGTTATATTCAGGAGGTAGACAGTTCTTACTAACGGGTTTCCAATAGGGATGATCTGATTTTGATGAGACGTTTCGGCCATTTGTAATATGTCATGATCTGTCATTTGTTTTTCATTGTATTCAGTAGTGTTTACAATTTCATCATGGAGAGATATACGCAAGAACAACGTTTAGAAATTATTCAGATTCATTATCAAAATAATCGTTCTCATTTGAAAATGATCCTAAGTTCATTTTTTTTAAATAAAAAAAAAACACTTTCCAGTCGTCCTACGACCTTGACACCCTTGAGCAATATTTTAGCTCTCGTTAAGAGCTATCTTTTTGCCATTGACCGATTGTGGCTAGGTGCCACACAGCAAATGAAATAATTGAATTATTGCGAGTAAAGTTTGGAGATTCGATTATTTCAAGAAATTGTGATATTGAATGGCCTCCAAGAAGATGTGATTTAACACCATTAGACTATTTCTTGTGGGGTTATTTGAAGTCATTGGTCTTTCGAAATAAACCAGACTCTCTTCAAGCTTTGCAAGTCAATATTGAACCTGCCATTCGTTGACATACGACTTGATTTAGTGGAAAAAGTGCTCGAATATTGGGTTCATCGAATTCGTTCCCGCAGAAGAAGTCGTGGAGGCCATTTGAATGACGTTTTATTTAGAACTTAATTGTATCGATTGTACTTCACTTTAAATAAACATTTTTTGAATTTCCTTAACAATAAGTGTGTTTTTTTTCTTCAAAGAAATCATATCACTCTTATTGGAAAACCCTGTATAAACAGGGTATTGAATCTTATGAAAATCGCTGGTAAACGTGTATAGAGCTTAAAGGAGATTATGTTGAGAAATAAAGCAACATTTTCCCAAATTTGTTGTGATTTCTTTATTAGGTCGGCTAATTTTGGGAGCGTCCTCATAGTTGTCTAAAATTTCGTTCCCAATGAGATTTTTTTCTTTACACTGTAGTGTTTTCCAAAATCCATATTTACTCAATTTAAATTATAATATAAAATCTCCTTTGAAAATCATTTTAACCCAATTTATTATACCACCCTCCTTTGTATGCGTGGGTCCACTAAAAATATAATATAAACAAAAAATACTTTCAAATTGCAACCATATTTTGCCACAGCTTTAAATAGCTCATCATCGCTTATCAGCGAAAAAAAACAAAAGACTTAAGACACAAACTGTTTTTTTTTGCATGTTTCATGGAATGACATGGAAATTACACTTCAAAATGCCACTTTCTTATGATTGAAACAAAAGGTGGCAAAAATAAATTTCCGGCCAATATGTACATATATGGAAAGAAAGCACATGTGTTTATGATTTTTATAAAAAAAAATGTACAGTGAAAGAAATAATAAGTAAAACAGCGTGAAACAAATTAAAAACAAACAAAAGGTTTTCAAGTTAATTTGATGCGATGCAATACAATAATACAAAATGAAAACAATAATGCGGATATTTTGTACAGTAAATAGTACAAAAATAAATTAATTTTACAAGAACAATAGCATAAATACAACACAATTTGTTTGAAGATACATGTTAATCAATAAGTTTGGAGATATATTATCTGGAGTTTTATATTGAATCTTGTATTTAATTAATCATTAAATTAACTTTTTTTGAATATGAAAACTTGCAAATAATTAACAAAAAACATTATTATTATTAAGACATAGTTTTAAATTAACTTTCCTTATATTAAAACATGCCAAAATAAATAAAAAAAATATGATTTTGCAGATCTTTGCATGTCCGCATGTAATCACTATTTTCATCCTACGACACTCTGTGTTACTGGACATTTTGAATTTTGTTTTGGTCCTAATGTTTGTAACGCCCTATAATACATATATTACTTAAGTATACCGAAGCACTCCGAATAACTAGCAGATTCGATCTAACCATGTCCGTCCGTCTGTCTATCTTAAGTTGTCCGAAAAGTACAAATAATACTCTATCACGTCAGGGACGAAGCTATTTGAATTTGTTCAAAATTTGTTAGGCAATTTCGATTTAGATATTGCCCTCCATATATACAATGCGTTATGTTTATAAAACATAACGAATACGTTATGTTAACAAAAAGGAAATACAAATTTTAATTTTTATAGATACGATTTTTTTTAAGAAAATAGGTGCATTTTTAATAATTTATTCCACTGTTTTTAAGATAATTGGGAAATCACTATCCAATTTTGTTTCCACAAATATTAAAAAAATTTAAAATTAATTTACTAATGGCGATTTCGTTTGTGGAAAATGTGCAGCATTTTCTCTACAATTTCCCTCAAAAAAAGTATTAGAATAGCACTTTTTTGAAGTTTGAAAATTTGAATTAAGTTAAATTCTAGAGACTACACATTATTTCGACTTTAAAGGTGCAAATATTTTCCTTTCACTTTTAGGGTTTGTCATGTCCACAAATGGCAATAAAATGATTTGAAATGTCGAGTCATTTTATTATTATTATTTACAGTTGTCATATTACATTCTTATATTATTTACATTACATTATTTTGTATTACATTTTTAATTTTACTCAATTTTGTTGTAGTAGTTATTAGTTAATATTTGATCATTTGATTATTTGCTACGTTTATTCCTCTGTGTCATAGTCACTTTAGGTTTTTCCTATTTTTCGATATAATTCATTTCGCTTTAATCATTAAAATTCATCAAAGGTTGTGGCTCGATTTGTTATGCTTTGCTTTGGCACACTTTAGACTGACTATTGTTCTGGAATGATTTTTGCTTCTGGTTTATGGATGACCAAAGTTTTATTTTTTGTCTTCCGTTTCATGCAGAGAATTTTAACGAGAACTTATGGGAATCTTTTTACTTTTAAATCTGATTTAATCCCTTTCCAAATCTTTTTTGATGGCGTAGTTTGGCCATTTAAAAGAGAATGAGTCAGAAAAATTTAGATTTTATTTTTGGTCACATAAATTGCTAAGTTACGTCAAATATTGAAATTTTGACTTCAAACATGTTTTTTATATTTTAGTTGAATGAAGAATTTTTTTTTTTAAGAAATTTTAAAAAATCATTGATTTTCAATGTGTAATTTAAATACTAAAAAATTATAAAATTTTTCTCAAAAAATAGAACTTGTTCGCAATATCAAGAAATCTTTGAAAACACTGATGGGATGAAGAAATTTAAGGAAAGAGCTCTCTGCCTCTCTCAGCTACAAACTTTGACACTTGCTTGGAAAAGTTGCCGAGTGTGAATCTGGACTTATAAAGGCTACTTAATTTAGGATTCTTTAAATCATTCCTGAACCAATTACGATAAATGGTTCTCCAGGTAGGCTAAAATATATGCTTCATCCCCAATTGTTTTTAAAAGTGTATCTTATTTTAATAGATTTGTATAATCTATTAATAGACCACAAAGCTCTTAAAGGGTGTTATTTATCTAAGCTTTCCTTTGAGCAAAAAAAACCCAAAAAATATATGGGTTTTTATAAAAATGCAAAAGAAAATTTAATTTAAAAAAAAAAATATCACAAACAAATATTTTTGCGAATTTCTTTATTTTAATTAAAAATATTGAAGAAAAGGCTATCTAAAAGCTTTTAAATGAAATGACTTCAGCTTATTTTGAGCAAAAAAAAATTAAAAATAATATATAGTTTTTGGCACAAATTAAAAAAAAATAATTTCGTAAAAAAAAAATCACAAAAAAAGATTTTTGTGTATTTAAAAAAAAAATAAAATTTATTTAATGTGAATTACAATCGATACAATTAAGTTCTAAATAAAACGTCATACAAATGGCCTCCGCGACTTCTTCTGCAGGAACGAATTCGATGAACCCAATTTTCGAGCACTTTTTCCACTAAATCAAGTCGTATGTCAACGAATGACACGTTCAGTATTGACTTGTAAAGCTTGAAGAGAGTCTCTGGTTTATTTCGAAAAACCAATGACTTCAAATAACCCCACAAGAAATAGTCTAATGGTATTAAATCACAACTTCTTGGAGGCCATTCAATATCACAATTTATTGAAATAATCGAATCTCCAAACTTTTCTCGCAACAATTCAATTGTTTCAGTTGCTGTGTGGCACGTAACCACAATCGGTGAATGGTAAAAAGATAGCTCTTAACGAGAGCTAAAATATTGCTCATGGGTGTCATGGGTCGTAGGTCAACTGGAAAGTGTTTTTTTTGGATTTTAAAAAAATGGACTTAACATCATATTCAAATGTGAACGGAAGGTTTATTTTTGCTCTAGCTCCTTAACGGTACGTCGGATAGGGAATCGGTCAATGGCACAAAGATAGCTCTTAACGAGAGCTAAAATATTGCTCATGGGTGTCAAGGTCGTAGTAGGTCGACTTGAAATGTTTTTTTTTGATTTAACAAAAATGGACTTAGCGGACTTAATTTTATTAATGTAATTTAAAGCCAGTAGGCCAATTAAACGTAAATTACAAAATTCTTCAGAAATAACTGGTTTACGATAAAAATTTGACTGTAGGGTTGATACTTAAAGTTTCTACTACAGAATTAATTCAGGAAAGTTTTAAAGAATTCAAAAATAAATAGTCTTCTACTTCTTACAACACTATTTTCCATCAACGATTATTTTTTTCGACGATAAAATATTGCAAAAAATCTGATTTTTTGAGAAAATGTTAATATTTTTTAAATAGAAGCCCCATAAAACAATCTAAAAATTAACAATTGTTATATTTTTATGATTTTATTGTAAAGTCTGATTGGTCATAAATTACATGAGCCCATTCCGAAGAAAATCGATGCCTGATTTAAAAGGTTTTGTAGCTAATTTAGTACGGTTTTAACTTCAAAACTTTCTTATCCATGTAAAATTTACAAAAAATCAAACTTTAAAAGCTAAGAATAGATATTTTGGCGTTCTTTGATTTCTAGCAACAGAATCTATACATTAAAACAGAAATCCAAGAAAAAATGTTGTTTTTGTCCACCGCTCTTATTGATATTTGTTAAATTTCAAGATTATTTGTATTAGTTTTTTTTTTAATTTTGATTTATGAAATTAATTTTCTGGTTGAAACACTTTAATTTTTATGTGACAGTTTTTCTTAGTTTTATAATTTTGTTTAAATATGTATTTGTCCTAAAATGAAATCTAATTTTGTTTTTTTTTTTATAAGGGGTTTTCCAATAGGTATGATATGATTTTGAAGTGACGTTTCGGCCATTTGTAATATGTCATGATCTGTCATTTGTTTTTCATTGTATTCAATAGTGGTTACAATTGCATTATGGAGATATATACGCAAGAACAACGTTTACAAATTATTTAGTGTTATTATCAAAATAATCGTTCTCCAATTGCAACTTTTCGTGCGCTAAGTCCATTTTGTTTAAATCCAAAAAAAAAAAACACTTTCCAGTCGACCAACGATCTTGATACCTATGAGCATTATTTTAGCTCTCGTTAAGAGCTATCTTTTTCCCATTGACCGATTGTGGCTACGTGCCACACAGCAAATGAAACAATTGAATTGTTGCGAGAAAAGTATGGAGATTCGATTATTTCAAGAAACTGTGATATTGAATGGCCTCCAAGAAGTTGTGATTTAACACCATTATACTATTTCTTGTGGGGTTATTTGTAGTCACTGGTCTTTCGAAATAAACCAGACTCTCTTCAAGATTTACAAGTCAATATTGAACGTGCCATTCATGACATACGACTTGATTTTGTGGAAAAAGTGCTTGAAAATTGGGTTCATCGAATTCGATCCTGCAGAAGAAGTCGTGGAGGTTATTTGAATGACGTTTTATTTAGAACTTAATTGTATCGATTGTGCTTCACATTAAATAAAAAAACTTTTGAATTTCCTTAACAATAAGTGTGTTTTTTTCAAAGAAATCATATCACTCTTATTGGAAAACCCTATATTATGTTCGTGTCCTAAGTCTTTTCGTCATAGGTTCATAATTAGGTTCGTGTCCTAAGTCTTTTGTTCTACATATCAAAAGAAATTTTTGGTTTCTTAAAAACAAGTTTGTTTCTTAAGTCTTTTGTTTTAACACTTACACTCACTATATTCATTTTCAACACTTTAAAATTTTTTTAAATGCAATTCATTTATTTTTTTTGATTATTTTTTAGGAAGCTTCTTGTGTCTTAAGTCTTTTGTTTGCTCTTCTCTTCACTTCACTATATTTTCACCAATGATTTGCTATTTTTTTCTTTTCAACATTTTAATGATAATGATTTTTTTCTTGTTGGAATTTTTACTTTATTTTAAAACACTTCTTTTTTTTAACACTTTTCTTTGCTCATCTTCAAAATTTCTCGACTTTCTTCAAACCTTGGAGGTGGCGGTGAATGGTTGTCTTGTTTCACCAAAAGTCCATTTTTAACTAAAAATGTTTGGAAATGAAATTTTAATTATAAGTTTTGCAAAATTTGTAAATGGTTTGTGGTGGATTGGCAAAATGTTACATTGAAATACGCCAGAGTTAGCAAAAAAAAACACTGTTATCGCTCGAAATTTGTTTCTTAACTGTTTTGTGAAAAACAAAAATCATTATAATTTTGTGCCGATTGTTGTTAGTTTACACTTCGTTACTTTTGGGGTGCTCCGTTTTCGGTGCCTTTTGGTTTGATAAATTTGTACACTGTCGTTTTTTTGTTTTGGTTGCATTGCATTTAAATTTGTTACTCATTGTGTCGAGGAGTGTACCGGTTTTTCTTATTTCGAATCTGTGTTTTATTTATTTATAAAAAGGCATGTAATGCAAAAGCGGAAGTTTTTGTGTGTGTGGTTTTCTTTTCGCAAATCACACATTCTCAAAGATGAGAAATAAGAATTACGAATTTTTGTTCTCCAATTGTGGTTTAAAATTTATGAATGATTTTTGATTTCTTTAGAATTTCTTGTCATTGTGAGATACTTACTTTGAAGGAATGATGTTTGGTTGAAGGTTAGTTAAAAACTCTTGTTAAAAACTTTTTGTTATTTATTTCTAAAAATATCACAATTTATTTTCTTTTTTTGTGTGTTATATTTATTAATTGGTTTGCTTTGATTTGGAAATTAAACGGTTTTTTCTTCTATGTTTTTCAAACAATTTATTTAAATATTTTCTATTTATTACTTATTTAGTTGTTTTGATTTAAATAACGGTTAACAAAACTTGTACACAAAAAAACAACAACACTACAACACTTTTAAACGCCTTCTCGGTGTGTTTTTGTAGTGTTCTTTGCCTTTTGCTGCTAAGACTGACTGACTGACAGACTGACAACGACCCGCTTTGTTAGTCCAGTAGAACCGATCTATCCGACATCAAGAATCAAACTGAAATCTATAGCGCATAAACATTTGCTCATTTGTGTTTTTAAACAGAGCTGAGATAGAGATTCTGCTTTTTAGCCATTTATTTTTTGCTGCTGCTGCTGCCGACTTAAGTTAGCAAAAAAAAATAAAATCATAAAAAACCAAGAAAAGTGGATTGTTGTTGTCTTTGACGTAGACGTTTGTTTAAAGCCATTCATTGCTGAGCTGAGCTCTGGTGATTGTTGGTGCTAATGTTGTTGCTGCTGCTGCTGTTCCGTCGCCACGACATAGGTATGTATAGTGTATTGTTGTTGCTTTTGACATTGTTGTTGTGAACTTGTTGTCAACAGGTTGTTGCTTTTCTAGAGACGTTGTCGTCAACGCCAGTGTAGACGCCAACGTTGTCTGTTTTTTTATCGTTTCGATTTTTTTTTTATTTTTGCACATTTAGATTTGCCGGATTTTGCTATGTGGAGTTCCTCCCTGCCACACACATTTTTTATTCTTGTCCATTGTTGTTGTTGTTGTTGTGGTTTTTCTTGGCAAAGCCATCCCCATCAATTCCAACAATCAATCGATCGGTGGATTTATTCGCCCCTTGTGTTCTGAGTTTTGCGCTTATTTTTGTCTGTCCGTCTGTCAGCAGCAGCAGTTGATTATTTTTTATTTTGTGTGTATTTTTTTTTTTGTTATAATTGTTTATGATGTGTTAAGTAACGCACGCCATGCACGATTCGTTTCCATTCTTTTATCTTTCATTGCTGCTGTGCGTGCTGTTCATTTTTTTTAATATTTTTTTTTTTTGGATTTTTGTTTATAGAATATTAATTTAAATATTTGCCATAGTCGTCGTTTGTTTGTTCTATGTGGCGGCTTTTGAAATTGTCGTGCATTTACGGTTCTTTTTTCATATTTTTGTTGTTGTTGATTGCTTGGTTGGTTGTGGTATTTTTCACATCTTCCGTTCATAGTTATTTTTTTCCGTTTATTTATTTTCTTTTATAAACACTTTTTGTTTATTTTTTCAATATAGATATTTTTCGTGCAGATTTTTATCGACTTTTTTCGTAAAAACATAAAACGCCAGCGTTTAAGTTTCTATTGAAGTTATTTTTTAATTAATTCTATAATATGAAAGGTAAATAGTCTATCATTAGGTTACAGTAAAAAGTGATTTTTGTTAAATCATAAAATTCAGTTACGCAGAACAAATAATTAACAATTATATTTATTGAAATTTGAGAATTACAGAAGTGTTGTTTAAGACCAATTTTTAATGTAGAACACTTGTCAGATACCAATTTTCCCAAAAGAATGTTGTCTCGTACGAACTTCCCCAAATAAAAGTTTTAGGAGGGATATTTTTCTTAAAGAAAAAATTGTCGGAGACCAACTTTTCCTAAACAAAATTTTTCAGAATCCTAAAGATACAACTTTTCATAAAAAGTTCTTAGAGACCAAATTTTCCTAACAAAAAGTTATCATAGACGACATTTTCCTAAAGAAAAGATAAAGAAACTTGTCAGAGATCAACTTTTCCAAAGAAAGGTTGTCAACGGCCAACTTTTCCTAGAGAACATTTATCAAAAATCACATTGTACATATGAAAACTTCTAATCGAACTTAAGGACAAGTTTTCAGACACCAAGTTTTCTTCAAGAAATGTTATAATAGCCCATATTTTCTTAAGGTAAAAACAGACAGATAATGCATTTTTCTAATAAAACTTTCTGAAAACTTTTCTTAAGGAAAAGGAGGTCTCTGACAACTTTTCCTTAGGAAAAGGTGGCAACTGACAACTTTTCCTCAGGAAAAGGTGGTCTCCGACAACTTTTCCTTAGAAAAAGGTGGTCTCTGACAACTTTTCCTTAGAAAAAGGTGGTCTCTGACAACTTTTCCTTAGGAAAAGGTGATCTCTGACAACTTTTCCTTAGGAAAAGGTGATCTCTGACAACTTTTCCTTAGGAAAAGGTGGTCTCTGACAATTTTTATTTAGGAAAAACGTGGTATTTTGCAAATTTCCTTATGAAAAGGTTGTCTCGGACAACTTTTCCTTAGGAAAAGGTGGTCTCTGACAACTTTTCCTTTGGAAAAGGTGGTCTCTGACAACTTTTCCTTAGGAAAAGCTAGTCTCTGACAAGTTTTCCTTAGGAAAAGCTAGTCTCTGACAACTTTTCCTTAGGAAAAGGTGGTCTCTGACAACTTTTCCTTAGGAAAAGGTGGTCTCTGAAAACTTTTCCTTAGGAAAAGGTGGTCTCTGACAAATTTTCCTTAGGAAAAGATGGTCTCTGACAACTTTTCCTTAGGAAAAGGTGGTCTATGACAACTTTTCCTTAGGAAACGGTGGTCTCTGACAACTTTTCCTTATGAAAAGGTGGTCTCTGACAATTTTTCCTTAGGAAAAGGTGGTCTCTGACAACTTTTCCTTAGGAAAAGGCGGTCTCTGACAACTTTTCCTTGGTCTCTGACAACTTTTCCTTAAGGAAAGGAAATCTCTGACAAATTTTTCGTTAAGAAAAGGTTGTCTCTGACAACTTTTCCTTAAGAAAAGGTGGTCTCTGACATCTTTTCCTTAAGAAAAGGTGGTCTCTGACAACTTTTCTTTAAGAAAAGGTGGCCTCTGACAATTTTTCCTTAGGAAAAGGTGGTCTCTGACAACTTTTCCTTGTGAAAAGGTGGTCTCTGACAAATTTTCCTTAGGAAAAGGTGGTCTCTGACAACTTTTCCTTAGGAAAAGGCGGTCTCTGACAACTTTTCCTTAGGAAAAGGCGGTCTCTGACAACTTTTCTTTAAGAAAAGGTGGCCTCTGACAACTTTTCCTTAAGAAAAGGTGGTCTCTGACAAATTTTCCTTAGGAAAAGGTGATATCTGAAAACTATTCCTTGGGAAATGGTGGTCTCTGAAAACTTTTCCTTGGGAATTGGTGGTCTCTGACAACTTTTCCTTAAGAAAAAGTGGTCTCCTTAGGTAAAGCTAGTCTCTCAAAGCTTTTCCTTAGGAAAATGTTGTCTCTGACAACTTTTCCTTAGGAAAAGATAGTCTCTGACAACTTTTCCTTAGGAAAAGGTGGTCTCTGACAACTTTTCCTTATGAAAAGGCGGTCTCTGACAACTTTTCCTTATGAAAAGGGGGTCTCTGACAACTTTCCTTAGGCAAAGGTGTTCTCTGTCAACTTTTCCTTAGGAAAAGGTGGTCTCTGAGAACTTTTCCTTAAGAAAAGGTGGTCTCTGAGAACTTTTCCTTAGGAAAAGGTGGTCTCTGACAACTTTTCCTTAGGAAAAGGTCGTCTCTGACAACTTTTCCTTAGGAAAAGGTGGTCTCTGACAACTTTTCCTTAGGAAAAGGTGGTCTCTGACAACTTTTCCTTAGGAAAAGGTGGTCTCTGACAACTTTTCCTTAGGAAAAGGTGGTCTCTGACAACATTTCCTTAGGAAAAGGTGGTCTCTGACAAATTTTTCTTAGGAGAAGGTTGTCTCTGACAACTTTTCCTTAGGAAAAGGTGGTCTCTGACAACTTTTCCTTAGGAAAAGGTGGTCTCTGACAACTTTTCCTTAGGAAAAGGTGGTCTCTGACAACTTTTCCTTAGGAAAAGGTGGTCTCTGACAACTTTTCCTTAGGAAAAGGTGGTCTCTGACAACTTTTCCTTAGGAAAAGGTGGTCTCTGACAACTTTTCCTTAGGAAAAGGTGGTCTCTGACAACATTTCCTTAGGAAAAGGTGGTCTCTGACAACATTTCCTTAGGAAAAGGTGGTCTCTGACAACATTTCCTTAGGAAAAGGTGGTCTCTGACAAATTTTTCTTAGGAAAAGTTGGTCTCTGACAACTTTTCCTTAGGAAAAGGTGGTCTCTGACAAATTTTTCTTAGGAGAAGGTGGTATCTGACAACTTTTCCTTAGGAAAAGGTGGTCTCTGACAACTTTTCCTTAGGAAAAGGTGGTCTCTGACAAATTTTCCTTAGGAAAAGGTGGTCTATGACAACTTTTCCTTAGGAAAAGGTGGTCTATGACAACTTTTCCTTAGGAAAAGGTGATCTCTGACAACTTTTCCTTAGGAAAAGGTGGTCTCTGACAACTTTTCCTTAGGAAACGGTGGTCTCTGAAAACTTTTCCTTGGGAATTGGTGGTCTCTGACAACTTTTCCTTAGGAAACGGTGGTCTCTGAAAGGGAAAGGTTGGGTCTGGCAATTTTTCCTTAGAAAAAGGTTGGGTCTGACAAAAGTTCGTGAAATAACGTTTTGTCCCGCGAGCCAGAATGCAGAATGCTTGAGAATGGCAAAACTTCGGATAACACATTGAACAAATTAAACGCTACAAAATATATTTTCTTCTCAGAATAAAGATAAGAGTTCCAGAAATTAAGTAATCGGATACAATTTTTTTATGAATATTTCAATATTCAATATTTGGTTGGAATGCTTAAATGATAACAAATCTTAGGATAACACCTTGAACAAAATAAACTTTACAGAATATGTTTTTGTATTTGTTTTTCAATCAAGCTCGTGGTCTGAGATCTGTGCTAGTGTATGAAATTAAGAAATCTGGTAAAAAAAAATATTTTGCTTAGATTAGATAACCCCAACCTTTATCTTCTATGAATTAGATAACCCAAACCTTTATCTTGTATGAATTAGATAACCCCAACATTTGTCTTCCATAGATTATTAAATAGCCCAAATGTTTATCTTCTATAGATAAGGCGATGTCAATGTTTATCTAACATAGATTAGATGACTCTTAAGGTTTATCTTCTGTAGATCCGATAACCCTTAACGTTTATCTTCTATGAATTGGATGGACCGAATGTATATCTTCTACAGATTATTTAGCCTCAACATTTATCTTCTATGAATTATATATCCCCAATGTTTATCTTCTTTAGATAAGATGATCCCAAAGTGTATCTTCCACATATGAAGATACGAGAAGTCGGGTAAAAAATGTTTCTTCTATAGATTGGATCACCCCAACTTTCATCTTATGTGAATTAGATAAAACAAATGTTTATCTACTATACATAAGGCGATGAAAGTTTTTATCTAATATATTAGATGACTCCTAACATTTATCTTCTATAGATTAGATGACTCATAACGTTTATCTCCTATGAATTAGATAAACCCAATGTTTATCTTCTATAGGTTAGATGATCCAAGCGTTTATCTTCTATAGATACTAATCTATCCCAATGCTTATCTACTACAGATTATATGAACCTTAAGGTTTATTAAATCTTCTATAGATCTAATCTATAACATAAAGTAATTTACCAAAATATTAACAAATCTGTGGTCACTAGCAATAACAGCCTGAATCGAGAAACATGCTTTCAAGAAAAATCACCGTAATGCTTGAAAGAAAAGCAACTCATTGGATAACACCTTGAACAAATTAAGCTCTATAGAATATATTTTCTTCCCAGAAGGAGGATAAGAGTGTCTGAAATTAAGAAATCGGGTAAAAATTTTATCTTCCATAATTCAGATAACCCCAACCTTTATCTTCTATGAATTAGATAACCCAATTTTTTATATACTATAGGTAAGGTTTGTTTATCTAATATAGATTAGGTGCCTCTTAAAGTTTATCTTCTATAGATTAGATTACCCTTAACGTTTATCTTCTATGAAATAGATAAGAGTGTCTGAAATTAAGAAATCGGGTAAAAAATTTTATCTTCTATAATTCAGATAAGTCCAACCTTTATCTTCCATGAATTAGATAACCCAACTGTTTATCTACTATAGATAAGGTGATCACAATGTTTATCTAATATAGATTAGGTGCCTCAACGTTTATCTTCTATAGATTAGATTACCATTAACGTTTATCTTCTATGAAATAGATAACCCCTATGTATATCTTCTTTAGATTAGATAGCATCAACGTTTATCTTTTATGAATTAGATAACCCCAATGATGATCTACTTTAGATAAGATGATTTCAACGAGTATCTTCAATATAAGTACTTAGTAGGGACAAAATTTAACGCAGTAATTAACAAATATTTAACAAAAGTGGAAGTACGTTTATTTGATTAATTTATAAATATTTGGTCCTTCGACCTGGCTGTTTAAGGGAGTGTCTAAACAAAAACATTGGAAATAATCCTAGTAGTGTATAACTACTTTTACGAATAGTTCTCAACATTTAGTTCTTCGAGGCGGATGATTTTGAGATCAGAATAATTTGAATATAACTCAATTAAAAAGAGAAACATTTAAATTTAAGTATAGTTTCTTTATTTGTTTTGGTTTAAATATGTTTTCACGACATTTGGTCCTTCGAACTGGGTGATTTGCAGCTATAAATATTTCATGTGAGATTAAATTGAAAAAGAAACATTAAAATGTAGATATAGTGTCTTCATTTATTTTGGTTTAAATATCGTTCTCAACAGGCGGATGAGGTGGATCTAAGGATACTTTAAATATGTATGATTAAATTAAAAAAAGAAACATTCCAATTTACATTTTGTTTCTTATTTGATATTGATAGAAGGATTATTAGGAAAGTATCAACTCTGGTAATAGAAGTAGAATACTCTCACTCCTCTTCAATTCCAGTTCCTAACCACTTTTGCTGGAAAAGAAAATGCAACAAAAAAACTGTCAATAATTTCAAAAGTTCGTTAAACCTCATTGAATTGCCTTCTGAAATTCCCATTGTTAAAAGGCCGGTATTTTTCTAGTTTTGAGGTTTTTTCTAATGTTTTGTTTGTCTCATTTGAATAAATATGGAAATAACATCATATGTTGGTAGTCAAATCATCAGCATTCAGACTAAAACAAAAATCCCCCCATCACAAAGTTGAAATGTAAATACCGTTTTTTATCTCTAAATAAACATTTACCCAAATCACAGTTATTCACTCGCTCACTTACAACTTCGCTCACTTACAACTACAGTTTTTTGATCTAGAAAATGGGGTAAAACAAATACAGCAGCATTTTCAGCAGATTTATGCAAATAAAAGAAGAGCAAGAAGTAACATTTAGGATTGCTTGGGATTGACTTATTTGTATAATTTTAAGATTACAGTGAAATATCTTAGATTTTACTTGTGTTTTTTTGATGTTGCTGCTGCTGTTGTTTTTTAGCAACCGGTTTGGCTTTGGATTCTTTTTTTTTGAAGAAATCATAAAAAATTTGTATTCATATTAATTTGGCATTTATTATTGAAGAAAGATCCACCATCAATTCATCCATTCGTAAACTTTTTTTGGGGTTACTCATCATCTTCTTCTGCAATATGTATGAGCGCGATAACGTTCAAGAATTCTGCCGGTTTTTTGTTATTGTTTTTAGCTTGTTGTGGAAACAATATAATTATGCAAACAAAATATACTCGTATATACTAAAGAATTTTACGTTTATTTGGAAAATCTACTAATACATGACTCATCTAAAAAGAGGAATTCATCTGTAAGAGTATAAACAAAACAAAGTATTTCGTAGAATTTATTATGAGACATTCATTAACTGATTATACGAGAAATTGCATTCAATTCTGACTATATCAACTAAAAAAATCTATACTTAAAGGAAATATGTAGAAATAGAAAGAAAATATGTTGGAGCGTCCAGTAGGTGAGCTGGTAGGTTGAGGGTCAAGGGTTCGATTCCCAGCAGAGGCTGGTCTTTCGCTATAACAGAATAACGCTTGCCAAAAATTGAGCTCTGCGCCATCAACCTCTTGGTTGCTAACACTTTGGAGCTCCAACTCCTTTATAACCCATAGCTATTTTTCTGGTTCAGACCCACTGTTCTGCCGTTCTCTATGAGGCAAAGATTAACGATGAACGCATTTTAAAACTCCCATTATTTTTCATACCATTCACTACGGAATATAGCATAACACTTGTTCTTTATGGTTTCCTCTATGATTGTTAAACATTTTAAATTAATTTCATTAGTATTTGATGTCAACAATAAATCTTTGTTGATTTAGTTTCCTATAGAAATTTTTCCTTTTTCCCTCAGGAAATTTTAAGTCTCTCTTGGTACCGCATCTTTTCAATTCAGAAAGGCATTATCAGGAAATATTTCCGAATTTCGTATCGCTTTGCTTTTGCACACTTTTGATAAAATTGTTAGGTGTCTTTGTGAGTCAGCGAAAGGGAAATAGGTTTTTGTTTAAATCTATTAATAAAATGATACGAGGTGGCTAGCAAAAGTTTAAATATTTCGCAAGATTAATTTATCACTAGGATATTATGTATTATAGAATGCCACGATTTTTAAAAACGGCGAAGCTAGAATAATTTCCTATATAGAAAACTGAAAAATCTCGTTTTCCTGTATTAACCAATCGTAGGCGATACCAAATTAGGAACGGTTCCTTAGCGTTCTGTACCGTTCCTTCGTCGCGAACGGAACAGTATCGCAACCCTTATAAGAGAACAGAATACACTAAAAATTTTTTTAGTGTTACTGTTCGCGAACGGTACCACTACGATAACGTACCGCTCTAAGAACAGGACGAACTGTATCACTACGATAACGTACGGTTCACAGAACACTAACAGTATCATTACTTTTAGCGTTCCGTTCTTTTTTATATTCGACACCACAGGCCGCAAATATGAAGCAATCTTAATGAAAATTAGTACAGAGGCATTTATTAACCCAGGGATGATCCATATTTAAAATGGTGCATATCGGCTAATACTTTGATATAGCCCCCATACAAAGGTCCCTTTCGATAAGACATATTTTCGCTGTAGAGAGCGCATTTTTTAACCGATCATACCGAAATTTAATATGTGTTCATTCTATTGCATTCAATCATGCCTTATGAAAGTGATGCATATCGGTCCATATTTTGATACAGCCCGAATACAAAGCTCCCTTCCGACAAGACATATTTGCGTTATAGAGGACGCATTTTTTATCCGATCATTCCGAATTTTAAATATGTGTGTTTTCTATTTGATTTAATCATGTCTAGTGAAAATGGTGCATATCGGCCAATACTTTGATATAGCCCCCATACAAAGGTCACTTTCGATAAGACATATTTACGCTCTAGAGAGCGCATTTTTTAACCGATCATGCCGAAATTTAAATATGTGTTCATTCTATTGCATTCAATCATGCAATAAATTAAAATGATGCATATCGGTTAATAAATGCGCCCCCTGAACGTAAATATGTCTTATCCAAAGTATCTTTATATGGGGGATATATCAAAATATGGATCGATATGCCTCATTTCCACTAGATAGACATGATTAAATGCAATAGAAAGCACACATATTTAAATTTCGGCATGCTCGTAAAAAAATGCGCCCTTTATAACGTAAATATGTCTAATCGAAAGGGACCTATGTACGGGAGCTATATCAAAATATGGACCGATATGCCAAATTTTCACTAGGCACGGTTGAATGTAATATACAGTACAAATATTTACTACGACGTAGTGATACTGTCACTACGACGTAGTGATACTGTTCTTTGAACCGTACGTTATCGTTGTGATACCGTTCGTCGTGTTCTAAGAACGGTACGTTATCGTAGTGGTACCGTTCGCGAACAGTAACACTAAAAAAATAAATAACGTTAGTGTTCTCTAAAGGAATCGTTCCTATAACGAACAGTTTTTTTCTGAACACTGGTTTTATTATCAGAATAATCGTTCTCCAGTTGCAACATTTCGTGCGCCAAGTTATTTTTTTTTTAAATCAAAAAAAAAAAACACTTTCCAGTCGACCTACGACCTTGACACCTTTATCAGCTCTCGTTAAGAGCTATCTTTTTGCCATTGACCGATTCCCGATCCGACGTTAAGGAGCTAAAGCACATTTGAAAATGTGCTTTAGCTCAATTTTTTTTTTAATCCAAAAAAACACTTTCCAGTCGACCTATGACCTTGACACTCATGAGCAATATTTTAGCTCTCGTTAAGAGCTATCTTTTTTCCATTAACCGATCCGACGTACCGTTAAGGAGCTACAGCAAAAATAAACTTTCCGTTCACATTTGAAAATGATGCTAAGTCCATTTTTTTTAAAATTAAAAAAAAAAACTCTTTCCTGTCAACTTACAACCTTGACACCCATAAGCAATATTTTAGCTCTCGTTAAGAGTTATCTATTTGCCATTGGCCGATTGTGGCTACGTGCCACACAGAAAAGAAACAATTGAATTGTTGCGAGAAAAGTTTGGAGATTCAATTATTTCAAGAAATTGTGATATTGAATGGCTTCCAAGAAGTTGTGATTTAACACTATTAGACTATTTCTCGTGGGGTTATTTGAGGTCATTGGTCTTTCGAAATAAACCAGACTCTCTACAAGTTTTACAAGTCAATATTGAACGTGCCATTCATGACATACGACTTGATTTAGTGGAAAAAGTGCTCGAAAATTGGGTTCATCGTATTCGTTCCTGCAGGAGAAGTCGTGGAGGCCATTTATAACATAATTGGTTAGTTAGAGGTATAAGCAAGTGCGTCA
Source organism: Eudasyphora cyanicolor (assembly GCA_963930755.1). NCBI lineage: Eukaryota > Metazoa > Arthropoda > Insecta > Diptera > Muscidae > Eudasyphora > Eudasyphora cyanicolor. The sequence goes on from OZ005735.1 coordinate 241,590,838, forward strand.
ATATTTATTTGGTCCTTCGAGCAACACTTGTTGGTCCTTTGAGTAGGTTTGTTTGGAGCTAAGAGATGTGTCCGAGTGAACGTAATTGAACGAACGAATCACAGTAACTGACAATTATTTAACAATATCGATGCGGAATATCACATTTGGTCCTTCGACAGGCATTTGAAGGAAAATACATATGTGTAAAAGTCAAAAATATCAGTCAAGTTGGAAGAGAATAATGCCATGTTGCCGTCCTTGGAAACTGTTGTTTTTTGGTCCTACGAGAAGCATTATTCTTTGGAAAAATCTATATCATAGAATAAAATATTTTAGAAATAAAACATAATAGTTGACCAACTATATTTTGAAGGACATTATTTTCCCTTCCTAGTTTCTCAGATTTACTCTGGCATAGTCTTGAATTTCTTTTTCTAGTCGTTTGTCAATATTTGGTCCTTCGAGCCGGATTGTTTGATGGAAAATGTATGACATCAGTCCAACTGAATAGAGCAATGTAGTAATACACAATAAATGTACACTAAATTATGTAAAATGTCCGAAAATTGTTGGTCCTTCGATTAGATTTATTCGGAGGAAATAGGCTTGTCCCAGGTAAACAATTAAAGAGATTACCTGTACATTTTAGGTATACTGAAATGTTTCAATTGTGAACATTTTTAGTATCATCTGGTTTTCATACTTTCTTTAACAAAGTTTAATTTAATTATAAAAATTCCTAATTTGAAGAGCTTGAGAACTTTTTTAATGTAATTTTTTCCAAAATTCTCCCATGCATTTAAATTTTTCCTGCAAACTTTCACGCCGTAGCCCCTCGCATGATTAAATCATCAATTTCAATTTAACACACGAACCAAAAACTATCAACCATTTTCATTTAGAAAGTCATTAACTGATTGGTGGTGGTGATAAATCCAAATGGATTCGCGTCACATTATGTAAAGACCAAACGTGACCGCAACCAAGACGGACCGGCCAGACTTGTGGACGTCAACCATTTTTTTTTGCCAAAACCATTTAGTCTTATTAATTTCCAAGCCAAGCGCATCTTTAGGCGACATCCCCAATACAGACACGTACCACAAAATTCATTTCAATACTCATAAAGACAATATGAAATATGCAAAATTAATAATTGTATGCTATTTCAAATCAGCCGAAACACAAATCAAACAAAAATAAGACATACATTTCAAACCAAAGACTGGAAAAAAATCATGAGTGGGACTTCCCTAAAGCAATATTTAATAGCAAACAACAACAAATAAACACATTCATTTGGCAAATTAATAGAAAGAGAAAAAATCACTGTTCCAATCCGAATCGTGTCGCCATGAGGTGTTCCAGAAATGCATTAATTTTATAGGCGTAATTCCTATAGACACCCCAGACCCACTCTATAAAAAGAAAAAAAAATAGAGGTCCACATAAAAAGACTCACTCTTGAAACAGAAAAAAAATATTTTTCTTTTTTTTGCTAGCTTTTTTTGTTTGTTATTCAAATACAATTTAAATTGAATTTCTTTTAAATATTAAGATTTGCATAAAGATCAAGTTGAAAGCAGTTAACTGAAAAAAAAAAAACAAAAAAAAAATACAAGATAATGTCATGTAAACTGGTTATAAGAAGACACCAATTCAAAGTCCCGAAACAATGCCGTCCGTGCGCCCGTCTAAACACACTCATCTTCTTCACTCACTTGCAAACTCATGGTAAACTATGGCAAAAAGTCAATAATCATTGTTGCTCATTTGCATTTCTGTCCGTCCGTCTGTCTGTCTGTTTGATTAGAGTTACTCCAGCAAAATTCAGCATTTGTTTGCAAAAAAACTACAGACCTCAAAAACATTCGATTCCCATCCAAAACGACCGCTAAACAAACGTTAACAAAGTAAATGTAACAGAAAAAAATAAAGAAAGAAAGACAAACGTTAAAGATAATCATTTGGCAGAACGAACTCACATGCCGAAGAAGTCATCATTCACACCATCTCTCCACATTTTCGAATAATTTACATACTATAAACATTAAGAGCCATTACCCTCGCCATTATTCGCCTCGTCTTTTTGGTCAGGTACAACTCCACTCTACTCACTAGAAGAGGGGTGGGTATCATATGATAATTATCAAATACTTGTACTACTTACTAGTCACTTATAAATAGTTTAACATTCCGCCGTATGTGTTCTCTATAGAATACGTAGTTATTTATATTGCCTAATTGATGGCTTCTAAGTGAACTCTGGCGAGGATGGGAAAGATAAGGTTGGTTAATAGGAGATTATTTGGAAGATGAACTAGTTTCGGACTAACCCCCAACCGGCAGTCAACTCCTGTACTCCTTACACTGAAAAAAAAAAATCATCTTCAATCTAATGAATTCCTACCTTGGTTTGATGAAACTTTTCATTGTTTTTCAACCTACAACACTTTTCATTGGTTTGATGTAAAACATTTCATCAATAGTTCTTCGAAAAATTACATTATATAGGGTGATCAATTTCGAGGATCCCTACTTTTTTAAAGAAAATAAACACAGAAAATTCAAATTGAATGGGGAATGTTTATTATCATTTGAAAGAACATTCTTTGGCATTTATTTATTTATTTATTTATATGAATTACAATACAAAGTAAATTTATATTCTAATTTTAAGGTCCAGGGAAAGGCCGGGTTACAAAGACCATATGGCTAAATGTTTGCAGCGACAGACCAGAGCCTGTGGTGGGAATCGAACCCACGACCCCCAAACTCATAGGCGAGTACGCTACCAACTCGCCTACTGGGGCGCTCCTTTGGCATTTATTTTTTGAAGATTATGTCCATCAAATGTTGGCCGCGGCTACGTCTCAGATGGTTCATCCATTGAGTCCAATTTTCGATGACTCGTTCGAGCATTTCGACTGGTAACTGGCGAATGACACGCGTGATGTTTTGCTCCAAGGCCTGAATCGAAACGGGTTTGTCCGCATAAACTTTAGACTTTACATATTCCCACAGGAAAAAGTCTAACGGTGTGATATCACACGATCTTGGTGGCCAATCGACCGCGCCAAAACGTGAAATTATCTGCTCACCGAAGTGTTCTCTCAATAAATCCATTGATTGATGCGATGTGTGGGAAGCGGCGCCGTCTTGTTGAAACCAAATGTCGCGGAGATCACGAGCTTCAATTTCAGGCATCAAATAATCGGTTATCATGGCACGATAACGGTCGCCATTGACGGTTACGTTCTCACCGGTATTATTTTTGAAGAAATATGGACCGATGATTCCGGAACGGGAATCGGTCAATGGCAAAAAGATAGCTCTTAACGACAGCTAAAATATTGCTCATGGGTGTCAAGGTCGTGGGTCGACTGGAAAGTGTTTTTTTTTTTGATTTAAAAAAAATGCACTTAGCGCAATTGGCGAACGATTATTTTGATAATAAAACTGAATAATTTGTAAACGTTGTTCAGGCGTAAGTCTTTCCATGATAAAATGACAAACAATACGTTACAAAAATAACATGCCAGCGTGACACGACTCACACGTGATCTGTCAAAAAAAGGCTATTGAAAAAAGTATCTCTACTTAGATCACCCGTTATTATCTATAGATACATATTACATATATCTATGGATAACCTAACTGGTTGTAATCTAAGGATTAGATAACCTAAATGAGCATTAACTAGGGAGTAAATAACCCAACCAGTCGTCTACTATGGAGTAGATAAACCAGTTTACTGAGTATTAGATAATCTAACTGGTCCTCCACCACAGAGTAGATAACCCATCTTGTCATATATTAAGGAGTCGATTTCTCTAATGCATTCATCGAGGGCGGTGCCAAAATTAGACGACAAAACATATAGATCGCGGTATTAGTTTGAAAAAAATGCTTTCGTAAAAAGTGGCAACCTTCCAAAAAATAAGTGTTAAGATTCAAGGCGCCCCGTTGTTTAGTTTTTTTGAGCACTCAAAAGAAAACGATCTCAATGAATTGTAAACATGGAAAATTAGTCGCCGATGTGTAATACAATACTTTCATTTGAAAGGTCTCAGTCCAACCAATATTAAACCGAGCTAGATTCTAGTTTGGGATAGTCGGCTCCTTGGTTTACAACTTTAAAATATTGGTTGGCGGAGTTTGGTCGACCGCGTTTGCTCACAATCAAGACAATGCACCCGTTCATTAGCTCCCTCAGATTTTAGAGTTAGCTCCCTCAGGTTATTTTTTGATTTGCTCGCAATGGAGAGGTGGAGGTTGCGGTTGATGGCTATTTTCAGGAGCTACACAGTTTGTACTATAAACAGGGTATCGACGCTATTGAAAATCGCTGGAAAAGGTGTATCGAGCTAAAAGGAGATTATGTTGAGAAATAGAATATTAAAAAATGTCCCAATTTTGTTGTGTTTTCTTTGTTAGATAGGCTAATTTTGGGACCGCCCTCGTAGTACTTCAATTATTTTGCGGTTCTCGATATTTTTTTCTGGTGCCAAAAATCGAAAATATCAGTAAATTCAACAGATTACAACTTCTCAACAAAATCGGTTAGTTAGTTTAAATAAGTGCCTCAATATTTATTTGGTCCTTCGAGCAACTCTTTTTGGCCATTCGTGTGCGATTGTTGTGAGCTTAACGACGTGTTCGGGTCTAAATAAATTGGAATCACAATAACTGACAAATAACGATGATAAATCGGTCAGAATTTTTAATATTAATCTATGGGGTCCGCTATCTAACGTTTTTTTTTTTCAACTAGTGCTTATTTCGTGAATGGTAACACTTAGCTCATGTCTGATTTGACAGATAATTAGTTTTATCCTTCCGCTGAACGAATATGGTTGTGTATATGCTTGAACAAGTGGGCCTGCGATCGACTTACAGATGATGCCGATTTTGCCACAAAAAATTCTTTTTTCAGATGAAGCTCATTTTGATCTTGGCGGGTATGTAAACAAGCAAAATTGTCGCATTTGGGGCACAGAAAACCCACACGCATACATTGAAAAGACGATACACCCAAAACGAGTCACGTTTTGGTGCGGATTTTGGTCCAGAGGCATAATTGGGCCATTTTTCTTCGAAAATGAGCAAGTGGCCGTTACAGCCAATGGCGATCGTTATCGGACCATGTTCAACGAATTTTTGTTCACAAAAATTGAAGAGGAGGATATTGGCAACATTTGGTTTCAAGAGGACGGCGCTACGTGCCACACAGCCAAAGCTACTCTCCATGTTTTGCGCGATGTTCTCAAAAAAAAAATTTATTTGGCGGACCCTTTATAAATTTTATTTTTGCCCAAAAAGTTTATATAAGTTAGTAAATGGTAAAATAAGACCTCGATATCATCTGTTATTTGAAAAAAATTTCAAAATTTTATGGGGATTTCAAATTAAAAAAAAATTAAAAAAATGCTTTTTTGGTTTTACGAAATTTTTAATTGCTCTTAAACGGCTAAACCGATTTTTTCATAGTTTACGTGGTTTGCAATAATTTTAGTTTTCAGAATTCTTTTATATGGGACCTGTTTTTTTCTCTCTCTAGACAATCCTGCTTAAAGGACCAAATAAACGCATTTAGCCGAAAGAACTATGTTCGAGTGCTTCTGAAAGCTGCCTTCATTATCAACACAGATTCTAAAAGCTTTCTTAGTATACTATTATCTTTTTGACCACGTCAGTTTGTTGGGGTTTTTCCGTTTTTGGGAACTGTATTTTGGGAACATTGTATTTTAACAACTCAGTTTTTGAATTTTTTTTTGGGAACTTTGAATTTAGTTTCCCCAGTTTTTGATAAATATATATTTAAGCGCCAACATTTTTGAAAACTTTATATTTAAGTGCCTCAGTTTTTCAGAAGAAAATTGTTATATAGGCACCTACATTTTTAAAAACTTTCTTTTACAAACTTTCTCTTTAAGCACATCAGTTTTTGAGAGCTATCTATGCAAGCACTTGAAATTGTCAGAGATTTCTTTATAAGCACCATAGTTTCTGAAAGATTTTGTTATAAGCAACTCAGTTTCTGATAGTTTCTTTGAAAGTATCTCCTCAGTTTCTGAGAGTTTCTTTGTAAGTATCACTGTTTCTGAGAGTATTATTAAGAAGTACCTCAGTGAGGCTTTTTTTATATGTCCCACAGTTTCTGTAATATTTCTTTATAAGCACCTCAGTTTCTGAGGTTAAGTGGTTGAGATTCTTAAATATTTCTTTATAAATACCTCAGTTTACGAGTGCTTTATTTATAAGCACCACAGTTTCGGATAGCTTTCTTTATAAGCTTCTGTTGTAAGCATATTAAACCCGTCAGTTTCTTCGAGTTTCCTTTATGAACACTTGCAATTTCACTTATAAGTAATTCACTTTCTGAGAGCTTTCTGTATAACACTATGCAACAAAATTTTTTCTTTGTGTCCGATACCTAAAAACTTTTTTTGTATAGATTTAGGCATACTATTTTATGAAACCAAAACAAAATTTTTTTATGGTAAGATAACTTTATTTATAACTAGCTGAGCCCGGTGCGCTTCGCTGCCCATGTCAAAATTCGTGCTGTAGAAACTGTATTTTATATCCGATCAGTACGAAATTCGGCAGAAAGAGGTTTGTTATTACATGAAGGAATACTGCCAAATTCGGAGAAAATCGGTTCAGATTTAGATATAGTCCCCATATATATGTTACCCCCGATTTGAAATTCAAGCGCTGTAGAAACTGTATTTTATATCCGATCAGTAAGAAATTCGGCAGAAAGAGGTTTCTTATTACATGAAGGAATGCCGCAAAATTCGGAGAAAATCAGTTCAGATTTAGATATAGCCCCCATATATATATGTTACCCCCAATTTGACATGTAAGCGCTGTAGAGACTGTGTTTTATATCCTATCAGTACGAAATTCGACAGAAACAGGTTTCTATTTTACATGAATGAGTATTCTAGGAAAATCGATTCAGATTTATATATAACCTCCATATATATGTTCCTCCAGATTTGGTTACATAGCGCTATAGAAGTTGTACTTTACTTCCGATCATTACAAAGTTCTCCAGAAAGATTTTTCTCAATTTAGGAACGAATATTGCTTAATTTTGCGATTATCGGTTCAAAATGCATTTACCAATTATTCCAAATTATTATCGCAATGACCCTTATCGCATTGTTAGGGAGGTGTAGGGTATTATATAGTCGGCCCCGCCCGACTTTCTGCCTTTCCTTACTGGTATTAGTAATAAATTCACTGAATGAAAAAATACCGTATTCAGTGGAAAGTCCAGAAAATAGAAATGTATACTTATAAAATTTCCAAATTCTTGTTTCATTGATATTGCATCACATTATCATATTGCGATTGTATTGGAGTGAGCAGCTGTAATTATCGCATACCGAGCATTTTTGTTCATGTATTTCCTATATAATACTTGCAAGATATATCAAAATATGGGCTGGGCCACGCCCACTGGTCCTATTCCGCCCATTTGAAAGCCAATCACGTAGACTGCTACCAGATACATATACGCAAAATTTCAACACTCTCGCTAACAAAATGAGCAAGATAATTCAATTTCAAAATTTGGCTTATATGGGCGGTGGCCCGCCCATTGGTCAGATCCCGCCAATTTTTGGACCAATCACGTGGACTGTCACCAGATACATATCTACAACATGACAGCACTCTAGATAAAAAATTGTGCAAGTTATAACAATTTCAAAATTTGGCTTATAAGGGCGGGGCCACGCCCATTGGTCCGATCCCGCCCATTTTCTGACCAATTACGTAGAATGCCACCAGATACATATACACAACATTGCAGCACTCCCGATAGCAAATTGTGCAAGATATAAAAATTTCAAAATTTGGTCATTGTGGGCGGGGCCACGCCTATTGGTCCGAACCCGCCCATTTTTGGACCAATCACGTAGATCGCCAATGGATATATATACACAAAATTCCAGGTCTCTCGCTAACAAATTGTGCAAGATATCACATTTTTTAAATTTGGCTTATATGGGCGGTGCCACGCCCATTGGTTCGATCCCGCCCGTTTTTGGATCAATCGCGTAGACTGCCACCGTTTACATATACACAAAAATCCAGCACTCTCGCTAACAAATTGTGCAAAATACCTCAATTTCAAAATTTGGCTTATATGGGCGGGGCCACGCCCATTGGTCCGGTCCCGCCCATTTTTTCACCAATTACGTAGAATGCCACCAGATACATATACGCAACATTGCAGCACTCCCGCTAGCAAATTGTGCAAGATATCAAAATTTTGTCTATGTGGGCGGGGCCACGCCCATTGGTCCGATCCCGCCCATTTTTGGACCAATCACGTAGACTGCCACCGTTTACATATACACAAAATTCCAGCACTCTCGCTAACAAATTGTGCAAAATATCTCAATTTCAAAATTTGGCTTATATGGGCGGGGCCACGCCCATTTTTCCGATTCCGCCCATTTTTGGAAAATTCACATAATCTGCCATTAAATGCATACAAACAAAATTTCAGCACTATACCTATAATAGGAGCAGAAATATCGGATTTTTAACCTGCGATTTGTATGGGAGGTACCACGCCCCTTTGTCCAATTAATTTTTTTTTTCTATATAAACCATCTCGTGAAAATTTAGAATCGAATAAAAAAAAATCATCCGACTCGCTCCAGCCGTTCTGACGTGATGCCATTACACAGATGGACCGTTTCATTTTTATATATATAGATTCCTCAGTTTGGACAGTTTTCTTGTTAAGCATCTCAGTTTCTGATGTTGCACTTTTTTGCAGAAACGAATTCGCCATAAGACATTCCATGTTAAACATCTCTGTTTATGTACGTTTCTTTATAAAATGTCTCATTTTCTAAGACTTTTCGTACTAAAGATATTTGGAGTTTCTCAGTTTCAGAGTGTATTCTTATTAAGCATCGCAATTTCTACGCGTTTTCATGTTAAACGCCTCAGTTTATGAGAGTTTCCTTTATAAGCACCTGCATTTCTGAGATTTTTCGTATTAACGCCTCAGTTTCCTTCATATACACCTTTTCTTCATAAAAACCTCAGTTTTCGAGATATTGCCTTATAAGCGTTACCAAAGCATTTCTGTTATAAGCACTACAGTTTCACAGAGTTTGCATATTGAACGCCGCGAGTTTTCTTTATAAGCACAAACATTTTTAGAATTTCTTTTATAAGTTCCATATTAAACGTCTCATCTTATGAAAAGTTCTAACGCCTTATTTCCTAATACTTTCCTTACTAAATATTGTTGAATTTTCAGAGTATCTGCCTATTAAGCATCTCATCTTCCGAGAGTTTCCTTTAAAATAACCTCAGTATCTGAGAGTTTCCTTTATAAGCACCACAATTTCTGATAATTTTCAGGTTAACGCCTCAGTTTGTGTGAGTTTTCTTTAAAAATAATCTAGTTTTTGAGAGCATCCTTTTAAATGCCTCTATTTCTGAGAGTGCCCCTTTATAAGCACCTCAATTTCTAAAAGTTTTCTTAATAAAATCTTCATTTTCTGCGAGTTTCTTCAGATCGGATGACTGTGTTATTAGACTCTTCACTTTCTAAAAGAGACTCATATTAGAAACACCTCTGATTTTAAGAGATTTCTTATTTTGTGAGAGATATTTTTTTTACAAATAGGAGTTTCTAAGAGTTCCGGTATTTAACGCCTCAGTTTCTGACCAACCAATATTTTTATGAGAATTTTATAAATGAAAACTTCAGAAACCAGATTTTAATTATCCTTAGTTTCGAGATTTACTATTGCAAGTCCTGAATTTACTCATTTTAGCCTTATTTCCTTATATGGAGATTAAGATATCTGAACAAAGCATTTTCCAAATGACTTTAGAAAACAAAACAAACGTTACCTAGCCTAACATACCACTCCACTTTATCACCCATATCGATGGAATCAGATTGGAAATTATCGACATTAACAAGTGATAATAGAGTCTACGTATATGAGTATGCTAGAATGCTGCGTGTTGGTGGTGCTTGTCTCCTCGTCATTGTCGTAATGACGTCTGAACAAACATTTGAACAATAAAAATCATCATTTCATATATGATGTCTAACTTATGTTTGTATTTTTTTTTGGTTTGGGGGGCTACATTGTCTGCTGCTGTGGTCGTTGGGTCTACAGTGGTCGTTGTTGATGGCCGGTAACAATTGGTGTCAGGCACCCCAAAGAACTCTCGACGGCGACGACGACGATGAGTACGGACGGATGGACGGACGGACGAGAGATGCTCCCCACTTTAGCATGTTTTGTTTCTGTTGTTGAACCGTCAATCTCTTGACCGTCATCGTCACGGGCACATTCTCTCTTTCACGCTGGCTCCATCAATCGATCGATCGATTGATCGTAGTCAGTCAGTAAGTCACTCAAACGTGTGGTCCACAGCTGTCGGTGGAATGTCCATCTGAAACACACGCAGAAACACAAAACACTTATAATACTTATAAGGTGAGAACAGCTCTGCCCCTCAACAAGTAGTCTTGATGTTCCAAGAGATATACATCATGTTAGGCAAAAATATATATGTTAAGACAATATTATTGTTAAAATTACTATAGAAGAAAAAACATTTGCTGACGATCAAATAGCGTGATTTTGTTAATGAGTTATACATGTGTCGGAAACTCTTTACGTATCAAATATAGTTCAATACGTTATACACGTGTTACGTAACCTGAGGGTATCTAAGGTACATATATTGGATTCTTAAGTGAAACTATCGTAGTCGATTAGAGCTTCACAGTGGATAGGAGGTTTTAGAGTTATAAAGTGAAGCCTATGTCGAAGGACCAAATTTTTATACCCTACACCACACTGTGGTACAGGGTATTATGACTTTGTGCATTTGTTTGTAACACCTAAAAGGAGAAGAGATAGACCCATTGTTTATTATACCGATCGACTCAGAATCACTTTCTGAGTCGATTTAGCCATGTCCGTCTGTCTGTCTGTCCGTCTGTCTGTCCGTCTGTCCATGTATTCTTGTAATCAAAGTGCAGGTCGTATTTATGGTCCGATTGTGATTGGCCCAAGGACGATCCCTATTGAAATTGGTTAAAATCGGTTCAGATTTGGATATAGTCCCCATATATATGTTTCACCCGATTTGACATGCAAGCGCCGTAGAAACCACATTTTACATCCGATCTTTATGAAATTCGGCAGAGAGAGTTTTATTATTACGTGAATGAACACTACCAAATTCGGAGAAAATCCGATCAGATTTAGATATAGCCCCCATATATATGTTTCACCCGATTTGACATGTAAGCGCTGTAGGAACTGTATTTTAAATCAGATCAGTACGAAATTTGGCAGAGAGGGTTCTCTTATTACATGAATAAACACTGCCAAATTCGGGGAAAATCGGTTCAGATTTAGATATAGCCACCATATATATGTTTCACCCGATTTAACATTTAAGCGCTGTAGAAATCGTGTTTTATATCCGATCAGTACGAAATTTAACAGAGAGAGTTCTCTTATTACATGAATAAACACTGCCAAATTCGGAGAAAATCGGTTCAGATTTAGATATAGCCACCATATATATGTTTCACCCGATTTAACATTTAAGCGCTGTAGAAATTGGTTTTATATCCGATCCGTACGAAATTTAACAGAGAGAGTTTTCTTATTACATGTATGAACACTGCCAAATTCGGGGAAAATCGGTTCAGATTTAGATATAGCCCCCATATATATGTTTCACCCGATTTAACATTTAAGCGCTGTAGAAATCAAGTTTTATATCCGATCAGTACGAAATTTAACAGAGAGAGTTTTCTTATTACATGTATGAACACTGCCAAATTCGTTAAAAATCGGTTTAGATTTTAACATAGTCCCAATATATATGTTACACCCGATTTGACATGTAAGCGCTGTAGAAACCGTGTTTTATATCCGATCAGTACGAAAATCGGCAGAGAGAGTTTGCTTATTACATGTATGAACACTGCCAAATTCTTATCGCAATGCCCATTTTCGCATTGGTAGGTAGGTGTAGGGTATTATATAATCGGCCCCGCCCGACTTTCTGTCTTTCCTTACTGGTTTTAATTGAAAAACTGCATTATCCGAATCATCCGTCTCGAATGACCAACATTTAGACACAAATATTTGTATATTAAGATATACACATATTTGTGTCTAAAAGTAATAATGTTGTCTATTATAATAAAGTTTAAGTTTTTTCTATACTAACACGGTATATATAGCGTGATCCATTTCGAGGTTCCCTACCTTTTTAAAGAAAAAAACACAGAAAATTCAAATTGAATGGGGAATGTTTATTATCATTTGAAAGAACATTCTTTGGCATTTATTTTTTGAAGATTATGTCTATCAAATGTTCGAAATGAATCCAATTTTCGATGACTCGTTCGAGCATTTCGACTGGTAACTGGCGAATGACACGCGTGATGTTTTGCTCCAAGGCCTGAATCGAAGCGGGTTTGTCCGCATAAACTTTAGACTTTACATATCCCCACAGGAAAAAGTCTGTGGCGATCTGCTCCCCGAATGTTCTCTCAATAAATCCATTGATTGATGCGAAGTGTGGGAAGCGGCGCGCCGTCTTGTTGAAACCAAATGTCGCCGAGATCATGAGCTTCAATTTCAGGCATCAAATAGTCGGTTATCATGGCACGATAACGGTCGCCATTGACGGTTACGTTCTCACCGGCATCATTTTTGAAAAAATATTGACCGATGATTCCACCGGCCCACAAACCACACCAAACCGTTGTTTTTTTTTGGATGAAGTGGCAGCTCTTCAGGTTGCTCTTCGTCACAAATGCGGCAATTTTGCTTGTTTACATACCCATTGAGCCAGAAATGGGCCTCATCGCTGAACAAAAATTGGCTCGAAAACTTCGGATCTTCTTGGAAGTTTTCAAGAGCCCATAGAGCGAAGCGATGTCCCTTGGGAAGGTCGGGCGGCTTCAGTTCTTGCACAAGCTGTATTTTGTATGCTTTCAATTTAAGATCCCGACGTAAAATGCGCCAAGTCGTTCCATACGTCAGTCCGAATTGCTGCGAACGGCGCCGAATCGACTCTCCACGGTCTTCGTGTACACTCTCAGCTACGGCCGCTACATTTTCTTCACTACGTGCTGGACGTGGTCTATACGGTCGAAAAATAAGCATAATGAATGCTGGGTCTCAAGATGGGTGATGGTGTTGCGAATAGTACGCTCAGTAGGTCGATTATGTTGACCATAAGCTGAGCGAAGCGCACGAAACACATTCCTCACAGAACGTGAATTTTCGTAATAAAGTTGAACGATTTGTACATAAACGTTGTTAAGGCGTAAGTCTTTCCATGATGAAATGCCAAACAATACTTAACAAAAATAACATGACAGCATGACACGACTCACACGTGATCTGTCAAAAAAGTTTATTGAAAAAAGTATCTCTACTTGGATCACCCGTTTTTTGTAACTGACTCGCCCAGAAATGCTTCCAGTTTCGTTTGCCAAGATTCAATTAAGCATTGCTCTCTGCATTCTATTGAAGTAGCTGTAGAACTGGCGCCAAGCCATAAATACTTCATTGAATTTTTTCCTTCCGGAATATAATGTGGTATATTTTTTCTGGATTTTCTAATTCCAGAGAACTTAATTCCAGAAATCCGCAGAAGTTAGCGAGTCTAAAACCAGTAAGGAAAGACAGAAAGTCGGGCGGGGCCGACTATATAATACCCTACACCTACCTACCAATGCGAAAATGGGCATTGCGATAAGAATTTGGCAGTGTTCATACATGTAATAAGCAAACTCTCTCTGCCGATTTTCGTACTGATCGGATATAAAACACGGTTTCTACAGCGCTTACATGTCAAATCGGGTGTAACATATATATTGGTACTATGTTAAAATCTGAACCGATTTTTCCCGAATTTGGCAGTGTTCATACATGTAATAAGAAAACTCTCTCTGTTAAATTTCGTATTGATCGGATATAAAACATGATTTATACAGCGATTAAATGTTAAATCGGGTGAAACATATATATGGGGGCTATATCTAAATCTGAACCGATTTTCCCCGAATTTGGCAGTGTTCATACATGTAATAAGAAAACTCTCTCTGTTATATTTCGTACGGATCGGATATAAAACACGATTTCTACAGCGCTTAAATGTTAAATCGGGTGAAATATATATATGGTGGCTATATCTAAATCTGAGCCGATTTTCCCCGAATTTGGCTGTGTTTATTCATGTAATAAGAGAACTCTCTCTGTTAAATTTCGTACTGATCGGATATAAAACACGATTTCTACAGCGCTTAAATGTTAAATCGGGTGAAACATATATATGGTGGCTATATCTAAATCTGAACCGATTTTCCCCGAATTTGGCAGTGTTTATTCATGTAATAAGAGAACTCTCTCTGCCAAATTTCGTACTGATCTGATTTAAAATACAGTTCCTACAGCGCTTACATGCCAAATCGGGTGAAACATATATATGGGGGCTATATCTAAATCTGATCGGATTTTCTCCGAATTTGGTAGTGTTCATTCACGTAATAATAAAACTCTCTCTGCCGAATTTCATAAAGATCGGATGTAAAATGTGGTTTCTACGGCGCTTGCATGTCAAATCGGGTGAAACATATATGTGGGGACTATATCCAAACCTGAACCGATTTTAACCAATTTCAATAGGGATCGTCCTTGGACCAAAAAAAATTCATCACAATCGGACCATAAATACGACCTTTGATTACAAGAATACATGGACAGGCGGACAGACAGACGGACAGACGGACCTGGCTAAATCGACTCAGAAAGTGATTCTGAGTCGATCGGTATAATAAACAATGGGTCTATCTCTTCTCCTTTTAGGTGTTACAAACAAATGCACAAAGTCATAATACCCTGTACCACAGTGTGGTGTAGGGTATAAATAGAACTGTCAAATTGTCAGCTTAATTTCAAAAATCCCAAAAAGGAAGCGAGGCTATAGAAAAAATCTCGTTTCCTTTAATACCTAGTAGAATTTAACGTTGATCAGTGCCCTTTGGCACTGGTGTAGAGAGCCAGCATATATTCATATCATTATAAAATTATCGCGAAATAATAAAATTCAACTGTTTTTGCTCTCCTGAAAAATTGAGGTTTTTAATATAGCAGCTTTTGGACACAAGCAATCAATATTTGAGATAACATTAATGGAATGCAATTTTGTATTATAATTCTTTCCATACCCTCACTTAGTGGACGAGGGTATACGGGTATGTATATAATTTGCTACTGGCTTAAAGTGTTATACCACGAAGCAGAATCCTGAGGCCCTAAATATGTTCCGTTTAGGACATTTTAAGTCACTTGAGCTATGTCCGTCCTCATGTCTGTCCGGCTGGTGCGCACTATAACTCTCGAAATGAGTAACGGATTTACTTTTAATTCGGTATTGGTCCACTACTTCTAGTACCTCCCCCACAAAGGATTAAAATTTAGTGAAATATTGCTCCTTTTATAACTTCTATACTACTTATTCGAATCTTCTTTAAATCCAAACATAGTAATAGTTTATCGGTATCAATAACCTTAAAAATGGGTGAAGTTCCGACTCCGCTTACAAAAAAGTTAAAGCCTATAACTTTTATACCAGTACACATCAATAAAGGGTGGTTAAAATGTAAGGGCCGATGTTGAAGGAGAACCACACCTAAACGTTAAGTTTTTTTCTGCATTTCATTTGACATTTCTCAATTTCAGACTAACTCAATTTAAACCATGGAAAGATACACAATCGAGCAACAACGCGTTAAAGTTTTTTAAGCCTTTTACGAAAATGGGCTTTCAAATCAAAATGCATTTCGTGATTTGTTTTTTGGTCAGCATAATCGACCAAATGTGTCCACAATCGGGAGAATTGTGCGCAAATTTCAGCAAAACGGGTCTGTAGGAGATGTAAAAACACTTGTGCATGCACGCCCAGTTCGTTTGGTGCGGCTTATGGGCGGGCGACGTCATTCTTTGAAATAAGGCCGGCCAGGCAGTTACTGTGAATGGTGTTCGCTATCGTGAGATGATAACGAACTTTTTATGGCCCGAACTGGAAGATATGGATGTGGACAATATGTTGTTTCCACTTTTGCGCAACAAATTCAATGGCCGTGTTATCTCACGTCGTGGCGATGTCAATTGGCCGCCAAGAGCATGTGATTTGACACCGTTGGACTTCTTTCTTTGGGGTTATTTGAAAGAAAAGGTGTACGACGATAACCCAGCAACAATTCAAGAGCTAAAGGATGAGATAATTCGGCACATTAACGGCATAGAACCTCAATTATGCCTCAGCGTCATCGAAAATTTGCACCATCGGATGGAGGTGTGCCGCCGAGGTCGCAGCGGCCATTTGGCCGATATTTTGTTCCATACATAATTGAACCATACCAATATTATCATAATCACGAGTAAGAAAGTTCAGTCGGGTAAACCGACTAATGAATCCCCTCACCTTGAGTCTCAAAAAAAATATTAGTAAATTTATTTTGTTTTTGTTTTATTTAAATTATTATCAATTTAAATTGCATTTTATAACTTTAAAGTATGTTCTGCTATTAAAGTTCAAAGCTGTTTACTTTTGGTACAAAATGGTCCATTTGTGTGACAGGTACCAAAAGGGGCGTCCCAATGACGGTCACTTTTCTCTGGACTCTAGGTACTATAATAGCATTACACTGCACGAAATTTCAAGTACAGGGTGGCTGATATGTATTGCAACCAACTTCAGGTTGCTATCATTTCTAAACCGCTAGTCTGATAGCTGACAGATTTATTTCAGTGACAGTTCATTTTATTGTTTACAAGCTTACAAAAGCATTTTGATCTATTGCATTCAGAAAAAAGTTGTTCGTGATGGAATTCAAGCGTGATAGTGTGATTGCTTTATATTTGGGTGGAAAAACACAAGTGGCTATCGTTAGAGCCCTCCAGGATTTAAATGTGAATAAATCTTTTGTTTCTGAAGTTCCAAAAAGTGCAAGAGCTCACCAATGCACAAAAAAAGTTAGACTGGAAAGAGCAAAGGAGTTGCTTCGCTTGCACGAAAGTGGCCAGTTACCGAATTTGGTTTTCTCCGATGAGATGCCATTCCAAATTGAGCAGTTTGTGAACAAACAAAATGATCGGGTTTACTTGCCAAAGAGGTCAGCTGAAAATGTACACCTTCGATTGGCCACCAGAACTCAAGCGCCGCCGATGGTAATGGTGTGGGCCGCCGTAACGGCCGATGGTCGCTCCCCGCTCGTATTCATCGACCATGGGGTCAAAATAAATGCCGAATATTATAGGGAAAATGTCCTAAAGACATTTCGGCCGCAGACCATGGGCATTCCAACAGGACTCAGCACCATCGCACTCAGCACGCGTCAACCAAGAATGGCTTAAAAAGGAGGTTCCTCGCTTCATTTCTACCGCACAATGGCCACCAAGATCTCTGGATCTCAATCCGTTGGACTTTTGCGCCTGGGGCATTTTAGAGAGTAAGGTTCGCACTAAAAAATACCAAAGTATCGCTCATCTCAAGACGGCGCTTCGCCGGGAATGGGCCAAAATACCGCAGAGCCACTTTCGTGCAGCGTGTGATGGCTTTGTCGGCCGTTTGAAGGCCATAATTCGTGCCAAAGGTGGCCAATTCGAACAAATCTAAACTGTTTCTAAAATTTTATGTTATTTCCGATTACATATAAGCCACCCTGTATATGTATGCACTGGTATTAAAGTTAAAAGCCGTTAACTTTTGGTAAAAAAAGGTCCATTTGTGTGGGCAGTACCAAAAGGGGCGGACCAATAACGCCCATTTTTATCCGGACTCTAGGTACTATTAAACCATTACACTGTACAAAATTTCAAGTCTTTGTATGCACTGGTAATAAAGTTATAAACTATTAACATTTGGTTAAAAATTGTCCATTTGTGTGGGAAGTACCAAAAGGGGCGTGACAACTTTTCCTATTTTTCTCGAGGTAATAGTGACTAATAAACTAATATTATGTGTAGAATTTCAGAGGATTCAAATAAGTAGTATAGAAGTTATTAACTAATCAATATTTCACTAAATGTTAACCCTTTGTGGGGGAGGTACTAGAAGGAGTGGAATATGGCCCATCTTCGAACTTAGCCGGAGATAGAAGAAAATATTACCACATACCAAATTTGAAGTTATAACTTTATTACCAGTGCATACAAAGACCTGTATTTTGAATTTTTTACAGTGTAATGGTTTAATAGAACCTACAATACAGTGAAAAATGGGCATTATTGCGACGCTCCTCTTGGTACCTCCCACACAAATGGACCATTTTGTACCAAAAGTTACCAGCTTATAACATTAATACCAGTGCATACAAATAGATGAAATTTTGTACAGTATAATGCTTTTATAGTACCTAGAGTCCAGAGAAAAGTGACTGTTATTGGGACACCCCTTTTGGTACCTCTCACACAAATGGACCA
Organism: Eudasyphora cyanicolor; assembly: GCA_963930755.1. Taxonomy (NCBI): domain Eukaryota; kingdom Metazoa; phylum Arthropoda; class Insecta; order Diptera; family Muscidae; genus Eudasyphora; species Eudasyphora cyanicolor. The sequence continues at coordinate 241,609,350 of OZ005735.1, forward strand.
TTTTGTACCAAAAGTAAACAGCTTTTAATTTTCATACCAGTAAATACTTTAAAGTTATTTAATGCAATTCAAAATTGATAATAATTTAAATAAAACAAAAAAATAAATAAATTTACTAATATTTTTTGAGATTCAAGGTGAGGTGATTGATTAGTCGGTTTACCCGACTGAACTTTCTTACTTTTTATACCCTACACCACACTGTGGTACAGGGTATTATAAGTTTGTTTCACGGCAGATGTTTGTAACACCTTAAAATAACACAGCTAGACCCACCTTAAAGTATACCGATCGACTCAGAATCACTAGCTGAGTCGATTTAACGATGTCCGTCCGTCCGTCCGTCTGTCCATGTAAAGTTGTTCGTCGACTACAGGTCGCAATTTCACTCCGATCGTTCTGAAATTTTGCAGTTTAGAGTATTTTGCGGCTGTTCAGATCGCTATTGAATTTGGTTGAAATCGGTTCATATTTAGATATAGCTCCCATATATATCTTTCGTCCGATTTGGCCCTTTAGTCCTATAGAAGCTGTATTTTACATCCGATCGTTTTGAAATTTAGAATGGTAGAGTTTCTTGATCCATGAACCAACATTGCTGAATTTGAAGAAAATCGGTTAAGATTTAGCTATAGCTCCCATATATATGTTTCGTCCGATTTGGCCCTTTAGTCCTATAGAAGCTTTTTAGAAGCTGTATTTTAAATCCGATCGTTTTGAAATTAAGAATGGTAGAGTTTCTTGATCCATGAACCAACATTGCCGAATTTGAAGAAAATCGGTTCAGATTTAGATATAGCTCCCATATAAATCTTTCGTCCGATTTGGTCCTTTAGTCCTATAGAAGCTGTATTTTACATCCGATCGTTTTGAAATTTAGAATGGTAGAGTTTCTTGATCCATGAACCAACATTGCCGAATTTGAAGAAAATCGGTTCCGATTTAGATATAGCTCCCATATATATCTTTCGTCCGATTTGGTCCTTTAGTCCTATAGAAGCTGTATTTTACATCCGATCGTTTTGAAATTTAGAATGGTGGAGTTTCTTGATCCATGAACCAACATTGCCAAATTTGAAGAAAATCGGTTAAGATTTAGCTATAGCTCCCATATATATGTTTCGTCCGATTTGGCCCTTTAGTCCTATAGAAGCTGTATTTTACATCCGATCGTTTTGAAATTTAGAATGGTAGAGTTTCTTCATCCATGAACCAACATTGCCGAGTTTGAAGAAAATCGGTTAAGATTTAGCTATAGCTCCCATATATATGTTTCGTCCGATTTGGCCCTTTAGTCCTGTAGAAGCTGTATTTTACATACAATCGTGTTGAAATTTAGAATGGTAGAGTTTCTTGATCCATGAACCAACACTACCGAATTTGAAGAAAATCGGTTAAGATTTAGCTATAGCTCCCATATATATGTTTCATCCGATTTGGCTCTTTAGATCCAATCGTTTTTATACCCTACACCACACTGTGGTACAGGGTATTATTTAAGTATAAAATGTCCCAAAGTAAATTTATGTAAACAATTTATACATGAATTACAAAATTTATATATCAGATTTATTCAATATTACGAGAGTGGTGTAGGGTATTATATAGTCGGCACCGCCCGACTTTAGCCTTTCCTTACTGGTTTAATGAATAATTTTGATTACAGCTTCAAAAATTCAACAAAATTTTAAGTGACTGCTCACACTTCGTAATTGAATGCAGTTGTTTGTTTTTTTTTCTGTGCAGTTTAACATAATTTCAGTTAGTCAGTTATATAAGAAAAAAAGGTTTCTTCCAGAAATCTACTGAAAAAAGTTATATACCAAACCCCGACCTATTATAAACAACAATATTTTTTTTGTTGCTAGAGAAAGTGATCGTTTTTATTTTGCTGATAATCTGATAATCGTTTAAGTGCTTCATATTTTTTTTTTGCCATTCCAACTATTAAATTTAACCGATTGTTTTTGTTTAAAAAACATGATTTTTATTTCTCTTTTTCACGATCAAGATTATAAGCTTTTGTTAAGATTTATAACACCTTCAATGATTAAAAATTTGTATATCCGATGAGTAGAAAAGACACAACTCCGCGCTCCTAAATTCATTCAACAAAAATCAACGACATACGCGACGAGAGTTTTTGTGTTCAAGGGGTGTGAGCGCGCGCATGCGTGCGAGCTGCGTTCATTCGTGTTTCGGATCAATTTTCGGCAAAACACAAAACGTTTTGGTGTCAACATTATAAAGCAACAAAAACAACCAAAATTGGATAACTAACTATGTATATGAAAGACAATTGTGTTAGGTCTAAGACGAAATAAATTATATTTTCTATCGATTTGTGGAAAAGAGATGACAATAAAATGTCTCTTGGGGCTTTTTTTCAAAAGATTTAAAAGTGTCACCAAATATTTTTTGATGTATGTTTTATTTTTCTTTTCGAAGATTGCCGATTCTTCAGCAACAACAACGAGCAAATATAGTCCGTTTCGTCCGCCTGTCTTGCTATTAATGCAAATCTTTTATATATATATGTATATATAAACATCGGTCGATCGTTTTATTCGAATTATTTATGCAGAAAATAAAAGAAATTCAGAAGATAAGTTCGACGAAATAATTCGTAAACCGATATCGGTGACTGGTACCAATTAAGCAGAGTTTTTAGAGACATCGCCGTCGTCTGTCTATAGACGTTGTTGTTGCCATTTCCACCGTAGCCGCTAACGTTGGAGACATCGTCTTTATCTAGAGACTTTGTTGTTGTCTCTCGCTTGTGTGTATTGATTTCAAAATAAACATAATCGAATCGAATCGAAACGAAACGAAAACAACAACAAATAAATCGCAAATTGTTATTTTAAATTTTATACAAAAGATCCACAACACAAGACAGTAACAAAAATCCACAGCACAGATTCTGTTTCTATAGCATTCCCCAGTTTTGAAGAAGAACCAAAGAGGATTACCAGCTAGATGATGATGATGATGATGTAGAAGAAGCAGAATTAAAAACTTGATTCGAAATTGGCATAAACAATTTCAAGCATTCACCCAAATGAGTTGACAAAAACAAAAAAGAAGAGTGGAGATGTAGCTGCCGTTTGAGCTAGCTTCTCTCGTCGTGGTAGGTCGGTGGCTGGTGCCATTCTTCTAGTCTAGAATTGATATTCAAACGTCATCGTTCCCAGAGCACGACACTCGGTACAGTGGTGTTCAGGTATTTTTATTAGATTCAAAATTATTTTTTCCATTCTCCCCAAGACTTTATTTATTTAGAAAGGCCCTGCAGATGTTGTTTTAGATTTTTCGGTACATAGAACAGACTATTTTATGAATAAATATACGACTTTCTAAACTGCAGTGCCATCTATCGGGTCAAATTTATATTATATTGTGGGCCTGTTTCTGTAAATTATTTTCGTTCGTCTACGGCGAACGATCAAAACTATAAGTCACAGCAGGTTATAATTCGTTGTGTCTATAGAAAAGCACGTAGAAAGCTCGTACCTAAAATATTTCTAACCTGCGTTTTATAGAATTCAAGTAATATAGCGTGAACCATTTCGAGGTTCCCTACCTTTTTAAAGAAAAAAACACAGAAAATTCAAATTGAATGGGAAATGTTTATTATCATTTGAAAGAACATTCTTTGGCATTTATTTTCTGAAGATTATGTCTATCAAATGTTGGCCGCGGCTACGTCTCAGATGGTCCATCCGTTGAGTCCACTGGTGGTTTCGACTGGTAACTGGGGAATGACACGCGTGATGTTTTCTCCAAGGCCTGAATCGAAGCGGGTTTGTCCGCATAAACTTTAGACTTTACCTATCCCCACAGGAAAAAGTCTAACGGTGTGATATCACACGATCTTGGTGGCCAATCGACCGGCCCAAAACGTGAAATTATCTGCTCACCGAAGTGTTCTCTCAATAAATCCATTGATTGATGCGATGTGTGGGAAGTGGCGCCGTCTTGTTGAAATCAAATGTCTTGTTGAAATCAAATGTCACGAGCTTCAATATCAGGCATCAAATAGTCGGTTGTCATGGCACGATAACGGTCGCCATTGATGAAGAAATATGGACCGATGATTCCACCGGCCCACAAACCACACCAAACCATTGTTTTTCTGGATGAAGCGGCAACTCTTGAATCTCTTCAGGTTGCACTTTTGTCCCAAATGCGGCAATTTTGCTTGCTTACATACCCATTGAGCCAGAAATGGGCCTCATCGCTGAACAAAATTTGGCTCGAAAACGTCGGATCTTCTTGGAACTTTTCAAGAGCCCATATAGCGAAGCGATGTCGCTTGGGAAGGTCGGGCCGCTTCAGTTCATGCACAAGCTGTATTTTGTATGCTTTCAGTTTAAGATCTCGACGTAAAATGCCCCAAGTCGTTCCATACGTCAGTCAGAGTTGCTGCGAACGGCGCCGAATCGACTCTCCACGGTCTTCGTGTACACTCTCAGATACGGCCGCTACATTTTCTTCACTGCGTGCTGGACGTGGTCTATTCGGTCGAATATTATCCAATAATGAATGCTGGGTCCCAAGATGGGTGATAGTGTTGCGAATAGTACGCTCAGTAGGCCGATTATGTTGACCATAAGTTGAGCGAAGTGCACAAAACACATTCCTCACAGAACGTGAATTTTGTAATAAAGTTGAACGATTTGTAAACGTTGTTCAGGCGTAAGACTTTCCATGATAAAATGCCAAACAATACTTAACAAAAATAACATGACATTATGACACGAGATTTGTTAAAAAAAGGCTATTTAAAAAAGTATCTCTACTTGCATCACCCGTTAGATGGAGTGGACCAATATGACCCATCATAGTACTTAGTCTGTAATAGAAAAAATAGTATCACATACCAAATTTAAAGTCAATCTGTTATTCCTTTCGAGAGTAATCGTGCGCACCAGCCAGCAGACAGACAGACGGACACAGAGACGGACACGACAGGCAAAAAGACGGACTTTGCTCAAATGACTTCAAATATCCGAAAACGTATATTGGCAACAACTAATACACTAATACTATATGTGAAATTTCAATACGGATTTTATAGTATCTTGAACATGTTGGCTTAAACTTGATTTTGAGAATTTTTTTTTGAGAATATGTAATTTTTCCAACGGCTATATCTAGTTAACCGATAGGAATTCTCTTTTACAACCCTCAAATAATTGTGGGTATAAACTAGGAGAAAAAAATATGTAAAAAAAATGAGTTGGAAAAACATTATCGAGTGCTTCAAAATGGCACAATTGTCGAGAAATTTTCAATTTGTCTCAACAAATCTGATTCTGCTTTTAATTTATCATAAATCGGAAACGGTGGGTGTGTGGTTATAAGGTTTTTTACAACAAACTGGTACTCTACAAGGGATTAGATAACCCAACCGTTCATCTACTAAAGAGTAGATAAACCAATTGGTCGTCTTTTAAGGAGTAGATAACCCAACTGGGCCTCTACTAAGGAGTAGATAACCCAACTGGTCGTCTAATAATGAGTAGATAAAGAGTAGATAACCAAACTGGTCGTCAAATAAGGATTAGATAACCCAACTGGCCGTCAAATAAAGAGTAGATAACCCAGCTGGTCGTCAACTAAAGAGTAGATAACCCAACCGGTCCTCTACTAAGAGGCGAATGCCCTACTGGTCGTCAACTAACGAGTAGATAACCCAAATTTTCTTATACTAAGGAGTAGATAAACCAAATGGTCGTCTAGTAAGGAGTATAAAACCCATCTGGTCGTCAACTAAGGAGTAGATAGTCTAATAAGAAATATATAACCCAACCGTTCGTCTACTAAGGAGTAGATAATCCAAATGGTCGTCTACTAAAGAGTAGATAACACTGGTTGTCAACTAAAGAGTAGATAACCTATCCGGTCCTCTATTAGGTACGTATGAGTATTAATTCATGTTATTTATACGACATGGTGGATCTACAGATCACGTTGTTGCACGAATGGCATAATATTGTTTTGACTGGAATTTGCCTAAATTTAATACCAGTGCATACAAATAATTGAAATTTTGTACACTGTAATGCTTTTATAGTACCTGGAGTCCAGAGAAAATGGGCCTTATTGGCACGCCCCTTTTGAGACCTCCCACATCAATGGACCTTTTTATACCCTCACTTTAGTGTGACGAGGGTATATATCATTTGCTACGGAAAAAAGTGTAACACGTCGAAGGAGTGACCTAAGACCCCAAGTATGTTCGGAGGAAATCCGTTTTGGGTCATTTTAAGTCGAATGAGCAATGTCCGTCCGTCTGTCTGTCTGTCTGTCTGTCTGTCTGCTGGCTGGTGCGCACGATAACTCTCGAAAGGAGTAACCGATTGACCTCAAATTTGGTATGTGGTAATATTTTTTTCTATCTCCGGCTAAGTTCGAAGATGGGCCATATCGGTCCACTCCTTCTAGTACCTCCCCCACAAAGGGTTAAAATGTTGTGAAATATTGATTCTTTAATAACTGCTATACTACTTATTCGAATCTTTTGAAATTCCACACATAGTATTAGCTTATTAGTCGTTATCAACTCGAGAAAAATGGGCGAAGTCGCCACGTCCCTTTTGGTACCTCCCACACAAATGCACCATTTTGCACCAAAAGTTAACAGCTTATAACATTAATAACAGTGTATAAAAATACTTGAAATTTTGTACAGTGTAATGTTTTTATAGTGTCTATAGCCCTGTGAAAAATGGGCGTTATTGCCACGCCCCTTTTTGTACCTCCCACACAAAATTCCCAAATCATACCACAATTTAATGTCTCATAACGTTTATACCAGTGCACATAAATGCTTATAAGTCGGCACAGTGCAATGAATTTAAAGTATCTAATGTTCAGCAAAAAAAAAGGTGTATTTGATAAACCCCTTCTGGTACCTCCCACACAAATTGACAGAATAATTCGAGTAATATTCAATATTACATTACTCACAAAGTGAGGGTATACCTTAGTCGGTTTACCCGACTGAAACTTTCTTACTTGTTGTAGCAAAAGTACATACTTTAAAGTTATTGAATGCAATTTAAATTGATAATACATAATTTAAATAAAAAAAAAATAAATATATTTACTAATACTTTTTTGAGACTCAAGGTGAGGGGATTCTTTAGTCGGTTTACCCGACTGAACTTTCTTACTTGTTTTTCTTAACGACGCTAAATAAAAATTTCCACAATTTGTTGATTTTTGAAATATGATAAGGTTTGATTACAATTTTTATGGCTAAGGGGGTGAGAACGGGGACTACTGTTTTGAGAAAAATATTTCTCAAAGGTTTCCCTTTACTTCGTTCATTGGACTGGATCGTGCATTACGAAGTCCCCAACTTCAAAATCACGACTGAGATAAATAGCCTCTCCGATTGTAAATTCATCACATTTCTTTAGATAATCCTTAACTATTTTTTCTCTTTTAAACCACTGTGTATCCGCTTAAAACGAAATCTCTTGCCTGGATTGACATGTGTGCGTGTGTATTTCCTTTTCCTCTCTGTGTAGATCTTGATCGATTTTTGTGTTATTATTCTATGCATTGGAATTGAATTCATTTGATGCCATTAAAATGATAAAGTACTTTATTACTCGAAATGTACAAATTTTTAAGTTGTTCAACAACTTCCATGGAACAACACTGATAATAAATTATCAAACGAGAAAGAGAAGAGCAACGACAACAACGAATCAATATTCTAAAAAATTCGCATACAATCATTGCCGCCACCTCAACGAAATATTACAATTTAAATGCGATTTTATTTATAATTCCGTATCTCCTCTTGTCATTCGAAAATTAAAACTAGTTCCATTCTGAGTGTGTGTGTTTTCTGGGGCTTCTCGGTAGCTTCTGGTGCCATTTTGTGGTTGGCCAAAGGTTTATCAGACGGACGCCTCCGTTTGGCAGCAGGCCAAGAAAAAATCACCATTCTACTTCTTTAGATAATTATCATATATTGGATTTTATAAGAAACATAGATTTTGGATTTTTTTTTTTATGGTTAACTGAGGATTTTCCTCGAGTGTCATATCTCTGGCAATGCTTTTGTAGTTGCTGGTCTTGTTGTCTTGACCACTAACTAATGTTTGCAAATTTGTCTTTGCCTCTTTACATTTATAATTGGCTTTAAATTGAAATTGAAACTCGTTTTTACCTTGATTTACTTCCAAATGATATCTTTATAAATATTTATGCTGCTGCCGCGTGTCGAAATTTTTTTCGGAAATATTGGCTAGACCCCACCTCCTTTTTGCCTTCTGTTGATTGATTGATTCTATTGTATTTTTTGGGGAATGGGATCTAGAAATGACACCTGTGTTTTTCATATTTGGCAGTTTGTTGGGGGAATTATGAGAAGCTTAGTCATTAAGTCGAAAAGTGGAAAAGGACAATGGTTGCTAATAAGCGCGGAAATTTCCAATTTAAAATCTCATTGGGAGTGAGGAAACGATATAATTTACATTACTTTTGACTTAACTTAAATTGTTATTTACAACATCATTTGGTTCTCACGAAGATTCGTTCTTACAACAATAAAATTAATTTTTGTAAAACTACCGAATTAACGTAAATTGCCAACATCGAACAATAATCAATTTCTCCTTTGTAATTCTACAACAAAATCGTTGATAATTTCAGCTGTCGAAATAAATATCTTTGTATTGTTTAACTTTTTGAGCAGCACATAAAATTTCCCCAAAAATTCAATATTTCTTGAAATATTGGGGTCTCAAAGAAAATATAAATTTTCTAGATATCAGTAAGGGGGTTAATTAATATTTTTTTAATTTTTAAAATTGTTGGATGTTTTGGAAAGTAAATTGTTCCAAACAATTTGCTGAAAATCAATATTTGGAATTTGAAACGAGTCTATACATCAAAAGAAGACGTTTGGTGTTATTTTTATACCAAATAAGCAAAAAACACTGTCAATACAGAGGATGTAATATTTCCTCAAAAATGCGAAGAGAAATTTCTTAAAATTGTAATAATATTTCCAAAAATATTAATTATTAATAAGTTCCAATTGTGGACTGTTTTGCATGTAGACTTTTCCGCATGTGGTCTTTCCGCATGTTGACTGTTCTGCATGTGGAATGTTCTACATGTGGACTTTTCCGCTTGTGGTCTGTTCTGCCTGTGGACTGTTCAGCCTGTGGACTGTTCTACATGTGGACTGTTCTACATGTGGACTGTTCTACATGTGGACTGTTCGACATGTGGACTGTTCTACATGTGGACTTTTCTACATGTGGACTGTTCTACATGTGGACTGTTCTACATGTGGACTTTTCCGCATGTGGACTGTTCTGCATGTGGAATGTTCTACGTATGGACTGTTCTACATGTGGACTATTCTGCATGTGGAAAGTTCTACATGTGGACTTTTCTACATTTGAACTGTTCTACATGTGGACTGTTCTACATGTGGACGGTTCTGCCTGTGGACTATTCCGCATGTCGACTGCTCTACATGTGGACTTTTCCGCATGTTGAACATGCGTGGATTGTATGGACGGCGCCGTGCCGCGCTCCTTTGACCAATCAGAAAATGCCCTTCACTATGTCTTTTCTTGGGCCGATATACAAAAATTGTGAAAATCGAACGATCCGTTCTCTTATTATGAGGTTGACCTTGCCACGCCTCCTGCACCAGTCATAAATCTCTCTCCATGTTGTCCATCCTTGCACGCAAAGAAAAAATTCGTTTCTGCGAAACGAAATATTAGACAACTACAATTCTCGTTTGCCGGAACTGAAATTTCGTTTGTTGTGACAGAAACTTATATCACGTAACCGAAATTTTAGTCGTCGTAAACGAGAATTGTAGTTGTCTAATATTTTGTTTCGCAGAAACCCGTACGAATTGTTCAGGCCCAAATTCATGAAAATATAATGATCTGCTTTCGAGTTATGATGTTGTGTGTGGTCAGTTCCATGACCTTTTGACCAATCCTAAATATTCTTCCATAGTGTCGTACCTGTGCCAATACACGCAAAGAAAAAATTCGTTTCTGCGAAACGAAATATTAGACAACTGCAATTCTCGTTTGCCGGAACTGAAATTTCGTTTGTTGTGACAGAGACATATTCTGACCAAAAGAAATTTCAGTCGTTGTAAACGAGAATTGTAGTTGTCTAATATTTCGTTTCGCAGAAACGAATTTTTTCTTTGCGTGTACGAAACCGCTAAGCACCAAATTGAGAAAATCAAACGATCCGTTCTAGAGCTATAAGACGCCCCTTTGACCAATGCTTAATTTACCTCTAGGTAAATTAAGCATTGGTTTTCCTTAGGTCGATACGAATACACTAAGCCCGAAATATTGAAAATCGAACGATTCGTTCTCGTGCTATAAAGTTTTGCTGGCAGTTCCGCGTCCTTTGACCAACCATAAATGTCCTCACATGGTGTCATTTCTGGAGACAAGTCCAAAATCATCAAAATCTAACGATGCATTTTCGAGCTATGGGAGCCATTAAGCCCAAAATTGTGAAAATCAAACAATCCGTTCTCAAGCTATAATGCTGTGCTGGCTGTGTCGCGCCCCCTTGACAAATTCTGTCACTGAAGTACCATGCGCCCAGAACATTCAGCAAGAATATTTCCAAAATTGTAAATTAAAAAAATAGCAAATTTACAAAATTTCAAATTGCCTAATTTACAAAATGCGAAATCCAAATTTTGCTGAATTTTCCAACTGAAATACCAGGCGCCCAGAACTTTCACCAAGCAAATTTCCAAATTTACAAATCTTCAAAATCATAAAATTGCTTGCAAACAAATTTCCAAAATTGCAAATTTACAAAAGGCGAAATCCAAATTTGCTTAATTATTCGACTGAAATGCCAGGCGTCCAGAACTTTAAGCAAGCAAATTTCCAAAAGTGCAAATTTACAAATCGTCGGCTTAATGCTATTTTGGTCCATACGCCATTTTTGTGTTTTTTGAGTTAGGAGTTGATAATATGGGTTCCAAGCCTGCTCTTTCAGAATCTGCAATCATTTTTTCCCTATCTCGCCTAGTTTTCGAGATATTGGTAGGGTAAATTTGTTTTACTCTGAATAACGGGGAATAATTTCGATATTTTTGTTCTATGTCTCAATTTTTCTATCGCCCTATATTTTTCACTCAGTATTTTACGTTCTTTCGATCACAATATGTAAATTAGTGTCCTTCCATACCAACCCTTTTTGTGGTCCATGTAATACAAATACGAAAAAATATTAAAATAAAAGTGGATATGGACCAAAATGCCAAGTACAAAAATTTTTATAACTTGCTTATTTTTGGATGTAATTGCATAGAAATGCATGAGAATCATACAAACACTGTTGGGAACCCTATGAAATAAAAAGTGTGTAACTCTTCAGTCCCGTTTTTAATCAAACAATAAATTGCGTTTTTCTCCGATCATACAAAATGGCGTATGGAACAAAATAGCATTGAGCCGACGAAATGGCAAAATTCAAATTTTGTTAAATTTTCCGACTGAAATACGCCCAGAAGTTTCAGCAAGCAAATTTTCAAAATTGCAAAATCTGGGGTAGATGATCATTTTAATCATCTAATCTGTGGCAGATGACCAGTTGTTTACAGTTAAGTGGTTTCTTAGAAACAACATTGCTGTAAACAACTTATTACAACAGGTTTTCTTTTATTTCTATTTTCTTGTCCATACCTGTACATTTGATATGCGAAACGCACATTTATAAATCGAAAACACTACTACCTGATTTTTAACTAATTTTTCGAAGACAGTCGAAAAAAAAACCTAAGTTAAAGATAGTTCCACAAGTCTTCAATTTAGCATAACTTTAGGATGATCGAAGAAGTAAAATCAAATTAAGAAACAGCAAAACAAAAAACAAATGTGTAAGCAAAATTTATAATGACCGTTAACAAAATTGAAATTAAACCTATAATTAAATTAACAAATTAAGCATTTTTCAAACTAATCACATTTATCTATGATTCTGTCGATCTCACCATCTGTCATCTGTCAAAAGACACCAAATCGATTCAAATGAAACTGACTCAATCATTTAAGTTGGGGGAGTGGTGGGGGGGGGGGGGGGGGGTTTATTGGAACAATCAACAAATTGTGGTGGTGGTTGAGGTTAATGAATTTTAACCCGAACAATAGTAATGATCACACTCACCGAATCAGTGCAGAAAAAATCAATTTGCATATGAAACGCAAACAAAAGCGTAATTGATTAAGAATACATCGCCCAAAAAAACGAAAATACAATAAACAACTTCAGACACACTTAATTACCTGGCAAAACACTTTAAAAATATTAATAGTTGTTGCCTGTCTGTCGCATCGATTGTTTATCTATTTTTTTTTTAAATATCTACATATATGCGAGAAAAGATTAATATAATTTATGGATCCTCGCTCGCTACGCTTTCAACACGGCGACCACGTCGACAGACAGGCACCACAACCGAAACAAATTTTGTTGATGAACTCGCGAATGCTCTTCGCATAGCTAGTTGACAAATTTTGCAAAAACGAATTAACAACAAAACATAAAGATCAGAAATGAATTGAAGACATATTTCTCAAGGCAATCGACTTTAATAATAGCTGTGGCTGTCAGTAGAATTATTCAATATTATCTCAATTAATAATTGCGCTTTTGAAAAGAATGAAATATTAATAGAAGATAACATATTTTTTTAAAGAAATAATTATTTATTTATTGAAAACATGCCGAAATCGAATGGAATATCCCACATATTTAGACCTCAATGGCCTAAAGTTCTTCGTTTATTTGTGAACTTTAATCAACTTTTAGATTCTTAAATGGCATATAATTAACAAACAGAAAAGAGCTGTTCGAAACTGGGTTAATTTAATAGAGATTGATTTGCCACTTCGAAGAATTTATGTAAATATCGGATAATAAAATGTCAAATTAAGTTAATGTTTTTATATGGCTGGCGCCAGAATATTTTTAAATTGTGTGTAAAATGATGTTGTAACTTGAAAATCTCAATGGAGGAAACAAATGGAATCATTTCCTCCTTTCAGAGAACTATAATATGGCGTTAAGTACACAATGTGGAATAATAATCCTGGAGACGATTGTTACACATGTTATGGACATCATGTTTTCCTTTCTACCAAATCAAAACGCTGCAAATAGTTTTAAATACTGTTATGACCTGTTTCAATATTATACAATGTTTTGTGTTGTTTATCAAGAAATACCATAGAATATATTAATTCGAAGATATTTATAACTCAAGGAAGAGAAAATATATCCATTGTTTAAAAAAAATATACATAGAATGATTTAAAATAGTTTCATGATATTTGAAGAAATTTTGTATAATGTTCGTCTGTCTGTCTGGCTGGTGCGCACGATAACTCTCGGAATAGATGACCATGGGTTCAAGTTTTTCATGTGGTAGCCAAACATGGTTCAAATTCGTAGATGGATAATATATGTACGAGAATGTATATTGGTCCATTTGCTGAAATGTTGATTGTCGTTTCATACTTTGGTCTAACTCGATATGGCATGGACAAGAGTATTGTTCAGCTCTAGATCATTTTGCAGCTATATTGTTATAAAATGGGGTTTTACAAAAAAAATATATATAGTAATATAAAGGGTCCGCCAAATACCTTTTTTCGCACACATTCTGCAACATTACCATGATTTTCAAAGTAATGTCGCAATATTCGCAATATACACATATTCGTTCATCGGAAGGATAAAACTAATTATCTGTCAAATCAGACATGAGCTAAGTGTTACCATTCACGAAATAAGCACTAGTTGAAAAAAAACGTTAGATGGCGGACCCTTTACAATTACAGCAATGGCATTATTATCGAGATTTCACAAAGACCGAAGTATGTAGATCATCACTACGAGCCCTAACCGCCAAAAAAAACTTAACCGACAAAATTATCGATTTTCGTTTTTTGATGAAAATCGATGAGGAAGCATAATTCCCATCACCGATAAAAATTTCGTAGCTGACAAATGTACCGTTACGAAGAAAAAGACAAAACAAAAATAACTCAAGCGACATTTACATTTTGTTTACAAATTTCCTGACCGCGTAGTGTCGTTTACGTTAAATTTTCATTCTGAATTTTATTTGAACGGCGTTAAAAAAGTTAGCATTTTTGAGTCGATTGTTTGATAATATTTATTATAATGGCATCTGGTGGAAGAAAGGTAACTATAACCAAAAGGAGAAGAGATCCATAGTGTATTATACCGATCGACTTGGAATTACTTCCTGAGTCGAATTAACCATTTCCGTCTCTAGATGTATCGTTGTAATCAAAGTTGTGGTCGTATTTGTGGTCCGATCGTGATAAATTTAGCAGAATGCTCATTATAGGCCCCATATATTTTTACCTCCGATTTGGCATCTATGCGCTATATAAATCAAAATTTACATCGGATCATTACGAAATTTGGCATAAAGGAGTTAATTGGTTCAGGAATGAACACTTTCAAATTTGAAAAAAATCGGTTCATATTTATATATAGCCCCCGTATATACTTTCCTTCCGATTTGGTATCAACGTGCCAGAGAAGCTTTATTTTACATCCGCTCATTTTATATATTTGGCAGGTAGGAGTTTCTTGACACAGAAAGAATGATATCTTAATTTGATAAAAATCTGTTGAGATTTATATTGCCCCCATATATGTTTTCATTTCAAGTTGGTATCAAAGTGCTGTAGAAGGTTTATATAATATTTATGAAATTTGGCAGTGTACTTTAACAAGTAAGAAAGTTTCAGTCGGGTAAACCGACTATGGTATACCCTCACTTTGTGAGTAATGTAATATGGAATATTAAACGAATTATTCTGTCAATTTGTATGGAAGGTACCAGAATGTTTTTAACAAATACACCTATTTTTCTCTGAATAGTAGATTCTTTAAATATATTGCACTGCGCCGAATTATAAGCGTTTTTTGCACTGGTATATTAACGTTATGAGATATTAAATTTGGTATGATTTGGCCATTTTGTGTGGGAGGTACAAAAAGGGGCTTGGTGATAACGGCCATTTTTTACAGGGCTATAGGGACTTCAAAAGCGTTACACTGTGTAAAATGTTGTTGCATTTTCGTGCATTGGTACTTATGCTGTGAGCTCTTAACTTTTTGTGCAAAATGGTACCTTTGTGTGGGAGGTACAAAAAGGGGCGTGGCAATAGCGCCCATTTTTCACAGTGCAAAAGACACTATAAAAGCATTACACTGTACAAAATTTCAAGTGCTTTTATACACTGGTATTATTGTTATAAGCTGTTATCTTTTGGTGCAAAATGGTACCTTTGTGTAAGAGGTACCAAAAGGGACGTGAATATGACACCCATTTTTCACTGGACTGTAGGCACTATGAAAGCATTACACTGTACAAAATTTCAAGTATTTTTATGCATTAATGTTATAAGCTGTTAACTTTTGGTGCAAAATGGTGCATTTGTGTGGGAGGTACCAAAAGGGGCGTAGCAACATGGCCCATTTTTCTCGAGTTGATAGCTACTAATAAGCTAATGCTATGTGTGGAATTTCAGAAGATTCGAATAAGTAGTATAGCAGTTATTAAAGATTCAATATTTCACAACATTTTAACACTTTGTGGGGGAGGTACTAGAAGGAGTGGACCAATATGGCCCATCTTCGAACTTAGCCGGAGATAGAAAAAGATATTACCACGTACCAAATTTGAAGTCAATCGGTTACTCCTTTCGAGAGTTATCGTGCGCACCAGCCAGCAGACAGACAGACACACAGACAGATAGACAGATAGACAGACAGATAGACAAACAGACAGACGGACGGACATTGCTCATTCGACTTAAAATGACCCAAAACGAATATCCGCCGAACATACTTAGGGTCTTAGATCACTCCTTCGATGTGTTACACTTTTTTTCGTAGCAAATGATATATACCCTCGTCACACTAAAGTGAGGGTATAAATATCGACCACAAATATAAAATGTATCTCTCATGTTGTGAATTTGATTCGTTTTGTACTTATTCTGCTACGAAAATGGTTTAGGGTATCATATAGTCGACCACGCCTAACTTTAGCCTTTCCTTACTGGTTATACCCTCACTTTAGTGTGACGAGGGTATATATCATTTGCTACGGAAAAAAGTGTAACACATCGAAGGAGTGATCTAAGACCCTAAGTATGTTCGGAGGAAATCCGTTTTGGGTCATTTTAAGTCGAATGAGCAATGTCCGTCCGTCTGTCTGTCTGTCTGTCTGTCTGTCTGTCTGTCTGTCTGTGTGTCTGCTGGCTGGTGCGCACGATAACTCTCGAAAGGAGTAACCGATTGACTTCAAATTTGGTATGTGGTAATATTTTGATCTATCTCCGGATGAGTTCGAAGATGGGCCATATTGGTCTACTCCTTCTGGTACCTCCCACACAAAGGGTTAAGATTTAGTGAAATATTGATTCTTTAATAACTTCTATACTACTTATTCGAATCTTTTGAAATTCTGCACATAATATTAGTATATTAGTCGCTATTAACTCGAGAAAAATGGGTGAAGTTGGCATGCCCCTTTTGGTACCTCCCACACAAATGGACCATTTTGCATCAAAATTTAACTGCTTATAACTTTAATACAAGTGCATAAAAATGCTTGAAATTTTCTACAGTATAATGTTTTTGTAGCGCCTATAGTCCGGTAAAAAATGGGCATTACTGTACAGCCCCTTTTGGTACCTCCCACACAAACGGACCGTTTCGTACCAAAAGTAAACGGCTTGTAACTTTAATACCAGTGCATACAAATACTTGAAATTTTGTACAGTGTAATGCTGTTATAGTGCCTATAGTCCTGTAAAAAGTGGGCGTTATCACCCCGCCCCTTTTTGTACCTCCCACACAAAATCACCAAATCATACCAAAATTACATAGCTCGCATCTTTAATATACCAGAGCACATAAACGCTTATAGTTCAGCACAATGCAATGTATTTAAGAATGTACCG
Source organism: Eudasyphora cyanicolor (assembly GCA_963930755.1). NCBI lineage: Eukaryota > Metazoa > Arthropoda > Insecta > Diptera > Muscidae > Eudasyphora > Eudasyphora cyanicolor. The sequence continues at coordinate 241,626,398 of OZ005735.1, forward strand.
TTTGCCGAAAAATATGTGTATTTGGAAAACCCCTTCTGGTACCTCCCACACAAATTGACAGATTTATTGGTGTAATGTTATATATTACATTACTCACAAAGTGAGGGTATACCTTAGTCGGTTTACCCGACTGAAACTTTCTTACTTGTTTTTATTATATTTAATGTTAATGTATTTCCTTTGTTTTGAGTCGTCCACATTTCCAAAATAAATTTAAACAATTAAAAACATTAAGTTTGGCCATGCCGAATCTTATAAACCATCCACCAAGGATCGCATGTGAAAGGTTACGGGTACTAATAAACTCATTATACCAAATTTCAGCCCAGTTCATTGAATTCGTCGGTTTTTGTGGCGTTAAGAAGTCATATCTAGAGGGACCTTAGTATGGGGGCTATATCAAAACATGGACCTATGGCTACCGTTGCTTGTGCCAAAGATACCGGGTATAAATAAACCCCAGTTGCCAACTTTCACCGCGATCAGTTGACATTTGTGTTCTCTATGACGTTAAGAAGGAAAATCGGGAAGATGCCATATATGTGGGGGCTATATCCAAAATTGGACCGATATTACCCATTTTCAATCCCAACATACCTGACGATATATGAAATATATTTATCAAATTTCAGCCACCTAGCTCAAGTATCATAGATTATAGCGTGATTACAACAGACGGACGGACGGACGAACGTGGCTTACTAGTCTTACAATTTTACGACGAATAATAATATATATACTTTATGGGGTCTCAGATCAATATTTATAGCCCCCATCCTATGGTGGAGTGGGTAAAAAAGATGCTAATGCATATTTCTATGTAATTGTGTTTAACTTAACCGACACAAATACATCGCTTCAGCTTGCTACAATGACGCCAAAAAAAAACTTAAGTAACAAAAATCGTACTTTTTTGTTAAAAAAGACTAATGCAACGATTAATACTAATTAATTACTCCAAAAAAAACGTAACTTGAAAAGTTCATGTTAATACCTGCACTGAGTGTAGGGAAAACTAAAAAAAAACCTTCTCCTGAAAAATTTACTTTTTGTTGGTTAAGTTTTTTTCGCTGTTAGGGCTCGACTAGACCTCAGATTATTGCATAGATTCGTCCGATTGGAACCAAATTTTACATTTAGACGTTTTATCGTTCAAAAAACGGGTTTTCCAATTGGGATGATATGATTTTGAAGTGACGTTTCGGCCATTTGTAATATGTCATGATTTGTCATTTGTGTTTCATTGTATTCAGTAGTGTTTACAATATCATCATGGAGAGATATACGCAAGAACAACGTTTACAAATTATTCACTTTTATTATCAAAATAATCGTTCTCCAATTGCAACATTTCGTGCGCTAAGTCAATTTTTTTTTAAATCCAAAAAAAACTCCTGTCGACCTACGTCCTTGACACCCATGAGCAATATTTTAGCTTTCGTTAAGAGCTATCTTTTTGCCATTGACCGATTCCCGATCCGACGTACCTTTAAGGAGGTAGAGAAAAAATAAACTTTCCGTTCAAATACTAAGTCCATTTTTTTTAATCCAAAAAAAAACACTTTCCAGTCGTCCTACAACCTTGACACCCATGAGCAATATTTTAGCTGTCGTTGAAAGCTATATTTTTGACATTGACCAATTGTGGCTAAGTGCCACACAGCAAATGAAACAATTGAATTGTTGTGAGAAAAGTTTGCGGATTCAATTATTTCAAGAAATTGTGATATTGAATTGCCTCCAAGAAGTTGTGATTTAACACCATTAGACTATTTCTTGTGGGGTTATTTGAAGTCATTGGTCTTTCGAAATAAACCCGACTCTCTTCAAGCTTTAAAAGTCAATTTTGAATGTGCCATTCATGACATACGACTTGATTTAGTGGAAAAAGTGCTCGAAAATTAGGTTCATCGAATTCGTTCCTGCAGAAGAAGTCGTGGAGGCCATTTCAATGACGTTTTATTTCGAACTTAATTGTACCGATTGTACTTCACATTAAATAAAAAAACTTTTGAATTTCCTTAACAATAAGTATGTTTTTTCAAAGAAATCATATCACTCTTATTGGAAAACCCTATACTTAAGAAGCATTGCCTCTAGTATATGCAAGCAAAAAGTTAGGTATTATTTATATAGCGTGATCCATTTCGTGGTTCCCTACTTTTTTAAAGAAGGAAAACTCAGAAATTCGAATTGAACGGGGTATGTTTATTATCATTTGGCATTTATTTTTTGAAAATTATGTCTATCAAATGTTGGCCGCGGCTACGTCTCAGATGGTCCATCCGTTGAGTCCAATTTTCGATGACTCGTTCGAGCATTTGACTGGTAACTGGCGAATGACACGAGTGATGTTTTGCTCCAAGGCCTGAATCGAAGCGGTTTTGTCCGCATAAACTTTCGACCTGCCCAAAACGTGATATTATCTGCTCACGGAAGTGTTCTCTCAATAAATCCATAGATTTGAAGAAATATGGACCGATGATTCCACCGGCCCACAAACCACACCAAACCGTTGTTTTTTCTGGATGAAGTGGCAGCTCGTGAATCTCTTCAGGTTGCTCTTCGTCCTAAATGCGGCAATTTTGCTTGTTTACATCCCATTGAGCCAGAAATGGGCCTCATCGCTGAACAAAATTTGGCTCGAAAACGTCGGATCTTCTTGGAACTTTTCAAGAGCCCATAGAGCGAAGCGATGTCGCTTGGCAAGGTCGGGCGGCTTCAGTTCTTGCACAAGCTGTATTTTGTGTGCTTTCAATTTAAGATCTCGACGTAAAATGCGCCAAGTCGTTCCATACGTCAGTCCGAGTTGCTGCGAACGGTGCCGAATCGACTCTCCACGGTCTTCGTGTACACTCTCAGCTACGGCCACTAAATTTTCTTCAGTGCGTGCTGGACGTGGTCTATTCGGTCGAATATTATCCAATAATGAGTGCTGGGTCTCAAGATGGGTGATGGTGTTCCGAATAGTACGCTCAGTAGGCCTATCACGGTCTTCGTGTACACTCTCAGCTACGGCCACTACATGTTCTTCACTGCGTGCTGGACGTGGTCTATTCGGTCGAATATTATCCAATAATGAATGCTGGGTCTCAAGATGGGTGATGGTGTTCCGAATAGTACGCTCAGTAGGCCTATTATGTTGACAATAAGTTGAGCGAAGTGCACGAAACACATTCCTCACATAACGTGAATTTTCGTAATAAAGTTGAACGATTTGTAATCGTTGTTCAGGCGTATGTCTTTCCATGATGAAATGCCAAACAATACTTAATAAAAATAACATGACAGCATGACACGACTCACACGTGATCTGTCAAAAAAGGCTATTGAAAAAGTATCTTTACTTGGATCAAACGTTATAAGAAGCTTCGTTGAAATTTTTAAATCACTCAACATATCTGAACCATTTGTCGACTTTTATGGAAACAAAAAAAGTTTTTAAAATTCTATAAATACAGTGTTATTAGTCTCAAAAGACATTACAAGCTGGCTAATAACAATAATATTCCTAAGATCAATTTTAACGAAATTATGGAAAAAAAACAAATGAAATTCCTGCCGCCCGCAACCTGGGAAATGCCCATATATATTGCTTACATATCGCTCATTTACTCCAAAAACATCACTCAAAACGGAAAATTTTAAAGATGAGTAACTTTAACTCAGGGTAATTAAATAATTGTCTTGGGAAATGGGATATATTTAAAAATTTTATAATATGCTTGCATATTTAAAGAAATTTAAAATAAAGGAAAAAAACAGAAAACCCGCACGCATACATTGAAAAGCCGATACACTCAAAACGAGTCACTGTTTGGTGCGGATTTTGGTCCAGAGGCATAATTGGGCCATTTTTCTTCGAAAATGAACAAGGAGTGGCCGTTACAGTCAATGGTGATCGTTATTTTTGTTCACAAAAATTGAAGAGGAGGATATTGGCAACATTTGGTTTCAACAGGACGGCGCTACGTGCCACACAGCCGAAGCTAAACTCGATGTTTTTGAAGATCGCATTATCAGCCGCAGAGCTGATGTCGTTTGGCCACCTCGGAGCTGCGATTTGACACCGATGGACTATTATTTGTGGGGTGCCCTCAAAGATAAGTGTTACGCCGACAAGCCAGAGACAATTGACGCTTTAAAGGACAATATTCGTGAAGCCATTGTTGAAATACAGCTGTACACAATCGATAATGTGCTTAAAAATTGGACCGATCGTGTAGGCTACTGCATGGCCAGCCGAGGCAGCCATTTGAATGAAATTATTTTCCATTATTAACCGGAAGGATTGTACTTTCAAATGAAAAAAGAAATTTGAGAAAATATTCAGTAGTTTCTTTTTTATAGCATTTTCAAAAAAAAATTTTTTTGGCGGACTCTTTATATCTATAACTATACAGAAATTTGTAAAAATTTAATTTCTGTAAAGTAACCTCAACAATTTGCAAATCGGAGTTATGACACTCTTCAACTAAGTGAGCGTTATGATAATGCAAAATTACATACTTATTCAATTAACCTATGTGCTTCTAATAAATGTCTGACTTTGTAGTAATTTATTCGCCCAGTCTATATTCATCGAACAATAACCGTCATCTAAGTCAATCGATTTATCTTCCTGATTATTAGAATAAATCACCTAATATTATATGACTTAATCCTTTTTGTCTGTGCTTAAGTAATAACTTGCACCCCCCCCCTTATTTACAATGTAAATCAAAATACAATTAAAAGATTATTACACATCGCATCATTCAATGGTTAACCCCCCACCACATTTGCATTCTATGGACTGAACTGCAATAAAAGTATATCATCATTTACCTTTACAAATGTTCCGCCAATAGTATTTTATAAACATTTACGAGGGCTACGTAAGATACATCATCATCAGCAGCAGCATTATTATTACGAGTACAATCGTATCATTCGTTTGCGCTTACCTGCAATGAAATAAAATACATAAAAAATATTAATTCATTTTGAAGAAGAAAAAACAAACAAACAAAAAACAATCAAGGAATATTATCGTTAGATTACAATTCATCACAATAACAACAAATCCCCCACTAAACTATAAATTGATAAATTATGTAAAAAAAATACTGTCGATTAAAAATACTTTGTTGCACTGAAAATCTAACGAAATTAAATAATTGCACATTGGTGGGAGTTTGAAAGCATATTCCGGCACAAATGTCGGTACAAATACGGAGATTGTCCATCAAGCATCGCTTGATCTATCCATACCTTGGGTCCCCGTTCAATCAAACACCGGCCGCCCAAGCACCGCCATCATTCCATCATTTACCTACCAACACCAGATGTTTATTTGCCCTGTGTTTGGTCGTCGGCGGCGTTAATTATTTTTTTTCTGTTTAGAATGTTGTGTGCTTTTTTTAATTTTTAACACTTTTTATACCCTCACTTTAGTGTGACGAGGGTATATATCATTTGCTACGGAAAAAAGTGTAACACATCGAAGGAGTGACCTAAGACCCCAAGTATGTTCGGCGGAAATCCGTTTTGGGTCATTTTAAGTCGAATGAGCAATGTCCGTCCGTCTGTCTGTCTGTCTGTCTGTCTGTCTGTCTGCCTGTCTGTCTGTCTGCTGGCTGGTGCGCACGATAACTCTCGAAAGGAGAAACCGATTGACTTCAAATTTCGTATGTGGTAATATTTTTTTCTATCTCCGGCTAAGTTCGAAGATGGGCCATATTGGTCCACTCCTTCTGGTACCTCCCCCACAAAGGGTTAAAATGTTGTGAAATATTGATTCTTTAATAACTGCTATTATACGTATTCGAATCTTCTGAAATTCCACACATAATATTAGTTTGTTAGTCGCTATCAACTCGAGGAAAATGGGCGAAATTACCACGCCCCTTTTGGTACCTCCCACACAAATGCACCATTTTGCACTAAAAGTTAAAAGCTTATAACATTAACACCAGTCTTTAGAAATACTTGAAATTTTGTACAGTGTAATGCTTTTATAGTGCCTACAGTCCAGTGAAAAATGGGCGTTATTGCCGCGCCCCTTTTGGTACCTCCCACAGAAATGCACCATTTTGCACCAAAAGTTAACAGCTTATAACATTAATACCAGTATATAAAAATACTTGAAATTTTGTACAGCGTAATGTTTTTATAGTGCCTACAGTCCATTGAAAAATGGGCGTTATTATCACGCCCCTTTTGGTACCTCTCCCACAAAGGTACCATTTTGCACCAAAAGTTAACAGTTTATAAAACATTAATATCAGTGTATACAATTACTTGAAATTTTGTACAGTGTAATGCTTTTATAATGCCTATAGTCCAGTGAAAAATGAGCGTTATCACCACGCCCCTTTTTGTACCTCCCACACAAAATGGCCAAATTATACCACAATTTAATATCTCAACGTTAATATACTAGTCCATATAAACTGTTATAATTCGGCACAGTGCAATGTATTTAAAGTATCTACTATTCAGCGAAATATAGGTGTATTTCTTAAACCCCTTCTGGTACCTCCCACAAAAATTGACAGAATAATTTGTGTAATATTCAATATTACATTACTCACAAAGTGAGGGTATACCTTAGTCGGTTTACCCGACTGAAACTTTCTTACTTGTTAGAATGCATTCTTCTCATTACATAAACTGGGGGAGAATGATGCTATTTTTATGGTGTTTTATTATGATTTAGCAAATTTACTTTTTTTCCATTGTTGCAATAAAATATCGGCAAGAAAAACTAATGGCGTTTATTGCCATAAAAGTTATATAAACAAAATTGTTTTTAATGATAACACATTATGATTGATCCATAACGACCTGAGTGAAGCTTTAATTGCTATTAGAAAAAAACGTGTTGGTGAGCTATTAAAAAATATTGCCGACTCTCTGATAGTAGTAAGAACTGAACACAGCATTAGGTGCGCAATGAATGTGTACATTGGCTGAAATGAAGGGAATGTCGATTGTGTTACATAAATGTCAATGAACATGAACCTGAGCTCCCGGAAAAATTGCCGATAAAAGTTTGAATACTGTTAATACCTGTTTCAATATATTATATTATGAGTTTCTTATGTTGATTTTCTATTTAAAAACAAGGTGGCGAAGGTGTAACCTAGACCCTACTAAGTTTAAGTGGTCGCTCATTTAGCTGACGGATACGAAGTACATTTTTATATCCTCACCATACGGATAAAATGGTACAGAAAAAAGTGTAACAAATGATATATAAGGAGTAATCTAAGCGTCTATTTTTGTTTATGAGAAGTTCGCTTCAGGACATTCGAGATATAAGACCGTCCGTCGGACAGACTGGTACTCGTAGACAAGATAAAGCAGTGATACTGTATAAAAGTAAAGGGTTTTCCAACAAGAGGTGTTATTTTGGTATTCAAAGAAAAATGCAATTTTTTGAGATAAATGATCGGATCTATATTTTATAATAAAGAGGAAGGTATGCCGTTAATAATGAAAAACAACATCAGCCAAATGGCCACCAAAACCAAGCTTACAGGACCATATCTTTTTCATGAAATTTTCCATAACCAAATCGCAAAGTGGCTGCCCTATGTCCTCGATAGCCTCACGAATTCTATCTTTGACAAGGATGCCTCTATCTCACGTTATGTCACATTAAGATCTTGCATTATCAGTTCACGCACGGCATCAATGTTATCTGGCACAACGGCCGTTTTTGGACGACCTTCGTCTCTGAGCGCGCGTCGGCCACGATTGAATTCATTAAACCAGTTTTCCACAGTGCTATAGGATGGTGCTTCATCGCCATACAAAGATTTAAGTTTATCGATGCACTCTTGTCGTGATCCACGTCGAAAGTTGTGAAAAATGATCGCACGAAAATGTTCACGAGTTAATTCCATTTTTATGCCAAATTGATTTTTTCAAGTCACTGTAAACAACACAAACGTTTATGCTAAAAAATGTCAAACTTTCCAGTGGACATGTCAGATGGCGCCCGGCAACACTAAGTGTGCCAAATATATATCGAGCAACCCTCGTAAATAAAACGTCATTCAAATGGCCTCCACGACTTCTGCAGGAACGAATTCGATGAACCCAATTTTCGAGCACTTTTTCCACTAAATCAAGTCGTATGTCATGAATGGCACGTTCCATATTGACTTGTAAAGTTTCCAGAGAGTCTGGTTTATTTCGAAAGACCAATGAAATGACCCCACAAGAAAAAGTCTAATGGTGTTAAATCATAACTTCTTGAATTCCATTCAATATCACAATTTCTTGAAATAATAGAATCTCCAAACTTTTCTCGCAACAATTCAATTGTTTCATTTGTCAATGGCAAAAAGATAGCTCTTAACGAGAGCTAAAATATTGCTCATGGGTGTCAAGGTCGTAGGTCGACTGGAAAGTGTTTTTTTGGATTTGAAAAAAAATTGACTTAGCATCATTTTCAAATGTGAACGGAAAGTTAATTTTTGTTCTAGCTCCTTAACGGTACGTCGGATCAGGAATCGGCCAATGGCAAAAAGATAGCTTTAATAAGAGCTAAAATATTGTGGGGGTTATTTGAAGTCATTGGTCTTTCGAAATAAACCAGACTCTCTTCAAGCTTTACAAGTCAATATTGAACGTGCCATTCATGACATACGACTTGATTTAGTGGAAAAAATTGGGTTCATCGAATTCGTTCCTGCAGAAGAAGTCGTGGAGGCCATTTGAATGACGTTTTATTTAGAACTTAATTGTATCGATTGTACTTCACATTCAATAAAAAACTTTTGAATTTCCTTAACAATAAGTGTATTTTTTTTTTCAAAGAATAACCATAATTTTAAAAAGATGTATCAAGATGTATTTTCTCAAAATTCCCACATTTTGTTAGAATAGATTAATACAATGTTAGGTTTTGGCATTTCCAAAAATGTAAATTCACATAATAATTGCCGGTAAATTCGCTAAGGCCCCTGGGAGTTACAGCTCCCCGTTTGGGAAACTATGTCATAGATATTAGTCGCATAAATCTATGAACACAGAACGATTTTTTTATCTGTCAATTTACATGGGGTCTTTCTTGCGCTGAACAGCAGATATCTCAAATACAGGGTTTTCCAACAAGAGGTGTTATTTTGAATCACCCGGTATTTCGGTAGCTGACACTTTTGAAGCTTTTATTCTTTGACATTTGACAAGTAGGAACGATACACGATTCAAGAACGCATTGAAATTGATCCGGAATTCCATCGAAAATCATCTTGACTGATGAGGCCCATTTCCACCTCGGTGGCAACGTCAACAAGCAAAATTGTCGGGTCTGGGGCTCGGAAAACCCAAGAGTTATTGTTGAGAAGCCTCTCCATGCTCAACGTGTGACTGTTTGGTGCGGTTTATGGTCCGGCTGGGTCATTGGACCTTACTTTTTCGAAAATGAGGTTGGATCAACAGTTACGGTGAATGGATTGCGCTATCGAGAGATGATTAATGTTTTTTATGGTCGGAGTTGGATGGTATTGATCTGGAAAATGTTTACTTTCAACAAGACGGCGCTACGTGCCACACAAGCAACGAAACCATTGTTCTGTTACGGGAAAAGTTTCCGGACCGTGTTATCTCTCGAAGAGGTGATCACAATTGGCCACCGAGATCTTGTGATTTAACACATTGCGACTTCTTCCTTTTGGGGCAACGTGAAAGATAAGGTCTACGCCAACAGCCCAGCGTCGATTCAAGACCTCAAAGATAGAATTCGTGAGGCTATCGAGGACATAGGGCAGCCACTTTGCGATTTGGTTATGGAAAATTTCATGAAAAGGATATGGTCCGGTAAGCGTGGTCGTGGTGACCATTTGGCTGATGTTTTTTTTTTTATTATTAACGGCATACCTTCCTCTTTATTATGAAGTAAACATCCGATCATTTATCTCAAAAAATTTAATTTTTCTTTGAATACCAAAATAACACCTATTGTTGGAAAACCCTTTACCATCGTCATTATGAAGTGAGTTAATTTAACTTTCACTCCAAATTTAACACAGCCCCTTTGATCCATTTTCCGATAGCTAAAAGCCACCTGACCATTATATTTGTCAAAAGAAAAAACTTCAGAATTGCTTATAATGTCTACATATGATGGAGACATTTGCAGCAACATAACAAAAAGACGGAAAAACGAAATTTGAATAATGTTTAACGGTTTTTGATATAACGAGTATTTTGAAAATTTTTGGTTTTCTGGGGTGCACGGAACCTTCAAGATCTTGGAAGTGGGTCGGGATACAGAACTTAGTGAGAAGCCCTGCTGAAATGGCGACACCCATTTTAATTTTTCCAAGATTTCTCTCAAACGTTAAAAAACATTATTTTTTTAATAATAATTGCAATTTAATTATTTAGTCTTGACTATTTTGCAAAGCTATTCTGAGCATTGATAAAATTTTTGTGATAATGAGCATAGCACATTTAACAAGCTTGTTGGGGTGCCGCATGTTTGAAAGGATTGCAAAGCCCTGATCTATGATATTAGCTGACATAGTAGTCCCCTCCATTAAATGATGTTAATATTTGCTACTAAATTGACTTAAGACAGCTGCTAATCATTTAATTAAACACAAATTGATTGAAACCTAGACAAGACGTCAATAGAATAGAAATTACAACGATTTCTTCAATTGCTTTTCATTTACCTAATACTCGTAACTGACCATATATGTAATCGTAGTAAGTGCTAGATAGATAGACACACAACATACTATATGCAATCTCCTATTATAAAGAGATGTTTGATTTTTCAAATTGTTTGCAGTTAAATTCCCATAACAATATTATAAGTGCCGACATCAAACAAATGTTCAACAAATCTATGTAAAATATAGTAATTAAAAAGGTAATTAATAGCAATAGAGTAACACTCTTGGATGGTTGGGGCTTTGGTTGGGGGCTGAGGAGCAGAGGGAGAAATAATATGATACTCTTATACTCGATGTTTGAGATGTATAACAGAAGCAGCTATCAATAGCGAACAGTGATCTTGATGCAATTAATGACGATGATCGACGTCGATCAACGTAACGGCATCGTCAATACAATTGAAAATTCAATCGTTCACATAATGTCAATCAGAGGGAATAAAACGCTAATTGTCGTAACCGCAAAAAAAAACAATCAAACAATTCAAATGGTATTTAGTTACAATTATAACCAAAAGGTTATCTCAACACTTGAAAGCAATTATCTAATGCAGATCCAATGAATAAGTAAATCAGTTTGGTTTGCAATGGATATTCCTTTGGAATACTCTCAAGTGATGTCCGAAGAATCAAAAAATTAATTACTCATAAAACATTCACTTAATCGGGGTCCCCTCCCCAAAAAAACTGACGGACGATCTTATGCTAAAATATCTTTAAATGTCTTAACCCAACTCTCACTTGAAGACGGAACCAGCGGACAATCAATAATCTTTAGGATCTAACCGTACACAGCGAATGCTATTAATTTGCTAAATGATTATATTAATTTGCTTGATAAATATTCTCTAAATTTTTTTGTGATCTATCACATCACAACAAAAAATAATAGATATTTTTTTTTCAATTTTGTTTCAAATATATTTTAAGTAGTTGTATTATTTTTTCAAGTGAGTTTTTTTCTCCTCTCCCTCTCTTAATAAGCATATAATCGTAAAAATGCTAGTGTGATTTATGGAATATTCCATTGAAATATCTATAAAAAAGAACACTTCAAAAGCGTAAATATTTGACTTTTTGTATAATCGACTATTTTTAAACAATAATGTAATAATTTTTAATCCTAAATTGGACATAAATAGATTTCTGGTGGTTGTTTATCTAAGTGGACAGTTTAATCGAACGTTTAAAGTAGACAAACAAAATTTATCATTTATTTCTGTATTAATCTTTAGTTATTTTGACATTTATAATTTGTTCAAAGACTTTTTAAAAATACATTGTATGAATATATTAGAAAAAAGTAAAAGTATTAAGAAATTGTCTACCAATATTATAAAATACACTAAACTTTGACGACGTAAATAAGTGGAAGATAGAAATCCTTTCAGACGTTACACACTAGAGATGCTCTGCCTAACTAACGTTCCTGCAGATAAGTGACTAAATTACAAAACAGACACTGACAAATGTTCTTAAATGTATAGACCTATAGTAAACAAGCACGGATAACAAAAAGTTTAGTTAACGAATAACTTTCTAGAATAGAGTCGAGCTTTTTAATTTGTGATAATTTTCATATAAATATCTATGTTTTGTACTCGTGTTAACAACAATTGTAATTTAGGTGTATATTTTTAATAGATCCATGAAGATGACTAAAGATCTAAGTCGAAATATTGGATACAAATAAATAAAATAAAATCTAAAATTAATAAGTTTTAATTTCCAAGAAAGGGCCTCAAGCCAAACCATCCGAAAATCGAATAATTTTTAAAGGATTGATTTAACTCGAAATAAAATGTTCCATTTGAAATTGTAATTATTCTGCTTTAAAATCGAATCATCAATCCTTTAAACCTTACAATCGAAGTTAATTAATTTGAAGTAACATACAAATACTCATAAACAATGCAATAGATTTCCTGCGATTTATTAATATATAATTTTTGAATTTCAACGCATGTTCTATTTATTTAATTAAAAGGAAATTTCATTTTAAACATTATACTGCTTTCTTTTGAATTTCAAATCATATTTTATTGTCATTAATATTAAATGAATGTTTATGCTACTTAAAATTAATTAACTTCCATTTTAAGGTTTAAAGGATTGATTCGATTTCGAAGCAGAATAATTACTATTTCAAGTGGAACATTTCACATAAAGTTTTTAATTTAAAAGTGCATATTTAAACGTTGTGTTGGAATTTAAATTCTTTTGCATTTTCAATAGATTTTTTAATCAACATTTAGGTTAGAATCACAAATGGTGTTGTACATACAATTATTTATTCTTCCTGATCCTGAGAAAAACTTTTGTGAGTTCCACTAGTTGGCGAGCAACCGATGATTTTGAACCTGTCTTTATAAAGGGTGGTTAAATTGTAAGGACCGATGTTGAATGTGAGTGGTTCACCTAAACGTCAAGTTTTTTTCTGCATTTCATTTGACATTTCTCAATTTCAGACTAACTCAATTTGAGTCATGGAAAGATACACAATCGAGCAACGCGTTAAAGTTTTGTATGCCTTTTACGAAAATGGGCGTTCAAATCGAAATGCATTTCGTGCACTTCGTGATGTTTTTTTGATCAGCATAATCGACCAAATGTGTCCACAATCGGGAGAATTGTGCGCAAATTTCAGCAAACCGGGTCTGTAGGAGATGTGAAAACACCGGTGCATGCTCGCCCAGTTCGTTTGGTGCGGCTTATGGGCTGGCGACGTCATCGGGCCATACTTCTTCGAAATGAGGCCGGTCAGGCAGTTACTCTGAATGGTGTTCGCTATCGTGAGATGATAACGAACTTTTTATGGCCCGAATTGGAAGATATGGATGTGGACAATATGTGGTTTGAACAGAACGGTGCCACTTGCCACACAGCTAACGAAACAATGGCTCTTTTGCGCAACACATTCAATGGCCGTGTTATCTCACGTCGTGGCGATGTCAATTGGCCGCCAAGATCATGTGATTTGACTTCTTTCTTTGGGGTTATTTGAAAGAAAAGGTGTACGTCGATTAGCCAGCAACAATTCAAGAGCTAAAGGATGAGATAATTCGGCACATTAACGGCATAGAACCTTAATTATGCCTCAGCGTCATTGAAAATTTGGACCATGGGATGGAGGTGTGCCGCCGAGGTCGCGGCGGCCATTTGGTCGATATTTTGTTCCATACATGATTGAACCATACCAATATTATCATAATAAAAATAAATGACAATAATTACCTAAATAATTTGTGTTTTATTCAAAATCAACATCGGCCCTTAAAATTTAACCACCCTCTACAATAATTTCATTTGAAAAGTCTCAGTCCAACCAATATAAAAACCGAGATAGATTCTACTTTGGGGGAGTCTGCTCCTTCACCAGCAATGAAGAGGTGGAGGTTGCGGTTGATGGCTATTTTCAGGAGCTAGACAAAGTGTATCGCTGGAAAAAGTGTATCGAGCAAAAAGGAGATTATGTTGAGAAATAAAGAAAAAGGTTAGGTTAGGTTGAAGAGAGGAGATGTTTAAACGTCTCATGTCCGTGGACATATGTACACTTAAGCCAGTGTTTCGGCCTGTTGTGCGCTCCATATTTATGATCTTTTTATACCTCACGAGTTACAGAAAATCGGTACTAGACACGAATTTTCTCAGTGTCTTCCAGTCATATTCTCTGAGATGAGTCAAGTCTGGTAATATGTCGGACCCGAAATGTTGGGATCTTGCATGTGTGAAAGCCGGGCAGTGACACAGAAAATGTTCCAGCCTTTCGATGTTTTCCCTGCATGTCGTGCATTCGTCGTTTCCTGCTAATCATATGCGATGAAGATGTGCTTGTTAGCTTCCCCGTTAGAACACTCATCATCTTACTAGTGTCGATTTTGTTTAATTTCAGAAAACTTCTTGTTTTTTTCATTTGGGTCACCCTACAGCATCTTTGCAGTTGCACCTACTGTTGCGCTATTCCACACAGTTTTGTGAGCCATCACTGCCCAGTGCTTCAACTCATTCTTCGTGGCTTCGAAAGGTTTCCAAGTTTATTACTCGAAGTTCTCTGCCCTTTGGAGCCAAGCTGTTTGCCCATTCATTTCCAATCACTCCATTGTGTCCTGGCAAATACGCAATTGACCATGGACTTAGTAATCATTTATCGTTCTTTTACAGTCCAACACAGTTCTGGATTTGACCCTTTCCGATGTTATTGCTTTAATCGCCATTTGGCTATCTGTGAAGATGTTGGCATATTTAGGCTTTGTGGTGTTACTGAGCCAGTTCACACACTCCGTGATTGCTCGAACTTCTGCTTGAAATACCGTGTTATGGTCAGGGAGGCGGAAGTGAAGTTCGACTTCTGGTTCATCAATAAAAAGTCCCACACCCGTCCTTCCTTCTCGCTTGGACCCATCCGTGTAGCAGCTGGTTCCCACTGGCACATGGGCCAAAGTTCCATTTTCCCAGGAGCGTCTGTCTGGCACAAACGAATCACAGGTAGCTGTAAGCCGCACTTCAGGAATGCGGTCGGAAATTTTCTGGCATTTGAATGTGACCAACTAGAGATTCTAAAATCTTCTGATGGTACGACTTGTGGTCTCGATTTATCCATTCACCCATAACTTGTAGACGTCTTGCTGCCTCATAATTTATACGGATGTCTATTGGTTGGATGTGCAGTATAGTCTCCAACGCTTTTGTTGGCGCAGTTCTAAATGCCACGCTTATGCCTAGACAGCACATACGTTGAATTTTTGCAAAGGTATTACGTTGCACTTCTTGTCCATTGATGTCCACCACACTACACAGCCGTAGGTGATTATTGGTCTAATCACGCTCGTGTAAAGCCAGTGAGTCATATTTGGACGTAGTTGCCATTTTGAACCCATAGCTCTTTTGCACAACGACCAACATCTGTTGGCCTTTGTAACTCTTTCTTCAAGATGATCTTTCCAGTACAGTTTCTGATCCAAGATTACTCCCCAGTAGTTTACCTTTTTAGTTATAGTAATTGTCTTATTCAGGAATTGAGGCCGGGTAAAACGTGGGATCTTCGTTTTCCTTGTAAATAGACATATTTCTGTTTTGTCTGGGTTAACATTTAATGCTATGTTAAGTGCCTCTTCAGCTCTTCTGCATAATAGATTTGGATGAAAGCCCCTTAGAAGTATTACAACATCGTCTGCATAACAGACTGGTTTAAGTCCTTCATTGGTGAGGGCTTTTAGGAGACTGTGTATCGTCGTAACCCATAGATAAAATGCCCCCCTGAGGTATACCACGATTTACCTTGTCTCTAATTTTTACGTCATATGACCCAACCATCAACCTGAAACTCGTCTAAGGGCTGGATAAGTGTATCGGTCTGTACATTGTTAAATGCGCCCTCAATGTCTATGCAAACAGCAAGTGTATACATTTATTTACTGAAGGACTCTTCTATGTGGTGCACTACCTCATGCAGAGCTGTTTCCACTGACCATCCTTTGACATAGGCGTGTTGTTTGAATTTTAGCCTGTCATCGGCTATTTCACTTCCGACCATGTCATCAATTATTCGCTCCATTGTTTTTAACAGAAAAGAAGTTAGGCTAATGGGTCGATAAGCCTTTGGGGTCGTATAACTCGCCTTGACATGCTTTGGTATGAAGACCACCCTGGATTCCTGCTAGTTTGATGGGTTAGGCATGCAGTGAACACTCCAGCCAGATGAGTTGATACCAGATCCACCTCATTCTGCAGAAGTGCTGGAAATATTCCATCCGGTCCCGCAGCTTTAAGGGAAGAGAAACTTTTTATCGCTTATTTAACCATAACATCTGTTATATCCATAATAGGTACTTGATGCAATACATTTTCATTCGGTAACTGTTCCTCTGTTGGTACAGCATAATAAAGAAAAAACTTCCCAAATTTGTTGTGTTTTTTGGCTAATTTTGGGACTGCCCCAGCGGTAAATTGCGATTTATGGCGAGAACTATAGCTAATTCAAAGAAACTACCTTTAAGGCTAAGAACTGTATTACCTCATATATCCAAATCGGATGCGAAACCCTGTGCCGCAGTAAAAACATATTTATTGTTGAATATTTAACTTGTTATAATTGTTTTTTTTTAAGAATAACTAAAATTTTGGCTAAAACCTAACCTAACCGAAATTTAGAATAGATTAAGAATAGTTTGAAGTCATTTAATTTCCGATAATTAGATTTTTTGCCAAAAAATATAATGGTCAGTGGCATTATTGTCTATTGTTGCCTTTTTGAATTTTATGTTGGAGCAAATATGGTCAACTTTGAAAACCCCAAGGCGGTTGTCTCTCCGAAGGAATATTTCTTAGCTGGGCATTTGCTGTGCTCTAAAAGTTTGTGTTTTTATGAAAATCGAATTGTACCCACTGTGCCATGAAATTGAATGAAATTAACAATTTGAAGGATAAATATCAGATATCAGAAGAGATTCGATTCGGTTTGTCAGTAAATTATAGGTAATCAAATCTATGTATGTGATATGAGAAACTCTATGAAATAATCACTAATGTATCATCTACATATGCATTTTGGCATTCTGAGCTGCATAGGGCAGAAGGATATGTCGACAATATTATAAACAACGATCAAAATTAGCAAAAAAATATACTGGTGTGCGAGTTTCAGTGTGTCGACTTGGTTCGGTGAAATACGATTTTGGTTAGTAGTTCTTTTCACACCTAATTTACTACTTCCATAAGAGATAATACTTAAAGCTGATTTAAGTTAACGGCATACATTATTGCTGTTGAACCAGGCTATGAAGCCGACGCGGCGCAAATCGGCGGCCCGCCGCAGCCGGCAATTTTTTTTCAGCCGGCGCCGCCGCCGATTTAAACGGCTCACATCGGCTGAAGCTCAGCCGCCGATCTTTATTTAGAGAGTAAAAAAAAAATCATTTTATGAAACCATTAAAATTAAGAAAGTGACTACTAAGTAATACAACAAGGTCAGAATTTTTAATGAACTTATAAAAAGTTTCTAAATGGATCTCGCTATCATTTATTTAAAAAATTCAAAAAATGTATGGGATTTGAAAATGAAAAATGCGTTTTTGTTTTGACGGAAATAACAATAGCTCTTAAATTCTATTTCACAACAAAGACTAATAAGTAGAGATTTATTGAACCGACTTTCGACTTTATTTTCATAACTTTTCTTAATTTTTTGTGTTAATTTTAAGATTTTTTATCAAATTGTAAATATGTCATATTCACACTTGCAATTTTCCCCCGCAGAATTGCAGTGTTGGGGGGGAGTTGCAAGCGTGAATATGGACTATCTTAAAGCGCCAAACATTCGTGCGCCATCGTTTGTTAGAACTTTATCGGCTCAGCCGATTGTTGAAATTTGATCGGCTCAGCCGATCAGTCGCCGCCGCCGATCGGTATTTTTCCATGCGCCGCCGCCGCCGATAATTTAGGTCGGCTTCTTTGCCTGTGTTGAACTCTGAAGATGATACGAGTGGTGTCTATCGAAACTGCAGTCAGTTCTACCAAGTAATTGAAATTCGCTACTATTTTTTGGTACGCTACTATTTATTTTGTCTCAAATTAAAATATATTCAGACTGAATATTAATATTATATAATATAAAGAATTCAATTTACTTAATTTTAAAAGTTAAAAATTGAACTGAAATGAATAATTATCCAAATTAAAAAACTGATCAGTTTTTCCAATATATTCTCTCTTTTACCTGTTGTTGGCGTAAACCGAAGCCATTTTGTTTCAAACTTCTAAGATTGGAATACCCGTTGTCGCACCGAGAGGTATATTTAATATTTCAAATGTAAAATTTTTTTTATAAATTTTTTAAATAAAGGGTCCGCTATCTAACGTTTTTTCAACTAGTGCTTATTTCGTGAATGGTAACACTTAGCTCATGTCTGATTTGGCAGATAATTAGTTTTATCCTTCCGCTGAAAGAATATGGTTGTGTATACGCTTGAACAAGTGGGCCTGGGATCGACTTACAGAAGATGCCGATTTTGCCGAAAAAAATCATCTTTTCAGATGAAGCTCATTTTGATCTTGGCGGGTATGTAAACAAGCAAACTTGTCGCATTTGGGGCACAGAAAACCCGCACGCATACATCGAAAAGCCGATACAACCAAAACGAGTCACTGCTTGGTGCGGATTTTGGTACAGAGACAAAATTGGGCCATTGCTCTTCGAAAATGAGCAAGGAGTGGCCGTTACAGTCAATGGCGATCGTTATCGGGCCATGTTGAACGAATTTTTTGTTCACAAAAATTGAAGAGGAGGATATTGGCAACATTTGGTTTCAACAGGACGGCGCTACGTGCCACACAGCCGAAGCTACACTCGATGTTTTGCGCGATGTTTAAAAAAAAAAAACTTATTTTGCGGACCCTCTATATCGAAGTTTGTCTACAACAAACTAAAACGTCTAGTTTCTGGGAGTTCGTTATAAACGTACTCTACTGAACTATTATAGTTCATTAACCCAAGAAAACTTATGTTTAAAATAAATTTGGTGTCCCTGAATAAGTTCAAGGATTTTGTTCAGTGTACGTATATACATAAAAACATCAACAATGTTTCATTGCCATCAGCCCTCTCATTAGCTGCAACCAAATACACCTTTTGTTGAGTTGGGTCAAGATCATTGTATTGCATTTAATGCTGGTAGAAGCCTATCTGATGGAGGAGGCATCGTCCTATAGACATACAAGCCATAAACCCATAAAAAAATTAACTTTCAAATTTGTGGTGTTCAAGAACAAGTTCGACGGCATTCCTAAATTTCCAAGATATGGAAAAACAAAAACGGGAACAAGGCAGACCGACAGAACACAACAACGGAAAGTTAACTGCAAAAGTAAAACAATTCAACAACGACATGTGGAGAAGACTGCTGCATTCATCCATCCATCCAACCAACCAACCAACCATTCATTCAAATGGCCTTGAAAGCTCTTGTGGCCAATTAAACCACAAAAAATACCGTTTGTTCACATTGCAACCAGAGCGGACGAGGGTCGTCTTCAGCAGCACAGATGCACGACCGAGACCAGATTGATCTTAAAAATAACATCAAGAAACCATGAAATACAATAACCTTGACAAAGGGAAATATACTTGATACCAGTGGTGGTGGTAGTGTCTGTGGTCAGAGACGACCTAACCCAACACAACACGCATGCGCAGGGCCACAGGACCACGAACGTGCTTTTGATGGTTAGTGATGGTGTTATTATTGTTGATAATGATGCCTTGATTGAAGATGATTACTTATGCCATTTGACCATAATTTTCATCATTCGCTTCAGGACGGAGCTTCTTTTAGGGAGAAGTACAAGTCATTAGCATCAACAACAAAGAATACCAGTCCTCGTCTTCTTAAGTTGGACTTGTTGGAACAAATGCAAAATGTTAATTATGAAAAGAACTCATGTTTGCTGTGATCAGACTAATTTGAAGATTGCGGATAGGAGTAAAGTCCTTATAAGAAGAATTCTTAGTTGCATAGAATCAACTAAACACAAGGGAACAATTTGAGGAGGGTGGTTTAAAAAGGTTAGTTAGTGTATATTGATTAAACATACAAGTTAGGTTTAGATTGGTACACGCTGAAAAAAAATCGCTTCTGTAGTATATTGTCCCAAACATATTCGGCTTGAAATATACATATGTTTAAAGTACACTCCAAATATATAATATTTAACACACATAAATATTGTATTGTTTTTAAAATTTAATTAAAACTTAAATCGTATAAACTTTCGTGAATATAAATTGCATTGATGGATTGACAAAAAGTGATGAATTGGAATATTTATAAATGAAAAGACATTTTTAGCTATAAAGTTTAAAACGAAAACTAGGAAAAACTAACTAAAATTCGAAAAAATCAGCAAAGTTTTAAAAATTTTTTTAATAAAATATGTTTGGAAAACTTCTTAAACAATAACTTTGTTTGTGGGTACACATATATTTTATTTGTGAAAGTCAGTTAGCAAATATATTATGTTCTAATATATTAATATATGCGTTCCAAACAAGATTTCTTGATTTTCAAATAAAATTTATTTGTTAACAAATATATAGTATTTGAAAAAATCGCTTCCAAATATATTTTCTTTCAATTCAAACATATCAAAAATGACGATTTTCCCCCGTGTATATATATATATAGCGTGATCCATTTCGAGGTTCCCTAGTTTTTTTAAAGAAAAAAACACAAAATTCAAATTGAATGGGGAATGTTTATTATCATTTGAAAAAACATTCTTTGGCATTTATTTTTTGAAGATTATGTCTATCAAATGTTGGCCGCGGCTACGTCTCAGATGGTCCATCCGTTGAGTCCAATTTTCGATGACTCGTTCGAGCATTTCGACTGGTAACTGGCGAATGACACGCGTGATGTTTTGCTCCAAGGCCTGAATCGACGCGGGTTTGTCCGCATAAACTTTAGACTTTACATATCCCCACAGGCAAAAGTCTAACGGTGTGAAATTATCTGCTCACCGAAGTGTTCTCTCAATAAATCCATTGACTGATGCGAATTGTGGGAAGTGACCCCGTCTTGTTGAAACCAAATGTCGCCGAGATCACGAGCTTCAATTTCAGGCATCAAATAGTCGGTTATCATGGCACGATAACGGTCGCCATTGACGGTTACGTTCTCGCCGGCATCATTTTTGAAGAAATATGGACCGATGATTCCACCGGCCCACAAACCACACCAAACCGTTGTTTTTTCTGGATGAAGTGGCAGCTCTTGAATCTCTTCAGGTTTCTCTTCGTCCCAAATGCGGCAATTTTGCTTGTTTACATACCCATTGAGCCAGAAATGGGCCTCATCGCAGAACAAAATGTGGGTCGAAAACGTCTGATCTTCTTGGAACTTTTCAAGAGCCCATAGAGCGAAGCGATGTCGCTTGGAAAGGTCGGGCGGCTTCAGTTCTTGCACAAGCTGTATTTTGTATACTTTCAATTTAAGATCTCGACGTAAAATGCGCCAAGTCGTTCCAACGTTGATGCGTAAGCCGCAGATCTACCAATCCATCTCCACTTTCTCCTTTGTATTTCAATCTCTATTGGGATTTCGTTTGTAGTTTCGTAGAGTTGTTGGTTAGAGATCACTTTGGGCCACCATATTCGTAGAATATTTCTTAGACAGCGGTAGGGGAATTGTTTGCAGCTTCCTAGTAGGGTTTGCTGTCAGTGTCCAGGATTCGCAGCCTCACAGGAGTACTGATTTGACATTCGAGTTGTATATTCTGTCTTATTATCTGAAATTTGTCCTGATGCTCATATATTACGCAGTTGGGTGAAGCTGTTCCTAGCTTTGTTTATCCGGGAGTTGATGTGTTCGGCGGTACCACCAGTTGGAGTTAGTATGCTTTCTAGATAGCAAAATTTTTCAGTTTGACAGATTGGTTCATCGTTTATTTTGAACGTTGGGGGATTTTGGGACGTTGACATGAATTCTGTCTTCTTCACGTTGATGCGTAAGCCGCAATTTTCATCTTGTTGTTGTTGTTGTAGCAGCTTGGAGACGCTGAGTTGATAATCCTTAAGTCTATTTCTATTACAGACTTCGTTCCGGCATATATCCGATTATCGCGGGAACCTTATGTTGTCCGGTTGTAAATTAACATTCGTCTGTTAATATCAGGGAATGGATGTTATTTGAGTGTTGCCGTTTCTATTCTCCACTAGAAGCGCTGCATTTCTGTTAATAGTCGTCGTGGTGTTATGTCTATTTTTAGCTTCCCTGTTGACTTGTGTGATCAGATGTTGTTGTAGTGGTAGTGCGACCGGTGAGTTATTTTTAGCTGCAGAAACTCGAATTATGATGAAAACATGAAATGTTGATGTTAAATTTTTCCGGTGCTATGGCTGGGAGTTGAACCCAGCACCTTCGGGATCCAAGTCTAACGCACTAACCACTAAGCTACCGAAGGCAACATCTTGTTGATTAAGGCAATAAAGCCTTATCTCCGTGTCCAATTTTGTTGTTGATATAAGCGCGATATCGTCGGCCTAGGATAGTTCTTCGAGGATTCCAAACATATCCCAGTAGATACCTCTATTATCAGTAAAAGCTTTGTTCAGCATTTCATCCAATGCTACTAGAAATAGGAGAGGGAACATTAAGCAGCCTTGTTTAACACCAGTCCTGGGTTCTATGTCTGGTGGCAGGAGTATGTTGTGCAGTACTTTGCATTGGAAACCATCGTATTGGGCTTTGATGAGGTTAATTAATTTCGGTGGGATATTTCTCGAACGCAGCGATTGCCATATTGTTTCTTTGTAGATGCTGTCAAAAGCAGTGGTGAAGTCTATGAAACATGCGTGTGGGTTTTGTTGCCAGTCATTTACTTGCTCCAGCATGAGGCGCAATGTTATTATGTGGTCCAAGCAAGATTGGTTTGTTCGAAAGCCAGCTTGATTGCGTCTAAGCGATCTTTCTATTTAATTCTGAATACCGTTTAATAGTATTCTGGAAAGTATTTTGGATGGTATCGATAGGAGCATTATACCTCTATAGTTCTTGTAAAGGGAGAGATCTCCTTTTTTTGGGACTGTGATGAGTATACTCTGTAGCCACTCATCAGGTAGTTTCTCCTGTTGCCATATAGCACAATACAATGAATGTAGCGCTAGAGCTGTTGTGTTTGGGTCGGTTTTTAGGACTTCAAAAGCGTGATAGCTTGGGCAATTTCCTCAATGGTTGGTGGATTTGTGCAGAAAGAGCTATCGTGTGTGGTATCTATGAACTCACTATCTGTCGTTGGAAAATATATATTCTAGATAACATTGATGAATCCACTATCATCCAACAAAACAAAAAGAAAATTCAAAGGGTTTCCAATTTGATGGTCCACAAAATTTACCAAAAATGTAAGTTTAGAATTTTGAAACGAGGTATTTGAATGTACACTATCATATTGCTATTTATACATATCATAAACATATTCATTTAATGAATTAAAAATCCCCATTTTCCGATTTTAAACCCAACTTGTCTCACCACCCTCAGACTCTACTAAACCAATAATCGAAAGAGAACTCTTGGAAAGAATAAAGATGAAGGGTTTTATGATGATACGAGTATTATCTATTTGATAATTGTATCTGCACGTACAGATTGCAAACCTTCTGAGTAGTGGTCTAAACCACAGACCATGCAGAAGACAGACATACGGGCGGACGGACGGACGGAATACACCAAACCAAACCCATCCATTCCAATCTTGTCAAGGTTTAAAACAATGTACGAAACGATAATCATAATGATGAGATGAGTGGGGAAACTGACAATGATTTAAGGTTTATCTCTTTGTTTTAAAGATGATATGTTGGTAATTCTTATGTTGTCTTTTTGCTCTTCTTAAGAGATTAATGTATTTTGTTTTTGCCAAAACAAAGCATTCTAACTGAAACTAAATCTTTAACTATGTTTTTGCTTTGTCTTTTTCCATTTTTTTTTTTGGTTTGCAGCTTAAAATTCCATTTACGGTAACATTCAATTTGAGAGCTCGTGATTTGGTCGTGGACATACAAAAGAAGACACTCAAGGTGGGCCTTAAAGGTCACGAGCCCATCATCAATGGCCAACTGTGCGCTGAAGTTAAAGTCGAAGATTCTGTTTGGGTCTTGCAAGATAGCAAAACGGTGCAGATAACCTTGGAAAAGGTATGAGAGAGTACTTTAAAACACACACACACAAGACAAACAAAATTGCAATTATTTTAATTAAATTAAATAATTAGATTTTATTTATAATGTGTGTGAAATTATCTTTTATCTTTGCTTCTCTTTTTTTAAAGGTTAATAAAATGAATTGGTGGGATCGTTTGGTGATGACAGACCCACAAATTTCCACACGTAAAATTAATCCAGAACCTTCCAAATTATCCGACCTAGAGGGTGAGACCCGCAGTCTGGTGGAGAAAATGATGTACGATCAGAGGCAAAAGGAAATGGGTATGCCCACCAGTGATGAGCGCAAGAAAATGGAGATAATGGAACAGTAAGTTGGCATTTTGAAAAGAGATAGATTGATTGAAGAGTAATACAGTGAACTGCATTGAGGCAGATGAAAATATATATACTGTGAAATTAGATTTCCTACTTTCTGAAGATTGATCGACAAAAAAAACTAGGCAAGAGGCAATCAGGCAGTCCGACGAAAGATGGACAGAAATTGGCGCCTGTAGGGTAGCTATATAAATCTGGCCAAGGTATGACCTGAGAAGATGAAAATATCTCCTCGCACTAGAGAGGCAATGATTGTCTACGTTAGTATCAGTTCTGACTGGACACTGCTTGATCGGCGAACACACCAAAAGATTGGGTATTGGCTCCTATGACTTCTGCAGAAGCTGTGGAGATGAGGAAGAAGTGGAGAGCATTGAGCACTTGCTATGCGACTGTCCCGCTTTGAGTAAAAGATGACTGGATAAACTGTGGTCGTCGTTTCTAGGCAGTCTAACAGATCTTTGCGGTACCGATATTCGTACTATCGACTAATTTGTATATCAAACAGATTGTTTTCGATGAGGGGTATTTCAGCCCGTGGTAACACTAGGGACCAAAACTGGTCTATGTGAGCTGGTAAACAAAATACGGCTGCAAATAATTTGAACCATCCACCATTTATCGTGGTGAAAATAATTCAAAAACACAGATGACCCCAAACTGTAGGTTCATTTGTTTAGTTTTAAGCCCATTCGGTCTTAAGGTTTTGGAGATCATGCGTTACACACAAACGCACAAAGAATTTTGTATATAAAGATTTGAACTTTTTACTATTTTCTTTAATTTTCTAATTTTTTTAATTATGTAATTCAAATTTTAGTCAAAGAATCTTTAAATTTTCGTGAACAAATTTCCCTAATTTATAATTTTGCACCTAAATAATATTAAAAAAAATTAATTACTTCTCAATTCTTCTTTTCCAGATTCAAGAAGCAACATCCTGAATTGGATTTCTCGAAATGCAAATTTAATTAATAACCCCCTATAGTACAATCCAATGTCCTTAACTTCCCTAAGAGTCTCTTACTATTTATCAGCTCTTTTGTGTTAGTATATCATTCTGAAGGACTTTTTCTCAAAACTGTATTCTAATGTATTTTAATTTTTTCAATTGTCCTTTTTATTTCAACAACCTCAAATTACTCATAATACATTGCTGTAAATTGCAGGCTAAAGCTTTTTTTACAATTAAATTAGCATTTCTTTATAAATGAACAAATGTCTTTTTTCATTTATTATACAATATTATTTTAAATAGTTATGTATATTGAAATATGTAATGTCTTTTTAAATAAAACTCTGAACAAAAATCGAGCAAGACTTTTAATTAATTTAGGAAATAATGCATGTTTTTGTGTTATTCCACCATTATCATAGTTAATTTTTGATTTTTAACTAGGTACTCCTGGCTGAGGACCATGCCAATAATAGCACTACACATCCAAATATGACATAAACATACAAATCTATTTCAATTGTGTAAGTTCTTGAATAAGTATCAAAAAAGTATTTCCATTTCGCACTATGGGGAGTTATAACCATTTTAAGTTTACCAAAATGTCATAAAAATTCAAAATCTAAAGATTTCGGCAATTCTAAAACAAAGTGTTAAACTTTATTGAAAATTGCACCAAAAAGTAAAAATTTTCGAAAATCCAAATGGTTTTAAACGCCAAATGACCTCGTATGATGTACAAGTTGTCTCGAATTGCTGTCCAATTATGCGACCTGGAGGGTCAGACCCGCAGTCTGGTGATGTACGATTAGGGGCAAAAGGAAATGGGTATGCCCACCAATGATGAGCGCAAGAAAATGGAGAATATGGAACAGTAAGTTGGCATTTTGAAAAGAGATAGATTGAAGTGTAATACAGTAAAAACTGCCTATGGGTATGGTTAATTTGAAAATTTATGTAGGCTGTATCAGGCTTTCATACGTCCCGAATCGATGGAGGGATACCAAAGTGGTATTCATACCTAAAGCGGGAAAGATATCACACACTAGGCCAAAAGACTTCAGACCAATTAGCCTATCCTCCTTCCTTCATTTCATTAGGGAAAACCTGGATACAAAACTCCTGTCGGGGAACCAACATGCTTACAATAAGGGCAAGTCTACAGAATCAGCCCTGCACGAACTTGTGAGCACTATTTAATCGTCCCTGCATTTCAAGGAATTCACCATGGTGGCATTTCTTGACATAGAGGGGGCTTTTAACAACATTCACTCAGATGCGGTAATTGCGGCACTCTCACATCTAAAAGTTAACACTAGTTTGATTAGACTAATTCAAAGTCTGCTCACCAGAAGACGCATAACAGCATGTCTAGGGTCCACAACTCGAACAAGGTTTGTAAACAGAGGGACCCCGCAAGGAGGAGTACTGTCTCCACTAATTTGGAACCTAGCGGTGAATGAAATCCTGCTAGATCTAGAACGTTGTGGCTGCAAGGTCGTGGCATATGCGGACGACGTGGCAATTGCAGTGAGTGGCAAATTCGTAAACGTCCTCAGAGACATCCTACAGGTGGCTCTGAACAAGTTGGCTAGATGGGCCAGAAGCAGCGGTTTGGGCGTTAACCCTAACAAGACAGAATTGGTTCTCTTTACTAGGATGAATAATGTCCCACATGTGGACCCTCCACCTCGGATAAATGGAACAGATCTAGTCTTTTCTGAAAGTGCAAAATTTTTAGGAAAATGTTATTTAGACTTAACGTATTGGAACGTGTAAGGAAGGCCAACGTCGCCTTATATTCCTGCAAAAAGGCTGTAGGGTCGCGGTGGGGACTCTCTCCTAAAATCGTCCACTGGATATATATAGCAGTAGTTCGTCCAATACTGTTATACGGTATTGTGGTGTGGTGGACGGCAACTGACAAACTAACCATCACCAACCTACTAACAAAGGTTCAGAGAACAGCCGGCCTGAGCATAAGCGGAGCCTTAAAGACTACGGCGATTGAGTCTCTACAAGCCCTACTCCATATACTACCGATTAATATTGTGGCGAGAGAAGTTGCAACCAAAGCGGCAATAAGATTAAACTGCCTATTAATGTGGAGGTACAGGAACTACGGTCACATGAGGATATCAAAGTGTAGTGCTATGGTAACCGAGTGGACTATATACCAACTGTGTACACCTTCGAGAGAAATTACATCACTATGATTCCCGCCAGAGATGAGTGGGTCGGCAGAATACCTGGTAATAGAAACCATCTCCACTTTTACACGGATGGTTCGAAGCTTGATGAAAAGGTTGGCTTCGGAGTGCACTGTGAAGAACTGAGTCTGGATATAGCTCACAGACTACCAGATACCTGCAGTGTCTATCAAGCCGAAATAATGGCAATATGGGAAGTCGCCAAGTGGCTGAGTCGCAACATAGTAACCAACACTGGCGTTGTCATTTACTCGGACAGCCAGGCTGCCATCAATTCTCTGGAGGCAACATCCCTAAATTCACAAACAGCCCTCGACTGCCGCAGATCTCTTAACGAGATGGCTGAGCAGTTTAATATACACCTCATATGGGTGCCTGGGCATAGGGATATCCCGGGGAACTGCAAAGCCGATGAACTTGCTAGGAAAGGGACGACGTTACAAATTCTCGAAGAATTTGCATATATTGGTGCGCCACTATCCATGATCTGGCCAAGGTATGACCTGAGAAGGTCAAAATATCTCCTCGCACTAGAGAGGAAACGATTGTCTACGTTAGTACAGGTTCTGACGGGACACTGCTTGATCGGCGAACACGCCAAAAGATAGGGTATTGACTCCAATGACTTCTGCCGAAGCTGTGGAGATGAGGAAGAAGTGGAGAGCATTGAGCACTTGCTTTGCGACTGTCCCGCTTTGAGTAAACGACGACTGGACATACTGGGGTCGGCCTTTTTAGGCAGCCTAACAGATCTTTCCAGTACTGATATTCGTACTATCGATAAATTTATATATCAAACAGGTTGGTTTCGATGAGGGGCATTTCAGCCCGTGGTAACACTAGGGACCTAAACTGGTCTATGTGAGCTTGTAAAAAAATACGGCTGCCACCCTAACCTAATGGTTAATTTGAAAATGAAAAATAATGAGCTATATGGTTTGATTTCTTTATACATTTTTTAATTATTTTTCTTTCTTTGTTTTATTTTTCAGCATTTTATAAAGGAGACTTGGGGAATTGATTATGAATCGAACAACGTACAAAAATAATTTAATTTTTCCGAAATTTTGCGAAAAATTATGGAAAATATGCAAAAAAGTGCACGTATGTGCGAAGCAGAAAATGGACATCACTTACAGGATATCTTTTTTCAAAGCTAATTGCAAAAAATTCCCCAAAAATATGCTGTATTTAAATAAAATTATAATAATCGCATAAATAAAGAAGTTATAAACCATTTAAACCATATAGCTCATACTGCCCCACCCTGTAGTTCGACGAGAATTTTAAACTAATTTAAAAAAAATTTCTCTACTAACTTTAAAGACTGGCAATGATTTCGAGCCAATGTCAAATAATCTTTAAAGTAAGAAAATTTCACCCTTAATATTAAGACAATTTAATACAAATTAAGTCGAGTTTCTTAATATAAAGTAAAGTAGTTTAAAGCCAACTTATCATTGCCACTGCCTTTAAACTTTTTTTAAGTGTATATTCTGAAAGAGTAGTGACGAAAAGGATATAAGGGAACATTCAAATTTGCTGAGATATTTATTTTATTTTTTTGCAATAATTACTTTAATTTTAAAACACACGACTTTTTTCAACTTAATTTCTAATTTTAGTCAATGAGTCTATAAATCACAAAGAATAGTAATAACAAAAATTCACTAGTTTTTAATTTATAATTTTTACTACTCTGTTTTTATTTAATTCTGAGTTTGGATTGAATTGGATTTCTAGAAATGTAAATTTAATTTATAACCCGTGTAGTACAATTCGATATCCTTAACTTCCTAAGAGTCTCTTACTATTTATCAGCTCTTTTGTGTAGTTTTATCATTTTGAAGGACTTTTTCTCAAAACGGTTTTCTGGTGTATTTTGTTTTCTTTTCAATTGTTCTTTTTATACCCTACACCACACTGTGGTACAGGGTATTATGACTTTGTGCATTTGTTTGTAACACCTAAAAGGAGAAGAGATGAAATTGGTAAAAATCGGTTCAGATTTAGATATAGCCACCATATATATGTTACCCCCGATTTTACATGTAGGCGCTGTAGAAACTATATTTTATATTAGATCAATGCGAAATTTGGCAGAGAGAGTTCTCTTATTACATGAATGAACACTGCCAAATTCGGGGAAAATCGGTTCAGATTTAGATATAGCCCCATATAGTCCAAATCTCTTCAGTGATTGCGTGAAATGACCTAAAACGCATAGTTTTTATAGTCTTTTTTTTGTCAATTTCCGTCAACACTTCTTTCTGCAGCGTTCGAAAATTGCCATCATCGTATATTTTACTAATCGCAATATAAATCATAAGAAACGAATGACTAGTGAAAGTTCAAAAGATCAAAACAACGAAAATATATAACATTAAAATGTCTTTGTTGATTAACGCAACGAAATTATGATGATTGGATTTAAGCTAATAAAAGCTGACACAACAAAACAATATTCAAAAGTGGCATATCTTTCTTTACATACGACGATATATCAACCAATATTAGTATATTTCTTTCTAATGATTAATTTTGTAGTCATCAAAAGTCTGACAAAAGGAAAGCCCCCAGACAACACTTCACAATGAGTAGCAGCAGCGCGATGATACTAATGATTATTAATTTTAAATCATGATTTAATCTTGAAAATATTTGCAGTTTTTTTTAAACGCCTGAGAAATGTAAACGGAATGTTGGGAATTTAGGAAAATAATGCATAAACTTAATCTTAGAGTGGAAATTTTAAATGTTGTGACTTTGAGGTCACTCAACTTTTGCTACTTAATAGGCAATTAAATGTCTTGGAATGCTTGCTTCGTAAAGATTTAAATTTAAAATTCTTATTAAATTGATTATTGTTATTTTAGTATCACTTTAGAAGAGAGTGGTTATTTTATTGCATTCTCTATCATAAAAGTAAAATTCCAATTAAGTATAGCAGTAAAAACGGTGAAGGCTACTTTGAAGGTGCACGAAGAGAAAAAAAACAAAAGACTTAAGACACAATCTTTTGCATAAAGCATTCTAATAGAGAAATATAAAAAAAAATACCCATGAGAAGGCCATTTTTAGATATTTTTGATTCTACTTAGACAAAGTTTAGTGACCTCAAAATGTCAAATCTAAAATGTTTCGAAGCATTGCAATTTAGGAAAATGATTTGCAATGATTTGAATTTATTTAAATTTAATTTAGCTAAAATTAAAAAAAATATTTTCTCTAGAATTTTATTTTTATAAAATATTTTTTTAATAAATCGCCATTAGTATTAGCTCTACACAAATACAGTATTATGTGCAATGTCATATTTATACGACGAAAAAAATTTCGTCGAAAATAAATTTTTATTGGTATATTCGCTTTTTCATGGAAATTGCATTTTTGAAAAAATTTTTAACAAAAAAATTTCGTCATTTAATTTTTCTACAAAATTTTGTTGATAACTGCATTTTTTATAAAATTTCTTAAATTTTTTTTTTTAAATAAATTTTTTAATTTTATTTTAGAAATTTTCCCTTTTTCTAGAAAATTATTTCAAAATTAAATTTTTGTAGAAAATTTTCATGAAAAACTTTATTTCAACAAATTTTGTTTAAAAAAAAACAAATTTGAAAGAATTTAATAGAAAAAATGCAATTTCGATGAAGTTTTTTTACTTTTGTGAATATGTATTATATTTAAAATACTTTGAGAAGGTATGATTTTATTAAAAATTTCATAGAAATGCAATTTTATTGGACAATATCATAGAAATTGAAACTTTTCGAAAATTTCATAGAAATTGCAATTTTATTGAAAATTTCATAGAAATTGAAATTTTATTGAAAATTTCATAGAAATTGAAATATTATTCAAAATTTCATAGAAATTGAAATTTTATTGAAAATTTCATAGAAATTAAAATATTATTGAAATTGATATTTGATATTGATATTTTATTGAAAAAAATCATAGAAGTTGCAATTTTATTGACAATTTCATATAAAATGCAATTTTATGGAACAAATCATAGATATGCAATTTCATAGAAATGCAATTTTATTATTATGCCTTTCAAAATTTACTAAATTTTATTTTTCAGAAAAATCTAGCCCCATTTTATATTTCCATGAAAAATTCTTCAAAATTTAGTTTTATAAAAAATTTAACAGAAATCAAATTTGTATAGCAACTGTCAAATTTTCTAAAAAAAAATTCGAAAATTTAAATTTTTCTATAAAATTCCATGTTTCTATAAAATTTCTGTAAAACTTTTTTTTTTCAAATTTGCATTTCTCTACAAAATTTCCCCAATTTTTAGCATTTTTAAAATTTTTGTAGAAAATTAATTTTTATTGGAACAATTTTGTCAGCATTTATTGTTTCTATAATATGTCGTTGAAATAAATTTTTCTATAAAATTTCTTCAAAATTGAATTTTTTTCAAAATAAATGTTTAGTTTTATTTTTGAAATATTCGTAAAAAAATTTTTTTCAACAAATTTTGTTAAAAAACATAAATTTGAAAGAATTTTATAGAAAAATGCAATTTTGAAGAAGTTTTGAAAATGTCGAAAATTACTTAAGAAGGTTTGATTTTATTGAAAATTTCATAGAAATTGAAATTTTATTGAAAATTTCATAGAAATTAAAATATTATTGAAAATTTCATAGAAATTAAAATATTATTGAAAATTTCATAGAAATTTTAATTTTATTGAAAATTTCATAGAAATTGAAATTTTATTGAAAATTTCATAGAAATTGAAATTTTATTGAAAATTTCATAGAAATTGAAATTTTATTGAAAATTTCATAGAAATTGAAATTTTATTGAAAATTTCATAGAAATTGAAATTTTATTGAAAATTTCATAGAAATTGAAATTTTATTGAAAATTTCATAGAAATTGAAATTTTATTGAAAATTTCATAGAAATTGAAATTTTATTGAAAATTTCATAGAAATTGAAATTTTATTGAAAATTTCATAGAAATTGAAATTTTATTGAAAATTTCATAGAAATTGAAATTTTATTGAAAATTTCATTGAAATTGAAATTTTATTGAAAATTTGATAGAAATTGCAATTTTATTGAAAATTTCATAGAAATTGCAATTTTATTGAAAATTTCATAGAAATTGCAATTTTATTGAAAATTTCATAAAAATTTAAATTTTATTGAAAATTTCATAGAAATTTAAATTTTATTGAAAATTACATAGAAATTGAAATTTTATTGAAAATTTCATAGAAATTGCAATTTTATTGAAAATTTCATAGAAAACTTAACGAAGTTTTGTGTTTCGGGAAAATCTAGCCTAAATTAATATTTTCATGCAAATTTCGTCAAAATTAAATTTTATAAAAATTTTAACGGAAAATGAATTTAAAATTAAAAATAAAATTTTCTAACTAAAAATTTCGAATTTTTTAATTTTTCTATAAAACATCATCAAATTTGCATTTCTTTAGAAAATTTCGTAAATTTTTTTTGCGAATATATATTTTTGTTTCACTTTTTCGTGGAAATTGCAATTTTATAGAAAATTTCAGCAAAATTTATTTTATATTTTTCTTTCAACATTTAATTTTTCTAAAAAATGTGGTTGAACATACATTTTTCTTTAAATGTCTTCAAAATTGCATTTTGTTGAAAACAATTTTTTAATTTTATTTTTGAATATCAAATTAAATATTTGTAGAAAATGTTCGTGAAAAATGTTGTTAGAAAAATACAAAATTGAAAGAATATGTATTAAAATATTTTAATAGGAAATTTTTACGGGGATTTTTACTTTTGAAAATTTGGAAAATGACTTGAGTAGGTATGATTTTATTGAAAATTTTGTAGAAATTCGAATTTTTTTGAAAATTTCATAGAAATTGAAATTATATTGAAAGAAATCATAGAAATTGTAATTTTATTGAAAAAATCATAGAAATTGCAATTTTATTGAAAATTTCATAGAAAGTGCAATTTTATTATTGTTTTTATTATTATTATGTCAAAATTGACGAAATTTTATTTTACTGTAAAATCTAGCCTAAATTAATATTTCCATGCAAATTCCTTTAAACTTTAACCTTATAAAAACTTTAACAGAAATCGAATTTTTATAGAAAATGCTGCCAAATTTTCTAAAATAAAATTTCGAAAATTGAATTTTTTTTTTTAAATTTTTGTTGAAAAATTGTATTGCAACAAATTTTGTTAAAAAAGAATTTTGAAAAATTAATTTTTTGTATTATATTTCAAATTGGTAATTTTTACGGGGATTTACTTTTGTCGAAAATTACTTGATTAGGTATGATTTTATTTAAAATTTCATAGAATTGCAATTTTATTGAATATTCTTAGAAACTGAAAATTTTATACAAATTGCAATTTTATTATTAGGTCTTTCGAAATTGACGAAATTTTTTTTTAGGAAAAAAAATTTCTGGCCTTAATTAATATTTTCATGCAAATTTCATCAAAATATACTTATAATTTTATAACAAACTAGCTGAGCCCGTTTGTTTCATTGATATTGCATCACATTATCATATTGCGATTGTATTGGAGTGAGCAGCTGTAATTATCGCATACCGAGCATTTTTGTTCATGTATTTCCTAAATAATACTTGCAAGATATATCAAAATATGGGCTGGGCCACGCCCACTGGTCCTATTCCGCCCATTTGAAAGCCAATCACGTAGACTGCTACTAGATACATATACGCAAAATTTCAACACTCTCGCTAACAAAATGAGCAAGATAATTCAATTTCAAAATTTGGCTTATATGGGCGGTGGCCCGCCCATTGGTCAGATCCCGCCAATTTTTGGACCAATCACGTGGACTGTCACCAGATACATATCTACAACATGACAGCACTCTAGATAAAAAATTGTGCAAGTTATATCAATTTCAAAATTTGGCTTATAAGGGCGGGGCCACGCCCATTGGTCCGATCCCGCCCATTTTCTGACCAATTACGTAGAATGCCACCAGATACATATGTATACACAACATTGCAGCACTCCCGATAGCAAATTGTGCAAGATATAAAAATTTCAAAATTTGGTCATTGTGGGCGGGGCCACGCCTATTGGTCCGAACCCGCCCATTTTTGGACCAATCACGTAGATCGCCAACGGATATATATACACAAAATTCCAGGTCTCTCGCTAACAAATTGTGCAAGATATCACATTTTTTAAATTTGGCTTATATGGGCGGTGCCACGCCCATTGGTTCGATCCCGCCCGTTTTTGGATCAATCACGTAGACTGCCACCGTTTACATATACACAAAATTCCAGCACTCTCGCTAACAAATTGTGCAAAATATCTCAATTTCAAAATTTGGCTTATATGGGCGGGGCCACGCCCATTGGTCCGATTCCGCCCATTTTTGGAAAATTCACATAATCTGCCATTAAATGCATACAAACAAAATTTCAGCACTATACCTATAATAGGAGCAGAAATATCGGATTTTTAACCTGCGATTTGTATGGGAGGTACCACGCCCCTTTGTCCAATTAATTTTTTTTTTCTATATAAACCATCTCGTGAAAATTTAGAATCGAATAAAAAAAAATCATCCAAATCGCTCCAGCCGTTCTGACGTGATGCCATTACACAGATGGACCGTTTCATTTTTATATATATAGATTTAACAGAAATATAATTCATTTCAAAAATGTCAAATTTTCTAAAAAAATTTGGAATTTTCTGTAAAATTTCGTCATATTTGCATTTTTCTAGAAAAATTGTCAAAAATAATTTTTTATTATTTTAAACAATTTCGTCAAAATTTAACTTTTTTAAAAATTAACGTTAAAAATTATTTTTTTCTATAAAATTTCTTCAAAATAGCGAAAAGAAATTGTTAACATAATTTATGAAATTTTTCCTAGAAGATTATGTCAACATTAGTTTTGGTTCTTTGAAAATTACGAAATTTTATGTTTTTTGGAAAATCTAGTCTAAATTAATATTTCCATGCAAATTTCTTCAAAATTTAATTTTATAAAAAATTTAACAATATCAAATTTTTATAGAAAATGTCAAATTTTCGAACAAAATATTTCGATTTTTCTATAAATTTTTTTTAGAAAATGAATTTTTATTGGAAATTTCGCATTTTCATGGAAATTGCATTTTTATAGAAAATTTTACAAACATTTATTTTATATTTTAATTTTTTTTTTTTTAAATTTGTCAAAATTTATTTTTTCTAAAATATGTGTTTGAAAATTACATTTTCCTATAAATTTTCTTGAAAATTTAACTTTTTGAAAATAAATTTTTAATTTTATTTTTGAAATTTTCGTAAAATATTTTATTTAAACAAATTTTGTTAGAAAAACACAAATTTGAAAGAATTTTATAGAAAAATACAATTTTGACGAAGTTTTGAAAATGTCGAAAATGACAGAAGGTTTAATTTTATTGAGCATTTGGTAGAAATTGCAAATTTATTGGAAACTTTCATAGAAATTTCAATTTTATTGGAAAATATCAAAGAAATTGAAATTTTATTTAAAATTTCATAGAAATTGAAATTTTATTGAAACTTTAATAGAAATTGAAATTTTATTGAAAACTTAATATAAATTGCATTTATTGAAAAAATCATTGAAATTGCAATTTCATTAAAAATGTCATAGAAATTGCACTTTTTTTATTATGTATTTCAAAATTTAAGAAATTTTATGCTTTTGTTCATAGAAATTGAAATTTTATTGAAAATTTTATATAAATTGCTATTTATTGATAAATTTCATAGAAATTGAAATTTTATTGAAAATTTAATAAAAATTGAATTTATTAAAAAAAATCATGGAAATTGCAATTTCATTGAAAATGTCATAGAAAATGCACTTTCATTATTATGTATTTGAAAATTTAAGAAATTTTACGTTTCTGAAAAAAATGTAGCCTAAGTTAACATTTCCATGAAAATTTCTTCAAAATTTAGTTTTATAAAAAATTTAACAGAAATAAAATTGTTATATAATAAATGTAAATTTTTCTAACAAAAAATTTGGAAAATAAATTTTTTTTCTATAAAATTTCTTCAAATTTGTATTTCTATAGAAAATTTCCCAATTTTGTAGAAAATGAATTTTTACTGGAAATTTCGCTATTTCATTGAAATTGCATTTTTTTTTATAAAATTTTAGCTACATTTATTTTATATTATATATTTTAATAATTTTGTCAACATTTAATTTTTCTAAATAATTTCGTTAAAAATTACAAATTTTATAAAATTTTTTCAAAATTGTATTTTTTCGAAAATACATTTTTAATTTTATTTTTGAAATATTCGCGTTTTCTAGAAAATTAATCTTTTAAAAGAGACGAAATTTTATGTTTCTGGAAAATTTAGCCAAAATTAATATTGGAAACTATTCATGAAACAGATTTTGTTTTAGAAAATTTCAGCAAAATTTAATTTTTATATATTTTTTTCAAAAAATTTCGAAAAAATTTAATTTTTCTAAAAAATGTCGATGTAAATTTTCCTAAAAAAATTTCTTCAAAATTGAATTTTTTCGAAAATAAACTTTTATTTTTGTTAAATTTTCGCGTTTTCTATTTAAAGAAAATTATGTCAAAATAAAATTTTTATAGAAAATTTTACTTCAATAAATTTTGTAAGAAAAAACAAAATTGAAAGAATTTTATAGAAAAATTGATTGAATAACGATGTTTTTATAAAAAAATGCAATATCAAGATTTTCTGTAAAAAAAATTAATTATGATAAAATTTTCTATAAAATATCA
Source organism: Eudasyphora cyanicolor (assembly GCA_963930755.1). Classification (NCBI taxonomy): domain Eukaryota; kingdom Metazoa; phylum Arthropoda; class Insecta; order Diptera; family Muscidae; genus Eudasyphora; species Eudasyphora cyanicolor. The sequence continues at coordinate 241,664,046 of OZ005735.1, forward strand.
ATTTTCATAAAATTTTCTATAAAAATTTAATTTGAACGAAATTTTTTAGAAAATTGCAATACCAGAACTTGCCTATTGAAATTGAGGTTTTCCATTTGAAATTCAGAACTTGTCCATAGAAATTCCGAATTTTTCATTTGGAATTCAGAAATTGAATTTTCAGAACATTAGGCTTACGAGTATGTCACGTCCTCATCTGACTGAAAAGTATGACTGGTCAGGGATTGGGATTTATATAAACGGTGTCGTATAATCATTGTCTACATAACCAAACATAACTTTTGTGAAATAATTGTCAGAATTGGGGATTATTTTAGATAATGTCTCATATCACAGCGTATTGGATAAACCCTTTTCCAAGTCTCCAGAATCGCTTTAAAAAAACGATATATTCAGTTCCTTCCAATCCATTTCAAAATATATAAAATGTGACATAAATATTTTCCTGGATTTCGTTATGGATAATACCTGCAGCGCTCGACGCGTGCACATCTCCAGTGTTTCTAAAAAGTGAAAAGTGAATAAAAAGTGAAGTGAAACCGTGTTTTAAAATCGTACAGTGGATACTGATTCTGTGGAAATTCTAAGTGTTTTGAATATACCTGCTCTAGCAGGATGTGATGTGAAAATGCCTTCAGTGGAAAAGACACCTGATACTGTCAATGATATAGCGTTGCCTGATGCTAACGCTACCGACGGTTTCCAGAAGGTCACCCGCAAGCATAGAAAGCGGGAACGAAAAAGGAAGAATCAGAACTGCTCCGACGGCGACTCATCGTATGAGGAGATGAAGATGGAGGCAATGTATGCTGAATTTAGCGCCAGATTTGCCAAGCAAGAAGAGAAAATTCGCTTGCTGGAAGAAGAAAATAAGAAGTTAAAGGAGAAGTTGGAACAAACTCATCCTCTACAACAGCACCAAGATGTGGCTATAAGCCCTTCTATTCATTTAGCATCAGTGACCGGCACCTCTCCTGATTGGGCTGCTGAAGTTCATGGAAATAACGTGGCTCATACTGCGACGACATCCAACAAGCCGGATGAACCATCTACATCTAAGGCGGGCGAACTCCGCATTATGACAGAAAGAATGATGACCGATGAAGGTACAACACCCGTCGGCAAATCAACTTCGCAATTATTAAATGCCGACGGCAAAACAATACCGGCTTCAATGAAGATCACTTCTACTGCTACAAGAGAAGGAAGGCCCGACGGCAGATCAACGGCTACCTCATCCCACAGCAGCAGCGCAGGTACAAGCAACAACTTGTACTCAACATCAACATCGCATTTATTAAATGCCGACGGCAAAACAACAGCGAATGCTATGCACAACACCTCTAATGCCATAAGAGGGGGAAGGCCCGGCGGCAGGTCAACGGCTACTTCATCACATAACAGACCAGGTACAAGCAACAACATGCACCCGACATCAACTCCTAGTGGTGGTGCGACTACATCCCGTACAGGAAACAACGAGCAAAATGCAGGCAACCCTAATGGGAAATCAACACCTGCATTCACCGTATATGACGTCAAATTGAAGGATGTCACCCAGGCACTCAACGGCATGATTGCACCAGAGCAGTTCACTATATCGATGGTAAGACAATCTGTGCTATCTGTAAGAGTTAGAGGGTTAGAGAACTTCGAGAAGATTAGGACCATTCTTGTTCAGAAGAGTTGGAAATTTTATACTCATACACCGAGGTCTTTGTTGCCATATACGGTGATAGTTGAGGGTCTTTCCGATGAGTATGATGTTGATGAAGTGAAGGACTACCTTCAAAGTAAAGTGAATTTTAGAACAAACATTTTAAGTGTTGTTTGTCTGTCCAAAACCAGATGGTTAGTCCGTCTCTCTAGAGACACCGACATCGAAAAGATGTATGCACTCGACAAGATTTTGCACTGCAGGGTTAAGTGTAGGAAAGATAGGGGAAGACCTATCACTCAATGTTTTAATTGCCAACGTTATGGACATGTCTCTTCCAACTGTGGAATGCCATATCGTTGTGTTAAGTGTGGCCAACCTCATGGTCCGGCGAAGTGCACCATTCCGCCAAAAGCACAGAGAGAGAATCCCTCCAATCCGCAGAATATACAGCATATTTTAAGATGCGTTAATTGTGAGTCTGATGGTCACACTGCCAGCTCCCCCGATTGTCCCAAGAGATTAGAAATCCTTCAAAGACGCAAAGCATCCAAGGAGGCGGCAACTGCTAAGGCGGCTATGCGCGCTAGACACCTTGAGGAGATTAAGGCTGGCGTTTCTTACGCGGCCGCTATGGGCACGCGCCCCGTTCATTCTGCTCCCACTCCTGTGGCTGCGAGTTCTGCTAATCCGCGCAGAAACACGGCTGATGCTTCAATGGCATTTGGTAGAGCCATTTCTGAAGAGTGCAGAGCACAATTCGGAAAGGGCCTGCTTGATGTCTTTGCTGACATCCGTGAGTTTGCACCGGAATTTGCTCGGATACGAGACGCAGAGGGTAGAGCCAGTGCCATGATCGGCCTCTTATTGCATATGTCAGGTCTATGATCATTAAGACAATATTCATTAACGTTAATTCCATCGTCTCGTTAGCGAGAAGACACTATCTAAAGAATTTTATTCACGACCATAACCCTGATATCCTACTCTTGGCTGAGCACAAGCTTTCTTCGAGACATAGATTATCCATTGAAGGTTACACTGTCTATAGACAGGACAGGATTGGACGCTCTGGAGGCGGAACTGCTGTTCTCGTCAGAGAACATTTCCGATCCGAGCGTGTACCGTTGAATTCTGGTAACATTGAATCATGTGCGGCAAGAGTCTGGAAGGGTAATGGCTCCCCTGTCATATTTATTGCTTCCTATCTTTCTCCATATTCTCATATTAGCGCGTCTGATTTTGATCCGATCTCTGTGCTCTCCGATTCAGATGAGGTACTCATTGGCGCTGACTGGAACGCTAAACATCCATCATGGGGTGGCTCTGACCTCAACACCAATGGTAGAAGTTTGTTTTATCTACTTTCTAATTGCCCAAACTTGGATATCTATAGGACCAATGGTCCGACTAGACCACACGGAGCGTCGGGATCATTCATTGATCTATTCCTCCACACACCAGGGCTTGATCGGGCACCTAATGCCCCACTTCTTCTTACCCATGATTATGAATCAGACCACAGAGCCGTTGAGTTTTTGATAGGGATTGACTCTGTTCAAACCCGCGAAATTCGTAGTTGGTACAATTATGACCGCATTAATATTCGCCATTTCAAAAGGCAATTGATCTCTGATCTTGAGGAACACACTCTCCCCATTGATAGAAATGTAGCTATTGTTGAAATTGATAACTGTGTTGAAAGATTAAGTGCGGCTTTCCGTAATGCCATTGATACAGCTGTTCCCAAATCATCCTCTAGGAGTACAATCCTAGGGGACTTACCGCCACACATCCTTCGATTTATTCGTGAGCGAAGAAGGCTGAGTAGGGTCCTGCATAATTCTGGTGATCCTGATAGACACCCTATTCTTAGGGCTGATATCAGGAACCTCAGTAGAATTATTCAGGGCTCTATTTATGTCTTTGAAAGAGATAGGTTTAAAAACTATCTTCAAGGGATCAGGGTAAACTCACGCACTTACGGACGTGTCAAAAGAGCTGCGGGTCTTTCAACCAGAGACCCTATTGGCGTAATAGTTTCTCCCAACGGAGCCAATCTTTCAGAGGACATGGACAAGGCTGAGGCTCTGGCTCAGCATCTGCAGGGAGCTCACCATACGAATAATTCTATCGACGACTCCTTTCATGGTCTTGTAACAAGGGCTGTGGAGGGTGTCGTTGACGGTAATTCATTGGTGAATTTCTGCAGCACGCTGACGGCCGACGGAGCTACTGTTGACAACAGGTCTCACTGGAACGAGTGCGGCTTTGTTAACATTGCATCCGTGGCTAAGGCCTTGTCTATTCGTCCTTCACGAAAGTCATCTGGGATCGATGGTGTTCCCGATATTGCGCTGAAGAAAGCAGGAGAGGCTGTTGTTCCCTTTCTGACCATTCTTTTCAATCACTGCCTTAACCTTGGGTACTTTCCATCTGCATGGAAAGTAGCTTTGGTCGTCCCAATTCCCAAGCCAAATTCTGATCTCAGCCTATGCGGTAGCTATAGGCCAATTTCATTACTTTCACCGTTTGGAAAACTCTACGAGTTTTTCATTTTGGCCAGGTTAAGGAACTTTGTCGAGGATAGAAATATTCTCAGAGATTGTCAGTTTGGTTTTAGGACTGGTCTCTCCACCACTCATGCTTTAGCTGCATTCTCTGATTTTGTGGTTAGTGGTTTCGATAGGCGACGAGGTACCATTGCGGTCAGCCTCGACTTTGCCAAGGCATTTGATTCTGTCTGGCAGAATGGTATCGTATACAAACTTCAATCGTTTGGTTTTGACGAACAGTCATGCAGGTTGGTTGCTGGCTTCCTAAGGGATCGATCTTTTAGGGTTAAAGTTGGCGATAAGGTGTCTGGACAGCACTCGGTTCTCGCAGGGGTACCCCAGGGTTCTCTGCTGGGACCAATGCTGTACAACATATTCGTCAGTGATATCCCAGGTCCCCCTGAGGACGGTCTTCTGCTGACATACGCGGATGATGTTCTGCTAGCTTGCTCTGGAGCAAGGGCTAGCACTGTAAACCAGCGATTGAACTTGTACTTGGAAAGGCTGCATCGATACTTCACCAATTGGGGCCTCCGACTCAACGTGGGCAAGTGTATTTCGGTTGTCTTCAAAGGCAGACCAAGAACCGTATATCCCAACTATAGGTCATATGTACCTACGCTGCGAGTTGGTGATGAGTTGATCGGAGTATCCGATAGGATGAAGTATCTTGGTGTGGTGTTCCACAATAGATTTGATTTCTGTCGACACGTTGATTATGTTTTGTGTAAGGCGAAGCGCTCATACTATTCCTACCATAGACTTCTCAGCATGAGGGGTGGTCTTCCTCCCGAGGTTCGGCTCCTGATATACAGACAGGTAGTCAGGCCCATTTTAACCTATGCCTTTCCATCTTGGTTTGGCTTATCGTCTTCCCAGATGGATAGGATTAGGAGATGGGAGAGGAAGATACTCTCTTCATGCCTGGGGTTGAGGTGCATACAAAGGGATGATGGCTCATTCCGGCGCCCGTCGTGTAAGACGATATATGATGGGATAGAGTTTGATAGAATAGATGTCTTCTCTGTAAATTATGCTCTTCGCTTTTTGGCGAAAAGCCTATTCTTGGATAATGCGATAGTTGGCCACTTTCTGAATTATGAGGTTGACCTTGATTTTTTACTTACAAGGCGGCACTTAAGACCTGCAGCGCTCAATAGGCTGAATGATGAGGGATTAGTTTTTAGTCAGGATAAACTCTTATTTTGGCACAGAAGATACGACACCTTCGATATAGTGAACACTGTTTACATCACCGCACAGTGATGCTCATGTTTTTATTTTTCCTTTTTATTATTTTTATTTTATTTTATGTTTTACTTTTTATCTTTTATTTTTGTTGTAATTTTTTATTATTATATTTAAGTTTTTTCTATATTAGTTGTAAGTTCTTGGGAGATTGGTCCTTTTTAATGATTCAATTTTTTGGACAATAAATGAAGATAGTTTTAAGTAATTAGTATAAGAGTATGCCTGCAGTTAAACTGCGACATTTTAATGTATTATTTCGTTGACCCTGATAGATTTAAAATACAAGGGTGTAATATTAGATGTTAAGTTTTTAGCAGTTAAGCCATGCTGTAATTTAATGTAAGCAATTTTATGAATCAATAAATGGCAATTTTGAAAATGAAAATGAAATTTCCTGGATTTCAAATAATTTCCTAATTTTTTTTTATGAGTTTTGAATTTAAAATTAAAAATATGAATTTTAAATGACAAGTTCTAAATTTGGAAATGGACAGTCTGAATTTCAACTGATGAGTTCCGAATTCAAAATGGAATTTCTGATTTTCAATTCATAAGTTCGGAATTTCAAATGAAATTGTGAAAATCAAGTGACGAGTTCTGAATTTCAGATGGAATTTCTGAATTTTAATCGACGAATTTTCAAAGGTAGTTCAAAAAAAAATCATTTGAAATTCAGAAATTCCATTTGAAATTTGGAACGTCACTTGATTTTCAGAATTTTCATTTGAAATTCCGAACTCTTCAATAGAAATTCAGAATTTTTCGTTTGAAATTTTTCAATTGAAATACGTAATTATTGAAATACTATTCTTTTGCATTATTAATGGGAAAAAATTAATCCTGCAATTATCAAGGTTTATTCGAATGTTCTTCCAAAACTTATGGTTGGCCAACTATGTAGACGTTTGATCTGCTTAAATCCCAATTCGTGACCAGTCAGGCCTTTTTAAGCAGAATAGGTAATATGAACTCAAGCGTACATACCAAAATTCAGATTAAACTGTTAGGAAAATAAAATTTCTGAATTTCAAATGAAGAATTTCGAATTTCAATTGACGAATTCTGGAATTTAAATGAAAAATTCTGAATTTCTATTAAAGAGTTCTGAATTTCAAAAGGAAATGCTTAATTTCATTTGACTAGTTCAGTATTTCAAAAATGGCAAATCTAAATTTCAATTGATGAGTTCTGAATTTTACATCGAAAATCTGAATTTCAATTGACAATCACTGAATTTCAACTGATCTTTTCTGAATTACACTGGAAAATAGTGTAGTGTGCAAATAAAAACATACAAATATTGAAAAACTACGTTTTCGTCTAAAGTTATTGGAATATTATAAAACTTACTTATTTTGCAATAAATAGCTTCATCCGAATTGGTAAACTTACCTAAAAGCAAAGAAAAAAAATTAATAATAAGAATTTATTTCATAATTTGGATACAAGTATTATAGATAAAATATACTTTTATACAAATGTCTTCTACAAAAATACTATTTTGAAAAAAAAAGAAAAAAATACATTTTTAAGGGACAATTAAAACATTAACATCCAGACAAATTGTTGCTTTGTAGGAAATGTTTACGTACTGGCGTCTTTTGAGACGAGGGAATCGAAACTGCATTAATTTTTTTTTTAAAAACTTTCCTTTAAAGAAATCGGCTTAATTTCGGCTAAATAAATTAATTTCAACGATATTCTGTATAGAAATTCAAAATGTTGATTTTCGGACAAATTTTCTGAAAAAATTTCAATTGTATTGAATTATGTATATATTTCTAAAAAAGCAATTTTCACAAAATTTTCTATAAAAATTAAATTTTGACGAATTTTCTATAAAGATTCAATTAGACGAAATTTCCAGAAAAAATTAAATTTCTACGTTTGATCTTTGAAGAACTTTTGGACTTAATTTAAAAGAAACACAGTTTAGAGAAATGTATGAAATTTTTATTTGAGCCGATAGAACGGTCTATGTTTAAAGATGATTTCATGTAAATGTTGACCGCGGCTTTGCCTCAAATGCATACGCTAGTTCCAATTTTGGCATACTCTCTCGAACGTAACGAAATTTTCTATAAAAATTTAATTCTAACAATTAATACAATTTCTATGAAATATTCTATAACAATGCGACAAAATTTCTATAAAACTTAAGTCGACGACATTTTCTTGAAAAATATTAATTTCGACAAAAACCTTGGAAATTGTATAAATTCAAGTATATTTTCTATAAAAATGCTTAAACGATTGTTGTTTTGAAAAACTGCAACTTCGATGAAAATTTTTCGAAAAATCCCAAAAATTGGATTTCGTTAAAATTTTTTGGAATAATGTAATTTCGTTGAACAAAATGCTTTTAATTATTAATTTTGACAAAGTTTTCTATAAAAACTAAATTTCAGCGACATTTTTATACAAATTTAAAAAATTATATTTTTTAGAATTTTTTTAAAAAAAATATTTTTTGAATAATATAATTTCGTTGAACAAAATGCTTCTATTTATTAATTTCGACAAAGTTTTCTATAAAAACTAAATTTCAGCTAAATTTTTATACAAATTTAATTTTGACAAAAATTATATTTTTTAGAATTTTTTTAAAAAAAATATTTTTTGAATAATATAATTTCGTTGAACAAAATGCTTCTATTTATTAATTTCGACAAAGTTTTCTATAAAACCTACATTTCAGCAAAATTTTTATACAAATTTTATTTCGACAAAAATTCTATTTTTTAGAATTTTTTTAATAAACTGCATTTTCTACGAAATTTCTTTATAAAAAATATTTTTTGAATAATGTAATTTCGTTGAACAAAATGCTTCTATTTATTAATTTCGAAAAAGTTTTCTATAAAAACTAAATTTCAGAAATTTTTATACAAATTTTATTTCTACAAAAATTCTATTTTTTCGAAATTTTTTTAATAAACTGCATTTTGTAGGAATTTTCTTTAAAAAAATATTTTTTGAATAATGTAATTTCGTTGAACAAAATGCTTCTATTTATTAATTTCGACAAAGTTTTCTATAAAAACTAAATTTTAGCGAAATTTTTATACACATTTTATTTCGACAAAAATTCTATTTTTTAGAATTTTTTAATATAACTGCATTTTCTAGGAATTTTCTTTAAAAAAATATTTTTTGAATAATGTAATTTCGTTGAATAAAATGCTTCTATTTATTAATTTCGACAAAGTTTTATATAAAAACTAAATTTTTATACAAATTTTATTTCGACAAAAATTCTATTTTTTAGAATTTTTTTAATAAACTGCATTTTCTAAAATTTTTTTTAAAAAAAAATAATTTTTCCTGTTTTCTATAAAAATGCAATATGACGAAATTTTTTTTAGCAATTCCGTCTTCTGCTATATAAAAATTTATTTTGGCATTTTTTTTTCGAAAATTACAATTTTAGACGAAATTTTCTAATAAAAATTCAATTTTGACGAAATTTTCTGTAATTTTCAACTGCAAAATTTAATTTTTGTATAAAAATTAAAAAAAAATATTTTCGGCGATTTGTTTTATATAATAATCTTTTTTAAAAAAATTCTTAAATAATTTTGACTAACCTTTTACTGTTTTCTATCAATTTTTTTTCGAAAAAGTGGATTTTGGACAAAATTTTCTAGAAATAAGAATTTTTCTAATAAAAATTCAATTTCTACGAGTTTTCTTTAAAAAAAAAATATTTTTTTCCAGTTTTCTATAAAAATGCAATATGACGAAATTTTCCTTAGCAATTCCGTCTTCTGCTATATAAACATTTACTTTGGAAATTTTTTTTCGAAAAATACAATTTTAGACGAAGTTTTCTAATACAAATTCAATTTCGACGAAATTTTCTGTAATTTTCAACGAAATTGCAGCTTTGGCAAACTTTTTTATAAAAAATTTAATTTTTGTATAAAAATGAAAAAAAAATATTTTCGGTGATTTGTTTTATATAATATTCTTTTTTAAAAAAATTCTTTATTATGATTTAATTTTGACTAACATTTTATTGTTTTCTATCAATTTTTTTTCGAAAAACTGAATTTTGGACAAAATTGTCTATAAATACAAATTTTTCTAATAAACATTAAATTTCTACGAAATTTTCTATAATTTTTAACGAAATTGTAGCTTTGACTAACTTTTCAATTCAATTCAATTTCCTAGAAAAATTATAAATAAAATTAATTTTGGCGAATTAATCTATAAAAATCTAATTTCGAATAAATTTTCTAAAAATTCTATATTTAAGAAATTTTTTAATATACGTAATTTCATTTCGACCAATTTCCTATAAAAAAATATTCTTTTTTATAGTTTTCTAAAAAAAAAATGCAATTTCTACGAAATTTTCTATAATTACACAGTGCGATAAAATAAACTCAAGTTGAGAAGCAATGACTATTTTACTATTTTTCCTGTAGGTCTTGTCGAGTAAAACACGAATCTTTTTTTGGAATTCCCAAAATCAGGATTTACGGGTAAAAAAACGAACTGCTTTGGAATTACCCTCCAAATAAAACTAAACTCGTGTCTTAGATTAAAAAAACTTAATTTTCTACTTTTGACTTTATAAATCGTCCAAATGGCAATACCTCGTCATTTTTGGCAACATGGCCTTGAGGCCACATTTTATTTGGGCCTACACTAGGAATAGTATGGTAAATCTTCCATCTGATTCGACTTCAGCGATTTGGCTTTTAAATATTATGAACTGACCAAAATTCGAAATGTCAGTCCATGGTGTGATACAGCACAAGGAACTTTTCCGATCAGACGTCTTGACGCTATAGAGAAAACATTTTCCACAGGATTGACTGATATGTAAGCACTTACATTTTAGATAGTCTAAAACATTTTTCCTAATGTAAATGGGTCATTACGGTCCATGTGTTGATACAGCTCCCATATAAAGGCCCCCTTCCGATTTTAGTTTTTGAAAAAATTTAAATAAAATCTTTGACCTCGAGCTTGACTATTTATTGGCTATTAATTCATATCAAAAGGTCGAATAAAAACAAATTCTAATAAAATATTTTCTAATAAAATCTTTTTCTAATTTTCTGGTAACTGTGCTTAAGCGTTGTGCCGATTTAGAAAGTTTTAGATTCCTTGTATTACATAAATTAATATTAAAATAAAAGCTCAGAAATGTTTATTACTAAAAGGGATTCACTGGAAGAAAAATATATTTTACAAAATATTAAGAATTTGTATTTTAGGAATAAGTGAAATTAGGACTGTGGCACAATGACATTTCATTTTTGACCACTGTGCAAGGGGAGGAGAAAATCATTGCATTGCATGTTTACAAAACAAAAATTTTATATATAAAAAAAATAGTTTGAACTCTCGTTGAACGATCTTGACCGAGAGCAGTGAACTAAGGACGGTCATTTTGGAATATTTCTAATTACTTAATTTAATTTTCATTTAAAATGTCAATTACTGTTTGTTTTTAATGTTAGAGAGAGAAAGAGAGAGAAATATGTTGTTGTCGTTGTTAAATGTCTTTAAAGACATGTTAGATAAATCTAAATCTAATTTGCCTTCCACAAGTTTAATTGGCATTTCGGTTGTTTCAAATTAATTGGAATTGCTTTATTATGTATCATTATTATAATTATTTGATTAACAATTTTTTTGATAACAAAAAAAAACATATATATTCCCCATTGATATAGAATTAAGCTTGGGGAATAAACCATTTTTTTTTTATTAAAAACCAACAAAAAAATTTTAGCAAAAAATTCCAGTATTCCGCGTAAAATCCAATTTCATTAAAGCGCGAAACAATCTGTGTCTGTCCGTCCGAACAACGACCAATAAAGTCAGTCAGTCAATGCTAAAGCTCTTAAAGCCGAGAGAATCTAGAATAGAATTCCTGCTTAAACCGTTAATACTACTTTCTACAAGTTTGACGTTTTAGGTCGTTTCGTTCAATTGGTCTTTACGGCATTTGTTGTTTTGTTTTGTTTGTTTGTTCATTTCCAGATCCTATTCAGACAATTGAACGAGAAGTGAGACTCTCAGCACGCCAATAACACAACATTGTTGCGTGTTATTGATTTTTCTACACGATGACTTGTGGGATGAATCGATCGATGGATGGATGAATGGATGGCGGCAGGGAGTTCATACTAGAGGGGGATTGTTCCGACTTATGTTACGTTCACATGCGATGATCAGCTGTTTCTATTTCGATTTTGTGTGCCGTGTTAATTGTTGTATAGTTCACCATGACAACGATTGTGTCTCGATTTTTGCTATTCTCTAATGGGAAACTACACAATCATGTTTGAGGTGAAAAATGTAGAATGCGGGTATGAATAAACCGATACTCGTAGACCGTAGACCGGAGGTTGGAACACATATTCAGAACGAAAAAATCCGGGTGTGACGCAACAAAGACATTTGAATGCGTCATAAAGACAAATGATCATTTAGCCATAGGTGGTACTCTAATGTTGTGCTTTTGTTTATTTGCATTTTCAGATCGACTGAGGGGACATGTTCCCTAGGAACATATGTACATATAAAAAAATTTTTAATCAAATTGAAAATCCTAGGAAAAAGATAATGTAGGTTTTGTTAAATGTTTGCCAACTGCAAGTGTCATTGATCAAAAATATATTCAATTAATGATTTTGTAAACAAAAGACTTAAGAAACGAACCTGATTTATATGACAGATCTCACTTAGAAATTAATTTTTTTTCTAGTAATATTTTTTTGTAGAAATATTTTTTTTTTAGAAAAATTCGTCGAATTTCAGTTTTTGGAATTTGCATTATTTTGAAAACTTCGCAAAGTTGAATTTGTTCTAGAAAATTTTGTTGAATTTCAGTTTTATAGAAATTTCGACGAAATTTAAAATTTTGCTAAATATGTAATTTTTATAGAAAATTTTGTTGAAATTTGAATTTTCCAGAATATTGCATTGTTTGTAGAAAAGTGCGTCAAAGTTGCAATTTCGTTGAAAATTATAGAAAGTTTCGTCAAAATGGATATTTTATTAGAACATTTCGTCAAAATTGAACATTTATATAAAACTCGTCCATAATTTAATTTTCGAAAAAATTGTCGAAATTACATTTTTATAGAAAATTCGGAAAACTACTCGAAATAGAAATTCCTCGAAAATAAAAGATATTAAAAAATTTCTTAAAAATAAAATGTTTAGAAAAAATTTGTTCTTATGTTTGTTATTACTATCGAGTTCGAATTTGAGATCCTTGTTTTTGTTTTCGTACACACAAAACTTCGTTATAGAAAGCTTCGTCAAAATTACATTTTTATTCGAAAATTTCATCGAATTTGCACATTTATATAGAAAATTTGGTCAAATTGCATTTTATAGAAAATTTTGTAGAAATTGTTTATTTTCTAGAAAATTTCAAAGATTGCAATGTCTACGAAATATCGAAGTATTTTTATAGAAAAATTTGGCGAAATTGCATTTTTATAGAAAATACAACAGAAAGTGTATTTTTTTACAAAAAAATGTGTCAAAGTTTAAATTTTATACAAAAAATTTCGTACAAATTGATTTTATAGAAATTTGTTACTAGGAAATTTCTTCGAAATTCCATTTTTATAGAAACTTTCTTCAAAATTACATTCTTATAGAAAATATCGTCAAAATTGCCTTATTATAAAAATTTTTTTTTAATTTTTTCGATTTTTTCTAGAAAATATCGAAGAAATTTCACTTTTCTTTAAAATTTCATCCGACTGCATTTTTACTAAAACAAATCCTTGAAATTACATTTGCAGAAAAAAAATTATTGTAATTGCATTTTGATGCAAAAGAAAAAAAATAATAAACTTTGAAAAATATTTATCGAAATTGAAGTTTTTTTCAAAAAAAATATCAAATTGCATTTGTATATACAATTTCGTCGAAGTTGCTGTTTAAGACAATGTCGGCAAAATGATTTTTTTTTGAAAATTTCGTATAAATTGCTTTTTTTTCTAAAAAATTTCATCGGAATTGAATTTTTATAGACAATTTCATAGGCGTCATATTTTTATAGATAACATCGCCGAAATTAATTTATCATAGAAAATTCGTCGAAAGTGATTTATATTAAAAAATTTCGTAAAAATAGAATTCTTAAAAAATGTCGTCCAAATTAAATATTTTTAAAATAATTCTCCGATATTAAATTTTTATAAAAAATTTCGTTGAAATTAAATTTTTATTAGAGAAAAATACATTTATATAGAAAAATACAGCAAATGTATTTTTTCTAAAAAAACTGTATTTTTATAGAAAATGTATCAAAATTAAAATTTTATACAAAACATTTCGTGCAAATTGATTTTTTTCTAAAAAATTTCATAGAAATTTTTTATTAGGAAATTTCTTCGAAATTGCATTTTTATAGAAACTTTCTTCAAAATTACATTCTTATAGAAAATTTCGTCAAAACTGCCTTATTATAAAAAAATTATTTAATTTTTTCGATTTTTTCTAGAAAATATCGAAGAAATTTCACGTTTCTTTAAAATTTCATCCGAGTTTGCATTTGTAGTAAAACAAATCCTTGAAATTAAATTCTTCGAAAAAATGTTATTGTTGCAATTGCATTTTGATGCAAAAGAAAAAAATAATAAACTTTGAAAAATATTTATCAAAATAGATTTTTTTTTTTCAAAAAAATGTCAAATTGCATTTTTCGTCGAAGTTGTTTTTTTAAGACAATTTCGGCATAATGATTTTGTTTTTAAAATTTCGTATAAATTGATTTTTTTCTAAAAAATTTAATCGAAATTGAATTTTTATAGAAAATTTCATAGACATTGAATCTTATAGAAAATTTCATAGACATAGAATTTTCATTGATAAATTCGTCGAAATGAATTTTTATAGAAAATTTGTCGAAAGTGATTATATTCCAAAATTTCGTAAAAATACAATTCTTAAAAAATTTCGCCCAAATTAAATGTTTTTAAAATAATTCCCCGAAATTTAATTTTTATAAAAAATTTCATTGAAATTAAATTTTTACTAGAAATTTAAAAAAAAAATTCGTGTAAATTGCTTTTTCTAAAAAAAAGTGTCTCGATTTTTAAAGAAATATCTTCAAAATGACACTTTCTTTAGACAATTTCGTAATTTTTATGGAAATATCCGCCAAATTTGTATTTTTTGTAAACCATTTTTTTCATCGTCCGAATTTGCTTTTACCAAAAAACCTCCTTGAAAATTATTTTTTCAAAGAAATGTCGTAATTGCAGATACTTAACTCTTTATTAAAAAATCGCCGAAATTTAATTTTTCGAAAAAGTTGATCGTATTTGCAGTTTTTCAAAAAAAAGTCTAATATGAATTTGGAATAAAATTTGACGATGTTGTGTTTTTTGTAGAAAATTTCGACAAAATTTATTTCAAATTTGCCGAAATTTTTTTTTATAAAATTTCCTCGAAGCATTTTCCACGAAATTTCGACGTATTTTTATAGAAAAATTTTGTGAAAATGCATTTTTATAGTTTGCATTTTTACTAAAAAAATCTTTGAAATTAAATTTTTCGAAAAAAATTTGTTGTAATTGCAATTATATGCAAAAGAAAAAATTAATAAACTTTGAGAAATATTTATCGAAGCTGATTTTTTTTTTCAAAAAAATGCCAAATTGCATTTTTATATACAATTTTGTCGATGTTGTTTTTAAGACAATTTCGGTAAAATACTTTTTTTGTCATCGAAATTGAATTTTTATAGAAAATTTCAAGGCATAGTTGTTGTTGTAATTGCATTTTTATGCAAAAGAAAAAAATAATAATCTTTGAAAAATATTTATGGAAACTGAATTTTTATTTCCAAAAAATGTCAAATTGCTTTTTTATATACAATTTCGTTGAAGTTGTTTTTTTAAGACAATTTCGGCAAAATATTTTTTTTTTGAAAATTTCGTCGAATTTGATTTTTTTCTAAAAATTTTCATCTTCAATTTCGATGACAATTTTTAGAAAAAAATTTATAGAAAATTTCATAGACATAGATTTTTTATAGATAAATTCACCGAAATTAATTTTTTATAGAAAATTCGTCGAAGGTTTTGTAAAAATAGAATTCATAAAAAATTCTTAAAAATTTAAATGTTTTTAAAATAATTCTCGAAATTAAACTTTTATAAAAATAGCATTGAAATTAAATTTCTATTAGAAATTAAAAAAAAAAATTCGTGTAAATTGATTTTTCTAAAAAATTTCATAGATTTTTAAGGAAATATCTTCAAAATTACACTTTTTTTAGACAGCTTCGTCGAAATAACATAATTATAAAAAATTGCGTCTCAATTGTATTTTTATGGAAATTTCCGCCAAATTTGCATTATTTGTAAATGATTTTTTTCATCGTCCGAATTTGCATTTTACCAAAAAACTTCCTTAAACATTAATTTTTCGAAAAATGTCTTTATTGCAGATACTTAACTCTTTATTAAAAACTCGTCGAAATTTAATTTTTCGAAAAAGCCGATCAAATTTGCAGTTTTTTCCAAAAAAGTTAATATTAATTTTGAATAAAATTTGACAGAGTTGTGTTTTTTGTAGAAAATTTCGACAAAAATCAACTTTTTTCTAAAAAATTTCTTCGAAACTGCTATTTTATTTCAAATTTGCCGAAATAGTTTTTTTTATAAAATTTCCTCGAAGCATTATCTACGAAATTTCGACGTATTTTTATAGAAAAATTTTGCGAAAATGCATTATTATAGAAAAAATTACAGAAAGTGCATTTTTTCTAATAAAAAGGTTTTTATAGAAAATGTGTCAAAATTCAATTTTTGTAAAAAAAATTTTAGAAACTTTCTTCGAAGAATTTTCTACGAAATTTCGACGTATTTTTATAGAAAAATTTGGCGAAATTGCATTTTTGTAGAAAATATATTTTTATAGAAAATGTTTCAAAATTTAATTTTTATAAAAAATGTTGTGGATATTTCTTTGTTTTTAGAAAATTCCATTATAAAATTATTTTTTTTTACATAATTTCATCAAAATTCCACTTTTATAGAAAATTTTGTTAAAATTACATTATTATATTATATTTTACACAATTTCTTCCAATTTAAATTTCTATAAAAATACCGCTGAAATCAAATTAAATATAAAACGTCGAAAAAATTTTTTTTAAACAAAATTTCTTCGAAATTAAGTTTATCAAATACAATTTCGAAATTCAATTTCTTCTGGAAAATTTCAACGAAATTCAATTTTTGTGGCAAATTTCTTCGAAATTTATTTTTTTTGGAAATTGAAATAATTAATTTCTTTGAAATTATTTTTATACCCTCACTTTAGTGTGACGAGGGTATATATCATTTGCTACGGAAAAAAGTGTAACAAGTCGAAGGAGTGACCTAAGACCCCAAGTATGTTCGGAGGAAATCCGTTTTGGGTCATTTTAAGTCGAATGAGCAATGTCCGTCCGTCTGTCTGTCTGTCTGTCTGTCTGCTGGCTGGTGCGCACGATAACTCTCGAAAAGAGTAACCGATTGACCTCAAATTTGGTATGTGGTAATATTTTTTTCTATCTCCGGCTAAGTTCGAAGATGGGCCATATTGGTCCACTCCTTCTAGTACCTCCCCCACAAAGGGTTAAAATGTTGTGAAATATTGATTCTTTAATAACTGCTATACTACTTATTCGAATCTTTTGAAATTCCACACATAGTATTAGCTTATTAGTCGTTATCAACTCGAGAAAAATGAGCGAAGTCGCCACGTCCCTTTTGGTACCTCCCACACAAAGGTACCTTTTTGCACCAAAAGTTAACAGCTTATAACATTAAAAGCAGTGTATAAAAATACTTGAAATTTTGTACAGTGTAATGTTTTTATAGTGTCTATAGCCCTGTGAAAAATGGGCGTTATTGCCACGCCCCTCTTTGTACCTCCCACACAAAATGCCCAAATCATACCGCAATTTAATGTCTCATAACGTGTATACCAGTGCACATAAATGCTTATAAGTCGGTACAGTGCAATGAATTTAAAGTATCTAATGTTCAGCAAAAAAAAAGGTGTATTTGATAAACCCCTTCTGGTACCTCCCACACAAATTGACAGAATAATTCGAGTAATATTCAATATTACATTACTCACAAAGTGAGGGTATACCTTAGTCGGTTTACCCGACTGAAACTTTCTTACTTGTTTTTTTCTAACATATTTCATATATTAGGAACATTTTGTATAAATCGCCTAATTGAAAGTGAATTTTTTCTAAAAAAAAAAGTTTTTATAGAAAATGTGAAATTATTTTTTTTCTAACATATTACATATATAAGGAACATTTCGTATAAATCGCCTAATTGAAAGTGAATTTTTTCTAAAAAAAAAGTTTTTACAGAAAATTAAATTTTTGTAAAAAAAATTTGGAAATTTTCTTCGAAGAATTTTCTACGAAATTTCGACGTATTTTTATAGAAAAATTTGGCAAAATTGCATTTTTTTAGAAACTATTTTTTTCTAAAAAAATGTATTTTTATAGAAAATGTGTCAAAATTTAATTTTTATAAAAAATGTTGTGGAAATTTCTTTGTTTTTAGAAAATTCCACTATAAAATTATTTTTTTTACATAATTTCATCAAAATTCTTTTATAGAAAATTTTGTTAAATTATTTAATTGAAAATTCATTTTTTTCACAATTTCTTCCAATTTAAAATACCGCTGAAATTAAATTAAATACTCGTATAAAACGACGAAATAATTTTTTTATACAAAATTTCTTCGAAATTAAGTTTATAAAATACAATTTCGAAACTTAATTTCTTCTGGAAAATTTCTTCAATTTTTTTTTTTTTTGGAAATTAAATTAATTAATTTCTTTGAAATTATTTTTTTTCTAACATATTTCATATATAAGGAACATTTCGTAGAAATCTAATGGCGAATTCTTTTCTGCAAAAAAGTGCAACATTTTCATTGCCCTTTTTCCGAAAACGGCACTTTTGTGATACTTTTTTGAAATTTGGTAATTTAGTTACTCGAATTTAGCACAACTAAAATTACAAAAAAGCGATATTATAGAGCAGTTTTCGGAAAAAGAGCAAAGCAAGTGTTGCACTTTTTTTGCAGAAAAGAATTCGCCATAACTGATTTTTTAGAACATTTTTCAAGAAAATTTTGAAGAAATGTCACTTCTTTGAAATTTCGTTGAATTGTATTTTTTTTTTAGAAAATTTCATTGAAAATTTTCATGTAAATTGCAATTGGAAAAATTTTTTGAATTTAATAGAAAGTTTTTCAACGAAAATTTTCGTCTAAATTGCATTTTGACAAAAAAAATTTTGCATTTTTTAGAAAGTTTCGAATAAATTGACTTTTTTTGAAAATTTCGTCAAAATTGCATTTCTTTCTGGCGAATTTGTTTCTGCAAAAAAGTGCAACATTTCTCTTGTTGCAATAGGCTGGGAAAATTGGAGCAAAGCTTAATTCGACGGAGCAAAAATTTCTTTTTTATAGAGAATTTTAACAAAAGGGAAAGGAATTTTTTCTAGAAAGTGTGCAATTTTGACATAATTTTTTCAAGAAAATATCTCAGAATTTCTATTTTTATAAAAAAAATTGGAGAAACTGCATTTTTCGAGACAATTACTTTGAAACTGAATTCACTTTTCTGAAAAATGTCGCCGAAATTCCATTTTTCTAGAAAATTTATTCTAAATTGTTTAATAGACAATTTTATTTTTTTCTAGAAATTTTTCAATAAAAATCATCAATCTAGAAATTTTTCAAGAGAAATTATTTTTCTAGAAAAATTTTGTACTCATTATGAATATTGTTGTCAAAACTACATTTAAATCGAAAACTTTGTGAAAATTTTAGTTTTTTTTGTAAAAAGTAACGACAACTTTATGTATATAATTCGCTGGTTTTTATTTTTGTCAAGATAAAATTTTTATGGAAACAATTTTCAATATTACATTCTTTCAGAAAATTTTTTCGAAATTCCACATTTTAGAAAATTTTCTAAAAAAAAATCGACAGAGCTTCTTAAAAAGCCGCCCGTCTGACTACTGTTTACGATAACTCTCGAAAGGAATAACAGAATTTGTTCAAATTTAGTTTGTTGATATTATTTTCCCAAATTTAGTTTAGTTTGGTCGAGGATTGGTAGCATTGAACCATGCTTTCTGGGTTAACATTCAGTAGAATATTTAAGATTATGTAACTCACTCATTCCGTTTCTTTCCATTGGCATTCCTTCCCCCCCAAGAAATCAACTTACAGAATTGCTCCCACTCATTCATAAGTTTCCCATAGTTATTTTTAACTGATCTTGCAGCTATTTTTAAACTTCTAGTTTATTGTCAACTTCTACTGTATTTATTTTGCAATAATTTTGTATGGTTTTCCTACTCCGAATTGGAAAGGAGGCACGTTGGCATTCTTTATCAATCAACCACCTACCACTATTTATGGCCTCTATATCTGAAATTCCATTCACATAAAAATGCAAATAAAAACTAGTTTTAAGGAATTTCGGCTTATTTAAAAGTCTACGAGAAAAAGGCATAAAACATATATAATACAAAAAAAAAAACAAATCATGCCGTAACAAATTAAATAAGAAAAAAAACATTAATACAACAAAAAACGTGAGTAAATTACGCACTAAACAAAAGACTTAGGAAACAAACGTCAGCTGTGTTAATTCATTCATAAAATATGAGAATAATATAAATATGCTAAGCGTATACATATTCGATAACGATAAAAAAACAACAACAGTTGAAGGTGGATAAAAATATCACAAATTTTTTTAGAACAAATCGTGGGTGTTTATTTGTTTCACAACAATTCTTATATTAAAGAAGATTGGAGAATTTAATTGAGTGACATTATGAGGGAAGCGCGCGTGCGCATTTTGTTTAGATATTTTAAATTTTATAGTAAAATAATATCATACATTTATGACAATGCCACAATTCAATAGACAAATGGAATTTCAAAACAAAAGACTTAAGACACAAACTGTATTTGTTATGGCATTCATGTCCAGCCAATACTGTTGTTTGTTTTTGTTAAACTTAACTATACAATTAAAGAAAAATCAATTGTCCAAACAAAAGACTTAAGACACGAACTTCAATAGACCTATATAGAGTATGTAGTGGGAGATAAGATATTTTGTGGATTAAGTAAGACAATTTATAAAAAAATATTTCAATAAAGAATCAATTACTCAAGTCTAGAGGCCAGTGAAAGTAATTTCAAAAATTTTGGGAATTTCCTGCCATCAATCAATAATTTACAATGGAAGCGCGAATACATGAATCGATTATGTGCCATAACTTTTACTCTTTACTCTTTTCGGACATTTCCCCAACAAACATTTAGATCCGCCAAAGCAAAATTTACACTGTACAGATGATAAATAATTGAGATGCTAAATTATCGCAAAAAAAAAACAAACAAAAATCATTAAAAAAAACCCTAGATTTTGTTTGTATAAAGTAAACGAGACCACAAAATGAAAATACACCACAACAAACATCCAATTCAAATCAATCAAATACATCAGCAACAGAAAAAACTGAAAAATACAAAAGGTGCGATTTTTTTTGTTTAGACGTCAATAAAACCGACAAATGGCAAAAAAATCACGATATGATGACCAAAAGGCAAAAGTAAAAACCACAACAACAGCAACAACAGTTTGCAATACAACAAAAAAATAGAACAAACACACAACAACGAACTAATAAAGATTAAATCAGCCGTGTCTTATATGGGAGTGAGTAAGAAAAAAAGGCCAACTCACAGAAAAGACCACAGAAAATCCAAAGATCCGGGATCTTAAATTGGAACAAAGTTGGAAAAACACATAAAAATGTACGCAACAACTCGTAATGATTGTTGGCTTAAAGCTAATTATACTCTCGTACACCACCGCCCCACATCAGATCAGATCGGATCGCAGCCAGACTCGTCGAGACCAGACAACAGACACTATCAACGACTGGAATGACTGGACAGCAGCGGCTCTTGTCGAAGAAGAACACGGACATGGATTTATTACAACAGAAAACGTTAAGAAGAAACAAAAAAAAAAACATGGGAAGAATGAACTTGTCAGACAAACGCACTGGAATGTCACATATGAAACGGAACCTCAAAAATTGGCGTGAAATTCGTTAATAACAAGGTAATGGGAAAATAATAACTTGTCGATTTTTTCCAAACACCTTCATTATTACATGACAGTTATAGATTATTATCTATCAAAAAAAAGTTGAGCTTTCAATAACGACAACTGAAGACATTTTGTATGAGTTACGGGATGTGAATTTATATTACACAGAAAAAAATCCAGAGTGATATGATTTCTTTGAAAAAACACACACTTATTGTTAAGGAAATTCAAAACGTTTTTATTTAATGTGAAGTACAATCGATACAATTAAGTTCTAAATAAAACGTCATTCAAATGGCCTTCACGACTTCTTCTGCAGGAACGAATTCGATGAACCCAATTTTCGTGCACTTTTTCCACTAAATCAAGTCGTATGTCACGAATAGCACGTTCAGTATTGACTTGTAAAGCTTGAAGAGAGTCTGGTTTATTTCGAAAGACCAATGACTTCAAATAACCCCACAAGAAATATTCTAATGGTGTTAAGTCACAACTTGTTGGTGGCCATTCAATATCACAATTTTTTTGAAATAATCGAATCTCCAAACTTTTCTCGCAACAATTCAATTGTTTCATATGCTGTGTGGCACGCAGCCACAATCGGTCAATGGCAAAAAGATAACGAGAGCTAAAATATTGCTCATGGGTGTCAAGGTCGTAGGTCGACTGGAAAGAGTTTTTTTTTGGATTTAAAAAAAATTGACTTTGCATCATTTTCAAATGTGAACGGAAAGTTTACTCATGCTCTAGTAAGTCGGATGGGGAATCGGTCAATGGCAAAAAGATAGCTCTTATTATTTTTATTATTTATTAATAGATTCTTAGTTATAACAGTATTAAAATATAGATAGTAACATTATTATAATCTATTTTCGGCGTAGCATATTTGCTGTGAGCCGGAGTGACATTTAAATGTATATACATATGTACATTTTAGATATTGAATTCATTAAGAATTAATTTTCTATATTGAGAACAAATTTCTATATATTTATACAAATTGAGGAAATTCGTGCCATTTAGTATATTAATAACTTCATTTGTGTTGAGAATAATTTGGCCAAGGTACACAATTCTAAATTCGCGGTAAATAGGACAAATACCAATGAAGTGGAATGTATTTTCTGATTCGTTCATGTTACAAAGTGTGCATATTCCATCTGTATTGTCTTTAAAACATCTTGCATTTAGATTAAGGAGACCACATCTAGCTTTTATAATTAAACTGGTAGCACGAGTAGATAATTTAGCGGTTAGTTTAGGTGTTACGTTATAATTTAGTTGACAGTAGAGGTCGTGGAATTGAGAATTAGAAGCATTTAAGCAAAAATCGTTACGTTCTTTCATTTGCAAAGCATATATTATTCTCCTCCAGTATACACATATAGGAGTACCGTCGTTAGGCATAGGGTATTCCAATGTATTACATAAATTTGTCCATTCTTTTGCCCGGGAGACATTCAATGCTATTACTTCTTCAGCTAATATTCGCGGTAATCTATCAGGACTAAGATTCAATACTTTTTCAATGTAGCTAAAGTGCATTTTTAAAGTTGAAGTAAATAAAGTATTTAGGCCGGTTTCTATGTATAAGACATAGTTTGGGGTATTGTTTGGCAAGATCAGTAATTTCTTTAAATAAAACCGAAGTAACTTTTCCACATCTTCAAATCTTTCATAGCCCCATACTTGTGCAGCATATAACATTATGGATTTTGAGCAAGCTTCGAAAAGTTTTAATTTATTGTCTCTGGAAATTTTTGGATGACTTATGTATTTCGACCAAGTTGAGTTAATAGCGATTTTAGAAGCAGATAGTTTTCTCTGAAGATGTTTTTTAAATGACAGATTATATGTCAAGCTCCGAGGTATGTATAGCAATTGACAATTTCTATGTCTTTTTCTCTATAACACCACTTTAAATTAGAGGATATTCGTGGGCCCTTGCGGAAAACTACTATTTTCGACTTGGATAGATTAACTTTCAAATCCCATGTTACACAATACATTTCTAAAGCATTAATCATATTTTGTAAAGAACTGGGAGAGTCTGATAGCAAGACAATATCGTCTGCATATAGCAGAACTTTTATACTTCTATTTGCAACATTAACACCTTCTGGGAGGAATTCCGGAAGGTCGTTGACATATAGAGAAAATTAGACTGGACTAAGAATACAGCCTTGTTTTACTCCAGTTTCTACTGAAAAAGATTCGGAGAATGTATTTCCATCCCAGATTCTAGTTTCCGTATTATCATACAATGATTTTAGAATTATTATAACTTTAGATGAGAGTCCTATACAGGAAAGTTTGTAAAAGAGACTATCCCTGGAAATCAGATCGAAAGCACATGATAAATCAACAAAAAATGCATAAGTGTTTTTATTATTTAACTTATTTATATTTACAATGTTGACGAGATTGAATATATTGTCAACCGTGGAGTAGTTTTTTCGAAAACCAGATTGAAACTCATTTAAAATATTATAAGTTGAGAGCCAAATAGATATACGATTCAATAAAATGTTATTGAATATTTTGCACAAAGTGTCTATTAGTGATAGACCTCTGTAATTAACTGGTGAGTTTGGGTCGCCTTTCTTAAAAATAGGTATCAAAATTGACTGTTTAAAGGATTGTGGTATCGACTCGCTAAGGAATATTTTATTAAAAACTGTCAATATATCATTCAAAAAGCCATGGGGAGCAAATTTATAGAATTCATACGGGATTCCATCTTGCCCTGGCGATTTATTTGTCTTCAGGTTCTTTATAACTGCGTATATTTCGTACATTTCAATTGGTGAATCTAAGAAGGCATCAACAAAACAAGGCATACACCACATAATACATTGAGCATCGTCTCGATTCTGCAACATAGTTTTAAAGTGAGAGAGAAAGTCGTTGGCATTAAGGTTACCCCCTGGTGTATGACTATGTTCTTTAAATGAATTAGACAAGTTCCACCAGTCTTTACTGCATTTTACAAAATCTAGGTTCCTAATGTTTTTATTGTACAATGTCAATTTCTTTTCGTCGCATACCTTTAGATATTTAGCCCTGGAGGAGAGGTATCGTAATGTGTCCGGATAAGAATGATTCCTTCTATATATTTTGAGATTCTTAAGCATAACCGATCTAAATCGAAAGCATTTCCGGTCAAACCATTTGGGTTCAAAAAAAGATTTGTGTGACTTCTGAACATTCGCTTTTTCTATTTTATTCTTGATCGATGCAACCAAATCATCCGTGGTAGCATCCATTTCTTGAATCGAACCATTGGAAAGCGTTTCTAGATTTCTATAGTATTTTACCCTATACTTATCGTTCCAGCGAAGTCTTTGTAGGGTACAATTTGTTTGCCAACTCCCGTGGGGTTTTGGAATTTTTATTTTCAGGCATAGTGGCATGTGGTCAGAGTACGGCTTAGAGGATACGGTGAACTCATCTATATATTGTAGGAAATTAACCGAGCAAATACAATAATCAATAACAGAGTTACCCATTACACCACAAAAGCTATACTCTCCATCTGGATCATTCAACGTTCTACCATTCAATATAATACCTCCTATGTTTTCTATCATATTCAAGAGTTGTCTACCTTGAGAGTTGATACATTTATCTTTAGACTTTCTGCATAAACAAATGGGGACTACGTCCAAATATAACTCACTGGCTTTAAATGAGCGTGATTAGACCAATAATCACCTACAGCTGTGTAGTGTGGTGGACATCAATGGACAAGAAGTGCAACGTAATACCTTTGCAAAAAATTCAACGTATGTGCTGTCTAGGCATAAGCGGGGCATTTAGAACTGCACCAACAAAAGCGTTGGAGACTATACTGCACATCCAACCAATAGACATCCGTATAAAGTATAGGGCAGCCCTCACAGCAAGACGTCTACATGTGATGGGTGAATGGATAAATCGAGACCACAAGTCGTACCATCAGAAGATTTTAGAATCTCTAGTTGGTCACATTCAAACGCCAGAAATCTCCGACCGCATTCCTGAAGTGCGGCTTACAGCTACCTGTGATACGTTTGTGTCAGACAGACGCTCCTGGGAAAATGGAACTTTGGCCCATGTGCCAGTGGGAACCACCTGCTACACGGATGGGTCCAAGCGAGGAGGAAGGACGGGTCTGGGACTTTTTATTGATGAACCAGAAGTCGAACTTCACTTCCGCCTCCCTGACCATAACACGGTATTTCAAGCAGAAGTTCGAGCAATCACGGAGTGTGTGAACTGGCTCAGTAACACGACAAAGCCTAAATATGCCAACATCACAGATAGCCAAATGGCGATTAAAGCAAAGGGGAAAGGGTCAAATCCAGAACTGTTTTGGACTGTAAAAGAACGATAAATGATTACTCAGCCCATGCGTATTAGCTGGGTACCGGGACACAACGGAGTGATTGGAAATGAACGACCAAACAGCTTGGCTTCAAAGGGCAGAGAACTTCGAGTAATAAACTTGGAAAATTGGAATCCTTCCGAAGCCACGAAAAATTAGTTGAAGCACTGGGTAGTGATGGCTCACAAAGCTGTGTGGAATAGCGCAACAGTAGGGGCAACTGCAAAGATACTGTGGGGTGACCCAAATGAAAAGAGAACATGAAGTCTTCTGAAACTAAACAAGATCAATACTAGTAAGATGATGAGTGTTCTAACGGGACACTCAAGCTTACAAGCACATGTTCATCGCATAGGACTAGCAGGAAACGACGAATGCAGGGCATGCAGAGAAAACATTGAAACGATGGAACATTTTGTGTGTCACTGCTCGGCTTTCACACATGAAAGATCCCAACATTTCGGGTCCGACATATTACCAGACTTGACTCATCTCAGAGAATATGACTGGAAGATACTGAGAAAATGCGTGTCTAGTACCGATTTTCTGTAACTCGTGAGGCATAAAAAGATCATAAATAAGGAGCGCACAACGGGCCGAACCACTGGCTTAAGTGTATGTCCATGGACATGAGACGTTTAAACGTCTCCTCTCTTCAACCTAACCTAACCTAACCTATTTCTTTCACTCATTATAGACATAGCTACATTAAAAATCTATTTTATAAAAAAAAATTTCGTATAAATTTTATGTATTTAATTAATTACAAATTATTTTTGTTCACACGGCGTTAATGGCGCTTACAACGTTATTCGCGATTATGCTTCAATTATATTCTACATCACACTATGGTACATGGTATTATACTCGTAAGTGTATTTCATGGCAGATGTTTGTAACACCTAGAAATAGCTCAGCCGATTTAACCATGTGTGTCCGTCCGTCTGTCTGCCCCTCCTACGATATGTTGTTCGTTGAGTACAGGTCGTATTTTCACTACGATTGTGCTGAAATTTTGCAGTTAGAAGTCTTTTGCATATGGAAAGAACCCTGTGGAAATTTGTTGAAATGGTTTAGATATAGCTCCCATACATATGTTTCGTCCGATTTGGCCCTTAAGCACTATAGAAGCTGTATTTTACATCCAATTGCTTTGGAATTAAGCATGGTGGAGTTTCTTGATCCATGGACCAACATTGCTAAATTTGAAGAGAATGTGTTCGGATTTAGAATTGACCCTTTAGCCCTACACGGGGCAAAATCGCCTTTTTTGATATGTTTGAATCGAAAGAAAATATATTTGGAACACAAATTTTTAAATATTTTATATTTCTTAACAAATAAATTTTATTTGAAAATCAATAAAATATATTTGGAACGCATATATTAATATATTACAACAAATTATATTTGCAAACTAAATTTCTCAAATAAAATATGTGTTTAAATACAAATAAAATTATTATTTATGAATTTTTCCAAATATATTTTATTTAAAAAAGATTTCCAAAACTTTTGCTGAGTTTTTCAAATTTCAGTTTAAATTTTTCCTTGGTTTCGAATTGTACCTCCCAGTTATGATACCATATGCAGCATTACCTTCTGTTTTAAATCAATCATTTAAAATTTCTGAGTATTCCAAGCCATCATTAGTTGTCAATTCTCTAAGTACTTTATATTGACCCAAGATTATATGATTTCAATTATTATTTTTTTTACGAACATTAAAAATTTCTAAAAATTTAACTTTGAATTACTGAAAAATTTGACACAATTTATGTATTTTATGAATATTTAAATGCAAATAAATATTTGTTTCACAAATAGCAGTCACATTGGGATGTAAACAAATATTGGTTTAGAACAACATCTTCCCAAATACACAATTTTTGTATGTACCAAATATTACATGCTTAGAGTCTACCCTAAACATATATATGTTTCAAGCCGAATATGTTTGGGACAATATACTACAGAAGCGATTTTTTTTCAGCGTGTATAGAAGCTGTAGTTTACATCCAATCGTTTTGAAATTAAGCACGGAAGAGTTTCTTGATCCATGGACAAACATAGCCGAATTTGAAGAAAATCGCTTCAGATTTAGCTATAGCACCCATATATATGTTTCGTCCGATTTGGCTACAGAAGCAGACATGTAAATTGTGTAGTTCTGTCGGTTTGCCAACCGAATTTTGGTAGTTCTGTCTACTATCATGCGATTCCATCAGGACAACCAACAGAAGCAGAGATGTAAATTGTGTTAACAAATTCTTGTTGAAGTACTCGTATACATTGGATATTTCATTGTTACACACAGAAGACAGTTTGGTTGCCTCAACCGAATTTTGGTAGTTCTGTCGGTTTGCCAACCGAATTTTGGTAGTTCTGTCTACTATCGTGCGATTCCATCAGGACAACCAACATTTTGGTTGTGGTATACTTCTGCTTCCATGTTGATAACAATCATATTTGGTTGCGCCAACTACGAAAATTAGTTGTTGTATGTTGCCACAAACAACTGTTTTATAAAATTGGTTGTTCTGACAATTAATTAAAAATAGTTTTCTTAAATTTTTTATTTTATTTATTACCAAACAATTCATAACAAAATTGAAAAATCCCATATTACAAATTCATCACTATTATTAGATGTGGAAATATTTGACACAAATTTTAGCACACGAAAAAAACACAAAACTTTTATGCAAATATCGCTTAACCCTGTGCTTTCAATTTCATGATTGTTGCTTTTATTGTTTATTTATGTAAAACATTTTGCACAACATATTCTGCATTCTACACATTATTATCAACACGAGATTATTTTTGACTACATATACCGTTCTTGAACAAAATGTTGAAGATTTATTTATGTCGAATAATTTTATTTTTTGTTTGTCATGTATCAGCAGAAGAACAGCAACCAATCTTTCGGTTGTATTTCCCAAAATATGTACATTTAATTATTCTTAATATGTGAAATTATTGGGATAATCAAAAAACGATTATTTACTAATACTTTTTTCTGTTGTAGTAATCAATAATAATCTTTGGTCTACTGATACAATTTCTGTTGTCAAGAATAAAACATTGGTTGTCGCAACCAAAAATCGATCATATGGTGCTATAATGAACCAGTAAGGAAAGGCTAAAGTCGGGCGGTGCCGACTATATAATACCCTACACCACTCTCGTAATATTGAATAACTCTGATACATAAATTTTGTAATTCATGTATAAATTGTTTACATAAATTTACTTTTGGGACATTTTATACTTAAATAATACCCTGTACCACAGTGTGGTGTAGGGTATAAAAACGATTGGATCTAAAGGGCCAAATCGGATGAAACATATATATGGGAGCTATAGCTAAATCTTTACCGATTTTCTTCAAATTCGGCAATGTTGGTTCATGAATCAAGAAATTCTACCATTCTAAATTTCAAAACGATTGGATGTAAAATATAGCTTCTATAGAACTAAAGGGCCAAATCGGACGAAACATATATATGGGAGCTATAGCTAAATCTTAACCGATTTTTTTCTAATTCGGTAGTGTTGGTTAATGGATCAAGAAACTCTACCATTCTAAATTTCAAAACGATTGGATGTAAAATACAGCTTCTATAGGACTAAAGGGCCAAATCGGACGAAATATATATATGGGAGCTGTATCTAAATCTGAACCGATTTCAACCAAATTCAATAGCGATCTTAACAGCCGCGAATTACTATAAACTGCAAAATTTCAGAACGATCGGAGTGAAATTGCGACCTGTAGTCGACGAACAACTTTACATGGACAGACGGACGGACGGACGTTAAATCGACTCAGCTAGTGATTCTGAGTCGATCGGTATACTTTAAGGTGGGTCTAGCTGTGTTATTTTCAGGTGTTACAAACATCTGCCGTGAAACAAACTTATAATACCCTGTACCACAGTGTGGTGTAGGGTATAAAAATTAAAATAAGTTTCCACAACTAACCGAGTGTCAATGAAAAAAACAATCTTAATTCGATTGATACAACCATCGATATAGTTGGGAATAGTTAGAAAATAAAAATAAGTGGTTTCAAATAGAAGTTAATGCTAAGTATGCCATTTTTAATAGGAAAGCATAATTCGAAAACATGGAAAAAAATAAAACTAAAGTTCGAAAAATTCAGCAAAGTTTTGAAAATCTTTTTTTTTAAATAAAATATATTTGGAAATATTCATAAACAATAATTTTATTTGTATTTAAACACATATTTTATTTGAGAAAATTAGCTTGCAAATATATTTTATTCTAATATATTAACATATGCGTTCTAAATACATTTTATTGATTTTCAAATAAAATTTATTTGCTCGAAAATATATAATAATTAAAAATTTGTGTTCCAAGTATTTTCTTTCGATTCAAACAAATCAAAAAATGCGATTTTGGCCCGTGTACAGAAGGCGTTTAAATTTTAAAATTTTTTAACAAAAAAAGAAGAAATGTATTTCATTTATGTTTTTGTGCTCACAATGTCAAAACAACTTTGAACTATTAAGAACTTTAAATGTTGTGATACGCCAAACATAGGGTCTTAGGCCACTTCTTCGATGTGTTATACTTTTTCCGCAGCAAATTACAAAATACATATATACCGCCCCCACTAAAGTGAGGGACGGTCCCCCACCCTATAAAAAAGACAAAAAGATTGTTGTATAGTGTATTTAATCTAGAAATAATAATTTCACAATCACTATAAATTTTGCAATGAATATGTGCTAATTTGGATATAAAGTCTCCACTAAGTAATTTACCCACCCACATATGTATTTACAAGCAGCAAAGAAGACGACATTTTACATTAGCCCAATGACATTTTATAAAAATGTCAAAAAATAAAGTTAACTAATCGAAAACCATGATCTTTTCATAAAATACACAAGTACCGTGAAACATTGAAACATTAACATATGTGAATACACTGTGACATACGCTTAAAAGTGTTTCACACTTCTACAAGTTTTTTTGTGATTTTTTTGCTTTGAAAAATAACAACCAGAACGACCGAACAACATTATCACATCAGCCAACAACTCCACCGCCAATTGCGGGCAAAGAAACTTCCAAAGAAAACTGAAATGCATGTCAAGACTCAAGAGCGCAACTTCAGTGGTCGCCAAAACAACCAGCGCCACACCACCAACGCCACACCGCCACTGCCATCCATTGCCGCCGAGAATGCAAGCATGTGGAGATAACTTGTTTAGGTATCCATTGCTGTTGGTTGCTTGGGGTCTCCCTCAATCGCGTGAGTTTTGAGCGATGGACGGACGGCGAGAATGACTGACTGACTGTATGTTTACAGTTATTTTTTTGAATTATTTATAATAACATACACAACAGCAGCAGCAACAGCAGCAACAGCAACAACACTATGTGATTTTTTTCTTATAAAAAATAAGCCTAAAGTATGTCTTTGTTACAGCAGCAAACCACAATGATGGAGTGGCTACTGCCTGTAACTATCCGTCCGACTGGCTGTCCGTCCAACTGCCGTTTTTTCTCGCTGGGTTTGTAGGCAATTAAACATGTTTTGAGAGCATAACAACAATGATGACCTTCACCTCACTTCGCCATCGATGTGATATGTATCGTGCTAGTGAATCCAAACGTCATGTACGTATACATCCCCCATCCATCCATCCATCCGACCAGTTGAATTATTTTACAAAATGTTTATATTTTTATTGTATTTTAATTGTTATTAATTCGGTGTTGCGGTGCTTGTGTTGCTGCTGCTGCCGCTGTTGTTGTTGGAAGGCGGCAATGCACAGCATTTCGTTTTCTGTGAATGTGAAACACCAGTAGAAACGAGTTCGTTTCTTAAGTCTTTTGTTTAAATAGCATATGCTGGCCATTAAGTGGATGTCGTTGTATAGCATTTAAGTGAAATAAAATTGCAGTGTAACAACTGAATTAAGGAACCCGTTTCATTTTTTTCCGTCTTCATAATTATATGCAAATCTACATACAGGCCATTGGCTAATTTTGCCGTCGATTAATAAAACATGTTAAGGGAATGGGATTAAAGTTGAACGACCGACCCATAAAGGCATTAATGAAAAACAACAGGTAATATGTATGTAGTTCCAAAGATAAAGAAAATAGAGATAATTATTTAGGTTTAGTCAACAACAAGGCTTTCATGGCCAGTCTGCTTTGGAAACACTATAGAAGGAAAAGTTGTTGAATTCGGGAGGATATTATTGCACTAATTTAGTTAAATAAGTCCAGTTAATCGACTAAAATTACAATCACTTTCAAAGAAATGTAATATGGAATTCGGCACTTTGTGTGGGAGATGGCAGAACATCTCATTATTGTCAGACTCCAGTCTAGTCTAGTTATGGAGAAAGTAGTATAAGCTCCACCACAGGATGAGGGATACTAACGTTGTTATTCAGTTTGCAACAGCTCGAAATATTGAACATAGAACCCTAAAGTACACGCTGAAAAAAATCGTTTTTGTACTATATTGCCCCAAACATATTCTGCTTGAAATATACATATGTTTTGGGTACACTCTAATTATACATATAATATTTGGCACACGCAAATATTATATTATTGCGAGGATGTTGTTCTAAACAAAACTATGTTTCCATTCTAATATTTTTATACCCTCCACCACTCTCTGGTACAGGGTATTATAACTTTGTGCATTTGTTTGTAACACCCAAAAGCAGAAGAAATAGACCCATCGTTTATTATACCGATCGACTTAGAATCACTTTCTGAGTTGATTTAGCTATGTCCGTCTGTCTGTGCATGTATTCTTGTAATCAATGTACAGGTCGCAATTATGTTCCGATCTCGACGAAACTTTACACATATCTTTTTTTTGGCCCAAGGGCGATCCCTATTGAATTTGGTTAAAATCGGTTCAGATTTAGATATAGCCCCCATATATATGTTACCCCGATTTGACATGTAAGCGCTGTAAAAACTTTATTTTATATCCGATCAGTATGAAATTCGTCAGAAAGAGGTTTCCTATTATATGAATGAACACTTTTAAATTTGGAAGAAATCGGTTCAGATTTAGATATAGCCCCCATATATACGTTACCCCCGATTTGACATGTGAGCGCTGTCAAAATGTTATTTTATATCCGATCAGTGCGAAAGTCGGCAAAAAGAAGTTTCTTTCTACATGAAGGAATACTGCCAAATTCGGAGAAAATAGGTTCAGATTTAGATATAGCTCCCATATATATGTTACCCCCGATTTGACATATAAGCGCTGTAGAGACTGTATTTTATATCCGATCGGTACGAAATTCGACAGAAGGAGGTCTTTTTACATGAATAAGTATTCAGGGAAGATCGGTTCAGATTTATATTAAAGCTCCATATATATGTTCCTCCTGATTTGGTATCAAACCGCTATAGAAGTTGTATTTTACTTCCGATAATTAAAATTTTCCAGAAAGATGTTTCCCAATTTAGGAACGAATATTACTTAATTTGGCGATTATCGTTTCAGAATTAGATAATATGTTTCTACCCATTTACCAATTATTCCAAATTATTATGGCAATGACCCTTATCGCATTGTTAGGGACCTTACTGGTTTTTTGTCTGGAACTAATATTTCCGAAACAAAAATGTATTTTATATTTAAGTATTTTGGCAATGTATCAGTGTCTTCATTTAACTGCACGTTTTCTGTTTTTCAGAAGATGAAAGAGCAATTTTTTAGAAATTTTATATGTTTGTAAAATTTGATTAATATTTAAATCGTATAATCTTACATAACGATAAATTGATTCGATTGTCCAAGTTAAGTCCTATTGGATAGTAGTTATGACACAAAATTTCAACGAGACCCGTTAAGCACTGCCCGAGTTGGAGGGTCTTGAATATTGACATTTTGATCAAACAGTTCTTTTTCCCCATATAATATAACTAATTAACTATTGTATATTCGTCATTCCATATCAAACCGAACGATTTTCGTAAAAAATATACGATGACCACTAAGATTTTTGCGATTTTTCCCACACATATTCTACTGTTAAAAATATTTTACACGTATTTTTATACCCTACACCACACTGTGGTACAGGGTATTATAACTTTGTGCATTTGTTTGTAACACCCAAAAGGAGAAGAAATAGACCCATCGTTTATTATACCGATCGACTTAGAATCACTTTCTGAGTCGATTTAGCTATGTCCGTCTGTCCGTCTGTCTGTCTGTCCGTCTGTCTGTCTGTCCGTCTGTCTGTCTGTCCGTCTGTCTGTCTGTGCATGTATTCTTGTAATCAAAGTACAGGTCGCAATTATGGTCCGATCTCGACGAAACTTTACACATATCTTATTTTTGGCCCAAGGACGATCCCTATTGAATTTGGTTAAAATCGGTTCAGATTTAGATATAGCCCCCATATATATGTTAGCCCCGATTTGACATGTAAGCGCTGTAAAATCTTTATTTTATACCCGATCAGTATGAAATTCGGCAGGAAAAGGTTTCTTATTACATGAATGAACTCTGTTAAATTTGGAAGAAATCGGTTCAGATTTAGATATAGCCCCCATATATACATTACCCCCGATTTGACATATAAGCGCTGTAAAAATCTTATTTTATATCCGATCAGTGCGAAATTCGGCAAAGAGAGGTTTCTTATTACATGAAGGAATACTGCTAAATTCGGAGAAAATCGGTTCAGATTCAGATATAGCCCCCATATATATGTTACCCCCGATTTGACATGTAAGCGCTGTAAAAACTGTATTTTATATCCGATCAGTGCAAAATTTGGCAGAAAGAAGTTTCTTATTACATAAAGGAATACTGCAAAATTTGGAGAAAATCGGTTCAGATTTAGATATAGCCCCCATATATACGTTACCCCCGATTTGACTTGTAAGCGCTGTAAAAATGTTATTTTATATCCAATCAGTATGAAATTCGGCAGAAAGAGGTTTCTTATTATATGAATGGACACTGTTAAATTTGGAAGAAATCGGTTCAGATTTAGATATAGCCCCCATATATACGTTACCCCCGATTTGACATGTAGGCGCTGTAGAGACTGTATTTTATATGCGATCAGTACGAAATTCGACAGAAGGAGGTCTTTTTACATGAAAGAGTATTCAGGGAAGATCGGTTCAGATTTATATTGATTGTTCCTCCTGATTTGGTATCAAACCGCTATAGAAGTTGTATTTTACTGCCGATCATTAAAATTTTCCAGAAAGATGTTTCTCAATTTAGGAACGAATATTGCTTAATTTAGCGATTATCGTTTCTGAATTAGATAACATGTTTCTACCCATTTACCAATTATTCCAAATTATTATGGCAATGACCCTTATCGCATTGTTAGGGAGGTGTAGGGTATTATATAGTCGGCCCCGCCCGACTTTCTGCCTTTCCTTACTGGTTTAAAAAAAAAAAAAAATTTCAAAGGATATGACCAATTGAAAATTGCGAAAATCAAGAAGTAAGTGCCCAGGTAGGAATATTGAAAATAGTGTAATGAGAAAACGTGTGGGCAGAATTAAAAATGTTAACGGTAATTGCAAGAGTTTTTCGTCGGCGGTCTGGACTGCTGACTGCTACTGACCAAATGTCTTTTTTTTTCTTCTTTTTTTATACCCTACACCACACTGTGGTACAGGGTATTATAACTTTGTGCATTTGTTTGTAACACCCAAAAGGAGAAGAAATAGACCCATCGTTTATTATACCGATCGACTTATAATCACTTTCTGAGTTGGTTTAGCTATGTCCGTCTGTCTGTCTGTCCGTCTGTGCGTGTATTCTTGTAATCAAAGTACAGGTCGCAATTATGGTCCGATCTCGACGAAACTTTACACATATCTTTTTTTTGGCCCAAGGACGATCCCTATTGAATTTGGTTAAAATCGGTTCAGATTTAGATATAGCCCCCGATTTCACATGTAAGCGCTGTAAAAACTGTATTTTATATCCGATCAGTATGAAATTCGTCAGAAAGAGGTTTCCTATTATATGAATGAACACTTTTAAATTTGGAAGAAATCGGTTCAGATTTAGATATAGCCCCCATATATACGCTACCCCCGATTTGACATGTAAGCGCTGTAAAAATGTTATTTTATATCCGATCAGTGCGAAAGTCGGCAAAAAGAGGTTTCTTTCTACATGAAGAAATACTGCCAAATTCGGAGAAAATCGGTTCAGATTTAGATATAGCTCCCATATATATGTTGCCCCCGATTTGACATGTAAGCGCTGTAGAGACTGTATTTTATATCCGATCAGTACGAAATTCGACAGAAGGAGGTCTTTTTACATGAATAAGTATTCAGGGAAGATGGGTTCAGATTTATATTAAAGCTCCATATATATGTTCCTCCTGATTTGGTATCAAACCGCTGTAGAAGTTGTATTTTACTTCCGATCATTAAGATTTTCCAGAAAGATGTTTCTCAATTTAGGAACGAATATTGCTTAATTTAGCGATTATAATTTCAGAATTAGATAATATGTTTCTACCCATTTACCAATTATTCCAAATTATTATGGCAATGACCCTTATAGCATTGTTAGGGAGGTGTAGGGTATTATATAGTCGGCCCCGCCCGACTTTCTACCTTTCCTTACTGTTTTTTGTGTTATCACTATGAAAACACCAACCTATAAATTCACAAAGAATATAGGAATATTCCTAGATCGATTCTAAACAAACCCTGAAAATTTCAGTGTGGATAAATAACGGGTTATAAAGGGTTTTCCAACAAGAGGTGTTATTTTGGTATTCAAAGAAAAATGCCATTTTTGGAGATAAATGATCGGATGTTTATTTCATAATAAAGAGGAAGGTATGCCGTTAATAATGAAAAACAACATCAGCCAAATGGCCACCACGACCACGCTTACAGGACCATATCCTTTCCATGAAATTGTCCATAACCAAATCGAAAAGTGGCTGCCCTATGTCCTCGATAGCCTCACGAATTATATCTTTGAGGTCTTGAATCGACGCTGGGCTGTTGGCGTAGACCTTATCTTTCACGTGGCCCCAAAGGAAGAAGTCGCAAGGTGTTAAATCACAAGATCTCGGTGGCCAATTGTGATCACCTCTTCGAGAGATAACACGGTCCGGAAACTTTTCCCGTAACAGAGCAATGGTTTCGTTGCTTGTGTGGCAAGTAACGCCGTCTTGTTGTAAGTAAACGTTGTCCAGATCAATACCATCCAACTCCGAACATAAAAAATCATTAATCATCTCTCGATAGCGCAATCCATGTTGATCCAACCTCATTTTCGAAAAAGTTAGGTCCAATGACCCCGCCGGACCATAAACCGCACCAAACAGGCACACGTTGAGGATGGACAGGCTTCTCAACAATAAAACTTTGGGTTTTCCGAGCCCCAGATGCGACAATTTTGCTTGTTGACGTAGCCACCGAGGTGGAAATGGGCCTCATCAGTCAAGATGATTTTCGATTTTTCGAATTTTAATAATTTCAATGCGTTGTTGAATCGTGTATCGTTCCATTATTGTATTCTATTATTGTATTTTGTAAATTACGCAAATCAGTTATTTTTTTTGTTATAGCCCCACATAGAGGCCGCTATTCTCTTTTAACTAAACTTGCATTTTAGTACCCGGTGTTACGCGGGTTGCCTTTTAACACCGTGATCCAAACTTCGTAAGCTTGAAGATATTCTAATAAAAACCCCGATTAAAAGACAACATCGAAACAGTACAATTTTGAAGTTGATCTAAATTTTATCAAGAGGTTGCCAACAGCATGCTGAAGAAATGATTAATATGCTACTTATGTATACTCCAAATTTCGATATAATATGTAAAGGGTTTTCCAATAGGGATGATATGATTTTGAAGTGACGTTTCGGCCATTTGTAATGTGTCATGATCTGTCATTGGTTTTTCATTGTATTCAGTAGTGTTTACAATTTTATCATGGGGAAATATACGCAAGAACAACGTTTACAAATTATTCAGTTTTATTATCAAATAATCGTTCTCCAATTGCAACTTTTCGTGCGCAAAGTCCATTTTTTTTAAATCCAAAAAAAACACTTTCAATTCGACCTACGACCTTGACAATATTTTAGCTCTCGTTAAGAGCTATCTTTTTGCCATTGACCGATTCCCGATCCGACGTACCGTTAAGAAGCTACAGCAAAAATAAACTTTCCGTTCACATTTGAAAATTTTGTTGTCCATTTTTTTTAAATTCCAAAAAAAAAAACACTTTCCAATCGACCTACGACCTTGACACCCATAAGCAATATTTTAGCTCTCGTTAAGAGCTATCTTTTTGCCATTGACCGATTGAAACAATGAAACAATTGAATTGTTGCGAGAAAAGTTTGGAGATTTAACACCATATGTACATAGGGAAAAATGGATAATAGATAATTTGTATTAGCTTTATAACACAAAATTTTAAGAAAATCATGGGTTATATCTTATGTTTATATCTTATGTAACTACGAGGTATGTTCAAAAAAATATCGCGAATTTTTAATTTCCGTGGGCTACGTGTATTTGATTTTTGATATTTTTGTAGCGTTATGTTGGTACTCATGTCCCTTACTTATTCTGACAAGGTCGGCCATTTTGAATGTTTAGTTAATTTTTGACAGCTGTTGTGCTTGGATGTGTTTTAGCTTGTCTTCGATTTTTATCTATTTCAGAAAATGGATCAAAGAATCTGCATCAAATTTTGTGTGAAAAACAAAAAAAAGTCGTCAGCGCACATTCCGAATGTTGACTGTGGCATATGGACCAAAGCAACGTTTATCGGTGGTACAAAATGTTCTTAGAGGGCCGAGAAGATGCGAAGGACGAACAGCGTGCCGGACGCCCGAGCTCACAGTTTTCTTTGATTGCAGGGGCGTGGTGCATTATGAGTTCTTGCCACAGGGTAGTACGGTCAATAAAGAATATTAGCTGCAAGTAATGCGCAAATTGCGCGAAGCAATCCGCCAAAAACGCCCGGATTTGTGGAAGAACAAAAACTGGCTTTTGCACCATGATAACGCCCCTGCACACACATCGTTGCTTGTGCGCGAATATTTGGCCAAAAACAACACAGTAATGGTGCCGCAGCCACCGTATTC
Source organism: Eudasyphora cyanicolor (assembly GCA_963930755.1). Lineage (NCBI taxonomy): Eukaryota > Metazoa > Arthropoda > Insecta > Diptera > Muscidae > Eudasyphora > Eudasyphora cyanicolor. The sequence goes on from OZ005735.1 coordinate 241,703,177, forward strand.
CCCTGACCTAGCCCCCTGTTACTATTTTTTGTTCCCAAAACTGAAAAGGCCCATGAAAGGACGACGCTACGCCACGATTGAGGAGATAAAGACGGTATCGATGGAGGAGCTGAACAAGATCACAAAAAATGATTATTTGAAGTGCTTCGAGGATTGGAAAAAAAACTTTGGCAGAAGTGTATTATATCCGAGGGGGATTACTTTGAAGGGGACAAAATAGATATTCATGAATAAAAAACAAAATTCGCAAGTTTTTTGAACATACTAGGTATATTAATCAATTGGAATTGAATATTTGAGGCCTCAAAATTTTAAATTTATTAACATTTATACTTTATGTGATTTTTGACCTTCGGGGCCTTTTTTTGGGAATCCATATTTCAAGGCCTCATATGCCACTGTACTTTTGTTTCCTTTTTGGAATACTGAGCAATTTCCTTTCATTTGAGTACCATATCGAATATCTGTAGGCCTAAGGTCCTTTTTTGAGGGCCAAGGCTCCATGGCACATTGCTCCACTGTGCTTTTTAAATCATTTTTTGTTCATTTCGGATGTTTTTATTTGGTTTTGACATGTGCCCCCTAAAATGCACCTTTGCCAATATATAGAAACCACCTTTACCAATATATAGAACTTCAAAGGGCTATAAAACAAAAATTCGAGCTAACTTCGAAAAGACCTTTGGTGGTTTTGATATACTAGTACTATCATGTCCAATTGGTCTCGTTCGGGGAAGATTTTCTTGTTGCATAGTGTTATTGTCCGTCCGTCTGTCAGTTCGACTGAATGGTGCTAACAATAACTCTGAAAAGGAGTGACTGAATAACTTAAAAGTTCATACGTTGTAATATTTTATTCAATCCCAGTTTATGTTTGATGGACATCCATATCGGCCTACTCCTTGTGGTACCTCCACCACAAATGGTTAAAATTTTGTGTCATGTTAAAAATCTTATATCTTTTATACTACTGATGGGTATCTTGTAAAATTGCATATATAGTAATATATTTTATCGCTCTAATTGCTGAACAAAAATGGGCGAAAATGCCACGCCCCTTTTGGTACCTCCCACACAAAGGGACCAATTTGTACAAAATGTTCGAAGCATATTTGGTACGACCCGAACCATTTGAGTTCGAAGAAAACGTTTTAAAAAATCAATTCCTAGCGAAAAATTCCGATTCAGTACACATTCAGCATACAGAACAGGGGCGTATGTGTGGAATTGCTAAAGATTCTGATAAGAATCAATATGTATATCAATAAATGTTGACCCTATGTGAGGGAGGTACTCCGAGGAGTGGACCAACATGGTCCATCTTTGATATTAGCCTGCGACAGAAAAAAATATTGACACATACCAAATTTGAAGTCAACCGGTTACTCTTATCGAAAGAATCGTCTCACCTTCAGCCCCAATATTCCTAATATTCCTAAATTTATTTATTCTTTTGTTTTAATTAAATTATTACCAATTTAATTTGCATTTAATATCTCTAAAAAATGTGATGGTGTTACAGTTATAAGCTTTTAACTTTAGGGGCAAAAGATACCATTTGTATGGGAGGTACCAAAAGGGGCGTTTCAACGACGCCCATTTTTCAATGAATTGCAGGTACCATAAAAGCCCTACACTGTACAAAATTTCAATTTTTTGTACGCACTGCTATTAAGGATATAAGCTGTTAACTTTTGGTACTAAATGGTCCCTTTGTGTGGGAGGTACCAAAAGGGTCGGTAATGTTAAGTTTTGGTACAAAATGGTCCATTTGTGTCGGAGGTACCAAATGGGGCGTGGCAACTTTGCCCATTTTTCTCGAGGTAATAGTGACTAATAAACTAATACTATGAGTAGAATTTCTTAGGATTCAAATAAGTGGTATTGAAGTTATTAAATAATCAATATTTCACTAAATGTTAACCCTTTGTGGTGGAGGTACTATAAGGAGTGGACCAATACGGCTCATCTGCGAACTTAGCCGGAGATAGAAGAAAATATTACCACATACCAAATTTGAAGTCAATCGGTTACTCCGTTCGAGAGTTATCGTGCGCACCAGCCAGCAGACAGACAGACAGACGGACGGACATTGCTCATTCGACTTAAAATGACCCAAAACAGATATCCGCCGAACATACTTAGGGTCTTTGGTCACTTCTTCGATTTGTTACACTTTTGGCTCGTAGCAAATGATACGAGTATATACCCTCCTCCCCAAGGTGAGGGGATAAAAATTGAAACAAACTTTTTTTGGAATTTTTTTTTTTATGGATTTTTATTGCCATCAAAAAACGATTTTTTTAAATCAACGTTTTTTTAAACGACAGTTACTAAACTTCTTCTTCTTCTACGTGAACGTGATATTTTCAACATCTGTAGCCTTCACAATTTCCTTTAATTTAAATGATAGCCCTGCTTAACCGAGTTCATACTTTAAAAAATACAGACCACTGAGAAATTCGGAATTAAAAAAAAAATCACACAACATTTTCTTAAATATTTTTTTTTGTGTTTAGGACACCATGTTACACCATAAAATGTTATACACAGCCATTCGACAAAAATGTTATAAACTAGTGTAATTTTCAAGATAAACCACACACACACATTGTAAAATTCAGCGAAATCTCTCTTGAGATGCTAATTTTGCAAATAGCATAACCATACCGCCATTTATCGCAGTTAAATTAATTCTAAAACACAGATGACTCCGAACTGAACCTATTGTGAAATTTTTAGCCCATTAACTCTTTTGGTTTCGGAGATTATGCGCACAAAGGATTTCATGTATAAATATCAATTTATACTCGTATACGTAACATAGATTTCAAAAACAAACGACTTAAGAAACAAACACGGCGCACTGTAAGGAAATTCCGAAAAATGGAAATAAAAGTGTTGTTTCTTAACCAAAATTACGATTTCATTGAAACATTATAGCAAAGGTATCCAAGAGTATTAGAATCTTCAAATAAATTAAACGTTTAAATGTAACATTCATTTTGGTGCCATTGAACCCATATGGAAGATTCTTTTAATTTAACAGTAGAGGTCGGTCTAATTTTTGTACTTGTTATTTTTATAGAAAATTTTTTATATTTTTGTATTATCTGTTCAAAATTTCCATCAAAACCCCCTTTATGTGAAATTTGGTGTTCTCAATTTTTAATGCATTTAAATACAGCAATTGTCAAATGTTTCCAAAGTTCAATTATCTACGACTCTTGTTGCCATGTTATTTAGAAAAATTCTTGTAAATTTGATCCCACCGTCCGTCTGTCTGTCCGTGTAGCATCGCCAAACATGCAATGTACCAATTCCCAAAGAAACAAATAAAATACATATGTATGTATGTACATACATATATTCTTAATGATGAGAATAAAATCAACCAAAAATTCACACACTCGATGTTATGTTATGTTTCTATTTTTTTTTAATTTTGTTCATGTGCTTCAATTTTTTGTTGAGAATACCGCAGAAAATAACAACACCCAACAGCAAACGAAAATTTAGCAATACCATAAAAAATGGGTTACAAAATAAATACTTATTCATACAAAAAGTAATAAAATTTGCATAAATATAATATACAATATATCAATCAAATGACATTGATATAGTTGTGTCTTTTGTTGTGAATTTGTTTTTGAAATATTTTTTTGTGAAAAGAATGAAGTTTTTGTTTTCTCATAATGTGACAGTTTTTTAGGCATGTATGTGTATTATTTGATATATGTACGAATAGTTAAAAGTAAGAATGACTTAAGTGACGAAAATAAAACAAATGCGAGAGAATTTTTCTCATAATAGACATATCGATACATATAACCCAAAGCATGCTAAGCCGGCTTAGCATGTTGTAAGGGACATTGCATTTTTAAATTCTAAATATTCCAAAACATATTCAGTTAAAATTTTAGTATTTATTCGTAAAAGAAATTATGTTTATACGTCAAACCAATCAAAAGTTATACACGAAACGGTAAAGATCATTCGATTTGCTTTACAAAGGAATTTCATACAAATTTAAAAATTTCATAAAACTTTGATCGTTTCTCCTGCCTGCTTCGACTTAGCATGTTTTAGAATAGAGATATCGATATAAGTCATTATTCACAAATTTTATGAGGTATTTACTGAACTGAATTCGATATGAAATTGTCAAATAGGTCTTCCATAAATTATTATGAATAACTAAAACCCATAATTGGGAAAACAATACACTATTCTCGCATCTAAAGGGCTTTCCAATAAGATGTCATGAATGGTACGTTCAATATTGACTTGTAAAGCTTGAAGAGAGTCTGGTTTATTTCGAAAGACCAACGAAAGACCAACCCCACAAGAAATAGTCTAATGGTGTTAAATCACAACTTCTTGGAGGCCATACAATGTCACAATTTCTGAAATAATCGAATCTCCAAACTTTTCTCGCAACAATTCAATTGTTTCATTTGCTGTGTGGCACGTAGCCACAATCGGTCAATGGCAAACAGATAGCTCTTAACGAGAGCTAAAATATTGCTCATTGGTGTCAAGGTCGTCGGCTGGAAAGTTTTTTTTTTTTTTGGATTAAAAAAAATGGACTTAGCATCATTTTCAAATGTGAACGGAAAGTTTATTTTTGATCTCGCTCCTTAACGGTACGTCGGATCGGGAATTGGTCAATGGCAAACATATACCTCTTAACGAGAGTTAAAATATTGCTCATGGGTGTCAATATCGTAGGTCGACTGGAAAGTGTTTTTTGTATTTAAAAAAAAATGGACTTAGAATCATTTTCAAATGAGAACAGAAAGTTTATTTTTGCTCTAGCTCCTTAACGGTTCGTTGGATCGGGAAACGGTCAATGGCAAAAAGATACCTCTTAACAAGAGCTAAAATATTGCTTACGGTCTTAGGTCGACTGGAAAGTGTTTTTTTGGATTTAAAAAAAAATAGAGAATGATTATTTTGATAATAAACACGAATAATTTGTAAACGTTGTTCTTGCGTATATCTCTTCATGATGAAATTGTAAACACTACTGAATACAATGAGAAACAAATGACAGGTCATTATATATTACAAATGACCGAAACGTCACTTCAAAATCATATCATCCCTATTGGAAACCCCTTTGATTACAGCATTGTGGGTTCAAAATTCCAAGACAAGTACCCTAAGAAAAAAAAATCGCTTCTGTAGTATATTTTCTGGAAACATATTATATTTGGGATAAATTACTTTTTCCCTATAGGTAGGAAAATAAATTCTGTAGCCGATTTAAATATTTCCCTGTTTTTAAAGATAATTTGCACCAAAACTTCGAAAAAAATTTCATTGATAAGAGAGATATTTAAACTTTTTTTCCGGTATGTAAATATAAAATATTTGCACCAAAGTATATTTTATTTAAATTTTGATCCCCAACATATTATGTTTCCTGTTTTTTTCTCCGTGTAGTGTTATGTAAATAATATTTAATTGTATTTAAATGTAATTACAATTTAGGAATCTATTGGATTTTTTATAAGAGACTTTTTATCCCCTCACCGTAGAGAAGAGGGTATATATCATTTGCTACGAACCATAAGTGTAACACATCGAAGCAGTGACCTAAGACCCTAAGTATGTTCGGCGGATATCCGTTTTGGGTCATTTTAAGTCGAATGAGCAATGTCCGTCCGTCTGTTTGTCTGTCTGCTGGCTGGTGCGCACGAAAGGAGTAACCGATTGACTTCAAATTTGGTATGTGGTAATATTTTCTTCTATCTCCGGCTAAGTTCGAAGATGGGCCATATTGGTCCACTCCTTCTACTACCTCCCCCACAAAGGGTTAACAATTAGTGAAATATTGATTATTTAATAACTTTTATACTACTTATTTGAATCCTCTGAAATTCTACACATAGTATTAGTTTATTAGCCACCATTACCTCGAGAAAAATGGACGAAGTTGCCACGCCCCTTTTGGTACCTCCCACACAAATGGACAATTTTGAACCAAAAGTTAATAGCTTATAACTTTATTACCAGTGCATACAAAGACTTGAAATTTTGTACCATGTAATGGTTTAATAGTACCTACAATACAGTGAAAATGGGCATTATTGCCAAGCTCCTTTTGGTACATCCCACACAAATGGACCATTTTGTACCAAAAGTTACCAGCTTATAACTTTAATACCAGTGCATAAAAATACTTGAAATTTTGTACAGTGTAATGTTTTTATAGTACCAAGAGACCAGAGAAAAATGGGCGTTATTGGCCCGCCCCTTTTGGTACCTACCTCACAAATGGACCTTTTTGTACCAAAAGTAAACAGCTTTTAACTTTAATACCAGTACATACTTTAAAGATATTAAATGCAATTCAAATAGATAATAATTTAAACAAAACAAAAATAAATAAATTTACTAATATTTGTTGAGACTCAAGGTGAGGCGATTCATTAGTCGGTTTACCCGACTGAACTTTCTTACTTGTTTTACATATAGATCAATTAAATGGAGGCGCATTTCTTCTAAATCCTTTTCAATCTTTAAAATTAATATGACTTAGTTCACTTTTGGTTTCAAAGCTTTATTTCAACTTGTTTTTTTGTCATTTAAAAAAAATCTATAGATTTTTCTTTAATGCGACAGATTATTAATATAATTTTTTATCTAGATGAACATGTTTATCATTTTATGTATATAGTATATTTATTTATATTAATCTTTTTAGATCAGCAGCTATAGGTTTTGAATAATAATGCGATAATAGCCAGATTAGACCGACAGAATTTATAATTTAAAATCAGTATGGTTTAGAAACTAGTTGAAAAACATAATGAGGCGTAAAAACCATAACGGTACTAATTTTCTATTCTGATAAATACAAAAGTTAATGATAAATAACAGCTGTCATGTTATATGCCCAAAGATAATTTAAATCGCATTATTTATGATACATTCATTGAGGAACTATGAAATGTTTATTAATATAAAGAATGATTTCTACAACACAATCATATATTAATTAATAAAAATAAGAATATTTATACCCTCACTTTAGTGTGACGAGGGTATATATCATTTGCTACGGAAAAAAGTGTAACACATCGAAGGAGTGACCTAAGACCCCAAGTATGTTCGGCGGAAATCCGTTTTGGGTCATTTTAAGTCGAATGAGCAATGTCCGTCCGTCTCTCTTTCTGTCTGCTGGCTGGTGCGCAAGATAACTCTCGAAAGGAGTAACCGATTGACTTCAAATTTCGTATGTGGTAATATTTTTTTCTATCTCCGGCTAAGTTCGAAGATGGGCCATATTGGTCCACTCCTTCTGGTACCTCCCCCACAAAGGTTTAAAATGTTGTGAAATATTGATTCTTTAATAACTGCTATTATACGTATTCGAATCTTCTGAAATTCCACACATAGTATTAGTTTGTTAGTCGCTATCAACTCGAGCGAAATTGCCACGCCCCTTTTGGTACCTCCCACACAAATGCACCATTTTGCACTAAAAGTTAAAAGCTTAAAACATTAATACCAGTGTTTAGAAATACTTGAAATTTTGTACAGCGAAATGTTTTTATAGTGCCTACAGTCCATTGATAAATTGGCGTTATTGTCACGCCCCTTTTGGTACCTCTCCCACAAAGGTACCATTTTACACCAAAAGTTAACAGTTTATAACATTAATATCAGTGTATACAATTACTTGCAATTTTGTACAGTGTAATGCTTTTATAATGCCTATAGTCCAGTGAAAAATGAGAGTTATCACCACGCCCCTTTTTGTACCTCCCACACAAAATGGACAAATTATACCACAATTTAATATCTCAACGTTAATATACCAGTCCATATAAACGGTTACAATTCGGCACAGTGCAATGTATTTAAAGTATCTACTGTTCAGCGAAATATAGGTGTATTTCTTAAACCCCTTCTGGTACCTCCCACAAAAATTGACAGAATAATTTGTGTAATATTCAATATTACATTACTCACAAAGTGAGGGTATACCTTAGTCGGTTTAGCCGACTGAAACTTTCTTACTTGTTTTCTCAGTTTATTAATATCTTCCATTAGCGAAATCAGCGTGAATAAAAAGGAAGAACATTTCAGTCGATTAAACCGACTAAAGGATACACTCTCATTTTGCGATACATATTAAATATATAATTTGCTGATTCTTTATCAGACTATAGTAATTGGAAAAGTAGTCTAGTATATGCAATATAAAAATATTTAGATTATTACTACAGAAGTTATGGGGAAAATATTTTTGTATAAATTTGTCAATTTTTTCCAATTGTTCCATCTTCAAACATAGCCTGAGATTGGCGGAAATACTATCAATATTATAATATAACAAGTAAGAAAGTTCAGTCGGGTAAACAGACCAATGAATCCCCACACATTGAGTCTCAAAAAAATATTAGTAAATTTATTCATTTTTTTGTTTTATTTAAATTCTTATCAATTTAAATTGCATTTAATAACTTTAATGTATGTACTGGTATTAAAGTAAAAAGCTGAGTACTGTTGGTACAATAAGGTCGATTTGTGTGAGAGGTACCAAAAGGGGCGTCCCAATAACGGCCACTTTTTTGTGGACTCTAGGTACTATAAAAGCATTACACTGTACAAAATTTCAAGTATTTATATGCACTGGTATTAAAGTTATAAGCTGTAAACTTTTGATGTAAAATGGTCCATTTGTGTGGGAGGTACCAAAAGGGGAGGTCCAATAGCGCCCACTTTTTTCTGGACTCTAGGTACTATAAAAGCATTACACTATACAACATTTCAAGTATTTGTATGCACTGGTATTAAAGTTATAAGCTGGTAACTTTTGGTACAAAATGGTCCATTTGTGTGGGAGGTACCAAAAGGAGCTTGGCAATAATGCCCATTTTCACTGTATTGTACGTACTATAAAACCATTACACTGTACAAAATTTGAAGTCTTTGTATGCACTGGTAATAAAGTTATAAGCTATTAACTTTTGTTCAAAATTATCCATTTGTGTGGAAGGTAACAAAAGGGGCGTGGCAACTTCGCCAATTCTCGAGGTAATAGTGACTAATAAACTAATGCATGTGTAAAATTTCAGAGGATTCAAATAATTAGTATAGAAGTTATTAAATAATCAATATTTCACTAAATGCTAACCCTTTGTGGGGGAGGTACCAGCAGGAGTATACCAATATGGCTCATCTTCGAGGTTAGCCGGAGATAGAAGAAAATATTACCACATACCAAATTTGAAGTCAATCGGTTACTCCTTTTGAGAGTTATCGTGCGCACCAGCCAGCAGACAGACAGACAGACAGACGGACATTGCTCATTCGACTTAAAGTGACCCAAAACGGATATCCGCCGAACATACTTAGGGTCTTAGGTCACTCCTTCGATGTGTTACACTTTTGGTTCGTAGCAAATGATATATACCCTCCTCTCTAAGGTGAGGGGATAATGAAAAGCTCGTAACTTTAATATACCAGTGCACTTAAACGCTTATATAGGGCGATCTAAGTAGGGATACTTTTTTCAATAGCCTTTTTTGACATATCACGTGTGAGTCGTGTCATGCTATTTTTGTTAAGTATTGTTTGGCATTTGGCATTCATGGAAAGACTTACGCCTGAACAACGTATACAAATTGTTCAGTTTTATTATCAAAATAATCGTTCGCCCATTGCGCTAAGTCCATTTTTTTTAAATCCAAAAAAAAACTCTTTCCAGTCGACCCACGACCTTGACACCCATGAGCAATATTTTATCTATCGTTAAGAGCTATATTTTTGCCATTGACCGATTCCCGATCCGACGTACCGGAATCATCGGTCCATATTTCTTCAAAAATGATGCCGGTGAGAACGTAACCGTCAATGGCGACCGTTATCGTGCCATGATAACCGACTATTTGATGCCTGAAATTGAAGCTCGTGATCTCGGCGACATTTGGTTTCAACAAGACGGCGCCACTTCCCACACTTCGCATCAATCAATGGATTTATTGAGAGAACACTTCGGTGAGCAGATAATTTCACGTTTTGGGCCGGTCGATTGGCCACCAAGATCGTGTGATATCACACCGTTAGACTTTTTCCTGTGGGGATATGTAAAGTCTACAGTTTATGCGGACAAACCCGCTTCGATTCAGGCCTTGGAGCAAAACATCACGCGTGCCATTCGCCAGTTACCAGTCGAAATGCTCGAACGAGTCATCGTCATTGGACTCAACGGATGGACAATCTCAGACGTAGCCGCGGCCAACATTTGATAGACACAATCTTCAAAAAACAAGTAAGAAAGTTTCAGTCGGGTAAACCGACTAAGGTATACCCTCACTTTGTGAGTAATGTAATATTGAATATTACACAAATTATTCTGTCAATTTTTGTGGGAGGTACCAGAAGGGGTTTAAGAAATACACCTATATTTCGCTGAACAGTAGATACTTTAAATAATTTGCACTGTGCCGAATTGTAACCGTTTATATGGAGTGGTATATTAACGTTGAGATATTAAATTGTGGTATAATTTGGCCATTTTGTATGGGAGGTACAAAAAGGGGCGTGGTGATAACGCTCATTTTTAACTGGACTATAGGCATTATAAAAGCATTACACTGTACAAAATTTCAAGTAATTGTATACACTGATATTAATGTTATAAACTGTTAACTTTTGGTGCAAAATGGTGCCTTTGTGGGAGAGGTAACAAAAGGGGCGTGACAATAATGCCCATTTTTCAATGGACTGTAGGCACTATAAAAACATTACGCTGTACAAAATTTCAAGTATTTTTATACACTGGTATTAATGTTATAAGCTGTTAACTTTTGGTGCAAAATGGTGCATTTGTGTGGGAGGTACCAAAAGGGGCATAGCAACATGGCCCATTTTTCTCGAGTTGATAGCGACTAATAAACTAATGCTATGTGTGGAATTTCAGAAGATTCGTATAAGTAGTATAGCAGTTATTAAAGATTCAATATTTCACAACATTTTAACACTTTGTGGGGGAGGTACTAGAAGGAGTGGACCAATATGGCCCACCTTCGAACTTAGCCGGAGATAGACAAAAATATTACCACGTACCAAATTTGAAGTCAATCGGTTACTCCTTTCGAGAGTTATCGTGCGCACCAGCCAGCAGACACACAGACAGACAGACAGACAGATAGACAGACAGACAGACAGACAGACAGACAGACAGACAGACAGACAGACAGACGGACGGATTCGTCTTAAAATGACCCAAAACGGATTTCCGCCGAACATACTTGGGGTCTTAGGTCACTCCTTCGATGTGTTACACTTTTTTCCGTAGCAAATGATATATACCCTCGTCACACTAAAGTGAGGGTATAATAAATGCCAAAGAATGTTCTTTCAAATGATAATAAACATTCCCCATTCAATTTGAATTTACTGTGTTTTTTTTTTCTTTAAAAAAAAAAATACGGAACCTCGAAATGAATCACCCATTATATATTCAAATTTGTTTTGTCCGTCATAGTTACCTTAAACCCTAATCCAACGACCCAGAATTCAACACAAAGTATGACGCCCTAGAATAACAATGTGATGACCAGTGCACACTGAAAAAAAATTTGTCATAAAATTAAAGAAATGCTCCAAAGACGTCCTTAGTTTTTAAAATAAGTAAATTTTTTACTTAAAATTAAGAAAATTTACTTAAAATTAAGTAAATTACTTAATATTATTGAAATAATCTATATTTTAAGTACATTTCTTTAGTTTTATGACAATTTTTTTCAGTGCACGTACTCTGCCATTCTCATTGATAATTGCACCCGCATTATTAAATATTTGTAAGATGAATAAATAATGTATCTGTGCTGTGCGAAAATTATGCACATTTGCATTATTTTATCTCAAAACTTGAAAACAATTGAACAATGTTTAAAACAGATTTAACATTGATGGTAATCACTCAATAACGTAACGTAATTCTAGCCCAATATCTGTAATGCATTTGCCTGTTTTATAATGTTTAATTGTAATTGCACTTAAACATGAACAAAATAAAAATGGTGAATGGGGGGGGGGGAGGACAACTGGGAACAAACAGAAAAAAGCGGCTAATCGTGAGACTTGTGTCTGAATTTTGAGTAATCGCAGCCGCCTTGTCTACGTCTATGTCGATGTTATCGTCACCGTCACCATCATCGTTGTCTTTGGCTTTGTACTTTAGTTTACTTTTAAGCTTTGTTTGTTTGATATTTTCTGCAGTCGCCTTTGCCGCCTTCGCTGCTGCCGCCGACGCCTTACAAATGTTGGACGTTTTATTGGATCGATGATCGGTCGCTGTCTCCGTTTCGGTTTGTTGTTGCCTGACATATTGTGTTGAGTGTGCATATCAATATAGTTTTTTTTTGTATTTTTTAAATTTATTATTATACAATTGGAAAATGATGTCAAGGTCAAATTTGCATGAACATGTTAATGTTAACAGACTCATAACAAAGAGCAAAGCAATGCGGCACACACATAAATGCAAACAAACTTGGGGGAGAGAGTTTTAGTTTTGTTGGCGCTTTTTTTGTGTTGCTCTCCGTCTGTCAACCATCTATCGTCTCCATTGTAATAAACGTTAACTTCAGTGACCAGCAGCTGCTGCGAAGTGGGCGACAAAAGTTGGGTTTGGGGCATAAAAAAAGTAAACCGAACTGAACCAGATGCGATGCTATGAGTGCAAATATCGATCGGGCGGTCGCTCGTCTGCTTTACAGGTGGTTTTGTTTCGTATTTTCCCAAGTCGTGAGTTGATTTTGCATATTCTGCTTCACTATATACCTATACCTGTGAGTGCGTTTGTATGTACATATGTCAATGTTTGTGTTTTGTTTTTGTCTTTACAATGTCTACCGGCTTTTTTCTTTCTCCGTATGTGTGTGTCTGAATGAGTGAATTTGTGTCTATGAACTCGAGAAGTGTTGCCCTCTATTTCATGGTTCCCCATTTATTTGTTGTAACAATTAGTGGATGAACGTTGTGTTACATTTGTGTTGGGGGGGAATTCATAGAGGTATAAACATGTGTATCCACTGACTGAGAAACCGAGTATTTGCTTTATTAAGTCAATGCGGCGGAATTTCCCCATCGACATTATTTGAAGTAAATTTGCAATTGATATTGGCTTTAAATATTTGCAAAAGTTCAAAGACATTTGTAATTACCTTCAAATTTGTCTGTTGATGGATATATGAGTTATTTCATGACAAAATGGGCAAGAGAATATGCACAGCAATGAATATGAGATATAGGGTTTTAAATTAATTTAAAATTGTATATTTGAGAATTGGTTGAATACATATATTTTTAATTTTGACAACTTATTCGAAGGATAATGAGGTTGCTTTGAAACCAATTAGAGATTAAGTAAGAAAAAACGATGAACATTTCTATAAGAAAAGCCATCAAAAAAAAACTTTTCTTTAAGAAAAGTCATCAACGATGAACTTTTCTATAAGAAAAGTAATCAACGATGAACTTTTCTGTAAGAAAAGTAATCAACGATGAACTTTTCTGTACGAAAAGTAATGAACGATGAACTTTTTTATAAGAAAAGTCATCAACGATGAACTTTTCTATACGAAAAGTCATCAACGATGAACTTTTCTATACGAAAAGTCATCAACGATGAACTTTTCTATACGAAAAGTCATCAACGATGAACTTTTCTATAAGAAAAGTCATCAACGATGAACTTTTCTAGAAGAAAAGTCATCAACGATGAACTTTTCTAGAAGAAAAGTCATCAACGATGAACTTTTCTAGAAGAAAAGTCATCAACGATGAACTTTTCTAGAAGAAAAGTCATCAACGATGAACTTTTCTAGAAGAAAAGTCATCAACGATGAACTTTTCTATAACAAGAAAAGTCATCAACGATGAACTTTTCTATAACAAGAAAAGTCATCAACGATGAACTTTTCTATAACAAGAAAAGTCATCAACGATGAACTGTTCTATAACAAGAAAAGTCATCAACGATGAACTTTTCTATAACAAGAAAAGTCATCAACGATGAACTTTTCTATAACAAGAAAAGTCATCAACGATGAACTTTTCTATAACAAGAAAAGTCATCAACGATGAACTTTTCTATAACAAGAAAAGTCATCAACGATGAACTTTTCTATAACAAGAAAAGTCATCATCGATGAACTTTTCTATACGAAAAGTCATCATCGATGAACTTTTCTATACGAAAAGTCATCATCGATGAACTTTTCTATACGAAAAGTCATCATCGATGAACTTTTCTATACGAAAAGTCATCATCGATGAACTTTTCTATAAGAAAAGTCATCATCGATGAACTTTTCTATAAGAAAAGTCATCATCGATGAACTTTTCTATAAGAAAAGTCATCATCGATGAACTTTTCTATAAGAAAAGTCATCGTCGATGAACTTTTCTATAAGAAAATGTCGATGAACTTTTCTATAAGAAAAGTCATCATCGATGAACTTTTCTATAAGAAAAGTCATCATCGATGAACTTTTCTATAAGAAAAGTCATCGTCGATGAACTTTTCTATAAGAAAATGTCGATGAACTTTTCTATAAGAAAAGTCATCATCGATGAACTTTTCTATAAGAAAAGTCATCATCGATGAACTTTTCTATAAGAAAAGTCATCATCGATGAACTTTTCTATAAGAAAAGTCATCAACAATGATTTTTTCTATAAGAAAAGTCATCAGCGATGAACTTTACTATACGAAAAGTCATCAACGATGAACTTTTCTAGAAGAAAAGTCATCAACGATGAACTTTTCTAGAAGAAAAGTCATCAACGATGAACTTTTCTATATGAAAAGTCATCAACGATGAACTATTACTATGTGTGGAATTACAGAACATTCGTGTAAGTAAGTAGTATTGATGTTATTATAGAATCAATATTTCACTGGACCAATATGGCCCATCTTCGATCTTAGCCTGAGATAGAAAAAATATTTGCAATTAACAAATTTAAAGTCAATCCATTATTCCTATCGAGAATTATCGGGCACACCAACAGACAGACAGAGAGAAGGACGGACATACATAGCTCATATGTCCTAAAATGGATTTCCACCCAACATATTTGGGGTCTCAGGCCACTCCTTCGATGTGTTACACTTTTGGCTTGTAGCAAATAATATATATCCTCCTACATTAAAGTGAGGTTATAAAAACTAAATGATATAACAGAATTAGAGAATATACCAGTCTTATATGATCTAAATTAGTATCTTTTCCAAACACCGATTAAAAAATATTCATTGCAAATAAACTCAATTGGTTTAAGCATTGCAATTCAGTGATTGTGAACAAGATATACAAAAATTAATACAATAATTACTTTATTATGTCTGCTTTAATTATTTGAAATGCCTACAATGTGTGTGTGTGTGCTGTTTTTGTTATTGCTTATTGTTATTAATAATTCCAAAAATAAGTGCAATTAAACTGCATTTATTTTCAACAAATATTGTCATTACGAATTTGGCAAATGGTTTTTTTTAAACAACAGGTGTTTTAATGCAATTATATTGATTTGCTTGACATATACCTAACGACCAATAAATTAGGTGTTCAAAGTGATTATTTTCTGACCGGAAACACTGTGAGACTTCGAGTGTTCCTTATTTGTAATGATTCCCAAATCGTATATACATATGGGCGAAATACGAGGATTCTCGTATATATATTTGTTACACTTGTAATATAAAACAAGGTTATGAAATTCCTTCAATTAATTTTTGAAAATTTAAATAAAAATGTAATTTGTTATCAAAAAATATCGCATGAGTTTGTATAGTATATTTTTTGAATTAATGATTTTATAATTTGCCTGCATTAAAATTATAAAAACCGAATAAATTTGAAATGTTCCTTATTTATAAGATTTGTATGAAAACAAGGTTATGAAATTCCAGCGATTACATTTTGAAAATGAATGAAAATGTGAATTAATTATTAAAATCTCAAAATCACTTTTTGTATTTATTATAATTTCTTAAATGACTTTTGGAGTAATGCAAACAAATTGGTAATTAAATGAAATGTCGTTTAATATTAATGTACATAATATGTTTGTGTGAAAAACATATTTCTTAAAGAAAAAACAAAACCATTTTTGTTCGTAATTTAATTTCAATTTCCCAAATTGTCTGTATTTTAAAATCTTATAATTTTCGGTGTATAAAAACTTAAATAAATATTTTATCCCACAAGCAAATTAGTTTGATAAAGCTGGCAACGATTCTTCCAAATTCGTACTTTTAGGAGGTCAGAAAGAGTTACATATGGTACCAACGCCAAAATAAGAAGATTAAAACTATAATCATGAAATACGACACGTGGCCGGTCCCAAAATTAGCCGACCTGATGCATAGATGGCGGTAGTAGTTTGAAAAAACTAGTAGTTTGAAAAGTGGCAAACTTCTAAAACATATGTTTTACGTTTCAAGGTTCCACAATTTTTTTTGAGCACTCAAAAGTAAACATTCTCAGTGAATTTTTTTGCTATTGAAGAAGTTCCTTTATTAACATTGCTTCGCTTTTATTAATTTGAAAAAACCATAAAAACTTATTACATACATTTCAATTCTTCAAATGGCAAATTCTAACTGAATTTCTAATATGAACTACAGTCACATAAGAACAATTGCTCGGTATGATAAAATAAATAATATCAGTAACCAAAAGTCACTGTCCTTCAATTCAGTTGTGACTTCATAGCTGATGGTGTCACCTGTCAATGATATGTGTAATTCCATAAAAAGGAATCTATTCCAAATGGACAGACGATCCTAAGACGATTACACAATAATTCTTGTGTAGATATTTAAGAAAATCCCATTAGTTCCCAGACATCGATCAGAAAACAGAAGTGAGCAATAGCAGCTCGTCCACATATAATCTTCTACGACAACGATATAAATATATATTTATAAACACTTTGTGGTTTACTTATTTCATTCTGTTAAAGACTTATATTTTATTTCAATTTCTTGATATATCTATCATGTTGTCTTTTGAGTTATAAAAAATGATCTGACATGTGATTGAACTGATGTTGAAAAAATGTTGTTGTTTTAAGAAGCCCTTATAAATAAGTGTACTTCTAGATAGATTATAAAAATCTTACTAACAAATTGTCTACGATAGAAACTGGAATAAGAATTATTTCCATTACAATGACTTTGTGAGTTACCTAAAGGTTGGGAACAATTTCCCAATTATGTGCCAAACTATAGTCATTGGAAAAAATAGTCAACAAAACATAGAATATGAAAACATTTAGAGAAAAAAATGCATTTAAATATACTGTCTTTAAAACTATTTCATTTTAGCCGCTTTCATTTCTTGGAATCCCTTTCTGAGTCGACTTAGCTATGACCTTCTGTTTGTGCATACAAAAGTCGTACTTTTGCAATCAAAGTAATGGTCGCAATTATTGTCTGATCGTGATGAAATTGAGCACATATACATTTTTTTGCCTAAGGGCGAACCCTATTAAAATTGGTGAAAATCGCTTTAGATTTATATATAGCCCTCATATACAGTGATGTGAAAATAATAGGGACAGTGTCTTGAAATTAAAATATTGTAAATAAAAGTAAGTAAAATAACAGAAAGGATAGTGGTTAGAAATAGTATTTTGTAGCTTATAGATTAGAAAAACATATCCAATTAACAAATTGTTCAATAATTGAGTTAATTTTGTACAATCACAAAATGAATGTAAAATGTAACTTTAAAGCTGTGCAAAATAATAAGGACACTTGAAATTTTTGATAAAAAAAATGTAAGCGGAATAATTATTATAAAAATGATGTGTTTTGTAAGTTAGAAGATAAAGATTTTCATGTAAATTTAGAACAGCTGTCATTAGAAAATTTTCAATGTAAGGGATATAATAGCTGATATAACCAATGTGACTCTCAATACCAGAAAATCGTAAAAAGCTTGAAAACATATTTTACAAAAATGTTGTAAATGAACGCAAAATAAGTATTTTAAGAAATATTCTGTTAAAATTAAAGTAATTTTGATCGGGTAATTTAGAATGCTTGGGCTTAATTTTTCGGAAACAACGAATACTTATTTAAACCATGCTAATTTTAATCAAAAATAATGAATAATAAGATATGTCATCCCGGAGCGAGTAAGTTATCAGGTACGAACGAATAGAAATTTCAACGAGTAGGTGTTCAAAGAGTGAGTTTTTCCGCGGATTTCGGACCGATTTTCCCGAATTTTTTGTAATTGTCACAATTAAAAAATTAATATCAATCGATTGGTGCAAAAAAAGTTCAAACTATGTTCGCGGAAAAGTGTTTTTTCGCGTGTGACATTTCATTCCTATTCGTTCGTAACTGATAGATTTTGACAGTTCTCGGGATGACTTATCTTCATAATTTATAATTTTTGATTTTAATGTCCTTTATCTGTAAATAATTTATTGACATCCATAAATTATTTTTTTTGAATGAAGTTACTTGAAACAGTATGTAAAAGGGTGGTTACATTTTAAGGAATGAAGCACAAATTATTTAGGAAATTATTGTCATTTCTTTTTATTATGATAATATTGGTATGGTTCAATTATGTATGGAACTAAATGTCGGCCAAATGGCCGCCGCGACCTCGGCGGCACACCTCCATCCGATGGTCCACATTTTCGATGACGCTGAGGCATAATTGAGGTTCTATGCCGTTAACGGTGTCAAATCACATGATCTTGGCGGCCAATTGACATCGCCACGAGGTGAGATAACACGTCCATTGAATTTGTTGCGCAAAAGAGCCATTGTTTCGTTAGCTTACTTTGTGAATTATATAAATTCTGTATCAAAGTATAGTCATTGGAAAAATAGTCTAAAATATGGAATATGAAAACATTTAGAGAAAAAATTGACTCTAGTTCAAAGATTTAATCCAAAGACGTCTTAATCTTTAAAGTAATTATATTTTATACTAAAAATTTTAGAAATTAAAATTGTTTAAAATATATACTCGTACATACAAAACAAGTAAGAAAGTTTCAGTCCTGTAAACCGACTAAGGTATACCCCCACTTTATGAGTACTGTAAAATGTAATATTACACGAATTAATCTGTCAATTTGTATGGGAGGTACCAGAGGGGGTTTAACAAATACTCCTATTTTTCGCTAAGCAAATATATTGCTCTGTACCGAATTGTAAGCGTTTATGTGAAAATGTATATTAAAGTGATGATCTATTCAATTTTGGTATGATTTGGCCATTTGGTGTGGGAGGTACCAAAAGGAGTGTGTACTCACGCTATAACCTCATAACTTTTTGTATATAATTGTGCATTTGTGTGGGTACCAAAAGGGGCTTGGCAAATTCGCCCATATTTTACTGGACTGTAGGCACTATAAAAACATTACACTGCACAAAATGTCAAGTATTTTTATGCGCAGGTATGAAAGTTGTAAGCTGTTAAATTTTTGTGCAAAATGGTCCATTTGTGTGGGAGGTACCAAAAGGGGTGAGGCAACTTCGCCCATTTTTTTACTGGATTGTAGGTACCATAAAACCATTACACTGTACACAATTTCACGTCTTTGTATGCACTGGTATTCAAGTTATAAGCTGTTAACTTTTGGTGCAAAATAGTACATTTGTGTGGAAGGTACCAAAAGGGGCGTGCCAACAACGCCCAATTTACACTGGACTATAGGTACTATAAAAGTATTACACTGTAAAAAATTTCAAGCATTTCCCTGAAGCTATGTTATAGTTATAAGCAGTTATCTTTGGGTGCAAAATGGTCCAATTGTGTGGGAGGTACCAAAACTGGCGCGGGAACTTCGCCCATTTTTCTCGAGGTGATAGTGACTAATAAACTATTATTATGTGTAAAATTTCCGAAGATTCGAATAAGTAGTAAAGAAATTATTAAAGAATCAATATTTTACTAAAAGTTAACCCTTTTTGGGGGAGGTACCAGAAGGAGTGGACTAATATAGCCCATCTTCGAAATCATCCGGAGATAGATACAAATATTACCGCATACCAAATTGGAAGTCAATATCGAGAGTTATCGTGCGCACCAGCCAGCGGACAGACAGACAGCAGACGGACGGACATTGCTCATTCGACTTAAATGATCTGTCATTTGTTTTTCATTGTATTCAGTAGTGTTTACGCAAGAACAACGTTTACAAATTATTCAGCTTTATTATCAAAGAAATCGTTCTCCAATTGCAACTTTTCGTGCGCTAAGTTCAATTTTGTAACACCTCTAAATCTGAGACCCCATAAAGTATATATTCTTAATCGTCGTAAAAATCGAAGACGATTTTGCCATGTCCGTCTGTCCGTCCGTCCGTCCCTCCGTCCGTCCGTCTGTGGTAATCACGCTACAGTCCGCAATAATAGAGCTAGGTTGATCAAATTTGGTACAAATACTTCTTATAGTTGCAGGTTGTTTGGGATTGCAAATGGGCGATATCGGTCCATATTTAGATATAGCTCCCATATATAGCATCTAACTTGTTGTGATTCCTACTGTTCTCATTTACTATATTTTTTGTGTTTTTCGGTGTTATTTTCTTTTGGTTTGAGTTATTTTCTGAGGTCACATGCTATCCATGGTGGAGGGTATATGTATAAGATCCGGCATGGCCGAACTTAACGCTTTTACTTGTTTTAAAATAAAAATAAAAACACTTTCCAGTCGACCTACGACCTTGGCACCCATGAGCAATATTTTAGCTCTCATTGCGAAATATCTTTGCCATTGCCATTGTCCGATTGTAGCTACGTGCCACACAGCAAATGAAACAATTGAATTGTTGAGAGAAAAGTTTGGAGATTCGATTATTTCAAGAAATTGTGGTATTGAATGGCCTCCAAGAAGTTGTGATTTAACACCATTAGATTATTTCTTGTGGGGTTATTTGAAGTCATTGGTCTTTCGACATAAACCGGACTCTCTTCAAGCTTTACAAGCAGTGCTGTGGAGTCGAAGTCGGCGTTGTTTTCGCTGCTTTCATGAAAGTATACTTTCCAAAACATACATTGTATAGTTTTAAAATATTTTGTATAAATATATGAATGGACATACATATGAATAAATATGTTTGGTTCGGAATATAATTGATTTAGCACATTTTACAAAATTGATCATGGAGTCGTACCCGGAGTCGCAGTCGGAGTCGACTCCGAGATGGCCGACTCCGAGATGAATTTTGAATATCTTCCCGATCAACAATTTCCATTGATATGTATGCACATAAATATATTTGTACAAAATATGTAAATAAAAAATAAAATGTATGCAATTGAAAGTATAATTTCATGAAATTTGCAAAAACAACGCCGACTTCGACTCCACAGCCCTGTTTACAAGTCAATATTGAACGTGCCATTCATGACATACGACTTGATTTAGTGATTTTGTATCGATTGTACTTCACATTAAATAAAAAACTTTTGAATTTCCTCAACAATAAGTGTGTTTATTTCAAAGAAATCATATCACTCTTACTGGAAACCCCTATATATGTAAGTATGTATAGTCCCATCTATTTGTTCCTTTCGATTCTTGTTATATGAAAGAATACAACGCATTTTAAGGTTATATTTCCAAATCTAGTTTATTATGATCAATATCTTCAAGTCCTCCTTGGAATAAACCTTGAGCTAAGTACTTTGTTAACTGAAACGAACCCAATTATTCCAAATTATCGTCACAATGCCCCTTTGCGCATTGCTAGGGAGGTGTAGGGTATTATATAGTCGGCCCTGCCCGATTTTCAGTCTTTGCTTACTGGTTTTCTATCTGTATATTGTTTAAAATGCATTCATAAATATATTTTCAGTTACAAGATAAAATCAAAACACTTAAGTGACACACTCGTATCAAAATCCACCTGACTTTAATTCTGATACAAGGAAATAAAAACACTTCAATTAAAGACTCAAAAAATACCGACAGCGAAGCCTAGGAAGGACATTTTACTACACAGAAAAAAAATATTGTAATAACCATTTAGTAATTTTTAATAATTGACCTTTATGATATTATTTAATATTTTTGTTCTATTTACAGGTTTAAGATCTTGTTATGGAAATAATCTTTAGAATTATAAATAATCTTTAGAATAAGCAAATTTTTTATTTAAAATTTAAGCAATTTCATTAAATTTAAGTAAATTTTCTTAATGTTTATTAAAAAATGTGTCTATTTTAAGGGTTAGAGACGTCTTTGACGAGAATCTTTACATTTATGATTAAAAAAAATTAAAAAATTAAAAGATCTCTGTGTAGTACAATTTTTTGATCAAACAATTTCCATGTTTTTGCCTTCGCCTGTTAACACTTCGATGTCGGCATTTTTTGGCTTTAATTGAAGTTCTTTATTTCCTCCCGCCTCTCAATCTCGTGTACTTCAATATTTGTATGATATGGATTTACAATTTTGGAATATGTACTTTATGGATGTGTCATGAGGCGGCGATATGTTTTGACATTTATGTAATTTACAAACTCCAAAAAAAAATTGAAAGTTGTTTTACAAGTGTCAATATCAACGAAAAAACTAAAAACAATTCACTACAACGAATTATGTACGAATAAAATTACAAAAACTCATAATCAAAAAAAAAAAAAATAGATCGACACGTGTAGCTTTATTGTAATTTGTTACGGACTTACATAACAGCTATTTATCAGATAGAATAAAAAATAGAAACAAAAACATTCTAAAATTTAAATTAGCATTCAATCTTTACAACGGTTATAATTTTTTTTTGTCTCAATACAATGCACGACAATGACTTAAGTATTAAGCTAAGCTTAAGCTCTGTATGTTTGAATTACAATATCTAGGAGAAATGAATTAGAATTGAAGCGAATGTGTGAATGCGCTCTAGTGCGCTGGCGTTTGTGTCTTAAGTCTTTTGATTTGTGAACTCAACAAGAGGTAGACTGGATTAGGAATAAGAAAACGAACAAAGGGAATTTAAAATATTTAAAATTAATTCAAAACTAAAGACAAAGGAATAACAATAAAAAAGACTATTCTAGAAATTCATCAGGTTCACAATGTGAGCTTCAAGGGACATTTCGAAGTGTTGATCGTCGTTTTTGATTTAAATAATTTTTAATGCTTTAATGCTATAATGCTGCAAACCGTTACATATATATTAATTTCCATATTGTAGATGTCATAAGATAATAAATGATTCTCATCCCTCCAAAGGCTAAATTGGTAAGTGCTATAATTGGTAGGAATTAACAAAGTGAATTAGGAATTCTTTTTCATTTGGGGTTAATGTTCGAGTGTTATGGTTTCATTCATCAGCCTTCAGCTAAACTGTTTAGGCCTTTAGAAAATTATCAATATAAAAATACGTTATAATTTCATCGCTAAAGTAAAATTACATCAAATTATCAATTTGAAAAATAAAAAAAAACTAATCGACAACTTTGAAATATTCATCATCAGATTAATGATGGTGAAATGGACTGTGAGAGCGCGCTAAACTTCAAAGTTGAACTGAAGAAACCTCGAGGGCTGATTTGTAATATCGTCAAAATGTAATGCGTTATGGATGAATAAACTATAAACTATTAATTTGATAAGTTATGTGTAATTTGTAGACACATTTTGATATATATATTTTTTTTTAATTTTTGAAGTGGTCTTTGTGATGGAAGTTCAACAGAAATATGTCGATCAAAATGTAATGAATTCAAGAGAGGTAAATTGGGACAGTAAGGAAAACAATTCTCGGTGAAATTAATTTTAAATTCAAGTAAAAAAAATCACTCTCGAGTAAATCCATTGAAGTATACCCTCCTCACTTTTGGCAGAGATGGGAAAACGTAAAATGTAAAACTTTGTCTGGCAGATTCCCGAATGATGCAAACTTTGACTTGTTCATTGTCAAACTATAGTCATTGGAAATGAAATCTAAAATAAACAAATAAAAGTGTTAAGTTCGGCTGTGCCGAATCTTATATACCCTCCACCATGGATTGCATTCAATATTATTACTGGAAAAATCTTTGGATATGGAGCAAATCATGAAACGATGCTTTTTGTTTAAGTACGCTTTCTTCGTAGGTATATAATTCCCATATGCAAATTTCTTTGTAGATTGGTATATATACAAGTGATGATCGCCACAACTACAAGCTCACACTGTGTCATGTATAAAACCCTCTGATGATATCCCCGCACAGGATTGAAATACGTATAAGGGTATGTGTTTACATGGCTTTCAGAGCGCAGTGTCTTATCTTTTCCAATACACCACAAAAAACCTCTCTTTCGAAAGGAAGAGTTGATCGAAAAGCTGAACAATTCGAATGTGAAAACATTCAATAAATAAATCTAAATAAAAATTAAATCGATCATTAAACAAAAAACTTCTAAAAACATTTAAAGGTTAAGTAAATTATTAAAAAAAACTAACGCTGCAAATTTTAGGTCGCAAATTTTAGGCCGCAATTTCTTTAGCCAAAATGCACCTGAAAAATGTGTTTGTGGTTTGAAATAGCTTTTTTGAGAGCTGAAGGGTTTTCCAAGAAGAGGTGTTATTTTGATATTCAAAGAAAAGTGCAATTTTTTGAGATAAATTATCGAATGTTTATTTCATAATAAAGAGGAAGGTATGCCGTTAATAATGAAAAACAACATCAGCCAAATAGCCACCACGACCACGCTTACAGGACCATATCCTTTTCATGAAATTTTCCATAACGAAATCGCAAAGTGGCTGCCCTATGTTTTCGATAGCCCCACGAATACTATCTTTGAGGTCTTGAATAGACGCTGGGCTATTGGCGTAGACCTTATCTTTCACGTGGCCCCAAAGGAAGAAGTCGCAAGGTGTTAATCACAAGATCTCGTTGGCCAATTGTGATTGTTATCGAGAGATAACACGGTCCGGAAACTTTTCCCGTAACAGAGCAATGGTTTCGTTGCTTGTGTGGCACGTAGCGCCGTCTTGTTGAAAATAAACGTTGTCCAGATCAATACGATCCAACTGCGATCATAAAAAATCATTAATCATCGCTCGATAGCGCAATCCATTCACCGTAACTGTTGATCCAACCTCATTTTCGAAAAAGTAAGGTCCAATGACCCCGCCGGACCATAAACCGCACCAAGCAGTCACACGTTGAGGATGGAGAGGCTTCTCAACGAACTCTTGGGTTTTTCGAGCCCCAGATGCGACAATTTTGCTTGTTGACGTAGCCACCGAGGTGGAAATAGGCCTCATCAGTCAAGATTTTTCGATGATTTTCGATTTTTCGAATTTTAATAATTTCAATGCGTTGTTGAATCGAGTATCGTTCCATTTTTATACCCTACACCACACTGTGGTACAGGGTATTATAAGTTTGTTTCACGGCAGATGTTTGTAACACCTGAAAAAACACAGCTAAACCCACCTTAATGTATACCGATCGACTCAGAATCACTAGCTGAGTCGATTTAACGATGTCCGTCCGTCCGTCCGTCTGTCCATGTAAAGTTGTTCGTCGACTACAGGTCGCAATTTCACTCCGATCGCTCTGAAATTTTGCAGTTTACAGTATTTCGCGGCTGTTAAGATCGATATTGAATTTGGTTGAAATCGGTTCAGATTTAGATATAGCTCCCATATATATCTTTCGTCCGATTTGGCCCTTTAGTCCTAAAGAAGCTGTATTTTGCATCCAATCGTTTTGAAATTTAGAATGGTAGAGTTTCTTGATGCATGAACCAACACTACCGAATTTGAAGAAAATCGTTTAAGATTTAGCTATAGCTCCCATATATATGTTTCGTCCGATTTGGCCCTTTAGTCCTATAGAAGCTGTATTTTACATCCGATCGTTTTGAAATTTAGAATAGCAGAGTTTCTTGATCCATGAACCAACATTGCCGAATTTGAAGAAAATCGGTTAAGATTTAGCTATAGCTCCCATATATATGTTTCGTCCGATTTTGCTCTTTAGTCCTGAAGAAGCTGTATTTTACATCCAATCGTTTTGAAATTTAGAATGGTAGAGTTTCTTGATCCATGAACCAACACTACCGAATTTGAAGAAAATCGGTTAAGATTTAGCTATATCTCCCATATATGTACATGTTTCGTCCGATTTGGCCCTTTAGTCCTGTAGAAGCTGTATTTTACATCCAATCGTTTTGAAATTTAGAATGGTAGAGTTTCTTGATCCATGAACCAACACTACCGAATTTGAAGAAAATCGGTTAAGATTTAGCTATATCTCCCATATATGTACATGTTTCGTCCGATTTGGCCCTTTAGTCCTGTAGAAGCTGTATTTTACATCCAATCGTTTTGAAATTTAGAATGGTAGAGTTTCTTGATCCATGAACCAACACTACCGAATTTGAAGAAAATCGGTTAAGATTTAGCTATATCTCCCATATATGTACATGTTTCGTCCGATTTGGCCCTTTAGTCCTGTAGAAGCTGTATTTTACATCCAATCATTTTGAAATTTAGAATGGCAGAGTTTCTTGATCCATGAACCAACATTGCCGAATTTGAAGAAAATCGGTTAAGATTTAGCTATAGCTCCCATATATATGTTTCGTCCGATTTTGCTCTTTAGTCCTGAAGAAGCTGTATTTTACATCCAATCGTTTTGAAATTTAGAATGGTAGAGTTTCTTGATCCATGAACCAACACTACCGAATTTGAAGAAAATCGGTTAAGATTTAGCTATATCTCCCATATACATGTTTCGTCCGATTTGGCCCTTTAGTCCTGTAGAAGCTGTATTTTACATCATTTTGAAATTTAGAATGGCAGAGTTTCTTGATCCATGAACCAACATTGCCGAATTTGAAGAAAATCGGTTAAGATTTAGCTATAGCTCCCATATACTTGTTTCGTCCGATTTGGCCCTTTAGTCCTGTAGAAGCTGTATTTTACATCCAATCATTTTGAAATTTAGAATGGTAGAGTTTCTTGATCCATGAACCAACACTGCCGAATTTGAAGAAAATCGGTTAAGATTTAGCTATAGCTCCCATATATATGTTTCGTCCGATTTTGCTCTTTAGTCCTGAAGAAGCTGTATTTTACATCCAATCATTTTGAAATTTAGAATGGTAGAATTTCTTGATCCATGAACCAACACTGCCGAATTTGAAGAAAATCGGTTAAGATTTAGCTACAGTTCCAATATATATGTTTCGTCCGATTTAGCCCTTTAGTCCTATAAAAGCTGTATTTTACATCCAATCGTTTTGAAATTTAGAATGGTAGAGTTTATTGATCCATGAACCAACACTACCGAATTTGAAGAAAATCGGTTAAGATTTAGCTATAGCTCCCATATATATGTTTCGTCCGATTTGGCTCTTTAGTCCTGAAGAAGCTGTATTTTACATCCAATCATTTTGAAATTTAGAATTTTAGAGTTTCTTGATCCATGAACCAACACTACCGAGTTTGAAGAAAATCGGTTAAGATTTAGCTATAGCTCCCATATATATGTTTCGTCCGATTTGGCCCTTTAGTTCTATAGAAGCTGTATTTTACATCCAATTGTTTTGAAATTTAGAATAAACAATTTATACATGAACTACAAAATTTATATTTCAGAGTTATTCAATATTACGAGAGTGGTGTAGGGTATTATATAGTAGGCCCCGCCCGACTTTAGCCTTTCCTTACTGGTTTTAGTAGTGGCGTAGTTTCTACTTGTCAAATGTCAAAGAATAAAAGCTTCAAAAGTGACAGCTACCGAAACACCGGGTGATTCAAAGTAACACCTCTTGTTGGAAAACCCTGTATATCTACACGGGGACTACAACAAAATAAAATGTTATTTGCATAAATATTATTAAGATCAATTCTTGCCAATATACATAGAATACGAACTGCAAAGTTGCAGCTAAATTTCTTAAAAAAGGTAGTTTTTATGGCTTAAATAAGCCTCTTTGAGAGCGACATCTATAAGTGGACTATAACAAAATATGAACTGATTTAAAAAAATTTTACTACGATGAATTCTTGTCTTAATTAAATACAATGTGCAAAGATTCAATTAAAATGCTTAGAAAATATGGCATTTATGGCATAAATACATATATTTTGGAGTGACCTCTATAGGGTGACTATAACAAAATACGAACCGATTTGTAAAATGTTTGCTGTGATGAATTCTTGTCAAAATATAATACAAACTGCAAAGTTCCTGCTAAATTGCTTTAAAAATGTGGTATCTACTGCTCGTATTTTGGAACGACCTCTATAAGGGAGCTATATCAAAACATTGACCGATATGGCCCATTTGCAATCCCAAACAACCTGCAACATGCATAAGAAATAGTTCTATCAAATTTGATCAACCTAGCTCTATTATTACGGACTGTAGCGTGATTACAACAGACGGACGGACGGACAGACGGACATGGCTAAATCGTCTTAGAATTTTATGACGATTGAGATATGAATACTTAATGGGGTCTAGGATCAATATTTAGAGGTGTTACAAACGGAGTGACATAATGAATATTCCCCCCCTGGTTATAGTGGAGGGTATAAAAATATGGATAAATTAATAAGATTGCTTCTGATCTTAAAGGGAAATTATTTTCGAATGACTTGATGTGGGGTGAGTACACCCATTTTTTGCAGAACATTTGGTACTTCAGAGAGCTTATGGAAACCATCAGAAAACGAACAAGTAAAAGCGTTAAGTTCAGCCATGCCAAATTCTTTATACCCTACACCATGGATCACATATGAATGGTTTCGGGTATAAATAAACTTATTGCAACAAATTTCAGCCCAATTCGTTGAAATTTGAGAAGTTTGTGACGTTACGAAGTCAAATCTAGAGGGACCTTTGTATGGGGGCTATATCAAAACATGTATTTATGACTACCTTTGTTGAGTCGTGTCATGCTGTCATGTTATTTTTGTTAAGTATTGTTTGGCATTTCATCATGGAAAGACTTACGCCTGAATACCGTTTACAAATTATTCAGTTTTATTATCAAAATTTGCGCTAAGTCCATTTTTTTTAAATCCAAAAAAACACTTTCCAGTCGACCCACGACCTTGACACCCATGAGCAATATTTTATATGGTGAGAACGTTACCGTTAATGGCGACCGTTATCGTGCCATGATAGGAAAGGATGACATTACAAATTCTCGAAGAATTTGCATACACAGAGTTTTCCAATAAGATGATTTCTTAGAAAAAAAACACACTTATTGTTAAGGAAATTCAAAAGTTTTTCATTTAATGTGAAGTAAAATCGATACAATTAAGTTCTAAATAAAACGTCATTCAAATGGCCTCAAAAGACTTCTTCTGCAGGAACGAATTTGATTAACCCAATTTTCGAGCACTTTTTTCACTAAATCAAGTCGTATGTCATTAATGGCACTTTCAATATTGCCTTGTAAAGCTTGAAGAGAGTCTGGTTTATTTCGAAAGACCAGATGACTTCAAATAACCCTACAAGAAATAGTCTAATGGTGTTAAATCACAACTTCGTGGAGACCATTCAATATCACAATTTCTTGAAATAATCGAATCTCCAAACTTTTCTCGCAACAATTCAATTGTTTCATTTGTTGTGTGGCACGTAGCCACCATCGGTCAATGCCAAAAAGATAGCTTTTAACGAGAGCTAATATATTGCTAATGGGTGTCAAGGTCGTAGGTCGACTGGAAAGTGTTTTTTTGGATTTAAAAAAATATGGACTTAGCATCATTTTCTAATGTGAACGGAAGGTTTATTTTGCTCTAGCTCCTTAACGGTATGTCGAATCGAGAATCGGTCAATGGCAAAAAGATAGCTCTTAGCGAGAGCTAAAACATTGCTCATGGGTGTCAAGTTCGTAGGAAGACTGGTAAGTGGTTTTTTGGATTTAACAAAAATGGACTTAGCGCACGAAAAGTTGCAATTGGAGAACGATTATTTTGATAATAAAACTGAATAATTTGTAAACGTTGGTCTTGCGTTTATTTCTCCATGATAAAATTGTAAACAATAATGAATACATATAATGAAAAACAAATGATAGATCATGACATATTACAAATGCCCGAAACGTCACTTCAAAATCATATCATCCCTATTGGGAAAACTCATTATTAACTTTTGCAAACGATCATGAAATCGAGAATAGAAGGAAAATATTCCAAAGGGTGTCAGGAGATGTCATGGATTGCAAATATTGAAGA
This sequence comes from Eudasyphora cyanicolor, assembly GCA_963930755.1. NCBI lineage: Eukaryota > Metazoa > Arthropoda > Insecta > Diptera > Muscidae > Eudasyphora > Eudasyphora cyanicolor. The sequence continues at coordinate 241,733,402 of OZ005735.1, forward strand.
ATGGCCTGGAATCCGAGATGTAGGGCATCTATTAAGTGCGGAAAGGAATAGAGAAATGCTCACCGGGTATATTGGGAAATATTGCAATTTCTTGAACTTTTCATACCTATGTAATATGTATTTTATTGTAGCTGTATTGGTCGCACACATTCGTATGACAAATATAATATAAAAACAATCATAACGGTATGACGATCTAAAAGTCCATAAAATTTGAATAAAGCTTACTTACATTGAAAATATTTACAGCTATTTCTTATAACTTTCCAAGAAGACCTCTCAATTTTTATTGCAGTAAGTACTCGTATTTAACAAAACTCATACATAGTATTATACCTAAACATAACTTTTTATTTATGGTATAAAAAAACAGAACAAAAGACTTAAGTCACAAACTCCATTTAATGTCCACCTGGCATTATTTTGTCGTTTCTGTTGTAAAGGGTTTTCCAACAAGAGGTGTTATTTTGGTATTCAAAGAAAAATGCAATTTTTTTGAGATAAATTATCGGATGTTTATTTCACAATAAAGAGGAAGGTATGCCGTTAATAATGAAAAACAACATCAGCCAAATGGCCACCACGACCACGCTTACAGGAACATATCCTTTTTATGAAATTTTCCATAACCAAATCGCAAAGTGGCTGCTCTATGTCCTCGATAGCGTCACGAATGCTATCTTTGAGGTCTTGAATCAACGCTGGGCTGTTGGCGTAGACCTTATCTTTCAAACGTTGCCCCAAAGGAAGAAGTCGCAAGGTGTTAAATCACAAGATCTCGGTGACCAATTGTGATCACCTCTTCGAGAGATTACACGGCCCGGAAACTTTTCCCGTAACAGAGCAATGGTTTCGTTGCTTGTGTGGCAAGTAACGCCGTCTTGTTGTAAGTAAACGTTGTCCAGATCAATACCATCCAACTCCGAACATAAAAAATCATTAATCATCTCTCGATAGCGCAATCCATGTTGATCCAATCTCATTTTCGAAAAAGTTAGGTCCAATGACCCCGCCGGACCATAAACCGCACCAAACAGGCACACGTTGAGGATGGAGAGGCTTCTCAACAATAACTCTTGGGTTTTCCGAGCCCCAGATGCGACAATTTTGCTTGTTGACGTAGCCACCGAGGTGGAAATGGGACTCATCAGTCAAGATGATTTTGTATCGTTCGTATCGTTTTTTGTTCGATCGTTTCTTGATCGTTTTGGATCGTTCGATGATCGTGTATCGTTCCATTTTTAGTAATGGCCTTGTTTCTACATGTCAAATGTCAAAGAATAAAAGTTTTAAAAGTGACAGCTTTTGAAATACCGGGTGATGCTAAATAACACCTCTTGTTGGAAAACCCTGTAGAACCTATGATTTACTCAATTCTATTTACAAATAAAAAGAGTTCGATTATAAAATAACAACGATGCCCTCACGTGCTGTAATTTCATAAAAACACGAAAAATATACAGAGCTGTAATACACCATATATTTTATATTGACTAAAGGTAGAACTTTTGGAGTTATAGTAAAACCTTATGTCGTCAATATAATACGACTTTTTTAACGACTCTAGTTCGTAGACACGAACATTATCTAAATTACGGCATTGTACGTGACAATAAAGTTACTATTTTATTGTCAAACTGAAGTTGATTATTTTTTTTTTTTTTGGAAAAACACCATAAACTTCTCAAAAATAAAAAATCATTAAAATCTATAGAAGTTGTAGTTATTACGTGAGTTTATTCCAAAAAAAGTTCTTTTGGTTGTCGAAGTGGTTGTGGTGTATTGCTGCAAACAAAAGACTTAAGAAACGTCGTATATACATTAATAGTTTTGTGTTGTTGTGCACGTGACAATTGTTTGGAAAGAACCAATAATTTACTAGATTATTTTATGGAAAATCCATATTTTAAAATTACAGTCCTTTTGTATTCATTTCATTTATTGTACGTGCACTAGAAGTCCATATAAATACAAACTATTTAGAATTTTTTAAACCTATGTATATTCATCACTTTAGGAATTTCGTTGTAGAAGTAAAAAATATGATAACATTCATACATAAAACACTGGTCAATATTTTTTTGCGCCGCAGGGTTTCGCAGCCGGTTTGGATATATGAGATAATACAGTTCTTAGCTTAAAAGGTTTAGTTTCTTTTAATTAACTCTAGTTCTAGCGATAAACCGCGATTTGCAAAAATAGAGAAAGTGATACACAAATTATAGCATAACTCGAGAGTCATTTATCCGAATTTGATCAGGCAAGTTTTAAAGAATCCCACAGTTTACGGAAAATAGGTTCATATCCCGGATCCATTCCCTATGGGTGACACTATCAACAAATTTCGTTTTTAACTCTAGTCGTTTGAACTTGGCGGTGGAACTATATATATATCTAACATAATATGTCCCACTTCAGCCTGAAAATTTAAGAAATTGTTTGTTGTGCTATGTTTATGTCCCAAGGCTCCTCTTCCAGTAAAACTCCTGATTTTAGCATTTGTCATGTGGATTAGGTGGTGGTAACATATATTCTAAATACAATATGTATTTAGTTATATGGATGTTTAAAAAGGACAGTTTGGCCAATATTAAACACCCTCCAACTGGAACAGTCCTTAATCAATCTCGTGTCATAACTACTAATAGGAATAAACCTGGTGCGGTTTAAAAAATCGACTCACTTGACAAGAAGATCCCCTTGATGTCCTTGTGTATTAAAATTGGGAAAATTAATTTTCCTTTGCGGCCACTAAAATATTTTTTCGAAAACATTTTTGACAAAAATAGTAAATATTTATTTAATAAAATTGGTTCAATGCAAAATATAATATTTAATGATTTATGTTTTTTTATTTTTTCGTAAACATTTTTGACAAAAATAGTAAATATTTATTTAATAAAATTGGTTCAATGCAAAATATAATTTAATTTAATTTTATTATTTTCAATATAAACCGAGACAACAGGCCGTATATGGTTACAAATTACTTCTTAACATGTAATACATACAATATTATTAACAAAATATCTTATATGACTAATTATTCAATGATTATAAATTTTTCTTATTTTAAAAATTACAAACAAATATTTAATGATTTATGTTTTTTATTATTTATATTTTTCTAGCAATTACTATTTTTATGAAAGATTATTTTTGTCCCTAAAGATATACGTCATTATACCGATATAGTAGAATAAATGACGATTAACAAGCGAACTATATATAAAGGGCGACCACCAGGATCCTCAATGTGATGATATATTTGTATAGAACACCTCAAAATAAGAAGAAAAACAAGTAAGAAAGTTCAGTCGAGTAAACCGACATAATAATCCCCTCACCTTGAGTCCCAAAAAAAAATATTCGTAAATTTATTAATTTTTTTCTTTTAATTAAATTATTATCAACTCAAATTACATTTAATAATTATACCCTATACCACACTGTGGTACAGGGTATTATAAGTTTGTTTCACGGCAGATGTTTGTAACACCTGAAAATAACACAACTAGACCCACCTTAAAGTATACCGATCGACTCAGAATCACTAGCTGAGTCGATTTAACGATGTCCGTCCGTCCGTCCGTCCGTCCGTCTGTCCATGTAAAGTTGTTCGTCGACTACAGGTCGCAATTTCACTCCGATCGTTTTGAAATTTTGCAGTTTAGAGTATTTCGCGGCTGTTAAGATCGCTATTGAATTTGGTTGACATCGGTTAAGATTTAGCTATAGCTCCCATATATATGTTTCGTCCGATTTGGCCCTTTAGTCCTATAGAAGCTGAATTTTACATCCGATCGTTTTGAAATTTAGAATGGTAGAGTTTCTTTATCCATGAACCAACATTGCCGAATTTGAAGAAAATCGGTTAAGATTTAGCTATAGCTCCCATATATATGTTTCGTCCGATTTTGCTCTTTAGTCCTGAAGAAGCTGTATTTTACATCCAATCATTTTGAAATTTAGAATGGTTGAGTTTCTTGATCCATGAACTAACATTGCCAAATTTGAAGAAAATCGGTTAAGATTTAGCTATAGCTCCCATATATATGTTTCGTCCGATTTGGCCCTTTAGTTCTATAGAAGCTGTATTTTACACCCAATCGTTTTGAAATTTAGAATGGTAGAGTTTATTGATCCATGAACCAACACTACCGAATTTGAAGAAAATCGGTTAATATTTAGCTATAGCTCCCATATACATGTTTCGTCCGATTTGGCCCTTTAGTCCTGTAGAAGCTGTATTTTACATCCAATCATTTTGAATTTAAGAATGATAGAGTTTCTTGATCCATGAACCAACACTGCCGAATTTGAAGAAAATCGGTTAAGATTTAGCTATAGCTCCCATATATATGTTTCATGCGATTTGGCCCTTTAGATCCAATCGTTTTTATACCCTACACCACACTGTGGTACAGGGTATTATTTAAGTATAAAATGTCCCAAAAGTAAATTTATGTAAACAATTTATACATGAATTACAAAATTTATATATCAGAGTTATTCAATATTACGAGAGTGGTGTAGGGTATTATATAGTCGGCACCGCCCGACTTTAGCCTTTCCTTACTGGTTTTTAGATATGTACTGGTATTAAAGTCAACAGCTGTTAACTTTTGATACAAAAAGGTCCATTTGTGTGGGAGGTACAAAAAGGGGCGAACCAATAACGCCCATTTTTGTCTGGACTCTAGGTACTATAAAAGCATTACACTGTACAAAATTTCAAGTAATTGTATGCACTGGTATTTAAGTTATAAGATGGTAACTTTTGGTACAGAATGGTCCATTTGTGTGGGAGGTACCAAAAGGGACGCGCCAATTACGACCATTTTTCTCTAGGCTCTTGGTACTATAAAAACATCACACTGTACATAATTTCAAGTAATTGTATGTACTGGTATTTATGTTATAATTTCGTACAAAATCGTCCATTTGTGACTAATAAACTAATATTATGTGTATAATTTCAGAGGATTCAAATAAGTAGAAGTTATAAAATAATCAATATTTCACTAAATGTTAACCCTTTGTGGGGGAGGTACTAGAAGGAGTGGACCAATATGGCCCATCTTCGAACTTAGCTCTTTTCGAGAGTAATCGTGCGCACCAGCCAGCAGACGGACAGACGGACGGACGAACATTGCTCATTCGTGGGTCGTGTCATGCCGTCAAGTTATTTTTGTTAAGTATTGTTTGGCATTTTATCATGGAAAGACTTACGCCTGAATAACGTTTACAAATTATTCAGTTTTATTATCAAAATAATCGTTCGCCAATTGCACTAAGTCAATTTTTTTTTAAATCCAAAAAAAAACACTTTTCAGTCGACCCACGACCCTGACACCCATGAGCAATATTTTAGCTCTCGTTAAGAGCTATCTTTTTGCCATTGACCGATCCGACGTACCGGAATCATCGCTCCATATTTCTTCAAAAAATGATGCCGGTGAGAACGTAACCGTCAATGGCGACCGTTATCGTGCCATGATAACCGACTATTTGATGCCTGAAATTGAAGCTCGTGATCGCGGCCACATTTGGTTTCAACAAGACGGCGCCACTTCCCACAAATCGCATCAATCAATGGATTTATTGAGAGAACACTTCGGTGAGCAGATAATTTCACTTTTTGGGCCGGTTTGGGTCCATTGGCCACCAAGATCGTGTTAGACTTTTTCCTGTGGGGATATGTAAAGTCTAAAGTTTATGCGGACAAACCCGCTTCGCTTCAGGCCTTGGAGCAAAACATCACGCGTGTCATTCGCCAGTTACCAGTCGAAATGCTCGAACGAGTCATCGAAAATTGGACGCAACGGATGGACCATCTGAGACGTAGCCGCGGCCAACATTTGATAGACACAATCTTCAAAAAATAAATGCCAAAGAAAATTCTTTCAAATGATAATAAACATTCCCCATTCAATTTTAATTTTCTGTGTTTTTTCTTTAAAAAAGTAGGGAACTACTTTTTACTAATGATTCAAACAAGCTCGCGTAAAAGCTATTTTATAGGTCTCTTTATGATCTACAATTTTGCTCGATCGAGGAAGTTAATCGGCATATCAAACAAGGGGTATATATCTTCTCCTTACAAAGCCATAAAGGTCGTGGGGTATAACAAGTAAAGAAAGGTTAAAGTAAAAGTAGCTAAGCATAAAAAAGCACATTTAAAAAAAATGTCAACATTTTTTATTTTATATTATTTTATTTTCTATATAGAGTGAAAATTTCCAATAAGAGTGATATGATTTCTTTGAAAAAAACACACTTATTGTTAAGGAAATTCAAAACTTTTTTATTTAATGTGAAGTACAATCGATACAATTAATTTCTAAATGAAACGTCATTCAAATGGCCTCCACGACTTCTTCTGCAGGAACAAATTCGATGAACCCAATTTTCGAACACTTTTTCCACTAAATCAAGTCGTAAGTCAGGAATGCCACTTTCAATATTGACTTGTAAAGCTTGAGGAGAATCTGGTTTATTTCGAAAGACCAATGACTTCAAATAACCCCACAAGAAATAGTCGAATGGTGTTAAATCACAATTACTTGAAGGCCATTCAATATCACAATTTGTTGAAATAATCGAATCTCCAAATTTTCCTCGCAGCAATTCAATTGTTTCATTTGCTGTGTGGCACGTAGCCACAATCGGTCAATGGCAAAAAGATAGCTCTTAACGAGAGCTAAAATATAGCTCATGGGTGTCAAGATCGTAGGTCGACTGGAAAGTGTTTTTTTTTTTTATTTAAAAAATGGACAGCATAATTTTCAAATGTGAACAGAAAGTTTATTTTTGCACTAACTCCTTAACGGTACGTCGGATCCTGAATCGGTACGTCGGACCGGGATAGCTCTTAACGGGAGCTAAAATATTGCTCATGTGTGTCAAGGTCGTAGGTCGACTGGAAAGAGTTTTTTTTGGATTTAAAAAAAAATTGACTAAGCGCACGAAAAGTTGCAATTGGGGAACGATTATTTTGATAATAAAACTGAATAATTTGTAAACGCTGTTCTTGCGCATATCTATCCATGATAAAATTGTATACACTACTGAATACAATGAAAAACAAATGACAGATCATGACTTATTGCAAATGGCCGCAACGTCACTTCAAAATCATATCCTCCCTATTGGAAAACCCGTTTTAAACTTTTGCAAACGATTATTAAATCGAGAATAGAAGGAAAATATTCCATAGGGAGACAAGAGATGTCATGGATTGCAAATATTGAAGAATGGCCTGGAATCCGAGATGTAGGACATCTATTAAGTGCGGCAAAGAAAGAGAAATGCTCACCGGTATCTTGGGAAATATTGCAGTTTCATGAATTTTTCATTTCTATGAATGTAATACGTATATGAAATGAATATAATATAAAAACAATCATAACGGTATGACGATCTAAAAGTCCATAACATTTGAATAAAGCTTACATTGAAAATATTTACAATTATTTCTTATAACTTTCCAAGAAGACCTCTCAATTTTTATTGCAGTAAGTACTCGTATTTAACATAAGTCATACATAGTGTTATACCTAAACATGATTTTTTTATTTATGGTATAAAAAAACAAAACAAACGACTTAATAAGCCACAAATTCCATTTAATGTCCATCTGGTATTATTTTGTCGTTTCTGTTGTAAAGGGTTTTCCAACAAGAGGTGTTATTTTGGTATTCAAAGAAAAATGCAATTTTTTGATATGAATGATCGGATGTTTATTTCATAATAAAGAGGAAGGTATGCCGTTAATAATGAAAAACAACATCAGGCAAATGGCCACCACGACCACGCTTACAGGACCATATCCTTTTCATGAAATTGTCCATAACCAAATCGCATAGTGGCTGCCCTATGTCTTCGATAGCCTCACGAATTGTATCTTTTAGGTCTTGAATCGACGCTGGGCTGTTGGCGTATACCTTATCTTTCACCTGGCCCCAAAGGAAGAAGTCGCAAGGTGTTAAATCACGAGATCTCGGTGACCATTTGTGATCACCTCTTCGAGAGATTACACGGCCCGGAAACTTTTCCCGTAACAGAGCAATGGTTTCGTTGCTTGTGTGGCACGTAGCGCCGTCTTTGTGAAAGTAAACGTTGTCCAGATCAATACCATCCGACACCGACCATAAAAAAATCATTACTCATCTCTCGATAGCGCAATCCATTCACCGTAACTGTTGATACAACCTCATTTTCGAAAAAGTTAGGTCCAATGACGCCGCCGGACCATAAACCGCACCAAACAGTCACACGTTGAGGATGGAGAGGCTTCTCAACAATAACTCTTGGGTTTTCCGAGCCCCAGATGCGACAATTTTGCTTGTTGACGTAGCCACCGAGGTGGAAATGGGCCTCATCAGTCAAGATGATTTTGTATCGTTCGTATCGTTGTTTGTTCGATCGTTTTTTGATCGTTTTGTATCGTTCGATGATCGTTCCATTTTTAGTAATGGCGTAGTTTCTACTTGTCAAATGTCAAAGAATGAAAGCTTCAAAATTGACAGCTACCGAAATACCGGGTGATTCAAAATAACACCTCTTGTTGGAAAACCCTGTATTAAAAGATCTTCAAATTAAAATCGTCTTCTCTGGCAATACTGTTAATACCTCAGTAGGTGTAGGGTGTAAATAGCTACAATAAATTGTATTGCTTCTGCTGATGCACCAATCTTCAAAAATTGTGATAGATTTAACATAGATTCATAGTTAAAAAAATAAACGTGATACCAATCGTTTATTTACCAAATGTTTTAAAAAAATGCTTTTATGACCATTTTTAAAAAGTCTGCCAATTTTCTTAATACGATACAGAGTGTGTATTATTATAATACACACTCGCGAATTATGAATTATTAATCATTTGCATATAACAGCAAAATAATAATCCTACTTTGTAACTTATGGCACTGTATAAACAATGGAAAAAACATGCAATACTTATATCATCTATGATGAAGGATTTAAAAAAAATCTCTTATAACACACATGAAATACCAGGAAATAGCAATTTATAAGTGGATTTATGTCACTCTTAACTATGAAATGAACTCTCAATGCATTTCACAAAAGTAGGGCTGCACAAACGAAAGACTTAAGACACAAACATGTTCGCTCTCGGTTGTGAAATGCTGAACAACACTTTGAACAAATTTGTTTATGCCAATAACAAAAAAGATTTAACACATTTACCGCCGCTTTGGAATAAAATTGTATTTATTGTGTAAATATTTTCATAAACTTGACCATGTAAATATTTTCACAAATTTTTGGGGAATTTTTGAATTATTTTTTGGGAGGAGAAAAGATAGGAAAAAATAAACAAATAAAAATCAGTCAAACATAAAGTGTGGCACAAAGTGTAATAGAAAAAAACCCCCTCACGAAACGCAACGATGCATTTAGCAAAGAAAAAATTCAGGGTTAGCCAAAAAATAAGGTTTAATAACAACAAAACAAAAATCGGGTGTAATTGTTGTTATTATTATGAATTGTTTTCTTCTTGTAAATAACAGAAGGTCTGTCGTCTGATTTTGCAAAGTATGAGCGATGATAGCTATAGTTGTTGTCACACAAAATAATAATAATAATAATAAATGGTTTACCTGTTGCAGATGTTGTTGATAATGATGATTGTGATGTTGTTGCTGTCGTTGACTTTTCGTGGGGGAATCCATCATAGGACTTGTAGCTTTGGCTTTAGCTGATGATAGGCGATGACGACGATGACGATGATGAGAATGACAATGATAATGTTGTTGCTGTTGCCCTGACAGTTTGACTTACAAACTTTTCAATGCGTTTGTCTTTCTTATTTCAAGTTCCAGCCGGTTCGGGAGGGGCCAGGGAAGCGTATAACACAAAATGTTGTATGTCTGTTCAGACAACATAAAAACACAATTAAGTTATGACAAAATTTATGTCAAACACTGCCGCAAAAATTTTGCTTTTTTTTCTTTCGTTTAATTTAATACACCTGAACGACAGACCGGCAGACAGACTGACTGACAACAAACGCGGAGACAACTTCACAGCGAAAATTATGTCAATTTTTTTTTATAGAGTTTTAGACGCCGGCAAGGCAACACACCAGACGCAGACGTTTGAACGTCGAAAATGTGTGGGGTAACACTAAATTAAGACACTTTCGGTTTTGAAGGGCACTTTGTAAACGTCGTAAATTTGATTCACAGTGACAACTCTATTGACCCACAATTTCGCAAAAATATTTTCAACACTTTGTGATTAAATTTTATTTCGATTTCAATTGCAATTACGACGACGACAACGACAAAGATAACTTGGCCAATATTCTTTGGTATGGGAATAGAATTTTTATTTGAATTTTTTTTTGTCTAGAAAAAAACAACTTTTAACAGCCAAAAAAAATCTGCGGATTATTTTTTTTCTGAATATGTATATAAAATCAAAATTATTGGTGTGAACTATAGCGTGTGGATTTGTGGGCGGTTTTGCAACTCTTCGGCGATTTTCTGTTGTTGTATTTTTCTTGCAGCGAAGCTTGTTTTGAGTTTTTGTTATTTGTTTTGCTTTTTACGTGTTTTTTCTTGCTTTGTTGTGTTTTGTTTACTTGTTTTTTTTTTTTAAAGAGACTCAGCTGGTTTTTCTCATGTAATCGACACAGAAACGAAACGAAATGAAATGAAAAAAAAACTAAAGCCAATTTCGGCGGTTTTGACGTTTTGCTTATCCGGCGGGCGGGCTTTACTACTTTGTGGCTTAAATGCTCTTTTTAAGAGTTTTAAGTTAAAACGAAAAAATAACAAGAAAAAACGAAAAAATAATGTAAAAATTCGTTGGTTTGTGAGTTTGGTTGGTCGGACGGGCTGTTGTTTGACGGTTTGGGCTGTTTTCGCGTGCACACTCCTATACGGCTGCGCTCAAACTAACTTGGCTCGCCGATCAATGCCGGCTCAAGTATTAAAAAATTATACACCAAAATTTGTTTTGATTATTTTTGTAGTTGTTGCTGTCAGTAGGTAAGACGCGGTTTTCATGCAGTGTTTAGTATTTGTTGCTGGAGTTGTTGTTTTTCTTAGCCACCACCATCACCACCAACAACCATTGTTAACTTTAGCTGATATTGTATAAGATTTTTGTTTTAAAGTTTCGGTCTTGGTACTCTTTGTTTTAATCTTACTCATCGTCGTCGTCGTTGTCGTCCATGTGCTGACCGACTATGGTCTTTGAGTTAGATGCCTAATGAGGTCTTACCAGTACATGTTCTTTGTCATCAAATGAGTACTTAGTCTTAGCCTCATGTACTTCCGACTTACAGACTTCCTTCCTTCCTGACAAATCTTTCAGGGTGTTAGCACTTACCTGTGGAAGAAATAATAATATGAAGTAAAATATGTTATCATTATAATTACAACAGAAATTGAGCTGTGAACTAATTAGTACATAAATCACTTAATTGAATAAAAAAATCACAACACAGTAATAAAAAACTTAATTTGAAAAAATCTAAAGTCGATTGGCGACTGTATGTGAAAAGTACCCAATTCAATCCTTTCAGTGCACAGTGAGCACCCACACATACGTCATTATACATTTATATTGAATAACATCAAACTGTTTCTGTAATCTTTGAAACTTAGGATGAGTGGCTGATTGAACCACAGCATCCCATCCTAGTATTGGGAATGCAAACATACCCCCTAGGCAGCGTTGTCTTCTCACTTTAGCTACCAACAAACGGGTGTCATTTGATATTTCCAAGGAATACTTGGTATAAAACCGAAAGTAGTGGGCTGTTTGGGAAATTCTACAAATGAATCTCATCTGGTCCTTCCCAAGTGACAGACAGTCAGTAAGCTATCCGTACACATCTGAGAAAAACATCTTACGCTATGCAACAAAATTTTTGTCGAAGGGCTGTGCATAACATTTTCTGGTGTAATAAGATGTCCTTAACACGAAAAAAATATCAACAAAAATGTGTATGGTAAATTTTTTTTTAAACATTTTTCTTTAAAATTACATATTACTTGGAAGGTGCGTTTAATAAATATTTAGACCATATTTTTTGAAGTACAGGGTTTTCCAATAAGAGTGATATGATTTCTTTATTTCGAAAGACCAATGACTTCAAATAACCCCACAAGAAATAGTCTAATGGTGTTAATTCACAACTTATTGGAGGCCATTCAATATCACAATTTCTTGAAATAATCCAATCTCCAAACTTTTCTCGCAACAATTCAATTGTTTCATTTGCTGTGTGGCACGTAGCCACAATCGGTCAATGGCAAAAAGATAGCTCTTAAAGAAAGCTAAAATATTGCTTATGGGTGTCAAGCTCGTAGGTCGACTGGAAAGTGTTTTTTTGGATTTTAATAAAAAATGGACTTAGCATCATTTTCAAATGTGAACGGAAAGATTATTTTTGCTCTAGCTCCTTAACGGTACGTCGGATCGGGTAAAATCGAATGGCAAAAAGATAGCTCTTACAAGAGCTAAAATATTGCCAAGGTCGTAGGTCGACTGGAAAGTGTTTTTTTTATTTTAAAAAATGGAATTAGCGCACGAAAAGTTGCATTTGGAGAACGATTATTTTGATAATAAAACTGAATAATTTGTAAACGTTGTTCTTGCGTGAATCTCTCCATGATGAAATTGTGAACACTACTTAATACAATGAAAAACAAATGGTAGATCATGACATATTACAAATGGCCGAAGCGTCGCACGATGGGAAAATATTATGAAATATGCGCGCATAGGACTTTGCAAACAATTTTCAAAAATAATTTTTTTGGGAGTGTTATTTTATTGTGGATAACATTTAATGAAAATACCTTCAAATTTTATGAAAATATCTCCAGGCGATTTCGAGTTATGACCATTCAAATTTGTTTTTTTTTACTAATAAATGCAAATAACATTGCGATGATAAAATGCATATACTAAAATGCTTGTAGAATTCGCGTTTATTAGTGAAATGCGATAGGAGTTGCAACATATAATAAGGTTATATACATCCTAATTTTTGTGTGTAAGACGTATTTTTAACGTCTTCCAATGAAGAGATATTTCAAATTAAAAAAATCGGATAATAATTACGAACGGTGCTGAACGGACGAGGATAGATGGATTAACAGGAGACTGCAAGTTTTATCAAGTACGATCAAAAATAAAGACCTTATTAATATTATAAGGATTATAGTAATTATCTCCTCACCTTAGAGAAGAGGGTATATATCATTTGCTACGGGCCAAAAGTGTAACACATCGAAGGAGTGACCTAAGACCCTAAGTATGTTCGGCGGAAATCCGTTTTGGGTCATTTTAAGTCGTTTGAGCAATGTCCGTCCGTCCATCCGTCTGTCTGCTGGCTGGTGCGCACGATAACTCTCGAAAGGAGTAACCGATTGACTTCAAATTTGGTATGCGGTAATATTTTGCTCTATCTCCGGCTAAGTTCGAAGATGGGCCATATTGGTCCACTCTCTACCTCCCTCACAAAGGGTTAACATTTAGTAAAATATTGATTCTCTAATAACTTCTATACTACTTATACGAATCCTCTGTAATTCCACACATAGTAATAGTGTTTTTGTCGCTATGAACTTGAGAAAAATGGGCGAAGTGGCCCGTCCCTTTTGGTACCTGCCACACATAGGGACCATTTTTGTACAAAAAGTTAACAGCTTATAACCAGTGCATAAAAATACTTGAAATTTTCCACATGGTAATGCTTGTATAGCGCCTACAGTCCACTGAAAATTGGCGTTACCACCACGCCCCATTTTATACCTCCCACACAAAATGGTCAAATTATACCAACATTAAATACCTCATAGCGTTAATATATTAGCGCACATAAACGCTTATAATTCGGCACAGTGCAATGTATTTAAAGTATCTACTGTTCAGCGAAAAATAATTGTATTTGATAAACCCCTTCTGGGGTTTAATTGACGCATTAATTCGTGTAATATTCCATATTACATTACTCACAAAGTGAGGGTATACCTTAGTCGGTTTACGCGACTGAAACTTTTTTACTTTTTATATCTTCACTTTAGTGTGTCGAGGGTATATATACGAGCTAAAAGTGTATCACATCAAAGGAGCGACCAAAGGCCCTATGTATGTTCGGCGGAAATCCGTTTCAGGACATTTTAAGTCAATTGAGCAATGTCTGTCTGTCCGTCCGTTCGTCTATCTGGCTGGAGCGCAGGATAACGTGACGAATTGCCTTCAAATTTGGTACGTGATAATTTTGTTCTATCTCAGGCTAAGTTCGAAGATGGGTCATATTTGTCCACTTCTTCTAGTACCTCCCTCACAAAGAGTTAAAATTTAGTGAATTATTGACCAGTAGCTAAACGACGTCCAGATACAGCAACTCTTGACACTCATGAAGAAATTCCGAAGTGCCCGTGGACTCACATGAAAATGTTAGAGATTGGAATAAAGTTACGTCGAAGAAGGCAAAAAATAAAGCCAAAGAAAAAACGCAAAACTAGGGAAAAGAAACCGAAATCAAGGAAACCGAGACCGGACGCCCTCATCATCACTGCAAACGGGGAAACATCGTACGCGGATATCCTGAGAAAGGTGAAGTCTGACCCGAAGCTAGGTGAACTAAGCGATGTAGTTACGAAAATAAAAAAAAACACGAAAAGGTGAATTACTCCTGCAACTTAGCGGAAATGGAGATAAAACCGACCAATTCAAGAACGCTGTTTGTGACACACTCGGTGAGTGTGCATCAGTTCGAAGCTCGTCAGAAAAGATGGTTTACGAAATAAAAGACATGTACGAAATTACGACAAAGAAAGAAGTCCGTGATGCGGTTGTTTTACAACTCTGTCTTCAAAACTTCCACTTTTCCGATATCTCAAGTCTAAGGTAAGCGTTTAACGGAACACAAACAGCAACAATTCCCCAAATCCAAGAAGATCAAAGTGAGTTGGGTGATTTGCAGAATTCGACAAAAAAACCGTTCTGACAAAGTGTTTCCGGTGCTTTGGACATATATCCAGAAATTGTAGGAGCACCGATGACAGATCCATATGTTGTCGAAAATACAGCATAGAAGGTAATTTCGCTAAAGACTGTCCCATTGAGCCACTATGCATACTGTGCAAATCCGAAGAAACGGTGGACGCCAAACACGTAGCGGGTAGTAAAATGTGTCCCCAATTTAGAAAGGCGTTGTCTACCAAAAAGAAGTAGATGAGAGTCGTCCAAATAAATCTAAACCATTGTGAGGCCGCACAAGATATTCTTGCGCAAACGGTGAGAGAGAAATGGTGGACATAGTCCTATTAGCAAACCATACAAGCTCCCGGAAAACAGCGCATGGACTGCCGGAATGGCAAGAAAGTTAGAAATTTGGACCAGTGGAGAAGCCGCAATGCAGGATACCAGATCTCGATCATCTTGGTTTGTCCAAGCAAAGATCAGAGGGATTAATTTTTACAGCTGTTATTGTCCTCCCAGCCTAACGCATGCAGAATTCCAAGCAACATTGGGTGAACTTGTCGCTGACGCCATAAACAGGAGGTCCATTGTTATCGGCGGGGATTTCAACGCGTGGGCCACACATTGGGGAAGCAGATTTACAAATTCTGGAGGACGAAGCGTTTTGGGAACACTAGCTCCACTTGAAGTGGAACTGTTGAATGACGGTAAAGAGTGTACGTTTCACAGAGCGGGATCGGAGTCTACCATAGACGTTACATTCGCCAGCTCTTACTTGTCACGAGTCACTAAATGGTGGGTTATATCAGGCTATAATCTTCGATATTAAGCCAAAACCCCACAGAGAAAAGCTAAATCAAAAGTTCACCGGGCCAAAATGGAGGGAGTCCGCTTTCGACAAAGAAGTATTTGAAGAGATGATCGGCATGGCTCAGCTCTCTTCCATATCTGCAAAAGATCGAGCTAAGGATCTAAAGAGTGTTATTGTTGAAGCCTGTGATGCGTCAATGCCGCGTAGAAAACTCCCAAAGTGTGGGCAACCTTGTTATTGGTGGAACGAAGGTATACGCCAACTACGGGCTGATTGTTTAAGAGCTAGACGGAAAATGCAACGAGCAAGGGTAAGACCTACGTTTGATAGCCGATTAGCAGATTTAGAGAGAAACGGAAATCCTTACAGGTAGCGATCAAGGAAACCAAACGTAATAGCTTTGAAACGCTATGCTATGCAACGATACTGACATCAACCCATGGGGAACTGCATATAGGATTGTGATGAAGAAAATTAAGAGGAAAAGTCTACAAATCACCTGTCCATCTATGTTACAAAACATCATTGGCACACTGTTTCCCCAGCGTTCATTGTTTGTCACAAACCCCATGTCGACACCCGACAATGAAATAATTCAGGAGATCTCGAGGGAGGAGCTCGATGAAGCATGATCGAGATTCCGTCCGGGTCCGGACGGAATCCCAAACGTTGGACTAAAGGCTGCAATCCCTCGCAGACCAGACCTTTTCCTTGACACTTTCAAGATGTAGATTCGAGAAAGAATCGTCCCTATCCAATGGAAGACACAGAAGCTCGTCCTAATCCCCAACGGAAACAAGGCACCGGGGGAACCAGAATCATACCGTCCAATATGTCTTCTGGACACGATGGGCAAAATCCTGGAGAGGATATTATATAAGAGACTATTGCCAGTAATAGAGGAAGAATCAGCTCTATCGGCGGAACGAAGAAGTACTGCACAGTCGTTACTCTAGACGTGAAGAACGCCTTCAACTCCGCTAATTGGGCGCATATACGGAATGCCCTCGTACGAAAGGAAGCCGCAACGTATATAGTGGATATAATAACGAGCTACTTTCAAAGCAGGAAATATATGAGTTTCCTGCTTAGTGATAATGGAGAAGAGCAGTACAACATAACTGCCGGCGTTCCACAAGGATCACTGTTCTGGAATATAATGTATGACGAGGTGTTGAGACCCCCCCTTCAAAATGGGGTGAATATTATAGGCTTTGCGGATGGCATTGCCATAATTACAGTCTCAAAATACATATCCCACTTAGAAGCAGCAACTAACACGGCAATAAAACAGAAAGGAGAGATCCGAATTTGTCAGGGAAGAGCGATCTGTATCGATCGCCACTTGGCAGTCTCGTTGGAACACGAGTTCGAAAGGGCAATGGACATATCTTCTTATAACCAATATAAGTATATGGTTGAACAGACAATACGGTGAAACTAACTTCTACCTGACACAGTTTCTAACGGATCATGGTGCCTTCCGAAAATATCAAAATACATATCCCACTTAGAAGCAGCAACTAACACGGCAATAAAACAGAAAGGAGAGAACCGAATTTGCCAGGGAAGAGCGATCTGTATCGATCGCCACTTGGCAGTCTCGTTGGAACACGAGTTCGAAAGGGCAATGGACATATCTACTTATAACCAATATAAGTATATGGTTGAACAGACAATACGGTGAAACTAACTTCTACCTGACACAGTTTCTAACGGATCATGGTGCCTTCCGAAAATATCTGCACAGATTTGGACACAATAGTTCGCCTATGTGCCCAAACTGTGTGGATGAGTAAGAAGACGCAAATCACGTGATATTCCTCTGCCCTAGGTTCGAAAGAGAAGGCGTACCTACAATAGAATCTTCGAACGTGATCGAATGCATGCTACATTGTAAAGAATCTTGGCACAAGATATCTCAATTAGTGACAAAAACAATCCTTGAGCTACGCAGAGTTGACAACATCCGGAGGAACACAGAAATACACGATTTAGATCAAAGCAGATAGCCTAATGGCTAACCATCCTTCACGAAGTAATACTTCACAGCAGTTCCGTGGAGGTCAGTTGGTCGAAGGAGGGGGTGTGGTTTAGTACGTAAGAATAGTGCAGGTTTTCTAGTACGTGTTTAATCGTACATCTATCAGAAAATTCCACACCTCCAGCGCAACAAAAAAAGTGAATTATTGATTATTTAATAACTTCTATACTACTTATTTTAATCTTCTGAAATTCTACACATAGTATTAGTTTATTAGACACTATCGCCTCGAGAAAAATGGGCGACGTTGTCACGACCCGTTTGGTTGCTCCCACACAAATGGACCATTTTGCAACAAAAGTTAACTGTTTATAGCTTTAATATCACTCCATGAAAATAAATAATTTTGTACAGTGTAATGCTTTTATAGTACCTAGAGTCCAGTGAAAAGTGGGTGTAATTTTGCCCCTTTTGGTACTTCCCACACAAATCTACTATTTTGCACCAAAAGTTAACAGCGTATAACTTGAATACCAGTGCATACAAAGACTTGAAATTTTGTACAGTGTAATGGTTTTGTAGTACCTATAATCCAATGAAAAATGAGCTTTATAGCCATGCCCCTTTTGGTACCTCCCAAACAAAGATACGATTTTGTACGAAAGGTTTACAGCTTATAACTTTAATACTAGTGCCCACATATACTTAAAATTTTGAGTGTAATGTTTTTATAGTACCTATAGTCTGTTCAAAAGTGGGCGCTATTAGCACGCCCCTTTTGGTACCTCAAATACAACCGTACCATTTTGTACAAAAAGTTAACAGCCTAAGTAATATGTCGTGAATATCAATACATAAACATATATGCTCAACATTTGTGAACAGTGTATAGTTTTTATACCCTACACCACACTGTGGTACAGGGTATTATAACTTTGTGCATTTGTTTGTAACACCCAAAAGGAGAAGAAATAGACCCATCGTTTGTTATACAGATCGACTTAGAATCACTTTCTGAGTTGATTTAGCTATGTCCGTCTGTCTGTCTGTCTGTCCGTCTGTGCATGTATTCTTGTAATCAAAGTACAGGTCGCAATTATGGTCCGATCTCGACGAAACTTTACACACATCTTTTTTTTTGGCCCAAGGGCGATCCCTATTGAATTTGATTAAAATCGGTTCAGATTTAGATATAGCCCCCATATATATGTTAGCCCCGATTTGACATGTAAGCGCTGTAAAAACTTTATTTTATATCCGATCAGTATGAAATTCGGCAGAAAGAGGTTTCTTATTATATGGATGAACACTATTAAATTTGGAAGAAATCGGTTCAGATTTAGATATAGCCCCCATATATTCGTTACCCCCGATTTGACATGTAAGCGCTGTAAAAACTTTATTTTATATCCGATCAGTATGAAATTCGACAGAAGGAGGTCTTTTTACATGAATAAGTATTCAGGGAAGATCGGTTCAGATTTACATTAAAGCTCCATATATATGTTCCTCCTGATTTGGTATCAAACCGCTATAGAAGTTGTATTTTACTTCCGATCATTAACATTTTCCAGAAAGATGTTTCTCACTTTAGGAACGAATATTGCTTAATTTAGCGATTATCGTTTCAGAATTAGAATACGTTTCTACCCATTTACCAATTATTCCAAATTATTATGGCAATGACCCTTATCGCATTGTTAGGGAGGTGTAGGGTATTATATAGTCGGCCCCGCCCGACTTTCTGCCTTTCCTTACTGGTTTTTAAAACGCCCACAGTCCTGTTAAAATGGGAGTTATGAGCACACTCGTTAAAATTAATTAAATAGCTCGTAATAAAAGTAAATATACTAATCGGTTTACCCGACTCAAATTTCTTACTTGTTTCATATTTGGTTTCCGAAAAAATAGTAATTTGTTTCATTTAATGTAGTGAGGCTATCCTAAGATTACACCTAATAATACACTTTTTTTGCTACTACTAAGGAAAACCATTCCGAAAATACCTATAACTTCAAGTGGCCAAATTGGTTCCGTTTTAAAGGATAAAGTGCGCAATCCAATGTTTACGCACTGTATTTCCATCTACCTACATGCAAAATGACAGATAATGTCCGTGAAGTTTAAAAAAAAACACTCGTGTTTTGAACCGTTAGTTACTTCACCAGAAAATGTTGTTCTTTGAGATAGGTGGTTATTCCAGTAAACCATAATTTATGGTATGTATAGAAAAAACTGTGCTCCACTCAATTAACCAATCTGCAAAAAATTAGCTAATGCTACGAATGGAGTTGACATAAAATATAGTAAATTACAAGAATTTTTATACTTTCAACAAAAAAACCATTCACTTGGGTGTGTCACTTTCAGCTTTCACATTCATGCAAAATAGAATGTTGTCTTAAACATCTAGGGTAGGGCATCTATAAAAGTAGCATTAAGTTAATTAACAAAGAATTATTTTGAAAGAACTCCATATTTCTGCAATTACTTTTCAAACCTCATATTTTTAATTTTAATGTTCACAGCCATATACATATTAATTTATGAGTTTTACTTTTAATATGTATTTATACGAGTATATAAGTTTGACAATTAGTCATTGTGATTTCCCCCGCCCGTTCATATTCAAAGTGGCGACGTGATATTTTCTTGGCTTTGACTGCACTTTAAACTGCCGCAATATTGGCAAATGTCTTGTTTGTCATGTACCGCCTTTGGTTATGGCGGTGGGGATTATCTCAAACTAAAGACTTAAGTATTTTTTCGTTGTTGTTTTTCTTTTGTTTTGTAGTTTAAGTTTAAGCTTATTTATCTCTTTGACTTTTTAGTTGCAATTTGTTTTGGTTAAATACAGCAGATTTTGTTTTTTTTTTTGGTACTTCTGTTTGATCTTTGAATAAATATCACGTTATGGGAGAGCAACGAAAATATAAGAAACAAAAGACTTAAGAAACAAACCCATTCAAAGGAGAAAAAAAGACGGTTGAAATAAATTCTAAATGCTTCATTTGCAGCATCATTTGCTTAAACAAAAGAAACATTTTCATTTTCTGGGGGCATAGGGGCGACGTAACTGTAGTTAGTTGCCCTTAATACCGCAAAAATGCTGATGGGTTTGGGTCGTCCATAAATAAATAAATGTTCATGACTAAAACTGTTCAGAGTTATAACAATTTAGACATTTGATGAGCCCCTGGTTGTTGTTTGCACAATATTAAGCAATAAATTCTGACTTTTTGAGAAGTGCAGAGGTTTGAAATTTTTCTATTTAGAAGCAAAATTACCAAGACAATAAATAAAGCGCCTCATCATCATCAACTACGTGTTTATTGGGAGACAAACAATTGCATTGATTATGAAATAAATTGGTAAATATATAGAAAACAGATATTGAATAAAGATATGAATAATTCGAACTTATAACATCGAATATGTTATTAACATTTTTATTTAAATAATATCGAAATTGTACTCTCCACTTTTCAAATTTCGGCTATGTTTTACGATGGAAGAAGATGAAGATCTCAACTTTAAAATAACTATGCGGATACCGTGGTTTAAGAACAGAAATTATGACAAAATTTGAGTTATTCTTTAATATTATTTTAATGTTATTATTTGTCTTTAAAAATTAATTTGGAATTATTTTTATTTGAAGAGGAATGTGAAATGTGTGTGAATGTTCCGATCACTTAACATTTTTAATTTATTAATGGATTTCCATAAAATTTTCTATATTCAATACATATATCTAAAGTGTCCAGCTCAAGGTAAGCTGCAAAATATTACATTTAAGCAATATCGGATTTTATATATTTTCAAATACAAAATCTAATATTTTATGATGTTAACTTCCGGTTCAATTTTTCTAATATTTTTTTCTATCTTTAAATAATTTATTTTATTAATAAAATAAAAATAAAACAAAGTAAAATAAAATAACGTAAATACCAAAAAACGTAAAAAATAAAATAATATAATAAATAATAATAAACAATACGCTAAAAATTGAACATTTTAACAATATCGGATTTTGCATAAAAAGTATATATTTATTTCCACACGCAAAATTGAAAATAAAATAAATAAAATAAAATAAAATAAAATAAAATAAAATAAAATAAAATAAAATAAAATAAAATAAAATAAAATAAAATAAAATAAAATAAAATAAAATAAAATAAAATAAAATAAAATAAAATAAAATAAAATAAAATAAAATAAAATAAAATAAAATAAAATAAAATAAAATAAAATAAAATAAAATAAAATAAAATAAAATAAAATAAAATAAAATAAAATAAAATAAAATAAAATAAAATAAAATAAAATAAAATAAAATAAAATAAAATAAAATAAAATAAAATAAAATAAAATAAAATAAAATAAAATAAAATAAAATAAAATAAAATAAAATAAAATAAAATAAAATAAAATAAAATAAAATAAAATAAAATAAAATAAAATAAAATAAAATAAAATAAAATAAAATAAAATAAAATAAAATAAAATAAAATAAAATAAAATAAAATAAAATAAAATAAAATAAAATAAAATAAAATAAAATAAAATAAAATAAAATAAAATAAAATAAAATAAAATAAAATAAAATAAAATAAAATAAAATAAAATAAAATAAAATAAAATAAAATAAAATAAAATAAAATAAAATAAAATAAAATAAAATAAAATAAAATAAAATAAAATAAAATAAAATAAAATAAAATAAAATAAAATAAAATAAAATAAAATAAAATAAAATAAAATAAAATAAAATAAAATAAAATAAAATAAAATAAAATAAAATAAAATGAAATGAAATAAAATGAAATGAAATAAAATGAAATGAAATGAAATGAAATAAAATAAAATGAAATAAAATAAAATAAAATAAAATAAAATAAAATGAAATAAAATAAAATAAAATAAAATAAAATAAAATGAAATAAAATAAAATAAAATAAAATAAAATAAAATAAAATAAAATAAAATAAAATAAAATAAAATAAAATAAAATAAAATAAAATAAAATAAAATAAAATAAAATAAAATAAAATAAAATAAAATAAAATAAAATAAAATAAAATAAAATAAAATAAAATAAAATAAAATAAAATAAAATAAAATAAAATAAAATAAAATAAAATAAAATAAAATAAAATAAAATAAAATAAAATAAAATAAAATAAAATAAAATAAAATAAAATAAAATAAAATAAAATAAAATAAAATAAAATAAAATAAAATAAAATAAAATAAAATAAAATAAAATAAAATAAAATAAAATAAAATAAAATAAAATAAAATAAAATAAAATAAAATAAAATAAAATAAAATAAAATAAAATAAAATAAAATAAAATAAAATAAAATAAAATAAAATAAAATAAAATAAAATAAAATAAAATAAAATAAAATAAAATAAAATAAAATAAAATAAAATAAAATAAAATAAAATAAAATAAAATAAAATAAAATAAAATAAAATAAAATAAAATAAAATAAAATAAAATAAAATAAAATAAAATAAAATAAAATAAAATAAAATAAAATAAAATAAAATAAAATAAAATAAAATAAAATAAAATAAAATAAAATAAAATAAAATAAAATAAAATAAAATAAAATAAAATAAAATAAAATAAAATAAAATAAAATAAAATAAAATAAAATAAAATAAAATAAAATAAAATAAAATAAAATAAAATAAAATAAAATAAAATAAAATAAAATAAAATAAAATAAAATAAAATAAAATAAAATAAAATAAAATAAAATAAAATAAAATAAAATAAAATAAAATAAAATAAAATAAAATAAAATAAAATAAAATGAAATGAAATAAAATGAAATGAAATAAAATGAAATGAAATAAAATGAAATGAAATGAAATGAAATAAAATAAAATGAAATAAAATAAAATAAAATAAAATAAAATAAAATAAAATAAAATAAAATAAAATAAAATAAAATAAAATAAAATAAAATAAAATAAAATAAAATAAAATAAAATAAAATAAAATAAAATAAAATAAAAAAAATAAAATGAAATAAAATAAAATAAAATAAAATAAAATAAAATAAAATAAAATAAAATAAAATAAAATAAAATAAAATAAAATAAAATAAAATAAAATAAAATAAAATAAAATAAAATAAAATAAAATAAAATAAAATAAAATAAAATAAAATAAAATAAAATAAAATAAAATAAAATAAAATAAAATAAAATAAAATAAAATAAAATAAAATAAAATAAAATAAAATAAAATAAAATAAAATAAAATAAAATAAAATAAAATAAAATAAAATAAAATAAAATAAAATAAAATAAAATAAAATAAAATAAAATAAAATAAAATAAAATAAAATAAAATAAAATAAAATAAAATAAAATAAAATAAAATAAAATAAAATAAAATAAAATAAAAGTGGTATTAAAGTTATAAGTAGTTGTGGTCCAAAATGGTACATTTGTGTGGGAGTTACTAAAAGGGGCGTGCCAATGACGCCCATTTTTCACTGAACGGTGGGTCCTATAAAAGCATTACACTGAACAAAACTTCAAGTATTTATGTGCACTGGTATTAAATATATAAGCAGTAGATTTTTTTCCGCCCCTTTTTCTCAAGGTAATAACGATGGATAAACAATTTCTATGTAAGGAATTAGAGATAATTCGGATAAGTAGTATAGAGGTTATTGGTGAATCAATATTTCACTGAATTTTTACCCTTTGTGAGGAAGGTACTAGAAGGAACCTAGCCTGAGATAGAAAAAACAAGTTAAAAAGTTCAGTCGGATAACCGGACTAACGAATCCCCTCACCTTGAGTCTCCAAAAAATTTAAGTAAATTTATTTATTTTTTGGTTTTATTTAAATTGTTATTAATTTAAATTGCATTTAATAGCTTTAAAGTTTGTACTGGTATTAAAGTTAAAGGCTGTTTACTTTAGGTACAAAGTGGTCCATTTGTGTGAGAGGTACCAAAACGGTCACTTTTCTCTGGACTCTACGTACTATAAAAGTATTACACTGTACAAAATTTCAAGTATTTATATGCACTGGTATTAAAGTTATCAGCTGTAAAATTTACCATTTGTGTGGGAGGTACCAAAAGGAGCGTGGCAATAATGCACATTTTGCACTGTTTTGTAGGATCTATTAAACCATTACACTGTACAAAATTTCGTTGTAAAAAGTCGTTGTATGCAATGGTAATAATGTTATAAGCTATTAACTTTTGGTTCAAAATTGTCACTTTGTTTGCGAATACCAAAAGGGGCGTGGCAACTTCACCCACTTTTCTCGAGGTAATAGTGACTAATAAACTAATACTATGTGCAGAATTTCAGAGGATTCAAATAAGTAGTATAGAAGTTATTAAATAATCAATACTTCACTAAATGTTAACCCTTTATGAGGGAGGTACTAGAAGGAGTGGACCAATATGGCTCATCTTCGAACATAGCCTGAGATAGATAAATATATTACCACGTACAAAATTTGAAGTCAATCCGTTACTCCTTTCGAGAGTAATCGTGCGCTCCAACCAGACAGACCGACAGACAGACGGACATTGCTCAATTAACTTAAAATGTCCTAAAACGGATTTCCACCGAACATGTTTATGGTTCTTACATCACTTCTATAATGTGATATATATTGATATATACCCTCCTCCATATAAGGTGAGGGGATAGTGACCCAAATCGAATTTCCACCAAACATATTTGGGGTCTAAGGCCACTCCTTCGATGTGTTACATTTTGGGTCGCAGCAAATGATATATAAGTACCCTCCTCTGTAAGCTAAAAAGGATAATAATGATCTAATTATAATTTGTATCAGAGATTAAACATAAGAAAATTCGCTCCTCTAACAGAATTTGTCGTTATGTGTTATACTCGTATACTCGTACTAAAAAGAACAATTCCAATGAATTTAAATTTAATTGCCAGTCATAAATAAAGCTATTACACATTTCTGGCATGGAGACAAAAATCTGTATGTTAAATTGTCTTTTTAGTTTATTGCTGCAAAGAAAGACCTAATGCCACTATATTTTAAAATGTTTATGATCAATAACTTATCAATCGAAGCAAAACCTGTGATTAAAATTCCTAAAGCCCAGTCGCAATGGAAAAAATCCCTTGACAACAAACACCCGAAGACTTTACAACCAAATCGGCAAACAATGTCATTACAAATGTGTATCTGACATATCGGGATACATTAAGGTGGGTGAAAAATAGTTGTTGTCGCTTATCTATTGCGTATATCATCCGAAGTCATCTATTTTTTCTTTCAAGTTAACTTTTTGAAATATACTCATACTTGATCTGTTTAACTTCAGTATAGAATAAATACTATTTGTATTCCCTCTGGTTAAATAGCGACCTATTTTACTGTTCAATATGAGGTATTCATATGCCTGTCCTCTGTGTATGTTACTATGCGGTTTATTAATATGAGCACAAGTTCATATAAAGTTGCTATTTTTATTATTAGTTTTTTTTTGTTTAATAAATTAACATTTAATTGGCGTTTTTAATTTGTATGGAAATTGATATGGTCACTGCAGTGGTCAGTGGTCGGCATATTATTATTATTAGAACACTTAATCAAATCCAAAACAATTTTAATAGATATCGCCACTGTGACATTTACTCCATATGTGCAGCAGTAATAACAGCAACAGGTGGCATAAATGGCCGCCAATGGAGGACAGTGTAACAATTTATGTAATCAGCAGGTCACAGTGGTTTCAAACACAAACAAAGCATGATTCGATAGGAATATGTCATTCATGGGTATTGAAGGACTTAAAAGGACGAAAATGATACAATGGTCTTATATGGATCCTATAAAAAATAGGGTAAAGATATTTTATGACATCTAATATAAGGATGTTTTCGAATTGCATAAGTTTAAGAGAAAAGTCCTACCATAAACTTTTTTGGTACTTCCAGAATGTTGGGTTTGAAGCTGAATGACCTGTATAGTAAAATACGAGCTCTGAGGTCTTCCTCTAACCTCTACAGTTTTCCTCTATACTAGAGTCGACATATGAGGTCTTCCTTTATACAAGAGTCGACCTCTGATGTCTTCCTCTATACTAGAGTCGACCTCTGATGTCTTCCTCTATACTAGAGTCGACCTCTGAGGTCTTCCTCTATACTGTGGTCGATCTCTGAGGCCTTCCTCTATACTAGAGTAGACCTCAGAGGTCTTCCTCTATACTAGAGTAGACCTCAGAGGTCTTCCTCTATACTAGAGTCGACCTCTGATGTCTTCCTCTACACTAGAGTCGACCTCTAAGATCTTCCTCTATACTAGAGTCGACCTCTGAGGCCTTCCTCTACACTAGAGTCAAACTATGAGGTCTTCCTCTATACTAGAATCGACCTCTGAGGTCTTCCTCTATACTAGAGTCGACCTATGAGGTCTTCCTTTATACAAGAGTCGACATCTGATGTCCTCATCTAAACTCGACATCTGAGGTTTTCATCTATACTAAAGCCGTACTATGAGGTTTTCATCTATACTACAGCCGTACTATGATGTTTTCCTCTATACTAGAGCCGACCTCTGAGGTCTTCCTCTATACTAGAGTCGACCTCTGAGGTCATCCTCTATACTAGAGTCGACCTATGAGGTCTTCCTCTATACTAGAGTCGACCTTTGAGGTCATCCTCTATACTAGAGTCGACCTATGAGGTCTTCCTCTATACTAGAGTCGACCTTTGAGGTCTTCGTCTATACTAGAGTCGACCTTTGAGGTCTTCCTCTATACTAGAGACGACCTTTGAGGTCTTCCTCTATACTATAGTCGACCTCTGAGGTCTTCCCCTATACTAGAGTCGACCTTTGAGGTCTTCCCCTATACTAGAGTCGACCTTTGAGGTCTTCCTCTATACTAGAGTCGACCTATGAGGTCTTCCTCTATATTTGAGTCGACCTCTGAAGTCTTCCTCTATATTAGAGTCAAACTCTGAGGTCTTCCTCTATAATAGAGTCTTCCTCTATATTAGAGTCAAACTCTGAGGTCTTCCTCTTTAATAGAGTCGACCTCTGAGGTCTTCCTCTATACTAGAGTTGACCTCTGAGGTCTTCATCTATACTACAGCCGTACTATGAGGTCTTCATCTATACTACAGCCGTACTATGAGGTTTTCATCTATACTACAGCCGTACTATGATGTTTTCCTCTATACTAGAGTCGACCTCTGAGGTCTTCCTCTATACTAGAGTCGACCTCTGAGGTCATCCTCTATACTAGAGTCGACCTATGAGGTCTTCCTCTATACTAGAGTCGACCTTTGAGGTCTTCCTCTATACTAGAGTCGACCTTTGAGGTCTTTCTCTATACTAGAGTCCACCTCTGAGGTCTTCCTCTATACTAGAGTCGACCTCTGAGGTCATCCTCTATACTAGAGTCGACCTATGAGGTCTTCCTCTATGCTAGAGTCGACCTATGAGGTCTTCCTCTATACTAGAGTCGACCTTTGAGGTCTTCCTCTATACTAGAGTCGACCTTTGAGGTCTTCCTCTATACTAGAGTCCACCTCTGAGGTCTTCCTCTATACTAGAGTCTTCCTCTGAGGTCTTCCCCTATACTAGAGTCGACCTTTGAGGTCTTCGTCTATACTAGAGTCGACCTTTGAGGTCTTCCTCTATACTAGAGACGACCTTTGAGGTCTTCCTCTATACTAGAGTCGACCTCTGAGGTCTTCCCCTATACTAGAGTCGACCTTTGAGGTCTTCCCCTATACTATAGTCGACATCTGAGGTCTTCCTCTATACTAGAGTCGACCTATGAGGTCTTCCGCTATATTTGAGTCGACCTCTGAAGTCTTCCTCTATATTAGAGTCAAACTCTGAGGTCTTCCTCTATAATAGAGTCGACCTCTGAGGTCTTCCTCTATACTAGAGTTGACCTCTGAGGTCTTCCTCTACACTAGAGTCGACCTCTGAGGTCTTCTTCTATACTAGAGTCCACCTCTGAGGTCTTCCTCTATACTAGAGTCTTCCTCCGAGGTCTTCCTCTGAGGTCTTCCTCTGAGGTCTTCCCCTATACTAGAGTCGACCTTTGAGGTCTTCGTCTATACTAAAGTCGACCTTTGAGGTCTTCCTCTATACTAGAGACGACCTTTGAGGTCTTCCTCTATACTAGAGACGACCTTTGAGGTCTTCCCCTATACTAGAGTCGACCTTTGAGGTCTTCGTCTATACTAGAGTCGACCTTTGAGGTCTTCCTCTATACTAGAGACGACCTTTGAGGTCTTCCTCTATACTAGAGTCGACCTCTGAGGTCTTCTCCTATACTAGAGTCGACCTCTGAGGCCTTCCCCTATACTAGAGTCGACCTTTGAGGTCTTCCCCTATACTATAGTCGACATCTGAGGTCTTCCTCTATACTAGAGTCGACCTATGAGGTCTTCCTCTATATTTGAGTCGACCTCTGAGGTCTTCCTCTATACTAGAGTCGACCTCTGAGGTCTTCCTCTATACTAGAGTCGATCTCTGAGGTCTTCCTCTATACTAGAGTCGACCTCTGAGGTCTTCCTCTATACTAGAGTTGACCTCTGAGGTCTTCCTCTATACTAGAGTCGACCTCTGAGGTCTTCCTCTATACTAGAGTCGACCTATGAGGTCTTCCTCAATACTAGAGTCGACCTATGAGGTCTTTCTCTATACTAGAGTCGAACTCTGAGGTCTTCCTCTATACTAGAGTCGACGTCTGAGGTTTCCTCTTTTGGAAATTCGTAATTTTAGGGACACAGTGGAGATGCATATTTGGGTAAAAATTGTTAAATATAGTTCCAGGCTGTTAGGGTAGCTGTTGTAGCATAAACTAGAGATTAAATGCGTTTTAAAACACATACTTTATGTAGAAAAAAGGGTTTAATATGGTCCAGAGTTTGGGAGTTGCTGTTGTAACATAAAGTATATGTAGATACATCTATCTACCCATAGTTTTTTATTTCCGTAAACTTTAATAAGCCATCATATTATTTGTCAGTGGGTGTAGAACTTGTCTAAAATTGTTTAATTGTTGTTTTTTTACCCAGAACCACTGTTCTTTATTCTATGTCATAGCCACCAAGTAATGAACCCACGTCCAAAACAGATGTTTTACCTTCGCCTAGGAACTGATCTAATAATTCAACATTTGTTATTGTTTTTAATGGATCACTTATGCAAATTGCTGCGTCAATATTCTAAAAACTCAATTATGTATCCATAACAATAACTGTCCGAACTGAAAACGAGCGACTGATCGACCGACACCTTTCCGGTCACTCATTCACTCCATTTGCTCAAATTGATGGACTCGACCAGTCATCATTATCATATGGGGACAACATTCCTGGTCTAATTACTACAAGTGGTGTTAATTGTTTGCCATGCAAATCAATGATCATTGCCTCGACAGTCCACCAGTATTGGATCTGAGCATATGGGATGCTATGTGTGCTTGACCAGATGTGCTTGACGTTGACGACGACGACGATTATCTTACCTGCAAAGATTGACAGAGCGTGTCACCGTGTTTTGTTCAAAAGCATTCAAAAACTAAGTGATTTGTGTGGGGCTGCTGCGGTGCATGTTTATTTGTGAATTTAAATAAATTATAAATTCTTGGTTAATGGTTAGTGTTTGGCGAAAATAATTTATGACAGACAGACAATGCAACGTTCAGCAGCGCTAGAACTAGCAACAGCAACCGACCAATCAACCAACAACAATAAAACACAATTGCAATTAGCAAAAGTGGCTTAATGAGATCGACCGATCAACAGCAGCATTGCTTCTATCTTCTAGTCTGTCTATCCGCCTGTCTGTCAGCCAAGTTGAGTCAAGTGAAGTCGCTTCATAATTAATTTCTTGACATAATTTAACATCGCCAACCATCAACTAACCATTCATTCATTGTACTCGCAATTTAAAGCTCCTCATGGTGCAATGCCATCTGTGTATGTTTTTTGTTGTTTTCATTGTTGCCGGGCCATTGTTGGTTGGTGTCCATCATTGCACTTCAGATGCACTCATTCACAGGTTTTTTTTTTTTTTTCTAATACTCGTAACAACATTGCCATTACCACCATTGGCGGCAGCATCAGTATCATCGCCAGCACAAACGGATGAGCGGATGGATGGACGGACAGACGGACAATATTAACACCAACTACCAACTGATTCAAGTGCATGATTTCACAACAATTGTTTATTTGTTCGTTATTTTTGTTGTTAGTTTTTCATTCAAATAATGACATTCGTTTTTTTGGGGGGTCTGCGCACCGTACTTCCAGAACCATGCGGTAACTATGTTTATGAGATCGCTTGTTACGGGGCTAAATATAAAGGGTTTTCCCACAAGAGGTGTTATTTTGGTATTCAAAGAAAAATGTCATTTTTTGAGATAAATGATCGGATGTTTATTTCATAATAAAGAGGAGGGTATGCCGTTAATAATGAAAAACGACATCAGCCAAATGGCCACCACGACCACGCTTACAGGACCATATCCTTTTCATTAAATTTTTCATAACCAAATCGCAAAGTGGCTGCCCTATGTCCTCGATAGCCTCACGAATTCTATCTTTGAGGTCTTGAATCGACGCTGGGCTTTTGGCGTAGACCTTATCTTTCACGTGGCCCCAAAGGAAGAAGTCGCAAGGTGTTACATCACAAGATCTCGGTGGCCAATTGTGATCACCTCTTCGAGAGATAACACGGTCCGGAAAATTTTCCCGTAACAGAGCAATGGTTTCGTTGCTTGTGTGGCACGTAGCGCCGTCTTGTTGAAAGTAAACGCTGTCCAGATCAATACCATCCAACTCCGACCATAAATAATCATTAATCATCTCCCGATAGCGCAATCCATGGAGAGGCTTCTCAACAATAACTCTTGGGTTTTCCGAGCCCCAGATGCGACAATTTAGCTTGTTGACATAGCCACCGAGGTGGAAAGGCCTCATCAGTCAAGATGATTTTTCGATGATTTTCCATTTTTCGAATTTTAATAATTTCGATGCGTTCTTGGATCGTGTATCGTTCCATTTTTAGTAATTAGGTAGTTTCTACTTGTCAAATGTCAAAGATTAAAAGCTTCAAAAGTGACAGCTACCGAAATACCGGGTGATTCAAAATAACGCCTCTTGGAACATTACAGAAAACAAATTTAAATCTTCCAAAAATGTAGATTCTAAGAAGTAAGCAAGTTCAGTCGACTTATGAATCCCCTCACCTTGAGTCCCAAAAACATATCCGTAATATTTTTTGTTTTAATTAAATTATTATCAATTTAAATTGTATTTTATAGCTTTAAAGTAGGTACTGGTGTTAAAGTTATAAGCTGTTAACTTTTGGTACAAAATGTTCAATTTGTGGGGGCGGTGCCAAAAGGGGCGCGCCAATAACGCCCACTTTTCTCTGGACTCTAGGTACTATAAAAGCATTACACTGTACAAAATTTTAAGTATTTGTATGCACTGGTAATACAGTTATAAGCTGTTAACATTCGGTGCAAAATGGTTCATTGGTGTGGGAAGTACCAAAAGGGGCGTGACAACCTTACCCATTTTCCTCGAGGTGATAGCTGGTAATAAACTAATACTACGTTTGGAATTTCACAAGATTCGAGTAAGTAGTATAGAAGTTATTAAAGAATCAATAGTTCACTAAATATTAACCTTTTGTGGGGGAGGTACTAGAAGGAGTGGACCAAAATAGCCTATCTTCGAACTTAGCCGGAGATAGAGAAAAATATTACCGAATACCAAATTTGAAGTCAATCGGTTAATCCTTTCGAGAGTTATCGTGCGCACCAACCAGCAGACAGACATACAGGCTCACAGACAGACAGACGGACGGACGGACATTGCTCAAACGACTTAAAATGACCCAAAACGGATTTCCGCCGAACATACTTAGGGTCTTAGGTCACTCCTTCGATGTGTTACACTTTTGGCTCGTAGAAAATGATATATGCCCTCCTCTTTCGCGGCAACGTACACTTGATTTTCGATATTTGGTATGGTGAATACCTTCAAGTATGCCATTTTAAATTCTAAATATTCCAAATTATATTCTGTCAAAATTTGGGGTTTTACAGTCAATCCAAGCGAACGTTATTTAGGGGGAAAAATGCGGAACAAACCTACCCGAAAAAAGTGCATCCAGTGCCTTATTTTTCAGTATTTTACTGACAGATACTTTATGACTTTGAGGACATTTTTGCGATTTTGAAGGTACTCGATACACTTCTCTTGTTAGTTCGTTCCGCATTTTTTCTCCAAAAAAAATTAGTATAGCCATTAAATTATTAAATAAGCCAACTTGACTAAGTGAGTGATGCCGAAGTTCTTATTTTTGGGGCTACTTTCAAGTCCAATTCTCAGAATTGAGTCCCAAAATCATGTGTTGTACTGTATAAATGAATTAAAGTTCGAGCTTCATCACTCAAGCTTTCACCAGATTTAGCTCCCTCGGATTATTTTCTATTTACAAACTTGAAAAAATGGCTCGGTGATAAACGATCTGCCCACAATGAAGAGGTATATTCTGCGGTTGATAGCTGTATTAAGGAGCTAAACTGTTCTTCATATAAACAAAGTATCGAAGCTATTGAATACCGTTTGGAAAAGTGTATCGAGCTATAAAGATAATATGTTGAGAAATACAGAAAATTGTTCCGAAATTCATTGTGTTTGGACTAATTAGATCCATTGTTCCTCAAAATGATTCTGGGTAAAATAAAATGCAAATTAACGAAACGGATAGTATTTATGGTTTATAAGGAGTCGAGAAGTCATATCGGTTGGGACATTCTTACAGCGGCTATATCAAATCGTCGTCCAACGATAAAACCTTCTTGGTATCAAATGTACGTCCCAATCGTATGAAGTTTGTGGCTTCTATGATGTCAAAAAATACAATTGGTTGGGACTGATGGGAAGTACAGGGTTTTCCAATAAGAGTGGTATGATTTCTTTGAAAAAAAACACACTTATTGTTAAGGAAATTCAAAAGTTTTTTATTTAAAGTGAAGTACGAACGATACAATTAAGTTCTAAATAAACCTTCATTCAAATGGCCATCACGACGAATTCGATGAATCCAATTTTCGAGTACTTTCTCCACTAAATCAAGTCGTATGTCATGAATGGCACGTTCAATATTGACTTGTAAAGCTTGAAGAGAGTCTGGTTTATTTCGAAAGACCAATGACTTCAAATAACCCCACAACCCCACACAGCATCTTGGAAGCCATTCAATATCACAATTTCTTGAAATATTCGAATCTCCAAACTTTTCTCGCCACAATTCAATTGTTTCATTTGCTGTGTGGTACGTAGCCATAATCGGTCTATGGCAAAAAGATAGCTCTTAACGAGAGCTAAAATATTGCTCATGGATGTCAAGGTCGTAGATCGACTGGGAAGTGTTTTTTTTATTTAAAAAAATGGACTTAGCATCATTTTCAAATGTGAACGGAAAATTTATTTTTGCTCCTTAGCGGTACGTCGGATCGGGAATCGGTCAATGGCAAAAAGATAGCTCTTAACGAGAGCTAAATTATTGCTATGGGTGTCAAGGTCGTAGGTCGACTGTAAGCGTTCTTTTTGGACTTAAAAAAAAGGCTTAGCGCACGAAAAAAAATTATTTTTGCTCCTTAGCATTACGACTGATCGGGAATCGGCCAATTGCAAACAGATAGCTTTAACGAGAGCTAAATTATTGCTCATGGGTGTCAAGGTCGTAGGTCGACTGTAAGTGTTTTTTTTTTTTTTTTGATTTAAAAAAAGGCTTAGCGCACGAAAAGATTCAATTTAGGTCACGAAAAGTTTAAATTGGAAATGATGATGGACTTAGCATCATTTTCAAATATGAACGGAAAATTTATTTTTGCTCCTAAACGGTACGTCGGATCAGGAATCGGTCAGTAGCAAAAAGATAGCTCTTAACGAGAGCTAAAATATTGCTCATGGGTGTCAAGGTCGTAGGTCGACTGGAATGTGTTTTTTTTTTTATTTAAAAAAAGGACTTAGCGCACGAAAAGTTGTAATTGGAGAACGATTATTTTGATAATAAAACTGAATAATTTGTAAACGTTGTTCTTGCGTATATCTCTCCATGATGAAACTGTAAACACTACTGAATACAATGAAAAACAAATGACAGATCATGACATATTAGAAATGGCCGAAACGTCACTCCAAAATCATATCATCGCCATTGGATAACCCGTTATATAGAAATATGGACTAATAACAACAATGTTTCTGTCAATTTGAGTCGCGTAGATTTGTTATTTTCGGACAGATTTATTATTTGTAAGTGTAAAGAAATGTATAAAATATACAAAAAGTATTTAATTTAGAAAATTTAGTGGTTACCAACAATGAAAACAACACTGGATTACTGAATGGGAGTTTACAGTACATTTGGGTAGTAGTATATAGGTTATAAGGGATTCAGTATTCCACAAAGTCTTAAACCGAAGGATTGGAACGAAAAGACCCATCATCGAACTGAGATGGCAGAACATATTATCACGACAAATTTTAAGTCGAGCCCATTGACTCCTTCCGAGAGTTATCGTGTGGAAGAGCCACATAGACGGACACAACTCAAATGACCTAAAATAGTTTGAAACGGATTTCCGGCAAACATACATAGGGGTTTAGTTCACTCCTTCGTTAAAGTTAGGATATAAAAATCTAACAATATCAACCCTTAAACTTGTAGCAAACTTGATTTTATTTAACTAAACCAGTAAGGAAAGGCAGAAAGTCGGGCGGGGCCGACTATATAATACCCTACACCTCCCTAACAATGCGATAAGGGTCATTGCCATAATAATTTGGAATAATTGGTAAATGGGTAGAAACATATTATCTAATTCGGAAACGATAATCGCTAAATTAAGCAATATTCGTTCCTAAATTGAGATACATCTTTCCGGAAAATTTTAATGATCGGAAGTAAAATACAACTTCTATAGCGGTTTGATACCAAATCAGGAGGAACAATCAATATAAATCTGAACCGATCTTCCCTGAATACTCATTCATGTAAATAGAACTCCTTCTGTCGAATTTCGTACTGATCGCATATAAAATACAGTCTCTACAGCGCCTACATGTCAAATCGGGGGTAACGTATATATGGGGGCTATATCTACATCTGAACCGATTTCTTCCAAATTTAACAGAGTTCATTCATGTAATAAGAAACCTTTTCCTGCCGAATTTCATACTGATCGGAATAAAAATACACTTTTTACAGCGCTTATAAGTCAAATCGGGGGTAACGTATATATGGGGGCTATATCTAAATCTGAACCGATTTCTTCCAAATTTAACAGAGTTCATTCATGTAATAAGAAACCTTTTCCTGTCGAATTTCATACTGATCGGATATAAAATAAAGTTTTTACAGCGCTTACATGTCAAATCGGGGCTAACATATATATGGGGGCTATATCTAAATCTGAACCGATTTTAACCAAATTCAATAGGGATCGTCCTTGGGCCAAAAAAAGATATGTGTAAAGTTTCGTCGAGATCGGACCATAATTGCGACCTGTACTTTGATTACAAGAATACATGCACAGACGGACAGACAGACAGACAGACAGACGTACAGACGGACATAGCTAAATCGACTCAGTGATTCTAAGTCGATCGGTATAATAAACGATGGGTCTATTTCTTCTTCTTTTGGGTGTTACAAACAAATGCACAAAGTTATAATTCCCTGTACCACAGTGTGGTGTAGGGTATAAAAAAACTAGTAATTATGGGGTCCACATATCCACACAAGTGTGTCCACATCTCACTTTCATAATAATATATAGAATAAATTACTTCTAAGGACTGCTTTGTAAATTATGAATAACTTAATCACCAATTGATGAATAAAACATATTATTTCAGACTCAGATCGATACAAAATCCAAGTTAATGTCTCCAATTAACCGTGTGATAAATTAACATAGTTATGTATTAAAAATACCGCTTAATTATTACAATTATATCATTGCCATAGATAATGACAATAACATCTGTTCCAAAGTGGGTTGGTTGGGTGCAATCGCCAGTGCCGCCCATTTGACAACAGACACAGGTATTGTTAACCATCTGGAAACTCCCTTCGGACAGACAAGACACCTGTTGCACACAGATAATATTGAAGGAGACTAGATAATTACTTTACGTTGTGACCATTTTCATATTTATAAATACAAATCAATTAAATGGTAATTTATTTTCTTTCGTTTTTCATTAGAGAACCTACAAATTATAAATTTATATGAACTTGAGTACACGTGTTATTGCTATGGGGAGATATGAGGGCAAGTTCTGTGGCAATAGGACATAATAGCTTATCCAATGATCACGAATTGACACCTCGTAATTAGTTTTGAATAAATTGCTAGTTACACCTAGAAGAAAATGTTGTCAACTGAAATTTTATATTTAGGACGTATTTTTTTATCAAATCTATATTTTACTAAAGTTTACCCAGGAAAATAATTGGTTGGAATTCGATTGTCAAAATAAAAAAATATTACTAGCAACAAAAAGTATATTGCCTACACCGTGTGACGGTTGTATTTATTTAAAAACCAGTAAGGAAAGGCAGAAAGTCGGGCGGGGCCGACTATATAATACCCTACACCTCCCTAACAATGCGATAAAGGTCATTGCGATAATAATTTGGAATAATTGAAAATCGGCAGCAACATATTATCTAATTCTGAGCCTATAATCGGTTAATTAAGCAATATTTGATCCTAAATTGAGAAACATCTTTCCGGAAAATATTAATGATCGGAAGTAAAGTACAACTTCTATAGCGCTTTGATACCAAATCAGGAGGAACATATATATGGAGGTTATATATAAATCTGAACCGATTTTCCCTGAATACTCATTCATGTAAAAAGACCTCTTTCTGTAGAATTTCGTACTGATCGGATATTAAATACAGTCTCTACAGCGTTTACATGTCAAATCGGTGGTAACATATATATGGGGGCTATATCTAAATCTGAACCGATTTTCTCCGAATTTAGCAGTATTCCTTTGAGTAATAAGAAACCTCTTTCTGCCGAATTTCGCACTGATCGGATATAAAATACAGTTTCTACAGCATTTACATGTCAAATCGGGGGTAACATATATATGGGGGCTATATCTAAATCTGAACCGATTTCCCACAAATTTTGCAGTGTTAATTCATGTAATGAGAAACCTCTTTCTGCCGAATTTCGTACTGATCGGATTAAAAATACACTTTTTACAGCGCTTACATGTAAAATCGGGGGTAACATATATATGTGGGATATATCTAAATCTCAACCGATTTCCCTCAAATTTGGCAGAATTATTTCATGTAATAAAAAACCTCTTTCTGCCGAATTTCACACTGATCGGTTATAAAATAAATTTTTTACAGCGCTTACATGTCAAATCGGGGGCAACGTATATATGGGGGCTATATCTAAATCTGAACCGATTTCTTCCAAATTTAATAGTGTTCATCCATATAATAAGAAACCTCTTTCTGCTGAATTTTATACTGATCGGATATAAAATAAAGTTTTTACAGCGCTTACATGTCAAATCGGGGCTAACATATATATGGGGGCTATATCCAAATCTGAACCGATTTTAACCAAATTTAACAGTGTTCATCCATATAATAAGAAACCTCTTTCTGCCGAATTTCATACTGATCGGATATAAAATAAAGTTTTTACAGCGCTTACATGTCAAATCGGGGGCAACGTATATATGGGGGCTATATCTAAATCTGAACCGATTTCTTCCAAATTTAATAGTGTTCATCCATATAATAAGAAACCTCTTTCTGCCGAATTTCATACTGATCGGATATAAAATAACATTTTTACAGCGCTTATATGTCAAATCGAGGCTAACATATATATGGGGGCTATATCTAAATCTGAACCGATTTTAACCAAATTCAATAGGGATCGTCCTTGAGCCAAAAAAAAGATATGTGTAAAGTTTCGTCGAGATCGGACCATAATTGCGACCTGTACTTTGATTACAAGAATACATGCACAGACAGACGGACAGACGGACAGACGGACAGACGGACAGACAGACAGACGGACATAGCTAAATCAACTCAGAAAGTGATTCTAAGTCGATCGGTATAATAAACGATGGGTCTATTTCTTCTCCTTTTGGGTGTTACAAACAAATGCACAAAGTTATAATACCCTGTACCACAGTGTGGTGTAGGGTATAAATAGTTGAAACAACATTAATAACATGGATAGGATCAAATGAAAATGTTTACAACTAAATCGATGGTTGTATCAATCGAATTAAGATTGTTTTTTTCATTGAAACTCGGTTAGTTATGGTAACTAATTTTGAAGTTTCATTATAGTTCCATATGATCGATTTTTGGTTGTGAAAACTAATGTTTTATTCTTGAATCAGTAGAACAAAGATTATTATTGCAACGAATAATTGGTTACTACAACAGAAAAAATATTAATAAATAATCGTTTTTTGGTTATCCCAATCATTTCCCAAATTTAGAATAATTAAATGTATTTTGGGAAATACAACCGAAAGATTGGTTGCTGTTCTTTTGTTGATACATGACAAACAAAAAATAAAATTACTCGACATAAATAAATCTTCAACATTTTGTACCAGAACGGTATATGTAGTCAAAAATAATCTCGTGTGGATAATAATGTGTGGAATGCAGAATATGTTGTGGAAAAGGTTTTACACAAATAAACAATAAAAGCAACAATCATGAAATTGAAAGCACAGGGTTAAGCGATATTTGCATAAAAGTTTTAAGTTTTTTTTTTTCCTGTACTAAAATTTGTGTCAAATATTTCCACATCTCATAATAGTGATGAATTTGTAATATGGGATTTTTTAATTTTGTTATTAATTGTTTGGTTTTTTGTTCAATAAATAAAATAAAAATTAATGAAAACTGTTTTTAATTAATTGTCGGTAGTATATGACTGACAAATAGTCAGAACAACCATTTTTTTAAAACAGTTGGTTGTGGCAACATACAACAGGTAATTTTAGCCACCATTTCCGTAGTTGGCGCATCCAAATATGATTGTTTTTAACATGGAAGCAGAATTATACCACAACCAAAATGTTGGTGGTCCTGATGGAATCGCATGATAGTAGACAGAACTACCAAAATTCGGTTGAGGCAACCAAACAGTATTCTGTGTGTGTTGGTCATAAAATCTTACTATATAGGTCAGAACACACCAAAGCCAAAAACTTAAAACAATCTCCAAAAAACCGTCATATCCCAGTCAAAAGCCTTTTTTACTCGTATCGTTATTCCTTCGACCACTAGGTCTTATGAATACATGTTATTCATACGACCTAAGTCATTGATGCCTGAGATGTAATGAACACACAGTTTCATATACCGATATGCCTCACAAAGGGACCAAAGGAGGAAATGTACTCCCCTTTTGCAAATTGTTAAAATTGTTTACTTCAAACTTCAGAGATGAAGCTCATTTTAGTTTAAATGGGTACATAAATTAGCAAAATTGTAGCATTTGTCCCATATGGTTCCAACTAAAGAAAATAAAGTTATAAAGAAGGTCCATCCAGTAGCTAGTAGTCTATCAGTGATTAGATTAGAAATTTGATTTCAGCGAGTGATTTTTTTGCACATTTTAAGACCGATTTTCCAGATTTTTTTGCAATTATCACATTTAGAAAATCAATATCGATCGTTAAGTACAAAAAAAATTAAAAAAAAAACTCCAGAAAACATTTTTTTAGCGTTTGAAAATTATTTCTATTCTTTCGTACCTCTCGAAAATGTAAACAAAGTCACTACGGCACATCTGTATAATAGAGAGTCTGTGGTTCCTACAGATCGGAGCAACATGCCGCACATCGTACGCTAAAATTTACTTACTCAAGGAAACTTTTGGTGAGAGAATAAATCCATGTAATGGTCCAGTTAATTCGCTACTATTCGATTATTTTTTTTGGGGGTTATGTAAAGTCACTCGTATACACCGACAAATCCAAAATCAACCCCTGGGAACAAACATTTGACGAGTTATTGGCGTAATACGGCCGCATATGCTGCGAGGTGTGTGGATATTGGAGTTTCAGATGGCGCCTGGTATGCACCAACCGAGGCGGCCACCTGGATCAGACTCTCTTCAAGCTTTAGAAGTCAATAATGAACGTGCCATTCCTGACATACGACTTGATTTAGCTGAAAAAGTGCTCGAAATATGGGTTCATCGAATTCGTTCCTGCAGAAGAAGTCGCGGAGCCCATTTTAATCTGTAGCTCTAAAAAACATCCGCTATGATATAATATATCATATAACTGGACTTAAGCTTTTATTAAAATGTTGCCGCAAATAATATCATTTAGATTGTCTTTCAATCAAGTCTTGATTGAACGTCACTAGGTGGCATTTGTCCAGCAAAGTTGTTTGAAGCGACTGACTGACTGACTTAGATGTTGTCAAGGGATTGACGCTGATTTTTCCAATTACATTGCTTGTGGGATGTTATTAATAACAATTTACAATTAAGTATAATTATAAATTATTAAACAGTTCACATTTCATTCAGAGCCATAAATATTATTTTGACACTTCTTAATAGAAGTACATGTTGTGTAAATGTGAAAGGCGAACAATTGTTAAACAAATTAATTCTGTTACCAACTAAATCTATATTAACGATTTGATATTTACATTTATGAATATGAAATCTGTTGAATATTTATATAATTTAAGAGCATTTCTTAACGGAACCAATAGGAGAGTACAATGGACGAAGTCTTTAAGATTTATTTTGAAGAAAAATAACACCAAGCTACAATTTCAGGGAAGATGTCACGTGAGGAGAGGTCATTTTGTGTTGAAGTGTATTTTTCAAATGCGCACTCGCTCGGGGTGATGTGAATAACTCGAGGTGATGTGAACTGGCCGGTACGCTCACCAGACTTAGCCCCATGCGCATGTGTATATCAGCCGTCGCAACACCTTGGAAGACCTAATTAACAATATTGAGGCTGAAATTGGCAGAATACCAATCGACATGCTTGTTAGAGTTCATGAAAACTTCAGAAAACGTATGCAGCAGTCTGTGGATAGCGAAGGTCGACATTTGCCAGATACACTATTTAAAACCAAGTAATTTAAAAATTCCCTTACTGTTCAATATAATTAAAATATAAAATAAATTTTTCTAAGGTTCATAACTTTTTTATGAATGTTTAATCCTACCGCTCTTTACGGGTATGGTTATTGCTTCGAACACCAGGTCGTATGACAAACATTGCTGCACGACCAGGCCAAGGAGGGTTTTTGACTGGAATGTGACCTTTTTGGTGTTTGTGTTAAGTTTTGGGCTTTGGCGTGTTCTGACACATATAGTAAAATTTTATTGCCAACATCAGAAGAACACTTCATCCCCGTCCTCACAATTTTTAAGGGATGTTTTTTACGATTTGTTAAAATAGGGCCAACAATTACAGTTATGTGGGGGAGCTAGAGAGAGAGAGAGTACAGAATATTTAAGATATAGAGTTCAAATTTATTCCAGGTGTAGTGCAAATGTTACATTTTAAGAATGCAATTCGATTTCGGTCATATGACCACCACGAGCCCGTCTACAGCGATCAATTCTTTGGACCCAATTTTCCATCACTCTTGCACACATTTCGACCGGAACGTTGGCAATTTCGCGTTGGATGTTGACTCTGAGCTCGTCTAACGTTGTTGGCCAACAAGCCAAAAAAGAAATCTAATGGCGTTAAATCGCATGAACGAGGTGGCCATTCGACCGGACCATTTCTCGAGATAACACGTTCACCGAATTTGCCTTTCAGTAAATCGATTGTAACGCGTGCTGTGTGGCTAGTGGCACCGTCTTGTTGAAACCACATATCGGCGATGTCAAGCTCAACCAATTCTGGCAAAAATAATTTTCTAACATGGCACAAGAGCGCTCTCCATTGACGGACGTTAACATTACGATTGTTTTCATTCACGAAAATTACGGCCCAATCGCACCTCCGGCATGAAAACCACACCACACAGTAATTTTTTGCGGATGCAATTGTGTCTCTTGAAGCACATGTGGGTTTGTTGCTGTCCAAATAACGCATATTATGTTTATTAACAAAATCACTCAGCCCGAAATGAGCTTCATCGCTGAAGATTGGAAGATTGGCCGAAAATTGGAGTAATCACTCTTAATGTTTCGACCAACGACTCAGAATATCGTTAGTAATTTTTAATGATTTCAAAACGTTGCCCGTAAGTGAACTTTACCATGATGAAAATGTTGACCTCGACTAACGTTTTGACACTGAAAGATCGTTAAAAATGTTTGAGGGTGCGTTGACATAAAGATACGAAATTGTTATGTCCCTATTGGAAAACCCAGTATATAAGGATACAGGAAAAGTACGTCATTACAAATTTGCATATATTGGTATGCCAATGTCCACATTTATGCTTTTGCTTAGGCAAGATGAAATTAGGCAGTCCAATGAAAGGTGGACAAAGGACAAAAATCGGCATCTGTAGGGTTGCTTGAAACATCTGGCTAAGATAAGACCAGAGAAGGTTAAAATATCTCCTCGCACTAGATAGGAAAAGGCTGTTTACGTTAGTGTCAGTTCTGAAGGTACACTGGCTGATCAGCAAACACGACAGAAGGTTGGGCATTGACTCCAATGACTTCTGCAGAAGCTGTGGAGACGAGGAAGAACTGGAGAGCATTGAGCACCTGCTTTGCTACTGTCCCGCTTTGAGTAAACGTCGTCTGGATACAATGGCCTTTCTAGGAAGTTTAACAGTTCGTTCCGGTAGCGATATTCGTTCTATTGATAAATGTACACCAATCAGGTTAGTTTCGGTGAGGGGCCTTCATCTTCTTCTAATATCATTTGTTCATCCCATCAGTGGTTTCAATGATATTGAGAAAAATTAATTTTTTTTAGAAAATTTTAATATTTTTTTATTAAAGCCCTCGATTTTCTTCGTAATGGTCTTATTTTATTCATGACGGAACAGACTTTACGATAAAATAA
Source organism: Eudasyphora cyanicolor (assembly GCA_963930755.1). Taxonomy (NCBI): domain Eukaryota; kingdom Metazoa; phylum Arthropoda; class Insecta; order Diptera; family Muscidae; genus Eudasyphora; species Eudasyphora cyanicolor. Next base: position 241,777,302 of record OZ005735.1, read on the forward strand.
AAAAATATAATAATTGCGAATTAGTTGATGTTTTTAAGAGGTTTTAATTAAAAAATTATTAAAATTTTCATAAAAAAGGGTTTATTCCCAATATCTTGTAAGATATCTTTGAAAACGCTGATGGGATGAAAAAATGAGATTAGAAAAAATTTAAGGCTTTTAAATTTAGGATTATTTAAAGCTTTAGAGAATCAACTAGGGTATATGGTTCTTGAGTTATGCTAAAATATGTGGGTCAACCACTAATAGGCCACAAAGCTCTTAAATCAAATGACATAAGCTTTTTTCTGAGCAAAAAATATGTATTTTTTACCAAAATGTCAAAATAAGTTTTAATTTCGCAAAAAATACCGAAAAAAATATTTTTGCGAATTTTTTAAATGATATTGAAAACACTTTGAAAATATAATAGGTAACAAGTAAGAAAGTTTCAGTCGGGTAAACCGACTAAGGTATACCCTCACTTTGTGAGTAATGTAATGAATATTACTCGAATTATTCTGTCAATTTGTGTGGGAGGTACCAGAAGGGGTTTATCAAATACACTTTTTTTTTTGCTGAACATTAGATACTTTAAATTCATTGACTGTGCCGACTTATAAGCATTTATGTGCACTGGTATAAATGTTATGAGACATTAAATTGTGGTATGATTTGGGCATTTTGTGTGGGAGGTACAAAGAGGGGCGTGGCAATAACGCCCATTTTTCACAGGGCTATAGAAACTATAAAAACATTACACTGTACAAAATTTCAAGTATTTTTATACACTGGTTTTAATGTTATAAGCTGTTAACTTTTGGTGCAAAAAGGTACCTTTGTGTGGGAGGTACCAAAAGGGGCGTGACAACAACACCCATTTTTCCCTGGACTGTAGGCAATATAAAAGCATAATACTGTACAAAATTTCAAGTATTTTTATACACTGTTATTAATGTTATAAGCTGTTAACTTTTGGTGCAGAATGGTGCATTTGTGTGGGAGGTACCAAAAGGGACGTGGCGACTTCGCCCATTTTTCTCGAGTTGATAACGACTAATAAGCTAATACTATGTGTGGAATTTCAAAAGATTCGAATAAGTAGTATAGCAGTTATTAAAGAATCAATATTTCACAACATTTTAACCCTTTGTGGGGGAGGTACTAGAAGGAGTGGACCAATATGGCCCATCTTCGAACTTAGCCGGAGATAGAAAAAAATATTACCACATACCAAATTTGAGGTCAATCGGTTACTCCTTTCGAGAGTTATCGTGCGCACCAGGCAGCAGACAGACAGACAGACAGACAGACAGACAGGCGGACGGACATTGCTCATTCGACTTAAAATGACCCAAAACGGATTTCCTCCGAACATACTTGGGGTCTTAGGTCACTCCTTCGACGTGTTACACTTTTTTCCGTAGCAAATGATATATACCCTCGTCACACTAAAGTGAGGGTATAATTAGTTACAGGGATGGGGAAAAGGCTGAACAAAACACAAATTATTTAGGAAATTATTGTCATTTCTTTTTAGTATGGAACAAAATATCGGCCAAATGGCCGCCGCGACCTCGGCGGCACACCTCCATCCGATGGTCTAAATTTTCGATGACGCTGAGGCATAATTGAGGTTATATTCCGTTTATATGCCGAATTATCCCATAATTTAGCTCTTGAATTGTTGCTGGCTTATCGACGTACACCTTTTCTTTCAAATAACCCCAAAGAAAGAAGTCCAACGGTGTCAAATCACATGATCTTGGCGGCCAATTGACATCGCCACGACGTGAGATAACACGGCCATTGAATTTGTTGCCATTGTTTCGTTAGCTGTGTGGCAAGTGGCACCGTCCTGCTGAAACCACATATTGTCCACATCCATATCTTCCAATTCGGGCCATAAAAAGTTCGTTATCATCTCACGATAGCGAGATGATAACGATAACTGCCTGACCGGCCTCATTTTGAAGAAGTATGGCCCAATGACGTCGCCAGCCCATAAGCCGCACCAAACGAACTGGGCGAGCATGCCCAGGTGTTTTCACATCTCCTACAGACCCGGTTTGCTGAAATTTGCGCACAATTCTCCCGATTGTGGACACATTTGGTCGATTATGCTGATCAAAAAAACAACACGAAGTGCACGAAATGTATTTTGATTTGAACGCCCATTTTCGTAAAAGGCTTAAAAAACTTTAACGCGTTGCTCGATTGTTTATCTTTCCATGGTTCGAATTGAGTTAGTCTGAAATTGAGAAATGGCAAATGAAATGTAGAAAAAGACTTGACGTTTAGGTGTGGTTCACATTCAACATCGGCCCTTACAACTTAACCACCCTTTAGTTTCACTCGTATTTTCTTGAATTTTGTTTTCACCTATCGATTGATATTAATTTTCTAATCTTTATAATTACAAAAAAATTAGGAAATTCGGTCGCAAAATATGTGAAAAACCTTAGTCGTTAAAATCAAATTCCTGTTCGTTCGTTACTGACAGTTACTCGTTAGCGGACGGCACATCTTCTATATTTATTAACCTTGCCCCATATAACGAGTGATTTTTAAGTGTTTTCGGATTTGATTTAAAAACACACATACGGGAAATGTATGAAATCTTTATTTGAGTCGATAGAACGGTCTGTTTAGATGAAGACAAGAAAACAGCTGAGCTTCCAAAACAGTGTTACCAAAAAATTACCTTTTTAATAATTTATTTATTACAGTTTTATTTTTTTATTTATTTGTATCTTTTTTTCCTTGATTTAGTTATTTATTAATATTATTTATTTAATTTTGTTAAATACGGATTTATGTTTCATAATTATTGCACTATTGACAATTAGGGTACCATTTTTGTCGTTATACCTCATCGATAATTTTCCTAATTGTCTGCGAAACAAAGTAGCAGTAGTGCTGTGGCAACTTTTTTCGATCATGTTTCATTGTGAATGAGCTCATTTGACAGGAAATGCTTCTAATTGCCCTCAGACTCGATGTACTCGTACTCGAATCTTCTGATGCAATTCTTGCTAACAATCTCCTTCTGAATGCAATTTTGTTCACAATTCAGGTCTGAGATCAGATCTGATATTGTTCATCCGTTTGTCCGTCTGTCTGAGGAAGGACAGACGAATCATAATTTCAAATTAATATGCATTTAATAATTTTTTGAAACGGGCTAAAGCTCATATGAGCAGAACTCAAACTTCATCAGCAGTAAAATCAGCAGTTAATGCGGCTGATGCACGTGTCTTTTTTTCTCTACTTACAATTATTAGCGCTAATTGTTGCAACCTTGAAATATTTCTATTTGAATTTCGAAAAAAAAAACGAAAAAAAGAAACTAAACCTCAGAACAAATAACAATTAAAATATGGTCGGCGTTTGTTCTGAACGTGTGTTGAGTGAACATAAGTCTGTCTGTCAGTCAGTCATTCACATGCGGTCGAAGTGATCGCCACAAATGTGCAACAAGTGAAGATGTTCGGCTTTTGTTGCATTTTTTTCTCTTTAAATATTCTTTAGAAATCGTGTAATCAATTTTTATGATTATTATTTTGTTTGTCGTTTCACTTAAGAATGAAATAAATGTTTTGTTCTGGTGATTGAATCAGTCACTCAGTGACTCCACGAGTAATTAAAGGTGTCACATAACATTCTATTGTCTTGGTCGAGGGGGGGGTGGGTGGTGGGTGCATAGGTTTAATTGGAGATTATTCAGCTCGTTTTGCAAAAGCAATTATACATAGAGTGTCCGTCTGTCTGTCCGCCTTTCTTGGCCCAACAATCTCTGCAATGATTCCCATTTTAATGGAATTCAATTTTGTGATTTGTAATTACGGCGACAACATTGATGACTATGCTTTGATTGATACTTAAAATCATTGTCAGGGATCGGTTGGAACATGTTGCCAACCAACCAGGCAGTTTGCTAGCCAACCATTGTATGTGATTGGAGTTGTTATGGGAAAAAAGAAAGAACAATTCAATTTGATTATTCCATCTCAAAAACATTTAATTAAAATGTCACATAACTTTCTTCTGATATTAATTGACAGATTTCACAATTGGTGGTAAATTGTCGTAATTACAGTGATTTTTTCACGGTATGACAAGAAAAATTATGTTAGAAATGAATCAAATTAAATAAAATATTTCTGTAATTAAGATAAATACATTATAAAAGAAAAAACAAGTAAGAAAGTTTTAGTCGGGTAAAACGACTAAGGTATACCCTCACTTTGTGAGCAATGTACATATGCAATGGTATTAGTACAGAATATTTTGAGCTACTTGATTTTGGAGGCACCAAAAGGGGAGTGGCAACTTCGTCCATTTTTCTCAGTGTGATAGCTACTAATAAACTATTACTATGAGTAAACTTGCGGAATATTCTGATAAGTAAAGGGTGGTCCAACCAAAACGCACGATGTTAATTGTAAATAAAACAAAAAGTTTTCAGAGAATTATCTTAACATTATTTATTATGATAGAAAAATCTATAACAATTATGTGTGAAAAAAATATTGGCCAAATGCTCCATGGCCCATGTTTTCAATGACTCTGAGACATAATTGAGGATCAATGTCGTTAATGTGCCGAATTATCTCATCATTTAGCTCTTGAACTGTTCATGGCTTATTGAAGTACACTTTTTCTTTTAAATATCCCCAAAACAAAGAAGTCCAACGGTATCAAATCACCTGATCATGGTGGCCAATTAACATCGGCACGACGTGAGATAACACGACCATTGAATTTTCGCGCAAAAGAGCCATTGTTTCATTGGCTGTGTGGCAAGTGGCACCATCTTGTTGGAACACACATATCGTCCAGGTCCATATCCCTAACGTCTGGCCACAAGAAGTCTGTTATCACCTCGCAATAGCGAACACCATTCAAGGTAACTACTTGGCCGGCCTCATTTTCGTAGAAGTACGGCCCGATGACGCAGAACGGACTGGGCGATCATACACAGATGTTTTCACATCTCCTACAGACCCGGTTTGTTCCGATTGTGGACACATTTGGTCGATTATGCTGACCAAAAAAATCGTGAAGTGCTCGAAATGTATTTTGGTTTGAACATCCATTTTCGTAAAATGCTTCAACAATCTTAAGCGCTGCTCAATTGTGTATCTCTCCATGATTGAAACTGAAACAAAGAAATGTCGATTAAGTTGGGCAAAAAACTTGGCGTTGAGGTGTGACTCATAATTAACATCGTGCATAATGGTTGAACCACCCTTTAGTATAGAAATTATTAAAGAAACAATATTTCACAAAATGTTTGTGGGGGAGGTACTACATGAAGTGGACCCACATGAACCATCTTTGATCTTACCCTGATGTAGAAAAAAAATTTAACTCATACACGGAGGAAAATCGCCATTTTTGATATGTTTGAATTCAAAGAAAATATACTTGTAACCAAATTTTTTAAATATTATATATTTTTGAACAAATATATTTTATTTGAAAATCAAAAAATGTTGTTTCGAATGCATATATTAATATATTACAACAAAATATATTTGCGAACTGACTGTAACAAATAAAATATGTGTTTTGAGCGCCCCAGTAGGTGAGTTGGTAGCGTACTCGCCTATGTGTTTGGGGGTCGTGGGTTCGATTCCCACCTGAGGCTCTGGTCTGTCGCTGCAAAATCTAGCCACATGGTCTTTGTAACCCGGCTTTTCCCTGGACCGTAAAATTAGAATATAAATTTACTTTGTATTGTAATTCATATAAATAAATAAATAAATAAATAAAATATGTGTTTAGACACAAACAAAGATATTGTTTAAGAATTCTTCCAAATACATTACATTTAAAAAAATATTTTAACTTTGCTGACTTTGTCAATTTTTAATTTTATTTTTTCCCAAATTTCGTGTTATACTCGTACTTTATAGTTAAAAATGTCGTAAGTATTAAATATTTAAATACAAAAAATAAAAATATTTAAATACAAATTAATCATTGTTTCGGAAATATTATTTCCACATACAAAAATATAAGGATGAAAACATAATTTTGTTTAGAACAACATCCTCCCAAACATATAATATTTGTGAGTGTCAAATATTATATATTTGGACTGTACCCTAAACATATGTATGTTTCCAGCAGAATATGTTTGGAACAATATACTACAGAAGCGATTTTTTTTCAGCGTGTACCTAATTTGAAGTTAATCAGTTACTCCTATCGAGAGTTATCGTGCGCATCAGCCAGACAGACGGACGGACGGACATTGCTCAAACGACTTAAAATTGCCTAAAAAAGATTTCCGCCAAATATTCTTGGGTTCTCTTAGGTCACTCCTTTGATGTGTAAAATGTACGAAATGATAATTACCCTCGTTCACAAGTAAGGATAAACAAATGACTTCGTTCAAATTTCTTACTTCTACCAAAAGAGTTATAATTTCTACATTTATCCATATATTTCAAGTTGGCATTGTTTTCTTCGTTACAATGTTGGATATTGAAAAAGTATTTTTTTGCGAATTTTTTCTATTTTTTATGGTCTACTTCGTAACAGCAAAAAAACATTTTTTTGTTGAAAAATCAAAGGTTTTTCTAAATTAAACGACATAATATAAAGATATTATGTTTTAAGTAATAGTCAAGCTCGAGGTCAATTTTAGAATATAATATTTTACTCAAATATTAAATTTTATTTTTCCAATAATAAAAAATAAAATTTAAAATTTGAATAAAAAATTATATTCTAAAATTGACCTCGAGCTTGACTATTACTTACAACAATTTGGATATTAAAAAGGTCGAATAAAAACAAGCTAATGGAGATATTATATTATATTAACATTTGTAGCTCTCATAGTTACCTTAAATAAATATAGTTAAAATACTAAAAGTATATTTCAAGAAAATATAAATTAAAAAAACATTTAGCCTAAAAATTTTTTGGTTTTTATTTTATGGAATGATAACACAGTGCGACAATATAAACTCATGTTGAGAAGCCAATGGAGCGTTGTTGAAGCCAATGTTGTGAAATATTGCATCTTTAATAACTGCTATACTGCTTATTCGAATTTTCTGAAATTCCACACATAGCATTAGTTTATTAGTCGCTATGAACTCGAGAAAAATGGGCCATGTTGTTGCGCCCCTTTTGGTACCTCCCACACAAGTGCACCATTTTGCACCAACAGTTAACAGCTTATAACATTAATAGAAGTGTATAAAAATACTTGAAATTTTGTACAGGGTAATGCTTTTATAGTGTCTATATCCCTGTAAAAATGGACGTTATCGCCACGCCCCTTTTTGTGCCTCCCACACAAAGGTACCATTTTGCACCAAAAGTTAAGAGCTTACAGCGTGAGTACCAATGCACGAAAATGCAACAACATTTTGCACAGGGTAACACTTTTGAAGTGCCTATAGCCCTGTAAACCAGTAAGGAAAGGCTAAAGTCGGGCGGTGCCGACTATATAATACCCTACACCACTCTCGTAATATTGAATAACTGTGATATATAAATTTTGTAGTTAATGTATAAATTGTATACATAAATTTATTTTTGGGACATTTTATACTTAAATAATACCCTGTACCACAGTGTGGTGTAGGGTATAAAAACGATTGGATCTAAAGAGCCAAATCGGATGAAACATATATATGGGAGCTATAGCTAAATCTTTACCGATTTTCTTCAAATTCGGCAATGTTGGTTCATGAATCAAGAAACTCTACCAATCTAAATTTCAAAACGATTGGATGTAAAATACAGCTTTTATAGGACTAAAGGGCCAAATCGGATGAAACATATATATGGGAGCTATAGCTAAACCTTACCCGATTTTCTTCAAATTCGGTAGTGTTGGTTCATGGATCAAGAAACTCTACCATTCTAAATTTCAAAACGATTGGATGTAAAATACAGCTTTAATAGGACTAAAGGGCCAAATCGGACGAAACATATATATGGGAGCTATAGCTAAATCTTAACCGATTTTCTTCAAATTCGGCAATGTTGGTTCATGGATCAAGAAACTCTACCAATCTAAATTTCAAAACGATTGGATGTAAAATACAGCTTTTATAGGACTAAATGGCCAAATCGGACGAAACATATATATGGGAGCTATAGCTAAACTTTACCCGATTTTCTTCAAATTCGGTAGTGTTGGTTCATGGATCAAGAAACTCTACCATTCTAAATTTCAAAATGATTGGATGTAAAATACAGCTTCTTCAGGACTAAAGAGCAAAATCGGACGAAACATATATATGGGAGCTACAGCTAAATCTTAACCGATTTTCTTCAAATTCGGCAATGTTAGTTCATGGATCAAGAAACTCTACCAATCTAAATTTCAAAACGATTGGATGTAAAATACAGCTTTTATAGGACTAAATGGCCAACTCGGACGAAACATATATATGGGAGATATAGCTAAATCTTAACCGATTTGCTTCAAATTCGACAATGTTGGTTCATGGATCAAGAAACTCTACCGTTCTAAATTTCAAAACGATCGGATGTAAAATACAGCTCCTATAGGACTAAAGGGCCAAATCGGACGAAAAATATATATGGGAGCTATATCTAAATCTGAACCGATTTCAACCAAATTCAATAGCGATCTTAACAGTCGCGAAATACTCTAAACTGCAAAATTTCAGAACGATCGGAGTGAAATTGCGACCTGTAGTCGACGAACAACTTTACATGGACAGACGGACGGACAGACATCGTTAAATCGACTCAGCTAGTTATTCTGAGTCGATCGGTATACTTTAAGGTGGGTCTAGCTGTGTTATTTTCAGGTGTTACAAACATCTGCCGTGAAACAAACTTATAATACCCTGTACCACAGTGTGGTGTAGGGTATTACCACGCCCCTTTTTGTACCTCCCACACAAAATGGCCAAATCATACCAAAATTTAATATCTGATAACGTTAATATTCCACTGCAAATAAACGCTTATGATTCGGCACAGTGCAATGCATTTAAAGTATCTACTGTTCAGCGAAAAATAGGTGCATTTGTTAAAAACCTTCTGGTACCTCCCACACAAATTGACAGAATAATTCGTTTATTATTCCATATTACATTACTCACAAAGTGAGGGTATACCTTAGTCGGTTTACCCGACTGAAACTTTCTTACTTGTTAAATAATACTATAAATACAAATATATACAAATACAATATACAAATATATACAAATACTATTTTTTCTGTAGGTCTTGTCGAGTAAAATACGAATCTTTTTTTGGAATTCCCCGGACACCCCCAAAATCCGGATTTACGGGTAAAAAACCGCTTTTCTTGCCTTTTTTCACTTGAACGCCTATAACTTTGTTAATTAACAAACAATTTTCAATTTCTAAAAGAATCTGGAAAGAAGATAATTAGACCTATCGAACAATGCATATTTCGTTTATTGGAGGCTGTATGAATATAGGTTTGTTTGTTCTACAAACACATTTTTTTTAATTTTTGTCAGTCATTTTCTAGTTTTGGCAATGTTTAAGGGAAAAAATACACATTTAGTTTTAATGAAACTTTAATTATAAGTACAATTTGAAATTATTTTTTTGTCTATTGAGGACATCAAAAGGATGAAAATGTCCTTAATCCTTGATTATCCTGAAAAGTATATCATACATTTTTTTCGTTGTATTTTAAAAAATTACCTACATATTTTACCGCAATATGTAAAAACGATAACTCTGAAAAGGAGTGACCTAGTGACTTCAAATTTAGTACGTTATAATATTTTATTCAAACACAGTTTGTGTTTGATGGACAACCATATCGACCTACTCTTTGTGGTACCTCCCCCATAAATGGTTACAATTTTGTGACATGTTAAAGCTCCTATAACTTCTATACTACTCATGTGAATCCTGTAAAATTTTATACATAGTGATGATTTTAGCTCCTCTATAAGCTGAACAAAAATGGGCGAAAATGCCACGCCCCTTTTGGGAGGTATCCCACACTAAGGGAACAATTTGTACAGGGTGGCTGATGAAAGCTGCTACCAAAAAAAAAATGTAATAACTTTTTTTCTATTTAATGAATAATTTTCTTTTATTTTGCAGATTGATTTTTAGATTTAACAAAAATGGATAACTGGGACACTGAAACAAGAATTTGGATTGTCCGCCGCTATTACGCACTGAAGTCCGTAGTTTCGGTTCAAAGAGAGTATAGGGGCACGTTTGGCGGCAATCCTCCGAGCAGATGGATCATAAAGAGACTTATTAACAATTTTTCCGAGCATGGGACAGTCAACAGAAGACCTTACCATCGAAACCCTTCAGTTCGGACGGACAATCGCTGCTGTAGCTGATGCCATACAAAACAATCCAAGAGTTTCGACAAGAACCTTATTAAACCAACAAATTTGAATGAACTAAAGCAATCCATTCGAGAAACAATTGCGGCTATTCCCGTCTCAACTCTTCAAGCAGTAATGAACAACTTTTTGGTAAGATGCCGCACATGCATCAACGAGCAGGGGGGGGGGCATTTAAATTCCATTATTTTTAAAACTAATTAAGCTATATTTAATTAAATTTAATGAGCTTTAACATGAATAAAAGAAAACTGAATTCCTTACACTGAAAAAAGAATTATTTGAGTTTCTTAATGTAGCAATATTCATCTGCCACCCTGTACAAAAAGTTCACAGCTTGTAACATTAATACCAGCGCATACAAATATATGAAATGTTGTGCAGTGTAATGTTTTTATAGTACCTACAGTCCAGTACAAATTGGGAGTTATTGCCACGCCCCTTTTGGTACCTCTCACACAAATGGTAATAATTTTGTGAAATGTTAAAACTCTTTATTTACTATATATTTACTTCAACGAGTTTCTCTTTTTTTCAACATTTCACAAAATTGTTACCATTTGTGTGAAAAGCACTAGAAGGGGCGTGCCAATAACGCCCACTTTGTACTGGGATAGATACTATAAAAAAGTCTGCATGGTCTATACGCGCGTAAAATTTCGTTGAAATCATAAATATTCGGAGTGGGTCGGTTTCCTTTGGAACTACCCATTAGTATCTTCAAAATACATGAATCGGTTAAGAAGATTTGACAATTATACAGGGTTTTCCAACAAGAGGTGTTATTTTGAATCACCCGGTATTTCGGTAGCTGTCACTTTTGAAGCTTTTATTCTATGACAATTGACAAGTAGAAACTACGCCATTACTAACCAGTAAGGAAAGACAGAAAGTCGGGCGGGGCCGACTATATAATACCCTACACCTACCTACCAATACGATAATGGGCATTGCGATAAGAATTTGGCAGTGTTCATACATGTAATAAGCAAACTCTCTGCCGATTTTCGTACTAATCGGATATAAAACACGGTTTCTACAGCGCTTACATGTCAAATCGGGTGTAACATATATATTGGGACTATGTTTAAACCTGGACCGATTTTCCCCGAATTTGGCAGTGTTCATACATGTAATAAAAAACTCTCTCTGTTAAATTTCGTACTGATCGGATATAAAACACGATTTCTACAGCGCTTAAATGTTAAATCGGGTGAAACATATATATGGGGGCTATATCTAAATCTGAACCGATTTTCCCCGAATTTGGCAGTGTTTATTGATGTAATAAGAGAACTTTCTCTGCCGAATTTCGTACAGGTCGGATGTAAAATACGGTTTCTACAGCGCTTACATGTCAAATCGGGTGAAACATATATATGGGGACTATATCCAAATCTGAACCGATTTTAACCAATTTCAATACGGATCGTCCTTGGGCCAAAAAAGAGCACTATGCTAAATTTCATCACAATCGGACCATAAATACGACCTGCACTTTGATTACAGGAATACATGGACAGACGGACAGGCGGACAGACGGACGGACAGACAGACGGACAGACAGACGGACAGACAGACAGACGGACATGGCTAAATCGACTCAGAAAGTGATTCTGAGTCGATCGGTATAATAAACAATGGGTCTATCTCTTCTCCTTTTAGGTGTTACAAACAAATGCACAAAGTCATAATACCCTGTACCACAGTGTGGTGTAGGGTATAAAAATTAAACGATACACGATCATCGAACAATACAAAACGATCAAAAAAAGATACGAACGATACAAAATCATCTTGACTGATGAGGCCCATTTCCACCTCGGTGGCTACGTCAACAAGCAAAATTCTTGCATCTGGGGCTCGGAAAACCCAAGAGTTATTGTTGAGAAGCCTACATATACATCCTCAACGTGTGACTGTTTGGTGCGGTTTATGGTCCGGCGGGGTCGTTCAACAGTTATGGTGAATGGGGTTGGATCAACAGTTACGGTGAATGTATTGCGCTATCGAGAGATGATTAATGATTTTTTATGGTCGGAGTTGGATGGTATTGATCTGGATAACGTTTACTTTAAACAAGACGGCGCTACGTGCCACACAAGCAACGAAACCATTGCTCTGTTACGGGAAAAGTTTCCAGACCGTGTTATCTCTCGAAGAGGTGATCACAATTGGCCACCGAGATCTTGTGATTTAACACCTTGCGACTTCTTTCTTTGGGGCCACGTGAAAGATAAGGTAGTATTCGTGAGGCTATCGAGGACATAGGGCAGCCACTTTGCGATTTGGTTATGGAAAATTTCATGAAAAGGCTATGGTCCTGTAAGCGTGGTCGTGGTGGCCATTTGGCTGATGTTGTTTTTCATTATTAACGGCATACCTTCCTCTTTTTTATGAAATAAACATCCGATCATTTATCTCAAAAAATTCCATTTTTCTTTGAATACCAAATAATTTGGTTGGATTGTTGACAACAGTTAATAAAATCGTAACAATACATAGAAATGCTCATACACACCTTTGGACAAAATCTTATATTGTTAGCTTTAAATTGTAAACAAATATATCCGTGGTACTGAGATATATCCACATATTGAGATTTTAGAACATTACTGCAGCATATAACTCCCTTGAATATGTGCATAATTAATTTCATATAAAAGGTTTATAAGAATTTTATTAATTCCCATAACATAAAATAATTTTAAAAAAATTTTTACAAAATTCATTCTAAAGTTTTGTTAATTAATATTGCAACTCCATAACGACCAGAGATTACGCAGCTCGCCACAATGACGACAATGATAATGTACTCCAAGAAACCTTCTAGAACATTTTTATTACCATAGAATTATAGTCATTAAAGCAAAGCAGCAAAAATAATAAGTTCCTCACAATTTCAGGCACACACACACACACAATCGACTTAACATTCCCTCAATAACGTTTGTGTCTTAAGTCTTTTGTTTTGTATGGGCTTTGGTTCCTCTTCCTTTTTCCCATGAAAACGGAAGTAACATCTTTTAGAATACCTCCACGAAGTTGTTAAAATCCATTAAGGGGTTTAAAACGTACACCGCGTTCTCGTTTTTAGGAAAAAAAAACATTAATTTAATTAATCATTATTACATTAATTAAACAAACAATTAATGATGAAAGCAAAGCTTAGCAAAAAAAAACACTTCCTACAATGTAACGAACGCCCGACAGATAGGCGACCATAATCGTTACTGAAACAAAAAATCCAAAAAAAAGAACGTCTGTAATATTTGTAAAAAAATCTATTAATAACTTTGAACAAGTGAACATCGAAATGTAACAAAAATTGCTGTTCGAATACAATTTTTTTTTAAGAATGAATGAATAAATAGAATTTTTAAAAACGCATTAATAATAGAATATGATGAGTGATTGTGGTGGTGGTGCTAACGTTTTATTTTTGTTTGTAAAAAAAATCGACAAGTGAACTTGTTGCTGTTATTGCTACTATTTCAACAACAATCAACAATTCTAATACGAATACACTTAACAAATTCAATTCCGCATATTTAACGTGGGCTGAATTAATGATGAAAATATAAGATTTAATGGTAAAAAAAACCACAGACAATAGAGGAGAGAGACCACTATCAGCCAAAGAACAAAAAATATTATAATTGTTTTATAAAAAGAAAAAAACTGAAATCATCGACAATGATGACAGCTCCCCCGTTCATAAAGCCCAACACAAGGTCAAATTTAATGTAAATTGATAAAAAGAAAAATTCCTCAAAAATTTTAATATAAACAAAAGAAAATAATGCAACAATTAAAATTTGTTTCTACAGAGGAAAACCAGTAAGGAAAGGCAGAATGTCGGGCGGGGCCGACTATATAATACCCTACACCTCTCTAACAATGCGATAAGGGTCACTGCGATAAGAATTTTGAATAATTGGTAAATGGGTAGGAACATATTATCTAATTCTGAACCGATAATCGCAAAATTAAGCAATATTCGTTCCTAAATTGAGAAACATCTTTCTGGAAAATTTTAATGATCGGAAGTAAAATACAACTTCTATAGTGGTTTGATACCAAATCAGGAGGATTATATATATGGAGCTTTAATATAAATCTGAACCGATCTTCCCTGAATACTTATTCATGTAAAAAGACCTCCTTCTGTCGAATTTCGTACTGATCGGATATAACATACAGTCTCTACAGCGCTTACATGTCAAATCGGGGGGAAACGTATATATGGGGGCTATATCTAAATCTGAACCGATTTCTTCCAAATTTAAAAGTGTTCATTCATATAATAGGAAACCTCTTTCTGTCGAATTTCTTACTGATCGGATATAAAATACAGTCTCTACAGCGCTTACATGTCAAATCGGGGGTAACGTATATATGGGGGCTATACCTAAATCTGAACCGATTTCTTCCAAATTTAAAAGTGTTCATTCATATAATAGGAAACCTCTTTCTGAAGAATTTCATACTGATCGGATATAAAATAATGTTTTTACAGCGCTTACATGTCAAATCGGGTGAAACATATATATGGGGACTATATCTAAATCTGAACCGATTTTCGCCGAATTCAGCAGTGTTCATTCATGTAATAAGGGAACTCTCTCTGTCAAATTTCGTACTGATCTGATATAAAATACAGTATCTACAGCGCTTACATGTCAAATCGGGGGTAACATATATATGGGGGCTATACCTAAATCTGAACCGATTTTGACCAATTTCAATAGGGATCGTCCTTGGGCCAAAAAAGAGCACTGTGCTAAATTTCATCCAATCGGACCATAAATACGACCTGCACTTTGATTACAAGAATACATGGACAGACAGACAGACAGACGGACATGGCTAAATCGACTCAAAAATTGATTCTATGACGATCAGTATAATAAACTATGGTTCTATTTCTTCTCTTTTTGGGCGTTACAAACAAATGCACAGTCATAATACCCTGTAACACAGTGTGGTGTAGGGTATTAATAGGTGTTCCTCAAGCTGGATTACTGTTCAAAGACTTATTTTGTAAACAATTCTGTGCTTTCTCAGTAAAAGCTAATTTATGTTTTTTTGTGTGTGCAAATTAACTTGTTTTTGATGATTTATCAATTAAACCATCATAAATCAAAACAAACTTTATAGTTCACTCACTAAATATTGATCGATCCATTCAAACAATTTATCATTTTTTTCAGCTATTTTTGAGTCATAACACCACCATCATCAGCATCGCAGGTGGTGGCAAATAGCAACACGTAGTGAAATAAATAGAAAAACAGACCACTGTGGTGGTGGTCAAAGCCAATGTCATTCGCAGTTATCGGTCATTGACCAAGACAGATGGACGGACGGTTGGACAAACTGGCAAAAGTACGTAGAACACCAGAAAAAGAGCATAGCATAACGCCATACCAAACAAAAAAATAAAAATATTTACTACTAATAAATAGCTGCTAAGCGAAGAACTATATATGGGCTACGTTACTTTTGAAACGTAGTGCATAGCAAAGACAAAAACCTCAAGAATGAACTTTAGTGTTTTATAAATACTTTAGCCATAAATAGCATTAATGAGCCACAGTGGTTTGGCTTGACATATAAACTTATGAAAAGGCAAAAAGATTTAACTTATTGTAAATTTCAGATATTAGAAGCAAAATCATCCAGGGTTTTCCAATAAGAGTAATATGATTTCCTTGAAAAAAAAAACACTTTTTTGTTAAGGAAATTCAAAAGTTTTTTATTTAATGTGAAGTACAATCGATACAATTAAGTTCTGAATAAAACGTCATTCAAATGGCCTCCACGACTTCTTCTGCAGGAACGAATTCGATGAACCCAATTTTCGAGCACTTTTTCCACTAAATCAAGTCGTATGTCATGAATGGCACCTTCAATATTGACTTGTAAAGCTTGAACAGAGTCTGGTTTATTTCGAAATGACCAATGACTTCAAATAACCCCCCAAGAAATAGTCTAATGGTGTTAAATCACAACATCTTGGAGGCCATTCAATATCACAATTTCTTGAAATAATGGAGTCTCCAAACTTTTCTCGTAACAATTCAATTGTTTCGTTTGCTGTGTGGCACGTGGCCACAATCGGTCAATGGCAAAAAGATAGCTCTTAACGAGAGCTAAAATATTGCTCATATGTGTCAAGGTCGTAGGTCGACTGGAAAGTGTTTTTTTTATTTTAAAAAAATGGACTTAGCGCACGAAAAGTTGCAATTGGAGAACAATTGTTTTGATAATAAAACTTAAATGTGGTGGGAGGGTAGTGCTTTTCGTACTAATAGCCGCACAATGGGGCAAAAAGGGATAATATGGTACCATCGACAAATCTAAACGAAATGAGCTAGAATCTTTAAATTTGGTATGAGGGTAGCCCTTATGAGGTAGACTCAGAAATTGGCAGGATTTTTCGAAATTGGAACATTTACGCACACAGTGGGGTAAAAGAGGATAAATGTTGTACATCAGCCAAATCTAAATGGCAAGAGCTAGAATCGTGAAATGTTGTGTGGCGGTAGTCCTTATGAGGTAGACTCAGAAATTTACAGTTTTTTTCGAAATTTTTACGTACACAGTTGGGTAAAAAGGGAAAAATGGGATAAATGTAGTACAATAGCCAAATTTAAATGACAATAGTTAGAATCGTGAAATTTGGTGTGAGGGTAGCCCTTGTGAGGTAGACTCAGAAATTGACAGGATTTTTCGAAATTCGAACATTTACGTACACATTGGGGTAAAAAGGGAAAAATGTGGTACAACAGCCAAATTCAAATGGCAAGTCCTAGAATCGTGAAATTTGGTGTGAGAGTAGACGTAAAAAAGAACAAGGAGTGATTTTTTTTTTTTAATTTAGGGTCACAGTGGGACAGAAAGGGATAAATATGGTATCACCGCCAAATTTAAAGCCTAAAAGCCAACGGATCGGGGTAGTCAGTTTTTTTGTTATCGTACTTTTCGGGACACAGTGGGGCCAAACGTGAAAATAGGGTACAGTGGTTTAAAAATGTCTCTAGGGTTAGATTTTGTAACATAAACTAGAGATCGGAAGTGATTTTTGGAAATTCTAGCTTTAAGAGGCACAGTGGGACAGAACGGGTTAATTATGGTGCATTGTGGCAAAAATGTATCAATCTGGCAAAATTGGAACTTAAACTTGAGATGTACAGAACACAGTGGGTTAAAAACATTAAATAATCTATAGTGGGCAAAAATGGTACAGTGGATAAAATGTGATTAAATATGGTACAGTTAAGGGTTAAGTATGGTAGAGTGGGGACAAATTTTAAAAATGGTACAATGAGACAAATGGTTTAGATACGGTAGAGTGGGGCAAAAATGTATTAACAATGATACAGTGGGGCGAAAGTATTAATTATGGTACAGTGTGACAAAAAAATAGTTAGCTTGGGATAGTGGGTCAAAAAGGGCCCTTTTGGCCCCTTTAAGTATGTTAGAGTGATGAAAAGTTTTAAATATGGTGCAGTGAGACAAAAAGTGTTAAATATGGCGCAGTGGGGCAAAACGGATTATGTATAGTACAGTGGGGCAAAAATAGTTAAATATGGTAAAGTAGGACAAAATGGATTAAATATGGTACAGTGGTGCAAAAATTTATTAACTATGATACAGTGGGGCAAAAAGGATTAAATATGGTACAGTGTGACAAAAATGATTAGCTGTGGTACAAAAAAGGGGCAAAAAGGTGTTATATATGATACAGTAGAGAAAATAGGATTATATATGGTACAGTGGGGCAAAAAATATGTTACAGGTAGACAAAGGGTTTAATATTGCACAATGGGACAAAAAAAGGGTTAACTAACCATAGTACAGCGGGGAAAATATAGTTAAAAATGGTAAAGTGAGACAAAATGGGTTAAATATGGTACAGTGGGTCAAAAAGGGTTAAATGTGGTACAGTGGGGAAAAATAGTTAAAAATGCTACAGTACGACAAAAATTGTTTAATATGGTACTGTAATACAAAAAGGTGCCAAATATAGGCAAATCATGGATCTAGGGAGAGAGGGCAACATCTGGAACATAAATATGAGATAAGAAGTCCTTTTTTTCAAATGTTATGATTCTAGTTAAAGTTTAATATTATGGTGCAGAGTGGCTAAATTATGTTAAATAGGGTTGAGTATAGCAAAAAGGATTAAATGTGGTACAGTGAAGCAAGAAGAGTTAAATATGGTACAGTGGGGGAAAAAATAGTTAGATACGGTAAATGTGGTAAGTGGGGCCTAAGGTTGCGAATGTGGCTCTTGGAATATAAACTATGATTTCTCTAAATTCACACTTTTAGTGACACTGTTGGGGCATATACGATTAAATGTTGTACAGTGGTGCAAAAATGGTAAATTATGACACATTTGGGTTGAATGAATGGAGCGAAAATAATTAAATATGATCCCAATGGCAATTGTAAGTCTTGAAACTTAAACTAGGCATC
Organism: Eudasyphora cyanicolor; assembly: GCA_963930755.1. NCBI lineage: Eukaryota > Metazoa > Arthropoda > Insecta > Diptera > Muscidae > Eudasyphora > Eudasyphora cyanicolor. The sequence continues at coordinate 241,796,120 of OZ005735.1, forward strand.
CATTTTACCTTTTTTTAATTAAAACTTAAAAGACACGGTGGGACAAACATTGTTTTATATTGTATCAGAGCTATTGGAACATAAACTAGGGGAAAAAGGTAAAATATGGTCCAAAAAAAGTTTTTGACGTTTAGAGGCACAGAAGGGAAAGGGGATAAATATTGTACCTTGATGCCAGGAACATAAACAAGATAATTTTTCCCCATATGGAATAGTCATTTGTGTTTGAAAGAAAGAGGTATAACCATTCTACAGTACCCCAAAAGGTCTGCGAAGCGCACCGGGTTAAATCTAGTAGTTAATATACAATTTTGTTGTGCCTCTACATTTTTTTTATTATAAAACCAGTAAGGAAAGGCAGAAAGTCGGGCGGGGCCGACTATATAATACCCTACACCTCCCTAACAATGCGATAAGGGTCATTGCCATAATAATTTGGAATAATTGGTAAATGGGTAGAAACTTATTATCTAATTCTGAAACGATAATCGCTAAATTAAGCAATATTCGTTGCTAAAGTGAGAAACATCTTTCTGGAAAATTTTAATGATCGGAAGTAAAATACAACTTCTATAGCGGTTTGGTACCAAATCAGGAGGAACATATATATGGAGCTTTAATATAAATCTGAACCGATCTTCCCTGAATACTTACTCATGTAAAAAGACCTCCTTCTGTCGAATTTCGTACTGATCGGATATAAAATACAGTCTCTACAGCGCTTAGATGTCAAATCGGGGGTAACATATATATGGGAGTTATATCTAAATATGAACCGATTTTCTCCAAATTTGCCAGTATTCCTTCATGTAATAAGAAACCTCTTTCTGCCGAATTTCGCAGTGATCGGATATAAAATACAGTTTTTACAGCGCTTACAGGTCAAATCGGGGGTAACATATATATGGGGGCTATATCTAAATCTGAACCAATGTCTTCGAAATGGAATAGTGTTTATCCATATAATAATAAACCTCTTTCTGCCGAATTTCATACTGATCGGATACAAAATAAAGTTTTTACAGCGCTTACATATCAAATCGGGGGTAACGTATATATGGGGGCTATATCTAAATCTGAACCGATTTCTTCCAAATTTCATCCATATAATAAGAAACCTCTTTCTGCCGAATTTCATACTGATCGGCTATGAAATACAGTTTTTACAGCACTTACATGTCAAAACGGGGCTAACATATATATGGGGGCTATATCTAAATCTTAACCGATTTTAACCAAATTCAATAGGGATCGTCCTAGGGCCAAAAAAAATATATGTGTGAAGTTTCGTCGAGATCGGACCATAATTGCGACCTGCACTTTGATTACAAGAATACATGCACAGACGGACAGACGGACAAACGGACATAGCTAAATCAACTCAGAAAGTGATTCTAAGTCGATCGGTATAATAAACGATGGGTCTATTTCTTCTCCTTTTGGGTGTTACAAACAAATGCACAAAGTTATAATACCCTGTACCACAGTGTGGTGTAGAGTATAAAAAATAAATTCCGCAAATTTTACGCATTGACAAACTGTTCTCTTTAAACTTTCAAATATTTCCCCTTTTTAACTACTGTGATTAACTTGCAGACTACTTTGCATTCATTATACTTTAGACCACATTTGCACGTAATTACGTAGAAACATACTTACGTACTTACGTACTTACTCTAAGTATGTCTGTGAGTACATAATGATTTAAGCCAATCAGTTTAAACTAAATAAATAACTATTAACAATTAATTAACCCTTCAATGAGCCAAAACAAATACGCACATACATTCCACGTACAACAAATAATACAAAACACTTGTTGAAATTAATTTATTTTAACACAACAATAACAAAAAATAGCCAAAGCGAAAAACGCTCACACGAAATACGGTAGCAAAGTTAACAAAGAAAAAAAGGCGAACACAAAATAGTTTAGTAAGCAACAAAAGTGGCTTAAATGCAATTTACCTTGATTTATGAAGTGTTAACAATCAGACCATCTGCCCTCCCCCCACCCACCACCACCTCTTGCGTAGCAGGGATTACAATGAATGAAATACAATAAAAGCGTCAGAGTACTTCAACGATCAATATTTGAAACTCTTTCGTTTATGTTCTCCTTCTCCACCGAACTATTGATAACATTTAGTAAAAGACTAAATCAACAATTAGTTTTGTGTTAATATGGGAATTTCATAATTTTGCATAATACTCCCGGCAAACGTGAACTTCAATGCTGGTGGTACGCCTGCGCAGAGCCAGTTGAATGTTCAGCACGCATTTTTGGCTACTGCTGCTACTCAGTTGTCGTGGTGGTGCTGGTCGTTCAACAACTTTGCTATAGCTGGGGGATTACGAGTAGTACTCGTATGTGCCTAAATTCACGTGACCACAAAATCCACAACAACTGCAATTCACCAAATTGCCTTGTTCGACGGGCACTCACCCAATGGAATGTATGTAAATCAATAAGTAGCTCTTTAAAAACGACAACAACAAGACAGACAACAAGTAAGCCCGGTTAGTTGGTCACATGTGCTAACATAGTAACACATATTTTAATCTCACTTGGAACAGATGGATGGACAGACACTCGTAGATCTACGACCGAATCTCAACGTCATCGGACAAAAATGCAAGGTAAATAATTTCACAGAAAAAAACTTCTGATCACAAAATTTCATAAGACAAAGTATTGGCAAATAACGACAAATATTGTTGAAAACTCGCCACCCCCCACCAACGACATCTCCACCTCTCAATGTCCTAAAAGAGTATCTTTCTCTTGTTTATTTTCAATGTCATAACAAAAAATAAAAACAACATTTTTGCTAAAAATACTTTTCGTTGGGTTTATGATCATATCCCTAGTCAGTCTGTCAGTCATTCATGCAGTCAATCCCTCCGTTCAAAGACCCACAAAATACAAATGACTGTTGTAAAAATTGGCTATAAAATAAATGCAATAAAACACAGCCATCATTTTGGCTTTTTGTTCGATTTGGTTTTTTTTTTGCTAATGTGAGATTTTACTCAGAAATTGTATTGAATTGTGATTTTCATCACTCTCACATGCAATTTCAGCATTTGCAAGTGACGACCATAATATGATGAAATTGATTTGATCACTTTAAAACATTGGTGATTTTTTTTTTGTTCACAAATCTTGTGAAATGGAGGTGGTGTGCGGCACCACCCAAAGCAAATAGACACATTGATTGTAATGAATTACGGGCGTTTGTTGCTTAAGTCTTTTGGTTAACTCACCAAAGGTGGGTTGTACAGTACAATAATTTAAGATTGTACGGATTCCCGGGAAAAAATGAAGCCCATCAATATATGTAATAGCAAAGGCAGACGGTAACTGTCTAACTACAGTTCTATATAATCTTAACCGTTTTTGGTTTTTGTATTCAAATGCCCAAAGAAGTAAAAATTGTGCCGATTTTCTATGAATTATACTTGACGAAACGTTTTGTTTGCAGAACATCAGTGGGCGGATTTCTTTCAAGATAAAAACTTTGGAACAAAATTTTAAGATAAAAATATATTTTCCTTTCCTATTTTAGTTGAACAAATATGAGGCAGAATATTTTATTTAGAAAACCATATTTCACTTATTTTAGCATGACTTTAGAAAGATTTTATTAGAATAAATCTTAAATTTAAACTTGTGATGTTCTTTATGAAATAGGCAAAATCGATGTTTTTGCTATGTTTAAATCCTAACAAAATATATATTTTTCTGAGTAAATAAATAAATTTATAAATTTTATTTGAAAATCAATAAAACTGAGCAAATAAATAAATTTATAAATTTTATTTGAAAATCAATTAAATTGATTTGGAGCAGATATCGATACCTCCATTCTAAAACATGCCGTCTTAGCATGATTTTGGAGAGATTGCATTTTTAATTTCTAACTAAAGGGTGGTTAAATTGTAAGGGCCGATGTTGAATGTGAACCATACCGAAACGTCAAGTTTTTTTCTGCATTTTATTTGACATTTCTCAATTTCAGACTAACTCAATTTGAACCATGGAAAGATACACAATCGAGCAACGCGTTAAAGTTTTTAAGCCTTTTACGAAAATGGGCGTTCTAATCCAAATGCATTTCGTGCACTTCGTGATGTTTTTTTGATCAGCATAATCGACCAAATGTGTCCACAATCGGGAGAATTGTGCGAAAGTTTCAGCAAACCGGGTCTGTAGGAGATGTGAAAATACCTGTGCATGCTCGCCCAGTTCGTTTGATGCGGCTTATGGGCTGGCGACGTCATCGGGCCATACTTCTTCGAAATGAGGCCAGTCAGCCAGTTACTGTGAATGGTGTTCGCTATCGTGAGCTGATAACGAACTTTTTATGGCCCGAATTGGACGATATGGATGTGGACAATATGTGGTTTCAAAAGGACGGTGCCACTTGCCACACAGCTAACGAAACAATGGCTCTTGTGCGCAACAAATTCAATGGCCGTGTTATCTCACGTCGTAGCTATGATCATGTAATATGACACAGTTGGGATTCTTTCTTTGGAGTTATTTGCAAGAAAAGGTGTACGTCGATAAGCCAGCAACAATTCAAGAGCTAAAGGATGAGATAATTCGGCAAATTGAAGGCATAGAACCACAATTATGCCTCAGCGTCATCGAAAATTTTGACCATCGGATGGAGGTGTGCCGCCGAGGTCGCGGCGGCCATTTGGCCGATATTTTGTTTCATACATAGTTGAACCATACCAATATTATCATAATAAAAAGAAATGACAATAATTTCCTAAATAATTTGTGATTTGTTTAAAATCAACATCGGCCCTTAAAATTTAACCACCACCCAAAGCTGTTTTCTTTTGGTAGAAAATGGTACATTTGTGTGAGAGGTACCAAAAGGGGCGTTCCAATAACGTCAATTTTTCTCGAGGTAATAGTGACTTATAAAATAATACAATGTGTGGAATTTCAGAAGATTCGGAGAAGTAGTATAGATGTTATCAGAGAATCAATACTTCACTAAATTTTAACCCTTTGTGAGGGAGGTACTAGAAGGAGTGGACCAATATGGCCCATCTTCGAACTTAGCCTGAGATAGAAAAAAATATTATTAAATACAAATGTGAAGTCAATCGGTTACTCCTTTCGAGAGTTATCGTGTGCTCCAGCCAGACAGACAGACGGACGGACGGATAAATAAAAAAATTTATCTCTCTAACAAATTGCTCAAGAAATATCAAACACAAAATTACAGCACTCTCGCTAACAAATTGTGCAAGATATATCAATTTAAAATATTGACTTATATGGCCGGGGCCACTGGTCATATCCCGCCCATTTTTGGGTCAATCACGTAGACAACCGCCAGAAACATATACACAAAATTACAGCACTATCGCAAACAAATTGTGCAAGATATTCCAATTTCAAAACTTGACTCACTCGGTCGGTGCCACGCCCATTAGTCTGATCCTGCTAATTTTTTGACCAATCACGTAGACTGCCACCAGATACATGGCAAAATTACAGCACTCTCGCTAATAAATTGTGCAAGATATCTCAATTTAAAAATTTGGCTTATAAGGGCGGGGCCCAGGCAATGAAGCCGATCAAAATTATCGGCGGCGCATGGAAAAATACCGATCGGCGGCGGCGGATGATCGGCTTAGCCGATCAAATTTCAACAATCGGCTGAGCCGATAATGTTCCAACAAACGATGGCGCACGAATGTCAATCACAGGTAAGAATGGCGCTTTAAGATATGTACAATATGATGAAAAAACCTAAAATTAACACAAAAATTTAAGAAAAGTTAAGGAAGCTTTGATGTAATGTCGAAAATCGGTTCAATTAATCTCGACGTAGACTTTGTAAAAATTGGTTCGGCTGCTCAAGAGCTATTATAATTTCCGCAAAAACCAAAAAACGCATTTTTCAATTTTAAATCCCATATATATTATGGATTTCTTTAAATAAATTTTTACGCAAAAATGAACTTCATAAAAATTTCTGACCCTATTGTATTACTTAGTAGTCACTTTCTTAAGTTTCATGGTTGCAAAAAGTAAATCTTTTTGACTCGCTAATAATGTTCGGCGGCTGACTTTCGGCCGATGTGAGCCGCTGAAAATGGCGGCGGCGCCGGCTGGAAAAATATTGACGGCTTCGGCACGCCGCCGATTTGCGCCGCGTCGGCTTCATAGCCTGGCGGGGCCACGCCCATTGGTCCGCTCCCACACATTTTGGGACTAATCTCGTAGACTGCCACCACGTACATATACACAAAATTACATCACTCTCGCTAACAAATCTATATATTGCAGCAAACTCACTATATTGCAGCACTCACGCTAACAAATTGCTCAATATATCACAATTTTTAAATTTGCCATATATGGGCGGGGCCACGCCCATTGGTCCAATCCCGCCCATTTTTGGGCCAGTCACGTAGACTGCCACCAGATATATATACAAAAAATTGCAGCACTCTCACTAAAAAAATGCTCAAGATATCTCAATTCCAAAATTTCTCTTATATGGGCGGGGCCACGCCCATTGGTCCGACTCCGCCCCACACAAAAAATTTTTAGCACTCTAGCTAAAAAATTTTCTCAATATCAAAATTGGACCCATATTGATATATCGAAAATTCAAGTACCCTATTTTCAGCACCCTCTTCACATGTACATTCTGTGAAAATTTCAAGATGATCGGTCTAGCCGTTTAGACGTCTATACTAGAGTGATCAAAACCGGTTTAAAATAAACCGGCCCACCGGTTTTTTGCTTCCACCGTCCCCGGTTTTTCTCAAAATCATGAATTTCGAACAACCGGTGCAACCGGTTTTTTTTCGTTTGTTTCCACCGGTTTTCCGGTTTTTTTATTATCACTAAAATATTAAAAATTATTTACAACTTTATATACAAAATATCACAAATTAAGATAATAATATGAAAGATCTCCTTATATGGCCTAAAAAGACTCGGCAACTTTGCTAGAATCCGAAGCCATTCACCAATTTCTATACAAATTACAAAAAATTAAAGAAAATAAATGATTCATACGCGCAGAAGTTATGTGAAAAGTAAACGCATTCTCCCACTTCCAAACCGAAAGAAAAACAAGAAAATTTCATTTGGGTAAACCGACTAGTGTATACTCTTATATATGTATACTCGTATATACCCACCTGCACTAAAGTGTGTATATAAAATATATATGTATAAAGATTTAATACCTCTATTAAATATTCTATTTCATATCCCGAAATATTAATATTTTCTTGACTGAACTACATAAGGGGAATTTCATGTCAAGTGAGTTAATTTTTAAAAGGGATGTCTTCTGTCGGGATGAAAATTGCACCAAGTAGCCCTATCAGATAGTAGTTATGAGACACAATTCCAACGAAATCGGTTAAGGACTTTCCGAGTTGGAGGGTGTCAAATATTGACATTTTTGTCAAACGGTTGTTTTTCCCATCTGAAATGCTAAAATGTTTGGTTGAACGTTAATTATTTTTCAGAGGTTTATATTTATTTTGATAGATCAACAGGTCCCATCCCATTAATAGGTCACAAAGCTTTTAAAGGAAATTATCTAAGCTTTCTTTTGAGCAAAAAAATCAAAACTTAAAACATAGGTTTTTACAAAAATATCAAAAAAGTTTAATTTTGCAAAAAAGTAATGAAAATATATTTGCTAATTTTTTTAAAAGGTTGAAGAAAAGACTATCGATAACACTTTTGGAAAATGTTTCTAAATACAATAGCTAATTAGTTATAAGTATGAGATAAAAGGACCGTTTGACTCAAATGACAATATCCATCACAATCCAACTAATAACTACTATCCAACAGGACTAAATTTGGTGCAAGATTCCTGATCAGAAGACATCGCTTTTAAAAATGTAATATTAAAAAATCGCCTTTTTTGTTATTAAAAAGGAAAATGTTTTTCAAACGGCAATTTTCATACTGTTTTGTTATGCAGAAAAAAGCCGGTTCTACCGGTTTCCCCGGTTTTCTTCGAAGAAAAAAACCGTCCACCGGTTTTTTTATAACTTAAATAAACCATCCACCGGTTTTTTATTTTTCAAAAAAACCGGTTTTTTGATCACTCTAGTCTATACGGAACAAACAAACAAACAAACAAACCCACAAACAGACAACAGAAAATTTTATGCACAGCCCTTCGACAAAAATTTTGTTGCATAGTGATATTAGGCATATTATGCTTTTAATTTCTAATTGCATGGAAGCCTTTCTAAATAGTAGAATATTTAGAGGCACATAAAACTTTATTCCGAAAAAATGTATCCAAATTAAAAAACATTAGGAATCAAACAATGATTTGTTTAGAACAACATATTTCCAAACATATACATAATATTCGACTTTGCCAAATATAATATATTTCTAGTGTATCCTAAACATAAATATGTTTTAAGTCGAATATATTTTAGGGACAATATACTATAGAAGCAATTTTTTTCAGCTTGTAGAACTACTTTGCTTAAACCATTTATTTCAGTAACTTTTCGCGGAAATATATAAATTGCGATATCGCAGGATCGATCTAATTTTTTTTGCTTTAATTTTTTATAGAAAATGGTCCATATGTACTTTACCGATGGTGTAAATTTTGGAGTGTGGACGACTTTGGTTCAGAAGTTACATTATACAGGGTTTTCCAAAAAAAATTGATTTAATGTGGAGTACAATCGATTCAATTAAGTTTCCACTTAATCAAGTCGTATGTCATGAATGGCACGTTCAATATTGACTTGTAAAGCCTAAAGAGAGTCTGGTTTATTTCGAAAGAGCAATGACTTCATATAACCCCACAATAAATAGTCTAATGGTGGAGGCCATTCCATATCACAATTTCTTGAAATAAACTTTTCTCGCAACAATTCAATTGTTTCATTTGCTGTATGGCACGTAGCCACAATCGGTCAATGGCAAACAGATAGCACTTGATGAGAGCTAAAATATTGCTCATGGGTGTCAAGGTCGTAGGTCGACAGGAAAGTGTTTTTTTTTTGGATTTAAAAAATCCAAAAAAAATACTTGCAATTGGAGAACGATTATTTTGATAATAAACCTGAATAATTTGTAAACGTTGTTCTTGCGTATATCTCTCCATGATGAAATTGTAAACACTACTGAATACAATGAAAAACAAATGACAGATCAGGACATATTACAATTGGCCGAAACGTCACTTCAAAATCATATCATCCCTATTGGAAAACCCGTTATGAGTAATTCATTCTTTAACTGTCACAGTAAAAAATAACTTTTCTCAAATTCTCCTAATTTACTCATTTAAATGAAAATCACGATCAGGAGAGAAAATAAAAATCAATGAAATATTTTGTAGTTTGTAGCAATCACACAACTCCCAAAATAATTTTAAAAATCCCCAACAATGTAATTTTTTGCATTTTTGCCTATATCTACTATCCTAAAAGCCGGGCTCCAAATTCCCTTTGCAGTTCAACATGCAACTCCGTACCACATATAAGAATAGTAAAGGTTTTAATATTCTAGCTTTTGAAATTTGTGTAAAAAATGGTGTAAATTGGAGAAGCTTGGCAACAAAACGAGTGCATATTTTTTTACTCGTTCTTTATTCAGGAGAGGAGATCAATATGAAAAATGGTTAATTTTTTTAGCAACAGCTTGTTGAAGGTTATTTAACGCTGCAATCCTTGAGTGCAACATGGAAAATATAGCTTCTTAATGGAGTTCCCGCGGTCTTTTCCAAACAAAAATATAAATTTTCCCAAAGTCAGTGACATAAATCGCCGTATCTCAGAAGTTATATACTTTTTTCCTTAATTTTTTTATGAAAAATTCTGCATATGGGTAGTTATTTCTCAAGTGTCACAGGTACAAAATTATATCTTTCTCAAATTCTCAGAAAATGTTGACCTAGTTTGTGGGAGTAATAACACACGATCAATGTTCCAAAAAAAATCGCTTTTTTCCTCAGTAATGTTTTTTCAATTACATTTTAATGCTACAATACATAAGACATTGAAAATAGATAATATCATTTCTTAAAGCTTTTTCCGCGTGCTTTTCATAAAAATTACCAATTTTGTCTAAAACAGTTTATTTCGTCACTTTTCATGGAAATAAAAATATAAATTGCGATATCTCAAATTGTTTTCCTTAATATTTTTATAAAAAATGGTCCATATATACTCTACTTATGGCTTCACTTTTGGAGTGGGGATGACTTTGGTTCAGAAGTTACATTATAATAACTGAAAATGTTCACCAAATTACAAAGAAAAAATATTTTAAAAAAAATCAACAAACAAAATATTATTGAAAACACATACCAATATTTTTTCTTTGTAGTTTGGTTTTGAGTTAACGGGTTTTCCAATAGGGATGATATGATTTTGAAGTGACGTTTCGGCCATTTGTAATATGTCATGATCAGTCATTTGTTTTTCATTGTATTCAGTAGTGTTTACAATTTCAGCATGGAGAGATTAACGCAAGAACAACGTTTACAAATTATTCAGGTTTATTCAAACTAATCGTTCTCCAATTGCAACCTTTCATGCGCTAAGTCAATTTTTTTTTAAATCCAAAAAAAAACACTTTCCAGTCGACCTACGACGTCGACACCCATTAGCAATATTTTAGCTCTCGTTAAGAGCTATCTTTTTGCCATTGACCGATTGTGGCTACGTGCCACACATCAGCAAATGAAACAATTGAATTGTTGCGAGAAAAGTTTGAAAATTCGATTATTTCAAGAAATTGTGATATTGAATGGCCTCCAAGAAGTTGTGATTTAACACCATTTGACTATTTCTTGTGGGATTATTTGAAGTCATTGGTCTTTCGAAATAAACCAGGCTCTCTTCAAGCAATAAAAGTCAATATTGAACGTATACGACTTGATTTAGTGGAAAAATTGCTCGATAATTGGGTTCATCGAATTCGTTCCTGCAGAGGAAGTCGTGGAGGCCATTTCAATGACGTTTTATTTAGAACTTAATTGTATCGATTGTACTTAACATTAAATAAAAAACTTTTGAATTTCCTTATCACTCTTGAAGGAAACCCCTGTATATATGCATATATGGTGAAAAATGTTGTATTGTCTAAATGGGAATTTTGTATAGCATTCCCAAAGAATTGTTTCATTAAAAAATCGACAGAATTTTATTTAGCATTGATATGAATGCTTGTACAAATATACTTATCTAGTAGAAATATATAAACTAGATAAGTATATAAAAATAGAAATTTGGAAAATCCTACTTTTACCCGCATTTCGCCCGTAATCAAGTATATCATTAGTGTTCTGTATTCACAAAAGCTTCTGTGAATTTGATGAAACTTTGGAACGCTGAACATTATTGATCTTAGAACTAAATTTACACACTGAAGAAACAAAGAGTTCATGAAATATAGAACGCGGATTTCAATATTTATGGATTATTTGTTTTGGTAATTTGGCAGAAGTGTGTTCAATAAATACGTGCCAAGAATGTCATTAATGTCACAGCATGTTGAAATTTTATGCAAATTGAAAACAGCAAAAAAATCTATTGATTTTGGAAAGTCCATCTATTAAAGCTATTTTTAAACAGACAGCATTTGATAAATGGTTGAAATGGCTTTGTTGACGCCACATATTCCCCCTCCCCCTCCCCCTTCCCCTCCACCAATATCTAATGCAATAATATGCAAAACAATTCGATTTATGGCACAAAACAAAATATTATTGAACTACATTCACTTAATTGCAAATAGAATATAATAAAACACACTCAGACAGACAAACAATGTAGAACATTACCAATTCTGGGCTAAAAAAGTCACGATTTGAACAAAAAAGCTATAAAAATGTTATACAATTAATTATTGGCAATTATTATTAAATCCGTTTAGTTATCTAACAAGCGAGGGAAAAAATCCATAGAAATAGAAACTTGTTTGTTTAATGATGACAATGACTTTCCTCCGGACCCCCTACAGAGGTAAGGCTTTGTAATATAATAATCAGTCAATATCACGCAGTGTACATTCTCAGGTACCCCATATTCCATACACGGAGAACATTTTCAGGATATAATATATATGAATTTGAAATACATATATAGCGTGATCCATTTCGAGATTCCCTACTTTTTTAAAGAAATAACACCGAAAATTCAAATTGAATGGGGAATGTTTATTATCATTTGAAATAGCATTCTTTGGCATTTATTTTGTGAAGATTATGTCTATCAAATGTTGGCCGCGGCTACGTCTCAGATGGGCCATCCGTTGAGTCCAATTTTCGATGACTCGATTATGTTGACCATAAGTTGAGCGAAGTGCACGAAACACATTCCTCACAGAACGTGAATTCTCGTAATAAAGTTGAACGATTTGTAAACGTTGTTCGGGCGTAAGTCTTTCCATGATGAAATGCCAAACAATACTTAACAAAAATAACATGACAGCATGACACGACTCACACGTGATCCGTCAAAAAAAGGCTATTGAAAAAAGTATCTCTACTTGGATCACCCGATAAATTGTTTTCATGCATTAACAAAGAATATTTTTGGAGCTAAATTACAAACATAACAAGTAAGAAAGTTCAGTCGGGTAAACCGACTAATGAATCCCCTCACCTTGAGTCTGAAAAAAATGTTAGTAAATTTATTTATTTTTTTGTTTTATTTAAATTATTATGAATTTAAATTGCATATATTAACTTTAAAGTATGTACTGGTATTAAAGTTCAAAGCTGTTTACTTTGGTACAAAATGGTCCATTTGTGTGACAGGTACCAAAAGGGGCGTCACAATAACGGCCACTTTTCTCTGGACTCTAGGTACTATAAAAACATTGCACAGTACGAAATTTCAAGTATTTATTGGCACTGGTATTAAAGTTTTAAGCTGTTAACTTTTGGAGTAAAATGGTCCATTTGTGTGGGAGGTACCAAAAGGGGCGTGACAATAATGCCAATTTTCCTGTATTGTAGGTACTATTAAACCATTACACCGTACAAAATTTTAAGTCTTTGTATGCACTTGTAATAAAGTTATAAGCTATTAACTTGTGGTTCAAAATCGTCCGTTTGTTTGGCAGGTATCAAAAGGGGCGTGCCAACTTCGCCCATTTTTCTCGAGGTAATAGTGACTAATAAACTAATACTATGTGTAGAATTTCCGAGGATTCAAATAAGTAGTAATGAAGTTATTAAATAATCAATATTTCGCTAAATGTTAACCCTTTAGGGGGGAGGTACTATAAGGAGTAGACCAATATGACCCACCTTCGTACTTAGCTGGAGATAGAAGAAAATATTACCACATACCAAATTTGAAGTCAATCGGTTACTCCTTTCGAGAGTTATCGTGCGCACAAGCCAGCAGACAGACGGACGGACATTGCTCATTCGACTTAAAATGACCCAAAACGGATATCCGCCGAGCATATTTAGGCTCTTAGGTCACTCCTTCGATGTGTTACACTTTTGGATCGTAGCAAATGATATATACCCTCCTCTCTAAGGTGAGGGGATACAAAATATGTACGTAGAGTATAACATGCTGGTCATGCAGACGTTTTTATTCTTGCAGAACAACCATGTGACAGAATTTGTATGCATATATTCGGTAACTCGCAAAATAGGTTCAATATTCTACTTTCATTTTTAGACGATTTTCTCGCCTCAAAAGCAAAGAGCCGCCGCGATCTTACATTTCGCTTGGATCAGCCGACCAGCCGCTAAAGCCGAACAATAACAGTATGTGCACCATTATTACCCGCATTATCATGTTTTCCTGCGACATCGCGAGATATTTACCTACAAAGTCTACTGTGTTAACAAAGAGGTTAATACTTACAAGACACAATTTTAGTATAAAAAGCTTTGGCATGGACGTTTCATGTCGAAGAACGAAATAAAGTTGAGACTTTAAGAAATATGTCTCCGAAAGTACCGACGCCCCTCTCAACCCATTGCCCCCTAAAATCTCCTTCCAAAAATAATAAGTCGAAGAAATCGAAACAATTGAGTTTCCGTAAAAATGTCTTTTGGGGATCTATAATTATTTTTTACATCCCCATTTGTGTGAGAGGTACCAAAAGGGGAGTGGCGACTTCGCCCTTTCTTGAGGCAATAGCGACTAATAAATTAATACTTTGTGTTAAATTTCAGAAGATTCAAGTAAGTAGTATAGAAGTTATTACAGAATCAATATTTCACTAAATGTTAACCCTTTGTGGGGTAGCTACTAGAAGGAGTGGACCAATCTTCGAACCTAGCAGGAGATAGAGACAAATATTACCGCATACCAAATTTGAAGTCAAACGATTACTCCTTTCGAAAGTTATCGTGCGCAACAGCCATCAGACAGAAAGACGGACGGACATTGCTCAAATTACTTAAAATGACCCAAAACGGATTTCCGCCGAACATACTTGGAATCTTAGGTAACTCCTTAGGTAACTCCTTAGGTAACTCCTTCGCTCGTAGCAAGTGATATAGACCCTCCTATCTAAGGTGAGGGGATAAGAAATTAATAAATTTTAAAAGGTTTAAAATTTAAAATTAATAAATTTTAAATTTTAAACCTAAAAAATTATTAAAATTTCTCAAAAATTGGATTTCTTCGCGATATATTGTAAGATATCTTTCAAACCGCTGAAGGTATGAACAAATGATATTAGAAGATTTAGATTCCTTTAAAGCTTTCCTGAACCAATTCTGATTAATGTTTCTCGAGTTATGCTAAAATATTTGGTTAAACCTCTATATTTTTTTTAAATGTTTATCTTTATTTAATCGCCAACAAATGGAATGAACTAAGTTTTCGTTTAAGAAAAAAATCGTTTGGTACCAAATGTGTGGGAGGTACCAAAAGGTGAGCAGCGACTTTGCGCATTTTTCTCGAGATGATAGCGACTAATAAACTAATACTATGTGTGGAATTTCAGAACATTTGAGTAAGTACACGGGGCAAAATTGCATTTTTTGATTTGTTTGAATAGAAAGAAAATATACTTGGAACACAAATTTTTAATTATTATATATTTTCGAGCAAATAAATTTTATTTGAAAATCAATAAAATATATTTGCAAACTAATTTTCTCAAATAAAATATGTGTTTAAATACAAATAAAATTATTGTTTATGAATATTTCCAAACATATATTTCATTTAAAAAAAAAAGATTTTCAAAACTTTGTTGAATTTTTCGAACTTTAGTTTTAATTTTTTCCATGTTTTAGATTTATGCTTTCCTATTAAAAATGGCTTAGCATTAACTTCTATTCGAAACCACTAATTTTTATTTTCTAACTATTCCCAGTCATTATTTTCACTTATAAAGAAATTTTACTAACATTAAAAATTTCTAAAAATTACCTTTCAATTGCTGAAAACTTAAAACAATTAAAGAATACAAATACAACAAATAAACAAGTAAGAAAGTTTCAGTCGGGTAAACCGACTAAGGTATACCCTCACTTTGTGAGTAATGTAATATGGAATATTAAACGAATTATTCTGTCAATTTGTATGGGAGGTACCAGAATGTTTTTAACAAATACACCTATTTTTCTCTGAATAGTAGATTCTTTAAATACATTGCACTGCGCCGAATTATAAGCGTTTTTTGCACTGGTATATTAACGTTATGAGATATTAAATTTGGTATGATTTGGCCATTTTGTGTGGGAGGTACAAAAAGGGGCGTGGTGATAACGGCCATTTTTTACAGGGCTATAGGGACTTCAAAAGCGTTACACTGTGCAAAATGTTGTTGCATTTTCGTGCATTGGTACTCATTCTGTGAGCTCTTAACTTTTTGTGCAAAATTTTACCTTTGTGTGGGAGGGACAAAAAGGGGCGTGGCAATAGCGCCCATTTTTCACACTGCAAAAGACACTATAAATGCATTACACTGTACAAAATTTCAAGTGCTTTTATACACTGGTATTAATGTTATAAGCTGTTATCTTTTGGAGCAAAATGGTACCTTTGTGTAAGAGGTACCAAAAGGGGCTTGAATATGACACCCATTTTTCACTGGACTGTAGGCACTATGAAAGCATTACACTGTACAAAATTTCAAGTATTTTTATGCACTGGTATTAATGTTATAAGCTGTTAACTTTTGGTGCAAAATGGTGCATTTGTGTGGGAGGTACCAAAAGGGGCGTAGCAACATGGCCCATTTTTCTCGAGTTGATAGCGACTAATAAACTAATGCTATGTGTGGAATTTCAGAAGATTCGAATAAGTAGTATAGGAGTTATTAAAGATTCTATATTTCACAACATTTTAACACTTTGTGGGGGAGGTACTAGAAGGAGTGGACCAATATGGCCCATCTTCGAACTTAGCCGGAGATAGAAAAAAATTTTACCACGTACCAAATTTGAAGTCAATCGGTTACTCCTTTCGAGAGTTATCGTGCGCACCAGCCAGCAGACACACAGACAGACAGACAGACAGACAGATAGACAGACAGACAGACAGACAGACGGACGGACATTGCTCATTCGACTTAAAATGACCCAAAACGAATATCCGCCGAACATACTTAGGGTCTTAGATCACTCCTTCGATGTGTTACACTTTTTTTCGTAGCAAATGATATATACCCTCGTCACACTAAAGTGAGGGTATAAAAATATTAGGATGTAAACATAGTTTTGTCTAGAACAACATCCTCCCAAACATATATTATTTGTATGTGTTAAATGTTATATATTTGGAGTGCACCCTGAAAATATATATGTTTCAAGCAGAATATGTTTGGGACAATATACTACAGAGGCGATTTTTTTTCAGCGTGTAGTATACTAAGATATTATTAAATAACACTATGCAACAAATGAACACTTTTTGAAAAATACACGGACTTGACAGTATAGGTTCGATTCTGCTATCATAGGGTAGTATAACCCTATACTCGGTTTGGCGAAATTGGTGAACAATTTTTTTTATGGGCCTCCAAAGTTTCTGAAAATCAGTGCTTTCGATAAAGGTGTAATCAGCTTTTGTCCAACAACTAATTCCAACTTGGTGATATCTCTTAAGTATTTTTGGCAATAATGTAGCTAAGAATATGCTGAACAAAGCTTCTTAAAATTTTTTGCGAAAAAAAAATTTTTTTTTCGGTACTTTTGTTTTAAAAAGTGAAGGAAAAATATTTTTTTTTCACTTTTTTTCAGCATAACTTCCAGGGACTCGTAATTTTTTACTAACAATGCTTGACAAACTTGTAGCCAACGTAAATCTGAAAAACTTTTGTGAACATATTAATACAATCTGAACGTGTCTAGGCACCATAAATAGCTCAAAAAACCACATTGTACCCCAAAAATGTTAGTATTTCACTGTTATGTAACAAAAATATATTTTTTTGGTATAGGGCATGTACAGCAACTTTATAGAAAATATTAAGGCCAATATTTTTGTGGAACATTTTAACCTTCTAGCTCCCCCACATAACTGTAAGTTTTGGCCCCATTTTAACAAATCGTAAAAAACACCCCTTAACATGGGGAGAGAGGGATGAAATGTTCTACAAAAATGTTCGCCATAAAATTTTGCTATATATGTCAGAACACCACAAAGCTCAAAACATAACACAAACAGCAAAAAAGGTCAAATTCCTGTTCGTGAAGCAATGTTAGTCGTACGATCTAGTAGTCGAAGCAATAAAAAGATACCAGTAAAGAGCGTTGTTGACTGGAATTTGACCGTTTTTTGAGTTTTTGTGTTAAGATTTGGGCTTTGGTGTGTTCTGACTCATATAGTAAAATTTTATGGCGAACATTTTTGTAGAACATTTCATCCCCGCCCTCCCCCTTTTAAGAAGTATTTTTTACGATTTGTTAAAATGGGGCCAAAAATTACAGTTATGTGGGGGAGCTAGAGGGTCCACAAAAATATTGGCCTTAATATTTTCTATAAAGTTGCTGTACATACCCTATACCAAAAAAATATTTTTTTGTTACATAACAGTGAAATACTTACAATTTTGGGGTACAATGTGGTTTTTTGAGCTATTTAGGGTGCCTAGACACGTTCAGATTGTATTGATATATTTACAAAAAATGTTCAGATTTACGTTGGCTACAATTTTGTCAAGCATTGTTAGTGAAAAAGTTCAAGACCCCGGAAGTTATGCTGAAAAAAGTGAAAAAAAATAATTTTGTCCTTCACTTTTTCAAAAAAAAAGTACTGGAAAAAATTTTTTTCGCAAAAAATGTTAAACAAACTTTTTTCAACATATTCTTAGCTACATTATTGCCAAACATAGTTAAGCGGTATCACCAAGTCTGAATTAGTTGTTGGACAAAAGCTGATGAAACCTTTTTCGAGTGGCCCACTGATTTTCAGAAACTTTGGGGGCTCATAAAAAAAATTGGTCACCAATTTCGCCAAACCGAGTATAGGGTTATACTACCCTTTGATAGTATAATCGAACCTATAGTGTCAAGTCCGTGTATTTTTTAAAAAAGTGTTCATTGTCATTCGACAGATACAAACAAACGTCACAGTTAAGGGGATTCTGAACCGAAAAACGTCAGCCGTCATTTTGCTAAATTTTGGTTTAAAAAACGTCAAAATGACGTAAAATCGTCACGTCAGACAGCACTGCTCGTAGCAAATGATATACACCCTCCTCTCTACGGTGAGGGGATAAAAATATAGTTTTTGACAAAAAAAGTTACATTTTTTTTATTTTTTCCGATTTCAAAATTCAACTCGTACAGTCCTTAACCGATCTTGTTGAAACTTTATGTCATAACAATTACCGCATAGGACTAAACTTGTTGCACGTTTCATCCCGATCAGGAGACATCGGTTTCAAAACTTCACTCACTTGACATGAAATCCCCAATTAGATTCGAGTTTTTTACAAAATGTAATATTGCTTTTAGTCCGTAGCAAATGTTATACAACCCCCTCCTTACTACACTGAAAAACAATTTTCATAAAATTAAAGAAATGCTCCAGAGACGTCATTAGTTTTTAAAATAAGTACATTTTGTACTTAAAATAAAGATAATATCAATAATATTAAGTAATTTACTTAATTTTAAGTAAATTTTTGTATTTATGTACTTATTTTGAATACTAAGGACGTCTTTGGAGCATTCCTTTAATTTTATGACGAATTTGTTTTCAGTGTATGAAGTGAGCGTGTAAACATATCCTCTCAACATGTTTTAATTTCAAGCACATTTTGTTTATTCTCTGTGTACATCACTGCTCTCTTCCTCCCTGAAATCCAAATTATCGCAAATATAAATAATATTGTTACTTGGACTTATCATCGGAAATTATTTATTGGTCATGGCAAATAAATTAAAATGAATTTTACTAATCGGCGAGTGCCTTCATTTAAATGGTGCAATTAATATAATTTGCATATCTGAAGGGGGAAATCGACATAAATCAAAAGAGTAATGCAAATGCAAATGCCAATGCAATTAAGTGCAGTGCAGTGCTGTGTAGTGCATTAAGTTCTGTGTTCCTTCCAGTTGGCAATTGCACGATTAGTGTGTCATCCGTGAGGTGGGGGTCGTCGTCGTCAGCATTATCGGAAATACTATTCAAATGCAGCTCATGCAGTGCGCGACTCATTCTAAACTTTGTCGGCTGGTTGGTTGGTTGGTCATGACAACGGTCAATAAATTGATTGTATTTTGCCGCTGTTATGGCTGATATTATTAACACTTTTAGCAAACGGCAAACAGACAAAATCGAAGCTTTTTTTTTGTCTTTTTAAAGGCGGAGTTACAAATCGTTCAGCAAAAAAGTTGTCCAGAGTTCAAGTACAATGACCTGCCCCAGTCCCGTCCCCATCCCTCGCACAACAGAGTGCTAAATAAAATGCCACACAGATTGATTGTTACGGTTTGCAAAATGCAAATAAATAAAATATCGTTTTGTCTGTAATTACGATAAAGTCCATTGATTTGTTTGTTTGTATTGGCGGCTAAATTCTGAAATATGTCACACGATTTTTCGTTCTACATGACTTGCTGGACAAATTTTGTGATTAATGACATTTTTCGTTTTTTTTTTGTTGCTTACAAAAGTACACATTTTGTGATATAACTTTGTAAAAACCGTTTTATTGGATTTTAAAATGCACTTCACCAGAATCGCGACAAATGCAGAGGCGAACCACATTTGCAATTGTTTTGCTCCCAGAAATATAATTTCTTTGTAATTAGAATTTATTAAAATCAATGGAGTTGAGTTGAGTAATACTCTTTATATAATAAGACAATTATCTGAAGTAGATGTAGAACAAAGCAAGTTTGTGGCTTAAGTCTTTTGAATTGGAATTGTTTGTTTTTACAACAAAAGAACAAATGAAAATGTTATGTGATCTAACTTCATAAAATCGTTAAAGTATTCAAAATTCACTTTTTGTGATATAACTTTATATATTTGTTTGAAAATATATATAACACTGTCTAACAAATTAAGACTTTTTGATTGGAACAGAAAAGCGACCCTATAATTCTGAAAGGACATGTTGAGCAGATCAATTTTGTAGAATAAACTTATGGTCCCACTATGGACCACTTGCGTCTGAGTTTTTTTTTTCATTGGGTCAAAGTTTTAATTTTTTTTTGTCGAAGAGGGCATTATACTAAATGAAAAAATGCTGTAAGTTATTGTCTAAGAGATTTCTTATTGTCAGAGTTATATAGTGGAATTTTATGAGAAACATTTTTGTGGAAGATCTTAACACTCTAGCTCCACTCTTAATGGGTCAATTTGGCCCTCTTTTCCAAATAATCCCCAAAAAAGTCCTTTCAAAAAGGACATTTAAGGCTTAAAATATTCTACGAAAATTTTTGCCGGAAAATTTCAGTGGGGGTCGCCAAAGACAACAAAGTTGTTAATATAGCTCTTTACGTTTAATTAGCAAAATGACATGCCAATTTATACAAAAAAAAAAACTATAATGTAAATTTAAAGTCGTGATATATTTGGAATTATTGGAGCAGAAAGCGATCCTATAATTCTGAAAGGGCATGTTGAGTAGATCAATTTTGTAGAATAAACTAATGGTCCAAGTGGTCTGATTTTTTTTTTTACATTGGGTCAAAGTTTTAATTTTTTGCTCGAAGGGTGCATTATACTAAATGAAAAAATGCTGTAAGTTAATGCCTGAGAGATTTCTTATTGTCTCAACACTCTAGCTCCCCTCTTAATGGGTCAATTTGGCCTCTTCTTCGGTTTAAAATATTCTTCGAAAAATTTTGCCGGACAATTTCAGTGAGGGTCGCCAAAGAAAAATATTACCGCACACCAAATTTTAAGTCAATCGGTTACACCTTTCGAGAGTTACCGTGCGCGCCAGCCAGCAGACAGACAGACGGACGGACATTGCTCAAATGACTTAAAATTATCCAAATCGAATTTGCACCAAACATACATACTTTGGGGTCTTGGGTCACTCCTTCGATGTGTTAAACTTCACACTTGTTAGGCGAGGGGATAAAAAACTGAAAAAATGTTCCAAAAAATGCACAGAGATCAATTGCCTTCTGTACCAATACCAATAAAACAAGTAAGAAAGTTCAGTCGTGTAAACCGACTAATGAATCCCCTCACCTTAAGTCTCAAAAAAAATATTAGTTTATTTATTTATTTTTTTGTTTTATTTAAATTATTATCAATTTAGATTGCTTTTAATAACTTTAAAGTATGTACTGGTATTAAAGATTAAAGCTGTTTACTTTTGGTACAAAATGGTCCATTTGAGTGGGAGGTACCAAAAGGGGGCGTGCAAATTACGGCCACTTTTCTCTAGACTCGAGGTACTATAAAAGCATTGCACTGTACGAAATTTCAAGTATTTGTATGCACTGGTATTAAAGTTAAAAGCTGTTAACTTTTGGTACAAAAAGGTCAATTTGTGTGGGAGGTACCAAAAGGGGCGGACCAATAATGCCCATTTTTCTCTGGTCTTTAGGTACTATAAAAGCATTACACTGTACTCAATTTCAAGTATTTTTATGGACTGGTATTAAATTTATAAGCTGGTAACTTTTGGTACAAAATTGTCCATTTGTGTGGGAGGTACCAAAAGTAGCGTGGCAATAATGCCCATACCGTATTGTAGGTACTATTAAACTATTACACTGTACAAAATTTCAAGTCTTTGTATGCACTGGAAATAAAGTTATAAGCTATTAACTTTTGGTACAAAATGGTCCATTTGTGTGGGAGGTACCAAATGGGGCGTGGCAACTTCGCCCATTTTTCTCGGGGTAATAGTGACTAATAAACTAATACTATGTGTAGAATTTTAGAGGATACAAATAAGTAGTATAGAAGTTATTAAATAGTCAATATTTCACTAAATGTTAACCCTTTGTGGGCGAGGTACTAGAAGGAGTGGACCAATATAGCCCATCTTCGAACTTAGCCGGAGATAGAAGAAAATATTACCACATACCAAATTTGAAGTCAATCAGTAACTCCTTTCGAGAGTTATCCTGCGCACCAGCCAGCAGACAGACAGACAGACAGACGGACGGACATTGCTCATTCGTCTTAAAATGGCCCAAAACGGATATCCGCCGAATATACTTAGGGTCTTAGGTCACCCTTCGATGTGTTACACTTTTGGCTCGTAGCAAATGATATATACCCTCCTCTCTAAGGTGAGGGGATAAAAAGTTGGCAGTCACATGGGTGGTGAAAATGGTGAATTTAAGTCTCGCTTAAAGCTTTGGCTGTGTGACTTGTACGCTTTCTTCGTAGGTATATAATTCCCATATGCAAATTTCTGTGTAGATTGGTATATATACAAGTGATGATCGCCACAACTACAAGCTCACGCTGTGTGTCATGTATAAGACCCTCTGATGATATCCCCGCACAAGATTGAAATACGTATAAGGGTATGTGCTTACGTGGCTTTCAGAGCGCAGTGTCTTATCTTTGTAAACTTTGTTTTTGCACTTTTTTAAATTGTTTTTCTGAATAGAGAACCTTTCAAGAATATTGTGTGAAAATTTGAGGTGAATCGGAGCAAAACTGACAAAAATACAGCAGTCTATGCAACCGCCCCTTATAAAGGGTTTTCCAATAAGAGTGATATGATTTATTTGAAAAAAACACACTTATTGTTAAGGAAATTCAAAGCACACAAACGGACCGTTTTATACCAAAAGATAACGGTTTGTACAGTGTAATACTGTTATAGTGCCTACAGTCCTGTGAAAAGTGGGCGTTATCACCACGCCCCTTTTTGTACCAACCACACAAAATTACCATACTATAATAATACTAATTTTATCTAAAACAGTTTATTTTCGCGGAAATTAAAAATATAAATTGAGATATCTCTGAATCGATTTAATGTTTTCCTTAATTTTTTTATAAAAAATGGTCCATATGTACTCTGTGGATGGTGTAAATTTTGGAGTGGGGACGACTTTGGTTCGGAAGTTACATTATAATAACTGAAAATAAGTCGACTTAACGCACTTTGGATGCAAGGTATCCATCCATATTCGTTATTCCTCAGGTTGCACATTAAGACAACGATTGAATTCGCTTTAATAAGTTTGTCGCCTAAGTCTTTTGTTGGCCAATATAATATGATACCTCATGAAATACCATACCTTGTAAAATTTGATTGTTTTCGCTTATTCAAAAAAAAAAATACGACGCTTATTGAATTTCCCACGACGGGTGAAAGAGGTCAACTTACAATAATTTAACCAATAAAGATTTTACTTGCAAATAGTTAGAATACCAAATTTAGTCGATGAAAACAATATGAAGCAGTAGTTTTTAACGGACGTCGCTTAATCAAGTTTGTCACTTAAGTCTTTTGTTTTTCAATAAATAATAGGCGTGTTTTCGTTACACCATAGGTGCTTGATTTGAATGAGGAGCTAAGCACTTTTAAGCATTATTAGTTCCCGATAAAGTTTGGTGCTTGTGTTCCTGTCTTAATCGAGTATGGTATTGCCAGATTGGGCATCCTATATTTCGCAGTATGGCATCTCATTTTTGGAGAGATTGTTGTTAAGAAGAAGAACAGAAATGGAAAATTATTTTAATATTTGCAAAAAGAGTGTAAACAATTGAAACTAGAATAGTAAATTTATGTTTTATAAACACATTTCACGAATTTGTTGTCTGTTTGGCACTGTTCTTTCTTCGCAACTCATGACTCCATTGTTACCAGATAGTGGAAATCCGCCACTTACTGCTAATGCGTCAGTTAGTGGAAGTCAGTTGTTTTCGTTGCAAATTGTTAAACTAAAATTGCTAGCTTGTAACGAAAACTGCCTAATATTGTAAAATCTCAATGGGTACGTATTTTCTCCTTTAGTTATCCCCTCACCTTAGAGAGGAGGGTATATATCATTTGCTACGAGCCAAAAGTGTAACACATCGAAGGAGTGACCTAAGACCCTAAGTATGTTCGGCGGATGTCCGTTTTGGGTCATTTTAAGTGGAATGAGCAACGTCCGTCCGTCCGTCTGTCTGTCTGCTGGCTGGTGCGCACGACAACTCTCGAAAGGTGTAACCGATTGACTTCAAATTTGGTATGTGGTAATATTTTCTTCTATCTCCGGCTAAGTTTGAAGATGGGCCATATTGGTCCACTCCTTCTAGTACCTCCCCCACAAAGGGTTAATATTTAGTGAAATATTGATTATTTAATAACTTCTATACTACTTATTTGAATCCTCTAAAATTCTATACATAATATTAGTTTATTAGTCACTATTACCTCGAGAAAAATGGGCGAAGTTGCGACACCCCTTTTGGTACCTCCCACACAAATGGACAATTTTGAACCAAAAGATACCGGCTTATAACTTTAATACTAGTGCATACAAAGACTTGAAATTTTGTACAGTTTGCTGTTTTAATAGTACCTAAAATACGATGAAAAATGGGCACTACAACATGAAATGCGCACCACACAAAAATATTCTGTACCAAAAGTTACCAGCTTATAACTTTAATACCACTACATACATACAAATACTTGAAATTGTGTACATTGTAATGCTTTTATAGTACCTAGAGTCCAGATAAAAATAGGCGTTATTGGCACGCCCCTTTTGGTACCTCCCACACAAAAGGGCCATTTTATAACAAAATCTATCAGCTTATAACTGTAATACCAGTGCACACAAATGCTTTAAATATTGTACAATGCTTTTATAGTACCAAGAGTCCAATGAAAAGTGGGCGTTATTGGCATTTTAGTAACTCCCATTTTAGTAACTCCCACACAAGTGGACCATTTTTCACCAGAAGTTAGCTGCGTATAACTTTAATAATAATAATTTATGATAATAATTTTATTAAAACAAAAAATTTATAAATTAATTAATATTTTTTTGGGACTCAAGGTGAGGGGATTCATAAGTCGGTTTACCCGACTGAACTTTCTTACTTGTTTCGTAATAAAATTTGTTGTAGAAAAAAAATATTCCACAATATCCTGTTTACTTTCATTTGGGTAGGGAATATAACTAGAGAATCCGGATGTGTGGGAGTAAAAAAAAACAGTCAATGGAATTTATATATTAAGCTTGTTTAAAAAAAATAACAAAACGGTTTTAATAATAACTAAACTACTAAATTCTCAAATTGATGACAATTAATACAACCTACGAGTGAAATTAGTTATTAAGTCTATCATTTTCTAAAGAATATTAAAGCATTGTCGTTTATCAAGGAATTAAACCGATAATATGTAAATCACAAATAAGATATTGCTTAATGATTATAAATTTAAATTATGTAATGAGCTCCCCAGCAGTCGAGTTGGTAGCGTACTCGCCTATGAGTTTGGGGAGTTGTGGGTTCGATTCCCACCAGAGGCTCTGGTCTGTCGATACAAACATTTAGCCATACGGTCTTTGTAACCCTGCCTTTCCCTGGGTTATACTTTGTATTGTAATTCATATAAATAAATAAATATATTTTGTAATATCTCTTAAAACGTACTCAGTCGACTTAGCATACTTTGGAACGAACATATGGATCTTCTTTAGGTTGTACATAAGGGAAATATGCAACAAAAAAATTTTTAGGTGCCCAGGAACTAAAAATTTTTTTTAATAGAGTGAGGGGTACTATTTTATGACGCAAAAACAAATTTTTTTTTAAATTTTCATGGAAGTTACCTTTAGTATTTGGACCATATTTTTTGAAGTATAAGCTAGATAAAGCCGGTATACCACTTTAATTAAAAGAAATAATGTGGGCTAGAAAAGCTGAAAAAATTAATTTCACGTAGAAACGGAAGTTTAGCAAATGTCGTTAAAACAATTAGAAAACTTTAGATTTTTTTTAAAAAAATATTTTTTTCCTGTCACGAAATATTCCATAAAAAATATAATAAAAAATCGCAATAATATTATTTGCTACATTTCTTGAAAGCTATCAGCCTAACGAAGAAAACAATGCGTATTTGCAAAATATCTATGGATAAATGTATAAATTATGGCCCATATTGTAAAAATAGGGAAATTTAATAAAAATATTTTTTCCTATTTATACCCTACACCACACTGTGGTACAGGGTATTATGACTTTGTGCATTTGTTTGTAACACCTAAAAGGAGAAGAGATAGACCCATTGTTTATTATACCGATCGACTCAGAATCACTTTCTGAGTCGATTTAGCCATGTCCGTCTGTCTGTCTGTCCGTCTGCCCATGTATTCTTGTAATCAAAGTGCAGGTCGTATTTATGGTCCGATTGTGATGAAATTTAGCATAGTGCTCTTTTTTGGCCCAAGGACGATCCCTATTGTAATTGGTTAAAATCGGTTCAGATTTGGATATAGTCCCCATATATATGTTTCACCCGATTTGACATGCAAGCGCCGTAGAAACCACATTTTACATCCGATCTTTATGAAATTCGGCAGAGAAAGTTTTATTATTACGTGAATGAACACTACCAAATTCGGAGAAAATCCGATCAGATTTAGATATAGCCCCCATATATATGTTTCACCCGATTTGGCATGTAAGCGCTGTAGGAACTGTATTTTAAATCAGATCAGTACGAAATTTGGCAGAGAGAGTTATCTTATTACATGAATAAACACTGCCAAATTCGAGGAAAATCGGTTCAGGTTTAGATATAGCCCCCATATATATGTTTCACCCGATTTAACATTTAAGCGCTGTAGAAATCGTGTTCTATATCCGATCCGTACGAAATTTAACAGAGAGAGTTTTCTTATTACATGTATGAACACTGCCAAATTCTTATCGCAATGCCCATTTTCGCATTGGTAGGTAGGTGTAGGGTATTATATAGTCGGCCCCGCCCGACTTTCTGTCTTTCCTTACTGGTTTTTGTTTGGCAATTTTGTTTGGGAGGTACCGAGCGGGGCGTGGAAATAACGTCCATATGGTACTCAACTATGGGTACTATAGAAACATTACACTGTACAAAATGCCAGGTATTTGTATGCGCAGGAAACCAAGTTATAAGCCGTTAACTTTTTATGCAAAATTGTCTATTTGTATGGGAGGTACCAAAACGGGCGTGGTAATATCACCGATTTGGCACGAGGCTATAGGTACTTTAAAGGCATTACAATCCACAAAATTTTAAGTGTTGGACTGGAATAAAAGTTAATTCTTTGTGAAAAATGGTCCATTTGTATGGGAGGTACCAAAAGGGGTGTGGTAATATCGGCAATTTTGCACGGGACTACAGGTACTGTAAAGGCATTACACTCCACACAATTTTAAGTAATTCTATGGACTGTAATCAAATTTACAAGCCGTTAAATTTTTGTGTAAAATGGTCCATTTGTATGGGAGTTACCACAAGGGGTGTGGCAACTTCGCGCATTTTTCTCATGATGGTAGCGACCGAGAAACTAATACTATGTGTGGAATGGTCAAAGATTCTGAGTAGTAGTATAGATGTCATGAGATAATCAGTATTTCACTAAATTGTGACCCTTTGTGGGGGAGGTTCTCCAAGGAGTGGAACAACATAGTCCATCTTTGACCTTAGTCTGAGATAGATAAAAATATTGACACATAACAAATTTGAAGTCAATCGGTTAATCCTGTCGAAAGTTATCATGCGCACGAACCAGACAGACAGACGGACAGGCTGACGGACATTGCTAAAATGATTTAAAATGACCCAAAATGCATTTACCGCCAAATATTCTTGGGGTCTCTTAGGCCACTAAATCGATATGTTACACTTTTGACCTGCAGCATCTGATATAAACCCTTGTTCACAATAGTGGGTGTTTAAAAACAGGATTATGTTAAAATTCTCTTATTTCTACCAAAAGTTCTATAATTTCTAGATTTGTACATAGATTTTCTACATATAGGCATTCTTTTCTTCGTTAGAATGCTAACTTTAAAATTTGGAACAAAAAATTTTTTTGCTAATTTTGTTCTATTTTTTATGGTTATTTTCGTGCCAGCAAAAAACGATTTTTTTACAAAAATAAAATTCTGTCTAATTATTTTAACGACAGTTACTAAACTTCTATGTCCACTCTGAAAAAAAAAATTGCCATAAAATTAAAGAAATGCTCCAAAGACGTCATTAGTTTTTAAAATAAGTAAATTTTGTACTTAAAATATAGATAATTTCAATAATATTCGGTAATTTACTTAATTTTAAGTAATTTTTTTTTAATTTTAAGTACAACATGTACTTATTTTGAAGACTAAGAACGTCTTTGGAGCATTTCTTTAATTTTATGACAAATTTTTTTCAGTGCACGTGAAAGTGTCACTACTACCATTTGTAGTCCTTTCCTTTAATTTAAAATAACAGGTTTTCCAATAGGGATGATATGATTTTGAAGTGAAGTTTCGGCCATTTGTTATATGTCATGATCCGTCTTGTTTTTCATTTGTATTCTGTTTTGTATTCAGTATTGTTTACAATTTCATCATGGAGAGATATACGCAAGAACAACGTTTACAACTTATTCAGTTTTATTATCAAAATATTCATTTTCCAATTGCAACTTTTCGTGCGCTAAGTCCATTTTTTTTACTTTCCAGTCGACCTACAACCTTGACACCCATGAGCTATATTTTAGCTCTCGTTAAGAGCTATCTTTTTGCCATTGACTGATTCCCGAGCCGACGTACTGTTAAGGAGCTAGAGCAACAATAAAGTTTCCGTTCACATTTGAAAATGACGCTAAGTCCTTTTTTTAATCCAAAAAAAGAACACTTTCCAGTCGACATACGACCTTAATACCCATGAGCAATATTGTAGCTCTCATTAAGAGCTATCTTTTTGTCATTGACCGCTTCCCGCGCTGACGTACTGTTAAGGAGCTAGAGTGAACAAACGTGAACTTTCCGTTAACATTTGAAAATGATGCTGTCAATTTTTTTAAAAATCAAAAAAAAAATACTTTTCCGTCGACCTACGACCTCAACACCCATGATCAATATTTTAGCTCTCGTTAAGAGCTATCTGTTTGCCATTGACCGATTGTGGCTACGTGCCACACAGCAAACGAAACAATTGAATTGTTGCGAGAAATTTTTGGAGATTCGATTATTTCAAGAAATTGTTATATTCAATGAATGGCCTCCAAGAAGATGTGATTTAACACCATTAGACTATTTCTTGTGGGGTTATCTGAAGTCAGTGGTCTTTCGAAATAAATCAGACTCTCTTCAAGTTTTACAAGTCAATATTGAACGTGCCATTCATGACATACGACTTGATTTGGTGGAAAAAGTGCTCGAAAATTGGTTTCATCGAATTCATTCCTGCAGAAGAAGTCGTGGAGGCTATTTGAATGACGTTTTATTTAGAACTTAATTGTATCGATTGTACTTCACATTAAATAAAAAACCTTTGAATTTCCTTAGCAATAAGTGTGTTTTTTTTCAAAGAAATCATATCTCTGTAGGCATATACTTTAGTAGGCTTTAGTAGGCATATACTTCAAATATGGTCCAAATACTAAAGACACCTTGCAAGAAAATGAAATTTTAAAGAAAAATTAAAATAAACAAGTAAGAAAGTTTCAGTCGGGTAAACCGACTAAGGTATACCCTCACTTTGTGAGTAATATAATATGGAATATTAAACGAATTATTCTGTCAATTTGAATGGGAGGTACCACAATGTTTTTAACAAATACACCTATTTTTCTCTGAATAGTAGATTCTTTAAATACATTGCACTGCGCCGAATTATAAGCGTTTTTTGCACTGGTATATTAACGTTATGAGATATTAAATTTGGTATGATTTGGCCATTTTGTGTGGGAGGTACAAAAAGGGGCGTGGTGATAACGGCCATTTTTTACAGGGCTATAGGGACTTCAAAAGCGTTACACTGTGCAAAATGTTGTTGCATTTTCGTGCATTGGTACTCATGCTGTGAGCTCTTAACTTTTTGTGCAAAATGGTACCTTTGTGTGGGAGGTACAAAAAGGGGTGTGGCAATAGCGCCCATTTTTCACAGTGCAAAAGACACTATAAAAGCATTACACTGTACAAAATTTCAAGTGCTTTTATACACTGGTATTAATGTTATAAGCTGTTATCTTTTCGTGCAAAATGGTACCTTTGTGTAAGAGGTACCAAAAGGGGCGTGAATATGACACCCATTTTTCACTGGACTGTAGGCACTATGAAAGCATTACACTGTACAAAATTTCAAGTATTTTTATGCACTGGTATTAATGTTATAAGCTGTTAACTTTTGGTGCAAAATGGTGCATTTGTGTGGGAGGTACCAAAAGGGGCGTAGCAACATGGCCCATTTTTCTCGAGTTGATAGCGACTAATAAACGAATGCTATGTGTGGAATTTCAAAAGATTCGAATAAGTAGTATAGCAGTTATTAAAGAATCAATATTTCACAACATTTTAACCCTTTGTGGGGGAGGTACTAGAGGGAGTGGACCAATATGGCCCATCTTCGAACTTAGCCGGAGATAGAAAAAAATATTACCACATACCAAATTTGAGGTTAATCGGTTACTCCTTTCGAGAGTTATCGTGCGCACCAGCCAGCAGACACACAGACAGACAGACAGACAGACAGACGGACGGACATTGCTCATTCGACTTAAAATGACCCAAAACGGATTTCCTCCGAACATACATGGGGTCTTAGGTCACTCCTTCGACGTGTTACACTTTTTTCCGTAGCAAATGATATATACCCTCGTCACACTAAAGTGAGGGTATAAAAATACCACAAAATTTTTTTTTAATACTTTTTTATGGTAAAATTATTTTTTAAAATTCCAGCTTTCATGGAAAGTACAAGCCTGATTGAGCCGTGTTATGCCTCAAATTAAAGGGAACTATAAGGGCTACATATGCTGCAAATATCGCTTTCACGTAGAATCTTTGGTTTAGTAACAGTCGTCAAAAATATGAGAACAAAATGATTTTTTTGTGCAAAAAAAAACCATAAAAAATAGAAAAAAAAATCGAACAAATTATTTTATTACATTTTTAAAAAGCCAGCATGCTAAAGAAGAAAACCCCGTCTATTTGAAAAAAATCTATGGATAGATGTAAAAGTTATGAGCCATTTTTTTGTCAAAGTTAATAGATTGAAGTAGGAAGTGTCCAAGTATAGCTAACAGCCTAATAACGGAAACATCATCAAGTTCAACTGAGTACTCAACTCTTAGCGATTCAAGTTTGAGTCAGAAGTCATCGCTTTTGACTCAGTTTCAACTCATTGATCTAGTGAGAGATTTGGAACTGACCAAAGATAAGGCAGCACTACTGGCATCTGGGATGAAATAGTACAATATTTTGGCCGCATATCATATTATAGAGTCCGTGTTATACCTTACAAATAATTTTTATAATAATTGTTATGGATAACAGATGCTTTTGCAAGGACATTCCCGGATTGTTCGAGGAACTTAATCAAACATACAATTCAAAGAAATGGCGGTTACTTGTTGACAGCAGTAAAGTAAGTTTAAGAGCAGTACTTTTACACAACGGAAATCAGAAACGGTCGATTTCCATTGCTCATGCTGTCAACACTAAGGAATCATACGAAACAATGGCTAAATTGAAAAAAAAAATACATAAAATATGAACATGACTGGAAAATTTGTTGCGATTTAAAAGTAGTTGGTATGTTATGCCTCTGGGATAGCCGATAGCCGACACCACTGCATATTAAGCTGGGGCTTTTTCAAAATTTTGTAAAAGCCTTAAGGAAAGATGGCAATTCACTCTCGTATTTAAAAAGTTTATTTAAAAGCCTTTCTTTTCAAAAAATCGAAGAAGGAGTTTTTGATGGGCCTTAAATAAGGAAACTGATGAAAGATGTGAATTTTGAATCATATTTCGGATGAAATTGCAGCATGGAGGTCGTTTAAGCTTGTAGTTTCAAATTTCCTTGGATCCAATAAAAGCCAGCAATATGAAACAATGATTAATGATTTGTTAAAAAATTATGAAAAAATTGGTTAGAAATATATTTTTTATATATATATGTATATAACACATATGTACATATTCTTCCAACTTATTTTTCGCTTTACGAGTATGTATTCCACCAGGTGTAAATATGTCCCTCAAAATGAATTTCTTTCATTCTCATTTAAAGTTTTTCCCCGAGAATTTTGGCGACGTAAGTGACGAACATGGCGAAAGGTTTCACCAAGAATTGAAGTCCATCGAGCGGCGTTACCAAGGGCACTGGGATGGGAAAGAATGATGGGAGATTATATTTGGTTCCTCATTAGAGAAACCGATTCCGAAATCTTCAAACGTCAACAAAGAACTCACAATTACCTCTAATGAAACTTGTACATGTAAATAAACTCAAATGTACATAACATAAATAAAATTAATAAAAAAAGATTTTTTGAAATTCTCTTACCTCTACCAAAAGCGCTATAATTTCTTCATTTATCCATAGATTTTTTGCAAATAGGCATTATTATCTTCGCTAGGAACTTTCATAAAATAAAATAAAATATTTTTTTTTATTTTCGATTTTTTTTCTATTTTTTATGTTTTTTTTTTTTGTCCCACGATTTTTTTTTTTAAAAAATCTACTTTTTCCAATTTGTTTAATGACTGTTACTAAACCACTGTTTCTAAGTGAAAGAGATATTTCCAACATTGGTAGCCCACTTTAATAGCTTCAATTTAACGCATAAGTCGACCTGATCGGGCATATACTCCAAAAATTATAGTGCAAATACTAAGGGTACCTTCGACGATAAGAGCATTTTTAATAAAAAATTTTTTAAAAAAAAAAATGTATCCATAAAAAAATTTTGGTTTTGATTTTATATAACAGTATGCCACAATCTATACAAAAAAATAATTTTTTGGTCTAGGACACACAAAAATTTTTTTTTGTAGCATAGTGTTATTAGTTGCTTCAATAAAAGTTTGTCGCTTAAGTCTTTTGTTTGCTAGATTACATACCTTGTAAAATTGGTTTGTTTTTAGCTTATTCCCAAAACAAAAAGTCGGAGACACTTGTTGAATATCCCACGATGTGTGAAAGAGATCAGCTTACAATAATTTAACCAAATAAAGATTTCACTTGAATACAGTTATGCCAAAAACACTATTTATTACAGAAAATCACTGTATGTGGTTTCATATATTTTTTATTTTTTGATGCACAAATTTAAATATTTTGATTGCAATTCACATGTAATATGTATAAATATTTTTCAATTAAAATTTATTTAATTGAAATCTTGAATTTTTTTTCTGGTATTTTTTTTCTTTCTTGTAACACTTAAAGAGCACACTTGACCGGGCGGCGGTTAAATAATTTCAATGCACTTGACCGTTTTAGTTGAATAATTTTATTTTTTATATTTTTTGATTAAAATGTACACCGAGAGACAATCGAATTGAATGAAATTCAATGGAATGAATGGAAGTCAAGCATAAACAACATTACGCGCGCAACAACGATGAGCAACTGAGTTGACAGATGGTCGAACATTTAGACAAAAAGTGGACACAAAAAAAATTAAACAGACATACCATCAAAAACAAAAAAAAAAAAAAACAAAAATATAATCAATAACATTAAAATTGAAGACGAGACAGAGAAGAAGAAAAAATCACATTTTAAACTAAAAATTTACCTCTGTACAGAGGGACAACTACAGAGAAAAAAATTACCACAAACAGCAATGACCGACCGAAATTATCAAATACTAAATAAAAAAAAAAACAAATATTTTGTTTTTTTTTTTTGCTCCAAGACAACAAGTGTCTTTGGCTTTTGCTGTCTCACTGTGTTAGTGGTTCATTATGGTGGGGGGCGGTGTGGTCGGTCATCCATTCCACCCCCTCCCCCGCCATTGCAGTCAAGATATGCCCACAAAAGCCTAACTAAAATTCCTTTACATTTGTATGCGTGGTCACATCTTTGAAATTAACGTAAATAAAAATTCTCGTCAATTTTCAAATACAAAAAAACATAAACCAACGCACACAAAACCAACAAAAAAACTTCAACATTGTAGTTAATTTATTGTATAATCCTTTATTTATACGCATTAATGTATGTCTGTGTTTTTTGCATTTATTGTGTTTTTTTTTTACTTTTTTACCGATCACGTATTTTGTAACATTAGCTTTACGTGCATTGCCCCGCAAACAAACATTAATGGCAATTTCATGTCATTAATGGCCAAAGAAGTCGCCAAACGGGCCATAGGCAAATTGATGGCAAGAATGACGGCTATGTGGTCCTTGAATTTTATGGAATAATTGGAAAAAGAAGTCGACTATATAAATTATTTTGAACTCGACCCCTAAATTGAACTAATAATCTAAATCGTGAAGGCATGAAGGATTTGACAAAAACTAACATTTTTACTGAAGATTTTATAAAAGGTTTTCCAATAGGGATAATATTATTTTGAAGTGACGTTTCGGCCATCTGTAATATGTCATGATCTGTCATTTGTTTTTCATTATATTCAGTAGTGTTTACAATTTCATCATGGAGAGATAGATATATGCAAGAACAACGTTTACAAATTATTCAGTTTTATTATCAAAATAATCGTTCTCCAATTGCAAACTTTCGTGCGCTAAGTCAATTTTTTGGACACCCATAAGCAACATTTTGGCCCTCGTTAATAGCTATCTTTTTGCCATGGACCGATTCCCGATCCGGTGTACCGTTAAGGAGCTAGAACAAAAATAAACTTTCAGTTCACATTTGAAAATGATGCTAAGTCCATTTTTTTTTAAATCCAAAAGAAAAAACACTTTCCAGTCAACCTACGACCTTGACACCCATGAGCAATATTTTAGCCCTCATTAATAGCTATATTTTTGCCATTAGCCGATTCCTAATCCAACGTACCATTAAGGAGCTAGAGCAAAAATAAACTTTCCGTTGACATTTGAAAATGATGCTGTCAATTTGTTTTAAATCCAAAAAATTACTTTCCAGTCCACCTACGACCTTGACACCTATGAGCAATATTTTAGCCCTCATTAATAGCTATATTTTTGCCATTAGCCGATTCCTAATCCAACGTACCATTAAGGAGCTAGAGCAAAAATAAACTTTCCGTTGACATTTGAAAATGATGCTGTCAATTTGTTTTAAATCCAAAAAATTACTTTCCAGTCCACCTACGACCTTGACACCTATGAGCAATATTTTAGCCCTCATTAATAGCTATATTTTTGCCATTAGCCGATTCCTAATCCAACGTACCATTAAGGAGCTAGAGCAAAAATAAACTTTCCGTTGACATTTGAAAATGATGCTGTCAATTTTTTTTAAATCCAAAAAATTACTTTCCATTCGTCCTACGACCTTGACACCCACGAGCAATATTTTAGCTCTCGTTAAGAGCTATCTTTTTTCCATGGAGCTATTCCCGATCCGATGTACCGTTCAGGAGCTAGAGCAAAAATAAACTTTCCGTTGACATTTGAAAATGATGCTGTCAATTTGTTTTAAATCCAAAAAATCACTTTCCAGTCGACCTACGACCTTGACACCAAAGAGCAATATTTTAGCTCTCATTAGGAGCTATCTTTTTTCCATTAAGGAGCTAGAGCAAACATAAACTTTGCATTCACATTTGAAAATGATGCCGTCAATTTTTTTTTTAATCCAAAAAATCACTTTCCATTCGTCCTACGACCTCGACACCCATAAACACTATTTTAGCTCTCGTTAATAGCTCTTTTGCTCTATTTTAGCTCTTTTTGTCATAGACCGATTCCCGATCCGATACACCGTTAAGGAGCTAGAGCAAAAATAAACTTTTCGTTCATATTTGAAAATTATGCTAAGTCCATTTTTTTTTATTCCAAAAAAACACTTTCCAGTCGTCCTACGACCTTAACACCCATGAACAATATTTTAGCCCTCATTAGGAGCTATCTTTTTTCCATTGACCGATTCCCGATCCGACGCACCGTTAAGGAGCTAGAGCAAAAATAAACTTTGCATTCACATTTGAAAATGATGCTGTCAATTTTTTTTTAAATCAAGAAACAACACTTTCCAGTCGACCTACGACCTTGACACCCATAAGCAATATTTTAGCTCTCGTTAAGAGCTATCTTTTTGCCATTGACCGATTGTGGCTACGTGCCACACAGCAAATGAAACAATTGAATTGTTGCGAGAAAAGTTTGGAGATTCCATTATTTCAAGAAATTGTGATATTAAATGGCCTCCAAGAAGTTGTGATTTAACACCATTAGACTATTTCTTGTGGGGTTATTTAAAGTCATTGGTCTTTCGAAATAAACCAGACTCTCTTCAAGCTTTACAAGTCAATATTGAACGTGCCATTCATGACATACGACTTGATTTAGTGGAAAAAGTGCTCGAAAATTGGGTTCATCGAATTCGTTCCTGCAGAAGAAGTCGTGGAGGCCATTTGAATGACGTTTTATTTAGAACTTAATTGTATCGATTGTACTTCACATCAAATAAAAAACTTTTAAATTTCCTTAATAATAAGCGAGTTTTATTTTTGTTTTCAAAGAAATCATATCACTCTTATTGGAAAACTCTGTATATAACCTTCTCCATGTAAGCTGAGGATACAATATCAATAATTTTGACAAGTTTGCTTGATATGTACATATATATATTTAAATTTTTTACCTTTTCACTTAATTAGTTTCAAAAGTTGTTTGTATCAGTTCCAAAATACCTCAAATAAAACCAATAAGTTTCCTCCACAAATTACTCGTAATACTCGTACAATCCCAACAATATCATTTAATCATGTTTGTAGTCTAAGTCTTTTGTTTTTCACTAGACATCAAGTTTATGTCACCTCAGTCTTTCGTCTCCAAAGAATCATACAAAAAAAAAACTCAAGTGTATCCATCAAATTTGTCACTTAATTCAATGAAGATTTTAGAGGAAAAAACTGAGAGTTTGTCACTTAAGTCTTTTGTTGACTGCTAACAAATGGATTATGAGCAAATAATAGCTATCATTCACATAAATGCTCACAGTCAATAGTTTATTTATTATTATTGTTAGAATACCAAATTTAGTCGATGAAAACAATATGAAACAGCAGTTTTTAATTGATGTCGTTTAATCAAGTTTGTCACTTAAGTCTTTTGTTTTGCCATAAATAATATTGTCAAATCTCAATGGGTACTAGTTTTTTCTCTTTAGTTTCGTAATAAAATATTTTTATTTCAGCGGAAAAAAAATATTCCACAATATCCTGTTTACTTTGCATTGGGTAGATAATATAACTGGAGAGTCCGGATGTGGGAGGGAAACAACAACAGCCAATGCAATTCATATTAAGCCAGTCTTAATAAAAAACACAAAACGGTTTTAATAATAAAAAAACTACATTCCAAAATTGATGACAATTGCTACAACCTACGATAGAAATTATTTAGTAAGTCTTTCGTCTTCAAAAAGGATGATTAAAGCATTGTTGCGTTTGTCAGGTAATTAAACTGATGATTTTATAAACACAAATAAGTTATCGCTTAAGCTTATTAAATTTATTTTATATTGAATTCCGAGAATTCTTAAAATTATTTTTTAAAATAAGAAATCTAAAAACAAAACGGATCTTAGTTATTACTAGCTATAAACCGGTGCGCCTGCCAGCTCCCATCCTTTATTTATTTATATTAATTACAATACAAAGTAAATTTATATTTAACTGTATGTTACAGAGAAAGCCGGGGTACGAAGACCTTGTTGAGAATTGAACCACCAACCCCAAACTCATCTACCGCGGCGCTCCCATCCTTTATTTATATTCTGTTTAGGATTTTGTAACATATCTACACTTTTACCTTCTGTGCCACTAAAAATGCAAATTAAGAAAAAAACAAGTAAGAAAGTTTTGTTGGGTAAACCGACCTAAGAATCTCCTCTCACCTTCAGCACCAAAAAATCGTAAATTCATTCATTATCCCCTCAGCTTAGAGAGGAGGGTATATATCATTTGCTACGAGCCAAAAGTGTAACACATCGAAGGAGTGACCTAAGACCCTAAGTATGTTCGGCGGAAATCCATTTTGAGTCATTTTAAGTCATTTGAGCAATGTCCGTCCGTCCGTCCGTCTATTTGTCTGTCTGCTGGCTGGTGCGCACAATAACCCTCGAAAGGAGTAACCGATTGACTTCAAATTTGGTATGCGGTTATATTTTTCTCTATCTCCGGCTAAGTTCGAAGATGGGTCATATTGGTCCACTTCTTCTAGTACCTCCCCCACAAAGGGTTAACTTTTAGTGAAATATTGCTTCTTCAATAACATCTATACTACTATACTACAACTTGGGGCTTCACACAGGCGACAATTCGCAAAATCGAAGTTTTTTAAACCGGTGCCTGCGCCAAATGTTAAGAATTTTCTGGCCTTACCGCATTTCTAATGAAGAACTGTTACTACGAACAAATACCAGCCCCATCGAAATCCGAAGAAGGAACTGGACGTTGTTAGGACACATCTTTCGCCGACCACAAAATGATATCGCTAGAGCTGCATTGGACTGGAACCCCCAAGGTCAACGTAGAAGAGGCCGTCCAAGAAACACATGGATACGCTGCACTAAGAGAGAATTGGAATCAGTCCAAATACCCTGGAACCATGCAAAACACTGGCCAACGATAGAGTAAGATGGAGAGAGCTTGTCGATGCCCTATGTTCACTTTGAACCACTTACAATTGTTTTATATGCTATGCAATTTAACTCAGTTGTAAATAAAGGACATATATATTCTACAGAAAACGAAATTTTCAATAAAAAATTTTATTCGACAAAATTTTCAAAAAAATTAAATTTTTAACAAAAATTCAATTTTGAATTTTATAGAAAAAAATAAATTTTCAGTCTTTTTAGAAAAAATCAAATTTTGAAAAAAAAAAATTAAAATATCAAGTTTGACAAAATTTTCTACAAAAATTCGATTATTAAAGGTCGTGCGTTTCCGGTCGCAAGGTCGGAATTTTCCGCAAAATTAAATTTTGATGAAACTTTTAGGAAGAGGTTTAGAAATATGCAATTTCAACAATTTTTTCTATAACAATTTAATTTTAAAAAATTTTCAAAAAATTAAATTTTGTTGACATTTTTTAGAAGAATGAAATTTAAAAAGACTTTTTACAAAAATTGAATTTCCAGACTTTTGTTAGAAAAAAGCAATTTTGAAGAAATTTTTTTTTTATTTTTCTTGAAAAAAATTTCATTTTGATGACATTTTTAAGAATGAAAGACTTTTTAGAAAATATGTTTTTATTTTTCTTGAAAATTTCCCCGAAATAATATTTTTTTTACAAAATTCTAATGAAGTTGTATTTCTAAAATTACTTTGCATAAGCATTTCTCTGCAAAATTTCTGAAAAACAAATTTTAAAATACATACTCCTTTAAATTTGAATTGTTCTACGAAAATTCTTGAAATTGTATTTTTTAAAATTCCTTCAAACTTTTATTTTTCTACAAAAATAATGTTAAAATCAAAATATTCTAAAATAATTTCGTTAAACATACAGTTGAACTTCGATTAACCGTGATGCTTGGGACCGGGCTAATCACGGATAATCGAAAATCACGGTTAAAAGAAGTAAAATTTTACATGTATAAATTTTATTATTTTTTATTTATTTTTGACAAAAACATGTAAATCTGCGTCTATAAACAACTTATCATATCTCTAGGAATACATAAATTTATTTAAAACAATCTTTTATGGAAGTCTGTCTTATGTTTTTCGCTTTTGATTGTTCTTTCAACAAATGAGTTTGTATGCGATATAATTGCATTTTATCTGGTTCTGAAATACTACTTGGACAATTAAAGTTTTCTAAAAAACCTAACAAAATACTACTAGCCTCTATTGCCTGAGCCAATTTAGGCGTTTCGTCCGCATTTCCTCCATCTGATTCCTCGGAATTTGAATCAAACTCATCTTCTTGGCTTCGGGTAACCATGTCTACGATTTCGTCTTCAGATATAATAGCAAACGGAGCGACATCAGAGTCGCACACCATCCACTTTTCGAAAGCATCAATCGTACATCCAGACGGTATGGTTATACATATCTGTTTGTATCTCAACAAGGCTATTTGGAGCATCTTCATTATGAGATAGTAAGTTATTCCAAACTCTTTTTAAAACTTGTGGAGTTACAGAGTCCCACGAAGCTGCGGCTGCCCACAAAGCTGTCTTAATATTCAAAGATTTAACGAACTCACGTCTGTCATTAGCACCAACAAGTTTTTGAACGATCAGTTTACGGTAGTGACATTTGAAGCTCCGAATTACTCCTTGATCCATAGGCTGAATCAAGGACGTGCAATTCGGTGGGAGATATTTTACTGTAACGTTTTCAGATATCATAGCATTTACATCTGGGTGTGCTGGACAGTAAAAGTATTTTACAGTTATTTTTGAGATCGATGCGCCGTTGATGTTCCTTTGCTTCTGGTACAAAATTATGATTAAACCACTCCAGAAATAGCTGTTGTGTTACCCAAGCTTTCTTATTAGATTTATAAATCACAGGAAGGTGTTCCACGTTTTTTAAAGCTCTTGGATGGGCACTTTTTCCTATTATCATCAATTTACACTTGTGAGTTCCTGCAGCATTTGAACAAACTAGCACTGTGATTCTCTCCTTGGATTCCTTGTACCCTTCAATAGAATATTCATTACCACTAGCCAAAGAACTCTGAGGCAAACACCTCCAAAATAGACTGGTTTCGTCTGCATTGTAGATCTGTTCAGTTGTAAGTTGATCGTTTTTAATGATTTCATCCAAGTCGTCCACAAACATCGTAGCAGACTCATAATCAGCACACACCTTTTCTCCTGTAGATTTCAGTCGACGGATTCATGACGTTTTTTGAATTTATCCAACCAACCAAATGAATAAGTGCACTCTGAATTCATGTTTAACTTCAAATGGAACATTTTTGCCTTTTCGACAATCATTTCGCCTGAAGTTCAGAAGCAAATTTCAGTTTATGTTCATACAATATCTCGATTTCAGTTAACTTACCTGAAGTTGGAGTTCTCTTAAATCTTTCTTGCCGAAACCATTCATATGTTGCGAAATCAACTTTTGGATTTTCGGATGTTTTTAGTGTACATATATCTGTGTTTAAGGCCAAGCATTGAATCAGTATCGGAACAAAATTTTAAAATCCGATCTTTGTTTTTTATTAAATCGGATACAGTTTGAATGCCAACTCCATATTTTTCAGACAACATTTTAAAAGGTACTTTACGTTTTGAGTATTCATTAATCAGCTCCATTTTTTCTTTAATTGAAAGAACCTTTCTTGCTCTTTTCGCGGATTTAGTTTTTGACGGTGGCATGATGTAAGGAAAACACGTCTTGACAGATAAAATTTCACACTGATGAATGAATACATATGAAATTTGATATGAAAATTACACTTTCATGAAAAAGGGGAATCACAGAATTTTAATATGAGAGATGTGTGAGTATTATATGAAAAAAAAAACAAACAAGCAGTCATATGGACATGTGCATCACGGATAATAGAGGTAAATCACGGTTAATAGAGGTAAAAAATCAACCACTCAGCATCACGGATAATAGATAATCACGGTTAATAGAGTCACGGTTAATCGAAGTTCAACTGTATTTTTTTTTTAAATTTCTTCATTCAATTTTGACATAATTTTCTACAGAAAACGAAATTTTCAATAAAAATTTATTTTCGACAAGGTTCAATTTTAACGACATTTTCTAGAAAAAATAAATTTTGAGGGAATTTTATAGAGATATTAATATTTTAGACTTTTTTTTAAAAAAATGCAATTTTGAAGAATTTTTTATTTTTTTATATTTCTTTGAAAACTGCCTCGCAATTAATTTTTTTTTAGAAAATGCAATTGCATTTCTCTACAAAAGTTCTTAAAATTACATGTTGCTACAAAATTTATTGAAAATTCAAATTTAAACTATATCGTACACCACCTTGTTAGAGCAGAATAAGCTTGGATATAGTAAATATGAATAATAATAATTATAAAACTAAATCTAAACCGAATTTGTAAAAATTCGACAATATGCGTTCTTGCATAAATAAACTCTACCCCACTAAATTTCAAAATGATTGAATGTGGAATACAGCTCCCATAGCGCTACAAGGTCAAATCTAAAGAAACATTTATATCGAGGGGCAATATTGATCTGAACCGATTTTGACCAATTGCAGTAGGTTTCCTTCCTGTTGTGAAAGAGTTCTTATTGCCAAATTTCAGGATCGGACAACTAAAGACGGACAGACAGACGGACTGCTAGTGGTTCTAAATCGAACAGTAAGGTGTGTCTATCTGCAGTATTTTTTACAAATCTGCCATAAAACGAAGTTATAACCTCCTGTACCATAGGGTGGTGTAAAGTATAATAACTAACGAACAAACTGGATGCCAAAAGCCTGAAGATGCCTGAATTTCCAAAAATTGCGGTATACGGGTATTAAAACAGAGGCAGTGATTGTCGAAAATTTTATCATGATACAATTTTGAAAGAACTGTCATATTAGTTGCAAGTCAAGCGTCGATGAATAAATAATAAAATGTTATTTGATTACTGGTATTTAAAACCTACCGTTTTGTGTTTTTTTCAACAAAGCTATATCTTATTTTCAATAAAAATGAATTCACGTCTTAGTAGAAATATAATTTCAGAAATTGATGTTACTTAATTGCCGGAGTCAGAGTCTACTCATAAGTTTTGGCTCGACTCCGCAGCCCTGATTTAAATAAAACAAAAAAATGCAAAAAAAAACTTTGTTGAATAACAAATTGTTGATATTGCAGTAGCTGGAAAAAAACATAAATATATAAAATCAGTATTCTATTTTTAATTGGTTTACTCGTATAATTTCTACATATGTAGATGAGTTCAATTAATACCCGCAGGTAAATAAAATCAGAATTGAGTCATAGCAAATAGATGATGTATGTACACATGCATTTAATTCAACATTGATCGATTGCACGAGATTCGAGAGAAATAAATTGCATATGAGAAATATGGGTCAAGAAGTCAACATGAAATAAGCCACAGGTGGCATATAAATAATATTGTTGTACTCGTACATTGCCAGATAATACATCATCATCATCATTATCATCGGAAAGTGAGAATAATTGTGTGTATATGTTTTATTAGGGGCATATGATCAAAATGTTTAAAGTTGAATTTAGCCGTCGAAAAATGATTACTTGACATTCTAGATTTCAGTATATCGCAGGGAAAATTGGATGCGCCAGAATACTTGAATTTCAGAATAAATATATAATTTCAGAATATTTGAATTCAACAATTTTCGACATTTTCATTTCAATGGATATTATTTAATTCTGAAAAGTTTGCTATTAAAAACCAGTAAGGAAAGGCTAAAGTCGGGCGGGCCGACTATATAATACCCTACACCACTTTCGTAATATTGAATGAC
The DNA here is from genome assembly GCA_963930755.1 of Eudasyphora cyanicolor. Lineage (NCBI taxonomy): Eukaryota > Metazoa > Arthropoda > Insecta > Diptera > Muscidae > Eudasyphora > Eudasyphora cyanicolor. The sequence continues at coordinate 241,840,082 of OZ005735.1, forward strand.
TCTGATATATAAATTTTGTAATTCATGTATAAATTGTTTACATAAATTTACTTTTGGGACATTTTATACTTAAATAATACCCTGTACCACAGTGTGGTGTAGGGTATAAAAACGATTGGATCTAAAGAGCCAAATCGGATGAAACATATATATGGGAGCTATAGCTAAATCTTTACCGATTTTCTTCAAATTCGGCAATGTTGGTTCCTGGATCAAGAAACTCTACCATTCTAAATTTCAAAACGATTGGATGTAAAATATAGCTTCTATAGAACTAAAGGGCCAAATCGGACGAAACATATATATGGGAGCTATAGCTAAATCTTAACCGATTTTCTTCAAATTCGGCAATGTTGGTTCATGGATCAAGAAACTCTACCATTCTAAATTTCAAAATGATTGGATGTAAAATACAGCTTCTACAGGACTAAAGAGCAAAATCGGACGAAACATATATATGGGAGCTATAGCTAAATCTTAACCGATTTTCTTCAAATTCGGCAATGTTGGTTCATGGATCAAGAAACTCTACCATTCTAAATTTCACAACGATTGGATGTAAAATACAGCTTTTATAGGACTAAAGGGCCAAATAGGACGAAACATATATATGGGAGCTATAGCTAAATCTTAACCGACTTTCTACAAATTCGGTAGTGTTGGTTCATGGATCAAGAAACTCTACCATTCTAAATTTCAAAATGATTGGATGTAAAATACAGCTTCTATAGGACTAAAGGGCCAAATCGGACGAAACATATATATGGGAGCTATAGCTAAATCTTAACCGATTTTCTTCAAATTCGGTAGTGTTGGTTCATGGATCAAGAAACTCTACCATTCTAAATTTCAAAATGATTGGATGTAAAATACAGCTTCTATAGCTATATCTAAATCTGAACCGATTTCAACCAAATTCAATAGCGATCTTAACAGCTGCGAAATACTCTAAACTGCAAAATTTCAGAACGATCGGAGTGAAATTGCGACCTGTAGTCGACGAACAACTTTACATGGACGGACGGACAGACATGCTTAAATCGACACCACAGTGTGGTGTAGGGTATAAAAATATGATCATTATTATACCCTACACCACACTGTGGTACAGGGTATTATAAGTTTGTTTCACGGCAGATGTTTGTAACACCTGAAAATAACACAGCTAGACCCACCTTAAAGTATACCGATCGACTCAGAATCACTAGCTGAGTCGATTTAACGATGTACGTCCGTCCTTCCGTCCGTCTGTCCATGTAAAGTTGTTCGTCGACTACAGGTCGCAATTTCACTCCGATCGTTCTGAAATTTTGCAGTTTAGAGTATTTCGCAGCTGTTAAGATCGCTATTGAATTTGGTTGAAATCGGTTCAGCTTTAGATATAGCTCCCATATATATCTTTCGTCCGATTTGGCCCTTTAATCCTATAGAAGCTGTATTTTACATCCAATCGTTTTTATACCCTACACCACACTGTGGTACAGGGTATTATTTAAGTATAAAATGTCCCAAAAGTAAATTTATGTAAACAATTTATACATGAATTACAAAATTTATATATCAGAGTTATTCAATATTACGAGAGTGGTGTAGGGTATTATATAGTCGGCACCGCCCGACTTTAGCCTTTCCTTACTGGTTTTTATTTTTGAAAAGTTGCACTTTATTGCTTTTTATGTTTATTAAACCATTTCTATGGTGCATAAATCCTAATGCAACATTTTCATAAATAGTAAAGAAACACGTAAATTTCGTATAAGGGAAAAATACTCTGCTCTATGATTATAATAAATACATTCACAAATTCAATAATCTAAATGCAATTATGTATGACTAGTCAATATTTTATAAAGACAAGGCTGAACCTAAGATTATACTCACATAAATATTGTATTAAATATCTACAAAGTCTACGCTCATTACACTACGAGTATGTAGCATAATTTTTATCGAAGGACTGTGCATAACACTTTATGGTGTAAAATGGTGTCCTAAACACGAAAAAATATTAAAAACTATTTTTATTATACATTTTTTTTTTAATTCCCATTGTCTTGGAAGATGCCTTTAATATTTGGACAATATTTTTGAAGTATATGTTCGCTAAAGCCCAGATACACTTTAAATATACTATTCTTCCAATAAGAGTGATATGATTTCTTTGCAAAAAAAACACACTTATTGTTAAGGAAATTCAAAAGTTTTTTATTTAATGTGAAGTACAATCGATACAATTAAGTTCTAAATAAAACGTCATTCACGACTTCTTCTGCAGGAACGATTTCGATGAACCCAATTTTCGAGAACATGAATGGCACGTTCAATATTGACTTGTAAAGCTGGAAGAGAGTCTGCCCTATTTCGAAAGACCAATCACTTCAAATAACCCCACAAGAAATAGTCTAATGGTGAAAAATCACAACTTCTTGGAGGCCATTCAATATCACAATTTCTTGAAATAATCGAATCTCCAAACTTTTCTCGCAACAATTCAATTGTTTCATTTGCTGTGTGGCACGTAGCCACAATCGGTCAATGGCAAAAAACGATAGCTCTAAACGAGAGCCAAAATATTGCTCATGGGTGTCAAGGTCGTAGGTCGACTGGAAAGCGATTTTTTTTTTAATCTTAAAAAAATTGACTTAGCATCATTTCCAAATGTGAACGGAAAGTTTATTTTTGCTCTAGCTCCTTAACGGTACGTCGGATCGGTCAATGGCAAAAATATAGCTCTAAACGAGAGCCAAAATCAAGGTCGTAGGACGACAGGAAAGCGTTTTTTTGGATTTAAAAAAAATTGGCTTAGCGCACGAAAAGTTGCACTTGGAGAACAATTACACTGTGCTCGAAATGGACCCTTTAAAAATGTAACAGAAAGGAGACCCTATGGATATACCTATTTCGACCTTGCTGAATCCAATGGAGATAATTGTTTTTCTAGGTTAGCTCTTGTTTTCGCCATATTCGACCACAAAGTTTGCAAAAAAATCAGAGAGGTTAGTTATCTCGGAGGTGATTTTGAAGTGTAAGACTTCCGAAAACGCGCTTCAGTCCAAAGAACGAAATAAAGGGAACCCTTCGAGTATTATTTTTCTCAAAATAGTCAACCACGCTTCTCACCACTTTACCCCCGAAAACGTGTAATCAAATCTTACCATGTATCAAACGACATACAAATCATCGACATTTTTAGTTTGTGTCTATGAGAAAAATGTTCCTCGCGAAAAATTACTATGAGTCTCCTTTCAACATATTTATGAAAAATTAACAGGTTTCACAATTCAGCAGGTTTTGTTGGTTACCTTTGAAATTTCCATTAACACTAACGAAAAAATAATTTACAAAAATTTAAGTCAAAAAATTTTATTTCAAATATTTTCTTCTATGAGCAGAAAAATGCACAAATTATGTAATAACTCGAAATTTGCTTAATTCTCATAAAAAAGTTGAGAATGGACTTATAGTATTTCTTCGCGAGGAATATTTTTCTCAACGATGCCTACTAAAAATGTAGACGATATGTATGATTTTTAACATATGATAAGATTTCATTGCACTTTTTCATGGGTAAGGGGGTGAGAAGCGTGGACGATTGTTTTGAGAAAAATAGTTGTCCAAGTGTTCCCTTTATTTCGATCTTTGGACTGAAGCGTATATTCCGAAGTCTTCCACTTCAAAATAACCAAAGAGATAAATCACCTCTCTGATTTCCCAACAAACTTTGTGGTCGAATATCGCGAAAACAAGAGCTAACATAGAAAAACGACTAATGCCACAGCATGGCCGAAGTAGGTCTATCCATAGGGTCTCCTTTCTGTTACATTTTTGGACTAGCACAGTGTTATTTTGATAATAAAACTGAATAATTTGTAAACGTTGTTCTTGCGTATATCTCTCCATGATGAAATTGTAAACACTACTGAATACAATGAAAAACAAATTGCATATCATTACATATGACAAATGGCCGAAACGTCAATTCAAAATCATATCATCCCCATTGGAAACCCCGTTACTTTTATGCATAATATTAAAGGAAATTATGAGGACTAAAAATGTTAGTAATGGCACTTTCACGTGGAAATAGAAGTTTACTAACTGTCATTAAAATAAATAGAAAAAAATTGATTTTTTTCAAACATAATCGTTTTTTGCTGGCACGAAAAACCATAAAAATAGACGAAAATTAGCAAACAATTGTTTGTTCCAATTTTTGAAAAACAATGCCTAGAGAATCTATTGATAAATGTAAAAACTATAGGACTTTTGATAGAAATAAGAGAATTTCAAAATAATCCGGTTCTTGTGAACAGGGGTATATCGCAGATGCTGCAGGTCAAAAGTGTAACATATATATGGAGTGACCCGTAGAGATCACAAGACTTTTTGGCGGAAATCCATTTTGGGCCATATTAAGTCATTTTAGCAACGTTCGTCAGCCTGTCCGTCTGTCTGTCTGGTTGGTGGGTAGCGATAACTTTTGACAGGATTAACAGATTGACTTCAAATTTGGTATGTGTCAATATTTTTTTCTATCTCAGACTAAGGTCAAAGATGGACTATGTTGGTCCACTCCTTCGTATACCTCCCCCACAAAGGGTTAACTTTTAGTGAAATATTGATTCTTTAATACCTTCTATACTACTTACTCGAATCTTCTGAAATTTCACACATAGTATTAGTTTGTTAGTCGCTAACACGTCAAGAAAAATGGGCGTTCTTGGCACGCCCCTATTGTTACCTCCCCCCCCCCCCCAAAGGGACCTTTTTGTACCAACATTTTACAGCTTATACCAGTGCATACAAATACTTGAAATTTTGTACAGTGTAATGCTTTAATAGTACCTAGAGTCTAGAGAAAAGTGGCCGTTATTGACACGCCCATTTTGGTACATCCCAAACAAATGGACCATTTTATACCAAAAGTTAACAACTTACAACTTTAATACCAGTGCATATAAATACTTGAAATTTTTACAGTGTAATGCCTTTATAGAACCTAGAGTTCACAGAAAAGTGGGCGTTATTAGCACGCCCCTTTTGGTACCCCCCTCACAAATGGACCATTTTGTACCCAATGTAAAAAATAAATTTTCGAATATTTTTTTGGGACTCAAGGTGAGGGGATTCAGAAGTCGGTTAACCTGACTGAACTTTGTTACTTGTTTATAGATGTTTAGGTGCCAGCAAACATCTTTTAAAAAAAATCTAATTTGTTTTAGCGTTAGTTACTAAACTTCAGTTTCTACATGATTGTGATGTTTTCGGCATTTTTAGCCCTTAAAATTTCCTTTAATTTAAATGGTATCTCGGCTTTTACTTAAACAAATATGGTTCAAATACTAAAGCAGGGCTGCGGAGTCGAGCCAAAACTACTCGACTCCGACTCCCGGAGTCGAAGTTTAAAATCATTCGACTCCGACTCCAGCTCCGACTCCGGCAGTTAAATAACTTAAATTTCTGAAATTACATTTCTACTTAGACGTGAGTTCATGTTTTTGAAAATAAGATATAGCTTTGTTAAAAAACAGAAAAAATTGGTACTCAATACCAGTCAGTAATTAAATAAAATTGTATTATTTATTTATTGATGCTTTACTTGTAAGCTGCAACTAATATGACAATTCTTTCAACATGAAATCATGATAAAATTTTCATCAATAACTGTCTCTGTTTTAATATACCGCAATTTTTATACCCTACACCACACTGTGGTACAGGGTATTATGACTTTGTGCATTTGTTTGTAACACCTAAAAGGAGAAGAGATAGACCCATTGTTTATTATACCGATCGACTCAGAATCACTTTCTTCTTTCGATTTAGCCATGTCCGTCTGTCCGTCTGTCCGTCTGTCTGTCCGTCCGTCTGTCTATCCGTCTGTCCGCCTGTCCATGTATTCTTGTAATCAAAGTGCAGGTCGTATTTATGGTCCGATTGTGATGAAATTTAGCATAGTGCTCTTTTTTGGCCCAAGGACGATCCCTATTGAAATTGGTTAAAATCGGTTCAGATTTGGATATAGTCCCCATATATATGTTTCACCCGATTTGATATGTAAGCGCTGTAGAAACCACATTTTACATCCGATCTTTATGAAATTCGGCAGAGAGAGTTTTATTATTACGTGAATGAACACTACCAAATTCGGAGAAAATCGGTTCAGATTTAGATATAGTCCCCATATATATGTTTCACCCGATTTGACATGTAAGCGCTGTAGAAACCGTATTTTACATCCGACCTGTACGAAATTCGGCAGAGATAGTTTTCTTATTACATGAATAAACACTGCCAAATTCGGGGAAAATCGGTTCAGATTTAGATATAGTCCCCATATATATGTTTCACCCGATTTGACATGTAAGCGCTGTAGAAACCGTATTTTACATCCGACCTGTACGAAATTCGGCAGAGAAAGTTCTCTTATTACATGAATAAACACTGCCAAATTCGGAGAAAATCGGTTCAGATTTAGATATAGCCCCCATATATATGTTTCACCCGATTTAACATTTTAAGCGCTGTAGAAATCGTGTTTTATATTCGATCAGTACGAAATTTAACAGAGAGAGTTTTTTTATTACATGTATGAACACTGCCAAATTCGGGGAAAATCGGTTCAGGTTTAAACATAGTCCCAATATATATGTTACACCCGATTTGACATGTAAGCGCTATAGAAACCGTGTTTTATATACTATCAGTACGAAGAGAGTTTGCTTATTACAGAGGCAGAGAGTTTGCTTATTACATGTATGAACATTGCCAAATTCTTATCGCAATGCCCATTATCGTATTGGTAGGTAGGTGTAGGGTATTATATAGTCGGCCCCGCCCGACTTTCTGTCTTTCCTTACTGGTTTTAAATTAGTTTCGCTTCAAGCAACCATTGCATTCGTTAGTTATTATACGCCACACTATGTTACAGGGGGTTTTAAATTATTTTTTTGGCAGATTTGTAAAAAATACTGCAGCTAGACTCACCTTAAAATATACCGTTGTACTCAGAATCACTAGCTGTCCGTCTGCCCATCTTAAGTTGTTCGTTAAGTACAGGTCGAAATTTCAGTACGATCCTGTTAAAATTTGGCAATAAGGACTCTTTCACACCATGGATTAAACCTATTGGAATTGGTCAAAATCGGTTTAGATCGAAATTGCCCCTATATATAAATGTTTCTATAGAAAATTCTGTTTAGATTCAGATTTATAAGGTAATTATCTCATACTTATACTTACAATATCTGAGCTTATTCTGCTCGAACAAGGTGTTGTACGGTATCATATAGTTGGCTTCGCCCGACCTTTCCTTAATTGTTTTGTACTCGCTTAATAATATCGTATAATCTTAAAAAAAATCTATAAAAAATCTATAAAAAAATACTTATTTTGTTAGCTAAATATAATCAGAGCTTTCCTAAAACTGTTTTCATAAAAAAACTCGATAGTTTGGTCAACTTTATAGATATTTGTGGCCTACTCGTACAAAAAAGGTTAAAAAACTTCGAATATTTTATCCTTCTGTTGTATCAAAATTGTTTTCCCAAACATTTTTGAGTGCAAAAGTTCTATCACATAAATGGTACATTTTGCACAATCCATCTCGGAGTCGGAGTCGACCATAATTGTTCGACTCCGGACTCCGACTCCGGGCAAATTTCCCAGACTCCGACTCCAAGACTCCGACTCCGACTCCACAGCCCTGTACTAAAGCCACTGAAGGTAAAAGTAAATACATGAAAATTTGAATTTGAAAAAAAATTGAAAAAAAATTTACCATAAAAAAATTACTTCTGGTTTCACAAAATAGTATGCCTCAATACAATACAAAAGAAAAGTTTTTAGGTCTCGGACAACAAAAATTTTTTTTGTTTCATAGTGTTATCATAAATACATATATTCACAAATTCAATAAACTAAATGCAACTATGTATGATTAATTTACATTTTACCAAGACAAGGCTAAACCCAAGATTAAACAGAAATAAATATTATATTAAATATCTGTATAGTCTACGCGATAAATGACACGAGATGTGTGCATTAAACAAAAGACTTAAGACACAAACTCGACGAAATTTTTAAAGACAGTAATTTGTCATTAACATAAGATCAGTTCTCTCATATCACACATTTTTAAATATTTTAATATACAATTATTACTGGACAAAACATAGCATAAATAAAATTAATTAATGGGTAAGAAATATACGTTCATTGGCACATCTGTTTGACATTAGCATAATTTTGTCAGTTTTTTTATGGAGGGAAATAAAAATGAGATATGATAAACCATGAGACGACCAAGACGACACATCTCATGCCCATTCGAAGATGTACTCGTACCTGGGCCAGTTACGCATAGCCCAACTATTCCAACAACAACAACAACATACAACACAAAACGTTTAATGACTAGAAGTCAAAAACAGTAGCAGAACATTAAAGCGTAGCAAAAAAATGAGCAACTACAACAACAAGCGAGAAAAGCCACAAAACCCAAAATTCATCAGCATATGGCGGCGGCGCGCTGATAAATATCATGTTCATGTTTTTATAGATTTGGTATTCTCGAGCTCATTGTGGCCAGAAGCCAAAATATATTAAATAAATAATAAAATGGTAAATTTACGCGGATTGATGACATTCGTTCTGCGTACGAGTATGTGATTTATTTGGTTTCAGTCTCAAATTTCAGAGGGCGATAATAAAAAAACAAACAAAACGAAACGAATCGCAAACAAACAAAAGAAACATTGAAACAATTCGAGTTCTGCTGCTATGGTTATTGAAACTACTATTATTAATTGATGACGCGCTCATTTTGTATGACATGACAATGCTGACACCGCAGGCGTTGCACAGATATCATTAGCTTGTGTTCGAGTTTGTGACATTTCTGAAAGGATAGAGTTTTGTTGGACAGAAATTTGAAAATAATGTTTTCCCTAATAGTACTATACAACACAATTTTTTGAGGGGAGAATTGTTCCTTTAACGAGTTTAAAAGAGCACAAAAAATTTAGTAGAGTACAACAAACCCTAACAAGGGCAAGTCTGTCCTAAGTCAAACTTGATCACAATGGACGTACGTGGGCCGTCCCAAAATTGCCCGACCTAACAAAGAAAACACAACAAATTGCACAGTACAGTATTTTCAGCTCATTGATTTGGGATTCAATTCTCAGAATTAGACGTGAAGGTAGCCCCAAAAATAAGAACTTCTGCATCATTCGTTTAGTCAAGTTGGCTTAATTAATAATTTAATGGCCATACGAATTTTTTTGCTTAAGGTGTATTTTTAGCGCTTATTTTTCTTCTTCTTTCGCAAAAATGTTCTGTTTTATATGTATACGTATTTTTATACCCTACACCACACTGTGGTACAGGGTATTATAAGTTTGTTTCACGGCAGATGTTTGTAACACCTGAAAATAACACAGCTAGACCCACCTTAAAGTATACCGATCGTCCGTCCGTCCGTCCGTCCGTCTGTCCATGTAAAGTTGTTCGTCGACTACAGGTCGCAATTTCACTCCGATCGTTCTGAAATTTTGCAGTTTAGAGTATTTCGCAGCTGTTAAGATCGCTATTGAATTTGGTTGAAATCGGTTCAGATTTAGATATAGCTCCCATATATATCTTTCGTCCGATTTGGCCCTTTAGTCCTATAGAAGCTGTATTTTACATCCAATCGTTTTGAAATTTAGAATGGTAGAGTTTCTTGATCCATGAACCAACATTTCCGAATTTGAAGAAAATCGGTTAAGATTTAGCTATAGCTCCCATATATATGTTTCGTCCGATTTTGCTCTTTAGTCCTGAAGAAGCTGTATTTTACATCCAATCATTTTGAAATTTAGAATGGTAGAGTTTATTGATCCATGAACCAACACTACCGAATTTGAAGAAAATCGGTTAAGATTTAGCTATAGCTCCCATATACATGTCTCGTCCGATTTGGCCCTTTAGTCCTATAAAAGCTATATTTTACATCCAATCGTTTTGAAATTTAGAATGGTAGAGTTTCTTGATCCATGAACCAACACTACCGAATTTGAAGAAAGTCGGTTAAGATTTAGCTATAGCTCCCATATATATGTTTCGTCCGATTTGGCCCTTTAGTTCTATAGAAGCTATATTTTACATCCAATCGTTTTGAAATTTAGAATGGTAGAGTTTCTTTATTCATGAACCAACATTGCCGAATTTAAAGAAAATCGGTAAAGATTTAGCTATAGCTCCCATATATATGTTTCATCCGATTTGGCTCTTTAGATCCAATCGTTTTTATACCCTACACCACACTGTGATACAGGGTATTATTTAAGTATAAAATGTCCCAAAAGTAAATTTATGTAAACAGTTTATACATGAATTACAAAATTTATATATCAGAGTTATTCAATATTACGAGAGTGGTGTAGGGTATTATATAGTCGGCACCGCCCGACTTTAGCCTATCCTTACTGGTTTTTAATATTTATCTGACAGATATTTTATGAATTTGTGGGCGTTTTTGTGATTTTTATGGCACTGAATGAACTTTTTTAGGGAAGTGTTGTTCCGCATTTTTTTCTCCTATTCAATATCTACAACTTTGCTTCAGACACAAACGAGATATTCCATACGGTATACCGAGAAAAATATAGAAAAAGTGCCAAAATCCACGATGAGCAAAAAAAAATCGTATGGCCATTAAATTATTAATTGAGCCATCTTGACTAAACGAATGATGCAGAAGTTCTTATTTTTAGAGCTACTATCACGTCCAATTCTCAGAATTGAGTCCCAAAATCATGTGTTGTACTGTGTTAGGGAAACATTTTCTTTATATCTTTCCCAGCGATATTCAATAGCTTCAACACGCGGTTTATAGGAAGAACTGTCTAGCTCCTTAAAATAGTCTATAAAACAGAACAGAACATTTGCATTGAGCAAAAAAAATCGTATGGCCATTAAATTATTAATTGAGCCATCTTGACTAAACGAATGATGCAGAAGTTCTTATTTTTGGAGCTACTTTCACGTCCTAATCTCAGAATCGAGTCCCAAAATCATGTGGTGTACTGTGTTAGGGAAACATTTTATTTATTTCTCCCACATAATCTCGTTTTAGTTTGACACACTTTACCCATCGACATTCAATAGCTTCAACACGCGGTTTATGGGAAGAACTGTCTAGCTCCTTAAAATAGCCATCAACCGTATACTCGTCCAGCTCGTCATTGTTGGCAAATCTTTTACCACCGACCCATTTTGTTCCATTTTGTTCCATTTGAACGACAACAACATACGAGTAGAAACAACCTTTTTTGATGTACGAGTACAAAGTTATCGATAGTACGAATATCGGTACCAGAAAGATTAGACGGCCTAGGAAGGCCGACCCCAGTACGTTCAGACGTCGTTTACTCAAAGCGGGACAGTTGCATAGCAAGTACTCAATGCTCTACACTTCTTCCTCATCTCCACAGCTTCTGCAGAATCATTGGAGTCAATACTCAATCTTCTGGCGTGTTAGTCCATCAGGTGATACTAACATAGACAATCTGTTTCTCTCTAGTGCGAGGAGAAATTTTGACCTTCTCAGGTCGTATCTTGGCCAGATTTGTTTAGCTGCCCTACATGTGCCGATTTCTGTTGCATGTGGATAGTGGCGCACATTACATGCAAATTTTTCGTGAATTTGTAATGTCGTCCTTTCCTAGCAAGTTCATCGGCTTTGCAGTTCCCTGAGATATTCCTATGCCCAGGCACCCATATGAGGTATATTCGTATTAAACTGCTCAGCCATCTCATTAATAATTCTGCGGCAGTCGAGGGCTGTTTGTGAATTTAGGGATGTTGCCTCCAGAGAATTGATCGCAGTCTGGCTGTACGAGTAAATGACAACACCAGTGTTGGTTACTTTGTTGCAACTCAGCCACTTGGCAACTTTCCGTATTGCCATTATTTCGGCTTGATAGACACTGCAGGTATGTGGTAGTCTGTGAGCTATATCCAAACTAAGTTATTCACAGTGTACTCCGAAGCCAACCTTTTCATCAAGCTTCGAACCATCCGTGTAGAGGTAGTTGAGGTAGTTTCTATTTCCTGCTATTCTGTCAACCCATTCATCTCTGGCTGGTATCATAGTGATATAGTTCCTCTCGAAGGTTTACACCGTTGGTATATAGTCCACTCGGTCGGTTACCATAGCACTACACTTTGATATCCTCATGTGAGCGTAGTTCTTGTACCTCCACATTGCTAGACAGTTTAATTTTAATGCCGCTCCGTCTGCAACAACTCTTGCTACAATATTAATCGTAGCGGGTTTTTCAACAGGGACGCTACAAAAGTAGACCGACAGGGACAGCAAACGACGCCATATTTTTTTGCCGCTCTTTTGACATTTCTCTTCAGTAAGGTTTGCCATTTCATGATGGAAAGATATACGAGTCGAAATTATTAAAATTTACTACCGAAATTCGGAGTCAGTGCCCTCAACGTTAAGAGCGCTACGTCCAATTTATGGTCGATGAGCGATGAGGCTCATTTCTGGCTGAATGGCTTCGTCAATAAACAAAATATGCGTTATTGGTCAGACAGCAATCCACACGTACTCCATGAGTCATCATTGCATCCCGAAAAAATTACGGTTTGGTGCGGTTTAGGGGCCGGCAGCGTCATTGGGCCGTAATTCTTCCGTGATGATCAAGACCGGCTACCGTTCAATGATAACCGAATATTTTTGGCCCCAATTGGATGATATGAACTTGGAGGACATGTGGTTCCAACAGGACGGCGCCACAAGCCACACAGCGAATGCCACAATCAATTTATTGGAAACCAAGTTTGGAGAACGTGTTATCTCACGAAATGGTCCAGTCGATTGGTCGCCTCGGTCGTGCGATTTGACGCCGTTAAATTATTTCCTGTGGGGCTACGTCAAGTCTATGGTCTATGCCAACAATCCAGCGACGATTGATGAACTTCGTACGAATATCGAACGTGAAATTGCAGCAGTATCGGCCGATTTATGTTTGAAAACCTTCGAAAATTGGGTTCAGCGTCTGGACTTCTGCAAGCGTGCCCGTGGTGGCCATGCAAAAGAAATCGAGTTCCATACATAATGGCATCGAACGTACTTTCACAGGAATAAAGAATTTCATTGATATCCAAAACCGTTTTTGTTTTATTTAAAAAAAACTTTTGTAGCGCTCTTATTGAAAAACCCTTTATATGGAGTAGGTCTTGTAGAGACTCAGTCGCTGTTGTCTTAAAGCTGGTAGTAGATTGGTGATGCTTAGTTAGGTTAGCCGCTCTGGTTACAACTTCTCTCGCCACAATATTAATCGGCAGTATATGGAGTAGGTCCTATAGACACTCAGCCGCTGTAATCCTTATAGATCCGCTTCTGCATGGGCAGGCAGTTCTCTGAACCTTTTATACTCGTCGTAAGTTGTTGATGGTTAGTTGGGTTAGCTGCCGTCCACCACAACACAATGCCGTATAACAGTATTGGAGGAACTGCTGCTATATAAAGGGTGGTTAAATTGTAAGGGCCGATGTTGAATGTGAACCACACCTAAACGTAAAGTTTTTTCTGCATTTCATTTGACATTTCTCAATTTCAGACTAACTTCATTTGAACCATGGAAAGATACACAATCGAGCAACGCATTAACGTTTTTTTAAGCCTTTTACGAAAATGGGCGTTCAAATCAAAATGCATTTCGTGCACTTCGTGATGTTTTTTTTTGATCAGCATAATCGACCAAGTGTGTCCCACAATCGGTAGAATTGTGCGCAAATTTCAGCAAACCGGGTCTGTAGGAGATGTGAAAACACCTGTGCATGCTCGCCCAGTTCGTTTGGTGCGGCTTATGGGCTGGCGACGTCATCGGGCCATACTTCTTCGAAATGAGGCCGGCCAGGCAGTTACGTACTGTGAATGGTATTCGCTATCGTGAGAAGATAACGAACTGTTTATGGCCCGAATTGGAAGATATGGATGTGGACAATATGTGGTTTCAACAGGACGGTGCCACTTGCCACACAGCTGACGAAACAATGGCTCCTTTGCGCAACAAATTCAATGGCCGTGTTATCTCACGTCGTGGCGATGTCAATTGGCCGCCAAGATCAAGTGATTTGACACCGTTGGACTTCTTTCTTTAGGGTTATTTGAAAGAAAAGGTGTACGTCGATAAGCCAGCAACAATTCAAGAGCTGAAGCATAAGATAATTCGGCACATTAACGGCATATAACCTTAACTATGCCTCAGCGTCATCGAAAATGTGGACCATCGGATGGAGGTGTGCCGCCGAGGTCGCGGCGGCCATTTGGCCAATATTTTGTTCCATACATAATTGAACCATACCAATATTATCATAATAACAAGTAAGAAAGTTTCAGTCGGGTAACCCGACTAAGGTATACCCTCACTTTGTGAGTAATGTAATATTGAATATTCCACGAATTATTCTGTTAGATTGTATGGTAGGTACCAGAACGGGTTTAACAAATACACCTATTTTTCGCTGAATAGTAGATACTTTAAATACATTGCACTGCGCCGAATTATAAGCGTTTATTTGCACTGGTTTATTAACGTTATGAGATATTAAATTTTGGTATGATTTGGACATTTTGTGTGGGAGGTACAAAAAGGGGCGTGGTGATAACGGCCATTTTTTACAGTTCTATAGACACTTCAAAAGCGTTACACTGTGCAAAATGTTGTGGCATTTACGTGCATTGGTACTCATGTTGTGAGCTCTTAACTTTTTGTGCAAAATTGTACCTTTGTGTGGGAGGTACAAAAAGGGGTGTGGCAATAGCGTCCATTTTCCACAGGGCTATATACACTATAAAAGCATTACACTGTAGAAAATTTCAAGTATTTTTATACACTGGTATTAAAATTATAAGCTGTTAACTTTTGGTGCAAAATGTTACCTTTGTGTGGGAGCTACCAAAAGGGGCGTGAATATAACACCCATTTTTCACTGGACTGTAGGCACTATAAAAGCATTGCACTGTACAAAATTTCAAGAATTTTTATACACTGGTATTAATGTTATAAGCTGATAACTTTTGCTGCAAAATGATGCATTTGTGTGGGAGGTACCAAAAGGGGCGTAGCAACTTGGCCCATTTTTCTCGAGTTGATAGCGACTAATAAGCTAATGCTATGTGTGGAATTTCAGAAGATTCGAATAAGTAGTATAGCAGTTATTAAAGATTCAATGTTTTACAACATTTTAACACTTTGTGGGGGAGGTACTAGAAGGAGTGGACCAATATGGCCCATCTTCGAACTTAGCCGGAGATAGAAAAAAATATTACCACGTACCAAATTTGAAGTCAATCGGTTACTCCTTTCGAGAGTTATCGTGCGCACCAGCCAGCAGACACACAGACACACAGACACACAGACAGACAGACAGACAGACAGACAGACAGACAGACGGACGGACATTGCTCATTCGTCTTAAAATGACCCAAAACGAATATCCGCCGAACATACTTAGGGTCTTAGATCACTCCTTCGATGTGTTACACTTTTTTTCGTAGCAAATGATATATACCCTCGTCACACTAAAGTGAGGGTATAAAAAGAAATAACAATAATTTCCTAAATAATTTGAGTTTTATTCAAAATCAACATAGGCCCTTAAAATTTAACCAACCTTTATATCCAATAGACGATTCTACTGCCTTCCTTCCTGGCTTTCCTTACACGTTTCAGTACGTTAAGTCTGAATAACAGTTTCGAATCTAGAATTATTCCTACACGCTGAAAAAAAATCGCTTCTGTAGTATATTGTCCCAAACATATTCGGCTTGAAACATATATATGTTTGGGGTAGACTCTAAGCATGTAATATTTGGTACACACAAAAATTGTGTATTTGGGAAGATGTTGTTCTAAACAAATATTTGTTTACATTCCAATATGTTTTTATTTGGGACCATTATTTTCGAAACAAATATTTATTTGCATTTAAGTTTTCATAAAATACATAAATTGTGTCAAATTTTTCAGTAATTCAAAGTTAACTTTTTTAGAAACTTTTAATGTTAGTAAAAAATAATAATTGAAATCATATAATCTTGGATCAATATAAAGTACTTAGAGGATTGACAACTAATGATGGCTTGGAATACTCAGAAATTTGAAATGATTGATTTAAAACAGAAGGTAATGCTGCATATGGTATCATAACTGGGAGGTACAATTCGAAACCCAAGAAAAATTGAAACTGAAATATAAAAAACTCAGCAAAAGTTTTGGAAATATTTTTTAAATAAGATATATTTGGAAAAATTCCTAAATAATAATTTTATTTGTATTTAAACACATATTTTATTTGAGAAATTTAGTTTGCAAATATAATTTGTTGTAATATATTAATTTATGCGTTCCAAATATATTTTATTGATTTTCAAATAAAATTTATTTGCTAAGAAATATATAATATTTAGAAATTTGTGTTCCAAATATATTTTCTTTCGATTCAAACATATCAAAAAATGCGATTTTGCCCCGTGTAAATATGTTGCTTTTTCAGAAAAGACTAAATCTGTTCCATTTATCCGAGGAGGAGGGTCCACATGTGGGACCTTATTCATCCTAGTAAAGAGAACCAATTGTAGATGTTTCAGAGACATTTCTTTTAAACAAACACCACAACACAACCATCGCCGCAATAGCAGCCATCAGCGACGGCAATGGCGATGAATCTAATGATAACAGTTGTCAATTGTTTCAATGGCCATTGACTGACTGTCCGACCCCTTGAATGGTGAAGTCGGACTCATTCATACTCGAGCACTCGTGTCACAGACAGAGTCAAACTATCTATGTACATACTAACATACGTACTACTAACTATGCAATGTGTGACAATGTGATTTGCTTTATTCAGGGTTAACACATAGAGGGAAAATCAAGAATTATTTTTTTCGATTAAAAAACAAACACTAGAAAACCTTTGCCAGCGAAAAAATGAGAATTTAATGATACATCGTTTCAAAGCAACAAATAAAAAATTAAAATTCATTTAAGGTATTAAATAAGTATTTGAAGAAACACTAAATGCAACAACAGCGACAACGGCAGCAATCGTAGAAAACCTCGTCTAATGTTAGAATTCAAGTGCAAGACATCGGAGTGGGGGGGGACTTAAGTCATTGGTATGTTTGTTGTTGTCGCCGTTGCCGTATGGTAAGTACGTTCGTATTACTAATGTGAGTCTCCGCCAGATGGCATTGAACTTATTTTTTCTATTCTTAATACGCAGACACATACATATATTTGGAAAGGGTCGTCAAATAAGAGAGGCTGTTATATTTGTAATTGGAATTAAATCCAATTTAAAAATGTTTCCTTTTTTACTAAACATTGCCATTGGGGAAATGCATTTGCAGTATTTCAATTGGGAAAACAAAAACTTAAAACACAAACTTCAACTCCACGAAATCCTATATATATAACAAAGTACACCATTTTCAGTTCATTGATGTGGGACTCAATTCTGAGAAATGGACGTGAAAGTAGCCCCAAAAATAAGAACTTCTGCATCATTCGTTTAGTCAGGCTGGCTCAATTAATAATTTAATAGCGATACAATTTTTTTTGCTCAAGGTGGATTGTTAGCACCTTTTCTATATTTTTTTCTCGGTATACCGTACGGAACATCTCGTTTGTGCTTCAAGCAAAGTTGTAGATATTGAATAGTAGAAAAATAATGCGCATCAAACCTACCCGAAAAAAATAGCATCCAGTGCCTTAAATCCCAAATCATGTGCTGTAATTTGTTAAACAGACAAAAGACATCATGATTTTCACTTCATATTCTTCCTTTTTTGAAAAGTATTGATAAGATTTATTCAAGATTACGAGGAATCCTCAAATTTTCAATCTGCAAATCTGCACCAAATTTCAGGCTTTTATGAACATTGATGTTAATGGTATGAGCTGGTAATTTGGTACTTTGATAGTGACGAATAAACTATTATGTACTATGTGCGAGTCGTAAGAGTTTTTCACAATATTTTTACCATATGGGGGAGGTACAAGATGGGGTGGGCGATATGGTCACTGTTCGAAAATATTACATGTATAAATCGTAAAGACAATCGATAACTCCTTTTGAGTGGTATCGTTCGCACAAGACAGACGGACATTAATATTTTCATATTGAAAATTATGTTATGTTCTCTTTCAAGCGACTTAAACTTTGTGAAAATCGGTTAGCCGTTCATGAACAAATTTTTAATTTTTTTTAAATTTCAAAATCCTCCAAAAATTTGAAATAAAAATTTCAAGAAATAAAGGGTGGTTAAATTTGAAGGGCCGATGTTGATTTTGAATAAAACACAAATTATGTAGGAAATTATTATTAATTATATTTTCTTTCAAATAACCCCAAAGAAAGAAGTCCAACGGTGTCAAATCACATGATCTTGGCGGCCAATTGACATCGCCACAACGTGAGATAACACGGTCATTGAATTTGATGCGCAGAAGAGTCATTGTTTCGTTAGATGTGTGGCAAGTGGCACCTTCTTGTTGAAACCACATATTGTCCACATGCATATCTTCAAATTCGGGTCATAAAAAGTTCGTTATCATCTCACGATAGCGAACACCATTCACAGTACGTAACTGCCTGACCGGCCTCATTTCGAAGAAGTATGGCCCGATGACGTCGCCAGCCCATAAGCCGCACCAAACGAACTGGGCGAGCACGCACAGGTGTTTTCACATCTGAAATTTGAGCACAATTCTCCCGATTGTGGACACATTTGGTCGATTATGCTGATCAAAAAAAACATCACGAAGTGCACGAAATGCATTTTGATTTGAACGCCCATTTTCGTAAAAGGCTTAAAAACGTTAACGCGTTGCTCGATGCTGTATCTTTCCCTGGTTCAAATTGAGTTAGCCTGAAATTGAGAAATGCCAAATGAAATGCAGAAAAAACTTGACGTTTAGGTGTGGTTCACATTCAACATCGGCCCTTACAATTTAACCACCCTTTATTATATTTTTTTATTCAGGTACTCGTAAAATGTTTTACTTATGCTAATTAAAAAAAAAGGCGAAAAAATATTTTTTCCCGATTTTTTCTATTTTTTAGGGATTTTTCGTGATAGCAACAAAACTATTTTTTTTTTGGAAAAAAATATTTTTTAATTCGGTTTTTTAAATCTTTTTTTTTTTGAAAAAATCAAAAAAACTTTTTTTTTCTAATTTTTTTAAAGACTGTTCCTAAACTTTCTGCGTGAAAGAGATAGATCCAAAAATTTGTAGCCCTCACAATTTTCTTAAATTTAACGCGTATCACGGCCATGTCAGCGTTTCATGAGATGAAACAATAAAAAAATTCACGTAAAAAATATATAACGTATTTATTCACAAAGTTTACTGGGTAAACAATGGGTTAGTAAATTTAGACACATATTTGACATACATAGCTATGTCCGTCTGTCCATCCGTCCATCTGCCTGTGCATGTATTCTGTTAATCAAAGTACAGGTCGCAATTACGGTCCGATCTCAACGAAACTTTGCACATATCTGTCTTTTGGCCCAAGGACGATCCCTATTGAATTTCATTGAAATCGGTTCAGATTTACACATAGCTCACATATATATGTACCTCCGATTTGGCATATTGGCACCGTATAAGTAAAATTTTTTAACCGAACTGTGTAAACAATTACAGGGAGAAGTCCCCTGATACAATTAGAGGCAATACTAAATTTGAGGATAGTCGGTTCAGATTTAGATATAGCCCCAATATATATGTTATTCACGGTTTGATATGTTAGCGCTGCAGAAACCTTCTTTTATATCCGATCAGTACGAAAATCGTCAGAAAGAAGTTTCTTACTATATGAATGAACACTGCTAAATATGGGGAAAATCAGTTCAGATTTAGATACAGCCCCCATATATACGAGTACGTTACCCCCGATTTGACTTGTAAGCGCTGTAGAAACTGAACAGAAAGATGTTTATTATTACATGAGTGAATACTGCCAAATTCGGGGGAAATCGGTTCATATTTAGATATAGCCCTATATGTTCCTCCCGATTTGGTGTTAAAGCGCTATAGAAGTTCTGCCTTATCATCATTACAAAGTTTAGCAGAATACAGTTGCTTAATATTGAAACGAATACTCCTTAAGTTGGGAATAATCGGTTGAGATTTAGATGAAGCCACATATATGTATATGTTCCTACCTGTTTAGAGTCGGCCACCGATGCCTTCGTCTGTAGTAGAGTCGACCAATGAGGTCTTCCTCATTATTAGCTAGAGTCGACCCGAAGACTTCATCTGTGCTAGAGTCGACCACCGAAGTCTTCTTATGTACTAAAGTCGACCACTGAGGTATACTGCCCTCCTAAGAAAGAAAGTCGTATCTCCATTTTAGTAGTTTTGAGATATTTAGCTTTCACGTTTTATAACTTTCGCGCTTTTAGGTTAAGGTTTATGGTGGGGTGTCGGCCGGATTTACCAGTTCACATAGACCAATTTAGGACCCTAAGTTAAACATACAATTAAAAGGCGCGAAAGTTATAAAACGTAAAAGCTAAATATCTCAAAACTACTTTCTTTCTTAGGAGGGCAGTATACCTCTATACTAGATGCGACCACTGAGGTCTTCCTCTATACTAGAGTCGACCAGCTTGGCCTTCGTCTGTACTAGAGTTGAACTCTGAGGTCTTCCTCTATACTGGAGTCGACCACTGAGGTTTTCCTTTATACTAGAGTCGACCATTGAAGTCTTCTTCTATACTAAAGTCGACCACTGAGGTATACCTCTATACCAGAGGCGACCACTGAGGTCTTCCTCTATACTAGAGTCGACCAGCTAGGCCTTTGTCTGTACTAGAGTCGACCACCGAGGACTTCGCCTGTACTAGAGTCGACCACCGAGAACTTCGCCTGTACTAGAGTCGACCTCTGAGGTTTTCCTCTACATCAGAGTCTTCCTCTAAACTAGAGTCGATAACTGAGCTCTTCCTAAATGCTAGTGTCGACGGCTGAGGTCTTCCTCTATACTACAGTCGACCAATGAGGTATTCCTCTATACTAGAGTCGACAACTGAGATCTTCCTCTATAATAGTGTTGACCACTGAGGTCTTCATCTATACTAGAGTCGACCGCTGAAGTCTAACTCTATACTAGAGTCGCCCGCTGATATCATCTAGACAAGGTTGACCACCGAGGCCTTCATCTTTACTAGAGTCGGCCACTAAGGTCTTTCTCTATACTAAAGTCGGATACTGAGGTCTTCCTCTATACTAGGGTCGACAACTGAGGGCTTCCTCTATACTAGAGGAAAATCTAGACTTGAAAAGACGCCAGCTTAAGTAATATCAATGAGGACGCTGTTCAGAAACTGCATGACATATTTGTATTTAAATATATTAATCAAATCCAGTTTTAGCCCTAAAAGTAATATTTTTAAATTGATAAAATCAGTACGAGGTGATAATCGATAAGGTTATTCAAAATTGGAAACCCATTAACATAAGAAACTTAAATCTGGAGCAATTTTTTAATAGCCATTGTGTTCCCACATATATAGTTCTAATCTCAAACCCCGTTCACGAGATATGTACACAAACATATAATAATGATGACAACGGAGTCACATTGAGAAAATCAAAGACAATAACTAAGTAAGTAAGTAACTGGGTAAGTAGTGGCGGCTCTCTGCCTCAACAATTAAACAACACCAACAAATAAAACAAACATGCAAAATTATTTAAATTGTACATTATTTGTTAGAACCCGAAGAAGAAGAAACAGCAGAAAAAGGTATTGTTGCATACACAACTCTCTGAAGTGGAAGATTTGTACTGAATTTTTTTTCGAATTTTTAAATTTTCATTCAACTTTTCAACTGAAGGTTTTCAATTATGCTTGGCTTGGAATTGCTTAGCATACACACGGTCACACAAAAAACCCCAAAAAAGAACAACAAACACTGCCGCGGTCGCGGCGGATTTGTCGATAATAATAAATAATTACAAATTCTAAGCATACTTTTCGCTTTGGCAGCGACAAGTTGATTGAACGCTTCAGAGTTCTTCAAAGTTTCATTTGTTTCTGTTTTTATTTTCTAGATTTTATTTTCTAGTTGTTGTTGTGGGGGGGCAGACGCCGAGTTATGTGTTCACCTGTAAAACGGTTAATCAGAATATTTTTTTTATTATTAGCATTATTATGGAGGCGATGATTGTGGGTGGTACCACCAGCCATCAAGCCATGACGCAATGGGTTTTCACTTTCAGCGAACGCTTTGCATAACCGTATACATAACAATTTTTAGTTAAAATCAGAGCATTACTCATACGACAGGGGGTATTGAATTTTCGATGAACAAGGTCATGTTCGTTGCTACGGACACATTTTGGACTAATGTCGTGATACTAGAAACTAAGAGTAAAGGTGGGGAATGTTTTTATTGAACAGAGGTCAACTCTCGAAGTGTTATCAATTAAAAATGGTGTAATTTTGTAAATTTTGCTCGTCATCAGAAACGAAAAAGGGCATAACAACAAGAAAAATGGAAACTCAGTTTTTGACGGATTTCGGTACCCTGCATCAAAATACACATCCTGACAAATTTTTAGCGGCGTAATATTAAAAATGGCGAATTTATTAACGAAATTCAAAAGGGCCTAGCAACAAATTATTTCTTTTTTCATAGTTGAAAGATACTATTTCACGCAATTTTAAATTATGTTTGTGTGATTTTATATACGCATCATTATGTTTAGACATTATCCTGAAAACTACGTTTTTTCTAACGGCAACACTTTTCATTATACCCTACACCACACTGTGGTACAGGGTATTATAACTTTGTGCATTTGTTTGTAACACCCAAAAGGAGAAGAAATAGACCCATCGTTTATTATACCAATCGACTTAGAATCACTTTCTGAGTTGATTTAGCTATGTCCGTCTGTCCGTCTGTCTGTCTGTGCATGTATTCTTGTAATCAAAGTACAGGTCGCAATTATGGCCCGATCTCGACGAAACTTTACACATATGTTTTTTTTTCCCCAAGGACGATCCCTATTGAATTTGGTTAAAATCGGTTCAGATTTAGATATAGCCCCCATATATATGTTAGCGCTGATTTTACATGTAAGCGCTGTAAAAACTTTATTTTATATCCGATCAGTATGAAATTCGGCAGAAAGAGGTTTCTTATTACATGAAGGAATACTGCTAAACTCGGAGAAAATCGGTTCAGATTTAGATATAGCCCCCATATATACGTTACCCCCGATTTGACATGTAAGCGCTGTAAAAATGTTATTTTATATCCGATCAGTGCGATATTCGGCAAAGAGAGGTTTCTTATTACATGAAGGAATACTGCTAAATTCGGAGAAAATCTGTTCAGATTTAGATATAGCCCCCATATATATGTTACCCCCGATTTGACCTGTAAGCGCTGTAAAAACTGTATTTTATATCCGATCAGTGCGAAATTAGGCAGAAAGAGGTTTCTTATTACATGAAGGAATACTGCCAAATTCGGAGAAAATCCGTTCAGATTTAGATATAGCTCCCATATATATGTTAGCACCGATTTGACATGTAAGCGCTGTAGAGACTGTATTTTATAACCGATCAGTACGAAATTCGACAGAAGGAGGTCTTGTTACATGAATGAGTGTTCAGGGAAGATCGGTTCAGATTTATATTAAAGCTCCATATATATGTTCCTCCTGATTTGGTATCAAACCGCTATAGAAGTTGTATTTTACTTCCGATCATTAACATTTTCCAGAAAGATGTTTCTCAATTTAGGAACGAATATTGCTTAATTTAGCGATTATCGTTTCAGAATTAGATAATATGTTTCTACCCATTTACCAATTATTCCAAATTATTATGGCAATGACGTTTATCGCATTGTTAGGGAGGTGTAGGGTATTATATAGTCGGCCCCGCCCGACTTTCTGCCTTTCCTTACTGGTTTTATTTAGTTTTTTGCTTCTCCTGTAAAATTTTCAAACATGATGATAGGCCCTTTTTCGTTTCTGATGACGATATATCACTTTCAACGGGACTAAAGTACAACACATCGAATGAGTGACCACAGTGGACGACTCTATAATATAGAGAAAGACCACAGTGCTTGACTCTAATATAGAGAAAGACCACAGTGCTCGACACTAATATAGAGGAAGACCACAGTGGTCGACTCTAGTATAAAGGAAGACCACAGTGGTCGACTCTAGTATAGTGGAAGACCACAGTGGTCGACTCTAGTATAGAGGAAGACCACAGTGGTCGACTCTAATATAGAGAAAGACCACAGTGGTCGACTCTAATATAGAGGAAGACCACAGTGGTCGACTCTAGTATAGAGGAAGACCACAGTGGTCGACTCTAGTATAGAGGAAGACCACAGTGGTCGACTCTAGTATAGAGGAAGACCACAGTGGTCGACTCTAGTATAGAGGAAGACCACAGTGGTCGACTCTAGTATAGAGGAAGACCACAGTGGTCGACTCTAGTATAGAGGAAGACCACAGTGGTCGACTCTAGTATAGAGGAAGACCACAGTGGTCGACTCTAGTATAGAGGAAGACCACAGTGGTCGACTCTAGTATAGAGGAAGACCACAGTGGTCGACTCTAGTATAGAGGAAGACCACAGTGGTCGACTCTAGTATAGAGGAAGACCACAGTGGTCGACTCTAGTATAGAGGAAGACCACAGTGGTCGACTCTAGTATAGAGGAAGACCACAGTGGTCGACTCTAGTATAGAGGAAGACCACAGTGGTCGACTCTAGTATAGAGGAAGACCACAGTGGTCGACTCTAGTATAGAGGAAGACCACAGTGGTCGACTCTAGTATAGAGGAAGACCACAGTGGTCGACTCTAGTATAGAGGAAGACCACAGTGGTCGACTCTAGTATAGAGGAAGACCACAGTGGTCGACTCTAGTATAGAGGAAGACCACAGTGGTCGACTCTAGTATAGAGGAAGACCACAGTGGTCGACTCTAGTATAGAGGAAGACCACAGTGGTCGACTCTAGTATAGAGGAAGACCACAGTGGTCGACTCTAGTATAGAGGAAGACCACAGTGGTCGACTCTAGTATAGAGGAAGACCACAGTGGTCGACTCTAGTATAGAGGAAGACCACAGTGGTCGACTCTAGTATAAAGGAAGACCACAGTGGTCGACTCTAGTATAGAGGAAGACCACAGTGGTCGACTCTAGTATAGAGGAAGACCACAGTGGTCGACTCTAGTATAGAGGAAGACCACAGTGGTCGACTCTAGTATAGAGGAAGACCACAGTGGTCGACTCTAGTATAGAGGAAGACCACAGTGGTCGACTCTAGTATAGAGGAAGACCACAGTGGTCGACTCTAGTATAGAGGAAGACCACAGTGGTCGACTCTAGTATAGAGGAAGACCACAGTGGTCGACTCTAGTATAGGGGAAGACCACAGTGGTCGACTCTAGCATATAGGAAAACTGGAAGATCATATATCGTTGAAGTAAGAAAGTTCAGTCGGGTAAACCGACTTATGAATCCCCTCACTTTGAGTCCCAAAAAAATATTATCAAATTTATTTATTTTTTTGTTTTAATTAAATTAAATTAATATTAATTTAAATTGCATTTAGTAAATTTAAACTATGTAGTGGTATTTATTTAAGTTATAAGGTGTTAACTTTTGGTGTAAACCCGTCCATTTGTGTGTGGGGGGGGGTGTACCAAAAGAGGCGTGCCAATAACGGCCACTTTTCTCTAGACTCTAGGTACTATAAAAGCATTGCACTGTAAGAAATTTCAAGTATTTGTATTCACTGGTATTAAAGTAAAAGCGGTTAACTTTTGGTAGAAGAATGTCCATTTGTGTGGGAGGTACCAAAAGTGGCGTGCCAATAACGCCCACTTTTCTCTGGAATCTTGGCACTATAAAAGCATTACACTGTACAAAATATCAAGTATTTATATGCACTGGTATTATATATAATATGTATATATAATTTATAAGCTGTGAACTTTTGGTACAAGGTCCATTTGTGTGGGAGGTACAAAAAGGGCGTTCCAATAACGCACATTTTGCTTTGGACTCTAGGCACTATAAAGGCTTTACACTGTACAAAATTGCAAGTCATTGCATGTACTGGTATTAAAGTTAGAGGCTCGTATCTTTTGGTACAAAATGGTCCATTTGTGTGGGAGGTACCAAAAGGGGCGCGCCAATAATGCCCATTTTCACTGTATTGTAGGTACTATTAAACCATTAAACTGTACAAAATTGCAAGTCTTTGTATGCACTGGTAATAAAGTTATAAACTGGTAACTTTTGATTTAAAATTGTCCATTTGTGTGGGAGGTACCAAAAGGGGCGCGTAATCTTCGAACATTTTTTTAGAGGTAATAGCGACTAATAAACTTATACTATGTGTAGAATTTCAGAGGATTCAAATAAGTAGTAAAGAAGTTATTGAATAATCAATATTTCACTAATTATTAAACCTTTGTGGGGGAGGTACTAGAAGGAGTGGACCAATATGGCCCATCTTCGAACTTAGAAGATGGAGATAGAAGAAAATATTACCACATACCAAATTTGAAGTCAATCGGTTACTCCTTTCGAGAGTTATCGTGCGCACCAGCCAGCAGACAGACAGACAGACGGACGGACGGACATTGCTTATTCGACTTAAAATGGCCTAAAACGGATATACGCCGAACATACTTAGGGTCATAGGTCACTCCTTCGATGTGTTACACTTTTGGCTCGTAGCAAATGATATATACCCTCCTCTCTAAGGTGAGGGGATAAAAATCAGCAACACGTGTCGACTTTTGAATTATTTTCAGTCATAAAAACCATATATTCGGTCATGTCTCTTTAATGACCACTTTAGACTTTCAGACTTTGGTTATTAAAAATCATTTAGAAGATTTTGATGTCATGTTTCGATGACATTAATCTCATGTTGAATATGTCAAAACAATAACACCCAAAGACAAATCACAAAAAGGATTAATGACAAATTACAAGGATTGAAACCCAAGAACTGATCTATTGTCTGCTTAATAAAAAACAAATTAATCTCCTGATGTCATATTTAGACAACTTTCTGCTGTAATAAATAATGCAGTTTGTTTCGATTAACAATAAATGTATGAAATGAATTTTTACAATAGCAGTACAATTAGTCAAAATAAATTAATTGTCTTCAATTACTCCGATTATTCTAACAAATCAATATTAATTAATTCAAATGAAATTCTATTCGAATAAAATTACCCGTTTCTATTGTTAACTGATTCTTAATTGCTAAATAGAAAGTTGTTGCATCACTTGACAGTTTATTACAAAAAACAACACTCACATACACACACACATGCAATAAATCTCTTAGAGAATTCGACATTTGAAGGAACCCAAACAAAAGACTTAGGCAACAAACATTGTGGGGTGATTTATCAAAAAAAAACAAGTACGCCTCCTTCTTCCACCAAAAATAAATAACAAATACTCATTAATTCTAAATATTTGATAACCAACAGTGTTATTAATATTTTTTTCAAATATTGTACTTGACAAAAAATATAATCTCGTATTATTAGTCATTTCAAAATTAAATTAGATATGAATTTGGTAACAAAACTTCCGGATGTTCGATTTGGGAATTTTTTGGATTTAAACAAAAGATATTTTTTTTTGTCGAAATTATTTTGCTCTGCTATGGGTTAAACCTAATTACAAAATCAAAATCACCATGTGGATTGCCCCCAAACATCAGACGATTACTTACATAAACAAATATTATTTAATTGAATTATCTAATATATCATTATTAATGGCTACACTTTGCAAAAAAGAAAAAAACTGCAACAATTTAACACGATTTCAATATCATAACTCACGTTCACGTCAATCATTTGGCGAAAAAAAAAAAAGTTTAATCCATCTTTGTTGGTTGTTTAAACGCCATTTCATTGTCTGTCCGTCCGCCTATCCATCCGGACCGCCAAATAATGAATTAGTTCGAACCAATGTATTTTTTTTTATTGAAAAACATCATCTAAACATCAATAAAAACAATAAAATTTAAATGAATGAGTTATTCAAAACTTATTTTACATTTATACAAAAAAAAACCGCAAGAAATCCAAAATTAAACAAGTGCTCTGAAGTTGGCTTTCAATGCGGGAACAAAGCAGTTAATGAAATTCTTCGATTAGTCAGCTTCTTCGGTTTGGCTTCTTTGCTGTAAATCACTACTCTGTATTCTTAAGATTCCCTTTTTATTATTATTCACGAAAAGAGTATTGACTCAGCAAAATTTCATGGAATTTTGAAGCAAAAGATATAACCCCACCAAAAAGATTGGGTAATTCAAAACGGATTTTGGGAATTTTTCTTTCAAGGCCTTTATTTGTTCTTTTTCTATATATATGTATATTCTGAGACATGGAATGGAATTAATTTAATATTAATTTCATTTGTTTAAAAAAATCGACCATAAAATACGAGTATGTATGAATGCAATTTATAATTCTTTCGTCGTTAAAATTGCTATACACAATTAATTAAACTAGACCATAACGAATTTATTATTTAGTGAACGTATTTTTAATTTACAATTTTTTAATATTTTTGATATTGCACTGACAAGTGTGACGAATTTTCTAATCTGCTTACTAGAGGCAACAGTAGACAGTGTGCACTTTTGAAGCAAGAAGCCAAAAAAATTTTGTCTGATTTTGTTCACATTTTGTTTAGGAATAACACATTCCTCAGTTACAACAGGCAATAGCTCTGAAGGTCGTACACAAGCAGAATGTAGCCTCACTACAGAAGATGGGGGTATCAACCTTGTTTACATCTAGCCGACATCTTTTCGACGCATCTGATGGGGACATGCTCCTCGAAGAGACGGACAAAGCGTATGTTCTCTACCCCTCTACCCCCTTGTTGGGGTAGAGGTTAATCTGTTGGTTATAAATTATGACATTCAACAGATTAACCTCCATCATGCATAAGCAGTCTCAGCGGCTCCATTGTCGAGGCTGTCCTCAGGTGCAGTAAACATCTCCTTAGGAAGTAGGAGGAACGATGTGTGGCATCAGGACTTCAACTTTAAGAAAACATAAGTTTAGTACGAAGGTGGTCCTAAAATTAGCAGAGCTGACACATAGATTGCGGTAGTAGTTTGAAATACTACTACTAAAACCGAGCTAGATTCTTCCTTGGGGGAGTCTGCTCCTTCGTTTACAATTATAAAATATTGGGGGGCAGAGTTTAAACGGGACCGTACGAGCTGCCAAGACGAACACCGTGGTGGTTGACAAATTGAGGTGTCCTCGCCAGAAATGGGTAAAAAATCCACAAAATGGTATTGGATGGTCGGTTGTAGGTTCGTGAGCTAGCTGATAAGGAATTTCAAAAAGTGCTATATATCGCATATTGACGGAAAATTTAATAATAAGAAAGCTGTGCGCAAGATTGGTGTCGCGTTTGCTCACAATCAAGACAATGCCCCAGTTCACGCAGCCACTATTGCGATGGTCAAAATCAATGAATTAGCAATCAATGGCCTTCGGTAGCTCAGTGGTTAGTGCATTAAACTTGGACCCCGAAGGTGTTGGGTTCAATTCCTGGCACTGGTAAAATTTAACATCAACATTTCATGTTTTCATCATAATTCGAGTTTCTGCAGCTAAAAATAACTCAACGGTCGCACTACAACAACTTCAGCCAAGTCAACAGGGATGCTTTAAAATAGATAGAACACCATGACGACTATTAACAGAAATGCAGCGCTTCTAGTGGAGAATAGAAACAGTAATACTCAAATAACATTCATTCCCTGAAATTAACAATCGGACAACATTGAGTAGATGAAACAACATAAGGTTCCCGCGATAATCGGATATATGCCGGAACGAATTCTGTAATAGGAATAGACTTAATGATTATCAACCCAGCGTCTCCAAGCTGCTACAACAACAACAATGAATTAAAGTTCGAATTGCTTCAGCACGCACCTTATTCGCCAGATTTAGTTCCCTCGGAATATTTTTGAAAAAATGGCTCGGCGCAAAAAGATTTGCCAGCAATGAAGAGGTGGAGGTTGTGGTTGGTGGCTATTTTCAGGAGCTATACAGTTCTGGCGAGGACACTTCGCCAAAGAACTCCAGGCTAATCGGCCTATCCTCGTTCCTATTAAAAGGTCTAGAAAGGCTCTTGGATTCTTTCATTAGAGAAATCCTGGATACAAAACTCTTGTCGAGAAACCAACATGTTTACAAAAAGGCTACAGAATCGGTCCTGCAGGAACGTCTCTACATTTTAAAGAATTCACTATGTGGCCTTTCTTGATATTGAAGGTCGGCTTTTAACATAATTTACTCAGATGTTGCAATTGCGGCGCTGTCGCTTCTATGGCTGAACCATAGCTTGATTAGACTAATTCGGCGTTTGCTCAACAGAAAACGCATAACAGCAGGTATCGGGGCCACAACTCTAACAAGGCTTGTAAATATAGGGACCAAACAAGGAAGAGTACTGCCTCCACTTACTAGGAATCTAGCGGTGATTGGAATTGTGTTAGATCTAGAACGTTGTGTCTGCAAGCTCGTGGCGCATGCGGGCGATGTTGCAATCGCGATAATTCTAATACCCCAACGTCCTGTAAGACACTAAACAAGAGGCTCTGAACAAATTTACTTGAGGGGCCAGAAGCAGTGGTTTGAGAGTTAACCCAAACAAGACAGAATTGGTTCTCTGTACTATGAAGTATAAGTCTCCACATGTGGACCCACCTCGACAAATTGGAACTGAGGTAGGTTTTATGAAAATGCATATTTCCTAGGTATAATCCTAGATAGAAAATTTTCCTTCAGGCTGGACAGAAATCGACCTGCAAGTTAGCTGGACAAATCTGGCCACGATACAAACTGAGAAAGTCAAAATATTTCCTCGCACTAGAGGGGAAAATTTTGTCTACGTTAGTGTCAAATCTGACTTCAAATTGAGTCCAATGACTTCTGCAAAAGCTGTGGAGACTGTCCTGCTTTCCGAGATATCATCAACGCAGCTGTTGCTCGCTTTATCCCTGCTCGTCGAATACCCAAAATACGACGTAATTTCCCAGCAGAAGCAGCGGGACTCACAGACGAAGGTGACGAAATTCGTCGTTCTAACCCTGCTGATCCTATAATCAGAGAACTGAATCTTGAAATAAGTAGGAAAGTCGACGAATATCAGCGGAACCAATGGCTGGATCATTTGAAGCAATGCAACTTAAGTTCCGGTATCGGTAAATTGTGGGCAACGGTGAAGTCGCTCTCGAATCCTGGCAGGGGAGACGGCGTCCGGACGCAGTCTCATTTGGTTCAACGACTGTGACTATCCCAAAGAGGCCCGCATGTTGTTTTAACCGACAATTCATTGGGCACCTCGAGAGTGATAGGACGAAAAGGAGTCATGCGTCGCTTTCATGCTCTCCGAGCTGAAGAAGTACCACCCCGACGGAATATCTTTGTTAATGCTGAAGCAGTTGGACATACCGGGGGGTCGAGTACCTAACTAATGTCTCCAGCCTGTCCCTGACCACTTTAGTAATAACCGAAGCCTGGAAAGATGGCAAAGATGCGACTAGTCTATTTCTCTTCTCTCACCAGTAGCAAAGACACTTGAGCTTTAATCCTCCCGAGCATGATATAACATTTTCCAATTGCGGATCATCAGCACGGATTCCGTAAGCAGCACAAAACGACTACTGCTTTACACACATAAGCCGTGGTCTTAACCAGAACAAGCCCGGTGACAGGATAGTCCTCGTGGCGCTTGATCTATGGAAGGCCTTCGATACTGTCAAGCACGCCACACTTTTTGTGGACACCGCCAGCACGTCCCTTTCGAACACTTTTAAAAGTTGCATCTTTAATTACATGTGTTGGCGTCCGTCGTTTGTGGAATTCAGAAACAAGATGTCCAAACCCCGAAGAGTGAAACAGGGATTTTCCCAAGGTGGGGTAATATCTTCGGCACTGTTGACGGCGTTGAAATCGTATCACATGCTGATGACTGTACGATTCTGACGTAAATGGCCCTAATCAATGACATATGTGGAAGGCTGAGTGTCTGCCTGGGTGATATTGCCAATTTCTTCACCGCGAAGAACATGAAAATATCCGCCAGCAAATCATCTGCTACACTGTTTAGCGCTTGGACAGCGCAAGTAAAGGAGCAACTCAATGTGATAGTCGATGGCACAAGAATTCCGACCATCCGTTATCCTAAGGTCCTTGATGTCACATTTAATAGCCTCTTCAGGTCTAACGCGCATGCCACAGCTATCTGCAATAAGATGAGAAGTAGGAACAAGGTCGCTAGCCGGTAGCACTTGGGAACCGACAAAGAAACCTTTTTGACCTCGTACAAAGCGAAATGTCGGTTTGTGGTTAACTATGCAGCACCAGTGAGTGGAGCTCAGAGAATGTGAGCAAGACGCAGAGGAAGAACCTGCAGATTTGGCAATATGCAGCCCTAAGAACTGCGACAGGGTGCCTCCTCATGTCTTCTCTGAACCACCTACATGAGGAGACGAAGGTCATACCCGGGCGACGACACATTTTTTTGCTGTGGAAGCAGTTCCTACCGTTCCAGCCATCCCAACCACCACCTCCCAGGCATATCAGGAAAGACCTTCATGATCTGAAGCGCCAGGTCCAAAGCTACCAGCTCTAGATCACAGAACATACCAAGCAGTCATCAAGAGCGCGAGAGGTTCAAAGCTACCGGAGAGAACCTCTAGATTGCAGAACATACCTGTCATTACAAAAAGAATGTCGTGCTAGGAGATCGCCCACCATCAGAGACTTCGGAGAATGCGGACTTACCGCGAGATAAGAGTAGTTTTGGTCCAATTGAGATCAGGCTGCTGTAGCCGTCTCCATTCGTATTGGGCAAGAGTTGATGGCAACACCTGCACCTGTTCAACTGCCCTGCCAAACCAATTCAACTTATTCCAAAGTCTCTTTGAACCCATCCAGTGGAAGCAGCCATCTTCCTTGGCCTGGAAACCAATATAGCAGAAATCACAAAAACCTAAGCAAACAAAACCTAACGGACAACAAAACACATATACTGCTACAGCAACAACAACTTTCCTGCATGGAGTAAAACGAAGTATGGATATACTGGGGTTGTTCTTTTTAGGAAGTCTGACAGTTCTGGCCGATACCGATATTCGTATTATTGATAAGTTTGTGTATCAAACAGATTGGTTTCGATGGGGGTATATCGGCCTGTGGTAACAATACGGACGTCAAATGGTATATGGGTGTTTCCAAAGTAACGGTATTTACCGATTTTCGGAGATTTTTTAAATAAAATTGCAACCTAAGCAAATTTGCCTCAAGAATTGCTTAATTTTGGACTAACGAAAGTTCAAGCATCGGTAGCAACCGAAAGAATTCATAAACAATTTAATTTCAATAATTTTTTAAACCATAAAAAAAGTAACGGTCGTTACTTTATAAATGTGCTAATTTCAAATTTCGGAAACAAACATCATGTATTGTAAAATTTTGCACAGGTAATGTCAAGTAAAAAATCTGATTAAATTCTTTGAAATGTTTTGTTTAAGGAATGGGTTTATTTCTAAACCAAAGAAAATTAGTTACCAAAAAAAAAATTTTTTTTAAAGTAACGGTCGTTACATTATGATTAGTTAAACGTTTTTTGTTTTTTTTCCACGAAATTTTCTTACGCGTTCGCGTTTGTTTTTTCGTTCCTGACTTCGTCCGCCATCACCTTTTTTTGATTCAGTCTTCGTTTTTTGAGCGCTCTCTCTCTTTTGCCAAGAAGCCTCATGCTTCCCTGCGTCTTCTTTTCGTTTTTTTCTGTATTTTTTGAATCTTGGTAAGATGCTCCATGATTTCTCAGCTAAAATCAGTAAGAATCCAGTTAAGTAAGACGAAAACAGTTCAAATGCAAAACTTCAAATAAAAAAGGTAACGGTCGTTACATCTTTAATAAAAAATAGGCTTTTGATGCTTATTTGGACTTAAAAAATTCTGCATCTTACTTACCTTCTTATTTTCCGCTACTATAAAATTAAATCGTTTGAAAGAATTACGAAAAAACAAACTTTTGTGCTTTTGGGGTAACGGTCGTTACAGTCGGTGAGGTTGTTTTTGAACTATTAAAAAAACATTAAATTTTAACTTGTCGCCTTTAAAATTATTGCTATGCATGAAGAAAAGTTTCAGCTTCCAGCTTGCCTTTGGTTTGTTCGTAAACCACCGTTAGAACAGTGTTTCCAAAGAGCTTAAAAAGTGACCGTGTAATTCACGGGAAAAACGCGCACGGCGTATTAAATTCAAAGTAGCATATTTTAGTTAGTAGAAAGAAAATTAAAGATAATCTTTCGGAAATACATTTATTTTGTGTAATATTAGCGGAAAAATAAATTAAAATTAATAATTTAATTTTTGAGCTGTAGTGGGTCATTTTCTGTGGAAACACCCATATGTGAGCTGGTAACACCAGCAGTCACTGTAACCTAACCCTAAACCTTGCCGAGGTGGGTGGCCCACTTCGAGGCTCTGTAGGACCTTTGGAATAGCTCCGATATCTTATCTACAAACGGCAGATTTATGCATATCTCTTTCAAGCTCTGTGTAATATTTCTCCAATTGTGAGGGTGTACTTCAGTCAGTCTTCTCGATTGAAACTTTCCCACTTGCAAAGTTTCCAAATCGACTACAAGGTAATTATTTTTTATACATTTATATTCATACTAGACAAAAATACATAAAAAAATCTATCAAATCTAAGAGTATAGTTATCTACAATTTTATAGGAGTTTCCATTTTGCCTTAACATGTCTAAAGACGGCGTTCTACAAAAAATTGTATGTTGAAATTAAATATACATTCGTGTATTTATTCTACATGTAAATTTTATGAATACACTTAGTGGTTGCATGGTTTTTGTTTACATATGTAAATTGTAATTTCAAATTTTCAGTTATAAACTTGAAGGTGAGACCTTCAATACAGCTATTTATACTACGATATGAGACGAGTCGGTACAGTAAGTACATTGGCCCCCATCTAACATTACTTTCGCTTTGGCAAAAGGGCCAACTACAACAACATAAGAATTTGTTTATAACAGTTTAATAGGTTGTTAGTTATGTTAGCAATTAGTTTAAATGGTAGGCCCATACTCGTAAAGCCAATAAATAAACCGAAAAGCCTTAAAGTTAACAAGCATAGAGTAGTCATGTCTCAAATTAAACACAAAAAAGAAAAAGAAAATTTCAGGGCCATTATATCGGTCATTGGGTTACAATGTTAGCTTAGAGCGAGCGCCAAGAAACACCGAAAGATGTTACATAATAGCAATAATAATGATGAGCCATGAGAACATTCATTATGTGGATATTGTTCTCCAGTTACCAAGAAAAAAAAGGGTGTTTGTCTAGGGTCAAACCGCCATTCATTCTACGAGTATCCATAAAAAGAATACTGTGTAATTTATAATTTATTCCACCCAAAAGGTGTTGAAAATGCCATCAATGCGATAACAATACAAAAAATCAACAAAACACAAAGGGTCGAGCATATTTATTTGATCTTCAAGTTAATGCCACACCGGCGACGACATCACGTCACTTCACTTTGTGTCAGAAAAACTGACATAACTGTCAGTTTTATGTTTTTTTAAAACACTTTCAGTTTTAGTAGAGTTTTATGTGTTCCAAACTGATTCGTTTTCGGTTTCTAAATTTAATTTCAGTTTATGACCGACATTTTGGCAGCAGATAATTTATTTTTAAAAAATCTTTAAGAATTATTACATAATTCTTTTGTAATTTACTTAATTCGAATCGGTAATTTTTTCGTTCGTTGCTCGTTGCTTGTCTGTTGTTAACCAACTTATCGATAATACATTAAGGTCATCGTTTATACAAAAAAAAAAACACAGAAACCGAAAACTTCTCTGTTATTAACAATATTGTATGTAGTAGATATATACATATAGAAAACAGAATTAAAAACCGACAGAGTTTTTTAATTTAATTACAGGCATTTTCGTCTGGCTTGCCTGACTTTTGAATGGGATACTGCTCGAGTGTGTGTGTGACGGTGTGTGTTTTTGTTAATGATATGTCTGAAAACATTATAAAAGAATCTTTTGAGTTAATCATATCATTCACATTGTTTATTTTCAGTCTTGAAAATAAATTAATTTGTTCCCATGCCTATTATTTTTAGAGTTTGCAATCAATTCACTTGAAACGGAGGGGAGGTAAAATCAAAAGACTTAAGTAACGAACTTTTTGTTCATAGTTTCAGTGTGATAATGTGGAGGCATGGAATTCTTCCCCTCTCATCTTCAGTATGAAACGCCAAGTGTGGCATACAGTTTGCAAAATCTTTAAATGAATAAACAGAAAAATGCAAAGATTGAATTTAAGCTCAAATTGGAAGTAATTACAGTAATTTACAAAAATTTTGTCGAAGGGCTGTGTAATTCGGTATCCTAAACACGAAAAAATATTTATGATATTTTTCTTTTTAAATTCCTATTTTCATGGAAGTTACCATTAGTCATTAGAAGTTTAATAATAACTTAGATTTCTTCTGGACTCGTCTCATTTATAACTAGACCACGGATTTTTGCATATCTTTCATCCGATTCGAACCAAAATTTGTATTTAGACGTTTCATCACTAAAATTTAAAAAATTTGAGTGCATATCAAAAATATGCAAAACAATTTGCAAAAAAATGTGCAAAATATACATATATACAAAATATGCAAAAAATATGCAACATGATTTGGCGATGCAAAATATCAGAAGGATATGTCAATACTAAAGGGTTTTCCACCAAGAGGTATAACACCAAAGAAAAATACCATTTTTTGAGACAAATGATCGGATGTTTATTTCATAATAAAGAGGAAGGTATGCCGTTAATAATGAAAAACAACATCAGCCAAATGGTCACCACGACCACGCTTACAGGACCATATCCTTTTCATGAAATTTTCCATAACCAAATCGCAAAGTGGCTGCCCTATGTCCTCGATAGCCTCACGAATTCTGTCTTTGAGGTATTGAATCGACGCTGGGCTGTTGGCGTAGACCTTATCTTTCACGTGGCCCCAAAGGAAGAAGTCGCAAGGTGTTAAATCACAAGATCTCGGTGGCCAATTGTGATCACCTCTTCGAGAGATAACACGTTCCGGAAAATTTCCCCGTAACAGAGCAATGGTTTCGTTGCTTGTGTGGCACGTAGCGCCGTCTTGTTGCAAGTAAACGTTGTCCAGATCAATACCATCCAACTGCGACCATAAAAAATCATTAATCATCTCTCGATAGCGCAATACATTCACCGTAACTGTTGATCCAACCTCATTTTCGAAAAAGTAAGGTCCAATAACCCCACCGTACCATAAACCGCACCAAACAGTCTCACGTTGAGGATGAGCCCGAGATGCGACAATTTTGCTTGTTGACGGAGCCACCGAGGTGGAAATGGGTCTCATCAGTCAAGGTGATTTTTCGATGATTTTCGAATTTTAATAATTTCACTGCGTTGTTGAATAGTGTGTTGTTCCATTTTTAGTAAGTTTCTACTTGTCAAATGACAAAGAATAAAAGCTTCAAAAGTGACAGCTACCGAAATACCGGGTGATTCAAAATAACACCTCTTGTTGGAAAACCCGGTATAACTATTGCTTAAAACAACAGGCTCTGAACATATATCTAACAAGTGATCAATGCTTGAAAATTATGTGCGGACGGCAGGGTATAAATATAATCGCTTTCTGTTCCAAAGTGTCCTCATCATGTTGGAAAGTTATTGTTATCTGATGTATACCCTTGTTCATGGGCATTTTAATTTTTGAAAAAATTGAAAATACTAGTATTTGTGTTTTACGAAATTTGTAATTGCTTTCGAACCGCTGAACCTATTTTTGCACCTATTTCATCCGTATCAAAATGCCTGGATGGACAATAAAATTTCCTTATGACGAATTGGTTCGTTATACCCAATAGTACAAATAGTTATGACCACTTTACTGTTATGGATTTGTGAGAGTGCGACGAATATTCTGTGAAAATCTGAAGAAAGGTTTTTTCAAAAAATACTTTCGTAAAATTTTTTTTTAAAAATTTTCCACAAAAAAAAAATGGCACATTGTGCCCTCGTTAAAACAAAGTAAACTTTGCAAAAATCGGTTCAGACGTTCGAGAGCACAAAAACTATTTTTTTTTAATTTTTTCAAACTTTTTCCACTTTCACGTGGAAAGAGAACTTTAGTAACTGTCGTTAAAACAATCAGAAAAAAATTGTTGTTTGCTGGCACGAAAAAAACCTTACAAAATAGAAAAAATCGCAAAAAACAATTTTGTTCCAATTTTTGAAAACTAGCATCCTAACGAAAAACAATGCTTATTTGAAGAAAATATATTGATATATATAGAAATTATAGCACTTTTAGTAGAAATAAGAGTATTTCAACATAATCCGATTTATATACCCCCACTATTGTGAACAAGGGTATACATCAGATAACAATAACTTTCCAACATGATGAGGACACTTTGGAACAGAAAGCGATTATATTTATACCCTGCCGTCCACACATCATTTTCAAGCATTGATCACTTGTTAGATATATCGTCGGCTCAATGCTATTTTGTTCCATACGCCATTTACTATGATCAGAGAAAAACGCATTTTAAACCTTAAGTAAAAACGGGGCTGAAAAGTTATACACTCTTTATTCTATAGGGTTCCGCACAATGCTTACATGCTTCTCATGCATTTCTATGCCATTGCATTCAAAAATAAGCAAGTTATAAAAATTTTAGTACATGGCATTTTGGTCCATATCCAATTTTTTTGAAATACCTTTTCGAATTTTTGTTACATGGACCACAATAAGTGTCGGTTTGGAGGGAGAGAAATTTATATTTTGCGATTGAACGATGGGAAAATAATAAGTCAAAAAAATAGGGTTATAGAAAAATTTTTATAAAGAAAAAAAATAAAAATGATTTCCCATAAATCTGAGTTAAAATAGTTTAACCTACCAATATCTTGAAAACTAGCCGAGATAGGAAACAAATTATTGCAGATTCTGAAAGAGCATGCTTGAAACCCATATTATTAGCTCCTAGCTCAAAAAACACAAAAATGGCGTATTGTCCAAAATAGCACTAAGTCGACGATATGTTCAGAGCCTGTTGTTTTAAGCAATAGTTATACCGGGTTTTCCCGGTGTTATTTTGAATCACCCGGTATTTCGGTAGCTGTCTCTTTTGAAGCTTATATTCTTTGACATTTGACAAGTAGAAACTACGCCATTACTAACCAGTAAGGAAAGACAGAAAGTCGGGCGGGGCCGACTATATAATACCCTACACCTACCTACCAATGCGAAAATGGGCATTGCGATAAGAATTTGGCAGTGTTCATACATGTAATAAGCAAACTCTCTCTGTCGATTTTCGTACTGATCGGATATAAAACACGGTTTCTACAGTGCTTACATGTCAAATCGGGTGTAACATATATATTGGGACTATGTTTAAATCTGAACCGATTTTCCCCGAATTTGGCAGTGTTCATACATGTAATAAGAAAACTCTTTCTGTTAAATTTCGTACTGATCGGATATAAAACACGATTTCTACAGCGCTTAAATGTTAAATCGGGTGGAACATATATATGGGGGCTATATCTAAATCTGAACCGATTTTCCCCGAATTTGGCAGTGTTCATACATGTAATAAGAAAACTCTCTCTGTTAAATTTCGTACGGATCGGATATAGAACACGATTTCTACAGCGCTTAAATGTTAAATCGTGTGAAACATATATATGGTGGCTATATCTAAATCTGAACCGATTTTCCCCGAATTTGGCAGTGTTTATTCATGTTATAAGAGAACTCTCTCTGCCAAATTTCGTAGAGGTCGGATGTAAAATACAGTTCCTACAGCGCTTACATGTCAAATCGGGTGAAACATATATATGGGGGCTATATCTAAATCTGAACGGATTTTCTCCGAATTTGGTAGTGTTCATTCACGTAATAATAAAACTCTCTCATAAAGATCGGATGTAAAATGTGGTTTCTACAGCGCTTACATATCAAATCGGGTGAAACATATATATGGGGACTATATTCAAATCTGAACCGATTTTAACCAATTTCAATAGGGATCGTCCTTGGACCAAAAAAGAGCACTATGCTAAATTTCATCACAATCGGACCATAAATACGAGCTGCACTTTGATTACAAGAATACATGGACAGACAGACGGACAGACAGACGGACAGACAGACGGACAGACAGACGGACAGACAGACGGACATGGCTAAATCGACTCAGAAAGTGATTCTGAGTCGCTCGGTATAATAAACAATGGGTCTATCTCTTCTCCTTTTAGGTGTTACAAACAAATGCACAAAGTCATAATACCCTGTACCACAGTGTGGTGTATCTTCATGACTGATGAGGCCCATTTCCACCTCGGTGGCTACGTCAACAAGCAAAATTGTCGCATCTGGGGCTCGTAAAACCCAACGTGTGACTGTTTGGTGAGGTTTATGGTCCGGTGGGGTCATTGGACCTTACTTTTTCGAAAATGAGGTTGGATCAACAATTACGGTGAATGGATTGCGCTATCGAGAGATGATTAATGATTTTTTATAGTCGGAGTTGGATGGTATTGATCTGGACAACGTTTACTTTCAACAAGACGGCGCTACGTGCCACACAAGTACAGGGTTGCCCATATTCGACGGACCCATGTTTTTTTAAAAAAAATCAAAGAAAAAAATAAAAATTTGGCGGTTGGCAATCTTAATCATTTAATTTGTTCCAAGTAGATTTGTTTACATCAATTTTTGAATATGATATCTCTCAAATGGCCGCCTCTGGCGTTGATGGCGTATTGTGCCCTTTTTGCAGCATTTTCCATCGTTTTCGCCAACATTTCGGCCGGAATAGCGGCTATTTCTTCACGAATGTTGTCCTTGAGCTCTTCTACGGTCCTTGGCTTGTTAACGTAAACCTTTGACTTCAAATATCCCCACAAGAAGAAGTCAGGCGGCGTCAAATCGGGCGAACGCGGTGGCCAGTCCAAATCACCACTTTTCGACATCAAACGGCCCGGAAACAAATTCTTCAGAAAATCGATTGTTATGCGACTTGTGTGCGGTGGAGCGCCGTCTTGTTGAAACCAGAACTGCCTCATACGCTTTCGACGAATAATTGGCATCACAAAATTGGTCATCATGTCGCGATAACGCTCCTGGTTGATGGTAACAGCATGGCCATTTTCGTTTTGGAAGAAAAACGGCCCAATGACCGTTTTCGCACTAACGCCGCACCAAACTGTGACTTTTTCGTCATGAAGAGGCAATTCTTGAATCTCCTGAGGATTTTCAGTGGCGTAAATACGGCAATTTTGCTTATTTACGGTCCCATTCAATGTGAAATGGGCTTCATCGGACATGATAATTTTGTTTTTTGAGTTTTCACAATTGACTTCTTCTGTTGAATGTAAATTTCAACTATTTCAGAGCGCTCGCGTGGCGTGTATTGTTCCATGGTAAAAATCTGCTTGGACTGACGCTTCAAACGCGGTATGTCATTAAGCGATCTGACATCTCTGTCAAAAGTTATGGCGTTGCCAGATGGGTCCGTCGAATATGGGCAACCCTGTAACGAAACCATTGCTCTGTTACGGGAAAAATTTCCGGACCGTGTTATCTCTCGAAGAGGTGATCACAATTGGCCACCGAGATCTTGTGATTTAACACCTTGCGACTTCTTCCTTTGGGGCCACGTGAAAGATAAGGTCTACGCCAACAGCCCAGCGTCGATTCAAGACCTCAAAGATAGAATTCGTGAGGCTATCGAGGACATAGGGCAGCTACTTTGCGATTTGGTTGTGGAAAATTTCATGAAAAGGATATGGTCCTGTAAGCGTGGTCGTGGTGGCCATTTGGCTGATGTTGTTTTTCATTATTAACCTCTTCGCTACGTAAAGCAATCGAGTAATACGAAAATCAGTACGAAAAGCGACCCAGTATATCTACAAGTCTATTACTCAATGTGCAACAGGAACAATTCTTGTGCTCAATGCTAATCCTCTTCTCCACAGCAGCGGCAGAAGTCATTGGACCCAACACCCAACCTCCTGGAATGTTTGCGAATCTGGCAGCGTCCCGTCAGATCTGACACTAACATAGACAATTTGTTCCACTCTAGTACATACGAGGAGATGTTTTGACCTTCTTAGGCGTATCATGCCACCACAGATCCAGTTACCCCTCATGGGAACCAACCTGTTCGATACACAACCAGCCAGATCTGTCAAGACTTCCTAGAAAGACCAACACAAGTTTACTCAATGCGGAACTGTTACAAAGCAGGTGCTCAATGAACAACCTAGGTTTAGGTTAGCCAAAAGCAGCCAGCTTTGCTAGCTCAATATACAAATTGAGGTACGTGGTGCTACCACAGGTCCGGTTACCACTCATGGGAACCAACCATAACGTTATCAATAACAAGAATATCAGTACCAACCAGATCTGTCAGACTTCCTAGAAAGGCCTACCCCAGTATACCCACACGTCGTTTAATCAATGCGGAACTGTATAAAAGCTGGTGCTCAATGCACTCCATTTCTTCCTCGTCTCCAGACAAGATACGACCTAAGAAGGCAAATATATCTCCTCAGACTTGAGAGAAAAATACTTTATACTTTAGTGTAAGTTCTGACAGGACACTGCCTGATCGGCGAACACGCCAGGAGGTTGGAAATTAAGTCCAGTGACTTCTGCAGGAGCTACAAGCAAAGAAAAGAATTCGTTGGCGCGAAACGAAATTTTGTACAACTACAATTCTCGTTTGCAAGAACTGAAATTTAATTTGTTGTGACAGAAACATATTTTGCGTAAACAATTTTTTGTTCTGGCCAAAAGAAATTTCAGTCTTCGTTAACGAGAATTGTAGTTGTCTAAAATTGTTCTTTTCTTGTAGCTCCTGGCCCCTTAAAATTAGAAATCGGTTTTGAAATGTTCTACGAAAATATTCGTCATATAATTTTACTAAAGACATCAGCTCACAAATATTTTTGTTTTCGATTT
The DNA here is from genome assembly GCA_963930755.1 of Eudasyphora cyanicolor. Lineage (NCBI taxonomy): Eukaryota > Metazoa > Arthropoda > Insecta > Diptera > Muscidae > Eudasyphora > Eudasyphora cyanicolor. Next base: position 241,883,306 of record OZ005735.1, read on the forward strand.
TTTCTATAATCGCTTCGTGGGAAATAATCAACAATGAATACGGTTATTGTGATCATTTAAAAAAAAATACAGAGTTATAATTTTGTATCAGAGATATTTCACACTTTATTTGAATAAAATTATATGATTTTCCTCTCTGTAAGCTCTAAAATACAAAATTCACCTCTCGCTTTCTTTTGAAACACAATTGCTTGACAAAAAGTTCCACAACAAATCGAAAGTCCCCCAAACATTTTTTTCTTCCAGTCTAAGCTATTAATTCTATCAACAATTAACTCAAACATCATTCCGAACACAGAGAGTGTGATGAACAGGCAAAATCCCCAGAAATATCTGTGAGGGGAAAAAAAACATCCAATTGCCATCGCATAGAAGTGTTAATAACCAATGATAATAATAGTTTTGAGCAAAGAGAAAATACCGCTAATTATTTCAAATAGGATCTGAAATGTTTTGAAGACAAAAATGCAAATTAAAAAAATCTAAATTTTTAAAATCATTCAACACCACAAAACAACCATTAATCAAACCAACCAACGAAGTGTTATCTGGTAGCCCAAGGGTAATTTTGCAAATGAATTGGTTTTTTTCATTGTGGCTTTTTGTCACAACCCAAAACAAAAACGCGATAGATATTGTCAACCGCATTGTCTGCAAATGCGATAGGAATTTATTATTTTATTTGTTTCAATTAATGTTAAGAAACGGAAGGCACAGAGGAAAGGGGGCAAAAACGTATTTGGCCTCTTATTTATTTTTATAAGAACACTAATCTACAATTGAAGCTCAAGAAACAAATTTAAATTTAAGAATAACTTTTTTAAGTTATTTTCAAAAGTAGATACTCGTCACTTCTAACATGATTTGAAATGACGCCAACTCATACAAAATCCTATCAAACGTCCTGTGTGAAGAACGTAATTTAAACTTACATGGTTGAACAAATTTTACAAAAAATCATCCGTAGATTCTCCTGGTATAAAAGTGAACGGTTATACGAGACTAAATTTTTTGCAGAATTCCCAACCTTTGAGAAAGTACAGACCAATAAGGTCGATCTTCGTACTTAGAATAAATTCCTAACCTTAGAGTAAATACCTAAAATGTCTTTGTGACGAACCTGCATAGGAAGGAAATGGGTTTATATTATACTCTCAATTTATAAGATATTTATCCATTTTGGTCCAGAATAGTATCACATCGAAGGAGTTTCCTAAGATATTTTCATTTAAGTCACTCTTTGACCGATTGACTTATAATTTTGTAGTAATATATTTCTTTCTTCTGGACAGAGCTCAAGAGCGTTAGGATGATCTACAAATCCGGACTAAGCTGGCCGATTGACAGCTTTGAGCCCTTCAAATCACTTGATCCAGATGGTATTTCTCCAGTAGAATAAAACAAATATTTTTCTTTCTGCCGGACATACTAAGAAAAGCGACAGGATTGCGGTTAGACTATTAACGTTGACAAATCTATATAAATGACCGACAAAACTAAACTAAGCTGGCTGATGCCATTTTTAGCCCTTCAAATCACCTGATTTGCAGAAGAAATGCAGAAATTGATGAAGTATACCCTACCTTGCTTGAAGATAATTTATGATTGCCAAAGGATTTCAGGGCAATTAGTCTATCCTCGTTCCTACTGAAAGTTCTGTAAAGACTTTTGTATTATTTCAATAGAAAAAACCCTGGATACAACCGTTGTCGGAAAACACAACATGGGCAAGTCTACAGAATCTATCGGTGAATGAAATTCTGTTAGATCTAGAATGTTGTGGCTGCAAGGTCGTGGCATATGCGGGCGATATTGCAATCGCAGTAACGGGCATATTCCCCAACGTCCAACGCGATATTCTACAGATGGTTCTGAACAAATAGACGGACCAGAAGCAGTGGTTTTGGTGTTAATTCAAACAAGACAGAATTGGTTCTATTTACTAGGAATACAAGTTTCCATATGCGAATCCTCCTCGGAGAAATGGAACTGAGCTAACCTCTTCTGAAAGTGCAAAATTTCTAGCTGTAATCCTAGATAGAAAATTACCCCTAAGACTTATTGTATTTGAACATGAAGTTTCAGATAACTGCCTGCCAGAGCATCAACGAAGCTTTAAGGACTACAGCGATAGTCTCTACAAGTGCTACTCAATCTACTGCCAATAGAAACGATTATTGAGGCTAGAGAAGTTTCAACCAGAGCGCCATTACGATTAAATTGTCTATCAATGTGGGGGTACAAGAACTACAGCCACATTACACTGATAGAAAAACCGTTCGTCACCATGACGAATCAGTTTCGTCACTATATCTTCGTACTGGTGACGAAAAGTTTCGTACGTGAGATGTTTTTGTACGTCAATAGAACGAACACGATCATCATCATCATCAAATTCTTCGAGGGAACGATAAGGTTTCATTCCCACGGCGAATAGGTTATTTGACCATTTTTCTGAAAATATGATAAAACGAAGCAATCAATTTATATTTTGTGCTTAATTGTACTGTTCTATATGCGTTCTGATTACCTTAGTTAAATAATTTGTTGTAAAAGTTTATTTTAAAAATTCAAATAAGGGTGATGCATGGAATCGTCGTGATGATGAATGGAGTTCGCCATGGTGATGAATGGGATTCGTCGTGGTGATGAATGGGATTCGTCGTGATGATGAATGGGATTCGTCGTGATGATGAATGGGATTCGTCGTGATGATGAATGGGATTCGTCGTGATGATGAATGGGATTCGTCGTGATGATGAATGGGATTCGTCTGTTGGCCAATACATTACTTGATGAGATTATTTTTGATTTTAAATATCAGAAGTAATGAATAATTCTCGTTCGTTTGCTTTAAGCCTTTCTTGATAAGAACTCCGTTTCGAACCGAATAATCGCAACTGAACATGGCAAAGTAGTCAAGTAATTTTATTTACCATACCGTTTTTAATGGTCTAAAAGCAGAAGAATATTTATTGAAATTTTTAAAATTTAAATAGTCGGGGGCATGAATTCGTCGTGTTGATGAATGGAGTTCGTCGTGCTGATGAATAGGATTCGCCGTGGTGATGAATGGAATTCGTCGTGGTGATGAATGGGATTCGACGTGGTGATGAACTCGATTCATCATAGGAATGAAATGTGATCATCCTAAGGACGAAAGTTTTTGGAAACAGAGATTCGTTATGGTGACGAACAAATTCATCAAGAGGATTATTCCGTACGTTAGCTGACTTTTGATGAAAAAATAATCGTGATAATGTACAAATTCGTCGTCATGACGAAGCTTTTTCTATCAGTGTAGGATATTACATTGCAGTGCAATGGTAACCGGACGAGTGGAACTTTTCCAGTAAGATACCTGCCAGTGAGAGATGTGTTGGCAGAAAACCAGGAAATATAGGGTGATCTAAGTAGAGATACTTTTTCAATAGCCTTTTTTTTACAGATCACGTGTGAGTCGTGTCATGCTGTCATGTTATTTTTGTTAAGTATTGTTTGGCATTTCATCATGGAAAAACTTACGCCTGAACAACGTTTACAAATTATTCAGTTTTATTATCAAAATAATCGTTCGCCAATTGCGCTAAGTCCATGTTTTTTTAATCCAAAAAAAAAACACTTTCCAGGCGACCCACGACCTTGACACCCATGAGCAATATTTTAGCTCTCGTTAAGAGCTATCCTTTTGCCATTGACCGATTCCCGATCCAACCTACCAGAATCATCGGTCCATATTTCTTCAAAAATGATGCCGGTGAGAACGTAACCGTCAATGGCGACCGTTATCGTGCCATGATAACCGACTATTTGATGCCTGAAATTGAAGCTCCTGATCTCAGCGACATTTGGTTTCAACAAGACGGCGCCACTTCCCACACATCGCATCAATCAATGGATTTATTGAGAGAACACTTCGGTGAGCAGATAATTTCACGTTTTGGGCCGGTCGATTGGCCACCAAGATCGTGTGATATCACACCGTTAGACTTTTTCCTGTGGGGAGATGTAAAGTCTAAAGTTTATGCGGACAAACCCGCTTCGATTCAGGCCTTGGAGCAAAACATCACGCGAGTCATTCCCAGTTACCAGTCGAAATGCTCGAACGAGTCGTCGAAAATTGGACTCAATGGATGGACCATCTGAGACGTAGCCGCGGCCAACATTTAATAGACATAATCTTCATAAAATAAATGCCAAAGAATGTTCTTTCAAATGATAATAAACATTCCCCATTCAATTTGAATTTTCTGTGTTTTTTTTCTTTAAAAAGTAGGGAACATCGAAATGAATCACCCTATATAAACGATCCCCACTTCTCCAAAGTTTAATGAAAAGGTTGGTTTCGGAGTACACTGTAAAGAATTTCATATTGATATAGCTCACGACTAACAGATACTTGCAGAGTCCATCGAGCCGAAATAATTACAAAAAGGAAAGCCTACGAATGGCAATGTCAGAACGAAGTGATCAACATTGGTGTTGTTATTGATTTGGACAGCCAGTCTCTATGGCGGCAACATCCCTAAATTCACAAAGATCCCTCGATTGTCGAAGATCTCTTAACGAGATTGATGTGCAGTTTAAGAGTACCTGGGCAAAATGATATCCCGGGGAACCACAAAGCCAATGAACTTGCTAGTAAAGGTATAACATTATGCAATATTTAACTTAGTCAAGAGGCAGTCAGACCAATGAGAGCTGAACAGAAATTGACAGCTGTAGAGCAGCTAGATAAATCAGACCAAGATACGACCTGAGAAAGAAGGCCAAAATATCTTCTCGCACAAGATACAGGGTTTTGCAACAAGAGGTGTTATTTTGAATCACCCGGTATTTCGGTAGCTGTTACTTTTGAAGCTTTTATTCTTTGACATTTGACAAGTAGAAACTACGCCATTACTAAAAATGGAACGATACACGATTCAACAACGTACTGAAATTATTAAAATTCACTACAAAAATTGTGAAAATCTTGCAGTCACAGTTCGCAAAACTAAAGCATCGTCGTAAAGCACCTTGTCGGACCGCAATACAGAAATTGGTGGAAAAATTCGAGCTGTTGGGACAAGATAGTGATGTGAAGAATAAAACCCGTGCACGTCGCTCAAGAACAACTGAGAATATTGCTGTTGTAGCCCAAAGTGTTGAAGAAAACCCAGGTTTGTCCATTCCTCGTCGTTCTTTGGAATTGGGCATTCCACAAACGTCATGACACCGTATCTTGCATAAAGACTTGGGTCTTGAGGTTTATAAAGTTCAGTTAACACAAGAACTCAAGCCGGCCGATCATCAACAACGTCGTGTTTTTGCTGATTGGGTCCTTGAAATGCATGAAAATGATCCGGAATTCCATCGAAAAATCATCTTGACTGATGAGGCCCATTTCCACTCAACAAGCTAAATTGTCGCATCTGGGGCTCGGAAAACCCAAGAGTTATTGTTGAGAAGCCTCTCCATCCTTAACGTGTGACTGTTTGGTGCGGTCAATGGTCCGGCGGGGTCATTGGACCTTACTTTTTCGAAAATGAGGTTGGATCAACAGTTACGGTGAATGGATTGCGCTATCGAGAGATGATTAATGATTTTTTATGGTCGTAGTTAGATGGTATTGATCTGGACAACGTTTACTTTCAACAAGACGGCGCTACGTGCCACACAAACAAGTTTAGTTAAGTTTAGTTTAAGGTTTTATTGAGCCTTTTTTTAAATCGTTATAATTACTCTATTATTATTATCTACATATTTTTAAAGAGAACTTAAGAATATAATATAATATCTTAATTACTATAACAAATATGAAAAATAGCTGCATGCTTCTTAAATAGTACAGTTAGAGTGAATTTAGTAATAAATTATTAATAATAGTGTGCATTAATGTCCTTGCTCCCGGGACTACAGTGGCTTGAGAGTATAAAATTCTCATTTAAAATTAAATATAATGCCACACAAGCAACGAAACCATTGCTCTGTTACGGGAAAAATTTCCGGACCGTGTTATCTCTCGAAGAGGTGATCACAATTGGCCACCGAGATCTTGTGATTTAACACCTTGCGACTTCTTCCTTTGGGGCCACGTGAAAGATAAGGTCTACGCCAACAGCCCAGCGTCGATTCAAGACCTCAAAGATAGAATTCGTGAGGCTATCGAGGACATAGGGCAGCTACTTTGCGATTTGGTTGTGGAAAATTTCATGAAAAGGATATGGTCCTGTAAGCGTGGTCGTGGTGGCCATTTGGCTGATGTGGTTTTTCATTATTAACGGCATTCCTTCCTCTTTATTATGAAATAAACATCCGATCATTTATCTCAAAAAATTGCATTTTTCTTTGAATACCAAAATAGCACCTCTTGTTGGAAACCCCTTTAGAAAAATACTGTCTACGTTAGTTTCAATTCTGACGGGACACTGCCTGATCGGGGATCATGCCAATAGGTAGGGAATTAAGCCCAATGACTTCTGCAGAAGCTGTGGAGTTAAGGAAGAAGTGGGAATGATTGAGTACCTGCTTCGTTACTGTTACGCATTGAGTAAACGACTTATGAATATACTTATACTGTGGGCAGTCTTTCTAGGAAGTCTGACAGATCTGTCTGGCACTGTTGTTTGTAATATTGATAACTTTGTTTATAAAACAGGTTGGTTCCGATGAGTGCCAACTGGGACCGAGGTAGTGATAGGGACATCAACGGAGCCATGTGATAACCTGCCACTCAAACCTGACCTAACCTAATATTTGTCCTATCTCAGCATAAGTTTGAAGATGGGACATATTGGTCAAATCCTGCTGGGAACTCCCCCGCACAGCGGTAAAATGTAGTGAAAGGGAATTTTGAGCCAAAAGTTTTCCTTCTTTCTTTTTTGTGCTAGACTTATTAGATAACTCCAAAAATGATTGAACTAATGGCGATTTCTTTTCTCTAAAAAGTGCCCTTTTCCCGAAGATTGGACTTGTATACCACAATCTGCAATTTGGAAATATGAGCTAAGTTTAATTTGATGGAATTAATTTCAATTCCACTTGAAAACGGCAAATATTATTCAGAATTTCCCCTCGACGGGGCAACATTTTTTTCAGAATCGAAATCACCATAAGTGTAAACACGACAATTTTAGTCGATTAAATTAAGTCAAGCATAAACTAACCTTGACTGACTGATCATCGCCCAGGCCAAACGGCTGAAACTAGGATCATGAAATTTGATGGGAGGGTAGCTCTTGGGATGTAGACGTGCAATAAGACGGGATTTTTCGAAATTCGTACTATTACCCGCACAATGGGGAAAAAGGGATAAATATGGTACCACCGCCAAATCTAAACGGAAGGAGCTAGAATCGTGAAATTTGGTGTGAGTTTAGCCCTTATGAGGTAGACCCAGAAATTGACTGTATTTTTTTTGGTGAAAATTGAAGCGTGGGATGTCCATAGGACAACGGATAGGGGTAGTCCGTTTTTTTTTTGTAATCGTTCTTTTCGGGACACAGTGGGGCCAAACGTGTATAGGGTTCAGTGGTTTAAAAATGTTAAATATGGTCCCATGGTTCTAGGGAATATTTTGTAACATAAACTAGAGATCGGAAGTTTTTTTTGAAAATTCTAACATTAAGAGACCAGTGGGGCAAAACTGGTTAATTATGGTTCATTGGGGCAAAAATGAATAAATCTGGCAAAATTGGAACTTAAATTTGAGATGTGAAGAGCACAGTGGGTCAAAAACATTAAATAATGTATAGTGGGCAAAAATGGTACAGTGGATAAAATGTGATTAAATATGGTACGGTTAAGGGTTATGTATGGTAGAGTGGGGACAAATTTTATGTATGCTACAGTGAGACAAAAAGGGTTAGATACGGTAGAGTGGGGCAAAAAGGATTAAATATGGTACAGTGGGGCAAAAAGGATTTAATATGGTACAGTGTGGCAAAAAATGGTTAGCTATGGTACAGTGGGTCAAAAAGGGGCCACAACGGGTTTAAGTATGGTAGAATGGTGAACATTTTGAAATATGGTACAGTGAGACAAAAAGTGTTAAATATGGAACGGAAAGACATAAAGGGTTAAATATGGCGCAGTGGGGCAAAAAGGGTTATGTATGGTACAGTGGGGCAAAAATAGTTAAATAGGGTAAAGTAGGACAAAATTGATTAAATATGGTACAGTGGGGCAAAAATGAATTAACTATGATACAGTGGGGCAAAAAGGATTAATTATGATACAGTGGGGCAAAAAGGATTAAATATGGTACAGTGTGACAAAATTGTTTAACTATGGTACAGTGGGTCAAATAGGGGCAAAAAGGTGTTAAATATGATGCAGTGGAGCAAATAGGATTAAATATGGTACAGTGGGGCAAAAAGTGTTAAATATGTTACAGGCAGACAAAGGGTTTAATATTGCACGATGGGAAAAAAAAGCGTTAACCATAGTACAGCGAGGAAAATATAGTTAAAAATGGTAAAGTGAGACAAAATGGGTTAAATACGGTACAGTGGGCCAAAAAGCGTTACCTCGGAAATAGTGAGGCAAAAATGTGCTAAGTATGGTACAGAGGGACAAAAATGATTAAATATGGTACAATGTGACAAAAATGGTTGACTTAGTACACTGGGTTAAAAAGAGTTAAATATGGTACATTGGGGAAAAATGGTTAAAAATGCTACAGTAGGACAAAAAGGGTTAATATGGTACTGTAATATAAAAAGTTGCGATGTAGCTATTGGAACATAAACTAGGGGATAAAGTTAAAATATGGTAAAAAAATAGTTTTTGATGTTTAGAGGCACAAAAGGGAAAAGGGATAAATATTGTACCTTGGTGCCAGGAACATAAACAAGATATCTATTCCCCATATGGAATAGTCATTTGTTTTTGAAAGAAAAAGAGGTTAAAGCTAGTATAATATGATTTTTTTATATGATAGCTAAATGGTAAAACAAGAATCGCAATTATTTATTTTTCTGAAAAATCTAAAAAAAAATAAAAATGCATTTTTTTCTTTTACGAAATTTTTAATTGCTCTTGAACGGATGAACCGATTTTTAAAAAGTTTACGTCGTATGAAAGTTTTAAAACAGATTTTTTTTAAAAATTACCCAAATTGCCGGACATGTCATAACTTTTACAAATATTGCGTCCATAAAAATCCAATTACTGTTTTGGATTTGTGACTATCTGGTGCATATTGTTTGTGAATTTGGGAAAAATCGAAGGGATAGCAAATTTTCAAAATTAAATTTTTGGAAAAAAAATTTGATTTAAAAAAAAAATCACAAACAAAAGGTCCGTTATGTTATCTTTCAAACTACGTTAACTTTGTAAAAATCGGTTCAGCCGTTCAAGAGCAATTACAAATTTCGTTAAACCGAAAAAATGCATTTTTAAATTTTTTTTTTAAATTAGTTATAGCGAGATCATATTTTACTATTCTTAGGAAAAACTAAAAACTAATTCATAGGTTAATATAAAAAATTCGGACCCTACTATCGAAAGTTATTATGCGCAACAAACAGACAGACGTTCTGAAAGGGATTTTTTCCAAACATATACACGGAGGAAAATTGTCATTTTTGATATGTTTGAATTGAAAGAGAACATACTTGGAAACGATTTTTTTAAATATTATATATTTCTTAACAAAGAAATTGTATTTGAAAATCAAAAACATTTTGTTTGGAACGCATATATTAATATATTAGAACATAATTTATTTGCAAACTTAATATTACAAATAAAATATGTGTTTACACACAAGCAAAGTAATTCTTTAAGAAGGTTTCCAAATATATTTTATTTAAAAAGATTTTTAAAACTTTGTTGACTTATTTGAATTTTAGTTAGTTTTTTCTAGTTTTCGTGTTAAACTTTATAGCTAAAAATGTCGTTTAATTTATAAATATTCCAATTCATCACTTTTTGTCCATCCATCAATGCAATTTTTATTTACGAAAGATTCTTCGATATAAGTTTTAATTAAATTTTACAAACATAAAAAATTTATATAAAAATTGTTCTTTGAACATCTGAAAAACAGAAAACTTGACTTTAAGTAACGGCATTGATACATTGCCAAAATAAATAAATACAAATTAATCTATGTTTCGGAAATATTAGTTCCAAATAAAAACATATTTTAATGGGAGCATATTTTTGTTTAGAACAATATCCTCGCAAACATATAATATTTGTGTGTGTCAAATATGATGTATTTGGAGTGTACCATATACATATATATGTATATTTCAAGCCGAATATGTTTGGGACAATATACTACAGAAGCGATTTTTTTCAGAGTGTAGGCTCTCAGTCACTCTTGCGATGTGTTACACTTATTACTGTGAAGGCACTCCAAGAACTTGCATTTTGGCCCGGAAAGACCTATGTATCTTTCTCCTGGCTAATTTAAGTGGTAAAGACCAAACATCTACTAGTCTGGAGATCGATAATCGCATATATTGGATGGTCTCCAGTTGTAGTACCGACTGCTCTATTTAGGGAAGTAGTAGAAGAAGCAACGTCTGACGAGGTCGAGCTGATTATTGGCGCAGACACGAACGCTCATCATACTATGTATCGGGGTAGTACGGATATAAACAACAGGGGTGATTCGCTTCTTGACTTTATTCTAACTACCAACCTAAATATTTGTAACATAGGTAATAAACCGACCTTTACAATTAAAGACAGACAAGAAGTACTCGACGTAACGTTTGCTACTGACCGGCTATCAGACAAAATTATTGGGTGGAATATACTGGACGACCACTCATTCTCAGATCACCATTATATAGAGTTCAAACTCACTGAAAAAGCGCCTGAACCTGCCGTCCACAGAAATGTGAGAAAGACAAAGTGGCACCTGTATGAGAAGAATTTCAAGAAAGTCCTAAACTCTAAACTTCTGTATGAACCGAATGACAAAGCCGGTCTGGATAATCTGCTCGAGCATAACACCAAATCATTCAATAGTTCCCTTGAAGAAGCCTGTCCAAAAACAAGGTACTAGGGCAAAACTATGTAATCCCCAATGGTGGACTTCTGAGCTAAGGGCTATGAAAAAGACCTGCAACAAGCTATTCAACAAGGATAAATCTACTGGGGTCGCTTATGTTTGGGATGCCTATAAAGAGCAACTCAAGATCTATAAGGAGCTTAGAAAGGCGCAAAGACGCTCTGTGGCGAAGTGGAAAAGGTCTCCGACGCCGCAAGGCTGAGGAAAAAACTATCAGCTTCATCCTGTACAGTGGGTTACTTGCAGGATGAGGCAAATAACTGAACAAAAAACAGCGAGCAGTCGCTGAATGTACTGCTCGACACACATTTCCCGGGAACTCATTATTTCATTAGGGAAAACCTGGATACAAAACTCCTGTCGGTAAACCAACATGCCTACAATAAGGGGAAGTCTACAGAATCAGCCCTGCACGAACTTGTGAGCACTATCGAATCGTCCCTGCATTTCAAGGAATTCACCATGGTGGCATTTCTTGACATAGAAGGGGCTTTTAACAACATTCACTCAGATGCGGTAATTGCGACACTCTCACATCTAAAAGTTAACTCTAGTTTGATTAGACTAATTCAAAGTCTGGTCAACATAAGACGCATAACAGCATGTCTTGGGTCCACAACTCTAACAGAGGGACCCCACAAGGACGAGTACTGTCGCCACTAATTTGGAACCTAGCGGTGAATAAAATCCTGCTAGATCTTGAACGTTGTGGCTGCAAGGTCGTGGCATATGCCGAAGACGTGGCAATCGCAGTGAGTGCCAAATTCGTAAACGTCCTCACAGACATCCTACAGATGGCTCTGAACAAATTGGCTAGATATGCCAGAAGCAGAGGTTTGGGCGTAAACCCAAACAAGACAGAATTGGTTCTCTTTACTAGGATGAATAATGACCCACATGTGGACCCTCCACCTCGGATAAATGGAACAGATCTAGTCTTTTCTGAAAGTGCACAATTTTTAGGAATAATTCTAGAGAGAAAACTGTTATTTAGACTTAACGCATTGGATCGTGTAAGGAAGGCCAACGTCGCCTTATACTCCTGCAAAAAGGCTGTAGGGTCGCGGTGGGACCTTTCTCCTAAATCGTCCACTGGATATATATAGCAGTAGTTCGTCAAATACTGTTATACGGCATTGTGGTATGGTGGACGGCAACTGACAAACTAAATATCACCAACCTACTAACAAAGGTTTAGAGAACAGCCGGCGTGAGCATAAGCGGAGCATAAAGGACTACAGCGATCGAGTCTCTACAAGCCCTACTCCATATACTGTCGATGAATATTGTGGCGAGAGAAGTTGCAACCAAAGCGGCAATAAGATCACATGAGGATATCAAAGTGTAGTGCTATGGTAACCGACCGATGGTTATGGATACCAACTGTGTACACCTTCGAGAGAAATTACATCACTATGATGCCCGCCAGTGATGAATGGATTGGCAGAATACCAGGTAATAGAAACCATCTCCACATTTACACTGATGGTTCGAAGCTTTATGAAAAGGTTGGCTTCGGAGTACACTGTGAAGAACATAGTTGGGATACTCGTATAGCTCACAGACTACCAGATACCTGCAGTGTCTATCAACCCGAAATAATGGCAATATGGGAAGTCGCCAAGTGGCTGAGTCGCAACATAGTAACCAACACTGTCGTTGTCGTTTACTCGGACAGCCAGGCTGCAATCAATTCTCTGGAGGCAACAGCCCTAAATTCACAAACAACCCTCGACTGCCGCAGATCTCTTAACGAAATGGCTGAGCATTTTAATATACACCTCATTAGGGTGCCTGGGCATAGGGATATCCCGGTGAACTGCAAAGCCGATGAACTTGCTAGGAAAGAGACGACATTAGAAATTCTCGAAGAATTTGCATATACGAGTATTGGTGCGCCACTATCCACTTGCAAGTTTTAGCTTAGGCAAAAGGCAGTCCAACGAAAGTTGGACAGAAATCGGCACCTGCAGGGTAGCTTGACAAATCTGGCCAAGGTATGACCTGAGAAGGTCAAAATATCTCCTCGCACTAGAGAGGAAACGATTGTCTACGTTAGTACAGGTTCTGACGGGACACTGCTTGATCGGCGAACACGCCAACAGATTGGGTATTGACTCCAATGACTTCTGCAGAAGCTGTGGAGATGAGGAAGAAGTGGAGAGCATTGAGCACTTGCTATGCGACTGCCCCTCTCCGAGTAAACGACGACTGGACATACTGGGGTCGGCCTTTCTAGGCAGCCTGACAGATCTTTCCAGTACCGATATTCGTACTATCGATAAATTTGTATATCAAACAGGTTGCTTTCGATGAGGGGCATTTCAGCCCGTCGTAAAACTAGGGACCTAAACTGGTCTATGTGAGCTTGAAAGAAAAAATACGGCTGTCACGCTAACCTAAACCTAACCTAAAACACTTATTTCCGTTGCAAATGATAAACTTCTCTCAGTAAGAAGAGGGTTTACAAATGAATTTCCAAGTCGGAGTGAAAAATACTGTTGTATAGTATTATAGAATAACTTTAAATGAAAATAAATCCACGTTTTCAATATATGTATATCCCAAGAAAATTACTGCTTTTGCTTACAAATCATCCAATGTTGTTACACACAGGGCCTAAATGTACACAAAGCAAATATAAATGTATCTTTGATATCATTAATAGTGAGATAGAATTCTTACCTTCGAATATTCCACTGTTCACAAAATCGTTGTGGAAATTAGCTTCATACTCGTAGACACTGAAGAGGTATCTCCCAAAATGAAAGTATCCTGAAAATAAAAACAACTACAGGAATTATATATGTATGTTCAAATGATAAAAAAATCTTTAAATTCTATAATATTTTTTATTAAATAGTGCTAAAAACAAGTAAGAAAGTTTCAGTCGGGTAAACCGACTAAGGCATACCCTCACTTTGTGAGTAATGTAATATTGAATATTACACGAATTATTCTGTCAATTTGTGTGGGAGCTACCAGAAGGGGTTTAACAAATACACCTATTTTTCGCTGAACAGTAGATACTTTAAATTCATTGCACTGCGCCGAATTATAAGCGTTTATGTGCACTGGTATAAACGTTACGAGATATTAAATTGTGGTATGATTTGGCAATTTAGTGTGGGAGGTACAAAAAGGGGCGTGGCGATAACGCCCATTTTTCACAGGACTATAGACACTATAAAAACATTACACTGTACAAAATTTCAAGTATTATTATACACTTGTATTAATGTTATAAGCTGTTAACTTTTGGTGCAAAATGGTACCTTTGTGTGGGAGGTACCAAAAGGGGCGTGGCAACAACGCCCATTTTTCTCTGGACTGTAGGCAATATAAAAGCATAACACTGTGCAAAATTTCAAGTATTTTTATACACCGTTATTAATGTTATAAGCTGTTAATTTTTGGTGCAAAACGGTGCATTTGTGTGGGAGGTACCTAAAGGGACATGGCAACTTCGCCCATTTTTCTCGAGTTAATAGCGACTAATAAACTAATACTATGTGTGGAATTTCCGAAGATTCGAATAAGTAGTATAGTAGTTATTAAAGAATCAATATTTCACAACATTTTAACCATTTGTGGGGGAGGTACTAGAAGGAGTGGACCAATATGGCCCATCTTCGAACTTAGCCGGAGATAGAAAAAAATATTACCACATACCAAATTTGAAGTCAATCGGTTACTCCTTTCGAGAGTTATCGTGCGCACCAGCCAGCAGACACACAGACAGACAGACAGACAGGCAGACAGACAGACAGACAGACGGACAGACAGACAGACAGACGGACGGACGGACATTGCTCATTCGACTTAAAATGACCCAAAACGGATTTCCTCCGAACATACTTAGGGTCTTAGATCACTCCTTCGATGTGTTACACTTTTTTCCGTAGCAAATGATATATACCCTCGTCACACTAAAGTGAGGGTATAATTAAAGAGCTATTATATCTTTTCAACTGAAAAAAATCTTAAATTTTAATTTTCTTTAAATTTTTCTTATAATTTCCAGCGTTTTTTAGACATTTTATAATTCCCCAAAAAACCATTAAAACATAAGGTTCATAGTTATATATTGTTTACCGCGGAATTGTGAATTTTGTTTTCACATAACACAAACAGAGCAACCACACACCAGATACTTAATTAGGGGTTATTTTCCTATGAGTTGGGAATATATTTATATATGGAGAACACAAAGAAGGGAATAACAAGAATTCACATTTGAATGCGGAAGTGGTGGCTGGCAAAACATAGTAAGCGTAAGTTTTCCCTAAAAACATAATAATTCCTTGCAAGATTAATGATTCTTTTGATACAAAGTATACGGCTGAAAACACTGAGAGAAATGGAGAATAATTAACTTCGATTCCTTTGAAGAAAGCTGATAAGATGTTAAACGTAATTCACCTTAATCAACAAGCTAACCGAGAAATTGACTCATATTCATTGAAATCGTTTAAAATTCAGTTTATTTCTTGTTCGTTGTTCGAGATAGAAATTTTAAAGTCAGTTGAAAATCTCAGAAACCACTTGGGATGTAGAAAAACCAAATGGCATCAATACACAAATCGCCAATTTCTTGCGGTGTAAATCAAATCTGAAAAATTCCTTCCTTGGCATTTTAATTATTTTAAAGAAAGAAAAAAATACAAATTTCTATTTTAAATCTTCACAATAACATTCAAATGGCGCCTTTTTGGCAATATGGAATTAGAAGTTGTATAGAACAGAATTTGTTTGTTTCTTCGAACATCCCAACACGTGCGGAGAAAAAAATATATCCATTAAATAAAATAGCTAGAACAAAACGCAAAAAAAAACTGCGGGTTATAGAACTTCAAACGATTATGTTGTAGTTGTGAAAACTTCTGTTATATGTTGTGCCTCATCGTTACCAATTCTGTGACTATTTTTGAATTTTTGTTCGTTTTTCGAATAATGTAGTGTGTGTTGTCATTAAACATATTTGTTGTTAATTTGTTAATTATGTTGTTAATCTGGTTAAATGGAGATTTTCTCAAAACCATTCATTTGTATTGATTTTATTGGAGTTTGAATAGTTTTTTGAACATTGTTGTGAATGACATAAGATGAGTTAATGTTATGATAAATTGGATGGAAGAGTTTGAGGTACACAAAGAAGCAATTCGAGGAGCATTTAGGAGATTAGATCATGCAAATCAATTAATTTTAGCATGGCATTTTAAATTTAAGTGTGCAAATATAAAGACTATACTCGTATTCTAGTTATAATAGCAAAAAATTTATTTAATTTAAATAGAATTGAATGCCCCCATTAAATGGAACATCGTAAAATTGCAAAATTTAAATTTAATCTTAAAAAATAAAATCCTTTCTGCGATTCTGTATACCGCATGATCTCCGAAACTAAATGGTTGTCCAACAAGAGGTGTTATTTTGGTACTCAAAGAAAAAATGCCACTTTTTGAGATAAATGATCGGATGTTTATTTCATAATAAAGAGGAAGGAATGCCGTTAATAATGAAAAACAACATCAGCCAAATGGCCACCACGACCACGCTTACAGGACCATATCCTTTTCATGAAATTTTCCATAAGCAAATCGCAAAGTGGCTGCCCTATGTCCTCGATAGCCTCACGAATTCTATCTTTGAGGTCTTGAATCGACGACGCTGGGCTGTTGGCGCAGACCTTATCTTTCACGTGGCCCCAAAGGAAGAAGTCGCAAGGTGTTACATCACAAGATCTCGGTGGCCAATTGTGATCACCTCTTCGAGAGATAACACGGTCCGGAAACTTTTCCCGTAACAGAGCAATAATTTCGTTGCTTGTGTGGCACGTCTTGTTTAAAGTAAACATTATCCAGATCAATACCATCCAACTCCGACCATAAAAAATCATTAATCATCTCTCGATAGCGCAATCCATTCACCGTAACTGTTGATCCAACCTCATTTTCGAAAAAGTAAGGTCCAATGACCTCGCCGGACCATACACCGCACCAACCAGTCACACGTTGAGGATGGAAAGGCTTCTCAACATTAACTCTTGGGTTTTCCGAGCCCCAGATGCGACAATTTTGCTTGTTGATGTAGTCACCGAGATGGAAATGGGCCTCATCAGTCAAGATGATTTTCGAATTTTAATAATTTAAATGCGTTGTTGAATCGTGTATCGTTCCATTTTTAGTAATGGCGTACTCTCTACTTGTCAAATGTCAAAGAATAAAAGCTTCAAAAGTGACTGCTACCGAAATACCGGGTGATTCAAAATAACACCTCTTGTTGGAAAACCCGTAATAAGAGTGAATTGGCTACAAATTGCTCAATAGGTTCAGTTCGCGGTTATATGTGCTTTAGAACTATTTTAAACGCGATAAATGGCGGACCGGGCTCTAGAGATCAGCAGTTATATAACGAGCTATGAAAAAAGAAATTCGGGTCAAAATTGTAGAAGTTATTTCCGATTATGTAAAAATTGCACTAAAAATTTCACTAAAATTGAGAAAAAAAGTGACGTTATTTTACAACTTTTTTAAAGACGGAAATTGTTGAAGTATTGTAAAAAAACTTAAATCTCTAAAAAAAATTATAAAAATAAAATTTTGAATAAATTTTTCAAAAATAAATTTCCTTGATATATCAAATTCGGCGAAATTTCCTATAAAAGTGCATTTTCGGTGAGATTTTCTATAAAATGTGAAATTCCACGTTGTTTTCTAGAAAATTGCAAATTTGACCAAATTTTCTTTCAATGTAATTTTTTAAAAAATACGATTTACACAAAATTTACTATAAAAAGTATAGAAATACAATTTTCATGAAAATTTCTATAAATGTGAAAAATTGATGACACTATTCTAGAACTAAAATATATGCAGAAAAACGAAATTTTGTATTTCAAAGAAATTTGCTGTAATGATTTTGTATAAAATACAATGTCAATGAAAAGTATAAAAAATAGCAATTGGCGAAATTATATAATTTTAATAATAATTTAATAATTTTTACGACATTTTCTAGAGGATTAAATTCTCGAAAAGCGGAATTTATCTGAATTTTTGTACAAAAATAAAGTTTTGAATAAATTTTTCAAAAAAATGGGATTTCGACGATATGATTGCTAAAAACTAAATTTGGACAAATTACCTATAAATAGCAAATTTTGCGAGATTTTCTTTAAAAAGTAAAATTTCAGCTAAATTTGCTAGAAAATTCGATGAAATGTTCTAGAAAAAAAATTACAAAAAATGTCATATCGACAAAATATTCGATAAAAATCTCGCAATTTCTGCGAGATTTTCTTGAAAAATTACAATTTCGACAAAATTTTCTAGAAAATTTAAAATTTTTTGAATTTTTTATTTTAATGATGTGTTGTATAATAAAAACGCAATTTTGAAAAAAAATACAAAAAATTACATTTCGACAAAATGGTCAATAAAAAATTTAATTTTGAAAAAATTTTAACATTTAAACAGTTCAATTTCGGTTTAAAAATTGCAAATTTGACGAATTTTCTTTGGATGAAAAAAAAAATGCTATTCACACAAAATTTACTATAAAAAGTATAGAAACTAAATATCAATGCAATGTTCTATAAATGTTCAAATTTAATGAAATTTTCAAGAAAAAATAATTTTGGACGAACTTTTTTAGAAAAATTTAATCTTGTAAAAACAAAAATGTGTTTTCTGATATTTGTGACAGAAGTCAATGTATTTTATTTACAGACTCAAAAACGAAATGAAATTAAAATCTAAAATACATACATTGTATTGATTGCTGTGTAGGAAAAATAAACAGCCTACTTGTTAATATTAAATGTGTATGTGTAGAGTGTTCATTGCTAAAGTGAATTATGTATATCTAACATGTAATTTCAACAAAAATATGTGCAGAAAAACGAAATTTTGATAAAATTTTCTATAAAAATACATATTCGTATTTCGTAGAGATCAGCAGTTATATAACGAGCCATGAAAAAAGAAAATCGGATCAACATTTTAGAAGTTATTTCCGATTATGTGAAAATTGCACTAAAAATTTCACTAAAATTGAAAAAAAGTGACGTTATTTTACAACTTTTTTAAAGGCGGAATTTTTTGGTTTTGTAAAAAAAATGAAATCTCTAAAAAAATTATAAAAATACAATTTTGAATAAATTTTCAAAAAAAAAAATGGAATTTCTACGAAAGGTTTGATAAAAATTGAATTTTGACGAAATTTCCTTAATAGAGCAAATTCGGAGAAATTTCCTACAAACGTCATTTTCGGTGAGATTGTCTATAAAATGTGAAATTCCACGATGTTTTCTAGAAAATTGTAAATTTGACCAAATTTTCTTTCGATGTAATTTTTTAAAAAATATGATTTACACAAAATTTACTATAAAAAGTATAGAAATACAATTTTCATGCAAATTTCTATAAATGTGAAAATTTGATGACACTATTCTAGAACTAAAATATATTCAGAAAAACGAAATTTTGTATTTCAAAGAAATTTGCTGTAATGATTTTGTATAAAATACAATGAAAAAAGCAAATAGCAATTGGCGAAATTATATAATTTTAATAATAATTTAATAATTTTTACTACATTTTCTAGAGGATTATTTTATGTAAAAAATTAAATCTCTCACAAAAATGATAAAAATTGAATTTAGTAAAAATTCTCCAAAAATGAGATTTCGGTTTAATTTTTGACGAAAATTCCTATAAAAGAGCAAATTCGGCGAGATTTATTTTAAAAAGTACAGTTTCAGCAAAATCTATTTTCGTTTGTTTTTATTTCGGTCTTTAAATCGTTATTGATTTGTCACTAGGATATTCTTCTGGCTCTAGACAAAAAAATTTTCTAGAAAATTTAAAATTCGATGAAATTTTGTAGACAATTTTAATTTATTTCCAAAATTGCAAATTCCACGTAATTGCGTAGAAAATTGCAAATTGGACAAAATTTGCTTTCGATGAAATTTTGTAAAAAATCCAATTTACACAAAATTGACTATAAAAAGTATAGACATTAAATTTCCATGCTATATTCTTTAAATGTGCAAATTTGATGAAATTTTCTAGAAAACTTTAATTTCAACAAAAATATATTCAGAAAAACGAAATTTTGATGAAATTTTCTATAACAATGCAAATACGTATTACGAAGAAATTTTCCATAAAAATGATTTTAATTTAAATACAATTTCAGTGAATGTTCTAGAAAATGTCAATTTCTATGAACATATTCACAAAAATGTAATTAAAAAAAATTTTCTAGAAAAATGTAGTTTGACAAAATTTTCTAAAAAAAATGAATTTTGAGAAATTTTTTAGAGAATTCTATTTTTTAAAAACGGAATTTTGCGGTAATCTTGTATACAAATTAAATCTCTAAAAAATATTACAAAAATGCAATTGTGAACACATTTTCCAAATAGTATTTCGACGAATGATTTGATAAAAATTTTATTTTGACGGAATTTTCCATAAAAGAGCAATTTGAGCTTTTCTTCAAAAACTACAATTTGGGCAAAACTTTCTTAAAAAAAATACAATTTATTATTTTAAAATTGCAATCTAATATAAAAACACAATTTTGAAAAAATTTTCAAAAAATGTTCGATAAAAATTTAATTTTGACGAAATTTCCTATAAAAGTGGAATTCAGGTGAGGTTGTTTTCTAAAAATTGCAAATTCCACCATATTTCCTACAAAATTGCAAATTCGACCAATTTTCAGAAAAAATATATATTATGATGAAATTTTTATAAAAATGCTAATGCTTATTTCAAAGAAATTTGCTGTAATGATAGAAAAAATTTTTTGCGACATTTTCTAGAGGTTTCAATTTTCGAAAGACGGAATTTATTGGTCTTGTTGTACAAAAATTAAATCTCTAAAAAAAATTATAAAAATACAATTTTGAATAAATTTAAAAAAAAATGGGATTTCTACGAAATGTTTGATAAAAATTTAATTTTGACGAAATTTCCTTAATACAAATTCGGAGAAATTTCCTATAAAAGTGAATTTTCGGTGAGATTTTCTATAAAATGTGAAATTCCACGATGTTTTCTAGAAAATTGCAAATTTGACCAAATTTTCTTTCGATGTAATTTTTTAAAAAATACGATTTACACAAAATTTACTATAAAAAGTATAGAAATAAAATGTTCATGCAAATTTCTATAAATGTGAAAATTTGATGACACTATTCTAGAACTAAAATATATTCAGAAAAACGAAATTTTGTATTTCAAAGAAATTTGCTGTAATGAAAATACAATATCAATGAAAAAAGAAAAAAAGAAAATAGAAAATAGGAATTGGCGAAATTATATAATTTTAATAATAATTTTTACTACATTTTCTAGAGGATTATTTTATTGTAAAAAATTAAATCTCTCAAAAAAATTATAAAAATTCAATTTTGTATAAATTCTCAAAAAATGAGATTTCGGTTTAATTTTTGACGAAAATTCCTATAAAAGAGCAAATTCTGCGAGATTTTCTTTAAAAAGTTTCACAGTTTCAACAAAATGTATTTTCGTTTATTTTTATTTCGGTCTATAAATCGTTATTGATTTGTCATTAGGATGTTCTCCTTGCTCTAGACAAACAAATTTTCTAGAAAATTCGATGCTAGAAAATTGTAAATTATTTCCAAATTTGCAAATTCCACGTAATTGCGTAGAAAATTTCAAATTGGACAAAATTTGCTTTCGTTGAAATTTTGTAAAAAATCCAATTTACACAAAATTGACTATAAAAAAGTATAGAAATTCAATTTCCATGCTATTTTTTATAAATGTGCAAATTTGATGAAATTCTCTAGAACAATTTCATTTCAACAAAAATATATTCAGAAAAACGAAATTTTGATGAAATTTTCTATAACAATGCAAATGCGTATTACGAAGAAATTTACCATAAAAATGATTTTAAGTTAAATACAATTTCAGTGAATGTTCTAGAAAATATCAATTTCTATGAACATATTCACAAAAATATAATTTAAAAAATAAAATTGCTAGAAAAATGTAGTTTAACAAAATTTCCTAGAAAAAAATCATTTTGACGAAATTTTTTAGAGAATTCCATTTTTTAAAAACGGAATTTTGCGGTAATCTTGTATAAAAATTAAATCTCTAAAAAATATTGAAAAAATGCAATTTTGAACACATTTTCCAAAATAGTTTTTCGACGAATGGTTTGATAAAAATTTTATTTTGATGGAATTTTCCATAAAGGAGCAATTTGAACTTTTCTTCAAAAACTACAATTTGGGCAAAACTTTCTTAAAAAAAATACAATTTATTATTTTAAAATTGCAATCTAATATAAAAACGCAATTTTGAAAAAATTTTCAAAAAATTCATTTCGAAAAAATGTTCGATAAAAAATTAATTTTGACGAAATTTACTATAAAAGTGGAATTTCGGTGAGGTTGTTTATAAAAAGTAAAATTTTGACGAAATTTTCTAAAAATTGCAAATTCCACGATATTTCCTAGAAAATTGCAAATTCGACCAATTTTCAGAAAAACGAAATTTTGATCAGATTATCTATAAAAATTTGGGCAAAACTTTCTTAAAAAAAATACAATTTATTATTTTAAAATTGCAATCTAATATAAAAACACAATTTTGAAAAAATTTTCCAAAAAATGTCATTTCGAAAAAATGTTCGATAAAAATTTAATTTTGACGAAATTTCCTATAAAAGTGGAATTTCGGTGAGGTTGTTTATAACAAGTGAAATTTTGGCGAAATTTTCTAAAAATTGCAAATTCCACGATATTTCCTAGAAAATTGCAAATTCGAACAATTTTCAGAAAAAAGAAATTATGATGAAATTTTCTATAAAAATGCGAATGCTTATTTCAAAGAAATTTGCTGTAATGATTTTGTATAAAATACAATCAATGTCAATGAAAAGTATAGAAAATAGCAATTGGCGAAATTTTCTAGAAAAAATATTTTTTACGACATTTTCTAGAGGATTCAATTTTCGAAAGACGGAATTTTTTGAAGTCTTGTAAAAAAATGAAATCTCTAAAAAAATCATAAAAATAAAATTTTGAATAAATTTTCAAAAAAAATGGGATTTCTACGAAAGGTTTGATAAGAATTTAATTTTGACGAAATTTCCTTAATAAGCAAATTCGAAGAAATTTCCTATAAAAGTGCATTTTCGGTGAGATTTTCTATAAAATGTGAAATTCGTCGTTGTTTTCTAGAAAATTGCAAATTGTACCAAATTTTCTTTCGATGCATTTGCTCTTTTATAGGAAATTTCGTCAAAAATTAAACCTTTCGTCGAAATCTAATTTTTTAAGAATTTATACAAAATTGAATTTTTATTATTTTTTTTGAGAGATTTAATTTTTTACAATAAAAGATTCCGTTTTCGAAAATTGAATTCTTTAGAAAATCTCGTAAAAAATCATTTTCGTCGATTGCTATTTTCTAGAACTTTTCATTGAAATTTCGTTTTTCTGAACACATTTCTGTTGATATTGAATTTTTCTAGAAAAGTGTAAATACATACATATGTTTATGTAAATACATACATATGTATCCAGGTACATAAGAATACTTATTTTTGTAAATATTTTTTTGGTGGTCTTTTGTGCACATGCGTCTGTCGCTATTTTTAATTTTATTCCCATTAGACGAGTTTGTGTCTTAAGTCTTTTGTTTGTTCAACTACTGCTGCCAAACCATTACTAGAACTAATGTCGGAACACTCTGCTTAATTTATGTTCTATTGATGTTGTTGTTGTCTGCTGCTTCCTTGCGGAATTTATACGAGTACACATACATATACACACATTTTTGTATGTAAATTTTTATGTTTACCCGGTTAGAACATATTTTTCTCTTTTTTGTTGGTTATTATTTATATATTTTCTTAATCAGGAAACAACCAAAAAATCAAGTCATTATTATAAATGAACATGAAAGAATGTGAGCACTTGTACATATGTATGTCGCAGCAACATTGAAGAATTATTTCTTATAATTGTTAAATTAATTTAAAAATGATATAACAAAAATAACACAATAAAAAGCGAAGTCATCAACTAAGTTGAGCAAAAACAAATATACTTCCTTAGAAAATCGGATATGTGTTGATACAGCGTGTTCCAATAAGAGTGATATGATTTCTTTGAAAAAAACACACTTATTGTTAAGGAAATTCAAAAGTTTTTTATTTATTTATTTATTTATATGAATTACAATATAAAGTAAATTTATATTTTAATTTTACGGTGCAGGGAAGCCGGGTTACAAAGACCATGAGGATAGATTTTGCAGCGACAGAACCCACGACCCCAAACTCATAGGCGAACCCGCTACCAACTCACCTACTGGGGCGCTCATTTTTTATTTAATGTGAAGTACAATCGATACAATTAAGTTCTAATAAAAACGTCATTTAAATGGCCTCCACGACTTCTTCTTCAGGAACGAATTCGATGAACCCATTTTCAAGCACTTTTTCCACTAATCAAGTCGTATGTCATGAATGCCACGTTCAATATTGACTTGTAAAGCTTGAAGAGAGTCTGGTTTATTTCGAAAGACCAATGACTTCAAATAACCCCACAAGAAATAGTCTAATGGTATTAAATCACAACTTCTTGGAGGCCATTCAATATCCCAATTTCTTGATCGAATCTCCAAACTTTTCTCGCAACAATTCAATTGTTTCATTTGCTGTGTGGCACGTAGCCACAATCGGTCAATGGCAAAAAGATAGCTCTTAACGAGAGCTAAAATATTGCTCATGGGTGTCAAGGTCGTAGGTCGACTGGAAAGTGGGTTTTTTGGATTTAACGAAGAAATGAAGTTAGCATCATTTTCAAATGCGACCGGAAAGTTAATTTTTGCTCCATCTCCTTAACGGTACGTCGGATCGGGAATCGGTCAATGGCAAAAAGATAGCTCTTAACAAGAGCTAGAAGGTCGTAGGTCGACTGGAAAGGGTTTTTTTTTGGATTGGACTTAGCGCACGAAAAGTTTGCAATTGGAGAACGATTATTTTGATAATAAAACTGAATAATTTCTAAACGTTTTTCTTGCGTATATCTCTCCACGATGAAATTGTAAACACTACTGAATATAATGAAAAAAAAATGACAGATCATGACATATTACAAATGGCCGCAACGTCACTTCAAATTCATGACAAAAAATTTTTGTTGAATAGTGTATCCTTTAAAAATCTGATTTTGCCTTCATAAAATGACCATTTTTTATTACATTTAAGGCGCGACGTGACTTCCTTTAGAAAAGTTTTAAAATAAAGTCACTTTTTCTCTTTTTCTTTTAATTGAGTAAATTGTTTACAAAATCGGAAATAACTTCTACAATTTTGATCAGATTTTCTTTACTGCTGATTTTTACGAAATACGAATATGTATTTTTATATAAAATTTTATCAAAATTTCGTTTTTCTGAACATATTTTTGTTGAAAAAAAAAATGTTCTAAAAAAGTTCGTCGAAAATAATTTTTTCTTGAAAATTTCAATAAATTTGAACATTTCTAAAAATTTCCATAATTTTTACCACATTTTCTAGAGGATTCAATTTTCCAAAAGCGGAATTTTGCTGAATTTTTGTACAAAAATAAAGTTTTGAATAAATTTTCAAAAAATGGGATTTCGCCGATATATATAAATAGCAAATTTTGCGAGATTTTCTTTAAAAAGTACAATTTCAGCAAAATTTGCTAGAAAATTGAAAATTCGATGAAATTATGTTTTGTATAATAAAAACGCATTTTTTATAAAAAAATTACAAAAAATCGACAAAATATTCGATAAAAATCTCGCAATTTCAGCGAGATTTTCTTGAAAAAGTACAATTTCGACAAAACTTTCTAGAAAATATTAAATTTGATGAAATTTTTTAGAAAATTGCAAATTATTATTTCAATGATGTTTTGTATAATAAAAATTCAATTTTGAAAAAAATACAAAAATGACATTTCGACAGAATGTTCGATAAAAATTTAATTTTGACGAAATTTCAACATTTGAACAGTTCAATTTCGTTTTAAAAATTGCAAAGTTGACGAAATTTTCTTTGGGCGAAATTTAAAAAATTCCATTTACACAAAATTTACTATAAAAAGTATAGAAATTAAATTTCCATTCAAATTTCTATGTATGTTCAATTTCAATAAAATTTTCTACAAAAAATTATTTTCGACGAACATTTTTAGAAAAAATTAATTTCAACAAAAATATGTCCAGAAAAACGAAATTTTGATGAAACTTTCTATAAAAAGACAAATTCGTATTTCGAAGAAATTTTCTATAATGATTTTGTATAAAATACAATTTTATGCAAAGTTCTAGAAAATGACAATTGACGAAATTTTGTAGAAAGAATGAATTTATAAGACATTTTCTAGAGAATTAAATTTTCGAAAAACGTAATTTGTTTAACTGTTGTACAAAAATGTAGTCTAAAAAAATTATAAAAATTCGATTTTGAATAAATTTTCAAAAAATGGACGAAAGTTTTGGTAGAAATTTACTTTTGGAAGAAATTTCCTGTAAAGTAGAAATTTCTGAGAAATTTTCTTTAAAAAGTAAAATTTCAGCAAAATTTTCTAGAAAATTTAAAATTCGACGAAATTTTCGGGAAAATTTAAGGTTATTATTTTAATAATGTTTTGTACAAAAACGCAATTTTAAAACAAAAACTACAAAGAGCCACTTACAAAATATTCTACAAAAAAATAATTTTGACGAAATTTCCTAAAAAAATTAGATTTTCTATAAACAGTACAATTTTGTTGAAAGTAAGAATTGCAAATTCCACCAAATTTTGTACAAAATTACAAATTTAACAAATTTTTTTTATAAAAAGTAAAGAAATTAAATTTCCTTGCAAATTTGATGAATTTTTGTAGAAAATTTGAGTTTGGACGAAATTTACTAGAAATATTTTATTTCAACAAAAATATGTTCAGAAAAACTAAATTTTGATGAAATTTTCTATAAGAATGCAAATTCGTATTTCGAAGATATTTTCTACAAAAATTATTGTTTATGAAATACGATCCAATAAAAAGTTCTATTACAAAATAGCAATTTCAATAAATATTTTTATAAAATTTGCTAGAAAAATGTAGTTTGGACGAAATTTTCTAGAAAACATGAATTTTTACGACATTTTCTAGAGAATTAAATTTCCGAAAAACGGAATTTAATTGAAATCTCTAAAAAAGAATTATAAAAATTCAATTTTGAATACATTTTCAAAAAAGCAAATTCGGGTAGATTTTCTAAAAATAAAATTCCGGGGAAAATTTCTAGAAAATTTCAATTTATTATTTTAATTTTGTATAAAAACGCAATTTTGAAATAAAATACTAAAAATGTCGTTACGACAAAATATTTGATAAAAATTTAATTTTGACGAAATTTCTTATAAAAGTGCAATTTCGGTGAGATTTTGTAATAGAGCAATTTTGGTGAAATTTCTAAAAAATTACCACATTTTGTTGAGATTGCAAATTCGACATCGTCTTTCGATGAAATTTGAAAAAAAATAAATTTTTATAAATGGTGATTGAAGAAAAATTTTCTAGAAAAATAGATTTTCGACGAAATTTTGTACACAATTTTAATTTCAAAATAATATGTTAAGAAAAGCGAAATGTTTATGAAATTTTCTATAAAAACGCAAATTCGTATTTCGAAGAAATTTTCTATAAAATACAATTCAATGAAAAGTTTTAGAAAACATCAATTTCAAATGAACATTTTTAATTAAAAAAAGGTATTTTCGGAGAAATTAGCTAAGAAATTTTGTTTTTAAAATTGTTTGATGAAATTTTTTGGAAAAATTAAATTTTGACGAAATTTTATAAAAACAAACATTTGAAAAGCGGAATTTTTCTTAATTGTTGTTCAAAAATGAAATGTTAAAAAAAAATTATAAAAATTCAATTTTGAATAAATTTTTAAAAAATGGATTTCCACGAAAGGTTTGATAAAAATTTAATTTTGACCAAATTTGGCGATATTTTGTTTAAAATGTACAATTTTGATTTTTTTTAATTGCAATTTATTATTTTAGTGATTTTGTATAAAAACGTAATTTTGAAAAAATGTACAAATGATCAAAATGTTGGATAAAAATTTAATATCGAAGAAATTTCCTAAAAGAGTGCAATTTCGGTGAGATTTTCTATAAAATGTGAAATTACTAAAAATTGCTAAATCCATGAAATTTTGTAGAAAAAATGCAAATTCGATGAAAAGTTATAGAAAATGTAAATATCGATGACAATTTTTTCAATGAAAATTGGCGGAAATATTAAATTTAGACGAAATTTTCTAATAAAACGAAATGTTGATGAAGTTTGTAAAAAATACAATTTCGGTAAAATTTTCCAAAAATTGCAAACTCCACAAAATTTTCTAGAAAATTGCAAATTCGATGACATTTTGAAAAAAAAACAATTTACCCAAAATATACTAGAAAAAGTATAGAAAAATTTCCATGTAAATTTCTATAAAAGTGAAAATTTGATGAAATCTTCTGGAAAATTGATTTTCGACAAATTTTCTAGAAACATTTAATTTCAACAAAAAAATTTCAAAAAAAAACTATATTTCGAGGAAATTTTCTAAAAAAAAAGCAATTTTGAAAAAAAACAAATCAAAAAATGTTATTTCGACGAAATATTCTTTAAAAATTTAATGTTGAGGAAATTCCCCATAAAAGTGCAAACTTCTGTGAAATTTTGACGAAATTTCTATAAAAGTGCAATTTTGGTGGGATTTTCTATAAACAATGCAATCTCGGTGAAATTTTCAAAATATTACAAATATTTCCACAAAATATTCTAGAAAATTGCAAATTCGACGAAATTTTTATTTAAAAAATGCAATTTACACAAAACTTACTTTAAAAGCTGTAGAAATAAAATGTCAATGCTCATTTCTATGAATGTGCAAATTTGATGAAATTTTCTAGAAAAATTAATTTTCCACGAAATTTTCTAGAATTTTTTAATTTAAGCAAAAATATGTTCAGAAAAACGAAATCTGGATGAAATTTTCTATAAAAATAATTTTGTATAAAAAACAATTTCTATAAAAAGTTCTAGAAAATTTGCAATTTCGTTGAACATTTTTATAAAATGCAATTTCAATGACATTTGCTAGAATAAAATTCATTTTTTTACGAAATTTTCAAAGAAACCGAAATGTTGATGAAGTTTGCACACTTTTTAAATATAAATTTTAAAAATAATTAAAAACATGTAATTTTGACAAAATGTTCTATAGATATTTTATTTTGACGAATTTTCGTCGAATTTGCAATTTTCTAGAAAATTTAGAGGAAGTTGCACCTTTTAAAGAAAATCTCGCCGAAATTGCACATTTATAGAAAATTTCGTCAAATTAAATATCTATAGAATATTTTGTCAAAATCGAAGTTTTTTTAATTATGACATTTTAATTTAATTTAATGACATTTTCATCAAAATTACGTTTTTCTGAACATATTTAAATTTTTCTTGAAAATGTCATCAAATTTGCACATTTGTAGAAATTAGCATGGAAATTTAATTTCTATACTTTTTATAGTTAATTTTGTATAAATTGCATTTTATAAAAAAATCATAAAAAGAAAATTTCTTCGAATTTGCAATTTTCTACCAAATTTCATGGATTTTGCAATTTTTAGTAATTTCACTTTTTATAGAAAATCTCACCGAAATTGCACTTTTTTAGGAAATTTCTTTGATATTAAATTTGTATCCAACATTTTGATCTTTTGTAAATTTTTTCAAAACTACGTTTTTACAAAATCAATTAAATAATAAATTGCAATTTAAAAAAACAAAATCAAAATTGTACTTTTTAAAGAAAATCTCGACGAATTTGCTCTTTTATAGCGTCAAAATTGAACCTTTCGTCGCAATCCATTCTTTAAAAATTTATTCAAAATTGAATTTTAAATTTTTTTTGAGTTTTCATTTTTGTACAACAATTAAGAAAAATTTCGCTTTTCGCAATTTTTGTTTTTTAAAAATTTAAAAAAAAAACTAAATTTCTTAGCTCATTTCTTCGAAATTACCTTTTTATAAAAATGTTCATTTGAAGTTGCTGTTTTCTACACCATTTTCAATTGTAATTCGAAAAAAGTCAATTGAAATTCGAAGATTCCATTTCAAATTCGAAAAATATCAATTGAAATTCGGATATTCCATTTGAAATTCGAAAAAGGTCAATTGATATTCGAAAAACATCAATTGAAATTCGAAAAACAACAATTGAAATTCGAAACACATCACTTGATATTCGAAGAACATCAATTGAAATTCGAAAAAATTTCGCCGAAAATTAATTTTTCTACAAAATATCGTGGAAAATAAATTTTTCTTGCAAATTTAATCATTTATGGAAATTGATTTTTTTATAAATGCCATCGAAAGACAATGTCAAATTTGCAATTTCAAAAAAATTTCGTCATTTTTTACAAATTTCACCAAAATTGCTCTTTTACAAAATCTCACCGAAATTGCACTTTTATAGGAACGAAATTTTTTGTATTTTATTTCAAAACTGCGTTTTTATACAAACTTAATTAAAGTAATAAATTTCATCTAATTTGCAATTTTGTAGAAATTTTTCCCGGAATTTTGCTTTTAGAAAATCTAGTCGAATTTGTTTTTTTTTTGGGAATTTCGTAAAAATTAAATGTTTATCAAACCTTTCATCGATATCCAATTTTTTAAAATGTATTCAAAATTTTTTTAATTTTTATAATTCTTCTTTAGAAATTTCATTTTTGTGCAAGATTTTAGCACAATTCCGTTTTTCGGAAATATAATTCTCTAGAAAATGTCGTAAAAATTCATGTTTTCTAGAAAATTTCGTCCAAACTACATTTTTCTAGCAAATTTTATAAAAATGTTTATAGAAATTGCTATTTTGTAGAACATATTTAAATTTTTCTTGAAAATGTCATCAAATTTGCACATTTGTAGAAATTAGCATGGAAATTTAATTTCTATACTTTTTATAGTTAATTTTGTATAAATTGCATTTTATAAAAAAATCATAAAAAGAAAATTTCTTCGAATTTGCAATTTTCTACCAAATTTCATGGATTTTGCAATTTTTAGTAATTTCACTTTTTATAGAAAATCTCACCGAAATTGCACTTTTTTAGGAAATTTCTTTGATATTAAATTTGTATCCAACATTTTGATCTTTTGTAAATTTTTTCAAAACTACGTTTTTACAAAATCAATTAAATAATAAATTGCAATTTAAAAAAACAAAATCAAAATTGTACTTTTTAAAGAAAATCTCGACGAATTTGCTCTTTTATAGCGTCAAAATTGAACCTTTCGTCGCAATCCATTCTTTAAAAATTTATTCAAAATTGAATTTTAAATTTTTTTTGAGTTTTCATTTTTGTACAACAATTAAGAAAAATTTCGCTTTTCGCAATTTTTGTTTTTTAAAAATTTAAAAAAAAAACTAAATTTCTTAGCTCATTTCTTCGAAATTACCTTTTTATAAAAATGTTCATTTGAAGTTGCTGTTTTCTACACCATTTTCAATTGTAATTCGAAAAAAGTCAATTGAAATTCGAAGATTCCATTTCAAATTCGAAAAATATCAATTGAAATTCGGATATTCCATTTGAAATTCGAAAAAGGTCAATTGATATTCGAAAAACATCAATTGAAATTCGAAAAACAACAATTGAAATTCGAAACACATCACTTGATATTCGAAGAACATCAATTGAAATTCGAAAAAATTTCGCCGAAAATTAATTTTTCTACAAAATATCGTGGAAAATAAATTTTTCTTGCAAATTTAATCATTTATGGAAATTGATTTTTTTATAAATGCCATCGAAAGACAATGTCAAATTTGCAATTTCAAAAAAATTTCGTCATTTTTTACAAATTTCACCAAAATTGCTCTTTTACAAAATCTCACCGAAATTGCACTTTTATAGGAACGAAATTTTTTGTATTTTATTTCAAAACTGCGTTTTTATACAAACTTAATTAAAGTAATAAATTTCATCTAATTTGCAATTTTGTAGAAATTTTTCCCGGAATTTTGCTTTTAGAAAATCTAGTCGAATTTGTTTTTTTTTTGGGAATTTCGTAAAAATTAAATGTTTATCAAACCTTTCATCGATATCCAATTTTTTAAAATGTATTCAAAATTTTTTTAATTTTTATAATTCTTCTTTAGAAATTTCATTTTTGTGCAAGATTTTAGCACAATTCCGTTTTTCGGAAATATAATTCTCTAGAAAATGTCGTAAAAATTCATGTTTTCTAGAAAATTTCGTCCAAACTACATTTTTCTAGCAAATTTTATAAAAATGTTTATAGAAATTGCTATTTTGTAGAACTTTTCATTGGATCGTGTTTCATAAACAATAATTTCTATAGAAAATATCATCGAAATACGAATTTGCATTCTTATAGAAAATTTCATAAAAAAATAGTTTTTCTAAACGTATTATTGTTGAAAAAATTTCATCAAATTTGCATGGAAATTTAATTTCTTTACTTTTTATAAAAAAAAATCGTTGAATTTGTAATTTTCTACAAAATTTGGTGGAATTTGCAATTCTTAATTTCAACGAAATTGCAATGTTATAGAAAATCTCACCGAAATTGCACTTCTGTAGGAAATATCATCAAAAGTATTTTTTTTTTCTAATATTTTTTCGAAGTGGCAATCTTTGTAATTTTTTTTCGAAATTGCGTTTTTATACCAAACATAATAAACTTAAATTTTCTACAAAATTTCGTAGAATTTCCAATTTTCTAGAAAATTTTGCTGAAATTTTACTTTTTAAAGAAAATTTCTCCGAAATTGCTCCTTTACAGGAAATTTCTTCCAAAATTAAATTCCTACCAAACCTTTCGTAGAAATCCATTTTTTGAAAATTTATTCAAAATCAAATTGTTATAATATTTTTAGACTACATTTTTGTACAACAGTTAAAAAAATTATGTTTTTCGAAAATTGAACTCTCTGGAAAATGTCTTATAACATTCATTCTTTCTAGAAAATTTCGCCAATTGCTATTTTTTAGAACTTGTCATGAAATTGTATTTTAAGCAAAATCATTCTCGAAAATATCATCGAAATACGAATATATGTATTTTTATAGCAAATTTTATCAAAATTTCGTTTTTCAAAACATATTTTTGTTGAAATTAAATTTTTCTAAAAAAGTTCGTCGACAATAATTTTTCCTAGAAAATTTCATTAAATTTGAACATTTATAGATATTTGCATGGAAATTTAATTTCTATACTTTTTATACGGAATTTTGTGTAAATAGCATTTTTTGACAAAATGTTCTATAGATATTTAATTTGGACTAAATTTTCTATAAAAGTGCAATTTCGGCGAGATTTTCGTTAAAAGGTGCAAATTCGTCAAAATTTTCTAGAAAATTGCAAATTCGTCGAAATTTTCTAGAAAATTGTAATTTATTATTTCAACGATTAGAGACGTCTTTGAAGCAAATCTTTAATTTTATGACAAATTTTTGTTCGGAGTACAGTTCGTTTTACTCCACAGAGATTTTCTTACTTTTTTTGTCAGAATTCACCTCATCTTCTCAATTAATATTCAGATATGATCACCAAATTTTCTCACAAGTATATGGAACTAAAAAATTAAACCCTAAAACGTCTGTTCCTCTTCCGATATCCTTCACTACGAATTTCACGTTTCATAAGACCTCTTTAATTCATTCGTTTTAATGACTCAAAATTGATTTCCGATTGTGAAATATTTGAATTTTAAAAATTCTGAGTGATTAATAACATCATTTAATGTACATACATACATATCGTATAAAATGTTGAATGAATTATATGACAATTTAACGCACAGTAGCCGAGACAACAACAACTGTTCGCACTTCTGTTTATTTTTGTCAGCATAATATATACTTAAATTTAATTCAATTCAATTGAACTGAACTGAATACTGCCTCCAGGCCTCCCAGACAGACAGACGGTCGATAGGACGGACAACAGCGACGGCGTCAACGACAACGCCAACGCCAACGACATTGAGAACAACAAAATGTACGTGAATCAGTAGTAATTTAACAAGAATTTAAGCAACATTTTTTGCCTCCGTAAATTTTCGCATTCGGCGATTATTTATGAGGAGAACCTTAACAGTAGTCAACAAACAAAAAAGGTGAGAAAAACGACAATAACGCCGCTAAGTAGCAATTGTTAGCTGGAGGCAAGATTAGATACCGACCGCGTCTGTCCATT
The DNA here is from genome assembly GCA_963930755.1 of Eudasyphora cyanicolor. Lineage (NCBI taxonomy): Eukaryota > Metazoa > Arthropoda > Insecta > Diptera > Muscidae > Eudasyphora > Eudasyphora cyanicolor. The sequence goes on from OZ005735.1 coordinate 241,917,637, forward strand.
GCTGCTGTTGGCGCTGGTTACGCATGCGCGTTTGTTTATTAAGGAAGTAAACATTTAATAGTGTTTTAATATGTCCGTCCAACTACAAATTCATGTACTATAACAAAAATATTTTTATTATTATTCTCAAAATGTGCATAACAATTTGCAGAGTCATCGGCGATTGAAAAACAAGCAATGAACCGAAATTGTCCGTCCATCTGTCAGACAATGTGTAAAAATCACCGATGCAAAGAATCAAAATCAAAACATCTTAAATTTCGCAACTGACCGTGTTACGCAAAGATGCGTAACACTTCCTTAATTAACCGCCACCCCCTCTCTCTCTCACACAATCTGTGTCGTCTTCGTCGCATCGCTTATTTTTGGTACCTTTTTTTATTGGTTTTACTCGTGTGGCGGCGACAAACAATATTTTTTAATTGATTTTTATTTCTTTAGAAATATACGAAATACACTCGTATATTTTTCACTTTGTTTTGTATTTCAAATGAGAAGAAATAAGGCCTTCATGGTTTGTGGATTACGAACCAAGAAAAAAGGCCAAAATCTACGGCGATTTTGGCAGAAACTTATTTTAATTGTCTAAACAAACAGTCGATATTTTATTTCGTAGTAAATATAATTGGCCAAGCGGTAATTTGATTTTTATTTTGGCAAATTGCAAAACTCAAAGAGCTAATGATGGACTTGGGTTGATTACTATATTCTAAGAAATCCAATTTCAACCAATTTAGTTCTAAGTGAACTCTAAATTCTTGAAAGTGATACAAATCTTTAAGGCTAAAAACAATTAAAAGCACCACAACAACGAAAATGTTGCCAGGTGATTGGTAATAAGAATTTGAGAAAAAATCTTAGTAAATTATAGAAAATTTTATTGAAATTGCATTTTTATAGAAAATTTTATTGAAATGGCATTTTTAAGAAAATTTCGCATAGAAAATTACATCGAAATTGCGATTGTATAGAAAATTTCATCGAAATTGCATTTTTTTGTCAAAATAGCATTTTCGTAGACAATTTCGTTGAAATTGAATTTTTATAGAATATTTCCTTACTGCATTTTTATAGAAAATTTCTTGAAATTAAATTTTTATAGAAAATTTCAGTGAAATTAAATGTTTATAAAAATTTTCGTTGAAATTGCATTTTTATAGAAAAACTCGTCAAATTGAATTTTTAAAGAAAAACTAGTCTCATTAATAGACGACCACTTATACAAAGCTAATCTAAGCCAAACTGACAAACTAACACTTGACACAGTGGGACAGGCAAGAAAATATTTGAAAGAAAACGATGACATTTTTATATTAAGTGCAGATAAAGGAGGAAAAACCGTGGCCATGGACAAAGAGGACTATAAACTAAAAATGAGGAACATTATAGGAGACATCTGCACATACAGACGTTTAAAGAAAGACCCTACGTCCAGTCTTCAGAGCAAAAATAATAGATTAATTGAGAAACTATACAACAGACATCTCATTGACGCTCAAGAAAAGAACAGATTGACGAACAAAATTGCCACAGCCCCAAGGATTTACGGATTGCCTAAAATCCACAAAGACGGAATGCCACTCAGACCAATATGTTCTTCAATAAACGCTCCAGCATACGAATTGTGTAAATACCTACTAGACGTTCTCAAGAATCTGACGAAAAGCTCTACATACAACATCAAAGACGCGAGAGATTTCAGGACTAGAATAATTGACACAGAGATAAATAATGATGAAATAATGATATCATTTGACGTTATCTCCTTATTCCCAAGTATACCTATTAATTTAGCTATAACTACAATAGATAAGAAATGGGACATTATTGCACAATATACAAAAATTCCCCGGGAACTATTCATCGAACTATTGACTTTTTGCATAAAGGAGACGAGGTACTTTAAATATGACGACAAATATATGAACAGAGAAAGGGCATGCCCATGGGGTCACCAGCTTCACCAGTAATCGCTGACATCATTATGGAAGAACTTTTGGACATTACGATAGATAAAATGGAATCTAAACCCAAAATAATGACTAAATATGTAGATGACCTTTTCGCTATAGTGAAGAAAAACGATGTGGATTCAAGACTACATATCCTGAACTCTTTCAACAAGCAGATCCAGTTTACCATGGAAAAGGAAATGGATAACAAACTTCCATATTTAGATTCTGTGATAATTAGACAAGGAATTACGCTTAAAATGGACTGGTACCAAAAAGAAACTGCTTCTGGACGACTTATTAATTTTAACTCTAAACATCCAAGACGAACAATAATAAATACGGCGAATAATTTTATAAATCGAGTCTTACAAATCAGCGACAAGGATTATCACAATAGGAATAAATATAAAATTATAAATATTTTACGCATGAATGACTTTCCGGACAAACTGATAAACAATCTTCTGAAAAGAGCAACAAACAAAGAAGGAAGGAAAGAAAATGATAAAGAAGAAAAACCAAAGAAAATGTATAAATCAATGACCTACATCCCTGGACTCTCCGAAAGGTTAAAACATTCTGACATTTATGACAAAGAACATTTTGAACTAGCATACAAAGCGCATACTACGGTAAATCAACTGTTCAGCCAAACCAAATCTCAAGTAAAAAAGGAGGAAAAGTCAGATCTTGTCTACAAAATAAAGTGTAATGGTGACAAGTCCGACATATGCCAGAGGGTATATGTCGGTACTACTAAAACAAAACTTAAAACTAGACTATCATCTCACAGATCGGATCAGAAAGCTCTTCACAAACCCATTGAACAAAAAAGTGCCCTTGCAGCACATTGTACCACAACCGGACACAAACCTAACTTTGACGACGTTGAGATACTAACGCAAGAGAAACATTACGGAAGGAGATACACGTTAGAGATGCTACATATCATCGATGTTTCACCAGAAAAGAGACTAAATTTTAAGAGAGACACTGACGGCTGTGCTCAAATCTACAGGCATACAATAGAAAAACATAAACGGAAAATTAGACAGTAACTAACGAAAGCTCACATAGCAAAGGACTATATTTTTTGTTACAACATTATAATACTTATCGTAACAATGTTTTTATTGTCATTGTTTTATTGTAATAATTCGTGTTTTTGTGTGATAGATTCCCCCTGATGATGACCAACGAAGTTGGCCGAAATATTGGGCAAATAAAGAAAAATAAATAAAAAATAAAAGTATTGTCTTTTATTTATTACGGACCTCAAGCCGAACAAACAATCCAATCAGAAAATTTCACTTTTAGCAATTGTCATCAATATTGCAATTTTTTTTCAAAAATTATGTTTATGAAAAATTTTACTTATATAAAATTTCATCAAATTAGCATTTTCATAGAAAATTTCTTTGAAATTGTATTTTTATAGAAAATTTACTCGAAATTGTATTTTTATAGAAAATTTACTCGAAATTGTATTTTTATAGGAAATTTTGTCGAAATTGTATTTTTAAAAGGAAATTTCGTCGAAATTGTATTTTTATAGGAAATTTCGTCGAAATTGTATTTTTAAAAAAAAAATCGTCGAAATTGTATTTTTATAGAAAATTTCTTCGAAATTGTATTTTTATAGAAAATTTTCTCGAAATTGTATTTTAATAGAAAATTTCTTCGAAATTGTATTTTTATAGAAAATTTCTTCGGAATTGTATTTTTATATGAAATTTCGCCAAAAATTTATATTTATAGACAATTTCGTCAAAATTGTTAATAGAAAATTTCGTCAAAATTGTATATTAATAGAAAATTTCGTTGAAATTGTATATTTAATGAATATTTCATCGAAATTGTATTTTTGTAAAAAATTTCCTCAAAAGTGTATTTTTTATAGAAAATTTCGTCGACATTTTATTTTTTATAGAAAATTTAGTCCACATTTGTTAAAAGAAAATGTCGAAATAATTTTATTTTTATAGAAATTTTCTTCGAAATAATTTTATATTTATAGAAAATTTCGTCCAAATTTTTTTTATTTTTATAGAAAATTTCGTCTAAATAATTTAATTTTTTAGAAAATTTCGTTGAAATTTTATTCTAAAGAACATTTCGTCCAAAATTTATTTTTATAGAACATTTTGTCGAAATTGTATTGTTATAGGAAATTTCGTCGAAATTGTATTTTTATAGGAAATTTCGTCGAAATTGTATTTTTATAGGAAATTTCGTCGAAATTGTATTTTTATAGGAAATTTCGTCGAAATTGTATTTTTATAGGAAATTTCGTCGAAATTGTATTTTTATAGGAAATTTCGTCGAAATTGTATTTTTATAGGAAATTTCGTCGAAATTGTATTTTTATAGGAAATTTCGTCGAAATTGTATTTTTATAGGAAATTTCGTCGAAATTGTATTTTTATAGGAAATTTCGTCGAAATTGTATTTTTATAGGAAATTTCGTCGAAATTGTATTTTTATAGAAAATTTCGTCGAAATTACAATTTTTGAGAAAATTCCGCCGAAATTTCAGTTTTATTCAGCCGAAATATCAATATTGCATTTTATCGTTACCACAAAATTTTGGTAGAAATTTCATCGTATTTTTACTTTTCGTCGAAATTACACTTTTATAGGGAAATTTCTAGAAAAAAATTTTGTAGACAATTTAGCCGAAATGCGATTTTTGGATGAAAATGTCATCAAAATTGCATTTAAAAATAAATGTATGTATGTATATCAAAGTTAAAACTGAGATATCTTAAAAATGTCTTCGAAATTTCATTTTCACGAAAATTTCATCAAAACTGAAATTTTAATCGAACTTATTACATATTATAGAAATTGAATTTTTCTAGAAATTTCGTTTTGTACAAAAATTTGTCAAAAAATCATTTTTATAGAAAATTTTGTCCAAATACGAATATTTCATCGAAATTGCGTTTTACTGAAAATTTCATCAAATTCCATAGAATTTCGACGAAAATTTCATCGAAATTACATTTTTATTGAAAATTTCGTAAAATTACATTTTCTAGAAAACTTCGAAAATCAATGTTTAAAATTCATCAAATTTGAACATTTATACAAATTTTTGATTTCAAAAGCAAATTCAATCAAATTTGCATATTCAAAAAAAATTTAATAGGAATTGAATTTTCATTCAAAATTCATTCATTCTTCTAAAATCGTTTTTATTGAAAATTTAATCAAAATGATTATTTATGGAAAATTTCATCGAAATTTTATTCTTATAGAAAATTTCATTGAAAATTCCGTATTTCTGACAATTTTGTTAAAATTGCATTTTCAAGGAAATTTCTTCAAAATTCCAATTATCTTGAAAATTTCATCAAATCTAATTTTCATCAAGTGGATAAACATAAAGAACTTAAAGAAATTTAGCAAAAAATTTAATTTTGTACAAAATTCTGTCAAAAATAATGTTTATAGAAAATGTCGTAGAAACACAAGTTAAATTTTTCTAGAAATTTTGTTCAAAAATTATTTTTTTTTTTATAAAATTGTTTATGATAATTTCATTTTTATAAAAATGTTTGCCAAAATTACATTTTCTACCGATTACACTTAACCACCCAATTACCGAAATTGCAATTTTGTGAAAATTCCAGTACACTATTTTCTCAAAATTTCAATTTACTAATTTTCTAGAATATTTCCTCGAAAATTTTGTAGAAATTAAAATTTTCCAATCAATTTCGTCGAAATTTAAAATTTCTAAAAAATCTGTAGAAATTTGGATTTTTTTTTTCAAATTTCTAAAAAATTTCGGCAACATTGCATTTTTGTATCAAATCGAAGTGGAAATACGTAATTTAAAAAATTGTAATTTAATTTAATTTACTAAAAAATCGCCCAAATTCCTTCTTTTTCGAAAATTTTGTAAAAATTTAAATTTTTCATGAAAATTTCGTTTAAATTAAATTTTCTAAAAATTTCGTTAATTGACAATAATTTTTATAGAAATTGGAATTTCGTTGAAATTTCAATCGAAAAAATCGTTGAAATTATTTTTTTTTTGGAAAATTTCGTTCAATTGAAATTAAAATTTGTCTACAATTAATATTATTTCCGAAGTGCATTTTTTCACAGAAATTTCAATCATATTGCGTTTTCTGTAAAATGTCAAAATTTAATTTTTTGATGAACATTGATCCTACCAACGACCTTTAAATGAAAATTAATCCGTCCACAGCCTTTAATACATGTGACGGTCTTTAATCCAATGTCATTTTAATTCGATCGGTGAAATTTTCAATAAAAATTCAATTTCGATGAAATTTTCGCCGAAATTCAATGAAATTTTCAATAAAAATGCAATTTTTTAAAAAATTTCGTCGAAACTACATTTTCAAAAAAAAATACAATTTCGCAAAAAAAATGTCGGGGAAATTGTAAAGCTGCTGCGAATTTTCTAAAAAATTAAATTACGAAATGATTTTGCAATTTCTAAAAATTATTAAACTGTAAACTTCGACGAATTTATTTGCAAAATTGCAATTTCAATAACAATTGTTTGAAAACTTTTATATTATATACTGGTATATAGAATTTTGAACCAAAATTTAAAAACTTAAAACTAAAACATACAAAGACTTGAAATTTTGTACAGTGTTTAATAGTACCTAAAATACAGTAAAAAATTGACATTATTGCCACGCTCCTTTTGGTACCTCCCATACAAATGGACCATTTTGTACCAAAAGTTACAAGCTTAAAACATTAATACCAGTGCATACAAATACTTAAAATTTTGTATAGTGTAATGTTTTTATAGTACCTAGAGTCCAGAGAAAAATGGGCGTTATTGGTACGCCCCTTTTGGTACCTCCCACACATATATTGTAAATATAGGAAATTGTAGGGTTTTCTTGTAATCGTCTGTACTGTCAATTAACCTTTGCCTTACAATCTGTCATTGTCCTTACGTTGGCAGCATTTTAACAGGGTTGATAACGTTGTCCGATCTGACAATCGTGTGTACATGGCTTTACTGTTATAAAGGAGAATCAGTATGTAAATGTAAACAGTAATCAGCTGTTGTTTACATTTGCGCCTACTTGTGATTATCATTGTTACCTGCCCGACCAACTTACTCAGTCCCAGATTGTATTTTAAAAAAAAACTCTCTATTAAGCGCGATATTTGTGCTTTGACTGTAAAGTAGAGGACATTTTCCTTCTTTCAAGAAATGATACCGAGCCACACTAAATATTCGCTCTAGATATGATCTTACCTACCTTGGTCATCAAAGTTAGCTTCTTTTTTTAATTGTATTTCATTTATTTTTAGGATGTCACACACTTTTTGTCCACACTTTTCTTTATAAAAAGTCTTCTATCTTTATCACTATCACAACACCTCAGTGCAAAATGCGACTTAATGTAAACACGCACACATTTTGTACTTTTTCCATAATTTTGTGGAATATTCAATAGTGTATTATATTATTTATGTATTTTTAAAAATAATTTCCTCATTTATCACTAAATATTGTAGTAATTGCGCATATTTTTTTCTTACAATTGTGATAGCGAGAACTACTGCGAAATACCGTTATTCAAACTGACGTCTACTCTACACATGTTTCTGTCACTGAACGTACACCTTAATGTCACATAGTAATTGATTCAGAGGCACCCTGTGGCTGAAATGTTTTTCTGTGTTGTCACAACAGCAACTTTACGATATCAATTTGAAATGCTTGTTCTTCTTAACTTTTGTGTGAAAACGAAAACACATGTGCTTCCTTAGTTCTAAAAAGAAATTTATCGAAAACATCAATAACTTTTAGAAAATCTTCAGGGAATTTGTTGAATCAGGTGGAAAAGTATGGCGGATCATGTATTTCATCGGCCGGGGCCGTTAAAACAGGCTAATAAGAGCCATAAAACGGGCAGACATCGGTCGAAGGGTGCCATCGACAATGCTTTGAAGGGTAAGATTTTATATTCATCTTGAAAGAACGACTAATTTTCAATAAAAAATATTGTTAATCCTTAGGAAAAGTCTCGAATACGCCCATTTCCCATAAACACAAGCAAATCCAACGCCGGGAACAAAGACGCAATCAAATGAATCAGGTTTGTATTGGTGCAACGCATCTTACAAATAAAATACATCATTGGATTGACTCTTTTCTCTATTTCTAGTTGCGTAAAAACAAACGTGAGGAGGCTTTGGCTTTGAAGCGCCAATTGGGTGGGCAAAATACGGCTCCCTTTTTGGTCTGCCTTCTGCCCATGCACTTGCAAGTTGATCCCCGTTCCGCGTTGGCCATTTTGGAGAGTTGCGATGAGGAAGCTGTGGTCGAACGCACATCCTCCGGAGTGACGTATTTATAGAAAATTTCGTCCAAATTTTTTTTATTTTTATAGAAAATTTCGTCTAAATAATTTAATTTTTTAGAAAATTTCGTTGAAATTTTATTCTAAAGAACATTTCGTCCAAAATTTATTTTTATAGAACATTTTGTCGAAATTGTATTGTTATAGGAAATTTCGTCGAAATTGTATTTTTATAGGAAATTTCGTCGAAATTGTATTTTTATAGGAAATTTCGTCGAAATTGTATTTTTATAGGAAATTTCGTCGAAATTGTATTTTTATAGGAAATTTCGTCGAAATTGTATTTTTATAGGAAATTTCGTCGAAATTGTATTTTTATAGGAAATTTCGTCGAAATTGTATTTTTATAGGAAATTTCGTCGAAATTGTATTTTTATAGGAAATTTCGTCGAAATTGTATTTTTATAGGAAATTTCGTCGAAATTGTATTTTTATAGGAAATTTCGTCGAAATTGTATTTTTATAGAAAATTTCGTCGAAATTACAATTTTTGAGAAAATTCCGCCGAAATTTCAGTTTTATTCAGCCGAAATATCAATATTGCATTTTATCGTTACCACAAAATTTTGGTAGAAATTTCATCGTATTTTTACTTTTCGTCGAAATTACACTTTTATAGGGAAATTTCTAGAAAAAAATTTTGTAGACAATTTAGCCGAAATGCGATTTTTGGATGAAAATGTCATCAAAATTGCATTTAAAAATAAATGTATGTATGTATATCAAAGTTAAAACTGAGATATCTTAAAAATGTCTTCGAAATTTCATTTTCACGAAAATTTCATCAAAACTGAAATTTTAATCGAACTTATTACATATTATAGAAATTGCATTTTTCTAGAAATTTCGTTTTGTACAAAAATTTGTCAAAAAATCATTTTTATAGAAAATTTTGTCCAAATACGAATATTTCATCGAAATTGCGTTTTACTGAAAATTTCATCAAATTCCATAGAATTTCGACGAAAATTTCATCGAAATTACATTTTTATTGAAAATTTCGTAAAATTACATTTTCTAGAAAACTTCGAAAATCAATGTTTAAAATTCATCAAATTTGAACATTTATACAAATTTTTGATTTCAAAAGCAAATTCAATCAAATTTGCATATTCAAAAAAAATTTAATAGGAATTGAATTTTCATTCAAAATTCATTCATTCTTCTAAAATCGTTTTTATTGAAAATTTAATCAAAATGATTATTTATGGAAAATTTCATCGAAATTTTATTCTTATAGAAAATTTCATTGAAAATTCCGTATTTCTGACAATTTTGTTAAAATTGCATTTTCAAGGAAATTTCTTCAAAATTCCAATTATCTTGAAAATTTCATCAAATCTAATTTTCATCAAGTGGATAAACATAAAGAACTTAAAGAAATTTAGCAAAAAATTTAATTTTGTACAAAATTCTGTCAAAAATAATGTTTATAGAAAATGTCGTAGAAACACAAGTTAAATTTTTCTAGAAATTTTGTTCAAAAATTATTTTTTTTTTTATAAAATTGTTTATGATAATTTCATTTTTATAAAAATGTTTGCCAAAATTACATTTTCTACCGATTACACTTAACCACCCAATTACCGAAATTGCAATTTTGTGAAAATTCCAGTACACTATTTTCTCAAAATTTCAATTTACTAATTTTCTAGAATATTTCCTCGAAAATTTTGTAGAAATTAAAATTTTCCAATCAATTTCGTCGAAATTTAAAATTTCTAAAAAATCTGTAGAAATTTGGATTTTTTTTTTCAAATTTCTAAAAAATTTCGGCAACATTGCATTTTTGTATCAAATCGAAGTGGAAATACGTAATTTAAAAAATTGTAATTTAATTTAATTTACTAAAAAATCGCCCAAATTCCTTCTTTTTCGAAAATTTTGTAAAAATTTAAATTTTTCATGAAAATTTCGTTTAAATTAAATTTTCTAAAAATTTCGTTAATTGACAATAATTTTTATAGAAATTGGAATTTCGTTGAAATTTCAATCGAAAAAATCGTTGAAATTATTTTTTTTTTGGAAAATTTCGTTCAATTGAAATTAAAATTTGTCTACAATTAATATTATTTCCGAAGTGCATTTTTTCACAGAAATTTCAATCATATTGCGTTTTCTGTAAAATGTCAAAATTTAATTTTTTGATGAACATTGATCCTACCAACGACCTTTAAATGAAAATTAATCCGTCCACAGCCTTTAATACATGTGACGGTCTTTAATCCAATGTCATTTTAATTCGATCGGTGAAATTTTCAATAAAAATTCAATTTCGATGAAATTTTCGCCGAAATTCAATGAAATTTTCAATAAAAATGCAATTTTTTAAAAAATTTCGTCGAAACTACATTTTCAAAAAAAAATACAATTTCGCAAAAAAAATGTCGGGGAAATTGTAAAGCTGCTGCGAATTTTCTAAAAAATTAAATTACGAAATGATTTTGCAATTTCTAAAAATTATTAAACTGTAAACTTCGACGAATTTATTTGCAAAATTGCAATTTCAATAACAATTGTTTGAAAACTTTTATATTATATACTGGTATATAGAATTTTGAACCAAAATTTAAAAACTTAAAACTAAAACATACAAAGACTTGAAATTTTGTACAGTGTTTAATAGTACCTAAAATACAGTAAAAAATTGACATTATTGCCACGCTCCTTTTGGTACCTCCCATACAAATGGACCATTTTGTACCAAAAGTTACAAGCTTAAAACATTAATACCAGTGCATACAAATACTTAAAATTTTGTATAGTGTAATGTTTTTATAGTACCTAGAGTCCAGAGAAAAATGGGCGTTATTGGTACGCCCCTTTTGGTACCTCCCACACATATATTGTAAATATAGGAAATTGTAGGGTTTTCTTGTAATCGTCTGTACTGTCAATTAACCTTTGCCTTACAATCTGTCATTGTCCTTACGTTGGCAGCATTTTAACAGGGTTGATAACGTTGTCCGATCTGACAATCGTGTGTACATGGCTTTACTGTTATAAAGGAGAATCAGTATGTAAATGTAAACAGTAATCAGCTGTTGTTTACATTTGCGCCTACTTGTGATTATCATTGTTACCTGCCCGACCAACTTACTCAGTCCCAGATTGTATTTTAAAAAAAAACTCTCTATTAAGCGCGATATTTGTGCTTTGACTGTAAAGTAGAGGACATTTTCCTTCTTTCAAGAAATGATACCGAGCCACACTAAATATTCGCTCTAGATATGATCTTACCTACCTTGGTCATCAAAGTTAGCTTCTTTTTTTAATTGTATTTCATTTATTTTTAGGATGTCACACACTTTTTGTCCACACTTTTCTTTATAAAAAGTCTTCTATCTTTATCACTATCACAACACCTCAGTGCAAAATGCGACTTAATGTAAACACGCACACATTTTGTACTTTTTCCATAATTTTGTGGAATATTCAATAGTGTATTATATTATTTATGTATTTTTAAAAATAATTTCCTCATTTATCACTAAATATTGTAGTAATTGCGCATATTTTTTTCTTACAATTGTGATAGCGAGAACTACTGCGAAATACCGTTATTCAAACTGACGTCTACTCTACACATGTTTCTGTCACTGAACGTACACCTTAATGTCACATAGTAATTGATTCAGAGGCACCCTGTGTCTGAAATGTTTTTCTGTGTTGTCACAACAGCAACTTTACGATATCAATTTGAAATGCTTGTTCTTCTTAACTTTTGTGTGAAAACGAAAACACATGTGCTTCCTTAGTTCTAAAAAGAAATTTATCGAAAACATCAATAACTTTTAGAAAATCTTCAGGGAATTTGTTGAATCAGGTGGAAAAGTATGGCGGATCATGTATTTCATCGGCCGGGGCCGTTAAAACAGGCTAATAAGAGCCATAAAACGGGCAGACATCGGTCGAAGGGTGCCATCGACAATGCTTTGAAGGGTAAGATTTTATATTCATCTTGAAAGAACGACTAATTTTCAATAAAAAATATTGTTAATCCTTAGGAAAAGTCTCGAATACGCCCATTTCCCATAAACACAAGCAAATCCAACGCCGGGAACAAAGACGCAATCAAATGAATCAGGTTTGTATTGGTGCAACGCATCTTACAAATAAAATACATCATTGGATTGACTCTTTTCTCTATTTCTAGTTGCGTAAAAACAAACGTGAGGAGGCTTTGGCTTTGAAGCGCCAATTGGGTGGGCAAAATACGGCTCCCTTTTTGGTCTGCCTTCTGCCCATGCACTTGCAAGTTGATCCCCGTTCCGCGTTGGCCATTTTGGAGAGTTGCGATGAGGAAGCTGTGGTCGAACGCACATCCTCCGGAGTGACGTACATAAATATGCCACGTTTCAAGCAACGGTTTGCCTTTATTATACCTCCTGTGGGTCGCGGCAATGAGTTGGCTGTCTTGGACTATCTCAAAGTGAGCGATACCACTTTAATGTTGACCTCCGCGGCCATGGGTGAAGATGATGTTTTCGATAAATGGGGACATCGTATTTTCAATATGATTTCTGCGCAAAGTATACCCACTCCAGTGGTAGCTTTAATGGATTTAGAGTCGTTGAACCCCAAACGACGCAGTAGCGCTAAAGCCGCTGTGCAGAAATTCATTTCAAAGCTGTTGCCTAAAGAGAGGATCATGCAATTGGATACAAATCCGGAAGGTTAGTTGGAATAAATTACTTTTTTTTCGCAAATTTTAATTATCTATTTTTATTCTACACAGGTCTTAATGTCATGCGTCGCATTGGTGGCCAAAAGAAAAACATTATTTACAATCGCAGTAATCGTCCGCATCTTTTTGGTGATCATGTCGAATTCATTCCCAATCCAAATCCATCGGAAGATGAGGGCACACTTAAAGTTACCGGTTTTCTTCGTGGTACTCCTTTAGATGTCAATGGTTTGGTGCACATCACCGGCTTGGGTGATTTTCAAATGTCTGAAATTCATGCTCCTCAGGATCCCTATAGACTGGACAAAGCTCGCAATACTCAAGATATGTTGCCTGATATACGTTTAGTGGCCAAAGCTGATCCGGCGAAACAAACCTCATTACAGACGGAAAATATACCCGATCCCATGGATGCCGAGCAGACGTGGCCTACGGAAGAGGAAATTGTAGATTCTCAAAAGGAAACCAAGAAAATGAAACTTATTAAACGTGTGCCCAAGGGATACAGTGCCTATCAGGCTGCCTGGATTCCCGACGTTGAAGAGGTCGAGGCTGATGATAATCAAGATGACGATGATATGGATGACGATAGTGATGGCAACGAAGAAGACGAAGATGATGATGAGGATGAATTTATGTCGTGTGAAAACAAATCTTTTGATGGCGAAGTTGAGCGTCCCGATTCGGATACTGAAGAATATGTGGAAACGGCTTCGGTATCAGATGCTGCCATAAATGATGAAAAATATGATCAACAAATGGATTTCCATGAAGAGCGAGAGACAATGAAAAAAGTTAAAGAGGCACGTGTGGATGAAATGTGGCCTGATGAAATTGATACTCCGTTGGATATTCCTGCCAGAACAAGATTCCAAAAGTTCCGAGGATTGGAGTCGTTCAGGTGAGGTGTTTTGAATACATTTTGCAGGATTATTTTTTAATGCTTAAGTCGATGATGTGTGATATTTGTCTTAGCTAAGACTGGAATGGAACATACATAGATTTTGAAAATTGGGCGACACAATTTATATAGAAAGGACACAATTCATACCAATATTTTGACAGTTTTTGCGGTGAAACCCATTTCTTTAAACCTCACATAGTTGCTGCTTCACATGCGAAGCTTTAAATAAGATCCCTTAGGAATATCTGTTTCCTCCTATACATTTTTCAAAACACTTTCTTTACGTGGCACTTGTAACTCCATGTATTGAAAATAATAGATAAGTTTACGTTAAAGAGGAATACAATAGAATCTTTTGTGGTCTAATATCCAACACTGAACAAGGTTTGCGATTGTTATTCCTCATATGGTTTTCTTCCTTCTCTTCTGATACGTGATGCATTTCTATGTCTCATACTGTTAGTTTGTCTGAAAACCAATTTCACAAAAATGGGCCATATTAGTCAACGCTTTGGTACAGCCCCCCATATGTCATTCTGATTTGGCCTTATAACGCTCTAGATACTACATATTCCAACAGTTTTGGCTGCCAAATTCCAAGGGATCCGTTATGAGTTGAAAAATATAAGATTTTATAACATAGGCGATTTAAATTTATGGCATTTCTATGTGAAATGTTTGTAGGATTTCAAGGTAGCCTCAGAGCTAGAACGGCCGAGGAACCCTGCTCTAAATCAAATCAATGTAACCGAAATTTGACAGTTTCTTTTTTATATAGCCATTTTTTCAAGTTTTACCATCCTACTGGTTAGTATAACTACATATTCTACTTTACTAACAAACATTTTCTCTAATTTTCAGAAGAGTCGATCCATAAATCTATAACCTAATTTCTATCTCCTCTTTCTTCTTTAGAACATCACCCTGGGATGCCAAAGAAAATCTCCCCAGTGATTATGCACGCATCTATCAATTCCAAAACTTTGATCGCACCAAGAGGCGTATTATTAACGAAGCCAAAGAGATTGATGGGGCTGTGGTAAGTTCAACAACATGCGTATAGCAATTTCTCTTTAGCAATCATGGATAAACTCAAATTTCTATACTTTCAGCCTGGTTGGTATATAACCATTTATGTTGCCAATGTACCGGCTACCAAATGGAATGCCTTTAAATCGGCTCAACTTACAGATAATGTAATTGTTTATGGTCTTTTGCCACATGAACATCAAATGTCTGTGATGAATGTAGTTCTAAAGCGGTTACCTGACTCAGAGGTACCCATAAAATCGAAGGAAAGACTAATCATACAATGTGGTTTCCGGCGATTTGTGGTAAATCCCATTTTCAGTCAACACACAAATGGTGACAAACATAAGGTAATATCAAGTGAATCACTTTATTGAGAAAAGTATACATAGTTATTTACATACAATTTTCTTTTTTAGTTTGAACGTTATTTCAGACCGCATACCACTGTGTGTGCCACCTTCTATGCCCCCATACAATTTCCTCCCGCTCCTATATTGGCCTTCAAAACAAATCCAGATTCAACTTTGGCTTTGGTGGCCCGAGGATGTCTGTTGTCCTGTAATCCAGATCGTATTATCCTAAAACGAGTGGTGCTCAGTGGACATCCTATGCGCATTAATCGTAAATCTGCCACGATACGTTACATGTTCTTCAACAAGGAAGATGTTGATTACTTCAAACCCGTTAAACTACGCACCAAATGTGGTCGTATGGGTCACATCAAAGAATCTTTGGGTACTCACGGTCATATGAAGTGTTACTTTGATGGTCAGCTGAAATCATACGATACCGCCTTTATGTATTTGTTCAAGCGGGTTTATCCCAAATGGACTTATGATGATTGTCTGGTAACATGTGAGGATGTGGAGAAGAAAGATCAGACGGAAGCTATGCAGGAGTAGAAGATGAGCTCTACGCTTAGAATTGTGGAATTCTCATATACATTGTTGATTAAAATGTATAGAAGAAATTGAAAAAAGGAGAATAGCTATTTTTGTAATTTAAATTTATTAAAAACTAAACAATAAAACTTAAAACTATTGTTGAAACAACTTAAATAAATAATGCTATGCTTTAATTCCAAGGCAGATTAACACTGATACTTGTACTTGTTATTTAAAGAAAAACATATAAATAAGAATTGTTGCTATTACATTAGAACTTTGGCTTTGTTATATACAAAAATATAAGTTAAAAATCCTACTAAATCTCCCTTGAGTTAATCTGCCTTAGTGCAAGCAAGTCAAAAGCCTCGTTTTCCTAGTTCACGGCATCACTGTTGCCCTTTCCATTTATTTAGGAAAGGGTTTACAACTTTTGCAACTTTTTCGGGTTCATTCAAATGAACATGATGTGTACCTTCCATTTCATGATATTCGAATTTGGGTTTTTGTAGCAGTATTGATATGACTTCATCGAAATATTCTTTACGTTCGTAGTAGGGAGCCTGTAGGGCTTTGATGAATAAATGTGGACAGGCGATACGACGGGCCATTTCCACGGGCACCTCCTGCGAGAAGGCATAGAACATGGAATTCTTTAGACGACTATCTCTTGAGAAATAGTATTTATGTGGTTCATGTTCTGAGGGTTTGACGTTACGCTTCAACAGATATTTGCAGGTTTCCATGTCCACCGATTTGTTAGTGCCCACATGCAAACGTTCCACCAGTTGATCCCATTCGTAGGCCGGTGGCTCACTCTTATTTCGCAATCTTCGTTCCACTTTGAGACTGCCCTCCAAACGTTCGGTTAAACTATCGATGACCTTCCCGGGCGATCTCGTCAAAGGTTTCAACACATCCAATCCAATTAGTAAATCAACTTTTTCGGGAAATAAGGCAGCATATACAAAGCTATTTATGGAGCTCATTGAGTGGCCCATTATGGAAACTTTGTCCCATTTGTATTCTTCCATTATGCGATTAATTAGCGCAACATAATCCATGGAATGATAGTGAATGCCTTCGGGTAGCCAAGAGGACAAACCATGACCGGGCATATCGAGCGTTAGAAAGGGCATATCGCGAGGAAGCAAAGGAGCTAAAGTGTCAAAAGTTCCAGCATTATCCTGCCAACCATGTAGACCCAACAAAGGTCTTTCGTGTTTGGGGCCATACCATTTGCCAGCTATGTGACCCCAGGGGACGGGAATTTGTATTTCTTCAAACTAAATGAATGGGGGGGGGGGGGAAATGGATTATAATTGTGTTTTGCAGTGGGAACTAATTCGGTAACTTACATCTCTTGTGGCATATTGAACTCTCTTAGGTTCACTGTTCATAGAGGTGAAGGAAGAGTTTTTCCTTAGCTGTTGTCTAACAACACGCACGAGGCACAACAATTGTGTTTTATTAGGTACAGAAGACATGATGGACTAAAAGTAGAATAAAGAAAAATTAATATTTTGTTTTGTTTTTTTATTAGACATGTATCTGGTTTATTCTGTGATTGACGGCTAATTTCATTTCATTTCATTTGCTGTCCTGGTGTATTTGAATTATGAAATTATTAAAAAGCTTTGTAGATCATTTGCGGTCACTAAAATATTTTTGTCAAAACTTGATTTGTTATGCAAAAAGTTGTCTACCAAAGTTTTCAGAGGTCATTCACCTGGCTGTCTCTAACACTACTTTCATTTTCACCTTCATACATATATTTATTTAATATTAATATTTCTATTAATATTTAAAATTTTCTTTTTGATCAACTAACATTTTTCCGCACGATTATTTTTTGTCTCTGAAGGTAAACCTCAGTCACTCCTCTGTAAAATCTTAAATTTCGTAAAATATAACATTTCTACACCTTTATTTATTTCCATTAATTGAAATTTTAAAGAATATTAAATTTCACTGCGAATACACTCGCCAATATAATTAATAAAATATTGTAAATCGCGTTTTGTCTTTCGAAATGCGTTTTCAAACTCACGTGCGTCATTTCCCTGTACTGGTTTTCTAAAGTTCAATACTTTTTATAATTTTATTAGCTTTTTTAAGATTATTGTGAATATCAGGTTGCGATTTATGCCATTTTTTTAAATGTAAGTACTTAAACTGAAATTTTATAGACTTTAATAGACAATCGTCATCCACCTGTCAAAAATATGCACGGTGGGTTGTCGGGGGGAATGGCCATTAACAAGGGAACTAACTAGGAATACTAGCAGGCCCCTGGATATAGCACCTCAAAATAATAAGACAAATTAGGGGGCATTTTATCGATATCTCTCTTAATTATCGGATATCATTTGAAAAAACCTCCAAAAAACTTATTTTTTGGCTAGAAGGAGTTCAAATGATAGGGAAAAATTTGTTCGATAGCTACCCTAGTTACTGAAGAATTTTATATTATTTTGAAGTGAAAAAAGCCAAAAAGTCGGGTAAATTTTTTCGATAACTTTCAAGTTATCGAAATGTCCAAGGCAGTGTTGCCTGAAATGACGATTTTTCATTATGACGATTTTTAGAGCCCAAAAATAGAAAATTTCCTCTACCAATTTTTAAACTTTACAAAACTTCCAAGATTTTATTATGTCATTGAATGCAATCCATAATATTGAGAAATTATCTAACATTTCTCATTAAAAAATAAATGGGTGTAGTTATATACCGAAGGAATTATAAAAAAATCCTTAATTTTAACTTTTTATAAATGATCAGCCAATTGAATACGTAGATTGTCTGAAATGCCTTGGTGTGACTATAGATTCTAATCTTAATTTTGGCAGTCACATAAACATTCTTACAAACAGGGTCTGTCTTATTTTAAGAAGATTATACTCTTTGAAAGCGTATACTCCGCGACAAGTAAGATATCGTTTGGGCCATTCTTTGTTGAACTATGGAATTGAAGTTTACTCTGGGACTTGGTCCTATATTTGTGATAAAATTGAGAGGATTTTTAGGAAGATTGTATGTTATGTCTACGATTTGAAAATAAATGACCATTACCGTGTTACGGAATTAGCTCACTCGTTTCTTGGATGTTCTTTTCGTGATTATCTCAATCTACGTATAGTACTTCATTTTTATAAAATTATGAAATCGTCACAGCCACAAATTTTAGTGAATCAGTTTTCTTTTATTAATTCTACGCGGAATGTACAAATTGATATTCCTCTTGTGCACTCATCGATTTATGAGCAATCATTTATGGTAAGGGTGTATCGATTTTGGAACGTTTTACCTAATTTGCTTAAACTATTCTCTTACAATTACTCTTCTTATAAGAAAAAGGTAATGAACTACCTAAATGGTATTTTACCTTAACTTAATGCTCATAACTTCCTATTTTTATAGTCTGATTGCTATGGGACCCAAATTCTTAATATATACCTTTTTGCAATGTTCATATGGCTGGGGAGCCATCTAAATTGTATTATTATTTAGTATTTGTTAAAATATTTTTAATTTTGTTATTTTATACATAGTTTTTTTCTTACAATACATGTATAATTGGCCAATTGGCTTACTTTGTATTGATGTTTATAAATAAAATGAAATATAAAAAAAATTTTGTGATGTTTTCGTTACTTACGATTTGACGACTTTTTATAGTAAGTAACGAAAACATCACAAAATTTTTTTATATTAAGGATTTTTTATAATTCCTTCGGTATATAACTACACTCCCATTTATTTTTTAATGAGAAATGTTAGATAATTTCTCAATATTATGGATTGCATTCAATGACATAATAAAATCTTCGAAGTTTTGTAAAGTTTAAAAATTGGTAGAGGAAATTGCAGCGATTTTTGCAAGTATAGTTAGGGCTATATCAAAACTTGGACCTAGGAAGTCATTCGTTATTCCAATGAATGATTGGGGCCAAGAAGTGAAATCGGATGGGACCTATGGACCAATGACGTCACTTGCTGCTTAACAAATGATATTTAAATATAATATAAATAATTTTATTATATTTAAATATAATAAAATAATATTTTATTCAAGAAAAAAAAATAGATTGGGATCCTTCAATGAGGAGGACCATTTTCAATCATAAGAAGTTAATATGTATAAGACATGTTTCCCCCAAATATGATTATTATTGTGAGATCCACCGACAAAATTTATTTTAGTTCACTGTGAGGAAACGCAAAAATCATTTGAGAGTACCTATTAATACATGTGGGCAAATCCCAGAAACAGTCCACCAACCAAATAATTTTAAAATTGATCTAACTTTAGTTTGGTTAATGGAATATAAGACTAGATGTTAAAAAAAATTTGTGGGTGTCCATTAACACAACAAGTATTAAAAAAATGGTTCCTCACATCATATCTCTTAATTTTATTAGAAAAAATACTTTTTTAAGTTGTTTTTATCATTATTTGTAGTGGTAAAATATATAACCCATAACATTCATTCATAAATATATATTCATTCATAAATACATTTATAAATATAAAAAATGTTATTAAAAATAATGTTATTTGATTTGTTAAAATAAACAAAAATTCTACTATAACAAGTTTGACTGGAAAAAATGTAGCGTGCGACATGTAGCGTGCGTCACTATAAAAGTTTTTGGCTGCAAATAATTTTTTTAGAATTCTCTTATATTCATCTTTCTTATAAGTATTTTATTTTGGGTGCAATATGCAAAATTTGCTAAAAATTACGAAAACATACCTAACCTTTAAAGCTACTTCCATTTTTTGTAGCGTGCGTCACAATTGTGATAAATTTTTTCGCAACTTATACCTGTTACAAAAACTTTTTTTTATGGCATTATAAAGTACACTCATATCCCACTAAACACTATGTATAAGTTGAAGGTATCTCTTTTGAAAGACCAAAAAATTTTTATATTTTAATCCGAAAACGCGTACGAATGTAGCGTTCGTCACGCAGGATTTGCCCATATCTGTTTCTGAAACATGTTCTTCTGAAATATTTTTGTATTGACGATTTGGAAAATTTATTTTGACGATTTGACGACTTTTGTGGCCACATTTCGACGATTCACTTTCCAACTTTATCATTCGATAACTAATCGATATATCGAAAATAAGTCCCTTAATTGTTACACTCTTCCCCTTCACCTATTCACATGGCCACCTTTGTAACGGGTTTTCCAACAGGGATGATATGATTTTGAAGTGACGTTTCGGTCATTTGTAATATGTCATGATCTGTCATTTGTTGTTCATTGTATTCAGTAGTGTTTACAATGTCGCCATGGAGATATATACGCAAGAACAACGTTTACAAATTATTCAGTTTTATTATCAAAATAATCGTTCTCCAATTGCAACTTTTCGTGCGCTAAGTCAATTTTTTTTAATCCAAAAAAAAAACACTGTTCTGTCGACCTACGACTTGGACACCCATGAGCAATATTTTAACTCTCGTTAAGAGTTATATTTTTGCCATTGACCGATTCTCGATCCGACGTCAAGGAGCTAGAGCAAAAATAAACTTTCCGTTCACATTTGAAAATGATGCTAAGTCCATTTTTTTAAAATCCAAAAAAACACTTTCCAGTCGTCCTACGACTTTGACACAATATTTTAACTCTCGTTAAGAGCTATCTTTGAGCCATTGACCGATTGTGGCTACGTGGCACACAGCAACTGAAACAATTGAATTGTTGCGAGAAAAGTTTGGAGTTTCTATTATTTCAAGAAATTGTGATATTGAATGGCCTCCAAGAATTTGTGATTTAACACCATTAGACTATTTCTTGTGGGGTTTTTTGAAGTCATTGGTCTTTCGAAATAAACCAGACTCTCTTCAAGCTTTACAAGCCAATATTGAACGTGCCATTCATGACATACGACTTGATTTAGTGGAAAAAGTGCTCGAAAATTGGGTTCATCGAATTAATTGCTGCAGAAGTCGTGGAGTCCATTTTAAATGACGTTTTATTTAGAACTTAATTGTATCGATTCTACTTTTGAATTTCCTTAACAATAAGTGTGTGTTTTTCAAAGAAATCACATCACTCTTATTGGAAAACCCTGTATTTTTATTATTTTATCGTAATGTCTGATCGATCATGAATAAAAGACGTCAATATTATAGAGACAGAGCCTTTCATTGTTAAACTTTAGCCAAAGATTTCATTAGGCAATTAGAATATTTTAGTTTCAAATATAATGATTTTTTAAGAGTTTTCGGATACGATTTAATGACAAAAAACATAAAATTTAGATAAATGTTTGGAATCTTTATTTAAGCCGGTAGAACGGTTTATATAATTCATTTCATTTCATTTATTTCGTACAAACTTGTAATTCAAAGCCGTCTGGCCAATTAAACATAAATTACAATATGCATATAACTAAGCTTTTTAACCAAGGGTAAAAAACTACTCATTGGTAAATAATGATATGTTGATTTGTTTAAACCTAATTAATATATAAGGAATAAATAATATAAATACAGATTGGGTATACAGAAAAGTATTTAGGATAACTAAATAGCTACTCAGTAATTCAATGTTTAAATATGAAAAATAATGTTTAAAAATGAAATCACCAAAATATCTCAGCTGCCAAGAACAGTGTTTCCAAAAAAATCACCCATTATAAACGAAAATCCTTTTATTTGTTTTCTTCACTGATATGTAAATATAGTACTCAATTCTAGGCTCCTTATTACTGCATATAACTCTTTACAAACTGCAAAAATATGCAGACTGTTACGACTTCTTCAGGTCAATTTCTTGCTTTTCACGGCAGAATGCAATTAGTTATTTTTTATTTTCTATTGTATTCAATTCAATTCAACAGAGTAGTGTTCAATTTAACCCATGCTATTAAGTGCACATAGTACGATTATTTATCCCAGAATGTAATTAATTCCATAAGATATTAGTTTTTTATATTCTTTGTATTTCCCGCCCCCTAAATTATAAGCCTAATGTTAGTTATATGTAGGTAGCTCCGATTAAGTACCCTCCTTTTATTGTAATGTTTCTTTTAAGTTTATAACTTTTTATATATGAAGATAATATTTCTTAAATTTTTTAATACAGCAGAATAGTCCTTAATTCTTGCTTTTAAGTGCATATAGTACTCTTAATTATACAAAATGAATATTTATTTATACTGAGTGTTTATATATTTATTTGTTTATGTTCTATGTAATTTTCTTAAACACAAGTCTAATGTCAGTTATACACAGGTAGTTCCGTTTGAGTAGCCTCACATTCATTTTAATTTAAATTTTATTTTAAGTTTTTAAATGTTTATCCATTATTATTATTTCTTGTTTCTGTAGTATTTATAGCCATATATGGCCTATGGCTCGGTTAAATATTGAATAAAAATAAATAAAAAAATTAAATAAAATAAAACAAAATTACTAAATTTTCCCATAAAAGAATGCATTTGGTCATTAATTGCACAGTACGTGACATATTACTTGTTCCCAATAATCATTACTGCAATTCTGACTAACTTTGAATTCCGACGAAAGGTTTATGCTTATAACCATTTCCTATGTATGTAAATGATTACAGATCTCAGTTTATTAGAATGACAATATCTAAGTTTTTCGTAGAAAGAGGTCGATGATATCAAACACTAATTACTTATGCATGTAATATATTACTCATAAACTAAATGGGAAAATATAGATTAAGAAGAAATTGCAAAAATTAGGTTGAATGGAACACAAATGTTTTTTTTCTGTTGTTTTATGGGTTTATGATTTGTTTTTAATGCAAAATTAGAAGGCCTAACGTTTGTTATACCGGTTGACAGAAAAGAATTTACTTAATCGAATTAGCCGTGTCTAATGATCTTGTTTTGTGAATCGCAATTGTGAACTCTATTGAAAATCAGAAAATATTTCGTTATTACCTACAATTTCCGTTCCAATTTGTGTTCTTAACGCTCTGGACACCGATTTGTATCTCCTGCTAAAAAATGTTCACATCTTTTTATTCCCTATATAGAGGATTGGACGACGTTCGAAGTTTTACCAACTTTACGCTGTGGTATCATAAAATACTTGTCTAAGTCAGTGTTTGTATATAAGCTATGAATGTGAAATATGGCAAGAGTATTTTTTAACCAGTATCTATCTGCAATAATATAAAATAAAATGATCACATTGAACACAGTACGTGTTATATTATTATGTTGCTGGATAAACAAGCGAGAAAATGTCAGTCTAACTAAGGCGACTAAGGTATACCCTCACTTTGTGAGTAATGCAGTAAGTAAATTTGTATACATTCTTTGTCAATCCATAGTCGTTGAAAATGCTTTCTAAAATACAGAATATGAAAACATTTATGGTGTTGTCTTTTGGGCCAAAAAATTCAACATTTTTTCTGCCTTTCGGTATAAATACAACCAAAATACAATTTTCAGCCCGATCAGTTGAAATTTGCACTCTCTATGCAGTCTATCAATAAATGTTACAATATTGCCCATTTTCAATCTCAAGTTACCTGCAGCCATAAGAAGTATACGAGTATGTACCATTATTGTATTGTAGATTGTAGCGTGATTACAACAGACGGACGGACAGACGAACATAGCTAAATCGTCTTAGAATTTTACGACGATTAAGAATATACATACATATTTATGGGATCCCTCATCAATATTTCGAGGTGTTACAAACGGAGTGACAAAATAACTATACGTCCTCTCCTATGGTGTAGAGTATAACAATTGATCAGAGTAATATAAAAAAATAACCCATATAGAAACATTCTAATAATCGAAATACTCGTAATCATAACGTGTTATTTTAATTTTTGCTACATACAAAAGACTGTTTGCATAATTTCAGATTCATAAATTTAAAACCTGTACCCGGCAAAATGTTTTAAGACTTTTAAGAATGCACAACAAAAATTGCAATTTACTATAACTTTTTAATGTTTTGTTGGTCTCTTTTTTGTTAGTCAGTCAAAATTTATTTTGGCAGAGACCATATGTTTTGGTTGCATTCTGCCTATTGCAAAACATTTAATAGAAACAAATACAAAGCTGATTTAAGTTGAAGACATAAGGCGTTATTCATAAAAAGTTATGTAATGTTTATTGAACTGATTTTCAAAGTTAAAATGCATTTCATACCTTCCATAACTTTTTATGAATAAAGCCCAAACATTTTTGCTATTGTTTTCAAAGATTTTCTTTGGAAACGACCTATTTAACTTCTAGCATTTCTGACTTTAACATAAAAATGCTAAACCGAATCTTCTTTTGTATCTTACAGATTTTGTTTACAAATTATATTGGTCATCAATTTTTTGTGGCACTGGGTTTTGCAGTCGATTTGAACAATAGTTATAATGTAAGAAGATAAGTCATCCCCGAGCGAGTAAGTGTCAGGTACGAACGAATAGCAATTCCAATGAGTGAGGGTTTTCGAGGATCTTCAGACCGATTTTCCCGCATTTTTTGTAATTGCTAAAATTAAAAAATTAATATATTAATCGATAAGTGCAAAAAAGTTCAAACAATGTTCGCGGAAAACAGTTTTTTCGCGTGTGACAGTTCATTCCTATTCGTTCGTACCTAAAAGATTTTGACGTTTCGTCCGAAAGGAATGTCTTCTTATTCTATTTGTCTTTGGATTTGAATATATGGGATAATACAGTTATCAGCCTACAAGTTTGTTTCTTTCAATTGACTCAAATTCTCTCGCCATAAATCGCTATTTTCCGGCGTAGAGAGGTTGAAGCACTTATCGAGAGTCATTTATCCGAATTGAATCATGAACATTTTAAGTAATCCAAATTTACTTCTTCTAATGTCATTTTTGTATGCGTTCAGCGGATTCGATGATATCATGCAATTTATTGAGATAAAATCCTACTCTTGAAATCAAAACTATGTTTTTTAGGTAATTCATTTTCAAATAGTTAAAAATTTTTGTAAACAAAACAGAACAAACCTTTAAAAAATGTAACAGAATTAAAAAGCTTTAAAAATTTGAAAGCTGTTGTTCGTGTAAACAAAGCATTTACCAACAACAAAAACAACTTTGAATTGTCGAGGGAAAAAGAACACGGCGGCAGGCGATTAACTTGAAATTACTCTTACTTGAAAAACAATTCCTATATGTAAATTTGGAATAACTTTCGTATAAGTAGAAGTAATGACATGTGGACATGCGCAGGCCAAAAACAACATTACTGCATCCGAAGAGTTGACTAACCACCAACGAAACGTCATGTATTGGTTGATGTTGGATTTCAAGGTCGTTTTCTTTTTCACTTGACTATTCAAAAAATACCTTCCTTCACTTTGAAGGAATTCTTTGATCTTCAGCTCAACTCCACAGTGAGAAAACCCATAAAATAACACCAATAACAGATCAATCCCGCATAGGGAAACAGCAAAATAAAAAGCGGAGCAATTTTTTTAAATCGTTAATTTTTTGAAAAATTTAAAAAAAATACATTTTCATTGAAAATTTTGTTTTTTCTAGAAAACGGAGTCTGTTGGTGTAGGGGTGCAAAGAGGGGGGTGCGTGTGGTAAAGACATAAATAAATAAAAACAAACGAATTTTAGTTTTTAAATATAAATAGCGCACAAGGCCTGTGCGCGCGAGCGTAATGCAGAACGACAAGTGGTGAACGCAGAGGCTCGTTACAAGTGTTCGGCTACCATAGATTTTGCGGATTGAGAGAGGGAGAGAAAGAACCGAAGATGAGCAAGGCAGGCACACAACAACCACCACCAGCGTTACCAGATGATAAGTTTAAACTTATTTTTCAAGTTTTTTCAAATAGAAAATAGCACTTTTAAGTTTTTTTTCACAAATAAGTTTTTTAAGTTCTGTCAAAAATTAATATTATGTTATTATCTCAGATACTTTCCCAAACCATTTAATTTTAAAATTTTAATTTAATTTTAAATTAATATTAAATGTTGTTTTTGTTCAGTCAGAATTTATTTTGGTTACAGACCATATGTTTACATTTTACATTCTGTCTATTGCAAAATGTAACACAAATAAATACAAAAAATGGTATCGAGTTTCAAGTGCTTGGTACAGGGTTTTCCAACAAGAGGCGTTATTTTGAATCACCCGGTATTTCGGTAGCTGTCACTTTTGAACCTATTATTCTTTGACATTTGACAAGCAGAAACTACGCCATTACTAAAAATGGAACGATACACGATTCAACAACGCATTGAAATTATTATAATTCGAAAATAATCGCAAAAATTCATCTTGACTGATGAGGCCCATTTCCACCTCGGTGGCTACGACAACAAGCGAAATTGTCGCATCTGGGGCTCGGAAAACCCAAGAGTTATTTTTGAGAAGCCTCTTCATCCTCAACGTGTGACTGTTTGGTGCGGTTTATGGTCCGGCGAATGGATTGCGCTATCGAGAGATGATTAATGATTTTTTATGGTCGGAGTTGGATGGTATTGATCTGGACAACGTTTACCTTCAACAAGACGGCGCTACGTGCCACACAAGCAACGAAACCATTGCTCTGTTACGGGAAAAGCTTCCGGACCGTGTTATCTCTCGAAGAGGTGATCACAATTGGCCACCGAGATCTTGTGATTTGACACCTTGCGACTTCTTCCTTCGGGGCCACGTGAAAGATAAGGTCTACGCCAACAGCCCAGCGTCGATTCAAGATCTCAAAGATCGAATTCGTGAGACTATCGAGGACATAGGGCAGCCACATTGCGATTTGGTTATGGAAAATTTCATGAAAAGGATATGGTCCTGTAAGCGTCGTCGTGGTGGCCATTTGGCTGATGTTGTTTTTCATTATTAACGGCATACCTTCCTCTTTATTATGAAATAAACATCCGATCATTTATCTCAAAAAATGGTATTTTCTTTGAATACCAAAATAGCACCTCTTGTTGGAAAACCCTATATTAAAGAAAGTGAAAGTGGATCTTATCTGGAGTCATCTGCCCCTAACTCTGGTTAACTTTCCCTAAGTATTCCAATATAAAATTACTGAATACATTATATCTACGTAATAGACACTAGTGTTTGGGTGCTGCTTAGGGTGGTGCTTATTTATCATTTATTCACTTTCTCTCGATTCATGGTAGCTTCCCACATTTTTGTATTCTTGTCAATAATTTTTTTATTTGTCTATATCTTGTAGACAGGCTTTAAATGTATTACAATAAAATTGAAGTGCAAATTATTTCACATTTGAAATCCTAAAATGTTAGTTATGTAGGTTAGGTTAAAGGACGCGTAATGCACTACTCCACTCGGAGACCGAAAGGTCCATTGTGCTAGTCCTAAAAAGAATTAAAGATTTGGAGAAACAGTAGAAAACAAAAATAATAAATTGAAAAATGAGAGGGAGTGGAAGGGGGCCTAATAAGGAGTGAGAAGAGCGGATAAAAGAAATGTTGGATTAAAAGAGGAGAGGACAGAAAAGTTCTTACGATTGACAATGCCGGATGACAACCGCTCACGGATGGATGAGCGGTTGTCATCCCCAGCCATTTCAGGCAAATAATATAATTGAGGATACTGTCGATTTTATGCGATGACAGAGCTTTGAGACATTCGATCCTAAAGTCTCCTAGGTAGCGGTGTCTTCTTCTAGAAAGAAAAGGACATTGGCAAAGAAGGCGCTCGATCGTTTCAGTTCCTCTTCGTCTGAACAGAGACGACAGTAGTCCTCGATGTCCCGTTGCCACTTTGATGTAAGTGCTCTAACGTTACAGTGGCCTGTGAAGACGCCCACTAACAGGCGTAAATACCTCTTTGTGAGGTTCAGCAAGTCCCTGGTTCTGGATTGTGATATAAGACGCCAGCGAGACCTAGCGGTTTTGCAGTCCGATCTGTCTGACCAATTTTGGTTAGCTTGATCCTTGTTAGTTATGTATTCAACGGATTAAAAAATTGTATTAGAAAATAATTTAGGCAATTAGTTTTCAAATTCTTTAAAACAAAATGAATAAAATAGAACAAACGGTTCTAGTAGGAATTTTCGCAAAAATTTTAAATAAAACTTTTCTATAAAAATTATAATTTTGATAAAAAAAATAATTTTTTCCAGATTCTTTCATTTTTCCACATCTATTCAACGGATTAAAAAATTGTATTAGAAAATAATTTAGGTAATTAGTTTTCAAATTCTTTAAAAAAATTCAATAAAATAGAACAAACGGCTCTAGTAGGAATTTTCGCAAAAATTTTAAATAAAACTTATTCTATAAAAATTATAATTTTGATAAAAAAAATAATTTTTTCCAGATTCTTTCTTTTTCATTATGTAATCATGGAATAAAAAAATAATACTAACAAATACGTTTTTTTTTTGCAGTTTTCCACATTTTTTTTTTTCAATATTTTAATATTGGAATGTAACCTTTGAAAGAAATATGTAACAAGTTTATTGTCCACAAATTTTAGATTTTTGCGAGGTTATTAAATGGGTTAAAAAGTTATAGAAATTTTAAAAGTAATTCAGTTTTTAATTTATTATAGTTTCGACCAAAAACTTCTAGAGTTATGATAAAATCTTTCAAAAAATAATGTCTGAAAATTTAATAATTTTTTTAACTTTTCTATAAAAATGAAAATGTCGACATATTTTGTTTAGTTTATTGACAATATCGAAGCAAAATATAAATAGTTTATTATAAACGAAATATTTTGTTTGTTCATTTTTTTGCCTATAGTAATTTTTAAACTCGTGAAAAAAGTATAAGTCATATCTACCAAGATTGGCGAAAGAAGCCGCTAGACAACTTTATACTGGTTTTCGAATATAAACGGCAATCCCTTTGTTTATTTTCAATTCTATGCAATTAAATGCATTAATTTAACGACAATATGCAATTTTTTGCATAAAATAACATCTAATTAAAATGTTTCCCATAAAATATTGCATTTGTTCATAATTTACACAGTACGTAGTGCGACAATTACATGTTTCCAATAATCACTTCTGGAATGTTGATTTACTTTTAATTCCGACTACTGCTTAAATGTAAGTAACAATTCCTATGTAAACGACAGAGATTTTAGTTTATTAGAATGACAATATCTAACATTTTCGCAGAAAAATCTGTGTGCAAACATTTCAAAATCTGTTGGATATTAAACACTTATTAATCAATTGCAAATACATATAAATAGTATGTAATATTCCAATTGCATTTTTCCAATGATCATTGCTCTAATTCTGACTAACGTTTAATTCCGGCTATTGTTTAATTCCTGTTAATATATCCCATGTAAATGTGATTACAAATCATAGTTTATCATCTAACTTTTTCGTAGAATGAAACATCGGCATTTCCAAGGGAGTTCGATGGCAAAAACACAAAGTACTTATGAATGCAATTCACGGGAATATAAACAAATTAAGAAGAAATTAAACAAGTAAAAGCGTTAAGTTCGGCCATGCCGAATCTTATATACCCTCCACCATGAATAGCGTGTGACCTCACAAAAAAACTCAAACCTAAAGAAAACCAGTAAGGAAAGGCTAAAGTCGGGCGGGGCCGACTATATAATACCCTACACCACTCTCGTAATATTGAATAACTCTGATATATAAATTTTGTAATTCATGTATAAGTTGCTTACATAAATTTACTTTTGGGACATTTTATACTTAAATAATACCAAAGTGTGGTGTAGGGTATAAAAACGATTGGATCTAAAGAGCAAAATCGGACGAAACATATATATGGGAGCTATAGCTAAATCTTAACCGATTTTCTTCAAATTCGGCAATGTTGGTTCATGGATCAAGAAACTCTACCATTCTAAATTTCAAAACGATTGGATGTAAAATACAGCTTCTATAGAACTAAAGGGCCAAATCGGACGAAACATATATATGGGAGCTATAGCTAAATCTTAACCGATTTTCTTCAAATTCGGTAGTGTTAGTTCATGGATCAAGAAACTATACCATTATAAATTTCAAAATGATTGGATGTAAAACACAGCATCTACAGGACTAAAGAGCAAAATCGGGCGAAACTTATATATGAGAGCTATAGCTAAATCTTAACCGATTTTCTCCAAATTCGGTAGTGTTGGTTCACGGATCAAGAAACTCTACCATTATAAATTTCAAAATGATTGGATGTAAAACACAGCTTCTACAGGAATAAAGGGCCAAATCGGACGAAACATATATATGGGAGCTATAGCTAAATCTTAACCGATTTTTTTCAAATTCAGTAGTGTTGGTTCATGGATCAAGAAACTCTACCATTCTAAATTTCAAAATGATTGGATGTAAAATATAGCTTCTACAGGACTAAAGAGCAAAATCGGACGAAACATATATATGGGAGCTATAGCTAAATCTTAACCGATTTTCTTCAAATTTGGTAGTATTGGTTCATGGATCAAGAAACTCTACCATTCTAAATTTCAAAACGATTGGATGTAAAATACAGCTTCTATAGGACTAAAGGGCCAAATCGGACGAAAGATATATATGGGAGCTATATCTAAATCTGAACCGATTTCAACCAAATTCAATAGCGATCTTAACAGCTGCGAAATTTCTGAACGATCGGAGTGAAATTGCGACCTGTAGTCGACGAACAACTTTACATGGACAGACGGACGGACAGACATGGTTAAATCGACTCAGCTAGTGATTCGGAGTCGATCGGTATACTTTAAGGTGGGTCTAGCTGTGTTATTTTCAGGTGTTACAAACATCTGCCGTGAAACAAACTTATAATACCCTGTACCACAGTGTGGTGTAGGGTATAATAACACCGAAAAACAAATAGTAGATGTGAACAGTAGGAATCACAACAAGTTATATGCTATATATGGGAGCTATATCTAAATATGGACCGATATCGCCCATTTGCAATCCCAAACAACCTGCAACTATAAGAAATATTTATACCAAATTTTATCAACCTAGCTCTATTATTACGGACTGTAGCGTGATTACAACAGAGGGACGGACGTACGGACGGACATGGCTAAATCGTCTTAGAATTTTACGACGATTAAGAAAATATATACTTTATGGGGTCTCCGATCAATAATTAGAGGTGTTACAAACGGAGTGACAAAATGAATATACCCCTATCCTATGGTGGAGGGTATAAAAAGTGTATTATGAGTTTGTGCATTTGTTTGAAATGGAGAACCTTTGTCTGGTTATACCGATTGGCAGAGATCAACTTTTTGAATTGATTTAGCCTTGCTCGTATTCTGGTGAACAAAGTGCAGCTCGGAATTATGAACCAATTATTTTATTATTGCCCCCATAAAAAAATTTCACTTTCGATTTGGCTACGCTCTAAGACACATTTTCCATCGAATATGAAATTTCAGCATTTTGTTTTGTATTTTGCCTGAAGAGATTCCCATTAAAAATGGGTCATATCCATTCAAATTTATCATATCAATCAAATCATATCATATCAATATCCAGTCAAATATACATTTTCTATGAAATTTGCATCTTAACACTCTAGATGCTACTCATAATTAGGTTGTCCGTTCATTACGTTAGAAAGCTGTCAAATGCACTTCAGTTTTTTTAAATAATTTTCAGGGGCTATTGTTGCAAATAAAGGATTTATAGGTATTGCAAAAAACTCCATAAGTCTAGTCAAAGAATTTGTTTGGTTTTTATTCGGTTTTTCATATACCTGTTAAGGAACAACAAAATTGAGATACGCTCTTTTTATATTAAGCCATGGATTTGTAGACTTGATATACCTATAGTTGGCAAAATTATCTTTTACGGGCGCATCGTAAAAAATGTTGACCAGGCAGCCTTTTAAATCAACCCAGGAACACGAAAATGGTGCCAACATTTGCGGCTTAGGCTAATGGAGCCCCTAGGACCAAAAATACTCAGACCTCCCCGAGATCCCCATAGTCTTGCAAAATTGGTTTTATTGTCCGATCACAATGGAAAATACCTTTATATTCAAAATCTGGGTATGTCCGAAGCCGCCTACGCGGTTCAGAGATATCAGTTCAAGCATGGCGAAAAAAATTAGTCGAAAAATTTGGTTTTGGCGCCATACGAGTACGAGTATATCGTGCGACCCCTCAAATGAATGCAAAATTCTTGCAGTACAAAATGTTGCTGCGTGACTGGCTTTTGGCCGGGGCTAAAGATTTTCTCCCCTGTGATATGTCTAAAGACGGCTGCAAAGACTAACTCTGTGTGGTCGGCCTTCGTCCGGGTTAAAAGTTGTTCTCCTCTCGGGTAGATATGTCCAAAGATGGCTGCGCGGATTAAAGTGTATTGCTAGGCCGGCCTTCAGCAAGGATTAAAGATTTTCTCCTCTGGAATATGTCCAAAATGTATACGCGATTCAAAGTTTTACTGAGTGACCTGGGGTCTACTGGATCCCATTTTAAATAAATTTCTTTGATAGTTGGGATCTATTCGGTTCTTTCTTTTGTTTGGACATAACTCATGAACTCATATGCCTGTTTTAGTTTCAATTTCTAGCCCCATGTTACAGTGAGAATAATATTCATATATGTATGTAAAGTCATTAGAACCATGTCAATCCAGGCCATCCATCCGTCTGGTTGGTGGGGAAGCAAAGGACTTAAAATTTTGCATATGATATAATATTTTCTCCAGCTTTAGTTTATAGTTCGAAGATGGGCTTTATTGGTCCTCTCTTTTTAGTACCTCTCCCTCAAAAAGATAACAGTTAGCGAAATATTAAATCTTTCAACCGGTTCTCTTGCACCAATTACCGAAATATTTTTAAATTCTGTACTTTAGATTACTTTTGCAATTACTATAGAGTGGGAAATGAGAAACAATTTTCCAACTTTTCAGATATCTGCACACAAACGACGAAAAAATGTCATATTATAATTCTCTGAAGATGACAATATACTTGAGCCGCACTCCAATAAGAGTTTCTTACTAGCTATAATAGCATTTTCTTTATTTATTGAAATTTACTTATCCTCAGCCACTTTTGGTACACTTTTTGTTTATAATTTTGGAAGAGAAACACCCGGCCAGAATTTCAAACTTAAATGATTGTTTGGTTCCATGTACTGCAGATATTTATAGTAGTTATTTGGTCTGATCTTTTTTTCATTTTGTTGAATTGTTATCTTTCCTATTAAGACATAATATAGTTATTGCCACATCCTATGACATTTTTCTATTAATCATTATTCTTATTTCAAGATCCATTCTCTATGACATTTATTGCAAATACTATTTCCCTCCAATATTGTGAAAAAGAAACCCTGTACTCATAATTATTGCCATGTGATAGACAGCAGCGCGATAACAAACAATCATATCAAAAAGTGACTAGACGATTTTTTTATGCTCTTGGTTGGGGAAATCACATTACACTGGTAAATTAACCGAGACTATGGAAATCTATAATGAATTTCTCGCATTTCACGTTCCATACTTACACTTTTATGTTATTATCCTGAGAGTAAATTTGTGATGAACGACCGACCGACAATTAGCACGACACAACCAACACTATGCGACCTTCTTGCAAGATTAATGAAATGTGTACACAAATTACACAATTTTAATGCAAAATTTCATTGACGTCACCGCACCACGTCGTCACCCCGTCTTTTGCTACAGCAGCCGGGAGAATACCACCACTACCTTGACAATGAATGAATAATGAATCTTGAATGCCGTCTACAGCAGACAGCGTCTGGCTTCACACGTTGCGTTTTGGGACTTTGCCCCTTAAATTATTCAATATATTTATTATTTGTTTTTTATAATCACTACTTCTTCGAAGAAGATAAACAAAAAACCTGATTGTGAATAAAAACTAACTGAACTAACGAGTCTAGGAAATGAAAAGACTATTTATTTCTTGTATAATCAGCTGTCATAAACATATGTTAGTAATGCCACTTCGGCGTGAATAGGTTAGTCAAAAATAATGAATAATAAGATATGTCATCCCGGAGCGAGTAAGTTATCAGATACGAACGAATAAAAATTTCAACGAGTTGGTGTTCAAAGAGTGAGTTTTTCCGCGGATTTCGAACCGATTTTCCCGAATTTTTTGTAATTGTCACAATTAAAAAATTAACATCAATCGATTAGGGCAAAAAAAGTTGAAATTACCTTCGCGGAAAAGTGTTTTTTCGCGTGTGACATTTCATTCCTATTCGTCCGTAACTGATAGATTTTGACAGTTCTCGGGATGACTTATCTTCATAATTTATAATTTTTGACTGAACTAACGAGTCTAGGAAATGAAAAGACTATTTATTTCTTGTATAATCAGCTGTCATAAACATATGTTAGTAATGCCACTTCGGCGTGAATAGGTTAGTCAAAAATAATGAATAATAAGATATGTCATCCCGGAGCGAGTAAGTTATCAGATACGAACGAATAAAAATTTCAACGAGTTGGTGTTCAAAGAGTGAGTTTTTCCGCGGATTTCGAACCGATTTTCCCGAATTTTTTGTAATTGTCACAATTAAAAAATTAACATCAATCGATTAGTGCAAAAAAAGTTGAAATTACCTTCGCGGAAAAGTGTTTTTTCGCGTGTGACATTTCATTCCTATTCGTCCGTAACTGATAGATTTTGACAGTTCTCGGGATGACTTATCTTCATAATTTATAATTTTTGAGGTTAGTAACGTCTTGTTTACATTGAGGGAGTGTTTAGCGTTTTTTTCACATGCCGCGTCTTTCAGTTAAGGTCGTAAAGACTCCATGAAAAGTAAGTGCCGATTTACACGAGGCAATTACTGCTAAAGAATTCTGCCCATCATAGGTCGTGCTACACACGAGGCAATTTTTTCCAAGCAAGTGTCAATGTTTGTAGGAGAGAGGCAGAGAGCTCTTTCCGCCTGCCTCTTTCTCCTATAAACTTTGACACTTGCTTGGAAAAAATTGTCTTGTGTGAATCTCGACTAAGAGTGAGGGAGGATTTCCATATTCTATTCCTCCTGTCTTTCTCTCCTATGGTATGTCGTGCTACACATGAGGCAATTTTTTCCAAGCAAGTGTCAAAGTTTATAGGAGAGAGAGCTCTTTCCGCCTGCCTCTCTCTCCCACAAACGTTGACACTTGCTTGGAAAAAATTGCCTTGTGTGAATCTCGACTATGCAGAATTGTTTTAGGAATAATTTCCTCCTGTAAATCGGGACTAAGTTAAGTCCAGATTCACACTCGGCAATTTTTTGCAAGCAACTATCAAAGTTTGTAGGAGAGAGGCCTCTCTCCTACTGTTAGCGACAAACAAACTAATACTATGTGTGCAATTTCAGAAGATTCGGGTAAGTACTATAAAAGGTATTAAAGAATCAATATTTCACTAAAAGTTAGCCCTTTGTGGGAGAGGTACTAGAAGGGGGAGGTACCGCATACCAAATTTGAAGTCAATCGAGAAAAATATTACCGCATACCAAATTTGAAGTCAATCGAGAGTTATGTTGCGCACCAGCCAGCAGACAGACACACAGACGGACGGACATTGATCAAATAACTTAAAATAACCCAAAACGGATTTCCGCCGAACATACTTAGGGTCTTAGGTCACTCCTTCGATGTGTTACACTTTTGGCTCGTAGAAAATGATATATACCCTCCTCTCTAAGGTGTGGGGATAACAAGTAAGAAATTGCTCAATTTGTGAGCAATGTAAATGTGTACTTGTATACTCGTATATACTAATATTATGAGCTATTAATTTATGTCTTGGCTCTTTTTGTATGGGAGGTACTAAAACGTGGTGATAACTCCCATTTTTAACAGGACGCAGGAATTTTAAAAACTTTACACTGTCCAAAAGTTTTGAGTATTTATATATGGTACGTTTGGGTGGTAGGTACCAAAACGTGATAATAACCTCCATTTTTCGACAGACTGTAGGTACTATAAAAACATTACACTGTACATCATTTTATGTATTTATTTGCATTAGTATAAAAGTTATAAGCTGTTAAATTTTTCGCACAAAATGGTTCCTTTGTGTGGGAGGTACCAAAAAGGGGCATGACAATAACGCCCATTTTTCACTGGACTGTAGGTACTACAAAGCTTTTACACTGTACAAAATTTCAAGTATTTGTATGTGCTGGTATTAAAGTTATAAGCTGTTAACTTTTGGTGCAGAATAGTCCATTTGTGTGGGAGGTACCATAAGGGGAGCGGTAAATTCATTCTCGTGGTGGTAGCGACTAATAAATTAATACTATGTGTGGAATTTAAGAAGATTCGCATAAGTAGTATATAAGTTATTAGAGAAACAATATTTCATTAAATTTAACCCTCTGTTTGGGAGGTACTAGAAGGAGTGGTCCAATATGGCCCATCTTCCAACTTAGCCGGATATAGGAAAAAATATTACCATTCAAGTATTTGTATGCACTGGGTTTAAAGTTATAAGCTGGTAACTTTTGGTACAAAATTCGTTTCCCATTTTTCATTGTATTTTAGGTACTTTTAAACCATTAAAAAATTTCAAGTCTTTATATGTACTTAGTTATCTTTTAACTTTTGGTTCAAAATTGTCAATTTATGTGGGAGGTACCAAAAGGGACGTGGCAATTTCGCCCATTTTTCTCGAGGTAATAGTGAATACTTAATTAATAAAGGGGTTTCCAACAAGAGGTGTTATTTTGGTATTCACAGAAAAATTCAATTTTTTGGAGATAAATGAATTTCATAGTAAAGAGGAAGGTATGCCGTTAATAATGAAAAACAACATCAGCCAAATGGCCACCACGACCACGCTTACAGGACCATATCCTTCTCCTGAAATTTCCCATAACCAAATCGCAAAGTGGCTGCCCTATGTCCTCGATAGCCTCACGAATTCTATCCTTAAGGGCTGTTGGCGTAGACCTTATCTTTCACGTGGCCAATTGTGATCACCTCTTCGAGAGATAACACGGTCTGTAAACTTTTCCCGTAACAGAGCAATGGTTTCGTTGCTTGTGTGGCACGTCGCCGTCTTGTTGAAAGTAAACGTTGTCCAGATCAATACCATCCAACTCCGACCATAAAATATCATTAATCATCTCTAGATAGCGCAATCCATTCACCGTAACTGTCGATCCAACCTCATTTTAGAAAAAGTAATCCAATGAACTCGCCGGACCATAAACCGCACCAAACAGTCACACGTTGAGGACGGAGAGGCTTCTCAACAAAAACTCTTGGGTTTTGCGAGCCCCAGATGCGACAATTTTGCTTGTCGACGTAGCCACCGAGGTGGAAATGGGCCTCATCAGTCAAGATGATTTTCGAATTTTAATAATTTCAATGCGTTGTTGAATCGTGTATCGTTCCATTTTTAGTAATGGCGTAGTTTCTACTTGTCAAATGTCAAAGAATAAAAGCTTTAAAATAAAACCTCTTTCCGGAGATAGAAGAAAATATTACTAACAGGTGGCGCAAAAGTAACCTTTTCTTATGTTAGACGCGATTGGCGGTCAGCAGCTAACAGCTGATGCACCGTCTGGACTTTGTACGGAAACATCTTCAAATCTTGTACCAAAATACGCTGTAGAGACCGTCGACTGATACCCATTTGCGTGGCACGTCGTCTGGTCTATGTCGACGGCGCTTCCATGACAGCCTCGGCTACAGCAGCAATATTCTTTCTCTATTCTACTCCGGGGTCTGCCACGCCTGGCACCATCTCGTATTGTGCCAGTCTCTTCGAGGCGAGCGGCTAAACGTCGCAGTGTTTCACCAGTAGGCGTTGGACGGCCAGGAAATCTGTGCCGATTATTGGTCAAATAAATAGTCAGCAATATTCCGCGTTCTGGAGCAGTGTAGCGTAACATTGTTTATTAACGTGTATTTCGCATGTGTTTACTACACAAATGTCAAAACAGAACTGACATTAGGGGCCAATCGCAAAATTTATAGCATATTCTGATAGGAGGATTACTTTTGCGCCACCTTGTACATAACAAATTTGAAGTCAATCGGTTACTCCTTTCGAGAGTTATCGTGCGCACCAGCCGGCAGACAGACGGACTAACATTGCTCATTCATTTCATTTCATTTATTTAATTATATATTAACTTTGTACTAATCCATTAAATAATTAGGTACTACACTCAAGTAATCACTCATCAAGCGATACAATTGAGAGAAAAACAAGCGTTAAGCTTAACATGATATAGCTACTCACAAATCGATGTGTTATACACATACATATAAAAGAAAAATAGCCTAAAGATATTTATCTGAATGCAACAAAATAACACAACACTCTCGAGGCTATGTAGCGCAAGTTCATCCCATACATTTTACTAGTAAAAAATCCATACTAGCAAAAGCAGGGGGAAAACAGAGTAAAAGTAGCAC
This sequence comes from Eudasyphora cyanicolor, assembly GCA_963930755.1. Lineage (NCBI taxonomy): Eukaryota > Metazoa > Arthropoda > Insecta > Diptera > Muscidae > Eudasyphora > Eudasyphora cyanicolor. The sequence continues at coordinate 241,956,823 of OZ005735.1, forward strand.
CAAAAGTGTAGCACGCAGAATACAATGTTATGGTATTATATGACATTCAGAAAAAGAAGCTAAAGTAATATTAAAACTATGGCTCCCCAGCCATTGAAGCAAAACAAATTGAGATTTTAAAATAATTGACCCTGTAAGAAGTAGATAACACAAGCGTATTAGAGGCTACCTGCCAATAATTTTACATCTGAATACACGTGGAGTAAATGAGAAGTTCCTCAAATCCATCGGTAAGTGGTTCCTTACCACAAACGATCTTTCGCCAACTTTCGATATAAATCGTGGAAGCAAAATTTGAGTATTGCGGGAGGATCTACAAAAATGAAACATACAACGTAGGGAGGGTGAACCACTGGAACTAAACGTTTTATAGAAACATTGTAGGATCGTAAATCAACATATTTTCTGAAGGGCAAGCCCAAAAATTGAACAACCTAAGAAGATATATGATCATATCGCCGCAGATTATACACGAAACGAAAAATAGAGTTAACAATTCGCTCAATTCTGGACAATTGAACAGCGGAAGCACCAGATATAACTTCCAGACAATAATTAATGTGAGACATAAGTAAAGACGACGCTACACGTTGCCTAATATAAAATGGTAAATAAGAATCAATAAGAATTCGACTTAAAATTACCCAAAACGGACATACTTAGGTCACTCCCTCGATGTGTTACACTTTTGGCTCGTAGCAAATGATATATACTCTCCTCTCTATGGTAAGGGGATAAAAAGCGAATACAAAAATTGTCTTGAAACGTTGTTATCTAATTTTTAACAAAGCGATAAGTGCGAGTCGGCCTTCAAGGCCCAAAAAAGGAACCCTATCCCGGACAGCGTCAATATTATATTCAAATCCCCTGTTGGAAAGGCGCTGGAGGGTCTTAAAAAATGGGAATTCGTGCGATTTTTTCAACAAATTTTTATTTTTCTTTATTTGCAGGGTTTTTTGCATTAAATGGTAATAATATCGTGCTTTTGCGTATATTTCTTGAATTCCGCGCATTTAAATATATTGTTTGTATCAATATTTGTTGTATATTTCATATGTGCATATGATATTTTTAAGAATCTCTAGCGGTGTTGTCTGTAAAGATCTCCAAATTTTTTTTTATCGATATTCGTAATTTACCTTCCCTTGTGGGAGCTTGACATTTTGTTTGATCATATTTGTAATTTAAGTGCGATTTTCTTTCGTTTGAGTATTTTTTGGGCCTTGAGAGCCCCATGCGTCCGACCAAAGTGCAGTTTATGCGTCCGACCATAAACTGCAGATTTTTTAAAATTTTCGAAACATTTATTTTTTGCCACCAAAATCCCTATGTGCGCTGTTCTGTCTGCATTGGCAGGATCATATATGTATGTACTGCCGAAGTACTTTTCCCTGCTGCACATCAAGATCAGATGATATTTCGAACGGTTAGATGTGCCATCCCATGTAAACAATACTATCAGTGATGAACGAAAGGGTTTCACTATTTTTCTGAAATCCTTGAAGAAATGATTGATGATAACCAGTGTTACCGTTGCAAAATTTCAGAAAGGGGCACAAAAAGGGGATTTTCCGAAAAACGGGGCACACGTTCATAAAATAAAGTGGCATGCTTTTTTAAGGTTCTTATATAAGGCAAAATACAATAAAATCAAAACTTGTACACATTTTCTACAAATTTGTAAAGAAATTTATAAAAAAAAAATATATGTGTACATGACATTACATTTTATGGGCCTTGTCACAGAGCTTATTATAATGAAATCCAAAGCGCTAAATTATTTTTATTGCTGAATTGCTGCAATTTTCATGTGGACCTGATATATATAATTTTATAAATTGAAAAATAAATTATTCGCACAGTTTCTGCTTTTAACTACGAATTTCCGAACGGTATATGTGATATGTCCATATATCGGAGTGGACGTGATCGGGTTATGCAATATATTTCGATAATAGTACCTGTGTTTTACTCTAAAACAAATTTAAAAAAGCTACACAAAACTTTTTTGTGATGCATACTATCTAAGTAAATATATGAAATATCATATATATTACATTTATTTTTTATTTATCATTACTTTTTGGCAATTTATTGTCTTCATACGTTATTTACGTACATTAGTACGTAAAATGCAGAAGTGTATAAAAGTGGCACCAAAAATGTGAAAAGTGGCACATTTAGTATCCCAAACGAAAAGGGGCGCAAAAGTATCACGGCTGAAAAAAAGGGGCAAAACTGCCGCTTTAGTCGCACAACGGTAACACTGATGATAACATTGAACATCTTACAATGTTATCAACTCTGTCAAAGTGTTGCCAATGTACTGAAAATAACAGAATGTTTGCAACAAGTGAATTGCCAGTTCAGACGATTGCAAGAAAACCTTACAATTATATTTTTACAATATATGTATTTTGTAAATATTTTTATGCAGAATTGCCAATTAAAATATTTTATAGACAGTGTTGCCAATAAAATGTTTTTCTGACAATGTCGTCATTGTCAGATGCATAAACTTCCCACATCTTATTATGTCTTTCAATGTAGAGACGATGACTTTTCCGACATCGTTGTAAGACACAAATTGTATGTTCTCATGGTTGCATTTTTGACATTGATCGTTGACCGTGAGGACATATCTTTATGCAAGACTGCCATATACCCTTATAAAACCCTGAACGCGTTTTCAGAATTTTTGGACAACTATTTTTCGCGTTTGAAGAATCACATTTCCCTGGGATAGGATATAATTTATCTCAAATTTCTGTTGTGCGTAGCTTGAACCAATTACAAATGCACGCCCGTGAATACACCTTGTGTTTTTATTCTAGGAGTGTTTTATTTGACAAGTTAGCAGCAGTGATGCCGACTTTTAGGCGCAAATAATTTAGTTGTTTAATTTCTCACATGCCAAATATTGAATACAGTACGAACAGTTTACGTGTCTAAATGACTATTTTACGTTCCAATAAGGCGATATCATCTTATTGGAATCTGTGTATGGACCAGTGATGCCAGACGCCAAGCTTAACTACACCCAAAGAGGGAATATGAGTAGAGCACCAGCTGAAGGCAAGAAAAACAGCCGTTAATTTGAAAAAAAAATTCTTATCAACGGTTCCCCCACTTTGGAGGAAATGACAAATGTTTATCTCTTTTTTTTTGTCTCACTCTCTCTTTAATAAACCCAGTAAATGAGAATGGTGGTAACACCCCCAGTGGCAACACTAGCAAATGAATTGGAATCTGTTTGCTCTGTTTGTGTGTCTCTCTTGAAGTTGTTTTTATTTGCCGTTGGACATACATACATTAACTGAACTCCGCTGCACGACCGACCGACGGGAACACGGATGAGAGATATATATTTTTCTTGTGTGTGTGACGTACCAAGTGAAAAAAGGAAGAAAAATCTTCCAATAAGAAAAGAAAAACGGTTCGAATGAAAATAGCTGTTAGAAGAAATCTCTTAATTACTAACTAAATAACTGGTTTTGTACTAAAGATAATTACAAAAAGCCTGAAAATTTGTGAATATTCCAAAAATAAACCTGAAGCGTTTAATGGTGGTGTAGCAAAAAAGCAAGCAAAATTAACAGGCTCGAAAGTAGTAAATTTTAATCGATAAAAAAGAACGTACGGCGAAAAACGAAATACAAGAAAAAAATGTAAAAGTGTTAAAAAGCTAAAAAAAAAACGCAGAACGGAAAATTCTCAAGCAACACAACTAACATTCATTCTAGTAAGTCTTCTTCTTCGTCGTCATAGTCGTTGCCAGCAACAGCAGGGAAGTAGCAGAGGCAAGCAGCACCCAGCACCAGAAGGAAGGAATTTATAATAAGCTCAGAAGAGTGATTTTCTAACGGTATTGCTGCGGCAACATTTGCTAGTGGTATTTGGTGGTGGTGTGGTGTGGCAGGTAGGAAAGAAGAAGAGGAAGCAGGGAAAGCGAGCAGCATATAAATAGGCAAACAGGACAAAGGAGGAGGTGTGAAAACCACTCACACACACACAAAATGCCGTTGTTTGGCAAAAAGGATTCGGCCAAAAAGACCAAATCCAAAGAATTCATCAAGGAACTCAACAAAACCATACCCATTGAAGATAAATACAATCTGCATGGCCTGCTGGGCACAGGAGCCTTCTCTGAAGTGCGGCTGGCCGAGAGCAAAGATAATCCCGGGCAACATTTTGCGGTAAAAATTATCGATAAAAAGGCTTTGAAGGGCAAAGAGGAGTCACTGGAGAATGAGATTCGGGTTTTGAGACGTTTCAGTGCCAATCATCATAACAATGATACAGCGGCCGAATCGAGGACCGGTGATCGTTTGACCCATCCCAATATTGTGCAATTGTATGAGACCTATGAGGATAAATCAAAAATCTATTTGGTTATGGAACTGGTTACGGGTGGAGAGCTCTTTGATCGTATTGTTGAGAAAGGCTCGTACACAGAGAAAGACGCCTCAGATTTGATAAGACAAATCCTGGAGGCTGTGGACTATATGCACGAACAGGGAGTGGTACATCGCGACTTAAAGCCCGAGAATTTACTTTTCTACAGCCCCGATGATGATAGCAAGATAATGATTAGCGATTTTGGTCTTTCAAAAATGGAAGATTCTGGGATAATGGCCACAGCCTGCGGGACCCCAGGCTATGTGGCTCCCGAGGTATTGGCCCAAAGGCCGTATGGCAAAGCTGTGGATATTTGGAGTATAGGTGTCATTTCCTATATCCTTCTGTGTGGTTATCCGCCGTTCTATGATGAAAACGATGCCAATCTCTTTGCCCAGATACTCAAGGGAGAATTTGAATTTGACTCACCCTATTGGGATGACATCAGCGATTCCGCCAAAGATTTCATACGTCATCTAATGTGTGTGTCTGTCGAGAAGCGTTTCACCTGCAAAATGGCGCTGGCACATCCCTGGATCTCAGGCAATGCCGCAGGCAATAAAAATATCCATGCTACGGTTTCAGAGCAACTCAAAAAGAATTTTGCCAAGTCTCGCTGGAAGCAGGCCTATCTGGCCGCCACTGTCATACGACAAATGCAGCGTATGGCTTTAAGCAGTAGCAACAGCTCCGGCGAGAGCAAGACAAATCTACTCAAGGATACCAAATTGTCACAGGACAATCTGGGCACTAGTGTAGGAGGAGGAGGCAGTGGAAGTGGTGGTGCTGGTGGGGGAGATGTAGAGATGGCCACACATGGTAATGCCAGTAGTTCAACTAATCTTTTAAATAAGACTCCCTCATCTAACACCAACACATCATCATCGAATGTCGAGTTTCACAACCAAAGAATCTCATCATCGTCATCGTCCTCTCATGCAGCAGCGGCTTGCCACAATGGCAGTAAACAATCAAACAAGTAAATAAAAAAACAAACAAAAAACGGAGAAAAACTACAACTAACTACAACCAGCACATTTAAGAAACAATTTAAGTAAAAAAGGTGATGTCAACAAAATATTATATATCTACTATATATACATACTTACAACATATATACATATATATTGATATAACTATTATTATTTTAGGTAAATCAAATCGAATCAGTAACTGCACTTATTATATATATATTTATATTTTGAAAATTAACGTTTTTTAAAACAAAACAAACACAAAAAAATCAAATTCTTATATTAAGGGCTTAAGTGAAACAAAACAAAAAACTAAACTAAACCACAGAAAAGTAAACCTATTGAAAATCAGGGTGAGGATTTCCGGGGTTATTTTTATTGTTTAATTAAAAAAAAACACATTTAGAACAAGTTATTTTGTATGTACTAGGTACTAAGTAAATTCCGTCTATGGTTTCTACACAGAGTGTATTTTAATAGTAGAATAATTAAATACACATTTTTTCAATTAGTAATTACTGACTGGCCTCAGAATTTTCATAGAAAGTTAGGATTATTTTAAGATATTAGAATTTCTGCAAAAAAAAATAACAAACAATAGACAAAATTTAGAAAAAAAAAGTATTTTGTTTATTTTTTTAACGTCTGCACTTACTAATTACTGCTGGTTTCGGAATTTGTTTTAATTATTATATCAATTGCTAAAATTTCAAACATTTCTTCACTCACTATGTAGTACTGCTTGTTTCAGAACATATTTTATTTATTAAAAAATTTCACTTTGAAAATTATTCCATATGTTAAACAGTGTTTAGTTTTAATTAAATGTGCCAATTTGTTTATTTGTTTGCGCGTAACATTTAGGAATAATTGTTGATTTTATTTGTAAAATCCATTTGAACTTTCCCTTTTGTAGCGAAAAGGCTAAATGTAGAGCAATTTCAGAACTATCTGTAGCTATTGTGGTCATTGCTGAATTCTGCGGAATTTGGACGCTTCAAAATTTCGAAAAAAAATAATTTAAAAATTTCACGGAGACCAAATTATGAAATTTCAATAAATCCAACTTATGTCTACAATTATTACCATTATTCTCGGGCATAAAGAGTACATTCCAAAACAACCTGGATAAAATTCATTTGAAAACAGGTAAAAACGGTGGTAATTACAGCCGGGTCGAATTTTTTACACCCTTCACCATGGATCGCACTCAGAGACATGGACTTATGACGGTCATTACTCGTCGTACGAATAGTTTCAGTTAAAATCTGTAAAAAATGATCAAATTTCGCCTAAATGGTAGGAATTTGTGTTTTCTATGACGTCAAGAGGTCAAATCGGGAGGGAGAAGAGAGAACGAAATGACAGGGTTGAACTACTGAACTGAAATGAACGAGCTGTGTGAACTAGTTCGTACCGTTCAGTAAAGTGACCCGTTCAATTGATCTAGTTCGTTTACGAACTACACAACTCTAATTTCCAGGTGATTTCCATTGAATAAATTAAATCAGGTCTGTGTGGACTATAGCAAAATCTGGACCAATGAGTTCAATTGCTCCTTCAATTTTTTCTGGGTATAATTAAACGTAAATTGCCAAATTTTAGCCAAATCGTTCGGTATTTAGGAATTCTAAGATCCAATAAGTCAAATCGGTTGGGACCTTTTTATGGAGGCTATATCAAAACATGGACCTATGAAGAACACTGCTTGTGTGAATGATACTCTGACAAATTAAACGCAGATAACTAAAAGTCACGGCCAATCAAATACTATTTGGGGTTTCTAAGGCGTCAAGAAGCAATATCGGGGGGTGGCTAAGTGCGGTGCTTTCTCCTGTTGGTGGTTCTGGTAAAAGTTGGTACGGTTGGTATGAATTGTGGTTTCTGAGGTGTGAATAAATTAAAACGGGTGTATGGGGGCTATATCAAAATGTGAACCAATGAATTTTAGTGCTCCATATTATTCTGGGTATAATGAAACGTATATTGGCAAATTTTAGCATAATCGATTAGAATTTGAGATTTCTGAGTCAAAGGCAAATGGGTTGGGTCTTTGTATGGGGACTATATCAAAATGTATGGGGACTATATCAGAATGTGGTGAAGCAATCAAAATAATCAACATTTCCGGCCAATCAAATGTTATTTGTGGTCTCAAGAAGTCATATCTGGATGAGTGTATCTGAGTGTTTCTAGATAAAATTTAATACAAATTGCCGAATTTCAGTCCAATCGCTTGATATTTTTGGTTTCTGAGGCGTGGAGAAATTATATCGGATGAGAGCTTTTTGTGGGGGTGCTAAATCAATTCATGGACCTACAATGACCATTGTTTGTATGAATGTCTCTAGGTGAATAAACGCATGTTGCCACATTTCATCCCAATCGGTTGAAGTTTGTCACTTCAATGACGTATGTAAATAAATAAAATGATGCAATAAATAAATCAGCTGTCTGCTGCATAGAGGTCATACGAACGTTAAAGTTCGACATCGTGGGTCAGGCGCTAAATGAGTTTGTGGGTCGTAGGTTCGATTCCCAACAGAGACTTTGGTATGTCGCTGTAAAAATCTAGCCTATGGTCTTTGTAACCCGGCGTTTATATTATAGTTAATGTATATAAAGACCCTTCTTCAGCGTCTAAGAACGATATGGCCCATTTCTCCTAGCTTTATTATTACTAGATTCAACATATTGACAAGCTCAAATAGTCTTGAATCTTTATAACGAATAAAAAGATATGCATATGTACCTTATAGCAAGGTTTCACAGCTGATTTGGCTCTACGGCTCACCTTATGCCCTGTGTCACAGAAAGTTATTTTTTTCTCGATTTCAATTCCGATTCCGACAGCAATCGGATTCCACAACAACCCTGAATATTTTTCTAATAATTTATGGAATATTTTGCAATGAAGAAACATTCTATAAACCATTAATTGGTTGTTTTTAAATATATCGCAAATGTTCCCCAAACGATAACAACTCAAAATGAAAAAAAATCACTAGAGCCCAAAAATGTTCCAGTAAATATTAAATTCAAAAAACAAATATTAACAGAATTATGTCATTGCAAGAAAATTCAATTAAGAAGATATTTTCATATTTTTTAAATGTTAATAATATTAGTTGTTTATGGCATCTACTGACATTTTTTCATTTTGAGTTGTTACCCTTTTGTGGAACAGGTGCGATATGTTCTTAAATAGCGTAATTATTTAAAAACAAACTAACATACTATAAAATATAAATTTGATTTTTTAACGTTTAATAAATCTTAAATAAATTATTGGAAAAAGATTTTTGAAATTGATTACTGCATAAAGATAGATATTATACAACGTGAAAAGTTTTTCGACGGATAATATCTTTTTTTTCTTTAAAAGTGTATTCTTTAAAAAATGACAATTTATTTCGAAACAATTTTATTTATAAAACGATGTTTATTAAAAACGTTTTAAATTGAAACTAATATATTAATGATAGTATTCAAGTTTGACCTCTTCCATAACCGTTTTTTAGTCCTTAGCTACTCGTAAAATCTATGGTAGGAAGACCTCACTCACCCAACTACTGTTTCACCACAGATGGAAAAATGCCAAAAATATTTAAAGGTGGCACATATTTTAAACAATTTAATTACATGCAATTTGTAAACAAGGGTAGGCAATGAAGGAAGCAACATTCAAGTGAAAGCTTCAAAATTCTACATTGCCTTTTATTTCCACAAAAGGCGACATTACAAAATCCAAATCCAATTAAGAAGGTTGCAAGCCGTTTTTGCTTTATTTATTATTCGATGTTCATGTGCATAGACCACACATCATATTGGATGGTTCTAGGAAATTCCTGTTTTACCCCCCATTCTTAAGCATTTCTGTTGAAATCATAAAAAGCAAATCTATTTTAGGAATTGTGTCGACTTGAATTCTTTCATTCATTCAAGAAAACAAACCTTTTTTCCCTATCATTCTAAATATTTTTTTTCCATACACAAAAATTTCAACTTTTGGTTTTAAATAAATTACAGTATATTAGGTTTTACTACTTTTCCTAGCAAAGGGAGAAGAAAAATATGCACATTATATTTGAGAAAAATTGGACAAAATTAATTTGCGTCTAAACAGGGATGTGGCGAAGGAAAGCGTTTTTAATGAAATCGTTTTCATCAAAAACTATAGAATTTTTCATTTTATTATTGTAATTTAAAGCCTGTAGGCCAATTAAAGGTAAATTACAAAATTCTTCAAAAATAACTGGCTTACGCTAATAATTTAACTGTAGGTTTGATACTTAAAGTTTCTACGACAGTGTAGAAAACATTATATCTAATTCTAGACAAAGGACTTAAGAACTATTTAACCGTCTGACCCGATGTCGAACGTTTACATTCACGCCTCTATGTGAAAAACAGCTGATTTGTGACCTACAAAAATGCTTCAAATCGACAAAGCGAATGAAAACATATTACCTGATGCCCGTTAGTCGGTCGCAAATCAGCTGTTCTTTGCATATAAGTCATGCGAACGTTAACGTTTGACATCGTGGATCAGGCGGTAAATAATAATAGGCATGTTTTCGTACAAGCTAGCAATTTTAGTTTAGCACTTTGCAACGAAAACAACTGACTTACTAACTGGCGCATTAGCAGTATGTTGCGGATTTTCACTATCTGGTAAGTCCAGATTCACACACGGCAACTTCTTCCAAGCAAGTGTCAAAGTTTTTGGGAGAGAGGTGCAGACGGAAAGAGCTCTCTGCCTCTTTCTTCTACAAACTTTGATACTTGCTTGGAAAAAGTTGCCGAGTGTGAATCTGTACTAAGAATGGAGTCATGAGTTGCGAAGAAAGAACAGTGCAAAACAGACAAAAAATTCGTGGAATATATTTATAAAACATATATTTACTATTCTATTTTCAATTGTTCACACTCTTTTTGCAAATATTAAAATAATTTTCCATTTTTGTTATTCTTCTTCCCATTAATTCACAATAATTGACAATAATCTCTCCAAAAATGAGATCCCATACTGCGAAATATATGATGCCCAATCTGGCAATACCATACTCGATTAAGACAGGTACACAAGCACCAAACTTTATCGGGAACTAATAATGCTTAAAAGTGCTAAGCTCCCCATACAAAATAAGCACCTGTGGTGTAACGAAAACACGCCTAATAGTAATTTGATTTCAACGAGATGGGTTTTCAGATCGATTTTACCGGATTTTCCCGATATTTTTGTATTTTTTTCACGTGTTATAATTCATTCCTATTCGTTTTTCCTTCAAGGCCTATTAGTGTGGGGGTCGTGTCGCTTCGAAATCTAGCCACATGGTCTTCGTCACTTTAATACGTCTCAGACCCATGGAACTATTGAAACTTCTTAATTTCCTCTCCAAATCAATCGAAGCTTAAATTTATAGAGTAATTTGAATAATTTTATTATAGAAACACGTTTTGCTGACCTCTCAACAATCACTGCTCTGCTTCCATAGAAACCTAATTCTTTTGAAAATAGGTCATTGCTCCAGCTGTTTTCAAAAATCCCATTCCACTTTTACCCCCCATATATACATTCATATTTAAAGTGACAATTTCATGTGTTATCATTTTCTTTAAATTAAAATTGTATGTTGTTTGTACGTTTCAATTGATTCGGTTGAAAGGCTACAAATTTAAACGCCATATAGAAGCGAGGCGATAGTGATTTGGCACCACAGACAAAATACAATAAATTGTATTCATTTGGAATTGTTTTCAATCCGTTATCACCCAAGAATAATGAGTACGTGCAATACATGTGTCGGTCGTTTGGTTGGCACATAATCATATAGACGTGTTTAATTTTGTTATTGTACAAAAGAATTGCAAATAATCCAACAAACAGACAGACAGGCTTTTAAAGATATAGAAATAAAAACAACTCAATTTAGGAAAGCAAAAAGGAAAAACTTAGTAGAAAAACTTCAGTAAAAACCTTGGCAAGTGTAAAAAAAAAGTACCATATTTCATCTTAGCAAATATCTATGCGCCAAAATCCAGTACCGCACCACAAGGCGACTTTGTGTGTGTGTGTGTGTGCGCTAAAATACATAATTTTGTACTCCTACAATTGAAAGGTGTCTGTCTGTTTAATAATATGAAATTCAATCCCAGATGAAGGGTATATTTAATACGTCGTCTCGGTTCGGCCAGGCTAAAGACCGCGCAAATGTTTGTTTAACATTGAAAAGTATACAGTCGTGCAAAGAAAACCATAAAGTAAAGAATAATAATGGGTCTCCCTCCTCATTGCCGTTTTCTATTTCAGCGAATAAAGTAACAAAAACGCGTTAGAAACAAACAAAAACTAAAAATGACTCCTAACAGAAATATTGTTCGACCAACCTCTTCTCTACTGCTTGAGGAGGTGACAGGCGGGCATGACTTTCATGTTTTCGCATGTTTGTTTTTTTAACGTTGTTTTTTCCCCTCGAAATATGTCAGTTACGCATATAGAAGAGATTTTAGATTTCTAACACTTTAAAGTTGTCTTTCCAACAGTCGGCAACAGCAATAAACCAACAAACAACAAGTGCCAAAAGGCGTCATTTTTTTCAAACATCACATTAGCTTGGCAAAACTACCAACAACAGTCATTCAGTCAACCAACCACCAGTGAACCCCAACAACCAACCCATCAATTGAACATTATTTCCACATGACTTCATACTTTATTGTGTTATTTGATTTGATTTTTCGAGAGACTGTAGTGCGTCGTAACTTCGCTGTAATTTCTTGTAGTTCGTTTGGTCGGTCGTTAGCAAAAAAAATGACAGCAATGCCGGCTTTTTCGACTTATTTTGAAAGTGAAGGGGTTTCTTGACGGCGGCTGCTGCTGCTGCTGCCACTTGGAAGTCAAAGGTTTTTGTCTTTAGGATTTCTATAACATCAACGTTTTATATTACCGACATTCCGTGTTCAAACATATGTATTGTTTTTTGTCTTTTTAATGCTTATGAAATATGAAAAAAGATTTTAATCGATTCCAAATAATATTTATTTCAACGGAAAATGTAAAAGCAGTGGAAATTGCTTACTTTGTATGGAGGGGTATACCAATTTTTTTACTCCATTGGGGATCCCATATGGTATATCGTCATCTGAAACGAGAATTGTCGAATCATCATATTTCAAAATTTTACAGGAGAAGCAAAAATCTAATAACCGCCTGGCCTGACCCACGATGTCGAACGTTAACATTAGCATGACTTCGAAAAACAGCTGATTTGCGACCAACTAATAGGCATTAGGCAGTATGTTTTCACATGATTGCCAGATCGGACAACGTTATCAACCCTGTTAAAGTTCTGCAAATGTACGGACAATGACAGGGTGTTGGGCAAAGATGAATTGACAGTTCAGACGATTGCAAGAAAACCTTACAATTTCATATATTTACAATATATTTTGTAAATATACATATATATGCAGGATTGCCAATATAGACAGTGTTGCCAATAAAATGTTTTTCTGACAATGGCGCCGTGTCACATGCATAAACTCGCACATCTAACAATCTGCAAATTATCTCGCAATGACTTTTCTGCTAATGTTCCAAGACAAAAAATGTATGTTCACACGGTTGTAAGTTCACATGGTAGTGCGTACTTAGCTTTATGTTAAAGCTATGTATACACGATTGCCAGATCGGACAACGTTATCAACCCTGTTAAAGTTCTGCAAATGTACGGACAATGACAGATTGTTAGCCAAAGGTGAATTGACAGTTCAGACGATTGCAAGAAAAACCTTACAATTTCATATATTTACAATATATTTTGTAAATATTTATATGCAGGATTGCCAATTAAAATATTTTATATATAGTGTTGCAATAAAATGGTTTTCTGACGCCGTTGTCACATGCATAACACATCTAACAATCTCGCAATGACTTTTCTGCCAACGTTGCGAGACAAAAAATGTATGTTCACACGGTTGTATGTTCACAGGGTTGCATTTTTCCGGCATTTTTCTGGCAATATTGTCCGATCTGCAAATCGTGTGTACTTAGCTTTAGCTTTATCGTTCTGATGCCTTTTTGTAGGTCACAAAACAGCTGTTTGTCGCATAGAATTCAAGCGAACGTTAACGATCGACATCGTGGGTCAGGCAGTAAATAAAATGTAAAATGTTGTTATTAGAAAAACGGGGTTTTCAGAATAATACCTAAATATAATGATGCATATAGAATTGATGCAGTGTACCGAAATCCGTCAAAAACTGAATTTCCATTTTTGATGATGTTATATATATATATATGTATATTCTTAATCGTCGTAAAATTTTAAGACGTTTTAGCCATGTCCGTCCGTCTGTTGTAATTACACTATAATCTACAATATTTGAGGAAGATGACTGAAAGTTGGGTATGGTATTGTCCCGAATTCGACGATTTTGTTTTTGACACACCAATTCATCAAAAAATGAGCCCCATCGTTGAAGATAGCGAAGCGAACGGAACCTTGGCCAAACAGAACATCCTGTTTGATAAAACAAACTTATCCACTGTCATAGTACGGAAGACCCCCTTTTCATATATTAGAAATTACCCTTTAAACATATGAAGTACAAATACTTGCTGAAAGATGTCAGTGAAGTGTATATTCAAATTAAACTCTTTATATTTACATAAATATCATTTTTAATTGTAGACAAACTTTTAGAAATAATGTGAGCGAATAATCTACATAGTGAATTTTGAAATATCTACATACAAAAACAATCTTATCCCTCATCTTCATTAAATATTATCTCAAAATCAACACTGAATTTTTGCTGAGAATACGTCTTTTTAAATTAAAGCAAATGTTTATAACTAAATTAGTAATTCATACTTCCAATACAAATTATTCAATACAAAAGTTGAAAGAATAATTAATTAGTTAAACTAACAAAAAATAAAATCTATGTATATATACGAATATATGTATTTTTAGATAGAAACCGAAATTCGAACGAACAAATTGAATAGAGGGGTGGCTCGTAGTAATATATTTTGCCTCGAAAGCAAATAACAACAAATTCTTGCATTTCTAATTTCCATTTAAAATGTTAGTTTTCGGACGAAAATATGTTGCAGTCAAAAGAGTAAATTTGAGCGTTATGATTTCACCCGAAATCCATGACAGCTAACTTCCGCTTTCGTGGAATGAAAGAGAAAAGCAGAAACAATTCATAATGTTCACCGAAACATGGCTGTAATTTTTTCGGAAAAAATAGTACTTCAACCTTTCAATTCTGCAAAGGTTTATATGTCAAAACACTTTAAAAATTATATCAAAACATTTGCAAAAGTTGTGAGAAAACACTTTCAATACCGCTTTGTAAAACGCATTAAAGTGGTATCAATAAAACCACAGAGGACGTCACAGTGTGATGGTTTAATACCCCTAAGGAAAGCTAGAAATTAGAGTAGTGCATGATGATCTGTTGGTGGTTTGCGGTTTCAAGGCATTATTTTTGACAATCACACAATTTGTTTTTTTTTTAACGTGCGGCCTTTTCATGTGAACTTTATATTACGATTGTGGAAATATATAATTTAATTGTACTTGAATAGGAGACCTTAAGCCTAGGTTTGGCAAACGTAACCGTAACGCCCCCGTAGCGTAACGAATCAGCTGATTCAATCAGACATATGGAAATCAGTGTAAACGATTAGTCAACGAAAATGAAGCTGATCCGATCTGTCATATTGAAATCGGTGTAAATGATTTGCCAATGAAAACGAAACGAAAACGGACGGCTGAATCTGCTGAAATTTGATTTGGACGTACGTTTACTTACATTTGCAAACAAAATCAGTAAAATAATGAAAAAAGAAAAAATTATGCGAAAATTTTGAAAAGTAATGATGAGTAAAGGCCGTTTTGGGCAAACTTAACCTTAATTTAACTTTAACGCCGCCGTAACGTTGCCCTCTGGAGCAATTACCAAAACTTTAAAAACGTGCTGTATCACTCAGACATTCACAACAAAAATAGAACAAATTAATTTTATTTTATATTTTTTTGCTACTAATTTATCCTTTTATTTTAAAGTTTCGCATAAATTTATTCTTTTTCATTATTTTACTATTTTTGTTTTCAAACGCACGTAGACGTGCCGTCCAAATCAAATTTCAGCAGATTCAGCCGTCCGTTTACGTTTCGTTTCCGTTGGCAAATCATTTACACTGATTTCCATATGATAGATCGGATCAGCTGATTCGTTACGCTACGGGGGCGTTACGGTTACGTTTGCCTAACCCAGCCTTAAGTAATAAAATGATAAATTAGTAGCAAATAAATATAAAACAAAATTCATTTGTTGCTATTTTGTTGTGAATGTCTGAGTCATACGGCACGTTTTTGAAGTTTTGGGTAATTGCGACAGCGGGCAACGTTACAGCGACGCTAAAGTTAAATTACGGTTAAGTTTGCCTACCCCGGCCTTTAAAGGTAAACCCGTACGGATATACCACGGACCTGAACACAATAAAGACACAACGAAATAGACATAGTCGAAAAGGCGTAACCGACATTTTTTTCGAAATCTCGCTTTTTACATATCGCTCACTCACTTCAAGAGTGACATAACTCAAAATTTAAAATTTTTGAGGTTGCCTTACAAAAATTCGAATTTAGCAAATGTCCATAAATTAATTTCAGCGAAATTTGGTCTATAAGTAAACAACCATATTTCGGATTATTCAAGCGTTTTTTAACATTTTATTTCAAGTTATTTATCTTTTTATACGGAATTAAAGTTACACATCTTGGCAATTTTCAATTTTGAGTTATGTCACTCTTGAAGTGAGTGAGCGATATTATGTTAAGATTTCAGCTGTCAAAATATGATTAAACCAGTAAGGAAAGGCTAAAGTAGGGTGGTGCCGACTATATGATACCTTACACCACTCTAGTAAGATTGGATAACAATGAAATATCCAATGTATACTTCAACTATATCTGTAGCCAAATCGGACGAAATATATATATGAGAGCTACAACTATATCTGTACCGATTTTTTCAAAATTCGGCAATGTTGGTCCATGGATCAAGAAACTCTACCATGCAAGTTCGACCCAAATTCCGGGACATCAGAATGCGTTTTAGAGGTATGGTTCCTTCGGCAAAGTTTCTTATTTTGATCCCTAGAATACGATTTTCACTGAGCAATGGCGACTTTTTTTGCCTCCCCACAAATCGACCCGGCCTAATATACATATATGGGGGCTATAGCAAAAATCAACCAATTTCAATATGTGCAAAAGACTGCAAAATGTCAGCACGATCGGAGTGAAATTGCGACCTGTACTCAACTAACAACATAAGATGGACAGACGGAAGGACAGAGATGGTTAACTGGATATTCTGAGTCAATTGGTATACTTTAAGGTGGGTCTAACTGTAGTATTTGTAGGTGTTACAAACATGTGCCATGCAGCAAACATATAATAAATACCCTGTACCACATCGTGGTGTGGGGTATAGGAATTTCGTAAAAACAGTCAGTTAAGGTATTGATATATTATTGTAGTTGTTGTTGTAGCAGTATATGTGTTTGTTATCCATTAGTTGTTTTCATTCACCTTGTATAGTGGGTTCTGCTGTATTTGTTTCCAGGCCGAGGAAGATGGCTGCTTCCACTGGTTGGGTTCAAAGAGACCTGGGATCAAGTTGAGTAGGTTTGGCAGGGCAGTTAAAAAGGTGTAGTGTGTCGTGTGGTCCCTGGTTACAAGCGGGACATGTGTTCGACGTGGTGTCATCAATCCTTGCCCAGTATGAATTGAGGCAGCTACACCAGCCAGATCTTAATTGGGCCAAAAGTACTCTTGTCTGTCGTGGTAATTCCTCTTCCTCTGAGGTCACTGGTGGAGGGTGGTATCCTAGC
The DNA here is from genome assembly GCA_963930755.1 of Eudasyphora cyanicolor. NCBI lineage: Eukaryota > Metazoa > Arthropoda > Insecta > Diptera > Muscidae > Eudasyphora > Eudasyphora cyanicolor. Next base: position 241,974,118 of record OZ005735.1, read on the forward strand.
ACGACATTGACTCTGTAATTATTCACGGCTTCAGCGACTGCGTCAGAGTGTATGTCAGCCAGAACTGCCTTGTAAGGTCTTTGAAAAAATTCTAAAATTCTGCAAGGCATCAGATCGTAACGCAAGACTTAACTGGAGAAAAGGAACTATGAGGACTCACAATGGATCATGCATGGTCTCAGTGGGCGCTTGGTCTCACTCGCCAAGTGCCATCCTCACTCAACCTAACCTAACCTAAGCTCTTTGATCTAGAGGTTCTCTCTTGTAGCGTTGGACCTCGCGCTCTGGATCATGAAGGTCTTTCCTGATCTGCCTGTTAGGTGGTCGCCTATCCACTAGATGGTGATTGGGATGGCTGGGACGTAGCAACCAAGCAGATACTGCTTCGACAGCAAAAAATTGTGTCGTCGCACGGTTATGATCTTCGTTTCCTCATGTAAGTGGTCCACAGAAGACATGAGGCATCCTGTTGCAGTTCTCAGGGCGACATTTTGGCAAGTCTGTATATTCTTCCACTGCGTCTCGCTCATTAGAATGGCGGTCTGAATTCTTGTGCCATCGACTTTTACATTGAGTTGCTCCTTCACTTGCGCTGTCCATGCAGTAAACAGTGTGGCCGATGATTTGGTGGCGGATATTTTTAGGTTTCTCGCAGCGAAGAAATTGACAATCTCAGCCAGGTAGATATTCAGCCTTCCACATATGTCATCGATTAAAGGGCCCGACGCCAGAATCGTACAGTCATCAGCATATGATACGATTTCAACGCCGTCAGGTGGGGGTGGAATTGCAGAGAGGTAGAGGTTAAACAGTGCCGGAGATATCACCCCACCTTGGGGAACTCCCTGTTTCACTCTGCGGGGTTTGGTCTTCTTGTTTCTGAATTGTTGTGATCGTTACCGTGGGTACGATCCAATAATTAAAGCCAGCAGTTAGCTTTTTATTTAGTTGGCTTTAGCCATATATTAATATAAAAATCTTATCACTAAAAGGCTTATATAAAAATTAGTTGAGAGGCCAAAGCGTCAAATTAGTTCAAAGCACACAAACGAACAAGGAAAGCAATGATGAATTGACATTTAAACTTTTAGAACAAAGTAAACGAACAATAAACAATGTTGCCATACCTGAACATAAGCAGTTAGTCAGTGATGATAATTGTAGGGATATCCCAACAATTATTTCGTTGAATTCTGGCTATCAAAATCATAACGTATTCCCTTGATCGGTGAATTAATGTTCCCACTTCGAATTTAGTTTCGTTTCTAATCCCCAAACGGTTAAAATTTTGGAAGGGTTAAGGTTTAAAACACTTCACTTTTTTATACATTTTCCTCATAACGAATGCAGTAAGTAGAAAAATATTTTTTATTATTATTATAAAGAAACAATTCTGAAGCCAGCTTAGTAATGTATTTGCTAAAATTATAAAATTTAACAAATAAAATATTCAAAAAGTTAAGTTTAGTTGATTTTAGCTACTGATTGCAATTTAGAAAGCATTTAAAATTCCTTTTTTGTTATAACCCACACCATTGTTATCAATCTTGCCTAAATATACTATTATTATACCAATATATTTTTTTTTTAAATAATTTTATTTTTCTTGCCATAATTGTAACAAAATGAAAAATCAATTAATTTAAGGAAAAACATACATCTACAGATGCCAGCAAAAATCTCGAAATATTGCTTTTCTGAATGCTTTAAAAAATCTAACGATTTATTACCGTAAACGCTCGCCGCGCCGCCTTTTTATTCCCTAAAAAGGACAGATTTCTATTGAAAGCTTTTTCGCAAGTAACTAAAGATTTTTTAATCTCTTATTAATGTGTGTATAGCCAAAAAAAAAAAACAAAAACAAGAGCGTAGGTATAACATTTTACATAAAATCATCAAGGAGTGTTAACATCGAATTTTAATTAGATTCCATATCGGTTATACATATACAAAAAGAAAAACCAATCAATAACAACAACAAATCAAAGTACAATTTTATTATTTTAAATACATATAATTATATAATCAGATATGTATAGTTATGAGCATTTATATATGTAAATTCATATATATGTATAAATGAAAATTTTTTGTTACTTATTATTATTAATATTGTTATTAATTACTATTATGTTTAATTATATATATATATATATACAATATATATTGTTGTGATGTATTTTCTGTTTTTTAGATTTTATTCATTAATGAATTTACTATTTTTTATATGGAATATTTGAATATGTATATTTTTTTTGTTTTGTAAAATTAGCCAAGAAATTACGAATTTATTAGCAACAGGCCAGCAAGCAAGCAAATTGCAATAGAACTGCTGAATTAAACTCTATTATTCCAAAATTTCCATATTTCAAAAAAAAAAAAACAAATAAATTTTTATACTTTCGCTTTTGTGTTAAGAAAATTCAAAAGCAATTTCAATTTGCTTTTTTATATGGCTATTTTTCGAATGTTTCTGCTTTTTTTTTTGTTGTAATTCATATATATTCCCAAGTTAGTAGTTAGTCTACAGTCTAAACTCTGGGGTTAGTTTATTATACTATTTAACGTTTTTAATTGTTAGAACATTTTGTTTCATTAGCTGCTAACGTACTTACTATCACTTTGTTGTTTGTATATATACATTATATTTTTTTAAAATTCTAAACTGAAAATGTCTAACCGCCTTTTAGGTAGGTAGCTGAAAGTTTGTATCTTGGGGGCACATGTACTATTTTATGTGATGTATATTTTTTTTATAATAATCATTTGTAGTCAAACACTCACGGCCTGAGGATTAGCCAACCAGGCCGGGGGAAAGAACAATTAAAAATCATGACAAAATCTATATTTATCTGTTAAGTAAATTTGAACTTAGAATATTTTAAATGCTATGCCATCATACTCTCTCTTACACTGGACAAAAATTAGAATGGGAAATAACATTTCAAGAAAATTTCTCAACGATTTTTGTGCATTTAAATTCGTAATCATTCTTTTTATAAGATAATCTCAATATATCTGTTGAGCTAAATTCTTAATTATTTAATTTTTATATTATAAATATCTATCTATCTATCTGTATTTATTAATCAACTAGCTGAGCCCGGTGCGCTTCGCTGCCCATGTCAAAATTCGCGCTGTAGAAACTGTATTTTATATCCGATCAGTACGAAATTCGACAGAAAGAGGTTTGTTATTACATGAAGGAATACTGCCAAATTCGGAGAAAATCGGTTCAGATTTAGATATAGTCCCCATATATATGTTACCCCCGATTTGAAATTCAAGCGCTGTACTGATCGGATATAAACTGTATTTTATATCCGATCAGTAAGAAATTCGGCAGAAAGAGGTTTCTTATTACATGAAGGAATGCCGCAAAATTCGGAGAAAATCAGTTCAGATTTAGATATAGCCCCCATATATATATGTTACCCCCAATTTGACATGTAAGCGCTGTAGAGACTGTGTTTTATATCCGATCAGTACGAAATTCGACAGAAACAGGTTTCTATTTTACATGAATGAGTATTCTAGGAAAATCGATTCAGATTTATATATAACCTCCATATATATGTTCCTCCAGATTTGGTTACAAAGCGCTATAGAAGTTGTACTTTACTTCCGATCATTACAAAGTTCTCCAGAAAGATTTTTCTCAATTTAGGAACGAATATTGCTTAATTTTGCGATTATCGGTTCAAAATACATTTACCAATTATTCCAAATTATAATCGCAATGACCCGTATCGCAATGTTAGGGAGGTGTAGGGTATTATATAGTCGGCCCCGCCCGACTTTCTGCCTTTCCTTACTGGTATTAGTAATAAATTCACTGAATGAAAAAATACCGAATTCAGTGGAAAGTCCAGAAAATAGAAATGTATACTTATAAAATTTCCAAATTCTTGTTTCATTGATATTGCATCACATTATCATATTGCGATTGTATTGGAGTGAGCAGCTGTAATTATCGCATACCGAGCATTTTTGTTCATGTATTTCCTATATAATACTTGCAAGATATATCAAAATATGGGCTGGGCCACGCCCACTGGTCCTATTCCGCCCATTTGAAAGCCAATCACGTAGACTGCTACCAGATACATATACGCAAAATTTCAACACTCTCGCTAACAAAATGAGCAAGATAATTCAATTTCAAAATTTGGCTTATATGGGCGGTGGCCCGCCCATTGGTCAGATCCCGCCAATTTTTGGACCAATCACGTGGACTGTCACCAGATACATATCTACAACATGACAGCACTCTAGATAAAAAATTGTGCAAGTTATATCAATTTCAAAATTTGGCTTATAAGGGCGGGGCCACGCCCATTGGTCAGATCCCGCCCATTTTCTGACCAATTACGTAGAATGCCACCAGATACATATACACAACATTGCAGCACTCCCGATAGCAAATTGTGCAAGATATAAAAATTTCAAAATTTGGTCATTGTGGGCGGGGCCACGCCTATTGGTCCGAACCCGCCCATTTTTGGACCAATCACGTAGATCGCCAACGGATATATATACACAAAATTCCAGGTCTCTCGCTAACAAATTGTGCAAGATATCACATTTTTTAAATTTGGCTTATATGGGCGGTGCCACGCCCATTGGTTCGATCCCGCCCGTTTTTGGATCAATCACGTAGACTGCCACCGTTTACATATACACAAAATTCCAGCACTCTCGCTAACAAATTGTGCAAAATATCTCAATTTCAAAATTTGGCTTATATGGGCGGGGCCACGCCCATTGGTCCGGTCCCGCCCATTTTTTCACCAATTACGTAGAATGCCACCAGATACATATACGCAACATTGCAGCACTCCCGCTAGCAAATTGTGCAAGATATCAAAATTTTGTCTATGTGGGCGGGGCCACGCCCATTGGTCCGATCCCGCCCATTTTTGGACCAATCACGTAGACTGCCACCGTTTACATATACACAAAATTCCAGCACTCTCGCTAACAAATTGTGCAAAATATCTCAATTTCAAAATTTGGCTTATATGGGCGGGGCCACGCCCATTGGTCCGATTCCGCCCATTTTTGGAAAATTCACATAATCTGCCATTAAATGCATACAAACAAAATTTCAGCACTATACCTATAATAGGAGCAGAAATATCGGATTTTTAACCTGCGATTTGTATGGGAGGTACCACGCCCCTTTGTCCAATTAATTTTTTTTCTATATAAACCATCTCATGAAAATTTAGAATCGAATAAAAAAAAATCATCCAAATCGCTCCAGCCGTTCTGACGTGATGCCATTACACAGATGGACCGTTTCATTTTTATATATATAGATTACTTACCATTCGCACTATGACCATTTCCTTTCCATTTGTTTTGGCAAAGATGATTCAATTTGTTTTTTCCGCATTCTCTATGACTGTGATCTGCATTTTTCCATAATTCTGAAAAGATAAGTCAATCAAAATTTTGTGATAAGCCAGAAGCTAAATACTTAATCAATTACTTGCCATTCGCACTATGAGATGGTATTGACTCATTTCCTTTGATTTTGTTTCGGAAACAATGGGTCAATTAGTTTCTTTCCGCATTTTTTGTATGACTGTGACTGCATCTGCATTTTCCCATAATTCTAAAAAAAAGATAAGTCAATCAACATTTTGTGATAAGCCTTTAGTAATTTCTTGAATGAGATGTTATCTTATACTAATATGCTATAATATACGTGTGCATTTTTCTGACGTTTGGATTTTTATAAATTACATATATATTAGAGAAATAGTATCTAAATATTGAAGAAAGAAAAAACGTAATATAGTTCTACTTTTTTTTACAGTTTTTATTTTGAAACTGTAAATGGAAACAGACCTGAACGTATTCCCATTCTCAAAAAATATAATCCTTACATTGTATGTTCTCTGCCTCAATCGATCGAAAGTTGTCCTAGAATAATGATGCCAAAAACGGCTAATGAGGTTTTGTTCAGAATCACCCCCCTCTACTCAAATATGAAGAGATAAAAATCGGATCTGATTCAAGTTATCGGGAGACAGTAATTTTAGCCATATGTCGAACAATGAATTGTTCAGTCTTTATGAAAATGTTTGAATTTGTACATTTGTTTTCTTCGTGATTTCACAATTACTTTAATAAAAGTAATTTTAATTCGATTTTCAAAGAGTTCAATCCTATTTAATCATTCCAAATATAAAAATCTGAACTCTTTCCTTTCTCTTTCGAAATAAATGTTTTTTTAAATCTTTAACAAATTACTAATCTATCGGATATACTCGTATATCAATAGACAATTGAATCAATGACATAAAAATGTGCCATAATATAATTAATTATAGCTGGGCATTATACTTTTAAGTGATTAATGAAGCTTTTCAATAAACAATTATTTAACAAAGAAAAAACTATAAAAAACAATTATGGCTTTTTATATTAACACAAAAATGATAAACGTACTACTACTACTACTAATTAGAACCGCTACTGTTTAGAGAAATTTCTGCTTTTAAGTGTAAAATTGAAAGTAATTGAAAACCCATTGACCATTGAAATACTATAATAGACATACTCGTATGTGTAACCTGAAAGTAATCCATTAATTAGCACTTGTTATTAGTTGACAGCTTACATATATGATTAAATTTTGTTATGTATTTTTATAAGGTTAGAGAAAAAGGCAGAACTTTTTTTTAAAAAAAATTAGAATTTCATGGAAAATAGTTCGTTACAATTAAAAGAATCAAATTTAAATGGGATTTTTTCATTATATCCAGACTTTAGTGGAGGATAATATATCATTTGCTACAACAAAGCGTAAGTTATCGAAGGTGCGACCTAGGGCACTATGTATGTATATTTGACGGAAATCCGTTTCAAGTCATTTGTCCGTCCATCTGCCTGTTGTTTGACATAACTGTGGAAAGCCGACTGACTGCAAATTTTAGTATGTGGCAAGTGCAAAGATGGGCCTTATTGGTCCACTCTTTCTGGTACCTCCCCCATATAGTGAAATAACGATTCTCTAATAATTTCCGAATTACGGAATCGAATGGTCTGTAATTTAGCACATATTAATAGTTTCTTCATCGCTATCATCACAAGAAAAATGGGCCTCTTTTGGGCCTATCTTCCACACAAAGGGCTATTTTGTAACAAAAATTAATTATGTATAATTTCAATACCAGTAGACTCAAACACTTGATATTTGGTACAGCAGTTTGTTTTTACAGTGCCTACAGTTCAGTTCATAATGCGCGAAGTTTTCACGCTCATTTTGGTACCTTCCTTACAAAGGGACCGAATAGTACCAAAAATGAATGGATCATAACTTTAATAATAATAGACACAAACGTTTGCAATTTGGTACAGTGCAATGTTTTTGATGTACCTACAGTTCATATTGGTCCACACTTTCTGGTACCTCCCCCACAAAAGGGTTAAAATTTAGTGAAATATTGAATTCCTCATAACTTCTATACTATCAAACCGAATGTTCTGTAATTCAGCACATATTAATAGTTTCTCCATCGCTATCATCTCAAGAAAATTGGGCGAAATTTACAAGCTCCTTATGGTACCTTCCACACAATGTTGCGATTTTGTACCAATATATACATAGAGGATAACTCTTATACCATTACAATTATACATATGACATTTTTGTGCGGCAGTTTGCTTTTAGAGTGACTACGATCCAATGAAAAACGGGTGTAATTCTCACGCCACTTTTGGTACCTCCCACACAAAGGTACCCAATTGTACCAAAAGTGAATAGCCCATAACTTTACTATCAGTAAACTTAAGCACTTCAAATTCCATATAGTACTTTACTTTTACAGTGTCTACAGTTCAGCGAAAAATGGGCACAGTTGCCACCCCCTTTTTGGGACCTCCCACACAAAGGGACCCAATTTACCAAAACTGAATAGCTCATAACTTTAATGTCAATAGATATAAACACTTGAAATTTGGTACAGTAGAATATGTTTATGTACCTACTGTTCAGCTCAAAATGTGCATATTTGTCCACCCCCTTTTGGTACATTTTAAGTCATTTGAGCTATGTCCGTCCGCCTGTCTGGTTGCGGCGAGCAGTAAATCTCGAAAGGATTTTGTATGTTGTAATATTTTCGTATATCTCAAGCAAAGTTCTAAGGTGGAACATATTGGTGTACGACTTCTGGTCTCCTTCCCAAAAAGGGTTATAATTTAGAGAAATATTGAAACTCTTATAACTTCTATACTACATGACCTAAACTTCCACAATTTCACCTCCCACAATGGGTTATAATTTAGAGAAATATTGAATCTCTTATAACTTCTATACTACTTGACCTAAACTTCCATAATTTCACTAAAAGTTATACGACCTGTTTCTATATTTCTCATGAAAGTCTCTGCGAACGAAAACCAGTCACTCACTTTCGTCAGGAATTTGGTTTCTCTAAGGTTCATTCGTTCGTTCGCCTGGCCTTACGTCAATGACGTTAGAATTTAACCAATTGGAAAATAATGTAATTGCCACATCAATAATTTCACAACATCCGGTTTAAAAAAGCAGACATTTTTGTATAATCGACCTTAGAAACACACCTCTGTACTCATTACACTGGCGGTGGCCAAAAAATCAACCCTGGGTGGGTCAGCTGAGCTGAACTAAGACCAGTGTTGCCGCTGGAAAAATTTTGTTCGGCCCAAAATCGAATTCATCTGCCCAAATAAAAAAACAAGTAAATACGAATGAAATTCGGCCATGTCATATTTTATATACGCTCCACCATGGATCGCATGTGAATGGTTTCGGGTACAAATAAACTAATTATACCAAATTTCAGCCCTATTAGTTGAAATTTAAGGTTTTTGTGGCGTTACGAAATCAAATCTAGAGGGAACTTTGTATGGGGGCTATATCAAAATATGGACGTTTGACTACCGTTGTTCGTGTGAAGAATTCCGGGTATAAATAAAACCTAGTTAACCATTCTCAGTGCGATCTGTTGACAATTGTTGTCTCTATAGCGTTAAGAAGTCAAATCGGGGAGATGCTATATATGGGGGCTATATCAAAAAATGGACCGATATTGCCTTTTTTCAATCCGAAGTTATCTGAAGCTACAGGAAATACCAATATGAATGGAATTTGCATCTAGCTCAATTATTGTAGACTGTAGCATGATTACAACAGACAGACGGACAGGCGGACATGGCTATATCGACGAATAAGAATATATACAAGGTGGAGCAAAAGTAATCCTCCTATCAGAAAATGCTATAAATTTTGCGATTGGCCCCTAATGTCCGTTCTGTTTTGACATTTGTGTAGTAAACACATGCGAAATACAAGTTAATAAACAATGTTACGCTACACTGCTCCAGAACGCGGAATATTGCTGACTATTTATTTGACCAATAATCGGTCGGTGACTTTGGCACAGATTTCCTGGCCGTCCAACGCCTACTGGTGAAACCTTGCGACGTTTAGCCGCTCGCCTCGAAAAGACTGGCACAACACGAGATGCTGCCAGGCGTGGCAGACCCCGGAGTAGCCGTTCTGCAGAGAATATTGCTGCTGTAGCCGAGGATGTCATGGAAGCGCCGTCGACATCGACCAGACGACGTACCACGCAAATGGGTATCAGTCGACGGTCTCTACAGCGAATTTTGGTACAAGATTTGAAGATGTTTCCGTAGAAAGTCCAGACGGTGCATCAGCTGTTAGCTGCTGACCGCCAATCGCGTCTAACATAACATCGAAAGGTTACTTTTGCGCCACATGTTATATACTTTATGAGGTCTCCGATCAATATTTAGAGGTGTTACAAACGGAGAGACAAAATGAATATACCGCCTATCCTATGGTGGAGGGTATACAAATTCTTGAAATAACACCCTCGAGCGAAAGTCACCGTGTATTGCTTATATCGAATATTTTATGTAAAATAATTCTAGTTTTTCAAAGGGTCCTCCAACTACACCAGACACCGTCTGTTGCCAAACCCACTATATTTTGCAAAGGAATTTTCACGACCCAAAACATTCCTTGATTTTTCCTGGCGGAAAAAATCGGCCCAAAATATGTCCAAAGTACAAATTTTTAAATTTTTCTGTTCAAATTTGGTCCGAAATGCCCAAAACGACAACACAGACCAAGACTCTCATTTCTTTCTCTCTCCCTCACGTCTCTCTCATTGTACACTGACGATTTTTTTCCATCTAAGCGAGCTGCCAATGTTGACTTCTTTATAGTTAAATATGTATCACAGACCTTAAATTATACAGATGTGCCGTCAACCCGAAACGTCAAAATCTATCAGTTACGAACGAATAGGAATGAACTGTCACACGCGAAAAAAGAGTGTTCCGCGAACATAGTTTGAACTTTTTTTGTACTAATCGATTAATATTAATTTTTTACTTGTGACAATTACCAAAAAATTCGGGAAAATCGTTCCAAAATCCGCGGAAAACTCACTCTTTGAAGTCCTACTCGTTGAAATTTCTATTCGTTCGTACCTGACAACTTACTTACTCGGGGATGATGACATATCTTATTATTTATAATTTTTGATATGTATACAATTTTATCATTATTTAATTGTTATTACCATAATTATGTTAATATCTACTTAGTTTAGCTTTTAATAAAATTTTTTGTCATTGGTCCTATCAGTCGACAATTAAAATAAAGTGACTCGATCTGACATTTGTGTTCGACTAGATGACAGCAAAGAAAGATAGAGAAACCAAAATTTACACTGAAATTATTACGTTTTCGTGCGAGTTCATTATCGTGCGACTTGTCGTTGTGATGGTAGTTAGTGAAACCCAAATCAGCTGTTTGTCGTCTGGCAGGCGAACGAAAGCAAATTGTTAAGTTACAGAAACGGGCTGATAGTTTTTTCATTCCTATGAATTGAAGAAAATTGGATGGAATTGCCACAACCCTTTTGGTCGCTTCCACAAAAACGGACCATTTTGTTAGAAGAACGAGACGACACTTGATATTTTGTAGTCTTTTGCTTTTACAGTCTCTACAGTTCAGTAAAAAACGGGCGCACTTGCCAAGCGCCTTTTGCTACCTCCCTCACAAAGGGGCCGAATTGTACCAAAATTGCATAGCTTATAACTTTAATACTAACTGACACAAACACTTGAAATTCGGTATAAAGCTATCTTTTTGATGTATTGTTCTAAGTGGCTTCGTATTCTTTATTTTTGACTACTATACCAATGATTAAAGCCTGAGAAGAGAATGAGCCAAATTTTCCACGATTATATCTATTCTCCCACTGAAAGTACTAAATTTTATATTTTATTTCTCAGAAGTGAGGGAATACTTTTGTGACTTTTTACTAATTAATTTTTCTATTTGTTTTTAGATTTATATGAATATTTAAATATACTGCTTTCCCTGAGTCAATATGGCATAGCATATCTAAAAAATATGTGCTTGAACGAATTTATAATTATTTTTTTGTATTACGTTTTTTTTTAGCTTTATATAAATATACTATTTTTCCCATGAGTATATATGGCATAGCATATTTAAAAAAAATATATTTTAAAGAATTTACAATTATTTTGTAATGATTTTTTTGGGTTTATATTAATCACTCATAGAGACTACTACTTTCAATTTGTCTTGACTTTTCCAACCCTGATTTTCAATAATAAAAAAGTAAAAAACCACACTAACTATAGCCAATATTTGTGAAAATGAAATGCGCATACTAAACTTACTTACAACTAACTAGATAATGCAATGCAACCGAAAAAAAACAAAACTTATCAAATAAATAATATTTATTACAACAACAACAACAATATACAGCAAACAACATGGCATAATTATATACATTACAAGAAATAAATAATAAAAAAAAATATTGAAAGTAAAACAAAAGAGGGTGACGAGAACAGCAGCAGATGCATAGAAAATACATATTTAATTAATGCAAAAAATGCAAAAAAAATATATCCATGACATACAACAATTTGCACCTGCTTGTATTTACATACACACACACACATAACAATTATTGAAAGCAAAACTCAACAAATTAAAAAAAATATAATAAAATCAAACGCGGCTAAGAAAACCCTACAATTAAATTTTTTCTTTATATACATATGAAATAAATAACAAACAAAAAAAAACAATCTTGAAGTAAACAACAACACAATTATATATACATACATTAAAAAAGAAGTCTAAAATAAAACAATTTCAGAAAAAAAATTAAAGAAAAAATATTAAAACAAAACAAATATATACAAACACAACCTACATATTATACATATTTGAATGATACAGAATAAAAATAATTAAAAACAAAAAACTTTTTTATAACTTTGCTTAAATAAAAAAAGAAAAATGAAAAAAGAAAAATAAAATCTTAAACAATTTAAAGAAAATTTACAAACAAAATCAAGTCTTAACTCTCTTTGAAATGGTAAACTAAAATCTCATAACTTTAAATTATGTTAAAGCAACTAATTACTTACTTATTATACATACAAACCAACAAACATATACATATATTATATTTTTTGTAAATTTAATAATAAAAAACAAAATATTTAAGATTAAAACATGAAAACAAAACTTAAGCAACTATATACTCTAGTTATCTTTCTCTTATCTATACTCTCTTTCTCTCTCTCTATCTATCTAACTTTAAATAGCTATAGAAAAACCATGCTCTCTATCTCTCTATTGATAACTATGCTCTCTCTCTCTCTTTATCTATCTACAAAAGAAAATGAATGCATTAAAACTTAATTATTGTACTTATATTTATAGAAACGGAATTCTAGATTATAGAAACTACATAGTAGTTAATATGATTATAACAAACAAACAAAAAATGTAATAACTATAAACAACTACAAAAACAAATACACTTTATATTATGAACAAAACAAAACTGTTGTAACTATTTTTTGAAATAACCAAAATTAAAAGAACAAATATGAAATGATCAATATACAAACTGCAATACTTCAAACTAGAGTCTTCTTTTTTTTTGGTTCAATACTAAGTCGAGCTGTGAATAGTGAGCTGCTGGTTTTAGGATGGGAAGTATTTTCACATTTTTTTGGAAATTAATTGAATTTCCTAACATTTACACCTAAAAGCCAAATTTTCAATCTATGTACGACCAAATTCATATAAAATATGGTCTAAGAGCGGAAGACGAAAAATTGTCGAAACACTTTGCAAAATTAATCTGAAATAAAATTTCATTATTGTATTTTGAAAAACAAAATTCTAATTATCAAAAAGAGTAAAATACATATTGTCATCTGAAACCCAACATGACGTAACATTAAAAAAAATCAAAATTAATTTTATGATTGATTATAGACTATTACACTAAACTACACATTCCTACAAAATTTAAGAGTTCAATATCTAAAATTGAAAATTTTATGAGTGAAATTCAAAATGACGTAAAAGCAAACAAGGTAATTAAAAAAGCGGAAAGATTCATAAAATTTTATTTTTTTTTACTCAAAATGTACGCCACAACTAATTGCACTACATTTGTCATTTGATTTCGCCTTAATAGCCTGAAAATCCATAAATCTGGCCAAAAGCTTGAAATTATTTTACTTTGTTTTTTGCTTCTCCTGAAAAACCATCAACATGTGGGTTAGGTCATTTTGGATTTCAGGTGACGATATAACAAATGAAAAATAAAAAAAAACATTTTTTAGCCTCAAAAAAAATTTTGACTGAATCAAACAAAACCTTAATGGAATCAATCAATTAATTCCAAAAATTCCTTAATTTTTGACGTTTAAAATTAATTTAAATAACCGTCTTAAATTAAATAACTAAAAAAATATTTTTTTTAATCATTTAAAAAATAATTGAATTTATTAAAAAATAATTAAATTTATTTTTCTAAATTGAATATTGATAAAGTTTTAAATAATTATTTAATTGCTGCATTTTCTTCTATTTAGATGACAAAATATTTTTTTATTGTACTCTTTATTTGCAGTCTATTTTTTAATAAAACAATATGCAAATCTTAGAACTATTGATAAATGACGGAATGTCGAGTTCCAGCAAACTCAACTTTAAAATATTTTAAATATTTGATAAACTACAAAATTGATTTCAAAATTTAAGTTTAGTGATTAAATGGTAAATCGAGTATATGTGGCCTTTTCAATCTTCGTATTTCTTCACTGTCATCTAGCAGGGATATGGCCAGTACATTACAATGGTTACTGACTCAGGTTTAAATATCTAGAACTGAATCGAGAAATTTCGTCTTTGACTAAGGCAATACCAAGTTCCTTGTGAAAGTTGTTGTTTACGAACCACGGAGCATTGACTAGTAATCTTAAGGTTTTTGGTTGATATCTCTGAAGAATCTTGATTGAATTACTAGCAGTTCCCCAAATTTGGATCCCATACGTCCATACTGGTTACAAAACTGTTTTATACAATATAATCTTATTTTCCAATGATAGTTGAGATTTATGTCCCAATAGCCAGTACATATTTTTTAGCTTTAGATCCAAATGCTTTCGCTTAGCTATTACATGATGTTTCCATGTTAACCTTCTGTCAAGGTGAATTCCTAAATATTTCACAGTATTTGATTTCGGAATATTATTTCCATGTAAAAACACATCCGGGCAAGATTCCTTTCTTAATGTGAAAGTAACATGAGTCGATTTATCAGTATTCACTTTTATGTTCCACCTGTTACACCAATTCTGTATTAAATTAAGCTCACTTTGAACAAGAGCAGAGGCCATTGTTTGCGATTCATTGCAGGCTAGAATTGCGGTATCATCTGCATAAGTAGCAATTGTAACGTCATTATTAGATGGCATATCAGCAGGGATGCCAACATAGTGCTTTTCGCACCAGATTTAGTGCTTTTCAGACCACTCAATACGCGAGTACGCTTTTCACATTTTTCATTAGTGCTTTTGACGCTTTTCGTACATTTGTCAGAACAAATCTGGTAACACAAAGAAATTAGACGATTTTGCTACACCATATGTACTTCACGATTTGCCATCATACGCCACAATTTGCATCACATCTTTAAGAAATTTGGCATAGAAAATTTGATGGAGCCAATAATAAACTCTGGCAAATTGTATGAAATTGTTGGCAGGTTTAGATATATACCTCATATTCCTTCAACCAGAAATGGAGAAAATTGGTTCAGATTTAGATACAGACTCCATAAGGTATATATGCAAAAACAAAATATGTATATTTCCCAATGTTAAATATAGACGATTTAAATTTTTCAACTAACGTTAAAAAATTTGACGAAAATAGGTTCAGATTTAGGTATGCCTCCTGTATATTTCTATATTCTGATATTAAATCTATGCGCCATAAAATAAAAATTTTTGAACATATTATTCTCGTTAAGAAAACAACTTTGATAAAATTTGACAAAACATTTTTTTTGTATTTCTTTTTATTCAGCTCTGATGGAGGCGGATATAATGTTGTCTTCTCTCCAGACTAAAGCAATATTATAGTTTAGTGCCTTTTTACGCTTTTTCAATTTTTCATTACGCTTTTGCTTCGGAAAAAGTTCGCATCACTGCATATCAGATGTGAAAATGGTATACAAGATCGGTCCCAAAACGCTTCTTGTGGAACTCCAGATTTCATTGAGCCAAAATCTTGAGTCGACATTTTCTATATTTATATAAAAGTGTCTTGCATTAAGGTATGATTTAAAAAGTAGATAAAAAGGAGTTGCTAGTAACTTTTTTTAACTTAAAAAGTAGACCCAATTGCCAGAATCTATCAAATGCTTGATTTACATCTAAAAATACGGCTGAACAATAAAGTTTCTTTCCAAGGGAATCTCTTATAACATTTACAATGCGATGACATTGTTCTGGAGTACCATGTTGATTTCCGAAGCCAAACTGGTGATCCGGAATAATTTGGAGACTATCAAGAATTGGTGTTAATCTATTTTTGAAAAGTTTCTCAAATAATTTTGAGAAAATTGGCAGCAAACTTATTGGTCTGTATGACGTGACAATATTTTCTGGTTTGTTTGGTTTTGGTATCATTATAATCATTGCAAATTTCCATTGAGAAGGATAATCTGTTCTGTAATCACGGCGATCTGATATCACGGTGATTTTAAAATCACCGGCGACTTACAATCACTGTTGGAGTTCTAAATCGCCCGGTTTATTATGCATAGCCTCCCAAAAAGATTGTTCGAAATATGTTCGGGTGATTTCGAACTCCAAAAGTGATGTTAAGTCGCCGATGATTTTAAAATCACCGTGATATCAGATCGCCGTGATTACAGAACAGACCCGAATGGCTTATTCGTAAAACAGAATTGAATATTGTTGTTAAAAATACGATCCCTTTTGAAAGAAATTTAATTACACCAGAGTCAATATTGTCTTATCCTGGAGCTTTAGTATTTTTAAGTTTCGAAATTTCTTGTTTTACTTCTCGAAAATTGAAAGCTTTTATTGGACGATACATTTGACATGGTACATCAAGAAAGTCTGCTATTTCCGCATTTTCAACTCCATTAGAGAAGGAAAAGGGAGTAAAGGTCTCTGCCACTTTGGCTTCAGCTGATCTACACCACGCTCCGTTCGTGTCTTTAATGGGTACGTTTCTCTTCTTTGCTTGCGAAATATATTTGCTAGCTTTCCAGAGACTGTGTTCATCATTTTTTGTGGGACTTAAACTATTCACGAATATTCTAGTGGAATCTGCTTTGTTCTCTTGCATGATTTTGTTTAAGAATATTAGAAACTCGATTAAAATTGGTTCTGTCAGTAGGGGATATCTTCACAAATTTTTCGCAATTTTCTCTTTTCTTTAATAAGTTCCCTTATTTCTGTAGACATCTGAACCAGAGAGTTATTGCCTTCATCATGTTGAGGTGTAGATATGTACGCAGCTTCGTGAATAACTTTTGATAGTGTTTCTAGAGCGTCGTCTAAATCGGCTCCATTTTTAAGAGGAATTCCTAAGCTAATATTTGAATTTATATATGAGTCAAAAGATTCTTTGTTAGTTCTTTTACTTATGATTTTTTTCTTTTGCATGAGTCTTCGACAACTAACACTGAATGTTATTATAATGGGGCTGTGATCGGAACCTAGGTCATTAGAATCTGATATACCCAACAGAGATTGAGAAATACCATTATAAATTGCAAAATCTAATAAATCTGGTATTTCGGGCTTCCTGTAGACAGAGCTTTATATTTATTTTTCGTAATGCACTTGTACAGCTTTTTTCCTTTTGGATTTTGTAGTCTGGATCCCCCACCATGGATGCTTTGCATTGTAATCGCCGGCAATAACAAATTTATTGGCAATTTTTTTGAAGAAATTGTCGTACTGTTTACATTTTATGTTGTATCGAGGCGGGCAATGGATAGAAACAATAGAGATGGTAGAATTTTCAGAACATATTTTTATCCCTGCAGCTTGTAAGAATGGCTCGATAACGGTTCGATGACTTCATACTTGATTTTTGATTTAACCAACAAAGCTGCTCCAGCATGAGCTTTGTTGTCAGGGTGGTTAGATATAACAGTATCGTAATTTTTGGATTTTGAAAAAGGATTTATTTGTGAAATGTGTTTCGGAAAAAAAGTATGTCGATTAAGTTATTTTGAAGAAATATTTCAATTTTGTTTTTATGATTTGAAATGCCATTAGCATTCAATTGAGCAATTCTAATATCTAATTGCATAATTTCGTCATCATCATTGACATCATATTTATTAATGTGTTGGTTAATTCTATTTGTTTGGCTAGCATAGATTCGACCTTCTCTAGCACACTATTACCATTAAAAGGACTTTTCAAAGTACCGGCATATGTCGCATTTCCATATGACTGATTTGGCATACCTGTGTACTCTTTACTATTTGAAAATTGTTGGTTTCTGTGTTCCTTTTATTGAGAAGAGTTTGGTAGAATTCACAACCTTTATAATTTGCGGTATGCGGTTTCAAACGATGTACACAACATGCCGGTGTGTCTTAGCTTTTGTATCGGGTCCGTCAACAAGAGCGCTACAAAAGTTTTTTTTAAATAAAACAAAAACGGTTTTGGATATCAATGAAATTCTTTATTCCTGTGAAAGTACGTTCGATGCCATTATGTATGGAATTCGATTTCTTTTGCATGGCCATCACGGGCACGCTAGCAGAAGTCCAGACGCTGAACCCAATTTTCGACGGTTTTCAAGCATAAATCGGCCGATACTGCTGCAATTTCACGTTCGATATTCGTACGAAGTTCATCAATCGTCGCTGGCTTGTTGGTATAGACCATAGGCTTGACGTAGCCCCACAGTAAATAGTCTAACGGCGTCAAATCGCACGACCGAAGCGGCCAATCGACATTTCGTGAGATAACACGTTCTTCAAACTTGGTTTCCAATAATTTGATTGTGGCATTCGCTGTGTGGCTTGTGGCGTCGTCCTGTTGGAACCACATGTCCTCCAAGTCCATATCATCCAATTGGGGCCAAAAATATTCGGTTATTATTGAACGGTAGCGATTCTCATTCACAGTAACGTGCCGGTCTTGATCATCACGGAAGAAGTACGGCCCAATGACGCCGCCGGCCCATAAACCGCACCAAACCGTAATTTTTTCGGGATGCAATGATGACTCATGGAGTACGTGTGCATTGCTGTCTGATCAATAACGCATATTTTGTTTATTGACGAAGCCATTCAGCCAGAAATGAGCCTCATCGCTGAAGATGATTTTTCGATTGTTCGCGCTCTTAACTTTGAGGCCACTGACTCCGAATTTCGGTAGTAAATTTTAATAATTTTGACTCGTTGTTGGCTCGTATATCTTTCCATCATGAAATGGCAAACCTTACTGAAGAGAAATGTCAAAAGAGCGGCAAAAAATATGGCGTCGTTTGCTGTCCCTGTCGGTCTACTTTTGTAGCGTCCCTGTTGAAAAACCCTATACATTCTGCCGTGGCATGATTCATTCCGCATTTGACACAATTAAATGGTTTCTTGCAGTAGGTTTTGGTATGTCCAAATTGTTGGCATCTATGAAAATGTTCGCGTAATTACAAAATGAAAAAATAGCTGAAATTATTTTAAAATTTATAGACACCAAATAAGCAATGGGCATCCCACAATTTTACAAAAAGGCCCTATAAATTAATAATTGTCAAAGGTACTAAAAAAGGAATTCATGAAAAATTCACAAAATAAATTTGCATTGTTAAAAAAGCAAAATTTGCAACAAAAAAAATATTATTACATAAAAATATAAGTTGAATCTATCAATTAATTCCATAAATTCCCCCATTTTTAACGATTAAAAATGATAACCGACATCAATTAAATAATTGAATTAATTAAAAATTATTCGAATAAATTATTTTTTAATTGAAGATTGAATTAAAGATAAAATTTCAATAATTTTATTAACTACAGCATTTTATTCTATAAGTAAATGTTCGCAAAATTTTAAAATAAAAAAATAGAAGAAACAGGTTTAAAATCTCAAAGTACACCAAAGCCCAACTTTTTTTCCAATATTAATGATATGATGACGTTTCGGCGTTTCGATGTGACGTTCCGGCCATTTGTAATATGTCGTGATCTGTACGAGGGTTGCTACATATATTTCTTGCGCCATCTGACTTTTCCATTGGAAAGTTTGACATGTTTTAGCATAAACGTACTCAGAACGTTTCGACGTACGACGTGCCATTCATGATCATTTGTGTTGTTTACAGCAACTTGAAAAAAACAATTTGGCAAAAAAATGGAATTAACTCGTGAACATTTTCGAGCGATCATTTTTCACAAGCCTTCGATGGAGTAGTACATTCATCACTTATTCAAAAACTAAATACTATTTTACCATTGAATGATAGGTTCTTCAGAATTAAACAAGGATGTGAATATTCCGATTTACTCCCAATATCTAGCGGTGTGCCACTTGGTCCTGTATTATATCTATTATATACATACGACTTACCAATAGATCAATCCTGTATCTTCGGTACTTTTGCAGATGATACGGTGATAATGGCAAAAGCTACAAAGGGCTATAACACAAATTGATGGATGGACGGAAAAATGGGGGCTAAAAATAAATAGCTCTAAATCAGTACATGTCGATTTTACCAACAACAATATGAACTACAACCCCATACTCATAAATTGACAATAAATACCAGTCTCAAACTCTGCCAAGTATCTGGGAATGACTTTGGACTCAAAATTAACATGGCAAGAACACGTGAAGAACAAGAAAACATGTCTTGAAATTAAATATGGTTAATGGGTAGAAATTCCAATCTATCCACACATAATAAAGTAATGATATACAACCAAATAATTAAACCTATTTGGACTTATGGCATCCAATTGTGGGGCTGCGCCAAAAATCATGTTATTGACATGATTCAAACTTTTCAAAACAAGGTTCTAAGGGAAATTGTAAATGCTCCTTGGTATGTTAGAAATAAAGACCTTCATCGAGATCTAAGGATAAATACTGTCAGAGAAGAGATCAGTAATCTGGCGGAAGCCCATGAAAACAGACTAATTCACCACAAAAATATTGAAATTCCGAGACTTCTAGAATCGGGGCACCTAACCAGACGATTGAATCGGATGCAAACCACTGGACTTGAAGCGGCGTTTTACCCAGCAAATAGATTCTTAAGCTAATCTTTGGCTGTAAAATGTATCTGATTTGATTTAAAAGAACTACTAGTTAGTCTCAGGAATGTAATAGACTAGTTGTAGTGTAATTTCTAAGCAGTTTTGTAAAGTTTAAAAAAAATAAAAATAAATCACAACTTTCGACGTGGATTATCACGATAAGAGTGCATCGATGAACTTAAATCTTTGTATGGCGATGAAGCACCATCCTATAGCACTGTGAACAACTGGTTTAATGAATTAAATCGTGGCCAACGCTCGCTCAGAGACGAAGGTCGTCCAAAAACGACCGTTGTGCCAGAGAACATTGATGCCGTGCTTGAATTGATAATGCAAGATCGTCATGTGACATACCGTGAGATAGAGGCATCCTTTGGCATTTCTTCCACCAGCATACATTCGATATTACATGAACACCTGGCCGTAAAAAAGGTTTGTTCTCGTTGGATCCCGCACAATTTGACAATCGCTCAAAAAAAGGCTCGTGTCGATTGGTGCAAAGAAATTTTGAAAAAATACGATCGCGGTGCTTCAAAAGACGTTTATAAGATCGTCAAAGGTGACGAATCTTGGATCTATGCGTATGAGCCGGAAACAAAATAGCAATCGACCGTGTGGGTCTTCGAAGACGAGCCAAATCCAACGAAAGTTGTTCGTGGAAGAAGCACTTCGAAGCAAATGGTCGCCTGTTTCTTCGGCAAAACTAGTCATGTGGCGACTGCTCCGCTTGAGCAACGTAGGACGACCAATTCTGAGTGGTACACCACAATTTGTGTGCCTGAAGTCTTCGGAGAAATTCGAAAAACGAACAAGAGAAGACGAATCATTGTGCACCATGACAATGCGAGCTCTCGGCTCAAACCAGCACCTTTTTGACCGGACAAAACGTCGAATTAATGGGTCATCCGCCGTACAGCCCTGATTTGACACCCAATGACTTGTTCTTATTCACTCACATCAAGAAAAAACTGCTTGGTCAACGTTTTTCGACGCCTGAAGCAGCTGTTGAAGCGTTCAAAAACCATGTTTGGGAGGTGAATTTTCAACACACTGTAACCAAAACAATTTGCTCTCAAATGACAAAACGGTCTGAGTTATGCAAAAAAATGTCAAACTTTCCAATGGAAATGTCAGATGGCGCCAGGCAACACTTAGAACAACGTTTCCAGTCGACCTACGACCTTGACACCCATGAGCAATATTTTAGCGCTCGTTAAGAGCTATCTTTTTGCCATTAACCAAATCCCGATCCGACGTACCGTTAAGGAGCTAGAGCAGAAAATAGAAAAATAAACTTTCCGTTCACATTTGAAAATGATGCTAAGTCCATTTTGTCAAATAAAAAAAACACTTTCCAGTCGACCTACGACCTTGACACCCATGAGCAATTTTTTAGCTCTCGTTAAGAGCTATCTTTTTGTCATTGACAGATTGTGGCTACGTGCCACACAGCAAATGAAACGAGAAAAGTTTGGATATTCGATTATTTAAAAAAATTGTGATATTGAATGGCCTCCCAGAAGTTGTAATTTAACACCATTAGACTATTTCTTGTGGGGTTATTTGAAGTCATTGGTCTTTCGAAATAAACCAGACTCTCTTCAAGCTTTACAAGTCAATATTGAACGTGCCATTCATGACATTCGACTTGATTTAGTGGGAAAAGTGCTCGAAAATTGGGTTCATCGTTCCTGCAGAAGAAGTCGTGGAGGCCATTTGAATGACGTTTTATTTAGAACTTAATTGTATCGATTGTACTTCACATTAAATAAAAAACGTTTGAACTTCCTGAACAAAAAGCGTGTTTTTTTTAAGGAAATCATATCACTCTTACTGGAAAACCCTGTATATAACTTTTGAAAATAAGAGGAACGAATATTACGTCGAAAAAAAAGATTGATGTTAGAAATTTTACTATTTTTACGTTGTCAAATTGAAGAAGGTATTCATGAAATCCATGGAATTAGTATAAAAATTCAATGAATAACTATTGATGGCACTTTTACATTATTTTGGTGTATAATTTTTCTTTCAGAGTACGTACAAAGCTGCCTAATTCCCTATTCGATTGCTTTACCAGATAATTGCTGCAGGACGTTTTCCGCATTACATGTGAAGATTTTATAGTTTGAATTATGTACAATTTTTCCTAACAAATCCAATATTCCTATGGTCAAATTACAACTCTTTGCGAACCAAATTTTTGCAAGTTCTGCCTCCATTGAAATCATACAAATCTCGCATAGGTGTTATACTCGTAGTGTTTAAGCGATGGTAATGGAAAATTAATAAATAAATTCCATACATATTAGATAAGTTACACCTCGTAGATACATATTTATTGAAATTACGAGTATAAAAATTATACAGATACGACTTTAATGACATTATAAATTACACTATGCAACAAATGAACACTTTTTGAAAAATACACGAACCTGACTGTATAGCTTCGATTCTACTACCAAATGGTAGTTTAACCCTATACTAAGTTTGGCGAGATTGGTGACCAATTTTTTTTTATGGGCCTCGAAAGATTCGGAAAATCATTGCACCCCTTGAAAAAAGGTGTCATCGGTTTTTGAGCAACAGCTACTTCAGACTTGGTGATAGCGCTTAACTATATTTGGCAATAATGTAGCTAAGAACACGTTGAACAAAGCCTGTTAACATTTCATGCCAAACAAATTTTGTTTTCCTGCACTTTTTTTCGAAAAACATAGGATTAAATTTATTTTTTTTCACTCTTTTCGGCATAACTTTAAGGGATCGCTGATTTTTTACTAACAATATTTAGCAATATTGTAGCCACGGTAGCCATCTGAACAACTTTTGTGAACATGTCATTACAATCTGAACGTGTCTTGGCACCTTAAATAGCTCAAAAATCCACATTGTACCCCAAAAATGTAAGTATTTCACTGTTATGTAACAAAAATATATTTTTCTGGTATAGGGTATGTTCAGCAATTTTATAGAAAATATTAAGGCCAATATTTTTGTGGACCATTTTAAACCTCTAGCTCCCCCACATAACTGCAATTTTTGGTCCCATTTTAACAAATCGTAAAAAACACCCCTTAAAAGGGGGAGGGCGGGGATGAAATGTTCTACAAAAATGTTCGCCATAAAATTTTACTATATGTGTCAGAACACACCAAAACCCAAATATAAAATTGCTGAACATACTCTATACCAGAAAAATATATTTTTGTTACATAACAGTGAAATACTTACATTTTTGGGCTACAATGTGGAATTTTGAGCTATTTAAGGCGCCTAGATACGTTCAGATTGTAATGACATGTTCACAAAAGTAATGACATGTTCACCTTTTTCAAGGGGTCCACTGATTTTCCGAATCTTTCGAGGCCCATAAAAAAAAATTGGTCACCAATCTCGCCAAACTGAGTATAGGGTTATACTACCATTTGGTAGTAGAATCGAACCTATACCGTCAGATCCGTGTATTTTTTTCACTGTTGCACAGTGTTATCATTTACTATCCATAATTACGTTAATATGAGTCTATTAGCAACTATAAACAGATATAAATTATGCAATGCTAATTATATACATTTTAAATTAAAATTTCAAAATATTAAAACTTTTTTATTAAGGATTAATGTCCGCAATATCATATAATAATATATAATATCACTATAATATTGATAACTTCCTGCAAAGAAAAAGTTCTTCCTACATGAAGGAAATTTTAGACAACTACACACCACATTCGCAGTAAACGAAATTTCCTTTGCTGTAATTGAAAATAATATTTTGTATTAAATTGTACAGAAGAAAAAAAATGTTCTTAAATTTGGAGTAATTATACATACGTTTTGTACTTAAGTTAAAATGAAATTATTTTAAAGACTAAGGCCCTTATTCATAAAAATGTAATGAATGTTTGAAGAACGCTTTAACACTGCTAAAGCGTTCCTCAAACCTTCTTTAACTTTTTATGAATAAGGCCCTAAGGATACATTCGATGCTATTCTTAAATTCATGACAATTTCTGTTACCAGAAATGCACAGTATTTTTTCTTTAAGAGTATCACATACCTAGGGGTGAACGAATAATTCTAATTTTTAATCGTATTTATATTGATAATTCCATATAAAAATACCTGATAGTACACTGAAAAAAAATGTTGTCTTAAAATTCAAGATTTGCACTAAACCCGCCCCTAATAATTAAAATAAGTATGTTTGTACATAAAATATATATAATTTCATTAATATTGGGTAAATTTTCATAATTTAAAGTACAAAACGTACTTATACCGGGTTTTCCAATAGGAACATAACAATTTCGTATCTTTATGTCAAAACGTTAGTCGAAGTCAACATTTTCATCATGGTAAAGTTCACTTACGTTCAACGTTTGGAAATCATTAAACAAATTACTACCGAAATTCTGAGTCGGTGGTCGCAACTTTAAGAGCGCTTACTCCAGTTTTCGGCCGTAATAATCATCTTCAGCGATGAAGCTCATTTCTGGCTGAGTAAACAAAATATGGGTTATTGGACGCAATCAAACCACTTGTGATTCAAGGGACACAATTGCATCAGCAAAAAATTAATGTGTGGCGTGGTTTTCATGCCGGACGTTTGATTGGGCCGTATTTTTTCGTTGATGAAAACCGTTGAAAACATGTTACCGTCAATGGAGAGCGCTATCGTGCCATGTTAGAAAATTATTATTTTTGGCCAGAATTGGATGAGCTTGACATCGCCGATATGTAGTTTCAACAACACGGTGCCAGTAGCCACATAGCACGCGTTACAATCGATTTACTGAAAGGCAAATTCGGTGAACGTGTTATCTCGAGAAATGGCCCTGTCGAATGGCCACCTCGTTCATGCGATTTAACACCATTGGATTTTCTTTTTATGGGGCCACATCAAGTCATTGAGGTATGCCAACAACTTTAGACGAGCTCAGAGACAACATCCAAAGCTAATTTGCCAACGTTCAGGTCGAAATATGTGCAAGAGTGGTGGAAAATTGGTCCAAAGAATAGATCGTTGTAGACGGGCTCGAGGTGGTCATATGGCCGAAATCGAATTTCATTCTTAAAATGTAACATTTGCACTACACCTGGAATAAATCTGAACTCTATATCTTAAATATTCTGTGTTTTATTAATATAAAAAATGTTTATGTCCTTAATAAAAAACCCCTTTATAAGGGCGTGTTCGGCGCAAATCTTCTATTTTAAGACAAAATTTGTTTCTGTGTAGACACAGAGACAATTGAAGGTATAGATAAACATACTCGTACACCCTCAGATTCCGATTTTTTTGGGATTTCGAAATTTAATTTTTTTTACATTTGCCCGAAGTGAATTTTCTTTCGAAATTGCAATAAAATGTTTCTAAAATATTTTGAGTGTTAAACCTTTCCCTTAAATCAGCAACTACAAATTCTCTTCGAACTCGACAATTAGACTTTAGAAGGCTCCGTAGATAATCAAGACCCACTTTACTCAAAGCATTTCCTTGATAACTGTTATTTTTTGGTTAATACAACGTACGTATTTTTTTTTCTTAGTAAAAGCCAAACGGAATATTCTCTCTCCCTCGTAACAGTATAAAAAGAAATATACAAAAAATACAATTACTAAGCAGAAAAATAATATATATAAACATTTCCAAAAACAAAAAAGAAGCCGACAACAAATAGTCATAAACGATTTTTGTGGAAAACCAGAAACAGAGAAAAATAAACAAATATTTGTTGTGTTATTTTTACGTTTCCCAAACCCAAATAAATCGTAAATAGAAATATTTGGTAATAAAAATAGAAAATAGTCCCCCATCCCTCCAGAAAAACAAGTACGAAATAAAAAAATTGATCCCAACTAATCAAACCCACACACACACACACACACCGAAACAATCATACAACAATGATATTGCAATAACGCCATTTACTAGAAGAATTCTAGTAAATTTAATAAATAGTCTGTCTAGATGTAGAAAAAAACGTAAAGCATTTTTTTGTTTATTTACTTATATTATGTATCTTTTTACATAGTTAATATCCAACGCCTACAGCCACTGGAAAAAAGTTTTTAAAGAAATTGGCATTGTGCTCGAAATAGGGGTCAATAATTCTTAAGATAATGACATTACACATTTTTAAACTGAGGACGTGGAAAAATAAGGAAATGTTTCATATTTTTTCAACCACAGAAATGTTTTTTTTTTTTATTTTTCAGGAAATATTTTTATTTGTAATAAAAGTTTCTTTGGAATAAAGAAAATGTTCATTGGAATAAAGAAAAAGTTCATTGAAACTGAAGAAATGTTTTTTTCTTAAGGAAATATTTTTATTTGTAATAAAAGTTTCTTTGGAATAAAGAAAATGTTCATTGAAATAAAGAAAAAGTTTATTGAAATAAAGAAAAAGTTCATTGGAATAAAGAAAATATTTTTTTCGAAATAATGTTAACAATTCTTAAAATAATGACATTCCATATATTTAAGCTTAAGAGGTGGAAAAGTAAGGAATTGTTTCAGATTTTTTCAACCACAGAAATTTTTCTTTATTTTTAAGGAAATATTTTTATTTTTAATAAAAGTTTCTTTGG
This sequence comes from Eudasyphora cyanicolor, assembly GCA_963930755.1. Taxonomy (NCBI): domain Eukaryota; kingdom Metazoa; phylum Arthropoda; class Insecta; order Diptera; family Muscidae; genus Eudasyphora; species Eudasyphora cyanicolor. The sequence goes on from OZ005735.1 coordinate 242,001,422, forward strand.
AATAAAGAAAATGTTCATTGAAATAAAGATATATTTTTTTTGGCTGAAAAATGATGACACATTTCTTTGTTTCCTTGTTTTTGTTGAATAATATTTTTTCAATGTTATTTATGAACTTATTTAAACAAAGAATTATTTCTTTATCTCGAAATCAATGTCTATATATTTAACACTTTTTTCTGAGCATATACAGAAAAAATGTTTGTCATAAAATTAAATAATGCCGCCAAAGACGTTCTTAGTCTTCAAAATAAGAACATAATATCATACTTAATATCCAACACCTACAGCCACAGGAAAAAAGTGTTTAAAGAAATTGGCATTGTGCTCGAAATAAGGTTAATATTTCTTAAGATAATGACATTACATATATTTAAACTGAGGGCGTGGAAAAGTAAGGAAATGTTTCCGATTTTTTCAACCACAGAAATGTTTTTTTTAAGGAAATATATTTATTTGTAATAAAAGTTTCTTCTTTTGGAATAAAGAAAATGTTCATTGAAATAAAGAAAAAGTTCATTGGAATAAAGAAAATATTTTTTTCGAAATAAAGTTTATAATTCTTAAAATAATGACATTCCATATATTTAAGCTTAAGACGTGGAAAAAAGGTAATGTTTCAGATTTTTTCAACCAAAAAAATTTTCCTTTTTTTTTAAAGAAATATCTCTTTTTTTAATAAAAGTTTCTTTGGAATAAAGAAAATGTTCATTGGAACAAAGAAAATGTTCATTTGAATAAAGATATTTTTTTGGCTGCAAAATGATGACGCATTTCTTTGTTTTTGTTGAATAATACGAGTATTTTTTCAATGAATGAAATAATTTAAACAAAGAATTTTTTATTTGTTTCGAAAACAATGTCTATTTCATTAACCCTTTTATCTGAGCATATACAGAAAAAATGTTTGTCATAAAATTAAATAATGCCGCCAAAGACGTTCTTAGTCTTCAAAATAAGTACTTAAAATATAGATAATTCCATTAGAATTAAGTAAGTTTTCTTAATTTGAAGTACAAAACCTACTTATTTTAAAGATTAAGCACGGCAATCTTTAATTTTAAGACAAAATTTTTTTGTATACATTATTATATGTAGTAAAACCTCCCGCCCGATTTAATTTTTTTTGTTTAACATAACTCTTAACTATATTTATGAAATGCGTTTTTCCATCTGATTTCTTATACGTACAAATATACAAGCAAAATAATGAAATAACTAATATAATAATATGTAACATACTTACAACATACATATTTATAAATAATTGTATGGAAATACGTTTTCTCTTGCCTTCCAATAATATTTCTATACTCGAACTAAAGCCCCGCCCCTTCTACCCCAAAAAAAATTATAAAAATTAAAAAAAAACAAAACAAACTCTTCTTATCAGTTCCCAACTGATGATTCGAAAGAATTCAAAAACTAAAACTATATTGAAAAATGGAAAACAAAAACTGAACAAATAACTTTGTTAATGAAACTTTTTTCTAATCTTATATTACAAAAAAACGGTATGAAAAATAAAAAAAATCCAATATTGTTTAATTTAAAAATAAAAAACAAAAAACAACCGAGAAAAAACTAATAAAAAGCATACAAAAATAAAATAAAAAAAAACGTAATCCCCAAATAGATACACAATAAATTTGGAAAAAAATAAAAGGTTTAAAGTGTAACGTACATTTAAGTTTAAGATTGAACGCAAACAAATTAAATTTAATAAGAATACCAAGAAGAACAAGAAACAACAAAACAAAAATATTTCAATGTTACACACTTTGCATATTTATTAAGAAATCGTGAAATAACAAAAAAAAACAAATCCCGAGAAAAAAAAAACAGTCGAACAAGAATGAAATTATATAAACAAATAAAAATGTAATGATTTTAATTAAGTCTTATTAAGTAAACCACAACAACACAAGATTGAACAACAAAAATCCCATAATAAACCAAACGCAAAAAAATTAAGAGAAAAAAAATTTAATAAAAATTACATTACAAAAAAAGAAATTTAACAAAAACATGTGTTTTCATTTAAAATTATTGCTTACTCGAGTCAGGACAATACAGAAAAAAGTCTATGATATCAGTAAAGGATATCAGGGAAAGGACAAAAATGCGAAAAACCAGCCTTCTAACTCACTAAAAGTAAACTAAAAACAAAGAATACTCCACGGCGCCGCCTAAATAAAGCATCTGACCAAACTTCATTATTTAGGCTATTCGCTCGACGCCGAAAAAACATCTGTTTTGTAGGGCAGCGTCCACCCTTTCGATTAAATACAGAGCTGAAATTTTGCATTTTTGCCCCGTGCAAGTGCGACATTTTTCACAAAAGAAAACGAAACCCTTTCACAGTGCAGCATTTATTTTACAATCGAAGACAAAAAGGCATTTTTGGGGCGATAGGCATAAAAAATGTAGCATTTTTTGGCACAAAAGAAAACACCATTAGAAATATTGATACAAAATTTTGCAATTCCCAAAAATATTTTAAAAATCCCAAAAATTGGGAATTTTTAGTTTCTTTCTTTTTTATAGCTATATTTGCCTCTATAAAAGCTGAAATAAAAACATCCTTTAGAAATGTAACTAACCATGAGTGTAAAAGATTGATTAGTAGAATCCCCCAGAAGTAATTTTTTCGAATGTAAAGTAGGCCCAAATTTAAAATTTGCCCTACAGAAAATTGGACTGGTACAGAGCCAAAAGCGAGATGGAGCCACTAAGAATAGAGGTCGGTTCATAGATTATCCCTTTTATATGAAAACAATCGGTAAGATTAATATGGTTTTGTCATTAGAGTTGATGAAATACGACCTTTTGACATATCCAAGTACTTATCTTAAAAATACCTACAATCAATAACGTCTGCTACATTCGAAGCCAACTGTAAAAGATAACCAACTGTTCATCTACTAATGAATAGATAACCGAACTGGTCACATACTAATGACTAAATAACCCAAATAATCACATACTAAAGACAAAATAACCCAACTGGTCGTCTACTAAGGAGCAAATAACCCAACAAGTCATTCCTAAGGAATAGATAACCTAACAGGTCGTCTGCTAAGGTCTACATAATCCAACTAGTCTTTTCTTGTTATCAGCAAAGCAGTAGATAACCCAATTGGTCTTCCTGCCACTGGGGAGTAGATAACCCAACCTGTCGTATACTAAGGAGTAGATAACGTAACTGGTGGTCTACTTAGTAGTAGATTTCTTTGACGTAGTACTCGTATGATGATGGTAGGTGCATGTAACCCTAATTAATTGATACAAATCAATACCTACGTCATCAGATGTATGTGTATAAGTAATGTGATCAGTATATTCACCTATACATATTCTATAAGTTTCCTAAGCATCATAACAATCGGGTGACTGCTTAAGGGCAATCTTATGCTCGTTTTTCAAAACTCCCCCACTGTGCATATGCGAATCCATTAGGAATACAAAAACGAAATATGATTCTTAATTATAACCTACACCACTCTGTAGTGAAGGGTATTATAAGTTTGTTTTGGGTCAGATGTGTGTAACGCCTAAAAATACTACAGCCAGACCCTATCCAGTAAGAATCACTATCTGACTCGATTTAAACATGTCTGTCTGTACATTTGAAGTTGTTCGTAAAGTATAGTTCGCAATTTTACTCGGATCTTGATGAAATTTGGAACAAAGCGCTTAAGGGTACTTTCATCAGGGTCGAAGCCTATTGAAATTGGTTAACATCGGTTCTGATTCAGATATAACTCCCATATATACATTTTTACATCCCATTTTGGTATTTAAACAGTATTTCGACTAATTTTTAAGCAGATGTTTATAAAATTTAGCACCCAACAGTTTAATGAGATAGTAATGTCATCTGCCAAATTTCATGAAAATCGGTTCAAAATTATATTCCTTTTTTCAAATTGAAAGATGTCATGTACATGTCCAATACGGACCATACTCAGCTCGCATGATCTACGTACGCACTAATAAAAAGTTGTTGTCTTATAGTTTAGGTTAATTTGAAAAAGAGAAGACGTTTCAACGTCTCATGTCCATGGACATACATTTAAGCCAGTAGATCGGCCTGTTGTGCGCTCCTTAGCTGGTAGTCTGTGAGCTATATCCAGACCGAGTTCTTTACAGTGTTCTCCGAAGCCAACCTGCCTATCCTTATCTTAGCCTGGATGTCCGAGTAAATGACAACGCTAGTGCTGGTCCCTATGTTGCGACTCAGCCACTTGCCGACTTACCATATTGCCATAATTTCGGCTTTATACACTGCAGGTACACTGAAAAAAAATTGTCATAAAATTAAAGATACATTTTGTACTTAAAACATAGATAATTTCAATAATATTAAGTAATTTACTTAATTTTAATAAAATTTTCTTAATTTTAATTACAAAATGTAATTATTTCGAAGACTAAGGACGTCTTTGGAGCATTTCTTTAATATTATGACAATTTTTTTCCGTGTATCTGGTAGTCTGTGAGCTATATAAAGATCTCTCAGTCGGTTACCATAGCACTACACTTAGTTATCCTCTTGTGGCCATAGTTCTTTTCTTGTTCCTCCACATTGATAGGCAGTTTAATATTAGTGCCGCTCTGGTTGCAACTTCTCTCGCCACAATATTAATCGACAGTAGAAGGAGAAGGCTTGTAGAGACTCAGTCGCTGTAATTCTTAAAGCTCCGCCTATGCAAAGGCAGGCAGTTCTCTCAATCTTTGATAGTAGATTGGTGATGGATAGTTTATCAGTTGCATAGGCAGGTAGTTCTCTCAATCTTTGATAGTAGATTGGTGAGGAAAGTTTATCAGTTGCCGTCCACCACACCACAATGCCGTACAACAGTCTTGGACGAACTACTGCTATATATCCAATGGTCGATTTTAGGAGAGATGGCACAACGTGCCCTGCAGCTTTCCTACAGGAATATAAGGCGACGTTGGTCTTCCTTACCCGTTCCAATACACTTAAGGCCGGGTTTGGCAAACTAAACCGTAATTTATCTTTAGCGCCGCCGTAACGTTGCCCGCTTACCCAAAACTTAAAAAACGTCCTGTATCACTCAGACATTCACAACAAAAATAGCAACAAATTAATTTTATTTTATATTTATTTGCTACTAATTTATCATGTTATTACTTATTTATCATCACTTATTAAAAGTTTCGCATAAATTTATTCTTTTTTCATTATTTTACTAATTTTGTTTGCAAATGCACATAAACGTACCGTCCAAATCAAATTTCAGCAGATTCAGCCGTCGGTTTATGTTTCGTTTCCGTTGGCTAATCGTTTACACTGATTTCCATATGTCTGATTGAGTCAGCTGATTCATTACGCTACGGGTGCGTTACGGTTACGATTGCATAATCCAGCCTTTAGTCTGAAGGACAGTATCCTGTCTAGGAATGTACCTAGAAATTTCGCACTTTCAGAAAAGTCTAGCTCAGTTCCATTTAGCCGAAGAAGACCCACATGTGGAACCTTCTATGTAGTAAATAGGGCCAATTTTGTGTTGGTTTGGGTTAACGCTCAAACCACTGTTTCTGCCCATCTGGCCAATTTGTTCAGAGCTACCTGTATAACGTCTCTGAGGACGGGAATTCCGCATCCGCATATGCCACTACTTTGCAGCCACAACGTTCTAGATCTAAAAGTATTCCATTCACCGCTAGATTCTAATTTAGTGGAGATAGTACTCCTTCCTGTGAAGTCCCTTTATTTACAAATCTCGTTTGCTAAATAAGTGCCTCCTGTCTCTCTCTCTTTTATGAAACTCTGAATTGCCGCAACTAAAGTTGCCTCGTGTAGATCGGGACTTAGTCTAATTAAGATATAGTTCACCTCAATATCAAGAAAGGTGAATATCTTGAAATGTAGGGACGATTCGATAGTGTCCACCAGTTCATGCAGGTCTGATACTGTAGACACGCCTTGTTGTAAGCATATTGGTTTCCCGACAAGAGTTTTGTATCAAGATTTTCTCTAATTGCAGAATCCAGAAGCCTTTTTAGACCTTTTAAAAGGATGACTAAATAGCCTGAATTCTTTTAGCCTTATGTGTGATATCTTTCCCGATTTTGGTATAACGTTGGTATCCCTTCATCGTTTGGGGATATACGAGAGCTTAATGCTGCCTTCATATATCTTCCCAAGCCAGGGCATGATGAACTGATTTTCTGCATTTCTATTGGAAATGCCATCGGAACCAGGTTTGAATGGTTCAGAGCTGTTAATTGCCCAGCTCAGTCTGGATTTATCGGTCAACAATTTACCGACGTATACAGTCCACTTCTTGTTTGGTTCTGCTGCTCCTCGAGTTCTTTCAATGTCGGGAAATGTATAGTATCATCCTCAGTCTGAGACCTTTCCCTCTTCTTCACATAACGCCTTTTAGTTTTCTTAAGCTCCTACATATAGATTTTGAGTTGCACTTTGTAGACTTCACAGTCATTAGTGACCCCAGTAAATTTGGCCTTGCTGAATAACCGGTTGTTGGACATTTTCCTAGCCTTTAGTTCAGAAGTCCACCTTTGTGGTTAAGTATTACATCTGTACTAGAATTGTGTAGTTCGTGAACGAATTCAATCTAATCGGGTCACTTTTCTAAACGGCACGAACTAGTTCACACAACTCGTTCATTTCAGCTCAGTACTTCACCATGTCTTTTTGCATCAAAAATGTAATTTCGGTCTCTCTTTTGAGGTCTTATGTGTTGTTTCCATTTTGATGTCATAATGAATGTACAGGGTTTTCCAACAAGAGGTGTTATTTTGAATCACCCGGTATTTCGGTAGCTGTCACCTTTGAAGCTTTTATTCTTTGACATTTGTCAAGTAGAAACTACGCCATTACTAAAAATGAAACGATACACGATCATCGAACGATACAAAACGATCGAACAAAAAAACGATACGAACGATGCAAAGTCATCTTGACTGATGAGGCCCACTTCCACCGCGGTGGCTACGTCAACAAGCAAAATTGTCGCATCTGGGGCTCGGAAAACCCAAGAGTTATTGTTGAGAAGCCTCTCCATCCTCAACGTGTGACTGTTTGGTGCGGTTTATGGTCCGGCGGGGTCATTGGACCATAATGTTTCGAAAATGAGGGTGGATCAACAGGTACGGTGAATGGATTGCGCTATCGAGAGATGATTAATGATTTTTTATGGTCGGAATTGGATGGTATTGATCTGGACAACGTTTACTTTCAACAAGACGGCGCTACGTGCCACACAAGCAACGAAACCATTGCTGTGTTACGGGAAAAGTTTCCGGACCGTGTTATCTCTCGAAGAGGTGATCACAATTGGCCACCGAGATCTTGTGATTTAACACCTTGCGACTTCTTCCTTTTGGTGCCACGTGAAAGATAAGGTCTACGCCAACAGCCCAGCGTCGATTCAAGACCTCAAAGATACTCGTATAATTCGTGAGGCTATCGAGGACATAGGACAGCCTCTTTGCGATTTGGTTATGGAAAATTTCATGAAAAGGATATGGTCCTGTAAGCGTGGTCGTGGTGGCCATTTGGCTGATGTTGTTTTTCATTATTAACGGCATACCTTCCTCTTTATTATGAAATTACATTTTTTTTGAATACCAAAATAACACTACTTGTTGGAAAACCCTTTAGGACTCTACCTTAACAAACGCGTTTCAATATTCAACTTTTTCCATTCATGTTCCATCAGATGATGTAATGAACGAAATGAGCTGTTGATCTAAAGAGCTGGTGAACTAAACAGTTGTTGAACTAAAGTGAGCTGGTGAGCGAAAGAACTGTTGAACTAATGAGCTGAAGAGCTAAAGTGAACAAGTAAACTAAATGAACGAACTAATTCACTCAATTGAACAGAACTAAAATTAGCGATCACTTAAAAGAACTAAAGGGCCCACGACCCGATTTACACTGGCTGAATGTTCAGGAGATTATCGGCGTTTTGTAGGAGAGAGTTGCAGTCGGCAAAAGGGGGAAAAACGCTTCCTTGAACGTTTTGAGTTCTTCATGCAAGTTCAAAAGAGAATTGGATGATAAGCTGCTGAATAAACTTGCCTAGTGTTAATTTGGACCAACTGTACATTGGTTTTCGACAGCTTTCTACAAGGGAACTATTGAAAGATGTGGTCGACCAGATTATACAGATCAACTATGTCATTGGGTTCGTAAAGAAGTTTTAAATTGAGGTTTAAAACAATAAATTCTCATACATGTGCCGTTTCTTCAGTATTAAGACACTTTTCTTTCAGTCTGGAGGACAAACGAACGAACTCAAGAATGTAAATTTGAACACTGTTTTATTTAAAGTATGATAATGCTTTAACCAAAGCCAAACCACTCCCCTCACCCCTGCACCAAATCCTTCAGCAATTATAAGCAGGGTTACCATACGTCCTCCTTTCGGAGGACATGTCCTCCTTTTTCACCATTGTCCTCCCATCCTCCCTCCTATTTGAAAAATGTGGGATTTGTCCTCCTTTTGTTATTGCTTCAAATGTATTTTTATAGATCCACCAATCGTGGTTTTGGGTGGACTTTTTCAACAATAATGAACCTCAACCTTTCAACCACTGAATGTTTTTTTAGTTTTTTTTTTTGGCTTTACCAGCACAAACATCTGTGATTAACGCTCAATTGACATATGCACTGAACCGTCTAAAAATTGATTCTACAAAAACTGTAATTTGCACTAAATTTTATTTCAAACAACTAGACTGCCCTCCTAAGAAGAAAGTCGTATCTCCATTTTAGTAGTTTTGAGATATTTAGCTTTTACGTTTTTTGACTTTCGCGCCTTCAGTTGTATGTTATGGTGGTAGCCGGTTTTACCAGCTCACATAGTCTAATTTAGGTTCCTAACCTAAACCTAATAGTAAAATGGTTGAAATTTAAGAAACGTAAAAGCTAAATATCTCAAAATTACTAAAATGGATATGTGATTTTTTGTTAGGAGGGCTGTAATCCTGTGTAGAATTTTATATGTATTTGTCGGCAGCCGGAAGTTGGACCCAAGGAAATGCAGACAAATTGAAATGGGCGCACGCCCCAAATTTGGGGCCTATTTTCGTTAAAAAAAGTGCTTTAGGAAATTACATCCCCATTCAAGAAAACAGAAAAGACTCATTCTAATTATAACTCTTTTTTTTTGCGAGGTCGGCCTCCTCCTCCTTTTGTTACATTTGCAAAATTTATTGTAAAAATTCTCAATATATACATACTATATGTAAAAATTTAGGACTATGGCGCTTTTTTTAAAAAAAATAATTTTTGATTAAAACAAAATGTATATTTCTTCAAACTGCTATTTTTACTTTAAAAAATGTCCTCCGAAGGTTCCAAGGGCTCTTGTAAATATCACAAATGTCCTCCTTTTCTGACACAAATGTCCTCCTATTCGAAAAATGTTTATGGTAACCCTGATTATAAGGAAACTGTTTGCCTATTCATAATTACAACCAAATTTGTGTATGGCATTTTGCAACCACTGTGTCCGGTTAGTCGGCTATTTATTGCTGTTTGTCCGGTACTTGAACGTATTTGAAAATACAACAAGTCCAGTTCTTCATTTAGCTTTGACTAACGTACAAAGAGACAGGCGGCAGACGGACAGACGAATGGATAGACGGACAGACGGAGGTATAAAGTAAATGTACTAAGTATTGTTCAAGTACAAAGCCAACAAGAAAAACAACAGTAACAACAACAACAACAGCAACAGAAGCAGCACAAGCAACAAGAAAAGCAAATACGTTGTTGAGGAGTATTTATTTATGTATTATTAAAACGTGTGCTATCAGTTAGGGGTCATAGTTAATTGGTGCTGTTGAACAAATATGCACACACACGCGCACAGAGAGACATACAAACAAAAAATAATTTCTATATATGCGTATGTATGTTTGTATCTGCACATTTGTATGCATAAGTATACATACATACATACTTAGTACAATTTCTATTGATTATTCAGATGCTTTTATTTATTTATTTATTATTAAGATTTCTTTTTTGGAATATTTAAATATACAAATTTCCTTAAATCAACAATGTTGCAGGAAAGTTGTAGTGGGTGAGGGGGAAGGGCAGGAAATCAAAGCAAAAAAAAACATTAAAAAAAAAAAACAAACGCATACCAATCATCGGTATCCATAAAGCACTCACTATCTTTGTAAGAATGTGGAAGAAGGAAGGCTAACTACACTGAGAGAAAGAGAGTTTGGTGCCGTAACGAACACGATTCGTTATTGTAGTTTTACTGTTGCAACAAACTCATACATACGTCTGTACAACGAAAGGGTATTGGTTTTATAGTAGTCTGACAAAAAAAGAATATAATTATAATTAAGCTATGTACACACATTGGTCAGATCTTACAATGTTATCAACTCTGGTAAAGTGCTGCCAATGTACTGACAATGACAGATTGCACAGTACAACACAAAAAACCAGTAAGGAAAGACAGAAAGTCGGGCGGGGCCGACTATATAATACTCTACACCTACCTACCAATACGATATTGGGCATTGCGATAAGAATTTGGCAGTGTTCATACATGTAATAAGCAAACTCTCTGCCGATTTTCGTACTAATCGGATATAAAACACGGTTTCTACAGCGCTTATATGTCAAATCGGGTGTAACATATATATTGGGACTATGTTTAAACCTGAACCGATTTTCCCCGAATTTGGCAGTGTTCATACATGTAATAAAAAAACTCTCTCTGTTAAATTTCGTACTGATCGGATATAAAACACGATTTCTACAGCGCTTAAATGTTAAATCGGGTGAAACATATATATGGGGCCTATATCTAAATCTGAACCGATTTTCCCCGAATTTGGCAGTGTTTATTCATGTAATAAGAGAACTTTCTCTGCCGAATTTCGTACAGGTCGGATGTAAAATACGGTTTCTACAGCGCTTATATGTCAAATCGGGTGAAACATATATGGGGACTATATCTAAATCTGAACCGATTTTCGCCGAATTTGGCAGTGTTTATTCATGTAATAAGAAAACTATCTCTGCCAAATTTCGTACTGATCTGATTTAAAATACAGTTCCTACAGCGCTTACATGTCAAATCGGGTGAAACATATATATGGGGGCTATATCTAAATCTGAACGGATTTTCTCCGAATTTGGTAGTGTTCATTCACGTAATAATAAAACTCTCTCTGCCGAATATCATAAAGATCGTATGTAAAATGTGGTTTCTACAGCGCTTAAATGTCAAATCGGGTGAAACATATATATGGGGACTACAGGGTTGCCCATATTCGACGGACCCACGGACTCGTTGGGCCCATTCCAATCGACGAGGCTTGTCCGCAGGCAACAATCTTTGCGTCAATTGAATTTTGTACGGGAACAAATGCAAATCAACGCGAATAATCCGTTGTAAAGTGGACCGAGCCATGCCCAACTGCTGAGAACGGCGTTTTTGGGATGTTCTTGGGGACCTCTTAACACTGGCTCGTACGGCAGCGATATTCTCGGCCGATCGCCTTGGTCGACTTTTATTTGGCCTCTTCGGATTAGAAAGAGCCTCACCAGTCGAAAATTTTTCGTATAAACGCTTAATGGTGTTCTTAGAAGGCGCACTTCTCACATTTTTTAATATTTTAAAAGCACGTTGACTTGACTTCTTCTGTTGAATGTAAATTTCAACTATTTCAGAGCGCTCGCGTGGCGTGTATTGTTCCATGGTAAAAATCTGCTTGGACTGACGCTTCAAACGCGGTATGTCATTAAGCGATCTGACATCTCTGTCAAAAGTTATGGCGTTGCCAGATGGGTCCGTCGAATATGGGAGACCCTGTATATCCAAATCTGAACCGATTTTAACCAATTTCAATAGGGATCGTCCTTGGGCCAAAAAAGAGCACTATGCTAAATTTCAGCACAATCGGACCATAAATACGACCTGCACTTTGATTACAAGAATACATGGACAGGCGGACAGACGGACGGACAGACAGACAGACGGACATGGCTAAATCGACTCAGAAAGTGATTCTGAGTCGATCGGTATAATAAACAAGGGGTCTATCTCTTCTCCTTTTAGGTGTTACAAACAAATGCACAAAGTCATAATACCCTGTACCACAGTGTGGTGTAGGGTATAAAAATAACAGGGTTCTGTCAATGGATTATGGTAGAGGAGACCAAAAAAATATATACATATATCGGCGTTTTGAAAGATCACACCGGAATTTTATTTTAGGGGGGGGGGGGGGGGGTTAAAGTTTTCCCCCCTTTGCTAGTTCGTGCAGAATATCGGTATATAAAACTATGTGTTCTGTTCATCTGAGGTGTAGGGTATCTTCAGCAACTTTGTAGCAAATGTTAAGGCCTATATTTTTGTGGAATATATTAACCCTGTAGCTTCCCCCCGTAACGGTGATTTTTGCCTAAATTTTCAAAAATCGTAAAAAACTCCCCTAAAAATGGGTGGGGCGGGGTTGAAATGTTCTACAAAAATGTCGGCCATACAATTTTACTATATTTGTCAGAACACACCAAAACTTAACACAACCACAAAAAAACCGGCCAAATTCAAGATTGCCTATTAAGGGTTAATTTAGATATTATGTAGTGTTGGTACCAAAAAGGTCTTTAAAAATTGGATTTTTCGGGGTTGATGTGAGAGATGCAAAAAAAAAATGCTTTTATTTTACAATTAAATAGTATTTATTTTATATTAAATTAGAGAGGAGAAATACTTATTAAATACATAAGTTCATTTATTTTTAATTCACTTTGCTTTTCACTCTTGGCAATTCGACGCCATTATCAAACAGTGTCCAACATAAATCTGTTATAAGAGACCAAATGCTCTTGCCTTTATAGCGTTTTTCAATAGGAAGACATATCTGATGGAACCGTTCGAAATGCTCATCAGTTTCAGTTGAAAACTGAAAATCAAAATATAAATATATGTATATGTATAATGAAATATACATCAAAACTTGTACTACCTTTAGACCACAGCATCAAACCGATATAGCAATTTCGGCATATATGTTTTGGCACCCATGGCTCATCTGGAAAAACTTCCAGTTCAAAATAAATTTAATATATATCCTCCATTTGCTCGTAAAAAATGAAACCCTATGTTCCATAAGGGTATGCTTGCCACAGACGTAGCAAAACCAGTCAAGTTTTCCCAAACAGTCAATCATTATTATTCTTACAAATTCCCTTGTAGAATATTGTAAGAAAATAAAAAGATTAACTGGCTGACCCACGATGCCAAACGTTAACGTTCATAAGTAACGTGCCACTCAAAAGTTCCGTTATGGTAATTTTGAGTGACAAAAATATAATGACAGAAATAATGAAGAAGAACAAAAGTAATCTTGGTAGTTGTTGAATAACAACCTTCTCTTCAGAGCTGGGAGAACCTACATATGCGAGGAATAACAAATTAACCCTTAACAGGCTATCTTAAATGTGGGCGCTTTTTTGGTGTTTGTGTTAAGTTTTGGGCTTTGGTGTGTTCTGACACATATAGTAAAATTGTATGGCCGACATTTTTGTAGAACATTTCAATCCCGGCTCGTCCATTTTTAGGGGAGTTTTTTACGATTTGTTAAAATATAGGCAAAAATCACCGTTATGGGGGGAAGCTAGAGGGGTAATATATTCCACAAAAATATAGGCCTTAACATTTGCTACAAAGTTGCTGAAGATACCCTACACCTCAGATGAACAGAACACATAGTTTTATATACCGATATTCTGCACGAACAAGCAAAGGGGGAAAACTTTAACCCCCCTAAAATAAAATTCCGATGTGATCTTTCAAAACGCCGATACACGTATATATTTTTTTGGTCTCCTCTACCAGAATCCACTGACAGAACCCTGTTATTTTGAAAAAAGTTTGAAATTGTTGTACAGTGTTGTTAGCAAAAGGTGAATTGTCACGACTAGTCGCTGTGCTAACTGCCACTGGCCAATAGGAGTTCATGCAAAGCGGTTACAACTTCGATACAACGACCATTTTCACAGTTGCGACAACGAGGAGGAAGTCGAACTCCTTCTGTGTTGCTGCCCAGCACTAATCCAGCGCAGACTTACTCGTAAAGCTTTATGTCAACCGTTCCATCATAACCTCGTCGAGGCGTCAAAAATCGTTTTTTGCTGCCATAATAACAACATAAATAATAACAATAACATAAATAATAGAAAAAATTGCCAAAAATCATCTTGGCGAAGAAAACAATGGGTATTTGTAAAAATTATATGGATACCATTATGACCCACATTGTAAAAAATAAGGAAATTCAAACAAATATTTTTTATTTTCGCAATATTGGTTGGGTGGAAACCAAGTTATAGGCCGTTAACTTTTTGTGCAAAATGGTTCATTTGTTTGGGAGGTACCAAGAGGGGCGCGGTAACATCGCCCATTTTGCACGGGACTATAGGTACTGTAAGGGCATTACACTCCACAAAATGTTAAGTATTTGTATGGACTGGAATCAAACTTATAAGCCTTTAACTTTTTGTGCAAAATGGTCCATTTGTATGGGAGGTACCATAAGGGGCGTGACAATAACGCCCATTTTTCACCAGACTGTAGGTACTATAAAAGCATAACACTTTACAAAATGTCAAGTATTTGTATGAATTAGAATCAAAGTTATGAGCCGTTAACTTTTTGTGCAAATTGGTCCAATTGTATGGGAGGTATCAAAAAGGGCGTGGCAACATTGTCCATATTTCTCAAGATGATAGCGACCAAGAAAATAATACTATGTTTGGAATGGTCAAAGATTCTGAATAGTACCGGGTTTTTCAATAAGAGCGCTACAAAAGTTTTTTTAAATAAAACAAAAACGGTTTTGGATATCAATGACATTCTTTATTCCTGTGAAAGTACGTTCGATGCCATTATGTATGGAACTCGATTTCTTTTGCATGGCCACCACGGACACGCTTGCAGAAGTCCAGACGCTGAACCCAATTTTCGACGGGTTTCAAGCATAAATCGATATTCGTACGAATTTCATCAATCGTCGCTGGCTTGTTAGCATAGACCATAGACTTGACGTAGCCCCACAGGAAATAGTCTAACGGCGTCAAAGCGCACGACCGAGGCGGCCAATCGACTGGACCATTTCGAGAGATAACACGTTCTCCAAACTTGGTTTCCAATAAATTGATTGTGGCATTCGTTGTGTGGCTTGTGGCGCCGTCCTGTTGGAACCACATGTCCTCCAAGTCCATATCATCCAATTGGGGCCAAAAATATTCGGTTATCATTGAACGGTAGCGATTCCCATTCACAGTAACGTGCCGGTCTTGATCATCACGGAAGAAGTACGGCCCAATGACGCCGCCGGCCCATAAACCGCACCAAACCGTAATTTTTTCGGGATGCAATGATGACTCGTGGAGTACGTGTGGATTGCTGTCTGACCAATAACGCATATTTTGATTATTGACGAAGCCATTCAGCCAGAAATGAGCCTCATCGCTGAAGATGATTTTTCGATGAAAATCCGAATCATTTTCAAGCTGTTGCTCAGCCCAATTCACGAACATACGACGCTTCTGGTGGTTAAGCGGCCAATTTAATCTTGTAAGGATGTAGGCCAAGATGTAGAAATTCGTCACAACGACGTCACAGAGATGCCCAACGCATGAGAACGACGTGTGAGAGACACATTTGGGCTTTCTTCAACTGAAGCCTCAGCGGCAGCAATATTCTCGACACTACGGGCACTTCTTTGTCTCACTGGAACGGGAACATTTTGTACTGTGCCTGTGGATTCAAATTTTTCAACTAGACGCTCAATTGTTGATCTGCTAGAACGATTATGACGACCATAAATTGGACGTAGCGCTCTTAACGTTGAGGCCACTGACTCCAAATTTCGGTAGTAAATTTTAATAATTTCGACTCGTTGTTGGCTCGTATATCTTTCATTCATGAAATGGCAAACCTTACTGAAGAGAAATGTCAAAAGAGCGGCAAAAAATATGGCGTCGTTTGTTGTCCCTGTCGGTCTACTTTTGTAGCGTCCCTGTTGAAAAACCCGTTAGTATAGAAGTTATGAGATAATCATTATTTCACTACATTTTGACCCTTTGTGGGGGAGCTACTCGAAGGAGTGCACCAACATAGTCCAACCTTGACTTTAACATGAGATAGACAAAAGTATTGGCACATATTCAATTTGAAGTCAATCGGTTAATCCTGTCAATCGGCTTCAGTTCTTGCGTCAATTTACAGCCTGTTTCTCTATGTCGAACGAAAGCGATGCGAACGAAAAACAGCTGATTTTAGACCTACAAACTGGCATCAACCAGTATGTTTGCATTCGCTTTGTCATTCTGATACCATTTAGTAGGTCTAAAATCAGCTGTTTTTCGTTCGCATCGCTTTCGTTCGACATAGAGAAACAGGCTGTTAATCTTGTAAGGATGTAGGCCAAGATCTTTTCGCAAAAATCGCCACAACGACGTCACAGAGATGCCCAACGCTTGAGAACGACGTGTGAGAGACACATTTGGGCTTTCTTCAACTGAAGCCTCAGCGGCAGCAATATTCTCGACACTACGGGCACTTCTTTGTCTCACTGGAACGGGAACATTTTGTACTGTGCCTGTGGATTCAAATTTTTCAACTAGACGCTCAATTGTTGATCTGCTAGAAGGATTATGACGACCATAAATTGGACGTAACGCTCTTAACGTTGAGGCCACTGACTCCGAATTTCGGTAGTAAATTTTAATAATTTCGACTCGTTGTTGGCTCGTATATCTTTCCATCATGAAATGGCAAACCTTACTGAAGAGAAATGTCAAAAGAGCGGCAAAAAAATATGGCGTTACTAAACTTCTGGTTCCACGTGAAAGCGGACCAAAGTCCTCATAAAAAAAAAATCGACCTAAATTATTTCTGCGACCCATTATAAGATGAAGTCTATAGGCTGATCTAAAATTCTACGTACCTGAAACACTGTACTTACTCATTCTGTTTAATTCCCACGGATGATTTGATGTTGTTATTTTAAATAACAACGATGACGTCGTGGAAATTTGCACTTTGATATGATATTTAATAAATATTTAATTATAATAAATTGATATGGTTAGTACTTAAGTTATAGATATAAGTGAGTTAATAAAAAAATACGGAAATGTTAATAATAATGAAGAATTAGAGAGAACGGTTACAGACAATGCGAAATCAAGTAAACCATGATGGAGACACGTTTAGCGAATTAAAAAAGTGGAAATAAATCTGTGATTTTTTTTTAAATAATTTGTAGAACTTAATTTTGCAATAGGAGGAGCTACAAAGTCTCAAATTATACATAAATATAAAATCTGTAAAGACCTACAAAAAAGAACGCCATTTCAATGTAATAACGTATGATCCAAAATGCATACAAGATTTGACTTTACCGACGCACAGTGGTTCAGATTCGATAGTCATCGGTCAAATTATCTTTTGTACGAGTACAAAGTTAGGTCAGAAAATCCTTTAAAGCCTTATTTTGGAGAATTTTGGTACAAATTGAATTGATGTCAAGAAACCCGATAACGACCTGGTTTGGTCCAATGCAAAATTGCTGGAGACTATAAGTAACGGGTGATTCAAGTATAGATACTTTTTTCAATAGCCTTGTTTGACAGATCACGTGTGAGTCGTGTCATGCTGTCATGTTATTTTTGTTAAGTATTGTTTGGCATTACATCATGGAAAGACTTACGCCTGAACATCGTTTACAAATCGTACAACTTTATTACGAAAATTCACGTTCTGTGAGGAATGTGGTTTGTGCACTTCGCTCAACTTATGGTCAACAGAATCGGCCTACTGAGCGTACTATTCGCAACACTATCACCCATCTTGAGACCCAGCATTCATTATTGGATAATAATCGACCGAATACACCACGTCCAGCACGCAGTGAAGAAAATGTAGCGGCAGTAGCTGAGAGTGTACACGAAGACCGTGGAGAGTAGATTCGGCGCCATTCGCAGCAACCCGGACAGACGTAAGGAACGACTTGGCGCATTTTACATCGAGATCTTAAATTGAAAGCATACAAAATACAGCTTGTGTAAGAACTGAAGCCGCCCGACCTTCGCAAGTGACATCGCTTCGCTATATGGGCTCTTGAAAAGTTCCAAGAAGATCCGACGTTTTCGAGCCAAATTTTGTTCAGCGATGAGGCCCATTTCTGGCTCAATGGGTATGTAAACAAGCAAAATTGCCGCATTTGGGACGAAGGGCAACCTGAAGAGATTCAAGAGCTGCCACTTCATCCAGAAAAAACAACGGTTTGGTGTGGTTTGTGGGCCGTTGGAATCATCGGTCCATATTTCTTCAAAAATGATGCCGGTGAGAACGTAACCGTCAATGGCGACCATGATAACCGACTATTTGATGCTTGAAATTGAAGCTCGTGATATCGGCGACATTTGGTTTCAACAAGACGGCGTCACTTCCCACACATCGCATCAATCAATGGATTTATTGAGAGAACACTTCGGTGATTTCACGTTTTGGGCCGATCGATTGGCCACCAAGATCGTGTAATACGAGGGCTGCTATATATATTTCTGGCCTAATAATAAAAATGCGAATATGATCATCAAACAATGTTTCATTGTTTTTCAAAGTATTCTTCAGCATGATTTATACACTTTTGCATGCGCTCAAACCAATAGTCGAAGCACTTTTTCCACTCCGATTGAGACACCTCCATAACATGGTTTTTGAACGCTTCAACAGCATCTTCTGGCGACGAAAATCGTTGACCACGCATTTTTTTCTTGATGTGCGGGAATAAAAAGAAGTATTGGGTGCCAAGTCAGGGCTGTACGGCGGATGACCCATCAATTCGACGTTTTGGCCGGTCAAAAAAGCGCTGGTTTGAGTCGATGTGTGAGAGCTCGCATTGTCATGGTGTCCAATGATTCGTCTTCTCTTGTTCGTTTTTCGAATTTCTCCGAAGATTTCAGGTAAACAAAAATTGGCCGTCCTACGTTGCTCAAGCGGAACAATCGCCACATGACCAGTTTTGCCGAAGAAACAGGCGACCATTTGTTTCGAAGTGCTTCTTCCACGAACAACTTTCCTTGGATTTGGCTCGTCTTCGAAGACCCACATGATCGATTGCTATTTTGTTTCGGGCTCATGCGCATAGATCCAAGATACGTCATCTGCGACGATCTTATAAACGTCTTTTGAAGCACCGCGATTGCATTTTTTCAAAATTTCTTTGCACCAATCGACACGAGCCTTTTTTTGAGCGATTGTTAAATTGTGCGGGATCCAACGAGAACAAACCTTTTCTACGGCCAGGTGTTCATGCAATATCGAATGTATGCTGGTGGAAGAGACTTTCCAGTCCACCTACGACCTTGAGCTCGTTAAGAGCTATCTTTTGCCATTGACCGATTCCCGATCCGACGTACCGTTAAGGAGCTAGAGCAAAAATAAACTTTCCGTTCACATTTAAAATGATGCTAAGTCCATTTTTTTAAAATCAAAAAAAAAAACACTTTCCAGTCGAGCTACGACCTTGGCACCCATGAGCAATATTTAAGCTCTCGTTAAGAGCTATCTTTTTGCCACACAGCAAATGATACAATTGAATTGTTGCGAGAAAAGTTTGGAGATTCGATTATTTCAAGAAATTATGATATTAAATGGCCTCCAAGAAGTTGTGATTTAACACCATTAGACTATTTCTTTTGGGGTTATTTGAAGTCATTGGTCTTTCGAAATAAACCAGACTCTCTTCAAGCTTTCCAAGTCAATATTGAACGTGCCATTCATGATATACGACTTGCTTTAGTGGAAAAGTGCTCGAAAATTGGGTTCATCGTTTTCGTTTCTGCAGAAGAAGTCGTGGAGGCCATTTGAATGAAGTTTTATTTAGAACTTAATTGTATCGATTGTACTTCACATTAAATAAAAAACTTTTGAATTTCCTCAACAATAAGTGTGTTTTTTTTTTTCAAAGAAATCATATCACTCTTAGCTTACGTCTACAGGGTGGCTAATATGTAATGCAACAGAGTAAAGCGCTATATTTTTTTAATTTTATTGTTCAAAAGCAAAAAATGTCGGAAATAACATAAAATTTTAGAAACAGTTTAGATTTGTTCGAATGGGTCACCTTTGGCACGAATTATGGCCTTCAAACGGCCGACAAAGCCATCACACGCTGCACGAAAGTGGCTCTGCGGTATTTTGGCCCATTCTTGAGATGATCGATACTTTGGTATTTTGTAGTGCGAACCTTACTCTCTAAAATGCCCCAGTCCAACGGATTGAGATCCGTCCGAGGAACCTCCTTTTTAAGCCATTCTTGGTTGACGCGTGCTGAGTGCGATGGTGCTGAGTCCTGTTGGAATGTCCGTGGTCTGCGGCCGAAATGTTTGTCTGCCCAGGGCTTCAATACTGTCTTTAGGACATTTTCCCGATAATGTCCTAATCGGCCGTTACGGCGGCCCACACCATTACCATCGGCGGCGCTTGAGTTCTGGTGGCCAATCGAAGGTGTAAATTTTCAGCTGACCTCTTTGGCAAGTAAACCCGATCATTTTGTTTGTTCACAAACTGCTCAATTTGGAATGGCTTCTCATCGGAGAAAACCAAATTCGGTAACTGGCCACTTTCGTGCAAGCGAAGCAACTCCTTGGCTCTTTCCAGTCTAACTTTTTTTGTGCATCGATGAGCTCTTGCACTTTTTGGAACTTCAATGGCTTTAGTCCAAGCTCATTTTTAAATATGTGTTGTATCCGTTCTCGCGATATGTTCAGCTCACGAGCAATTTTTCTACCACTGCGGCGTGAATTTCGATCAAATCTGGACTTCACTTTTCGGATCTTTTCTGGTGTTGTTACCGTTTTTTTTTTCGTCCACTTTTTGGACGCGATGCAACACTGCCATTATCACGGTAACGAGCAATGGTACGAGAAACAAAAGATTTATTCACATTTAAATGCTGGAGGGCTCTAACGATAGCCACTTGCGTTTTTCCACCTAAATAAAGCAATCACACTATCACGCTTGAATTCCATCACGAATAACTTTTTTTCTGAATGCAATAGATCAAAATGTTTTTGTAAGCTTGTAAACAATAAAATGAACTGTCACAGAAATAAATCTGTCAGCTATCAGACTAGTAGTTTAGAAATGATAGCAACCTGAAGTTGGTTGCAATACATATCAGCCACCCTGTATTCGTTATGAAATGGCAAACCAAACTGAGCATAAATCATGTGACAGCTATCAAAAAGACCAACTCCGAAAAAAGTATTGCCAGATTGAAAACCACATGTCTACAAAAAACACCATGAATCTTTAAAAAAAATTTATCTTTGAACATAATTAATTAATGTACATGGATCTGCTAGTATCTTGACACTCCATAATATTAAAAGTTCTTCAATATAAAATATTTATTATTCTGCTCTACATATATATACAAAAACACAAATAATACTTTGGAGTCTAACGTCCCTGACCCAAAAATAAATAAAAATAATACTCGTTATAAGAACACGCAAACAAAAAAACAGGTTGCATTATAATTTCTTTAAGCAAATAAGAGGTAGTATCTCGCGAACGGAACATTATCAATTTTGTTCTAGATTTTGAATATTTCGAGAGAGATTTGCGAAATCATGAACAATGTCATTGATCTTGACCTGTTTTATAAACTACGACGTATAATAGAATTTAAAATTTCTAAATGTTTCAAGTGCGTAGAAAAAATTAACGGGGGAATAAAACAAAACTGATATCGCCAAGAATTTGCAATTGAAAGCGTACGAAAATCTGCAAATTTTTCGGCTGATAAACATTTAAATAAAAGAAAATACAATGTTCTTTTATTTAAACAGATTTAATTCATCCGTTATATGTTTTAACACATCAAGGATGATCCTGGATCCCAGCAAGTGTATCTTAAAATATATCCATCTCGTAGGGACAATACCCGTTTTATTAAAATTGTATATTATATTATTTACAGGGTTTTTCAAAAAGAGTGATATGATTTCTTTGAAAAAAACAAAACACACTTATTGTTAAGGTAATTCAAAAGTTTTTTCTTTAATGTGAAGTACAATCGATACAATTAAGTTCTAAATAAAACGGCCTCAATGACTTTTTCTGCACTGGGTACATCTGCGAATTCGATGAACCCAATTTTCAAGCACTTTTTCCCACTAAATCAAGTCGTATGTCATGAATGGCACGTTCAATATTGACTTGTACAGCTTGAAGAGAGTCTGGTTTATTTCGAAAGACCAATGACTTCAAATAACCCCACAAGAAATAGTCGAATGGTGTTAAATCACAACTTCTTGGAGGACATTCAATATCACAATTTCTTATAATAATCGAAACTCCAAACTTTTCTCGCAACAATTCAATTGTTTCATTTACTTTGTGGCACGTAGCCACAATCGCTCAATGGCAAAAAGATAGCTTTTAACGAGAGCTAAAATAGTGTTCATGGGTGTCACGGTCGTAGGTCGACTGGAAAGTGATTTTTGTGGATATAAAAAAATTACAGCATCATTTTCAAATGTGAACTGAAAGTTTATTTTTGCTCTAGCTCCTTAACGGTACGTCGGATCGGGAATCGGTCAATGGCAAAAAGATAGCTCTTAACGAGAGCTAAAATATTGCTCATGGGTGCCAAGGTCGTAGGTCGACGGGAAAGTGTTTTGGATTTTAATAATGTACTTAGCGCACGAAAAGTTGCAATTGGAGAACGATTATTTTGATAATAAAACTGAATAATTTGTAAACGTTGTTCTTGCGCATATCTCTCCATGATGAAATTGTAAACACTACTGAATACAATGAAAAACAAATGACAGATCACGACATATTACAAATGGCCGAAACGTCACTTCAAAATCATATCATCCCGTTATTAAATCCCCATCCCCATATCAAACCCGTTATTAAAATAATTAACAAAAAGACAGTGACAGACACGATAAGTGAGACGTCTGGTACCGACAACGACAGCAGTGTATTGGTGCGACTTGAGTCTAAGTCTATACCGGCTCACATCAGCCTAGAATGTATGCAGTTCCTGACTAGTGAACGCCTTTCATTTGTCGCCGTAAGTGCACTATCTCTCAAGAAGAGCTTGCTTTTCGCTAGAGGCATGCCCACATATTCCAGTTCCCCTGGAGCGTGTTATGTAGTATCTAGACATGCAAGTTCATCTGCCTTGCAGTTCCCTGGGGGCCGGCAACCATATCTGGGACTTGATAGCAACCTGACTATCAGAGAAAAAATTTATACCGACTATGGTCAGAACATTAATTTTACGCCATTCCGTTACCTCTTTAAAAACTAAAATTAGTGCTTGGTAAACACTACATTGATCAGTACGTGTTTTTACAAGTGATAGCTGAAGTTCCTTAAAAACTACACCAAAGACCACTTGGTTATTGAGTTTGGAACAGTCTGTGCAGAAGTTAACGAATCTTCTATGTCCTGCACTGAAAAAAAATTTGTCATAAAATTAAAGAAATGCTCCAAAGACGTCCTATATATCTATATTTAAAGTACAAAAATTACTTATTTTAAGAACTAATGACGTCTTTGGAGCATTTCTTTAATTTTATGACAAATTTTTTTTCAGTGTGGAATACGACCATTCCACTCTGTTCAGGTATAAAAGTGAGAACTTCTTGTAAAAGAGTGGTTCAGTCATACACTGTGTAATCAACAGTGCCCGGAAGGTCAGGCATTCTGTCTAGAATGACACAATGTCCGTAGCCATTATCTGACCATAGTAACAGTTCCCTCAGTACTATATTAAAAAACCGTACAAGGGTCAGAATATTTAATATCGACCTATGTAGTTTATTTTTGGCTAAAATGTTTATAAGCAGTTACAAATAGATAAAATAAGCAATGAAACATATGGTCTCGAACCAAATAAATTCTGTCTTAATTAAAAAAGCACAGACCAACAATAAATAACAAAAACACATGAGGTACGATGGCGTCGGCATTAGCCGTTGACAAAACTACATTTGTTTTCGTGGCTCGCGATGCAAACCCAAGCAAAAAACAAAAATGTATTGGTATGAGAGTTTTAGTATGTTGACTTAGTTCGGCAAAATATGGGTTTGGTTAGTAGATCTTGTTAAATTCAATTTACTGCTTCCATAAGTATTTCAGCTGATATAAGTTAAAGACATACAGCATTGCTATTGAATTCTGAAGATGATAGAGTGGTGTCCATCGAAACTGCAGTCAACTCTACCAAGCAAACTGCAGTCAATTCTACCAAATTTGTATTTGTTTCTATCCATTTAAAAATGGCATTTAAATAGCAAAATTTAAAAATCGCACACTAAAAAATGTTTAAAATTTTTTTTTTTTTTTTCTGAAAAGTACCGAAAATACCAACATGCTGTAGGATGTCTCTACACTGAAAAAAAAAATAGTAATAAAACTAATGATGACACATTCTTATATTAAGAATGCTACCTCGGCATCAATTCAATGACAATTTTCATTAAAATAATGAAAATTTACACGTTTTTTACGAAATTTTCCTTAATATAAAGTATTTTGAATTAGAATTAATGTCTATCTAATCATTAGTTTTGTGTACGCGCTTCTTTAAATGTACGCATTTAAATTAAAGGAAAAAAATCATTATTTTTGTGACAATCCGCATTATTTTAAGTAATATTTCAATACTTTTAAGAATTTTCTACATTAACACTACGACGTAGACATGTCATAGTTTTAATGCCGAATCGGACTTAATTAACAGTATGAGATAGTTGAGTAATAAATTTAAGGCTACGCTCCCCTTAAAGGAAAGGCTGTCTTGGTAATAAATTTTATGACTATTGTCATTATTTTTAAGAATACATACGGGAGAATTATACAAACTCTCGCTCCCCTCTCGCTCCCCTCTCGCTCGGAGAATCAGTTTTGTTTGGTAATGTGTGAACCAATAATTGTTATGGAATGCTAGAAGAGAAAATAGAGAACAGTTCTGTTTTTCGTTTTCTTTTAAATCGTCAGTTATTTACAAGCGATGGAAGGAAACGGTTGTCTGTTTTCGGGACGCGGATTGTGAAAAAATTTGATTTCTGTGAATATGTAAGTATACGTGCATACATACGTGCATGTTGCACCGGAAATAATTTTAATATGGGCTGTTAACAGTTATTTTTGCTAAAGCATAGCAACAACAACAAATGAAACCGTCGCGTACATGTGTGTATGCATGTGGTTATGCCGCCGGCGTCACCATCGATCTCTGTGATAAGGGAGTGCGTGTGTCATAGTTATTTTTGCTGTATGTTATTTATGGCGATGTACATGCGTTTTTGAAGGAGATCTTGTTCGTAAGTCCTGTGAAGAGATTTGTGCCAAATGGATGACAAAAATGTGAGTAATAGATTTTGTAATACTGAAAGAGACAATGGTAAAATGTGTAGGTACGTGAAAAATAATATTATTATTCTGAAATAAACATCTTATTGGCAATTTCAAAATTAACAAAACACATTTTAATTGAAAGTATTTATTTATTAAAAATAACAGCGCATAATGCAGAAATGTAAAATTATTTGTGGCAATATAGAAATTTATTATTAATAATATGTTATACATACAACTATCTTTTTTAATTTTTTTAGTAAAACAATTTTAGAATGGGTCTTTTGTGAGAAGAGTGGTAAATTTTACAAAATATTTCAACGTAAGTATTATATATGAACGGTTGAAATATTTCTCTTATTTTTAAGCGTTTTCCAATTGTGGTATGATAAAATTTATTTGCTTTTTTTGTTTATAGATAATTTTATTTGATTTATTTTCAGAAAAACTTTAATTATTTTAATTTTAGATCACGCAATATTTGAAGATAAATGTGTTGGATATATGAAAAATGCAGTGCTGAATTCCATTTGTAACTAGCAAAAAATAAGTGAGCATACACCTACATGGGAATGTTTGAATTGAAAGGAAATAGATTTGGAAACAATATTTGTAAGTATTATGTATTTCTGAACAAATATATTTTATTTGAAAATCAAGAAATTTAATTTGGAACGCATATATTAATGTATTAGAACAAAATATATTTGCGAACTGACGTTCACATATAAAATACGTGTTTTCACACAAACAAAGTTATTGTTAAAAAGTTTTCCAAATATAAATTGTTTAAAGAGATTTTTTCGGTTTTTGAATTTTAGTTTAAATTTTTCCTTGATTTCGTGTTCATAATTGCTTCATAAGTACTTCATAATTAAACCTGCTGTTAGATTAGGCCATTTTGTAAAATTTTTGTATATATATATATATATGTATGTATATATATTGCCTTATAATTTTGTCCAAGGGATATTTTAGTTTTACTAAAATCACAATAATAAGCGTTTTTGCTCAAAAATAATTGTAAATAAGCTGTTTTCTTTTCACGAAGTATTGAATAAAAATAAATATAAAATATTGTCTTCCACATTCATTTTATATGAAAAATGTAATGTTGACCAAATGGACTCTTAATCTAGGATTCGTACAGATTTGCTAATCTACCACCAGGGTTAAGTATGTCATTATCAGCATTAGCTTTAGTTTTACAGAAGTAATTTTTAATAAGTTTTTGTAGTTTTGTTTGCTAACAAAACTTAAGATTTTAAAATCTAAGTCACGATTGATTTTTTTAGAGAATTATTTTTGATAACTCAATTTATATGAAAAATGTCACTTTCAAAACAATCAGTTTCTATTATTAATAATATCTTAGATAAATATTTTTTTTATCTTTTAGTACAGCAAATTTTGTATGGATCTATTATGAGAATTTGTGTCGTAGAAGAGTGACTAAATATTTCAGTGTAAGTAAGTATATTCCAAAGATTTTAATATATCTCTTATCTTTCAACATTTTGTGACAGTTATATGATAAAATTTATTTTAATACTTTATCGTATATAAATCATCCTGTTTGATTTCTATTCAAATTATTTTTATTTTAGTTCGCGCAATTGAACTTTATTTGGATATATGAAAAATGCAGTGGGGAATTAAAAATTTACAAATTGCAGGAAATGAGTGAGCATCCAAACTATATGATAAATAATATAATATTTGTTTTATATAATTTCTATTTAAATTCCAGCCAAATTCTAGGTTAAAAATCAAGGTCGGTTCCGATAAAAATTGTTCATGGACAACAAATAGAGAAACGAATCGAATAAAAGTCAATAAAGAAACAATATTCGAATAAAAGTCAAACTTCATCGTGTGTTGGCCGATTTGTCTTTATACAATTACATACTGTTTTAAATTATAAAATGTTCAAGGTTATCCGTAATATGTATTATATTTTTTTTTTGTATTTTCCAATATAAAATATAACAAATAAAATATTTATTTAGAAAGTGTTATTGAATTTTCTATGAATAGTAAATGATTTCAAAGAAAAAGATTCAATTAAAAGAGTAACATTATAATCAATATAATGTAAGGAATTTTCCATACATATTTAAAAAAACTGTATTTAAATTCATGTATGCCTTAAATTAATTACCAGTATATTCTTATATCAAGGACAAACATTTTAAATTTTATTACGATAATGTTTTAAATTATATGATATATTACTAAAAATAAGCACGCGCCATACTTAAATTTACGCAAAAATGTGCTTATTTTATGACCAAACTTAATTAGTTTTATTACCCAAAATTCTTAATTCTATGAAATGCATCCTCAAAACAAATACTATTCACGTCTTTAAATTAACTATAAAACCTTCTTATTTTTATAGCGATTGTCTTTGGCTCGAAATCATTGCCAAAATCTTAAACTTTACGAAAAATTCATTGATTTTCAGTACGCTTTTTTTTTAGTGTAAGAGTACTCTTGAACTTCGCTCTAACAGTTATTGCCACATCATCTGCATAGGCAGCGAATCTGACACCCATCATCTCAGAGAAAGCAGAATATTGTTTATGGAGAGATTTTATAGCAAAGGAGACAGAACACCTTTTCTTTCAAATAACCCCAAAGAAGTCCAACAGTGTCAAATCACATGATCTTGGCGGCCAATTGACATCGCCACGACGTGAGATAACACGTCGCTATTTCACGATAGCGAACTTCATTCACAGTAACTGCCTGACCGGCCTCATTTCGAAGAAGTATGGCCCGACGATGTCGCCAGCCCATAAGCCGCACCAAACTAACTGGGCGAGCATGCACAGGTGTTTTCACATCTCCTACAGACTTGCTGAACTCCAAAAGTGATGCTAAGTCGCCGGTGATTTTAAAATCACCGTGATTTCAAATCACCTTGCTACAGAACAGACCCGATAGTCTCCTAATTTAAATTTCTGGAATAATCACCATAAGCTTAAAACTTTGATTTTTGGTGCATCATGTAATGATTGAAAAGGTAACATTTATTTTGTAACACAAATTGTAAATAAACTGTGTTTGTTATTAAACAATCTGCAACGAATTTCCAACTGCAAAAATTAAAAAAAAAAATATTACAAACTTTTGCACATGTATTTGTGACTATGTATTTGTTGTTGTTTTACACGAACAAAAAACGTGACATATTTTCAACTCAATGCATTATAAAAACATCTAATGTTAAAAAGTTAAAAATCGAGCTGTGTCAGCACATAGTATATATTTACACGCAGAGAAAAAAATAGATGAACATGTACATGAACGTGGCCAAGAATATTTGGCGGAAATCCGTTTTGGGCCATTTTAAGTCATTTTAGCAATGTCCGTCTGTCGGTCTGGTTGATGGGCACGATAACTTTCGATTGACTTCACATTTGGTATGTGTCAATATTTTTTCTATCTCAGTCTAAGGTCAAAGATGGACTATGTTGGTCCACTCCTTCGAGTATCTCCGCCACGAAGGGTCAAAATTTTAGTGAAATATTGAATATCCCATAATTAATATTCTCACGGGTTTTCCAATTGATATGATTTTGAAGTGACGTTTCGGCCATATGTCATGATCTGTCATTTGTTTTCCATTGTATTCAGTAGTGTTTACAATTTCATTATGGAAAGATATACGCATGAACAACGTTTACAAATTATTCAGTTTTATTATCAAAATAATCGTTCTCCAATTGCAACTTGTCGCGCGCCAAGTCCATTTTTTTAAATAAAAAAAAACACTTTCCAGTCGACCTACGACCTTGACACCCATGAGCAATATTTTATCTCTAGTTAAGAGCTATCTTTTTGCCATTGACCGATTTCCGATCCGACGTACCGTTAAGGAGCTAGAGCAAAAATAAACTTTCCGTTATCATTTGAAAATAATGCTAAGTTCATTTTTTTTTAAATCCAAACAAAAAACACTTTCCAGTCGACCTACGACCTTGACACCCATGAGCAATATTTTAGCTCTGATTAAGATCTATCTTTTTGCCATTGACCAATTGTGGCTACGTGCCACACAGCAAATGAAACAATTCAATTATTGCGAGAAAAGTTTGGAGATTCGAATATTTCAAGAAATTGTGATATTGAATGGCCTCCAAGAAGTTGTGATTTAACACCATTCGACTATTTCTTGTGGGGTTATTTGAAGTCATTGGTCTTTCGAAATAAACCAGACTCTCTTCAAGCTTTACAAGTCAATATTGAACGTGCCATTCATGACATACGACTTGATTTAGTGGAAAAAGAGCTCGAATATTGGGTTCATCGAATTCATTCCTGCAGAAGAAGTCGTGGAGGCCATTTGAATGACGTTTTATTTATGACGTTTTTCGTATCGATTGTACTTCACATTAAATAAAAAACTTTTGAATTTCCTTAACAAAAGGTGTTTTTTTCAAAGAAATCATATTGCTCTTATTAGAAAACCCTGTATTATACAGTGTGGTTCCGATGAGGAGCAACTGGCCCGTGATACCACTAGGGACCTATGTGAGCTGGTAACTCCGGCTACATACACTGTGGTCGGCCTTTCTAGGAAGTCTGAAGGACCTGACCGGTAAAAATATTGAAAACTTTATGTATTACACAGTTTGGTTCCGATGAGAAGCAACTGGCCCGTGATACCACTACGGATCTTTGTGAGCTGGTTACTCCGGCTACGCCCATAATATAACCTAACCTACATTATAGTTATGGTGAAATATTAACACTGAATGGATTTAGGAGAATATACTCGTATGTAAGGGGAGTTTTTTAGCTGCTTGATAACATTTGATATCGATGGTTTGACAGCTGATAATGTCAAACAGTGGTACTCGTATATAAGTCCAGATTCACACTCGGCAATTTTTTACATGCAAGTGTCAAAGTTTGTCGGAGAGAGAGGCAGGCGGAAAGAGCTCCTGCCTCCCTACCCTACAAACTTTGACACTTGCTTGGAAACAATTTCCGAGTGTGAATCTGGACTAACGGGCGTTTTTTTAGCTACAAGATAACTTTCGATATCGATAACTATGGTTTGACAGCTGATAATGTCAAACAGTGGCGACATTTCTGTTCAGTACAGTTTAGCAAGTCATCATGAATTGAAAAAAATTACATTGAACAAATAAATCTGTTTGCGAAGTTAAATCAAAGAATTGCGTTTAGTGATGAAGCTCATTTCTGGTTAAATGGCCGTATCTGGAGGCAAGACAATCCTCAAGCCATTAATGAATCGCAATTACATCCATTAAAATTGATTGTTTGGTGGGGTTTACACGCTGCCGGCATCAACGGTCCTTATTTCTTTCGAAATGAGGAAGGAGCTGCCGTTACCGTGAATTAATCAGCTGAACATCAACGATATTTGGTTCCAACAAGACGGCGCAACCTGCCAAGCGCGCTTAACAATCGATTTATTTAAAAATCAATTTGGTGACTTTATTTGCAGAAGTGGTCCTGTGCATTGGCCGTGCGATTTAACGCCTCTGTATTTCTATTTATGGGGCTATGCTAAGTCAATGCTTTATGCCGACAAACCGGCAACTTTAGAAGCATTAAAATATTCAATATTCAATAGCAATATTCAAACCACCATTGACGCAATACGGCCAGATTTTTTGGAAAAAGTAGTCAACAATTTGACTTATCGAATGGACCATGTAACTGGTAGACAGCGTTGCCGTTGAGAAATTTCAAAAAGTGGCACAAAAAGGGGACTTTTTTAAAAAAGTAGCACAACAAGGGGTATTTTCCAAAAAAAGTCGCAAACTTTTCGTAAGTTCGTTTTAATTAAACAAAACACTTAAATTGAATAAAAAAGTAACCAAAATAAACGGAAAAAACTCAGTTCATTAAAATAAGAGTTAAAATACACATTACAACTAAAAAACAATTCAATTTCATTTAAACTTTAAATGGAATAAAAAATAACAAAAAACGCAGTTCGTAAAAATACCCATTAAAATCATTACAAGGCAAATAAATATGGGTAGATCTTTGTCAAGCGTCCCAGACCAAACATTCGATCTTTCTCAAATTCCCAGAAAATGTTGCCCTAGTATGTCGGAGTGATGACCTTCAAAATTAAATATATCTTTTACGTTTTTTTTACCCAACACCACGCTGTGGTACAGGGTATTATAACTTTGTACATCTGTTTGTAACGACTAAAAAATCAAAGAGGTAGACCAATAGTTTATTATACCAATAGGCATATAATCACTTTTTGAATCGATTTAGCCATTTCCGGCTGTCGCTGTATTCTTGTGATCAAAGTGCAGATCGAAAATATGAAGCGATATTTAATAAAATTGGTACAGTTGCATTTCTTAGGCTAGGGACGATCGCTATTAAAAATGTGGTATATCGGTCTATGTTTGGTGTAGCCTTCATATGAAGGTCCCCTTTGATGTCAGTTCTTGACGATCTAGAAAACGCATTTTTCAATTGATTTGGCTAAAATTTAAGAATTTTTACTTGATATTGGACCTACTCGACCCTAGTAACATTGGGGAATATCAGTCCATGTTTTGGTATGTCCTATGTAGGCCAGAAATCTAATCGGATATATTAAAAAATGGATAAATATGCAGCTTTTTTAAATAGGGATAGTCCACATAGTACCACCGTTTGGTGTCGGGTATATATGTACATTTGTAAACAAATATTTGACGTTCCTAAACCTAAAAAATAAGAATAGTATATTTTAAAAGGCATACAAACTTTTCCGGTTGAGGAAACTGGAAAAAATTCCAAAAAGGGGATTTCTGGAAAGGGGGCAGCAAAAGTGGCATGGGTTTGGTGTCGGGTATATATGTACATTTGTAAAAAATATTTGACGTTCCTAAACCTAAAAAATAATAATAGTATATTTTAAAAGGCATACAAACTTTTCCGGTTGAGGAAACTGGAAAAAATTCCAAAAAGGGGCAAAAAAGGGGATTTCTGGAAAGGGGGCAGCAAAAGTGGCATGGCTTCAAAAAAGGGTCAAAATGCAACTTTAGTCGCACAACGGTAACGCTGCTGGTAGATACGGCGGACATATGCTTGAAATCATATTTAAAGCAGCGTTCGGAAAAAACATTAAGGTACAGTACGTTAGCGTTCTTACAAGAATTACAGAATACACTAAATAAATTTTTAGTGATTGTGTATGTGTACGCAAACAGAATACCGTACATTAACAGCCTGTTTCTCTATTTCGCATGAAAGCGATGCGAACGAATCAGCTGTTCTTCGTTCACATCGCTTTCGTGCGAAATAGAGAAACGGGCTGTAAGATTTTGAGATGACGATCGCAAACACAACTACCTCGTAGTGGTTGTGGTTTTTTTATGAGAACGCAAACAGAATACACTACGTTTAGAGTTCTGTTCTTTTTTATACCGGACACCACAGGTCGCAAATATGAAACGATATTTATGAAAATTGGTACAGAATCATATATTAAACTAGGGACGGCCCCTGTTGAAAATGGGGCACATCGGTCCATGTATTCATATAGTCCCCATATAAAAGTCCCCACCGATTTCACTGCATAACGTTCTGGAGAACAGGTTTCTGAATTGAACTGGCTGAAATTTAAGAATTTACACTATATATTGAATCTAATCGTCCCTAGTAAAAATGGGGGAAATCGGTCCATGTTTTGATAAAGCCCCCATATAAAGGTCCCCACCGATTTCACTTCTTGACGTTCTGGAGAACACATTTTCAATAGATCTGGCTGAAATTTAAGAATTTACACTTTATATTGGACCTAATCGCCCCTAGTAAAAATGGGGAACATCGGTTAATGTTTTGGTATATCCCCGGCTGAACCGATTTAGGCAAAGTTTACTTTGTTTTAAAGAGTACACAAAACGCGGAATTTTTGGTAAAAAAAAATTTTTTGGACAAACCTTTGTAAAAACAATTACTCCCCTCGATTTTCTTGAAATTTTCACAGAATCGGTTCAGCCGTTCGAGAGCAATTACAAATTTCGTAAAACACAGAAACTCATTTTTTTAAATTAAAATTCAAATGCCCACAAAGTTTTAAAAAAAATTATGGCGAGATCTCATTTTACCTATTTGTAACAGCTTATAAACATTTTAGCCAAAACTCATTTTTTTAAATTAAAATTAAAATGCCCACAAAGTTTAAAAAAAAAAAATTATGGCGAGATCTCATTTTACCTATTTGTAACTGCATATAAACATTTTAGCCAAAAATAAACTACATAGGTCGATATTAAAAATTCTGACCCAACTCTGATGGATTCAGAATATAAGATTGAAGAAATAGACATACTATTTCAAATAGACTTTATATTTATGTATGTCTATCGCTTGTATTTAAATCGAAAGCCAAAAAAACTTGCCCTCGCATTCATTTAAAATCCCAGACATTTAATAAAATCCCAAGTAACTAAAATTAGATTAAAATTGTTGCAATATTCAAAAAGGTATTGAGTAGGTGTGAATTAACAATTAATTACTCTATCATCACCACTGCTGGGGCAAAGCAACAAGTTCTTCGCTTTGTTCATCATCCAGGCATAATTAAGTATTTTTTCGTTTTCTTGTTTTGTGTTGCGTTGCGTTGAGAGGAGGTGGGAGGAAACATCATAGACCACATTTCGTAAACAACAAATAGCTATGGCTGGTTAAGAACAAAGGTCCAGCAACAACTACAAATTGTTTATACAATACAATTTTCTGTAATAAATATTTAAACACAACGCATAATACGATTCATACGAATCCATAGTACACGGACATTTGGCAAAAACAAAAACAGCGTAATCGTTGGCATAAACCCCCCTCAGGTGTGAGAAGAAAATATTTTCGAAAATTGCCATAATCGTTTGTGGTTGAGATTAAAGACTTTTGGCGTTGTGATTAACAGAGACGACCTTCCAGGAGGATATTGTCAGGTGCTGCTGAATATATAGACTGAGAAATTTATTGACTTGTTTCTGACAGACTGTTTATGGGTTTCTTTAATTTTTTTAAAAACACATAAACAAAATATTTTTTTTTTTAATTTGAAAAACATTAAATTAATTTTTTATGATTCTATTCAAATTCCCAGAAATGTTGTTGAAAAAAAAAACGAAACAATATTTTCTTTTTAACAGGAAATATGTATATACATAATTTGCTAGAAAATGTTCTGCATTTCTTCTAAATATCATAGACCGGAAAAGTTGAAAGCCAAAGTGTATAGAAAGTACTTTTGACAGAAACCATTCGATGTTTTTTTTTCAAATTTGCAGTAATTGTAGATCAAAATCATTATATTCATTATATAACGGGTACTCAGATATCAACTATATATAGCAGATATAGTAACATCGATAACTAGAGTACATGAATCGATCGAGCAAAAAATCACAAATAGCTGCCAGTGAGAGTATTAAGTGGGAAAAAGTTCCATATTAGAGGATTTCCGATATATCGCTTCTCGGATATCGGCTATATAACGGATTTTCCAATAAGAGTGATATGATTTCTTTGAAAGAAAACGCACTTATTGTTAAAGAAATTCAAAAGTTTTTTATTTAATGTGAAGTACAATCGATACAATTAAGTTCTAAATAAAACGTCATTCAAATGGCCTCCACGACTTCTTCTACAGGAACGAATTCGATGAACCCAATTTTCGAGCACTTTTCCACTAAATCAAGTCGTATGTCATGAATGGCACGTTCAATATTGACTTGTAAAGCTTGAAGAGAGTCTGGTTTATTTCGAAAGACCAATGACTTCAAATAACCCCACAGGAAATAGTCTAATGGTGTTAAATCACAACTTCTTGGAGGCCATTCAATATCACAATTTCTTGAAATAATCGAATCTCCAAACTTTTCTCGCAACATTTCAATTGTTTCATTTGCTGTGTGGTACGTAGCCACAATCGGTCAATGGCAAAAAGATAGCTCTTAACGAGAGCTGAAATATTGCTCATGCGTGTCAAGGTCGTAGGTAGACTGGAAAATGTTTTTTTTTATTTAAAAAAAAATGGACTTGGCATCATTTTCAAATGTGAACGGAAAGTTTATTTTTGCTCTATCTCCTTAACGGTACGTCGGATGTGAAATCGGTCAATGGCAAAAATATAGCACTTAACGAGAGCTAAAATATTGCTCATGGGAGTGTTTTTTTTTATTTAAAAAAAATTGACAATTGGAGAACGATTATTTTGATAATAAAACTTAATCATTTGTAAACGTTGTTCTTGCGTATATCTCTCCATTATGAAATTAAAATGAAAATGCTTGCAACTCAATCGATGGTTGTATCAATAAAGATTTTTTTCATTGACACTCGGTCAGTTGTGGTAACCAATTTTAAACATTCATTATAGTACCATGTGATCGATTTTTGGTTGTATTTTAATGTATTTTAATGTATAATGTATTTTAGGAAATACAACCGTAAGATTGGTTGCTTCTCTTTTCTGATACATGACAAACAAAAAATAAAATTAATCGACATAAATAAATCTTCAACATTTTGTTCAAGAACGGTATATGTAGTCAAAATATAATCTCGTGTGGATAATAATGTGTGGAATGCAGAATAGGTTATGTAAAATGTTTAACATAAATAATCAAGTAAAGCGTCAAGTTCGGCCATGCCGAATCTTATATACCCTCCACCATGGATAGCATGTGACCTCACAAAATAACTCAAACCTAAAGAAAATAACACCGAAAACACCAAAAATATAGTAGATGGGAACATGGGAGCTATATCTAAATATGGACCGATATGGCCCATTTGCAATCCCAAACAATCTGCAACTATAAGAAGTATTTGTACCAAATTTGATCAACCTAGCTCTATTTTTGCGGACTGTAGCGTGATTACCACAGACGGACATGGCTAAATCGTCTTAGAATTTTACGACGATTAAGAATATATATACTTTATGGGGTCTCAGATCAATATTTAGAGGTGTTACAAACGGAGTGACAAAATGAATATACCCCCCATCCTATGGTGGAGGGTATAAAAAGAAATGCAACAATCATGAAATTGAAAGCACAGGATTAAGCGATATTTGCAAAAATTTTTTTTTGTACAGTAAAATTTGTGTCAAATAAAGGGTGTCCCAAGAAGAGCGCAATTTTTAAATCTCGCAACATTCGAAGTGTCATTGTTTGACATTTGAATAATTGTTATTGTTTGTTAGTAGTAGGTACGAGGTTAGTAAAAATGGAGCGCTACACGAATGAACAACGCATTCTCATTGTGAAATTGTTTTACCAAAATGGTGAAAGTTTTGCGGCTACAGTTCGCAAATTGCGATCAATTTGGGGTCACAATAATGCTCCAAAAGAGTCAACTGTAAAGAGATTAATGGATAAATTTGCCGAAACTGGGTCTGTTAGTGATGTAAAGACAACAACGCGCCATCGACCAGGTCGATCGACCGGTTTTTGGGCTGGAGGAATCATTGGACCTTTTTTTATGAAAATGAGGCAGGTCAAGCGCAAACAGTCAATGGTGTTCGGTATCGTGAAATGATAACCAGTTTTTTCTTGCCTAGAATTGAAGAAATGAATGTGGAGGGCATGTGGTTCCAACAAGACGGCGCCACATGTCATACAGCCAGAGAAACAATTCAATTGCTGCATCAGTCATTTCCCGGTCGTGTTATTTCGCGTTTTGGAGATCAGAATTGGCCGCCTAGATCGTGCGATTTAACACCATTAGATTTTTTCTTTGGGGTTTTTTGAAGTCGATGGTTTACGCGAATAAGCCGACGACGACTCAAGCCTTAAAAGACGAAATTGGACGCTGCATAAATGAAATACCGCAGCATTCATGCAAAACGGTCATTGAAAATTTCATTAAAAGATCGCGTGCATGCCAGCAAAGCCGCGGCGGCCATCTGCACGATATATTGTTCCATACATAACCTCATTCTGTCTACTTTACGATATAATAAAGTTTCACGATTTTTTCTTAAATATCTGTGTTTTATTTAAAATTAAAAAATTGCGCTCTTCTTGGGACACCCTTTATTTCCACATCTCATAATAGTGATGAATTTGTAATATAGGTTTTTTAATTTTGTTATGAATTGTTTGGTTTTTTGTTCAATAAATAAAATAAAAATTAATGAAAACTGTTTTTAATTAATTGTCGGTAGTACATGAGTGACAAATTGTCAGAACAACCATTTTTTAAAAATAGTTGTTGTGTCAACATACAACAGATAATTTTAGCCACCATTTTCGTAGTTGACGCAACAAAATATGATTGTTGTCAACATGGAAGCAGAAGTATACCACAACCAAAATGTTGGTTGTCCTGATTAAATCGCATAAAAGTAGTCAGAACTACCAAAATTCGGTTGGCAAATAATTCGGTTGTGGCAACCAAACTGTATTCTGTGTGTAGAAATGGCCACTAAACGTCCTTGAAATTTGGGTATTGGTGAAAAGCTTAGCAACATTTGTATGGCTTTGGGATTACCTTAATCGATAGTTCAAACAATAAGGGACAATAAACAAAAAATCGAGTCATATCGAGTCACAGTCCATTAAATCATCTCACAGCTCAAAACGGACCCTTGAAAGAAGTAGCATTATGGAACAAATGGAAAGATTATTAGATTTTTGGATAGAGGATAACAGTCAAAGGAATGTGCCTATAAGTCAAATTATCATTCAGCAGAAGACTAAAAGTGTGTTTGAATCGTCAATGAAGGAGAATTCTGATGAATCAATCGTCAAACAAATTAACTTTTGTAGCAAGAAAGGATTAGTTCGTAAATTGAGGACACATATGAGGAAGATAACTCAATCCCTTAATTATTTCGAATTATATACGAATTCTCTGATGCCGACGAAGAGCGAAGTGCTAAAGTAACACGAAACATAGAAACGTCAATTTTTTGCTACACCCAACTGCAAAAATAACTTAAAAGAAATGCCAAACAGCAAACATTGGACACGTTTTTTTTAAAGCTGGGTCATGAAAAATCTTCATTTAAATAATTTTTTTACAAAAACTACGATGTATCTTTCGTTTCACTGTGAATTCACAACTTTATTTTTCAATAAATTGGAGCCGATCTCTTACTGTTTATATTAATTTGTATGAAATGCATTACCTCGCTTTACGGCAAAATGTTAAGAACGTATCTTGGCCGTATAAATAGGTATGAGTGTATATCGAATTCTTTGAAATTTTAGGTTTTTGTGGCGTTACGAAGTCAAATCTAGAGGGATATTGTATGGGGGATATGGGGGACCTATGACTACCGTTGTTCGTGTGAAGGATTCCGGGTATAAATAAACACCAGTTACCAATTTTCTGCCCGATCAGTTGACATTTGCGATATCTATGCCGTTAATAAGTTAAATAGGAGAGATGCTAGGTTAGGTTAGGTTAGGTTGAATAGAGGAGACGTTTAAAACGTCTCATGTCCATGGACATACACTTAAGCCAGTGGTTCGGCCTGTTGTGCGCTCCTTATTTATGATTTTCATACCCCACGGATTACAGAAAATCTGTACTAGACACGTATTTTCTCAGTATCTTCCAGTCATATCCTCTGAGATGAGTCAAGTCTGGCAATATGTCGGAACCGATATTTCGGATCTTGCATGTGTGAAAGCTGGGCAGTGACACAGAAAATGTTCTATCGTTTCGATGTTTTCCCTGCATGCCCTGCACTCGTCGTTTTCTGCTAGTCCTATGCGATGAAGATGTGCCTGCAAGCTTGAGTGTCCCGTTAGAACACTTATCATCTTACTAATCTCGATCTTGTTTAGTTTCAGAAAACTACTGGTTTTCTTCTCATTTGGGTCACTCCACAGTATCTTTGCAGTTGCTCCTACAGTTGCTCTATTCCACACAGTTTTGTGAGCCATCACTGCCCAATGCTTCAACTCATCCTTCGTGGCTTCGAAAGGTTTCCAATTTTCCAAGTTTATTACTCGAAGTTCTCTGCCCTTTGAAGCCAAGCTGTTTGCTCGTTCATTTCCAATCACTCCGTTGTGTCCCGGTACCCAGAAAATACGCAGTTCACCATGGACTGAGTAATTATTTATCGTTCTTTTACAGTCTAACACGGTTCTGGATTTGACCTTTTCCGATGTTATTGCTTTGATCGCCATTTGGCTATCTGTGAATATGTTGGCATATTTAGGCTTTGTGGTGTTAACACACTCCGTGATTGCTCGAACTTCTGCTTGAAATACTGTGTTATGGTCTGGGAGGCGGAAGTAAAGTTCGACTTCTGGTTCATCAATAAAAAGTCCCAGAGATGCTATATATGGGGCTAAATCGAAAAATTGACCAATATTGCCCATTTGAAATCCGAAGATGTATCTGTACCAAATTATGGTGATCTAGCTTAATTATTGTAGACTGTTCCTTGATTGCAACAGACGGACATGACCAATTCGTCTTACAATTTTACGACGATTGCGAATATACTCGTACATAAATACTTTGGGGGTCTCAGATCAATATTTGGAGGTGTTACAAAATATATATACCCCCCATCCTATGATAAAAATTTTACATCATCTTAAATCCAAAATGACGTAACATCAAAAAATAAAAATGATTTTTTGATTGATAATAGTCTTTTAGACTAAACTACACATTTCTACCAAATTTTAGAGTTCAATATCTAAAATTTGTCATTTTATGAATGATATTCAAAATGACGTAAAAACGCGGAATGATTCATAATGAATGTACGTGCAATTAAGTTTTGTTATTTGATTTCGCCTTATTAGTTTGGAAATCCATAAAACTGGTCAAATGTCTAACATTACTTATCTTTGTTTTTTGCTTCTCCTGAAGAAGCATGAACATGTGAGTTACGTCATTTTGGATTTCAGGTGACGATATGAAGGCTATATCGAATTATTGTAAATAATCTTCACCAATTTTTGATAGAATCAGTTAAAAATTATGAGCCGTATTTTATCTGATTATTAGAGAAAAACTAATGATTGAATAAAATAGCAAATAACTTCAGTTCTACGAACATTATACTTAGATATATATATTTATATTGGTATCATTGGCTTTGGAATATTCTCCAACATAGACGATTTCTGATATTTTTTTCATCAATATATTAAAAGTTTTTAATACAGAGAAGCCCCGATTTGCGTCGGTAATAAGGACCGGAGAAATGCGACGCAAATCGAATC
Source organism: Eudasyphora cyanicolor (assembly GCA_963930755.1). NCBI lineage: Eukaryota > Metazoa > Arthropoda > Insecta > Diptera > Muscidae > Eudasyphora > Eudasyphora cyanicolor. Next base: position 242,042,070 of record OZ005735.1, read on the forward strand.
ACTTTTTTCTGTACAAATGCAGATTTTTATTTGGTGGGTAAAAATTTAGTATTAAAATTATATTTTTGATAATTTTTTCTACTTATTTCCACAAGGGTTTATAATTATTATAAAGAAATAAATATACATAAAAACATAACAAATAGTAATTTAATTCATTTATATTCAAATTACATTCAAGAAAAAAACATAAATGCTCATTTAAGATCAAGTTAAGTTATCTTCATCTGATAAATCTAATTCAACATCACTTGAATCAACTTGATTAAGTGGTCTTAACGCTTTGTTAACAAAATTGTCTAAGGTTTGTTGAATTTTTAAAGATTTCTTTTGCTCATAGATTTCCTTGTAACAACTGATGGCGTGATCAACAGATGCAGTTACGTTTGAGCTACGATTTTCGTCGGGATCATTATCAGCAAATATATCCATTGCTTGTGAAATCAATTGCATAGCTTTAGAAATATTGCCAGTTGTTAATTTTTTTTCATCTATTGGTACATCAGTTATTATAATCTCTTTCTCTAACGCATGTTGTTCCAAAGTATTTTTAGTTCCAAAGTAATGATCGTTTTAAATGGAATGAGCAATGTCCGTCCGTCCGTCTGTCTGTTTGCTGGCTGGTGCGCACGATAAATCTCGAAAGGAGTAACCGATTGACTTAGAATTTCGTATGTGGTAATATTTGTTCCTATCTCCGGCTAAGTTCGAAGACGGGCCATATTGGTCCACTCCTTCTGATACCTCCCCCACAAATGGTTAAAATGTTGTGAAATATTGATTCTTTAATAACATTTATTATACTCATAGTATTAGTTTGAAAGTCGCTATCAACTCCAGAAAAATGGGCGAAGTGGCCACGCCCCTTTTGGTATCTCCCACACAAATGCATAATTTTGCACCAAAAGTTAACAGCTTATAACATTAATACCAGTGTATAAAACTACTTGAAATTTTGTACAGTGTAATGCTTTTAAAATACCTAAGCCCAGTGAAAAATGGGCGTTATCACCACGCCCCTTTTTGTATCTCCCACACAAGATGGTCAAATCATACACTTTAAATACATTGCAAAGTGCAATGTATTTAAAGTATCGACTGTTCAATATAGGTGTATTTGTTAAATCGCTTGTGGTACCTACCACACAAATTGACAAAATAATTCGTTTAATATTCAATGTTATATTACTCACAATTAGGGTAATCAAAAACCGCACCGGTTAACCGTTTAATCGGTTTCTCTTTAAAAACCGCCTATCGGTTTTCGGTTTTTCTGCATTTTCGAATAACTTGAACCACCGGTTTTTTCAACTCGGTTTATTCGACTTTTCGGGTTTTTGAAACCATTGTGAAATGATAAGGAAAATATTATTTTTGAAATAGGAACCTACCTAAAATTTTGAAAACATCAGTATAAAACCCGTTCACTTCATTTGTACATATCCATCGATTTCAAAATGCAGTTTTATATGTATTTATACTGCATATTTTATCGAGGGTCTAGGTGATTATTGGGGTATAGAAATTAATTAACAATCCTTTCTAATTGAATTGTAGGTATAAATAAAAATACATTTGTCCAGTTTCACATTTCGACAAGTTCTCGTCTCTATAGTATGCTCAAGTCAGAATCCGCTACTACTGATAATATATGTATATAATCGATTTGCCATTTGAGCCATTCATATGATGCTAAAACCTAAGATTTTGCCGATCTTCACTATTAGTCAAGTTTTATAAAAATCAAATAAATTTTTTTATAAAGAAATCTTTTTAAAAATTGAACATAAATATTATAAATATCGCAGATATTATAATATTATATCATAAATGAAATCGAAACAATTACCTATTATAAATACTCGTAAAAATATGAAGTGTTTAAAATACAATTTTCAAATAAATCTTAATTTAATTGAAATATGGCTGCGTATTGAATTTGCACTACGCTTATTTTACGTCATCTAACAAAATTTTGAGCATTATTTATGCATTTTTATTAAATAAGAAAAAACCGAAAACAACCGGTTCACCGGTTTTTTATTTTCGGTTAAACCGAAAACCTGTTTTAGGGTTAACTTAATTTTCGAAGAAACCGAAAACCGTATTTTCAAAATAACCGGTTTTTTGATCACCCTACTCACAATAATCGGTTTACCCGACTGAAACTTTCTTACTTGTTTTCTTTTCTTAAGCTATTTTATCGACTCAACCACAGCACTTCTTATTGAAAACTAAATTATTACTTCCTAACACGCAATTACATATGCTTAGAATGACGGGAATTCCCCTTTTTACACGCGAATTGAAAAATGTACCGCGCCTAGCGACGCAAATCGGATTGAACCAAATTTTAGAAAACGATGCAAACCGGAATCAAAACGACGCAATGCGGATTGCAAAACGTGGCTCTAGTGTATATGATTCTATAACTTAAAATCTTCATAAACCATTAAATAAAGGGTTTTCTAATAGGGATGATATGATTTTGAAGTGACGTTTTGACCATTTGTTTTTCATTGTATTCAGTAGTGTTTACAATTTCATCACGGAGAGATATACGCAAGAACAACGTTTACAAATTATTCAGTTTTATTAAGAAAATAATCGTTCTCCAATTGCACATTTCGTGCGCTAAGTCCATTTTATTTAATCCAAAAAAAAACACTTCCCAGTCGACCTTCGACCTTGACACCCATGAGCAATATTTTAGCCCTCATTAAGAGCTATATTTTTGCCATTGACCGATTGTGGCTACGTGCCACACAGCTACCGTTAAGGAGCTAGAGCAAAAATAAACTTTCCGTTCACATTTGAAAATGATCGTAAGTCCATTTTCTTTTAAATCAAAAAAAAAAACACTTTCCAGTCGATCATTAAGGGCTATATTTTTGCCATTGACCGATTGTGGCTACGTGCCACACAGCAAATGAAACAATTGAATTGTTGCGAAAAAAGTTTGGAGATTGAATGGCCTCCAAGAAGTTGTGATTTAACATCATTAGACTATTTTTGTGGGTTATTTGAAGTCATTGGTCTTTCGAAATAAACCAGACTCTCTTCAAGCTTTACAAGTCATTATTGAACGTGCCATTCATGACATACAACTTGATTTAGTGGAAAAAGTGCTCGAAAATTGGGTTCATCGAATTCGTTTCTGCAGAAGAAGTCATGGAGAACTTAATTGTATCGATTGTACTTCGCAATAAATAAAAAAACATTTGAATTTCCTTAACAATAAGTGTGTTTTTTTTGAAGAAATCAGATCACTCTTATTGGAAAACACTGTATTTTAATTTTGCCACGCCCACTAATTCTATCTCGCCCACTTTTGGTGAAATCCTTAATATTGACACGAATAACTTACAATCCAAATTTCATTCTTTATAATCAATAGTTTCCGAGATAATAGTTGTTTACCTAATAAAAGCAATTGAATTGTTTCTCTGGCTGTATGACATGTGGCGCCGTCTTGTTGGAACCACATGCCCTCCACATTCATTTCTTCAATTCTAGGCAAGAAAAAACTGGTTATCATTTCACGATACCGAACACCATTGACTGTTTGCGCTTGACCTGCCTCATTTTCATAAAAAAAGGTCCAATGGTTCCTCCAGCCCAAAAACCACACAGTGACACGTTGAGGATGCATTTGCTTCTCGTGAATCACTCGAGGATTTTCCGCACCCCAAATGCGACAATTCTGCCTATTGACGAAGCCATCAAGATGAAAATGGGCCTCGTCACTGAAGATGATTTTATCGGCAAAATCAGCATTTTCATGTTGTCTCTCCAATACCCAATTAACGAACTCCCTTCGCTCCATTTTTACTAACCTCGTACTTTCTACTAACAAACAATAACAATTATTCAAATGTCAAACAATGACACTTCGAATGTTGCGAGATTAAAAAATTGCGCTCTTGGGACACCCTTTACTAATTACTAACATTGAGTGGGATAATTTCAAAATAACGGACAGTATACAGCGGTTGCCACTTTAAAGGCAAGGAACTAAACGTTGGCAACTCATAAAAATATCAACATATGGCAACATCGAATATTCCCATATGTTCAAGTGTCAGGCGAATGATTTCAGAATTTCTATTATCAACAAGAGTACAACACACAACTTTGTATTCCCATATAATAACAATTAATAATTAGCTAAAAACACACAGAAACAATTAAGAGTTAGTGCGGAGAGTTACGACGGCAAGGGAAAGGAATAATAAGGCACGTTTTGCAACAATTCAGCGAAAATACCAAAGAAAGACAAAGCGAAGTGAAACAAAACAATGGCTCCCTTGAAAATACCTGAAAATAAAATAACTTGTAAGTATCGGATAATGAATGGAAAGGATAAATACAAAAATAGTAATGTGAAAGTGATTAATTTTAAACACTGCCCTAGCAAAGAAATAGATATACGCAGAATAATGATAAGAGTAACAGATGTCTATTAAAAATGGATGACTGTTATGAGTGATAAATGTCAAAGTCCACGACGTGTCTGAACCCAACCACAGTGGACGTTGATCGTGGAGTTAGTTATAATAGGTTGGTTACTTGCATTCCCCGGCGACCTTTCCTTTTTATAGATGTGGGTTAAGATTATTTTATATTTCATGGTTGTTAAACGTATAGATATGTATATTAGGCTGTTTGTTCCGATAATGGCATTTTTGGGTATTCGAAATACTAGTGATCTCAAAAGCAGTTATGTTTATCAAAAGTTGTTTATGCGACGATACTTAACGTCTAACCGGCGAATCAAGATTCGATTCCAGGGATTGTTTCGCAATAAATAATTTTTGTTGTGGTAAATATGTAGCTACAGCGAAGCGTCACAAAGAGCATATCGATACCTGTATACCAAAGTAAGTTCATAGGAGTGAGAGGCAGGAGGAATAGAAATGTAAAATCCTACCTTTCCCTCTCCTTCGAACATTCGATTAGCCACAACTACTGTTGCCTCGTGTGATTCGGGACTAATTCGAAACAGGTAGTTTTTTAGAATTTAAAAGTACAATCTACAACCTTCTTTAGTATGAAGTTATCGATATGAAGAGAATAATTAATATTTTAAATATTTCGTAAAAGTGAATTTTTTAATAATTACGGTACATCGTCGAGATTTCCTATTAATATCAAAATTATAACAAATCCCCACAATTAAAATTATAGCAATCCCCAAAATAATTAAACACATCCACGAATTTTTAAATATTTCTTTGAGAACTTCCCATAAAAAGCTGAAAACAATTGAAATATTTTGATTTTCCTATAAAACCACTATTTTTCGCACTTCACATCTTTTTTCAGGGGAGATGTGTTTTAGAATTTGAAAAAATAAAAAACTGATTCTTCTTGTGGATTATTTTTATTTGGAATTGTTTTTACATCAATTCGAGAATATGATGTCATGTAAATGTCCGCCGCCACAGTTGATTGTCATTTAAGCCCTTTTTATGGCATTTTCCACCACTTTGGCCAAAACTTCCGGCGATAGGTCCTCACATTCTTGACGGATATTGTCTTTAAGAGCTGCAAGAGTCTGAGGCTTGTTGACATAAACCCGCGACTTCAAAAAGCCCCACAAAAAGAAGTCTGGAGCGGTCAAATCAATCGATCTTGCTGGCCAGTGCAAATCGCCAAAACGTGAGATTAGGCGCCCGGGAAATGCATCCTTCAGCATATCGGTTGTGGCACGTGCAGTGTGTGCCGTTGCACCGTCCTGTTGGAACCACCTGTTTTCCAATCCCAATTCATCAAGTTGCGGCAAAAAGAACTCGTTGATCATTGCTATGTAGCGCTCACCATTCACAGTAATCGTTTGGCCCGCGACGTCTTCGAAGAAAAAAGGTCCGATGACTCCTCCAGCGAAAACAGCACACCATACAGTGACTTTGAGCGGGTGTAATGGCTCTTCGTGGGTTACACGCGGATTTTCAGTGCCCCAGAAGCGTAAATTTTGCTTATTTACGTACCCGCTTAGATGGAAATGGGCCTCATCACTCATGATTATTTTTGATGAAAAATCATCTTCCTTCATGGTCAGCAATATTCCGCGTTCTGGAGCAGTGTAGCGTAACATTGTTTATTAACTAGTGTTGGGCATTATCGTTCACTGACCGGACCGGTCCTTTCGTTCCGTTCCGATAAAGGAACTCGATCAGTCTTTTCGTTCCATCGTTCCTTTTGGCTCATTCGTTCAAATGACATTCATTCGGTCAAACATCACAACAGATGTTTGTTTACTCGTTCAGTCTTCTTTTATGAACGTGATAAAACAATTTTGGCAGACAAGGAAATTGAAAATATATTTTTAATTTATTTAATTATGTTCTTTCTGCTGATTTCATTTAAATAACAATTGTTAAACGCATGTAATGTGGCACTGTGGAAAAGACTGATGAAGGTAAAAAATTAATACCTCCGAACGACACCAGCTTTTAATTTTGTAATACATTTAGTGTAGTAACTAGAGAAATCATTGTTCGGTAAATTTTGCAACAATTAAATAGCTACTCAAAAGACAAGAATGGTAAAATGAACGAAAGATGAATAACAGCAAAAGATCCGAAGTGAACGATGGAACTAAATGAACGGCATAGCAGGAACCAGTTCCAATCGTTCCTTCAAGGGAATCGTTCAATTGAACGAGTTCGTTCAGGAACGACCCAACTCTATTATTAACGTGTATTTCGCATGTGTTTACTACACAAATGTCAAAACAGAACTGACAGGGGCCAATCGCGAAATTTATAGCATTTTCTGATAGGAGGATTACTTTTGCGCCACCTTGTATACATATCGGAATTGTACCAACTAGTTGTGTGTAGTCAGTTAGGACTTTTTCATTCGTACATATATTTTTTTAAATCAGTTACGCCTTTTTTGAATTCAAAGGAGGCGTGTTTCAGGATTTTCTAACAGAATAGGTTATTAGTTACGCACTTTCTGAATTAGGCTAACGGTATGCTTTTCAAAAATAAAAATAATATGCTAAAATAAACTGGTAGTCGATGTTTTAACGTCGGGTAAATGTATAAAAAGTACCCTTGCACAAGCTAGAGTTCATTATTTTCGTAATCAACTCTTCAATGAAGATAGGCCTTGAAGGCATATACTTCGTTACTTTACAATAAAATTTGCCACAACTCATAGTTTTTGCAATCTCTATTTTTGTTCACTCAGGTGTAGCATCACCAGATACGAGGGTTGCTATATATATTTCTGGCCTAGGCAACACTTAGTGTTGTCTGGCGCCATCTGACATTTCCATTGGAAAGTTTGACATTTTTTAGCGTGGCCTTCGGTAGCTTAGTGGTTAGTGCGTTAGACTTGGATCCCGAAGGTGCTGGGTTCAACTCCCAGCCATGGCACCGGAAAAATTTAACATCAACATTTCATGTTTTCATCATAATTCGAGTTTCTGCAGCTAAAAATAACTCACCGGGCGCACTACCTTGTTGATCACACAAGTCAACAGGGAAGCTAAAAATAGACATAACACCATGACGACTATTAACAGTAATGCAGCGCTTCTAGTGGAGAATAGAAACGGCAACACTCAAATAACATCCATTCCCTGAAATTAAAAGATTAACAAGCGAATGTTAATTTACAACCGGACAATATTGAGTGGATGAAAACAACATAAGGTTCCCGCGATAATCGGATATATGCCGGAACGAAGTCTGTAACAGAAATAGACTTAAGGATTATCAACCCAGCGTCTCCAAGCTGCTACAACAACAACAACAACAACAACAACAACAACAACAACATTTTTTAGCATAACTTCACTCAGACCGTTTTCTCATTTGAGCGCGAATTGTTTTGCTTACAGTGTGTTGAAAATTCACCTCCAAAACATGGTTTTTGAACGCTTCAGGCGTCGAAAAACGTTGACCAAGCAGTTTTTTCTTGATGTGAGTGAATAAGAAGAAGTCATTGGGTGCCAGGCCGATGTGTGAGAGCTCGCATTGTCATGGTGCACAATGATTCGTCTTCTCTTGTTCGTTTTTCGTCTTCGAAGACCCACACGGTCGATTGCTGTTTCGTTTCGGGCTCATACGCGATCGTATTTTTTCAAAATTTCTTTGCACCAATCGACACGAGCCTTTTTTTGAGCGATTTTCAAATTGTGCGGGATCCGACGAGAACAAACCTTTTTTACGGCCAGGTGTTCATGCAATATCGAATGTATGCTGGTGAAAGAAATGCCCAAGGATGCCTCTATCTCACGGTATGTCACATGACGATCTTGCATTATCAGTTCACGCACGGCATCAATGTTCTCTGGCACAACTGCCGTTTTTTTAACGACCTTCACGGCGTTCGTCTTTGGGCGAGCGTCGGCCACGATTGAATTCATTAAACCAGTTTTTCACAGTGCTATAGAATGGTGCTTCATCGCCATACAAAGATTTAAGTTCATCGATGCACTCTTGTCGTGATAATCCATGTCGAAAGTTGTGAAAAATGAGCGCACACTTAGTGTTGCCTAGGCCAGATATATATATAGCAACCCTCGTAGATACACTCTCTTGAAGATTCGAAGGAGTTATAACAAAGTCGAAACTCTAAACAAAACTCCGCCAGGGATCGCATTCCATAGTATAATATAGAAAACTGGAAATTCTACAAAATATTCAAATATGGAAAGATGTGAGTTACGGCCGTTGTTCGTGTGAATGATTGGGATATAAATAAACTCAAATTTTTAAACTGCAGACCGATCGGTTAAAATATGTGGTTCCTATGGAGTTAAAATCAGGAGAGAACTTTGCATGGAGGCTACATAAAAACATGGACCTAAGACGACCGTTGTTCGTGTGAATTGTCCCGAGTATGAATAAACCCAAATAATATTATTTTTTAGCCCGATCTGTAGAAGTTTGATTAAGAAGGCATGTTGGAAATATGGTTTATATGTCGAAGAATGAACCGATATTTCTTATAATGTTATTAACTCTGCATATAAATACTTACAATTTTGTGCTGAACCGTAGATACTTAGAAGTATCTACGGTTCAGCACAAAATAGACGCACTCAATAGAAGCCACTTCTGGTACCCCCACACATATTTATATATTATATATAAACGTAAATGGAAATGGAAGAAAGGCAAGAGACGATATTGCAAGACAGGCGCTGGAATGGAATGGAACCCGCAAGGTAGCCGCAGAATAGGTAAGCCTGCAAACACCTGGAGAAGATCCGTGGAGACTACAAGTCTGGGTCGGAAATTTTGCTCGTTAATAGTGGCTATGAAACAGATTATTCTCCTCGATGGACTTTATTCGCTACATAAAAATTAATACAATTTACTTGAACATTTTAAGACACTTTTCTACATCTTTGAACTATGTAACTTCCAAAGACACACACAATAATAATAGCTAACTTTGTTGGTCTGTCATCATTATTACATCAACGAGATTACATAATTAGACATTAACTACGACATTTATGACCCGTAGAGCAGATGACAGCAATTACAGATTTATTATCATTTAATTACGTTATTCTTTTGTAATCACAGGGAATTGTGACATTTTGCTCATTAGGTGAAAAAGTGTCAGATTTTAAAAATCTGATACTTTACTACCTCTCTCGGAGAACAATTCTGGTCCATTGTAAGATTAAGAAGTAATAATGAAAAAAAATAAAAAAATACTAGAATACCTAAAAGAAGAGTGTATATTAGGATGATGACTTTTGATTTTTTTTTCTCAAAAATGATTTCCTGATGCACGAATGAATGAACTTTTGCCTATTAATGACTAAACTAAAGTTTATTCCATTTAAATATTGAAAAAGGTCACGCACAAACCACTTTGAAATGATAGTTTTGTGAAAAATTTTAAATTTTTTTAAATCAAATGTTTTTTTTAAAAATTTGTCAAGTCTTATAACTTTCACGAAAAGCCACATAACCTATGAACAAAATGAGACATTGGTCATAGAAATCGATGAACATCTTTAGTTTTTATTTACAATTAAGTGAAGGTATCTCATTTTGAATCGAATGTATCTCTTTGGAAAAAACGTTGACGACTTTTTTATGATTCTGATTTTTTTACAGAAACCACATTTATGAGCGGTCATTATTTTGAAAGTTTTGGAAAAACAAAATTGCACAAAATGCTGATAAATAAAAATTTTAAAATCATTTTGTGCGTGAGGTTTTTTTATCGAACCACCTTATATGTAATCTAATCTTAAATAAAAATTCATCTAAATATGATACAGGGAAACGAGGTTGTATAAAAGTCATCACCCTAGTGTATATATAGTACACAGCGTACCTCAAGGGATACAAAGTTTGGCACTGTTAATGAGGTTTTGTTTAGGATCATCCCCTCTACTCAACTGTGAAGAGATCAAAATCGGATATGCTTGGCTTCGCGAGATATCGCGAAAACAGTAAAAAAACCATGTTAGTTACAATTAACTATACAAAAAATCGGGGAAATTTAGAACAGTAACATAATTTCCAATAAATATGAGTTATTGTAAGTCATTTTACAATTTACCGAATATTTGCAATATCGCCATATTGCAAATTTTTTTAATCTATCAAACTGCCTAACATTTTCGTATTGTTAGGATTTAATTTTTCAATGACTCGCATTAATAAAACGAAAAACTAAGAACAAAAATTTTTCTTGAAGGTGTGTTTTTACAATAACTCGCGAAATGGAGCTTACCGGACAATGATACCAATTTATTTATAAAGTGGGGATTATACTAAACAAACCTCCATAGGCATCATTTCGGGCTTCTTTATCTTAAGGCAAAAAACGGGCAGTCTCTATCGAGACAAACCCATTCGATTTTGCAATTTACAAGCGATTTCAGGAGATTCTGAGGAGATGATTAGCTAAGGGAAGTCTTAGTAATGATAAATAAAAAAAATAATATAAGTAAAAATATCATTTGAATTCACAATTTTTGAGAGGCTGTAAATCTTTACTGAATAACACTACGATTTTTTTTTCTTAATGAAAGAGATGTAGACTTGTGCCTAGTCTCCATTATTTCTTTTGGTCAGTTTTTCCTGGTACTAACTGCGTCATTATCTTGTTGGAATGTCCGCAATAATGCCATATCCTCATTAGCATATGGAAGCGTTGCATTTAGCAATATTTCTCGGTACACATCCGCGTTCATTGTATTTTCAATTCGATATATCGGACCGACACCATACCATGAAAAGCATCCCCAAACCGTCACATTCCCTCCACCATGCTTAACAGTCTTTGTTTGTAAATTTTACAAGGAATTATTTTCCTTTAGAGCGTCGGACATTCCTTTGGCAGTCGTTCCCAACCAAATTATGTTTTGTTTCGTCACTTCATAGCATGTTTCGCCATTCGGCCTCAAATCAAGACCAAGTTAACTGTTCTTTAGCAAATAGTAATCTCATTTTTATATTTTGTTTACTCATGAGTAGAACTTTTCTGGCAATTCTTCCGGGCTATTTTGCTTGCAGAAATCGACGACGAACTATTTGAGGGCTAACTTAATTACCAATCCCTGCAGAAATTGCCTTTGAAGATTTTAAATGGCCCTTCTTTGCCAGCACAATAATACGCCTACCAGTTTCTGGACTTGTTTTGTGGTGTCTGCCCCAATTTTCTACCGTTTTCTTTGTATATCCTCACTTTAGTGATACGAAGGTATATATGAAGTCGAATGAGAAATGTCCGTCCGTCTGTCAGTCTGTTTGTCTGCTGGATGGTGCGCACAATAACTCTCGAGAGGAGTAACTGATTGACTTCAAATTCGGTATACGGTAATATTTTTCTCTATCTCCGGCTAAGTTCGAAGATGGGCCATATTGGTCCACTCCTTCTGGTACCTCCCACACAAAGGGTTAACATTTTGTGAAATATTGATTCTTTAATAACTTCTATACTACTTATTACAATCTTTTGAAATTCCACACATTGTATTATTCTATTAGTCGTTATCATCTCGAAAAAAATGGGCGAAGTTGCCACGCGGACTTTCTTGGCTTTTTTCGAAAAAAAGGGCAAAATTGACCCATTAAGAGGGGAGCTAGAGGGCTAAGATCTTCCACAAAAATTATCCTCATAATTATGAGTTGAATTTTAAAATTCAACTATGTACATCTGACAATAGGAAATCACTCAGACATTAACTTACAGCATTTTTTCATCTAGTATAATGCTCCCTTCGACAAAAAAAAATAAAGACTTTGACCCACTTTAAAAAAAAACTCTGACCATAAGTTTATTCTACAAAAATGATCTACTGCCTTTCAGAATTATACGGTCGCTATTCTGTTCCAAAAATGCTGTTGGACAGTGTTATTTGGAAATCCACACTTGCCATATTATTGTGTTAGATGGCATTGCCATAGAAACTGTTAATAGAAAAATATATTTTCCGCGTTGCGGAAGGGAAGTACCAGATTTATCACCAATTTAATGTTAACCTACATATAAGTTTATTTATTATTATGAGCAGGTGTGTAGGTATTTTTAGGGAACACCATACCTTGAATACTTGCAATACATTGTGGCTTAACAATGTAACTGTTATTAATTATTACCAGCAAGAAAATAAACTACGTCTTAAGGATATCTAAAGGTTATAGCTGCCAATTACCATTTAATTTAACTTTCTGTAGCTCTAGCGCTCGATTATTTTGTTTTGTGTTAATGAAAGTAAATATCGATACCTCCATTCTAAACTATGCTAAGTGCAAAAAGGTCGTTTTTCTGGAGAGGCGATCAAAGTTTGATGATTTTTTTAAATTTGTGTGGAATTCCTTTATAATGCAAATCGAATGACCTGTACTTTTTTGTGAATAACTTTTGATTGGGTTGACGGATAAACACCAAATTTGGACTGAATATAATTTGGAATATTTAGAAATTAAAAATGCACTATGCTAAGTCGACTTAGCATGTTTTAGAATGGAGGTATCGATATGATACAAAATGATAAATTCAAACGACTTTCAAAATACAAAGTATCAATATGTTTCTTGTTTCCTATGCCCTTTGTATTTTGTCAATTATATACCCATATGGAGGAGGAGGAGGTGGCGGGTTAGAAACGTGAATCCGATTGCATGCATACAGACGAAATTATCTTTTAACTGATATAGATTACTAATCTCTAAACAATGCTAGTGATTATTCTTTTGCTTTTGTAGTCAGTCGGCGGTTAAAACATTATTTATTCTTGACACACTTTTCATTTTTGTTTTGCAGTAAGTAGCATGGAACCCAAAAGTGCCTCTAATGCAGATGGTTCATCGAAATCCTCAAAATATCGTCATGCGGGTGATATAACCGGAGAGCCACCAACCAGAGAAGTAATATATCGTCCCTAGTTTAAATTGGCATTTAAAATAATACCTGTCTTCGTTTACAGTTTGCTGAAATTTCCATTCCTGTGCCTTGGGGACATTTGGCCGGCAAATGGTATGGTCCTCAAAATGTCCAGCCCATATTGGGTCTACATGGCTGGCAAGATAATGCTGGTACGTTTGATTTGCTGGTTCCTTTATTGCCGCCCGATGTTGCTTTTCTCTCCGTTGATTTGCCCGGACATGGATTATCCTCAAGACTGCCGGACGGTTGCTATTACAATACCATTGATAATCTATATATAATCCGTGTAATCATGAAACAATACAAATGGGAAAAGCTATCCTTAATTGGTCATTCCATGTCTTCGATTATTGGATTTGTCTTTGCTGCTGTATTCCCCGATAAAGTGGATATGTTTATTGGCATTGATGCTCTCAAACCCCACCAGAGGCCTTTCCCCAGTGTTATACGTACCATGGAAACACGTATGGATGAATTTCTGCGGGAAGATGAACGTAATCGCAATAAAAATGAACCTCCGAGCTACACATATGATGAGCTCATCGAACGCATTTATGTCGGCACATTCCATTCGGTCAATAAGGATCTGTGCAAACACATGTTAGCGCGGAATATTCAAAAGTCTGAAAAATATCCAGACAAGTATTTCTTTACCCGTGATAGACGTTTGAAATTCTACAATTATGCGGTGGGTTCCCAAGAGCTTTGCGTAGAAATGGCCGGTCGTATCACCTGTCCGTATCTCTTCATCAAGGCTCGCAATTCCTCCTATTTTGAAGACAAAAAGTATTACGACGAAGTCATGGATGTTCTTAAAACAAAGTCAAATTTCGAATATTTCGAAAGCGATGGTTCACATCATTTGCACATGAATAATCCGGAATCGATTATTGAACCCGTTGTCGATTTTATCAATCGTTTTGGTCCCGTGGCCAGGGCAAAACAAGCTAAAGCTGCCAAACAAGCAGCCCAAAATGATAAGGAGAGTAAACTGTAGAAGAAGTGTTGGCGATAAAGAGGCTTTACGGCGTGATAAGCGTGATACTGAATATACTTAATATTCCAGGGATAATACACACAAAAATTATTTTCTATTATATGTATGTATATAATGTAAATACTTGTGAATTTTGTAGTTTTTGTTAGATTATGTTTTAAGGTAAAGTGACAGTGCAAAATACAAATCAAAAAATATTTGTTTTGTTTCATTGCAATTGTTCTAAACACAAATAAAGAAAGATCGCTTTATGTTTCTTTAAAGCAAATATAGTTTTAATGCATTGTATGTTTGTATTTTCTTATGTTTATGGAGCACAACATATGAAATAAAACTTCCGAACTTTTCTGTTAATATGAGTAGGATTATAAATCTGCGAAGTTAGGCATTTGTTCGAAACGCCCAAAAGCAGATTAGATACATGGGTTATTACACCAATTCGTAGTCTATTTTGTCATAACCTTCCGTTTCTCTTCATATATTATCAAGAACGAAGTGTGTATCGAAAATTAGAATTGATTCTTTCCTTAGCAATTGTATGAAAACAATTAAAAACGGGCGCAGTGAAATAACCCCCAAGTGAAATAACACCCAAGCCGAAAATGAAATAACACCCAAAAAAAAGATTCAAAATTGGGTTTGGGTGAAATTTCATCAACTTTGGGTTTCATTTCATTTTTTCAAGTTTTTTTAAATTTTTTTTACTAAGACCAAAATGAAATAAAACCCCAAATAAAATGAATTTGGGATTTATTTCATCATTTTGGGTTTTGGGGATTTTTTCATTGTTTGGGATTTATTTCATTTTCATCGAAATCAAATTTTTCTTGGGCCGTATTTCATTTTATTTGGGGATTATTTCATTGACATTCAAAATGAAATTTAGGAAAGTTTTTAATAATAAAATTGTTAGATATCGCTTCCTTGTCGTTAGGCGGTTAGAATCGAATGAACATATTGAACGGGGTAACTTTAGGGTGGATCTTGAGAGTAGTAATCAGTTCTTAATAGTGATTCAGAGAAGAAAATTTACAAATTTTAAATTATAACAAATAGGAAAATTTAAGTTGTAGAGTCATGGATAGCAGATTACAGAAAACATACCAGATGGTACAATTGCATTATATCATGAAATTGATAAGCTTTAAATGTTTGGAAATGGTAAGTAAAATAAGATTTGCGAATATTTTGCTAGAGAGCCGATCAGTAAAGGAACTGATTGGGTTTGTTCCCTTTTAACAATTTACGAATGAATACTGCTGTAAGAGAAAAATTGAAGAAAAGATAAAGCAAGTGAAACAGAGAGACAAAAATAGCGGCGATTTTTTGGCATATTTTTCGTCTGCTTTACTATTTCTTCATGTCAGAAAATTTTATGGAAATATTTTGGAAGAGAAAACATGAATAGGAATTAATGGAGACGAAAAATAGGTAAAAAATCGCCGCGATTTTAACCTTTTTTTTCGTCTCCATTAATTCCTATTCATGTTTTCTCTTCCAACATATTTCACACACGAAGTTTCAGTTCTCTTCCAACATTTTTCAAACAGGTAGAAATAGTAATGCAGACAAAAAATAGGTCAAAAAATCGCCGCGATTTTTGTTTTACCTATTTTTCGTCTCCATTAATTCCTATTCATGTTTTCTCTTCCAACATATTTCACACACGAAGTTTTAGTTCTCTTCCAACAGTTTTCAAGCATGAAGAAATAGTAATGCAGACGAAAACCAGTAAGGAAAGGCAGAAAGTCGGGCGGGGCCGACTATATAATACCCTACACCTCCCTAACAATGCGATAAGGGTCAGTGCCATAATAATTTGGAATAATTGGTAAATGGGTAGAAACGTATTCTAATTCTGAAACAATAATCGCTAAATTAAGCAATATTCGTTCCTAAAGTGAGAAACATCTTTCTGGAAAATTTTAAAGATCGGAAGTAAAATACAACTTCTATAGCGGTTTAATACCAAATCAGGAGGAACATATATATGGAGCTTTAATGTAAATCTAAACCGATCTTCCCTGAATACTTATTCATGTAAAAAGACCTGCTTCTGTCGAATTTCGTACTGATCGGATATAAAATACAGTCTCTACAGCGCTTACATGTCAAATCGGGGGTAACATATATATGGGAGCTATATCTAAATCTGAACCGATTTTCTCCAAATTTGGCAGTATTCCTTCATGTAATAAGAATCCTCTTTCTGCCGAACTTCGCATTGATCGGATATAAAATACAGTTTTTACAGCGCTTACAGGTCAAATCTGAACCGATTTCTTCCAAATTTAATAGAGTTCATCCATATAATAAGAAACCTCTTTCTGCCGAATTTCATACTGATCGGATATAAAATAAAGTTTTTACAGCGTTTACATGTCAAATCGGGGGTAACGTATATATGGGGGCTATATCTAAATCTGAACCGATTTCTTCCAATTTTAATAGTGTTCATCCATATAATAAGAAACCTCTTTCTGCCGAATTTCATACTGATCGGATATAAAATAAAGTTTTTACAGCGCTTACATGTCAAATCGGGGGTAACGTATATATGGGGGCTATGTATAAATATGAACCGATTTCTTCCAATTTTAATAGTGTTCATCCATATAATAAGAAACCTCTTTCTGCCGAATTTCATACTGATCGGATATAAAATAAAGTTTTTACAGCGCTTACATGTCAAATCGGGGGTAACGTATATATGGGGGCTATATCTAAATCTGAACCGATTTTAACCAAATTTATAATAATTAACCAAAGTTATAACACCCTGTACCACAGTGTGGTGTAGGGTATAAATAGGTTAAAAAATCGCCTCGATTTTTTTACCTATTTTTCGTCTGCATTACTATTTCTTCATGTTCAAAAACTGTTGAACACCACCCTGTACAACAGTGTGGTGTAGGGTATAAATAGGTCAACAAATCGGAGCGATTTTTTAACCTATTTTTCGTCTGCATTACTATTTCTTCAAGTTTTCACTTTCAACAGTTTTTGAACATGAAGAAATAGTAATGCAGACGAAAAATAGGTAAAAAAATCGAGGCGATTTTTTAACCTATTTATACCCTACACCACACTGTGGTACAGGGTGTTATAACTTTGGTTAATTATTATAAATTTGGTTAAAATCGGTTCAGATTTAGATATAGCCCCCATATATATGTTAGCCCCGATTTGACATGTAAGCCCTGTAAAAACTTTATTTTATATCCGATCAGTATGAAATTCGGCAGAAAGAGGTTTCTTATTATATGGATGAACACTATTAAAATTGGAAGAAATCGGTTCAGATTTAGATATAGCCCCCATATATACGTTACCCCCGATTTGACATGTAAACGCTGTAAAAACTTTATTTTATATCCGATCAGTATGAAATTCGGCAGAAAGAGGTTTCTTATTATATGGATGAACTCTATTAAATTTGGAAGAAATCGGTTCAGATTTAGATATAGCCCCATATATACGTTACCCCCGATTTGACATGTAAGCGCTGTAAAAACTTTATTTTATATCCGATCAGTATGAAATTCGGCAGAAAGAGGTTTCTTATTATATGGATGAACACTATTAAATTTGGAAGAAATCGGTTTAGATTTAGATATAGCCCCCATATATATGTTACCCCCGATTTGACCTGTAAGCGCTGTAAAAACTGTATTTTATATCCGATCAGTGCGAAATTCGGCAGAAAGAGGTTTCTTATTACATGAAGGAATACTGCCAAATTTGCTCAATATAGCTCCCATATATATGTTACCCCCGATTTGACATGTAAGCGCTGTAGAGACTGTATTTTATATCCGATCAGTACGAAATTCGACAGAAGCAGGTCTATTTACATGAATAAGTATTCAGGGAAGATCGGTTCAGATTTACATTAAAGCTCCATATATATGTTCCTCCTGATTTGGTATTAAACCGCTATAGAAGTTGTATTTTAATTCCGATCATTAAAATTTTCCAGAAAGATGTTTCTCACTTTAGGAACGAATATTGCTTAATTTAGCGATTATTGTTTCAGAATTAGAATACGTTTGTACCCATTTACCAATTATTCCAAATTATTATGGCAATGACCCTTATCACATTGTTAGGGAGGTGTAGGGTATTATATAGTCGGCCCCGCCCGACTTTCTGCCTTTCCTTACTGGTTTTCATCTGCATTACTATTTCTTCATGTTCAAAAACTGTTGGAAGAGAACTGAAATTCATATGTGAAATAGTTTGGAAGAGAATTCTCTTCCAAACGTTTTCATGAATTCTCATTAGGGTAATCAAAAATCGCACCGGTTAACCGGTTAATCGGTTTCTCTTTAAAAACCGCCTATCGGTTTCCGGTTTTTCTGCTTTTTCGAATAACTCGAACCGTCGGTTTTTTCAACTCGGTTTATTCGACTTTTCGGTTTTTTGAAACCATTATAAAATGATAAAGAAAATATTATTTTTGAAACAGGAACCTACCTAAAATTTTGAAAACATCAATATAAAAACCGTTGACATCATTTGTGCATATCCATCGATTTCAAAATGCAGTTTTATATGTATTTATACTGTTTACATTGCTAACTTCTATATCATATTGTGGAATAGAAATTAATTAACAATCCTTTCTAATTGAAATGTAGGTATAAATAAAAATACATATGTTCAGTTTCACATTTCGACAAGTTTTCATCTCTATAGATTGCTCAAGGCAGAATCCGCTACTTCTGATATACATATATATATTTTCCCATAGTTCCTAAGGGGAGCATAGGCCGTAATAAAATCATTCCACTTCATTTTATCTAAGGCTAGGTTTTTAATTTCATTCCATGTGTACCCTTTCTCTGTGCCTTCTGCGTCTACCAGGCGTCTCCACGTATTTGCAGGTCTTCCTCTTCTGCGGCTTCCCTGTGGATTCCAATCGAGGGCTGTGCATGCAATATCGTCTTGCGGCTTTTTCAGGGTATGACCAATCCACTTGCGGCGTCGGATTTCCTGAATAATTGGTTCTTGCTTCGTGGTTGTCCATAGGTTTTCATTGGAGATTTTATTGGGCCAAAATACGAGTATGATTTTCCTCAAGCAGCGGTTTATGAAAGCTTGTAGTGCTTGTAGCTCTTTCCTCGATGTGTTCCATGTTTCGCAACCGTATAGAACAACTGAATTGATGCTCGCATTAAATATTTTAATTTTTGTGTCCCTCGAGATGTGTGAAGGCTGCACGACCTTTGTTTATTCGAGACCGTATATCTTCAGCTGAACCACCTGTAGTTGTTATGATGCTGCCGAGGTAGCAGAATGACTCTACGGTATTAATTGGAATATCGCCTATCTTAATTGGTTGGGGGTTGTTGGTGTTAATGCGCATAACTTTGGTTTTAGGAATGTTGATGAACAATCCGGCAAGCGCGGCAAATTTCTCAACATCATTTAACATTCCAGTTATGTCTGAATGTTTATGAGCCAGGAGACAGATGTCGTCAGCATAGTCGAGATCGCTAAGTTTGCCGTTTATTCCCCAGGTGATTCCTCTGTTGTGCTGAGATACCCGCGACATCATTGCATCAAGGACAATGTTAAAGAGCAGTGGGGATAGTACGCAACCTTGTCGCACGCCTTTCTCTACGCGTATTTGTCCACTGAGATGCTGCCCATGTCGTATTCGGCATGTGGCGCCGTTGTATAATGCCTTGACGAGGCTGATTATTTTGTTTGGCACGCCCTTGCATTGTAGCGTCGTATATATCACATCGTGTTTAATGGTATCAAAAGCTATCGCGAAGTCTATAAAGCAAAGGTAGAGTGGGGTTCGCCATTCGCCGGTCTGTTCCACGATGATGCGCAGTGTGTTGACCTGATCTACACAAGATCGGTGCGCTCGAAATCCGGCTTGTTCGTTTCGCTTACTGGGCGACATATATTCTATTAGGCGTTTGTTGATTATATGTGCGATTATTTTATTTATCATACTTAGCAGAGTGATGCCTCTCCAATTTTTGCACTCTGAGAGGTTACCTTTCTTAGGCAGCAGGGTGATTGTTCCCTCTGTGAGCTCGACATGCAGTGCTTCGTCCTTCCAAAAGTTTGATATGAGAGGGTGTAACAGATCGGCGCTCAACATTCTGTCTACATTTAGAAACTCTGGGGGTATGTTGTCGGGTCCAGGGGGCTTGTTTGATGTGAATGCTGATATAGCAGTCGCTATTTCGGGTATGCTGGGGCAGGATATGTCGAACTGTGTGCTTTCTTCATGGTGTTGGCAAGAACAAGTTGTTGGCATGTTGTGATCGGGTGTTGGAAGGAGCTTCGTGTAATACTCTTCCCATATCATAATCTGCTTCTCTTTGGAGGTTGTGGTTGCACCGTCGATGTCCATCAATGGTTTGCTGGTTGGGAATTTGTTGTTAGTGAGTTGGCGCACTAATTGGAAGAGATCACGACTTCGGTGAGTATCAGCTGCAGCTTGCGCTTTGGTTGCAATCTGTTTGCTCCACTGGCGTTTATCATTTCTCGCGCTTTTCTTCACCAGCTTATCAAGCCTGGAGTGGTCTTGTTGTGCTGCAATTTTCGAGGCTCTCGTTTTTGCTGAATTCAGGTTGTTTTTTGCTGATGATCTTAAGTCTATGAGACTCCATGTGTCATCTGAAATCCATGGTTTCCTCGCAGCAGTCCTATAACCAATGTGTTCTTCTGCAGCTTTGATGAAGGTGTCCTTTATATTTGGCCAGCTATCGATGCCTTCCTCATCAGAGTAGTTGTGGTTTCTGAGTGCATTTGTGAATAGGTTACTTACAGTTGGGTTTAACAGTTTATCCACATTAAATTTCCTTGGCGTGTTGTTCTTGTTGCACTTGATGGCTGCAACTTTAAGACGAATGTTGGCGACCAGAAGGTGGTGGTTGCTGGAAATATCCGCTCCGCGTTTATTGCGCACATTAAGCAGGGATCCACGCCACTTTTTGCTTATGGCAATATGATCGATTTGATTTTCCGTTGTACGATCTGGGGATACCCACGATACCTTGTGTATACGTTTGTGTGGAAATAATGTGCCACCTATGACAAGGCCTTGGTTGAGACATAGGCCTGTGAAAAGTTCTCCATTTCTGTCATTGTGCCGATTCCGTGTCGACCCATTACCGATTCCATACTGCTGTTATCGCTTCCTAATTGCGCGTTGAAGTCGCCAAGAAGGATGACAATATCGCCCCTGTTGATCCCATGGAGTACTGTGGTGAGACTGCTGTAAAAATCTTCTTTTACGTTAATCTCGGCGACATCAGTTGGTGCATAGCATTGAATGATCGTGATGTTCCTTGCCCTTGTTCTTAGTCTTACAGATATTATGCGATCAGTGTGTGCTTTCCATTCTATGAGCGCCTTAGATGCCTCCTTTGATAATAGTATGCCAACGCCGCTTTCTCTTCTTTGGTCTGTTGGTTTCCCAGCAAATAGCAGTTTTAGACCATTTGGAGCGGAGAATTCTCCGGAGTCGGGCCATCTGACTTCTGCAATACCTAGCAGTAGTAGCTTATATGTGCAGAAGACTTTGTATAATTGAGCTAGCCTAGATGTTTCTGTAAGTGTACGTACGTTCCATGTTCCAATTCGTGATCCATTTTTCATGCTGAAGGTTGTCATCGATTTATCCGTTCGTTTATTTGATTTTGTTTCGGTTTCGTTAATCGTGTGGGGTTTAGGACGGGCGGGTGATTGGTCCACTACGTCCGATTCTGGTACCAGAGATGCTGGCTGTTGCATCCAGACATGCATTTTAGCAAAGTACTTCTGATAATATATGTATATAATTGGTTTGCCATTTATATGATGCTAAAAACTAATGGTGAATTCTATTCTGAAAAATATGTTGCCCCGTCGACTCGAAATTCTGAAAAATATTTGCCCTTTTTGGGTGGAACATATGCAGTCCCTCGAAATTAACTAACCTCATTTTTCAAAATTCCAAAATATGGTATAAAACTCCAGATTTCGGGAAAAGGGCATTGTCTTAAATCTAACCTATTAGGACCTGAATCCTAAATCTCAGACCAAATATATAATTAGTACTTTTATTTAGCTGGGAACTGCTAACACTAATTTTAGTAACTAGGGAACAAATAATTTTTGCATTTAATCTTTGCTAGGTTTTAGCACATGAATATTTTAATTTTGTAGTTTACTCAATTGTTGTATTATGTAATTTTGTTAAAATTGGTCAATGGGCTTTGAAATTACAAATTAATAAATGAAATGAAATGAAATGTTGCACTTTTTTGCAGAAAAGAAATCGCCATAAGATTTTGCGGATCTTCACTATTAGTCAAGTTTTATAAAAATCATAATCAATTTTTTTGAAAGAAATCTCTTTAAAAATTTAACATAAATATTACAAATATTGCAGAGATTATAATATTATATCATAAATGAAATTGGAACAATTACCTATTATAAATAAAAATATGAAGTGTTTAAAATAAAATTTTCAAATAAATCTTAATTTAATAGGAATATGGTTACATATTGAATTTGCACTACGCTTATTTTACGTAATCTAAAAAAATGTTGAGCATTATTTATGCATTTTTGTTAAAAAAGAAAAACCGAAAACTACCGGTTCACCGGTTTTTTATTTTCGGTTAAACCGAAAACCGGTTTTAGAGTTAACTTAATTTTCGAAGAAACCGAAAACCGTATTTTCAAAATAACCGGTTTTTTGATCACCCTAATTCTCATGTATTATATTCCAAAAGTTTTCAAACGTCAAGAAATAGTAATGCATTACAAAAAATAGTTCAGAAACATTTTTTTTTAATTTTTCCCCAGGATTACTATTTTCTTATATTTTCTGTTCCAACATTCAGTTGCAAAGCAGTTGAAACGTTGTTTCTATCAATTTGCAATTGCAGGTATTCCCATTAGTTTTTATTCTAATTTGTTTCTTCGGCCTATTGGGGATTCCGTACAAGCGTTTCTGTAAATACTACAAACTGTTTTTGGGAAAAATGATGTATATTGCACAAAAAAATATTTGTCTAGACGAATAAATTCAATTTTGAGTTTATTTCATTTGTGTGGGTTTTTTTCATTGGGGTTATTTCACTTTTTTTTGGGGGAATTATTTATTTTTGATTTAACTAATATTTTTTGGGGGTTGTTTCATTTATTATTTGGCTTTTATTTCATTTAATTTGGACTTTATTTCACATTTAATCTTTGGGCGTTATTTCATTTCATTTAGGGCATATTTCATTGGGGGTTATTTCACTTGGGGGTTATTTCGTGGCGCCTTAAAAACGGACTAGAGTGCGACCGAAGGCGGTTTTTTGGCCGAAGTCGAAGCGAAACGTCGGCCAAAATCCTAACATTTGGCCGAAACCGAATGTTTCCTAACTTCTATAGGGATATCCATTTCGCGGCTCCCTACTCTTTTAAAGAAAAAAAACACAGAAAATTCAAATTGAATGGGGAATGTTTATTATTATTTATTTGAAAGAACATTCTTTGGCATTTATTTTTTGAAGATTAACGTCTCAGATGGTCCATCCGTTGAGTCCAATTTTCGATGACTCGTTCGAGCATTTCCACTGGTAACTGGCGAATGACACACGTGATGTTTTGCTCCAAGGCCTGAATCGAAGCAGGTTTGTCGGCATTATCTTTAGACTTTGCATATCCCCAAAGGAAAAAGTCTAACGGTGTGATATCACACGATCTTGGTGGCCAATCGACCGACCCAAAACGTGCAATTATCTGCTCACCGAAGTGTTCTCTCAATAAATTCATTGATTGATGAGATGTGTGGGAAGTGGCGCCGTCTTGTTGAAACCAAATGTCGACGAGATCACGAGTTTCAATTTCAGGCATCAAATAGTCGGTTATCGTGGCACGATAAGGGTCGCCATTGACGGTTACGTTCTCACCGGCATCATTTTTGAGGAGATATGTTCAGATGATTCCGATACGTCGGATCGGGAATCGGTCAATGGCAAAAAGATAGCTCTTAACGGTCAATGGCAAAAGATATTGCTCATGGGTGTCAAGGTCGTGGGTTGACTGGAAATTGTTTTTTTTTATTTAAAAAAAAATGTACTTAACGCAATTGGCGAACGACTATTTTGATAATAAAAATGAATAATTTGTAAACGTTGTTCAGGCGTAAGTCTTTCCATGATGAAATGCCAAATAATACTTAACAAAAATAACATGACAGCATGACACGTCTCACACGCGATCTGTCAAAAAAGGCTATTGAAAAAAGTATCTCTACTTAGATCACCCGTTACTTAGACCCACTAAAACAAATTGATGTGCAACTTTGCATATATTTATACATGCAAAATCTCCAGTACCTTAAAATGTATGTCATTTACCTAATTATTGTCTATGGGTTATCGGCGCGGCGTACTCGAGTGACTTTAAATAATCCCAAAGAAAATAACCCAATGTGGGTGAAATCGCACAATTTTGCTTGCCAATTAACAGCACCATTACGTGAAATTATTCGTTCATCTAAAATCGTTCGTTGAGTAAAATAATTGTAGCGTGTCCTGTGTGGCATGTGGCTTCGCTATGTTGGACCCACACGTCAGCAAGATTAATGCCAGCTAACTTAGGTACGATACAACTTGTAATAATTTCTCTATAATGTTTCTGTTGAAAGTAACATTCTGCCCATCGTGGACGGCAACAACATATAATCGACCAAACATGCGATATATTAGCTCGGACCACTTTAAAATCTTTCCACCTGTTTCTTGAAGTAGGACAAACGTTTTACATATTTCCACTTTTTCCAAGGAGAACGTCATGTAAAGCGCAGCTGTCGCCGGCCAATATAATTTCAGAATAAATATGAAATATCGTAGACTTACCTATATATGTAACACAACCAGCAGATATTAGGGCATCATAAATATACTTAAAATTATTACTAATCATATTCATTCGTTTTCTTTACAAGATTGTCTTGAAAGTTAATCACCAATTGTTTTTCTTTCATTTCTCAGAGTCAATCAATTTTCTACTTAATTCTTATTCTGTAACTTGTTTAAACAATCAGAAGCAAGGATTTGGCAATACCGGTATATGTATGTCAGCAAATATTTTTAACATATTCAATGATAAATTCTTGTTTTACATTGGCCATTGGCCGTGACAATTAAGCACACTTTCGTTTTATTACGCGCCAAAAAAAGGATCTCTAAATCTGAAGTTCAAAAGAAAAAATGTCCTAATAAGAACAAGAAATCAGCATTGTTAAATAAAGTACTACAATGTATTGTATTGAGTCGGGGTTGCATTTTGTGGTGCTAAAGTAAAAAACAATAATTAACGGTGTTGCCAACTCTGAGTCGTACGACTTACGCTGCTACTTAAATACGAGTGAGATGGTACGACGTCTGTTCAACTCGAATGTAAATATGAAATTGTGCTAGAACCGCGGAATAAAATTCGTCACTTAGGGCCTGTTTTTGTAACTTTGTTTTGCATATAAACAAAGAAGCTTTCAATTACACTGTGCAACAGTGAAAAAAATACACGGATCTGATGGTATAGGTTCGATTCTACTACCAAATGGTAGTATAACCCTATACTCAGTTTGGCGAGATTGGTGACCAATTTTTTTTTTATGGGCCTCAAAAGATTCGGAAAATCAGTGGACCCCTGAAAAAAGGTGTCATAGGTTTTTGAGCAACAGCTACTTCAGACTTGGTGATAGCGCTTAACTATATTTGGCAATAATGTAGCTAAGAACACGTAGAACAAAGTCTGTTAACATTTCATGCCAAAAAAATTTTGTTTTCCTGCACTTTTTTTCGAAAAACATAGGATTAAATTTATTTTTTTTCACTTTTTTCGGCATAACTTTAAGGGATCGCTGATTTTTTACTAACAATATTTGGCAATATTGTAGCCACGGTAAATCTGAACAACTTTTGTGAACATGTCATTACAATCTGAACGTGTCTAGGCACTCTAAAAAGCTCAAAAAACCACATTGTACCCCAAAAATTTAAGTATTTCACTGTTATGTAACAAAAATATATTTTTCTGGTATAGGGTATGTTCAGCAACTTTATAGAAAATATTAAGGCCAATTTTTTTGTGGAACATTTTAACCCTCTAGCTCCCCCACATAACTGTAATTTTTGGCCCCATTTTAACAAATCGTAAAAAACACCCCTTAAAAGTGGGAGGGCGGGGATGAAATGTTCTACAAAAATGTTCGCCATAAAATTTTACTATATGTGTCAGAACACACCAGAGCTCAAAACATAACACAAACACCAAAAAAAGGTCAAATTCCTGATCATGCAGGAATGTTAGTCGTACGATCTAGTGGTTGAAGCAATGAAGATATTGTAAATAACGTTGTTGACAGGAATTTGACCGTGTTTTCGGTTTTTGTGTTAAGATTTGGGTTTTAGTGTGTTCTGACACATATAGTAAAATTTTATGGCGAACATTTTTGTAGAACATTTCATCCCCGCCCTCCCCCTTTTAAGGGGTGTTTTTTACGATTTGTTAAAATGGGGCCAAAAATTACAGTTATGTGGGGGAGCTAGAGGGTTAAAATGTTCCACAAAAATATTGGCCTTAATATTTTCTATAAAATTGCTGAACATATCTTATACCAGAAAAATATATTTTTGTTTCATAACAGTGAAATAGTTACATTTTTGGGGTACAATGAGGATTTTTGAGCTATTTAAGGTGCCTAGACACGTTCAGATTGTATTGATGTGTTCATAAAAGTTCTTCAGATTTACCGTGGCTACAATATTGCCAAATATTGTTAGTAAAAAATCAACGATCCCTTAAAGTTATGCCGAAAAAAGTGAAAAAAATAAATTTAATCCTATGTTTTTCGAAAAAAAGTGCAGGAAAACAAAATTTTTTTGGCATGACATGTTAACAGGCTTTGTTCTACGTGTTCTTAGCAACATTATTGCCTAATATAGTTAAGCGCTATCACCAAGTCTGAAGTAGCTGTTGCTCAAAAACCGATGACACCTTTTTTCAGGGGGTCCACTGATTTTCCGAATCTTTCGAGGCCCATAAAAAAAAATTGGTCACCAATCTCGCCAAACTGAGTATAGGGTTATACTACCATTTGGTAGTAGAATCGAAGCTATACAGTCAGGTTTGTGTATTTTTCAAAAAGTGTTCATTTGTTGCATAGTGTTATCGCCAACATTTTGGTTCTTATAAGACAACAACGAACGAAATGATATGTCAAATCAGACGATCAGAAAAATTCATTCGTGTTGGTTATGTTTGCCGTCCTTTTGAAGGAGGCCGAAAATTACATATTGGTTTCGGTAGTGCGTTTTTTTTGACATATGTTCGCACTCGTATTTAAGAGCAGCATAAAGGCGGCAAAACCTTTTTGCGCTTTGTCGTGTGGCAATCTCAATGGAAATTCGTTATTTGCTTCGCTTAGTTAACGGACGTTAAAGTTTGAAAATATCGAAAACAATTATTTTTTTGTAAAATGAGATCAATATGAGAAAAGAAATAAAATGATAACTACCTTAGTTATCAAAATAGCGCAACGCAGATCAAAGTATTTTTGCAATTGATGCTATCAATAAAATAAAAGTTATAAAATTATTATATACATATGTAGTTGGCGATGTAGTAATAAGAAGTTCGTATTTACATTTAACTACTATCTAATTCTATTTATTATTACTAAAACTAGTTCACAAAATCTTACGAAGTATTACTAAAAATGCTACCGTTGACGGCGAAGACTTCTCTTGGAATCAGCTGTTGTTTTCTCCTGCTCTGATTCGTTACAACGTTGCCAGATTGTTTGTCATTCGAACACGGCGGTCTTGGTGCTACCACAATTCTTTCGATTTTTCCTTCTTAAATTCTAAATTTTAAACCCATTGAAACGGAAAAAATAGTGTTTGTTCAACTTTAACGTCCGATAACTAAGCGATATTGATAACAGGCATATTATTTTTTCTTCTCATTTTCCCACAGTTGCTTAGAAAACGTTGCCGCCTAGGCAGTGTTATATAGACTTACTTATTTAGATGTCACTACAACCTGTTGCTGGTTTTGGCCTGCTTAAGAAATGTTTTCCATGCGCTTCGATCTTTTGAGGGTTGGCGCCACTTTGATTCACGAAGCATTTGTAGGCCTTCTTCAAAAAGATCTCTCCACCAGAGTCTCGGTCTTCCCCGTTTACGCTTTCCATAGATCTTCTTTGGGTTTTCCAACAAGAGGTGTTATTTTGAATCACCCGGTATTTCGGTAGCTGTCACTTTTGAAGCTTTTATTCTTTGACATTTGACAAGTAGAAACTACGCCATTCAATAACGCATTGAAATTATTAAAATTCGAAAATTATCTTGATTGATGAGGCCCATTTCCACCTCAGTGGCTACGTCAACAAGCAAAATTGTCGCATCTGGGGCTCGGAAAACCCTAAGAGTTATTGTTGAGAAGCCTCTCCATCCTCAACGTGTGACTGTTTGGTGCGGTTTATGGTCCGGCGGGGTCATTGGACCTTACTTTTTCAAAAATGTGGTTGGATCAACAGTTACGGTGAATGGATTGCGCTATCGAGAGATGATTAATGATTTTTTTATGGTCGGAGTTGGATGGTGTTGATCTGGACAACGTTTACTTTCAACAAGACGGCGCTAAGTGCTACACAAGCAACGAAACTATTGCTCTGTTACGTGAAAAGTTTCCGAACCGTGTTATCTCTCGAAGAGGTGATCACAATTGGCCACCGAGATCTTGTAATTTAACACCTTGCGACTTCTTCCTTTGGTGCCACGTGAAAGATAAGGTCTACGCTAACAGCCCAGCGTCGATTCAAGACCTCAAAGATAGAATTCGTGAGGCTATCGAGGACATAGGGCAGCCACTTTGCGATTTGGTTATGGAAAATTTCCTGAAAAGGACGCATGTTGTTTTCAATAATGTCGATATCATCGGAGCATATAGGCCCAACTATAATATGCATAAGCAATTCCGTACGGAAAGTGCGTTCAGTTTCGCACCCTGCTTAAGCAAATGGGAACTTTAGAGTTGCCGTTTTATTAACTGCAACTTTCCCAAGATTTGTTCTATTAATAATAATGTTGGAAAAAACTGTACGATAAGTTGTCCCCTTGTCTGAGACCTCTTGCGATGGTAAATGCTTTGGAAATATCTGTTCCAATTCTTACTGAGGAGTCCAGATACACACTCAGCAACTTTTCCAAGCAAGTGTCAAAATTTGTAGGAGAGAGAGGCTGAGAGATTTTTTCGCCCGCCTCTCTCTCCATCAAACTTTGACACTTGCTTGAAAAAAGTTGCCGAGTGTGAATCTGGACTAAGCACTAAGCGTCATTCTGCAAAGGGGCGCTAATTTGCAGAAATCGAATCGAATCGAAATACCAACCGAATACGAATCGAATCGAAATACCTATCGAAGACGGCTTTGTAATCAATAAAGAGGTGATATGTATCAATTTACATTTCAATGTGTTTTCCAGGATTTGTCGCAGTGTCAATATCTGCTCTATTGTTGATTTGCCGGCTTTAGTCTTTAACACAGGAATCTAGAGAGGATTTTATAGGCGACTGATAGGAGACTAATACTTCGGTAGTTGATATATTTGATTTTGTATCATTTTTTGTATATGGAGCGGGGCTTAGTACACCGAGTTTCCAATCATTGGGAATGCTCTCGTTTTTCCAGATGGTACATGCTACTTATCAACTCATCGCTTCCATACTTGTACAACTCTGCTGACATTCTAGCAGCGGCCGTAGCATTATTTTAATTAAGCTAACAATTAGCTTTCCTCAGCTACTAGCAAGTTGTAGAAATGTTGCTCCCATATACTCAGCACACTTGGAGTGTCCGTAAACAGGTCTCCATCTGTGGAACTTGACTTTCTGGTAAAATCATTTCTACTCACATTGATGTTTCTCATTCTCTTTCTTTTTTCTGAAGAAGCGCTTGTCTTCTCTTCTCTAGGTATCGCTCAACTACTGACGTAGACATAAGATGAAGCGTCGCCTGGTGCGCATCGTTCTTTGCTCCCGTTGCGGCTTTGCACTTATCATAATACCATTGGTTTGTTTCTTGTGTCTTACCGTACCCAATTTCAGTTTTACTGGCTTTTATCCTCAATGAGTTAAGGATATGATTCCATTGAGCACTGCATCTGTCTGGGCTTGTGTCATAGTCATCCTATGTTTTTCAACTCCGTCGAACTCGATTGGATTTGGTCTCTCAGATGTTGGCTTTCTACTTGTGGCATGGTTCAGGTGTTTATTGCTGCCAAATTTAATGAGATGCTGGCGAGTATTGCTTTTACACTGTTGCCACACTGAGAGCATCTCAGCCTCGTGCTGCAGGTACTTTTTTTCGTCTTAAAGTGACAGCCAATGGCAACTCTAAGGGCCGCATTCTGCACACTTTTGAGTTCCCTTCACTGTCTATCGCTTATGTACAGGGTCCATGTTGGGGTAGCATAATCTTTCAGGGCTCGACCGATAGCTTTGTAGGTTGTCCCTTGTCTTTCACCAGAGCTTTGAGGATTCTATTTCTGCCCGTTTTTGGCCATTATTTCTTAGTGCTTACAGAACTGAAAAAGGCTGTCAAACGACTAGATCGACTAGAGAAGAAGTATGTGAGAGCGGATAGGTAGTTGTTAAGTATTGTCTCAATGTCTTTGATGCCCCCAATTTTCAGTTCTGGCGGTGGTTTAGGAGCTTTGAATACATAAAGGTTGAATAAGAGAAGGAGAACTGCGCCCTGAGGTACGCCTTGCTTTTTCTTAAGAAGAGGTGATCTAGTGCCTCGGGATTCGACGTAGGAATGTAATCCCGTCATGTAGTTTGTCATCCACCTCTTGAGTGGGTTAGGAAGAGATGTTGCCATGATGTAATTCAATAGGTTCCCAGAAGTATAGTCGTGTAGATTGAACTTATCGACAGTGAGTCCAAAGATGTTCTGCCGGCCTATTTTGCCATTAAGATCCCCGAAAATAATTTTAATGTCGCCATGATACGGATTGCGGCTTCTCTGTAATCCTCGAAAATATCCGCCAGTTCAATAGAATTTGAACAGTAGGTCCTCCACCTTTTTCACATTTTGAAGCAGTTTAAAAGGTCTGTGGCAGTTCCTATTCCTCTCGTAGTTAATTAGGATTTAACACGGGTCCCATCAACTAGGATGTCTTAATCCTCTACTTTCAGCATTTCAGCACATTAATTGCGGTTGGGTTCGATTTAAGTGTACAACTACTTTACAACCCAAGAGCAGTCGATGTTCGAGTTATCATGACATTCTTCTCTCAAGGATCTACACTGTAAAATATCACAAGTCCTTGTCTCCGACCCATTGATGTACGACTCTGTTCTCCAAAAAAAAATAAGATCATTTTTTAGTTTCGATGTTGTCCGTTGGGCACAAAGTGACAAGATAATCATAATTTATACATTAAATTACTCAACGACACGATGGACGATAAAAAATACCTACAATCGGTATAATTTAAACGAAACTCAATTGTCTGGTGAGGAAACATTGTAATGCAAAATATCCAAAAACCTGCCTGTCTGCTCCAGTGTCAAGGATGGCATTGAAAGCGTCCGTTATCGTTGCTTGATTTGTGGTTTGTTTCGCAAAATTCATACATATTTAGTTACTTCCTGTTTTAGGGAGGATTGTTGCTTAACATACTACACTTTTAATCGGATTTGTATGCTTCGCGGGCTATGCTGAACATTATTGATTTCTCTCCTTTCATCATCAGTAAGTGGTGATGTTATTTGCAGTGGGGGCACTGCACAGGTTGTTCTGGTCTTGTCCATATAAGGGAGTATATCGGAAGGGAGTACGTGGTGGAGAAGGTAGACGGAAGCGTGTCGCAGGGTTCGATATCATCAACGATGTACGAGACAACCTAGCCAACAGTTATATTTAAAATTCTTAACAACTAACTACCTATTAGCTCTCGGATACTTCTTCTCTTGTCGATAACTCCAACTATTTGCCGCCAAATCAACAGCCATCATCCTTACAACTTGGACAATGAAAATCAACCTTAATCTCGACATCCACGTAACTGGCCAAAGTATCCCAATAGCCAAAAATCCTTGGCGTTACGTTTGACAACCTATTCCCATTTTGTAAGTGGCCAAAAATGTTAAAGGTAGAAATACAATCATCAAAGCTTTGACGGGCTGCACATGGGAGAAAGATAACGAAACCATCCTGACAACCTACAACGCTATTGGTTGCAGTGAGGAAGCCAGCACCATGCCAGAAGTAAGAAGCCAACATCCACTTAAGGAAGGATTTGAAGAACATAGGATGGCGATGAGACAGAGAAACACACAGAAACAGTTGAAGTGCAAGAGAAACAATTGAAAGCACACACCAGCAGCGTTGTGCTGTGAGAAAGACCTCCAGCCCAGAGGAAAGAGTCCAGATCCGCTCTGGACTCTCTCTACCTTAACAGCTAACTTACCCTCTTGAAGCCAGAGATTCGAGATATATGCTCAAAATGTGGACAATCCCCGCACGTGAACGAATTCCTCTTCATGTGACTATCTAACCCGACGGACATAACACCAGAATCACTGTGGACAAATTCAATCTAGGCGGTTCGCATACTTGGATTGGATGTGGATACGTACATAAATTTATCTTTAGTTTCAAAACTATTATTTTTTCCCCCAACACATCACCTTATAATTATGTAAATCTGGGACATCCAAAGAGAGCTGGCACTTCTCGCGGAGCTTTAGTTGACCTTCGCGTTATATCCGCTGTTACAAGACAATAAGTTTGTTATCATAGGTGATTCTGATGCCTACTAGATATCTTTACATTATGCACAGTGAATGAGGAAGCCACGGATTATGCAGCAGGTCGGCAGATTTCACCATAGTGTCACAAGGTCCGATTAATGGCGTCACCTGGTAATTTACTGGGTTAACAATACCACCTCCTCATAATCATCTCCATAGCCGGACCATCCGATTCCATACAAATATTTGAACGTCGTACATTTCTCAGATAATTGAGAGTGGGAATCGCCCAACACAGCTACAATTATCTACCCATTTCCTCAGATATTTGGGTAGTTGAGCTAAAATTCCAAGCCAACTCCAACGCAGTAGCCACTCAAGCTGGTCGATTACCCAAGGTACGTCCAAGATTTTCCATAGAGGCTGCGGGAGTCGCAAAGGGCAGGATCTAGAGATTAGTCGACGAAGTTAACCGAAAAAATTCCTGAATTATTTGTAGAATAGAAATTTAAGTTGTGGTATCGGTTAAGTCGCTCTCGAATCATGCCAAGTAGGACGATAAAACTGCAACCACAATTGGTGATATAACAGTAACTGATCCAAAGAGGTGCGAGAGTTGTTTTAACCCTAGAGTCATGTGTATTCTTATTCTCTGAGCCTAGCTTGGCCCTGTCAGAATATCAACGCTGTTACAGCCTCGTAGCCCCTAACACTTCGAATGCCTTCAATACCGTCAACCATAATGTCCCTCCCACAAAGCTTGGAATATTGTATTTTCAACTATTTGTGTGTGGATTTCAACAAATCGTGTGTGGATTTCAGAACCAGGAAGTTCCCCAAGTTTGAGTGATATCTCCGGCACTGTTTCATATCTACTTTCCTGGAATTCCACAAACACCTGACGGCAAAGAAATCGTATCATATGCTAATACAAAAAACTATAATTTTAAGAACATTTTGTAGAGAAATACAATTTCAACAACATTTTCTAAACAAATTAAATTTTGATAAAATTTTCTAGAAAAATGCAATTTCAACGAAATTTTCTGGAAAAATAGAATTATGATGAAATATAATTTAAACGAAATTTTGGAGATAAATTCTATTTTAAGAAAATTTTGTTGAAAAATCAAATTTCAAAGAAATTTTCTAGAAAAATTCAATTTCAACGAAGTACAAAAATGGAATTATGATGAAAATTAAAAAAAAAATTCAACGTAATTTTTTAGAAAACTGTAATTTCAACAAAATTTTGTGAGAAATTCAATTTTGACGAAGTTAAAAAATCAATATCAAAAATATGCAATTTTGACGAAATTTTCTAAAAAATTTCGATTTTGATGCTTTTTTCCTTGGGCAGCAATTAAATTCCAAATACATTTTTGGGGAAATACTGTTTCAACGAAATTTTCTACAAAAATGCAATTTCAAAGAAATTTTCTAGAAAAATGAAATTTCGAGGTACATATTTTTTAAAAAATGATTTTTCTGGAAAAATGCAGTTTCAATACAATTTTGTAGAATATGTGATTTCAATTATTTTTCTACAAAATTTAATTTTAACAAAATTTTCTAGAAAATTGGAATTTCAACGAAATTTTGTAAAAAAAAGTGTAATTTCAACGAAATTTAGTAGAAAATGCAATTTTAAAGAAATTTTTTTTAGAGAAATGCAATTTCAAGGAATTTCCAGAAAAATGCAACTCAACAAAAGAAATCTTGAAGAATGCAATTGCATTTACTAAAAAATGCAATTTTAAGAAATTTTGCAGAAAAATGTAATTTCAACGAAATTTTATTGAGAAGTGCAATTTTATCAATTTTTCTAGAAAAATACAACATTAACGAAATTTTTAAGAAAAATTCGCTTTCAACGAAATGTTTAAGAAAAAATCAAGTTCAACGAAATTTTAAGAAAAATGTAATTTCAATGAAATTTTGTAGAAAAAAAAACATTTGCAAAAAATTGATATTTTAACAAAATTTACTTGAACATTTTAATTATGATGAATTTTTGTATAACAAATTAAATTTCAACACAATTCTCTTTTGTGAAAAATGCAATTTCGTCAACATTTTCTAAAAAAAATGTAATGCTATTTTCCTTAAAATGTATTTCGAGGAAATTTTCTAGGGTACATCAATTCAACGATTTTTCTAGAAAAATTAAATTCCAACGAAATTTTCTAGGAAAGTACAATTTCTACAAAATGTAATTTCAAATAAATTTTCTAGAAAAATGAAATTTTCAGGTAATTTTTTAAAAAATAAATATTCTGGAAAATGCAATTGCAATAAAATTTTGTAGATTATGCAATTTTAATTATATTTCTAAAACATTTAATTTAAACAAAATTTTCTAGAAAATTAGGATTTTAACGAAATTTTGTTAAAAAATTAAATTTCAACAAAATTTTGTAGAAAATGCAATTTCAAGGAAATTTTCTAGAGGAATGCAATTTCAACGATTTTCCAGAAAAATGCAATTCAACAAAAGAAATCTTGAAGAAAGCAATTATGATTTTGTAAGAAATATTATAATTTATTTATTTTCATTTCAAGGAAATTTTCTTAAGAAATGCAATTTTATCGATTTTTCTAGAAAAATACAATATCAACGAAACTTTTAAGAAAAATTCAGTTTAAACGAAATTTTTTAAAAAAAAAAGAAAGTTCAACTATTGAATTGAATAATTGAAATTTACTTGAAAATTTGAATTATGATGAACAAATTGTATAACAAATTAAATTTAACACAATTCTCTTTTGTGAAAAATTCAATTTCGACAAAATTTTCTGAATTAACAAATGTTGCTGCTATTTTCCTAAAAAGTAATTTCGAAGACATTTTCTAGGGTACATCAATTCAACGATTTTTCTAGAAAAATTAAATTCCAACGAAATTTTGTAGGAAAATAAAATTTTTACAAAATTTAATTTCAAATAAATTTTCCAGAAAAATTAAATTTTCAGGTAATTTTTTAAAAAATAAATATTCTGGAAAATGCAATTGCAATCAAATTTTGTAGATTATGAATTTTAATTATATTTCTAAAACATTTAATTTAAACAAAATTTTCTAGAAAATTGGAATTTTAACGAAATTTTGTTAAAAAATTAAATTTCAACAAAATTTTGTAGAAAATGCAATTTCAAGGAAATTTTCTAGAGGAATGCAATTTCAACGATTTTCCAGAAAAATGCACTTCAACAAAAGAAAGCTTGAAGAAAGCAATTATGATGGCATTTTCTAAAAAATTCAATTTTATAAAATTTTGTAAGAAATATTATAATTTATTTATATTTTCTGAAAAAACAAATGTTGCTGCTATTTTCCTAAAAAGTAATTTCGAAGAAATTTTCTAGGGTACAGCAATTCAACGATTTGTCTAGAAAAATTAAATTCCAACGAAATTACAATTTCTAAAAAAATGTAATTTCAAAGAAATTTTCTAGAAAAATTAAATTTTCAATTAATTTTTTAAAAAATAAATTTTCTGAAAAAATACAATTGCAATAAAATTTTGTAGACTATGTAATTTCAACTATTTTTATTAAATTTCAACGAAATTTTTTAAAAAAATAATTTCAACTGAATTTGCTGTGAAAAAATCAATTTCATCGAAGTATTTTAGATAAGATAATTTTTCTAGAAAAATGCATTTTCAACAAAAATTTAATATTTTGTAAAAAACTGACATTCAACAAAATTTTCTAGAAAAATGGTATATTGATCATACTTTTTTTTAGAACGCAACGCAATTTTTTAGAGAAGTGCAATTTGCTAGAAAATTGCAATTTAAACGAAATTTTCTGGAAAAGGGGAATTACGATGAACTTTTGTAAAACAAATCAATATCAACAATGTAATTCTGTAGAAAAATGCAATATTGACGAATTATTGAGAAAAGTACAATTTCAACGAAATTTTCTAGAAAAATGTAATTTCAAAATTTTTTTTAGAAAAATTAATGAAGGTGAATTTCGTAAAAATTGCAATTTTAACGAAATTTTCTAGAAAATAACATTTTCAAAAAATAAAAACTAGATTTTTTTTAAAAACAAAAAAAAATTGACAAAATTTTCTGGAAAAATTCAAAAAAATTTTAGAGAATGCAGAAATGTCAACGTTTTTTTCCAGAAAAATTAAATTTCAACAAAAAAAATTAGAAAAATCCTATACCTAGGAATATTGTAGAAAAGAGCAATTTTGATTAAATTTTCTTGAAAATACCGGGTTTTTTTAGAAAAATAAATTTTCAACGAAATTTTGTAGAAATTCAATTTTAATGAAATTTTTAATAAAATTAAATTACAATGAAATTTAAAAAAAAAATGTCAACCAAATTTTCTTAAAAAATAATGTTGGTGAAATTTTCTAGAATAATAATTTTGAACGAAATTTTGCAAAAAAATCAATATAATTTTCGACAGAAATGCAATTTCAAAAATAAAATTCTAGAAAAATGAAATATTAACGAAATTTGCTATAAAAAAAAATTCAATTTCAATGACATTTTTTTCGAAAGGTGCAATTTTTACTATTTTTCTAGAAAAATTACAATTTCAATAAAATTTTGTAGAAAAATGGAATTTTAAAAAATATGTTTTAAAAAAATTACTTTTAAAATATTTCTACAGAAATGTAATTGTGATTATATATTGTAGAAAAATACGTTCAACGTAATTTTTTAAAAAAGTGAAATTTTATGAAAATGTTTAATTTTGAAGAAATTTTATAGAAAATAATTTTTGGCGAAATTTTTGGGAAAATTCTCTTCCGCAGATATTTTTCATTAAAATGTAATTGCGATAAAACTTTTTTTATACAAGGATGCAATTATATTTCATATTGAAAATGGGACATAGGTCCACATTTGAGTTCCTGATATAGAGCTACTCAAATGGGACGGCGCGCCATTTGAAATCCTTTTTGGCATTCAAGGGAGCCGCTGAGAGCTGAAAATTTCAAATATTATAATATATGGGAATATTATTTGCTTAACCAGTTCGCAGGGCCGTATACATTTTTTAACCGATCTGACTAATAATAACACAGTGCGACAGTCCACAAATCAAAAATCGCGATACTATTTTTCTTGTGAGTAGAACAACGTTTGTTCTATGTAATTTGCCGGACACCCCCAAAATCCGGATTTACGGTTAAAAAACCGATATTCTTGCCCTTTTTCACTTGAACGCCTATAACTTTGTTAATTATTACCCGATTTCCAATCTCTAAAATAATTTGGAAAGAAACTAGTATTTATGTAC
Source organism: Eudasyphora cyanicolor (assembly GCA_963930755.1). Taxonomy (NCBI): domain Eukaryota; kingdom Metazoa; phylum Arthropoda; class Insecta; order Diptera; family Muscidae; genus Eudasyphora; species Eudasyphora cyanicolor. The sequence continues at coordinate 242,080,501 of OZ005735.1, forward strand.
ACATTTAGTTTCAATGAAACTTTAATAACTCCGTCAATTGCAAACGGATTTTTATGAGAATGGTTTCATTTTTTTCCTTATAAAATATACTATATATGTAAGTTAATTAATCGTACGGTTATCCTACAATATAATTGGTAAAAACATTGTCTAAACTAGAAAATGACGGACAAAAATGAAAAAATGTGTTTGTAGGGCAAATAAACCGATATTCCTACAGCTTCAAACCAGTGTTCAGAAAAAAACAGTACGTTATAGGAACGGTTCCTTCAGAGTACACTAACGTTATTTATTTTTTTAGTGTTACTGTTCGCGAACGGTACCACTATGATAACGTACCGTTCTTAGAACACGACGAACGGTACACTACGATAACGTACGGTTCATAGAACAGTATCACTACGTCGTAGTGATACTGTTCTTTTGAACAGAACACTAACAGTATCACTACGTTTAGCGTTCCGTTCTTTTTTATATTCGACACCACAGGTCGCAAATATGACGCAATCTTAATGAAAATTGGTACAGAGTTATTTCTTAACCCAGGGACGATCCCTATTTAAAATGGGGCATATCGGTCCATTCTTTGATATAGCCCCCATACGGAGGTCCCTTTCGATAAGACATATTTACGCACTAGAGAGCGCATTTTTTAACCGACCAAGCTGAAATTTAAATATTTGCACCGTGTATTACATTCAATCGTGCCTAGTGAAAGTTAGGCATATCGGTCCATAATTTAATATAGCCCCCATACGTAGGTCCCTTTCGATAAGACATATTCACACTCTAGAGAGCGCATTTTTTAACCGATCATGCTGAAATTTATATATTTTTACTTTGTATTGCATTGTGATCACGCTTGAATGTAATAGAAAGTACAAATATTTAATTTTCAGCATGCAAGTAAGAAAATTTCAGTCGGGTAAACCGACTAAGGTATACCCTCACTTTGTGAGTAATGTAATATTTAATATTACTCGAATTATTCTGTCAATTTGTGTGGGAGGCATCAGAAGGGGTTTATCTTTTTTCGCTGAACATTAGATACTTTAAATTCATTGCACTGCGCCGACTTATAAGCATTTATGTGCACTGGTATAAACGTTATGAGATATTAAATTGTGGTATGATTTGGGCATTTTGTGTGGGAGGTACAAAAACGGGCGTGGTAATAACGCCCATTTTTCACAGGGCTATAGACACTATAAAAACATTACACTGTACAAAATTTCAAGTATTTTTATACACTGGTTTTAATGTTATAAACTGTTAACTTTTGGTGCAAAAAGGTACCTTTGTGTGGGAGGTACCAAAAGGGGCGTGGCAACAACACCCATTTTTCCCTGGACTGTAGGCAATATAAAAGCATAATACTGTACAAAATTTCAAGTATTTTTATACACTGTTATTAATGTTATAAGCTGTTAACTTTTGGTGCATTTGTGTGGGAGGTACCACAAGGGACGTGGCGACTTCGCCCATTTTTCTCGACTTGATAGCGACTAATAAGCTAATACTATGTGTGGAATTTCAAAAGATTCGAATAAGCAGTATAGCAGTTATTAAAGAATCTATATTTCACAACATTTTAACCTTTTGTAAGGGGAGGTACTAGAAGGCCCATATTCGAACTTAGCCGGAGATAGAAAAAAATATTAGCACATACCAAATTTGAGGTCAATCGGTTACTCCTTTCGAGAGTTATCGTGCGTAACATCCAGCAGACAGACAGACGGACGGACATTGCTCATTCGACTTAAAATGACCCGAAACGGATTTCGTCAGAAACATACTTGGGGTCTTAGGTCATTCCTTCGACGTGTTACACTTTTTTCCGTAGCAAATGATATATGCCCTCGTCACACTAAAGTGAGGGTATAAAAATGGACCGATATGCATCATTTTCACTAGGCATGATTGAATGCAATGGAATAAACATATATTCAAATTTTGGCATGATCGGTTAAAAAATTCGCTCTCTAGTGCGTAAATATGTCTTATCGAAAGGGACCTTCGTATGGGAGCTATATCAAAGAATGGGGGCTATATCAAAGAATGGACCATTTTAAATAGGGATCGTCCCTGGATTAAGAAATAACTCTGTACAAATTTTCATTAAGATTGCGTCATATTTGCGACCTGTGGTGTCGAATATAAAAAAGAACGGAACGCTAAACGTAGTGATACTGTCAGTGTTCTGTTCAAAAGAACCGTACGTTATCGTAGTGAACCGTACGTTATCGTAGTGTACCGATTTCGTGTTCTAAGAACACGAAATCGGGTAATAATTAACAAAGTTATAGGCGTTCAAGTGAAAAAGGGCAATAATATCGGGTTTTTATCCGTAAATACGGATTTTGGGGGTGTCCGGGGAATTCCAAAAAAAGATTCGTGTTTTACTCGACAAGACCTACAGGAAAAATAGTATCGCGTCATTTGCTTCTCAACTTGAGTTTATTTTGTCGCACTGTGTAACCTACATTGTTTATATAGTCGGTCCGTCGTACCGCGGATAAAACGAACTTCGTCTATAACTAACAAAAAGTTGTTGGGAGTTCGTTAAAACCGTACTCGATTGGATATTACCAATACCATCACTTACAAAAGGATTATATCGTTATTATTTTTTCCGCGTTTTTCTACGAACATATTTTCTCTGTGTGTACATACATTTATGTGGAAAAAAACTGAATGACATAAGGTAATAAAGGTATCATTATTACCAATGTGAAATGGTCGTCTTTGCAAAAAGTTGGGAACACAAAAGATTTATGTAATTAATCCCATTAAAGACAGCAATGGAAGAAGAGAGCGTGTAAATGGACCCCTTTTCAGAAGCCCGTCTTAATGAAACGACAACACTAAAGTTGTCTCGGAGCGCAGTATTGACAATTTTACTAATATTATGTATTTAATAATTGTTAATAATGCAAAAACCGATTAGTTATGTTACTTTCATTGGACCACACACTAAATTCGTGTAGTGTCTCAGAAAACACTTCACAGTATCAGGGGCAACAACGAACATCTTTACATGAGTCCATCGGCGTATGTATGTAGTTCAATAAATGCGGAGCACTTAACACTGACCTACATTGGGCACGAAGACCACAGTAGTGAGGCTGCAAAAAGTTTTGCAAAGTTATTTGTACAATTGCAAATGAAAATGTCAAAATTGTAAAATTGTTTACGTATTCTAGCTAATTTTGGGAATTTTAAAAAATGCAATCTTTGCGATAAACCGAAAGGAAAGAAACATGTGTAGGAGAGTCGTAATATCCTGTGTATCTTTGAGGCTATTATGTTTTAAGCCTTTTAAGTAATTTTCTGCAGGAAATTAGAATTTGTTTTATTTTGATCTGGTATTAACCTATGAAATTTATTTTTAATCATTTATTTTTGAAAAAATATGTACGATATTTTATGAGGATTTGAGCAAAAATACAAAAATGTATTGGTATGAGAGTTTTAGTATGCTGACTTAGTTCGGCAAAATACGGGTTTGGTTAGTAGTTTTTGTTAAATTCAATTTACTGCTTCCATTAGTATTTCAGCTGATTTAATTTAAAGACATACACTATTGCTACTGAATTCTGAAGATGATAGAATGGTGTCTATCGAAACTGCAGTCAATTCTACAAAGCAATTAAAACTCTCTACCATTTTTTTATTTGTTTCTATTACTTTTTTTGCAATAGACAGAAAGTAACTGAAACATATGGTTTGAATCGAATAAATTCTGACTGAAAGATTTAAAATTTTAAAAAATTCATATTGAAAAACAAAATTTTAATTGTTCTAGAACGGCAGAACCGATTTTTACGAAGTTTACGTCGTTTGAAAGACAATATAACGGCAACTAGGCAAACATAAATTTCATAGATTGATATTAAAAATTCTCACCCTCTGTGCAATAGTTTTCTTCCGAGACCTAAAAACTTTTTTTATTTTATTTATGAAACGAAAACAAAAAATTGTTTATGTTTTTCTTTTAAAATTCCAATAATTTTTTTAATTCCAATTATCATGGAGGTTACCTTTAGTATTTGATATTTGTTGAAGAATAAACACGTTAGAGCCGAAATTTTGAGAGAAACAAATGTTGAAAATATCACTTTCACGTGGAAACAGAAGTTTAGTAACTGCAATTAGATAAATTTGACTTGAATTGAATCGTGTTTTTTTAAAGAAAAAAAACACAGAAAATTCAAATTGAATGGGGAATGTTTATTGTCATTTGAAAGAACATTCTTTGGCATTTATTTTTTGAAGATTATATCTATCAAATATTGGCCGCGGCTACGTCTCAGATGGTCCATCCGTTTTCGATGACTCGTTCGAGTATTTCGACTGGTAACTGGGGTATGACACGCGTGATGTTTTGTTCCAAGGCCTGAATCGAAGAATTAATTTCATCGACTGCATCGATGAACTTAAATCTTTGTATGGCGATGAAGCACCATGCTATAACACTGTTTAATGAATTCAATCGTGGCCGACGCTCGCTCAGAGACGAAGGTCGTGAAGGTTGTCCAAAAAACGGCCGTTGTGCCAGAGAACATTGATGCCGTGCGTGAACTGATAATGCAAGATCGTCATGTGACATACCGTGAGATAGAGGCATCCTTGGGCATTTCTTCCACCAGCATACATTCGATATTGCATGAACACCTGGCCGTAAAAAAGGTTTGTTCTCGTTGGATCCCGCACAATTTGACAATCGCTCAAAAAAAGGCTCGTGTCGATTGGTGCAAAGAAATTTTGAAAAAAATACGAAGCGTTGTCGCTTGGGAAGGTCGGGCGGCTTCAGTTCTTGCACAAGCTGTATTTTGTATGCTTTCAATTTAAGATCTTAACGTAAAATGCGGCAAGTCGTTCCATACGCCTGTCCGAGTTGCTGCGAACGGCGCCGAATCGACTTTCCACGGTCTTCGTGTACACTCTTCACTGCGTGCTGGACGTGGTCTATTCGATCGAATATTATTCAATAATGAATGCTGGGTCTCAAGATGGGTGATGGTGTTGCGAATAGTAGGCCGATTATGTTGACCATAAGTTGAGCGAAGTGCACGAAACACATTCCTCACAGAACGTGAATTTTCGTAATAAAGTTGAACGATTTGTAAACGTTGTTCGGGCGTAAGTCTTTCCATGATGAAATGCCAAACAATACTTAACAAAAATAGCATGACACGACTCACACGTGATCTGTCGAAAAAAGGCTATTGAAAAAAGTATCTCTACTTGGATCACCCGTTATTTGTTATCCCCTCACCTTAGAGAGGAGGGTATATATCATTTGCTACGAGCCAAAAGTGTAACACATCGAAGGAGTGGCCTGAGACCCCAAATTTGTTCGGTGGAAATCCATTTTAGGACATATGAGCTATGTATGTCCGTCCTTCTCCCTGTCTGTCTGTTGGTGTGCACAATAATTGTCGATAGGAATAACGGATTGACTTTAAATTTGTTAATTGCAAATATTTTTTCTATCTCAGGCTAAGATCGAAGATGGGCCATATTTGTCCTGTGAAATATTGATTCTATAATACCTTCAATACTACTTACTTAAACGAATGTTCTGTAATTCCACACATAGTAATAGTTCATCTATGATGACTTTTCTTATAGAAAAGTTTATCGTTGATGACTTTTCGTATAGAAAAGTTCATCGTTTATGACTTTCCTTATAGAAAAGTTCATCGTTGATGACTTTTCCTATAGAAAAGTTCATCGTTGATGACTTTTCTTCTAGAAAAGTTCATCGTTGATGACTTTTCTTCTAGAAAAGTTCATCGTTGATGACTTTTCTTCTAGAAAAGTTCATCGTTGATGACTTTTCTTCTAGAAAAGTTCATCGTTGATGACTTTTCTTCTAGAAAAGTTCATCGTTGATGACTTTTCTTCTAGAAAAGTTCATCGTTGATGACTTTTCTTCTAGAAAAGTTCATCGTTGATGACTTTTCTTCTAGAAAAGTTCATTGTTGATGACTTTTCTTCTAGAAAAGTTCATCGTTGATGACTTTTCTTCTAGAAAAGTTCATCGTTGATGACTTTTCTTCTAGAAAAGTTCATCGTTGATGACTTTTCTTCTAGAAAAGTTCATCGTTGATGACTTTTCTTCTAGAAAAGTTTATCGTTGATGACTTTTCTTCTAGAAAAGTTCATCGTTGGTGACTTTTCTTCTAGAAAAGTTCATCGTTGATGACTTTTCTTCTAGAAAAGTTCATCGTTGATGACTTTTCTTCTAGAAAAGTTCATCGTTGATGACTTTTCTTCTAGAAAAGTTCATCGTTGATGATTTTTCTTCTAGAAAAGTTCATCGTTGATGACTTTTCTTATAGAAAAGTTCATCGTTCATTACTTTTCGTACAGAAAAGTTCATCGTTGATGTCTTTTCTTATAGAAAAGTTCATAGTTGATAACTTTTCTTAAAAAAAGTTCATCGTTGATGACTTTTCTTAAAGAAAAGTTCATCGTTCATTACTTTTCGTACAGAAAAGTTCATCGTTGATTACTTTTCTGTAAAAAAAATTCATCGTTGATGACTTTTCTTAAAGAAAAGTTCATCCTTGATGACTTTTCTTAAAGAAAATTTCATCCTTGATTACTTTTCTTATAGGAAAGTTATTCTTTGATGGCTTTTCTTATAGAAATGTTCATCGTTTTTCCTTACTTAATCTCTAATAGTTGAAACAACAATAATAACATGGATGCGATCAAAAGAAAATGCTTGCAACTAAATCGATGGATGTATCAATCGATTTAAGATTGTTTTTTCATTGATACTCAGTTAGCTGTGGTAACCAATTTTAAACTTTCATCCATATGAATCGATTTTTGGTTCTGACGACCAATGTTTTATTCTTGACAACAGAAATTGTATCAATAGACCAAAGATTATTATTGCAACGAATAATTGGTTACCACAACAGAAAAAATATTAAAAAATAATAATTCTTTGGTTATCCCAACAATTTCCCAAATTTAGAATAATTAAATGTATTTTGGGAAACACAACCGAAAGATTGGTTGCTGATACATGACAAACAAAAAATAAAATTACTCGACATAAATAAATCTTCAACATTTTGTTGAAGAACGGTATATGTAGTCAAAAATAATCTCGTGTGGATAATAATGTGTGGAATGTAGAATATTTTGTGCAAAATGTTTTACATAAATAAAAGCAACAATCAAAAAATTGAAAGCACAGGGTTAAGCGATATTTGCATACAAGTTTTGTGTTTTTTTTTCGTGTACTAAAATTTGTGTCAAATATTTCCACATCTTATAATAGTCATGAATTTGCAACATGGGATTTTTAATTTTGTTATGAATTGTTTACTTTCTTTCGTTCAATATATAAAATAAAAATGAATGAAGAATGTTTTTAATTGGTTGTCGGTAGTATATGACTGACAAATTGTCAGAACAACCAATTTTTAAAAACAGTTGGTTGTGGCATCATGCAAAGGATAATTTTAGCTACCATTTTTGTAGATGGCGCAACCAACTATGATTGTTGTCAACATGGAGAAGTATACCACAACCGACATGTTGGTTGTCCTGATGGAATCGCATGATAATAGACAGAACTACCAAAATTCGGCTGGCAAATAATTCGGTTGAGGCATCGAAAGTGTATTCTGTGTGAGGGTACGAGGTATGTTCAAAAAGTATCGGGAATTTATAATTTCCGCGGGCTACGTGTATTTGATTTTTGATATTTTTGTAGCGTTATGTTGGTACTCATGTCCCTTACTTATGCTGACAAGGTCGGCCATTTTGAATGTGTAGTTAATTTTTGACGGCTGTTGTGCTTGGATGTGTTTTAACTTGTCTTCGATTTTTATCTATTTCAGAAAATGGATCAAAGAATCTGCATCAACCTTTGTGTGAAAAACAAAATAAAGTGCGCTGATGCATTCCGAATGTTGACTGCAGCATATGGTGAAGCTACCTTGGGCCAAAGCAACGTTTATCGGTGGTACAAAATGTTCTTAGAAGGCCGAGAAGATGCGAAGGACGAACAGCGTGCCGGACGCCCGGTTTTCACAGTTTTCTTTGATTGCAGGAGCGTGGTGCATTATGAGTTCTTGCCACAGGGTAGTACGGTCAATAAAGAATATTACCTGCAAGTTATGCGCAAATTGCGCGAAGCAATCCCCCAAAAACACCCGGATTTGTGGAAGAACAAAAACTGGCTTTTGCACCATGATAACGCGCCTGCACACACATCGTTGCTTGTGCGCGAATATTTGGCCAAAAACAACACAGTAATGGTGCCGCAGCCACCGTAATCCCCTGACCTAGCCCCCTGTGACTATTTTTTTGTTCCCAAAACTGAAAAGGCCCATGAAAGGACGACGCTACCCCACGATTGAGGAGATAAAGACGGCATCGAAGGAGAAGCTGAACAAGATCACAAAAAATGATTATTTGAAGTGCTTCGAGGATTGGAAAAAACATTTGGCAGAAGTGTATTATATCCGAGAGGAATTACTTTGAAGGGGACAAAATAGATATTCATGAATAAATAAATACTTTTTGAAAAAATACAAAATTCGCAATTTTTTTGAACATACTACGTATATATTATTTGCTGCGAGCCAAAAGTGTAACACATCGAAGGAGTGGCCTAAGACCCCAAGTATGTTTGGCGGAAATCGTTTTGGCTCATTTTAAGTCATTTGAACAATGTCCGTCCGTCCGTCTGTCTGTCTGCTGGCTGGTGTGCACGATAACTCTCGAAAGGAGTAACCAATTGACTTTAAATTTGGTGTACGGTAATATTTTTTCTATCTCCGGCTAAGTTCGAAGATGGGCCATTCTGGTCCACTCCTTCTGGAACCTTCGAACTTAGCTGGAGATAGAAGAAAACATTAGCACATAAAAAATTTGAAGTCAATCGGTTACTCCTTTTGAGAGTTATTGTGCGCACCAGCCAGCAGACAGACGAACGGACGGACATTGCTCATTCGACTTAAAATGACCCAAAACGGATATCCGCCGAACATACTTAGGGTCTTAGGTCACTCCTTCGATGTGTTACACTTTTGGCTCGTAGCGAATAATATATACTCGTATACCCTCCTCTCTAAGGCGAGGGGATAATTATTGAAAATGTCTCCATTATCAAATGTATAATTACATAATTAATTTCTATCAAATTTGGAGACATTTTAGGCATTCCATGATCATCCCGCGATGTTTTTTCTTTGTTGTGTTTAATATTATAACACATCTAATTTTAAGCTACTCAAGTGGCAAATTTATAATGACATGCCTATTATTGTGTACCAAATTAGCGTTTTTACACATTTCTTGAGATATTGACCGCTTGACCTAAAATAATTTGTCAGGTTGTTATGCTTGCATTTGCACAGGGAAAAATTTATGTTTTAGTCGATTTTCGGATTTACATAATTTTAAAACTATGCAAACACCCGAGAGGCCATTCATTTGAATAAACAAAGTAATATTCGCTTTTATATGCATTTTTGTTGCTTCCGTTTGGCTTCAGACTGTTAAGGTTTGCCCAAAAACAATGGATGTGGATTTGATCCCATATGAATTTATTAATCCACAGACAATGCCATGATCTTCTGCAGCTACATAGCATTACCTTCAGCATTATTATTGAGAATTTCAAAGGCGATGATGAGTTGGGGAATTTTGAGGCTTTTCTTGGAATCCCCAAAACAGAAGCGCCTACATACATGACAGGGCAAAATTGGTCCCCTCATAAGCTCCCCCTCCGACACAAAAGAAACAAAAAAAACTTGCACCCGACGTTGTAACATGTTAAACAAAGTGTTGACTATAACAAGAAAAGCGAAAAAAATAATATGGTTTACCAAATTGAGCTGAGGAAAGTGTTAATAACCCAAATGAAGAAGATACAGAGTGAGGAGGGCGAGAAAAAACTCATCAGAAGTTAATGATAATGGAAACCAGTTTAGGTTTAAATTTATCTCTTTACATTGCCGGCAGTATTGCATAATTTTCAAAACAGCGAGACAGACAGACGGACGGACGGACAAACAAAGAGACAATGCCTCATTTGCCCACTGAATACGTTTCGATGTACACCAGGCAACAAAATGAATAAACATTTCTGAACTCGAATAATCACTATATTTGTACTCTAAAATGTAAAGGCAAGCTAAAGGCGGACAGAACCGACTGTATGATACTCTACAACACATTGACAGAACAGAATAAGTTTAAAAACACAGTTGTTCTAAATAAATTGTGTTTTGTGTCCGAGAACTAAAAACGTTTTTTGTGCAGATTAAGTCATAATATTCCATAAAATCAAAACCCAAATCTTTTTTTCGTGTCAGACTTTTTGTGGAAAAAAATACTTTTTCTAATTTTTTCCTGTTTAGGATACCAAATTATACCTAAAAACACGAATTAAAAAACCTGGAACCGTTGTTAACCCTTTTTGCTCCGCTGTAATATAGGTAAAATTAGACGACCTGACATATAGATGGCGGTAGTAGTTTGAAAAAAAAAATACTTTCGTGAAAAATGAGAATCTTCTAAAACATATGTTTTAAGTTTGTTTAGTTTTTTGAGCACTCAAAGTAAACGATTTCCGTGAATTTGTAAACATGTAAAAAATTGGTCCCCGATATGAAATACAATACTTTCATCTAAAAGGTCTCAGTCCAACCAATATTAAAACCGAGCTAGATTCTATTTTGGGGGAGTCTGCTCCTTTGTTTACAACTATTCAATATTGGATGGCAGAGTTTAAACGGGGCCGTACGAGCTGCCAAGGCGAACACCATAGTGGTCGACCAATTGGGGTGTTCACGCCATAAATGGTTAAAAAATCCACAAAATGGTATTGGATGGCCGTCGGTTGAAGGTTCGTGAGCTAGCCGAAGTCATAGGCATTTCAAAAAGTTCTATACATAACATATTGACGGAAAATTTAATGATAAGAAAACTGTACATAAGATGGGTGCCGCGTTGACTCACAAACAAGACAATGCACCAGTTCACACATCCATAGTTGCGATGCCCAAAATCAATGAATTAAAATTCGAATTGCTTCAGCACCCACCTTATTCGCCAGATTTCGCTCCCTCTGATTTTTTTGTTTTCAAAATTGAAAATATGCCTCGGCTGAAAAGGGTTTGCGAGCAATAAAGATATGGAGGTTGCGGTTGATGACTGTTTTCAGGAGCTAGATAGTTATCACTATTAACATGGTTACGAAGCTATAGAAAATTGCTAGAAAAAGTGTATCGAGCTAAACGGGGATTATGTTGAGAAATAAAGAAAAATGTTCCTAAATTTGTAGTGTTTTCTTTGTTAGGTCGGCGAACCACCTCTATTTAACACATTTATTGCCCCACTATATACTATTTAAGCGTTTTTCTCCCACTGCTCCGCTAAATATTACTCTTATATGAAGTTTATGTTCCAAGACCTACCCTCGCACAATGGCACCAAAATTAGCCCTTTTTGCCTCACTGTACCATGTTTAACCGTTTCTGGTCCTCCGTAGCATACTTAACCATTTTTACTCGACTGTGGAATATTTAACCGTTTATGCCCCACTGTGCCCCGTAATGTATGCATTACGAACAAAACACAACATACGAGTATATGAAGTTTACGATCCAAAAATGCTTCTTGAGTGCCCCGGTAGGTGAGTTGGTAGCGTGCTCGTCTATGAGTTTGGGGGTCATGGGTTCGATTCCCACCAGAGGCTCTGGTATGTCGCTACAAACACATAACAAGAAACATGGTCTTTGTCACCCGACTTTCCCTGAACCGTAAAATTAGAATATAAATATACTCTGTATTGTAATTCATATAAATAAATAAACGCTTCGTACAGGGTGGCTGAGAAAGCCGCTACCAAAAAAAATTTAATAACTTTTTTCTATTTAATGAATCTGGTGATTTTTTTATACCCTACACCACACTGTGGTACAGGGTATTATAACTTTGTGCATTTGTTTGTAACACCCAAAAGGAGAAGAAATAGACCCATCGTTTATTATACCGATCGACATAGAATCACTTTCTGAGTCGTTTTAGCTATGTCCGTCTGTCTGTCCGTCTGTGCATGTATTCTTGTAATCAAAGTACAGGTCGCAATTATGGTCCGATCTCGACGAAACTTTACACATATCTTTTTTGGGCCAAGGACGATCCTTATTGAATTTGGTTAAAATCGGTTCAGATTTAGATATAGCCCCCATATATACATTACCCCCGATTTGACATATAAGCGCTGTAAAAATGTTATTTTATATCCGATCAGTGCGAAATTCGGCAAAGAGAGGTTTCTTATTACATGAAGGAATACTGCTAAATTCGGAGAAAATCGGTTCAGATTCAGATATAGCCCCCATATATACATTACCCCCGATTTGACATATAAGCGCTGTAAAAATGTTATTTTATATCCGATCAGTATGAAATTCGGCAGAAAGAGGTTTCTAATTATATGAATGAACACTGTTAAATTTGGAAGAAATCGGTTCAGATTTAGATATAGCCCCCATATATACGTTACCCCCGATTTGACATGTAGGCGCTGTAGAGACTGTATTTTATATGCGATCAGTACGAAATTCGACAGAAGGAGGACTTTTTACATGAATGAGTATTCAGGGAAGATCGGTTCAGATTTATATTGATTGTACCTCCTGATTTGGTATCAAACCGCTATAGAAGTTGTATTTTACTTCCGATCATTAAAATTTTCCAGAAAGATGTTTCTCAATTTAGGAACAAATATTGCTTAATTTAGCGATTATCGTTTCAGAATTAGATAATATGTTTCTACCCATTTACCAATTATTCCAAATTATTATGGCAATGACCCTTATCGCATTGTTAGGGAGGTGTAGGGTATTATATAGTCGGCCCCGCCCGACTTTCTGCCTTTCCTTACTGGTTTATTTTGCAGATGGATTTTTAGATTTAACAAAAATGTATAACTGGTACACTGAAACAAGAATTTGGATTGTCCGCCGCTATCACGCACTGGAGTCCGTAGTTTCGGTTCAAAGAGAGTATAGGCGCATATATGTCGGCAACCCTCCGATAAGATGAACCATAACAATTGTTAACAATTTTGTCGAGCATGGGACAGTCAACAGAATACCTTACCTTCAGTTCGGACGGAGGAAACAATCGCTGCTGTAGCTACTACCATACAAAACAATCCAAGAGTTTCGACAAGAAGCTTATCTGCTGCAATGGGTATAAGCAGACAGTCATTGCAGTCAATAATGCACAAAGATTGCGAGTTATTCCCATATAAAATTCAAATTGCCAACAAACTGAACGCAGCAGACTTCCCGATTCGCTTGGAATTTTGCCAGAACTTGGTTTTAAATTGTCCATTTGTGTGGGAGGTACCAAAAGGGGCCTGGCAACTTCGCCCATTTTTCTCGAGGTAATAGTGACTAATAAACTAGGTACTAGTGTGTAGAATTTCAGAGGATTCAAATAAGTAGTATATAAGTTATTAAATAATCAATATTTCACTAAATGTTAACGCTTTAAAAACCATGAACATTTTGCTTTGGGTGTACGCACTTTAATCCAAAAACAAAAAAGGTATGTCTTCATTAGAAAATGACATTCTACATCGGCGAAATCTATGAGGCAGTGTAGTACTCGTCGAGACCAACACATTGTGTCGAATTTACACTAGGCAAGTTTTTTCAGCAGCTTATCATCAACGGCCTGTTTCTGTATTTCTAACGAAAGTCTCTGCGAACGAAAACCAATCACTCACTTTCGTCTGGAATTTGGTTTCTCTAAGGTTCGTTCTTTCGTTCGCCTGGCTTTACGTCAATGACGTTAACAATTTGCCAATTGGCAAATAATGTAATTGCCAGGTCAATAATTTTACAACTTCCGGTCTAAAAAAGCACACATTTTTGTATGGTCGACCTTAGAAAATGCAACTCTGTATCCTTTACACTGTGGTGGCCAAAAATCAACCCTGGGTGGTCCAGCTGAGCTGATCCAACACTCTCATTTCTTTCTCACTCTCACGTCTCTCTCATTGTGCACTGATTAATTTTTCCATCTTAGCGAGCTGTTTTTTATGCTTACAAATGTAAACATATGTATACAATTTTATTATTATTTAATTGTTTTTACCATAATTATATTTATATCTACATATTTTTTTGCTTTTAATACGAGTTTTCGTACGAGTTCATTATCGTGCGACTTGCCGTTGTGATGGTAGTTGGTGAAACCCAAATCAGCTGTTTGTCGTCTGGCAAGCGAACGAAAGCAAAATTTTAAGTTACAGAAACAGGCTGCAAATTCTCTTTTGAACTTGCACGAATAACTCAAAACGTTCAGGGAGAGTTTCTTTCCCCCTCTTGCCGACTGCCTCTCTCTCCTACAAAACGACGATAATCTGCTGAACATTCAGCCAATGTAAATAGGGACATTGATGTATCGCATGTGACAACCAACAAACAAAAAAGTTACGACAAAAAAAACGATTTTGGGCCGATTTTGCGGGCTCGGAAAAAAATAAAAAAAATGTTTTTGCGATTGTCTCGAGGTAAGCTTTCATATTCCGCCTCGCAATTGATAACTTTTTTTGGTGACCCGTAACGATAAAAAATCGATTTTGGGCAGATTCCGCGGGCTCCGAAAAAATTTAAAAAACTGTTTTTGCAATTGTCTCGATCTAAGCTTTAATATTCCGCCTCGCATTTGATAATTTTTTTTGGTGACCCGGTTCAATGTATACCCTTCTCTCTAAGGTGAGGGGATAAAAATGAATTCTATACACTGAAGCAATAATCATCAGCCACCCTATATTTCTAAATTAAGTGGTAAGAGCTACTATCGCCCCCTCGGACCATATTTAAACCCTTTTGTCCCACTTTAATTTTTTTATGTTTATCTTTATTTTAATATACAGGATGTTCTTGTAGACATGTGGTTTTCAATCTGGCAATACTTTTTTCGGAGTTGGTCTTTTTGACAGCTGTCACTTGATTTATGCTCAGTTTGGTTTGCCATTTCATAATGAATATACTTAAGGTAAGTACACACGATTTGCAGAGCGGACAACATTGCCAGAAAAATGGCGGAAAAATGCAACCCTGTGAATTTACAACCGTGTGAACATACAATTTTTGTTTTGCAACGTTAGCAAAGGTGTGCGAGATAATTTGCTGATTGTTATATGTGCGAAGTGTATGCATGTGACAACGGCGCCATTGCCAGAAAAACATTTTATTTGCAACACTGTCTATAATGTATTTTTATTGGCAATCCTGCATATAAATATTTACAAAATATATTGTAAATATATGAAATTGTAATGTTTTCTTGCAATCGTCTGAACTGTCAATTCACCTTTGCCTAACAATCTGACATTGTCCGTATATTTGCAGCACTTTAACAGGGTTGATAACGTTTGCCGATCTGGCAATCGTCTATACTCAGCTTTACTCCGGAACAACGTTTGCAAATCGTCTAAATTTATTACCCAAATAATGGCTTGGTTCACGCGACGCCAAAAAAATTTTTGTTCAGCGATGAAGCTTACCTTTGGATGAATGAGTACTTTGATAAACATAATTGTCGCATTTGGAGTAATGATAATCCACAAGCCATTGTTCAGACGGCGTTACATCCACAAAAAGTCACTGTTTGGTGTGCTCTATTGGCAGAGGGAATCATTGGTCCATATTTCTCCAAAAATTGAAGCCGGCCATAATGTTAGAGTCAATGGGGAACGCTATAGAGCCATGATCAATGACTTTTTCGTGCCTGAATTGGAGGATGTTAATGTGGACGACCTTTGGTTCCAACAACTCGGCGCTACATGCCATAGGGCCAACGAAAGAATCAATTTATTGAAGGAAACTTTTGGTGAGCGCATTATCTCGCGTCGTGGGCCTGTGGCCTGGCCTCCAATATCGTGCGATTTAACAACGCTAGGCTATTTTTGTGGGGTTTGTGTGAATACGCTTGTCTATGCAGATAAGCCCGACACGATTGACGCCTTGAAAGAGAATATTCGGCGCGTTATTGCTGGCATACAGCCCCAAATGCTGCTAAAAGTAGTCGAAAATTGGGCCTCTCGGCTGGAATTTATTCGAGCCAGCCGCGGCGGCCACTTGCCCGAAATCATTTTTAAATCATAATGGCAAACCCTTATCTTTATAATAAAGCCTAATTCTTGGCCATAACATTCAATTATATGCGTTTTATTTCTTCTTGAATACCACAAGTCTTAAAAAACACCCTTTATAAACTAATAGACCACAAATCTCTTAAAGGAAATGACCTAAGCTTTCTTTTGAGCCAAAAAAAATAAGAGTATGAGTTTTTACAAAAATGACAAAACAATTTTTGATTTCGCAAAAAATCACAAAAAAATATTTTTGCTATTTTTTTTATTTTGTTAAAAAGGCTTAAGAAAAAGCTATCGCAAACACTTTTGCGAACTTTTCTAAATACAATAGGTTAGCAAAATTTTAAAGTTCAACAGCCTTCAACTCGGGCAGTTATTATCCGATTTCGCTGAAATGTTGTGTCATAACTACTATCCAAGAGAACTAAATTTTATACCGATTAGAAGAGTATGAGTATCATTTCTATAACTTCGACTGAAACTAACTAATATTTATTGTTGCCCGGTGTTATTGCCACACGGCAACAGCTAACTAAGAAGCCCAGAAGAAATAAAAAAAAACCCCGACCAAACTACACATAATCAAAAAACGCAAACAAAAGACATCTCATCTCTTTAGCGGTACTGTGAATTATGACTTTATAATGTCCCAAGAAAAAGAATAAAGAAATAAAAAAAAACGCGCCAATGATGAAAATAAGAAACGTATTTTTAAAATCCAAACAATGTTTGGTTCTGCCAATTTAGACAAGATTGAGAAATCTTCTGACTTTGGCGATGACTAGAGAGACAATGAGACAATAGCACGATTTGGCCCACCATTGGCAATGATGTTATTTTATTTTCATGCGATTTGAGGCGAGAATGTGTGATAATTCTTGGTTTAAATACAGCACCAACAACATATACATATTTATGCAAATGATTAAAAATTAATAACGAATAATGATAACGGCAAAATGTCAACACAAATAAAATATGTATGTTTTTTTCAGAATACTCGCATTCCCTTATACAGCTGTGAGAATATTGTCAATAGTCAAACTGTGTTGTTTTTAAGGCTTTGTGGCAGTGTGGGCGTGGGAGGGCATTTATCGCAATGATCTATGACCCGGAACGTGATATGATATTGATCTTATTATTGGACAGCTATTAACATATATTATGATTAATTAAAACGTTTTTTTGCGTAGCATCAGATTGTTCTAAGAAAGCCTAAGTCGAGTGATGAAAACATTTGATAAAGTTTGTGTCTTAAGTCTTTTGTTTATATTTTATGAGGAAATCGTCTATGAATGATATGAATCTGTTTAATATTAGAATAATATTATTAGAAAAAATTATAATACAACAATTGTTTTTTAGAATTTTTTTAATTTTTTATTAACCCATGACAGGCATATGCTTTGTTTTTGAATATAAATTTTTTAGCGTTTCTTTTTTTTATTAATTTGTTTCTATATTTTTCAAACTTATTTTATTTAATGATGTTGTATTAGTGATGCTGAGAGTGCCATGGAGGCTGAAAAATCACACTAATGAATAATATTTCAAAAAAAAGAACATTTATTATATTTTTAGCCTATGGCTAAAATGTGAAGAGCTTAAGGCTAGCGGAAATAGAAAATTTAAAAATCATTAGCAAACAATATTAAAATATGTTTAATTAATATTGCCACACTTATACACGCAAAGAAAAAATTCGTTTCTGCGAAACGAAATATTAGTCAACTACAATTCTCGTTTACGACGACTGAAATTCTTTTGGCCAGAACAAATAATTGCTTACGCGAAATAAGTTTCTATCACAACAAACGATATTTCCGTTCCGGCAAACGAGAATTGTAGTTGTCTAATATTTCGTTTCGCAGAAACGAATTTTTTCTTTGCGTGTAGGAGAATTTTAGGACTTGTACGCACGACGTCTTGAGTTTATATCTGAGTGGATATTAGAGTGCTTCAACGTTACAGATATCAAAAAACAAGTAAGAAAGTTCAGTCGGGTAAACCGACTAATGAATCCCCTCACCTTGAGTCTCAAAAAAATATTAGTACATTTATTTATTTTTTTGTTTTATTTAAATTATTATCAATTTAAATTGCATTTAATAACTTTAAAGTATGTACTGGTATTAAAGTTACAAACTGGTAACTTTTGGTACAAAATGGTCCATTTGTGTGAGAGGTACCAAAAGGGGCGTCCCAATAACGGCCACTATTCTCTGGACTCTAGGTACTATTAAAGCATTGCACTGTACGAAATTTCAAGTTTTGTATGCACTGGTATTAAAGTTAAAAGGTGTTAACTTTTGGCACAAAAAGGTCCATTTGTGTGGGAGGTACCAAAAGGGTCGGGACAATAACGCCCATTTTTCTCTGGACTCTAGGTACTATAAAAGCATTACACTGTACACAATTTCAAGTATTTGTATACACTGGTATTAATGTTGTAAGCTGGTAACTTTTGGTACAAAATGGTCCATTTGTGTGGGAGGTACCAAAAGGAGTGTGGAAATAATGCCCATTTTCACTGTATTGTAGGTACTATTAAACCATTACACTGTACAAAGTTTCAAGTCTTTGTATGCACTGGTAATAAAGTTATAAGCTATTAACTTTTGGTTCAAAATTGTCCGTTTGTGTGGGGGGTACCAAAAGGGGCGTGGCAACTTCGCCCATTTTTCTCGAGGTAATAGTGACTAATAAACTAATACTATGTGTAGGATTTCAGAGGATTCAAATAAGTAGTATAGAAGTTATTAAATAATCATTATTTCACTAAATGTTAACCCTTTGTGGGGGAGGTACTAGAAGGAGTGGACCAATATAGCCCATCTTCGAACTTAGCCGGAGATAGAGACAAATATTACCACATACAAAATTTGAAGTCAATCGGTTACTCCTTTCGAGAGTTATAGTGCGCACCAGCCAGCACACAGACAGGCAGACAGACAGACGGACGGACATTGCTCACTCGTCTTAAAATGACTCAAAACGGAACATACTTAGGGTCTTAGGTCACTCCTTCGATGTGTTACTCTTTTGGTTCGTAGCAAATGATATATACCCTCCTCTCTAAGGTGAGGGGATACAAAAAAGTTGGTCCATGGATCAAGAAAGTCAACGCGTACCATGATAAATTTCAAAACGATTGGATGTAAACTACAGCTTCTATAGGGCGAAAGCGCCAAATCGGTCGAAACATATATATGGGAACTATATCTAAGTCTGAAAACATTTTCTTCAAATTCGCCCATGTTGGTCCATAGATAAACTCTACCATATGCTAAATTTCAAAACAATTGGATGAAAAATACAGCTTCTATAGGACTAAAGGACCAAATCGAACGAAACATATATATGGAAGCTACATCTAAATCTCAACCGATTTCAACCAATT
The DNA here is from genome assembly GCA_963930755.1 of Eudasyphora cyanicolor. Classification (NCBI taxonomy): domain Eukaryota; kingdom Metazoa; phylum Arthropoda; class Insecta; order Diptera; family Muscidae; genus Eudasyphora; species Eudasyphora cyanicolor. Next base: position 242,100,063 of record OZ005735.1, read on the forward strand.
TCAATAGGGTTCTTTCCAGGTGCGTAAAACTCCTAACTGCAACATTTCAGCACGATCAGAGTGAAATTGCGACCTGTACTCAACGAACCACATAAGATGGACAGACGGATGGATAGTCGGATGGAAGGACGGACGGACAGACATGGTTAAATGGACACAGCTAGTGATCCTGAGACGATCGGTATACTTAAAGGTGAGTCTGGCTGTAGTATTTCTAGGTGTTACAAACATCTGCCATGAAACAAACATGTAATACCCTGTACCACAGTGTGGTGTAGGGTATAAATATGTCCATATACCAAATTTTGGTTGATTGTAGTTCGCACAACCAGACTGACAGACAGGCAGACGAACTTAACTCAAATTACGTAATTCTTAATTTTAGCGCTCTTTACGCACGATTGGGCTTGATTTTAAGCCGAAATATTCTTATTTCAAGAATAAAGCGATTGAATAAGGAATTTTATGGAATTGATTTGAGTGCGAAACGGCCTTAAAGGAATACAATTTTGATTGAATTAAGCCTGTCCAGTACTGGATTTAAGCCCGATAATAATTGATTTATGCTTGATCATTACTTAATTTAATCCTGATCATATTTGATTACTGTGTATATTGCTATAGAATGCAAAGTTTTTTAAATGTTATGTTAAAATACAATTATTTGACAGCAAAAGGAAAAGTTTGGCTGTAATTATTCGATTTAAAACTCAAACGTATAAGGAATACTTTAAACGGAACGAAAAATAATTATTAACCACTTCTGTCATCTCAACTCAAAAAAACATCACACAAAGCAATGTATTCACGAACAGCGCTTCAACGAGATACCCAGTAGGCTTTTTGGCGTTTGATGACATTGTCGTCAATAACACTATGCAACAAAATTTTTGTCCAAGGGAAGTGGATAACAGTTTCTGGTGCAACTAGGTGCCACAAACACGAAAAAAATATTAAACAATTTTTTTATGGTAAATTCTTTTTTTTTAATTTTTTTTTAATTCCAGTTTTCGTTGAAATTACATTCAGTATTTGGACCATAATTTCAGTATTTGGCCTGAGCCGTGTTATGCCTCAAATTAAAGGGCTACATATGGGCAAATATCGCTTTCACGTAGAATCTTAGGTTTAGTAACAGTCGTCAAAAATATGCGAAAAAAACATGATTTAAAAAAAAACACTTTTTTCTGGTACAAAAAAAAAACCATAAAAATAGAAAAAAATCGAAAAAATTAACGAAGAAATTAACGAAGAAAACACTGTCTATTTGAAAAAATCTTTTCATATTTTTTTTGTTTTTAAATGATGTTTTTGCTTGTATTGAATTCGCCATATGTGAAAGAGACATATAAGAGACATTGCACTTGCATTTTAGTTTATGAGGATTGATATCAGACATTATAAAATTATAGAGTGGAGGTTTTATGGCCGTTCCTAACCCTCCATAAAACATGATATGCAATGTGAGAACTATATTGGATGAGATCTGCTCAGATAGAGGGTCATTCAACAATAATTGTGGTTTTTATTTATGAGGTTTCCATTCAGTTACGCCTTTTAGGGTCATGGGCATCCCAGTTGTATATACAGATAGTAAAATAATACGTACGCAATACAAAGTAGTACGCGGCAGTCTTGAAAATATTTCTACGTTCGAAGCAAACTATATGTCAGCTACAGGTACTGCAACTTATGTACCTTAAACCCGGAATTTATGAATGAAATTTCTTATTAATAAATTAGTGTAATTCAGCGCCTTAAAGAGATAAGTCGATTTTCTGAAAAATATTATAAATTTATGAGTAAACGGCAAAGAACTTTTCAATGTGTAAATGATACCCACAATTTCTGCTACATGCGTTTAGTAAAATAATAGAAGAAATATATGTGTTATAGTATTTTGGTATACGAGTTAAAAATATGAACGAACCGTGGACACCTAGTATTTTGTGTAATTCGTGCCATGTAAATCTTACTCGATGGACTAGTGGACGCATGCGGTAAGTACTTTACAATTAATGTATTACAATGTTTTGTGGAATAAAACGTTTTAATTTTAGACATCACGTGCAATTTGGAATGCCAATGATTTGGAGACAACCATTCATTCACGATACGGACTCCTATTTTTGTCTAAGTAAACAGATTGGAGTAGGAAGGAGCACTCGCTGGAATAACCCTGAAGTAAAATCTGTCACTTTGCCAGTTGCACTTTCGGAAATCTCGATCTCGCGAAGATCATTACAGAAGAAAGAAATGGCCAACAAGAAAAGACATTACATTGGGTGAAAACAACATAAAATACACACCTCTCGTCCAAAAAGGAAACATTATTTTGCCACAACTGCATATTAAGCTGGGGCTCTTTAAAAATTTGGAAAAGCCTTAAGGAATGATGGCAATTCACTCTCATATTTAAAAAGTTTATTTAAAAGTCTTTCTTTTCAAAAAATCGATATGAAACAATAAATATACAATATGAAACAATGATTAATGATTTGTTAAAAAATTATGAAAAAATTTGTAAGAAATATATTTTTCTATATTTATGTATATAACACGTATGTATGTATTCTTCTAACTTATTTTTCCAACAGGTGCAAATATGTCCCTCAAAATTAATTTATTGCATTCTCATTTAAACTTTTCCCCCGAGAATCTTGGCGACGTAAGCCACGAACATGGGGAAAGGTTTCACCAAGAAATGAAGTCAATCGAGCGGCGTTACCAAGGGCACTGGGATGAAAGAATGATGGGAGATTATATTTGGTTCCTCATTAGAGAAACCGATTCCGAAATCTTCAAACGTCAACAAAGAACTCACAATTACTTATAATGAAACTCGTTAATGTAAATAAACTCAAATGTACATAATATAAATAAAAGTAATAAATAAAATCGCTATTTAAACAGAAATTAAAAAAAAAGATTTTTTGAAATTCTCTTACCTCTACCAAAAGGGCTATTATTTCTAGATTTATCTATAGATTTTTTCAAATAGGCATTATTTTCTTCGCTAGGATGCAAGCTTTTAAAAATGGAATAAAATATTTTTTTTCTATTTTTTATGTTTTTTTCGTCCCAGGAAAATTTTTTTTTTTGAAAAAATCTACTTTTTCCAATTTGTTTAATGACTGTTACTAAACCACTTTTTCTAAGTGAAAGAGATATTTCCAACATTGGTAGCCCACATTAGTAGCTTCAATTGAACGCATAAGTCGACCTGATCGGGCATATACTTCAAAAATTATAGTGCAAATACTAAGGGTACTTTCGACGATAATAGCATTTCTAATAAAAAACTTTTAAAAAAAAAATTATTCATAAAAAAATTTTTGGTTTTGATTTTATATAACAGTATGCCACAATCTATACAAAAAATAATTTTTAGGTCTAGGACAAAAAAAAAAAAAAATTTTGTTGCGTAGTGTAATTATGTCATGCAGGACCTAATTCACATACACTTTTCTTCAATGGCACAACCTTTTGCAAGGAAAGTTCCATGACAAAATTTCGAATAGATTTTAAATTATGCCCATCCACATTCATAATGAACTAAATCTTAATAATAATGCTGTCTCAAGATCACCGATATGCATTCGTTCATATTTAATTTGTCTATTTAGAGGTCGTAGAAGGTAGAGAAGTGTTAATTAATGTCATGTTCTCTAATCTTAGTACAATATCTGACAATGAATGGTGATGTTGCTGCTGTTGTGTTTTCTAATGCCTACTTTGTTTAACATTTCAATTTCAATTTCGAATCGAATCTATATTAATTATTAACAGATTCACTTGCGTTCCTATCAAGTTCAACTGTTAATTAATTTGCACCATGGGATTTTTAACACCTTCCAATTAAGCACATTTATCATTATGATGATGATCATCATCATGATTTTTTCTTTCTCTTCTCTTTCTCTCACTCTGGCGAGAAAAATCTCTTTTAATGTGTGTTTCACTTTGAATTATAGAATAGTCCAGTTCTCATTATTTCTGTCTTAATCTGTGGCGTCATTAGATGTGTTTTAATTTATTTATCAATATCATTGATTTTATGGTTGTTGTTGTCATTATTTGTTAATCAAAATAGAAATTAACACAAAAATCTCTTCCTGTATTCATTTCGTTTCGCTTAAAAAGAAGATGTTTTGAATTTCTTAAATGAAATAAATTAGTTTGGCATTTAATTTATGCGAACACTTTAGAGACAGTCGAAAAGAAAGAACATTTAAATTATTTCAGTGGGTTTGTCGTTATTCGTATATTCCATAATAGAAATTTGAATATGAATTCCATAAAAGAAATTTGAATCGCCTATACCTATGGCTTAGAATCTTAATATTTTATCATTTGTGCCTATTACTTAGAATCTACGCCTATTCTGCTTTAATTCGATCATTTTGCTCACGATAAACCGTTTTATTTTGGTCACGAAAAAGCGTTTTATTTTGAATGTGCTTTTAAAGTCAAATAAATTATCATAGACTAATTTTATTCTAGTCTTTGTTTAAATTGATTTAACTTGTTTTGCCTTAGAACGAATTTTAGTTTTGGAAGATTTGTTTTATCCGACTAAATAGACTCAACTAAACGTTAGTCTATTTAGTCGAATGTAAAATAAATTTTCAGGCGTCTCGATGTTATGCCCTTCTTCTCCTTCTTGTGATATCAAGCATCTAGATGCTTCCTCCACTTGGCCTTTCCATCGAAGTGACTTTTTTGTTGAAGCTAGCTGACTTTTTTGTTGAAGCTAGCCAATGTAGTCGTTTTGTTTTGATCCCCTAACTATTTAAAAAAAAACATTTGTCAAATTAAAAAAAAAAACACAAAAATTGGCCATTATGTCCTCTTTAAACCAAAGTAAACACAAACCATAACTAAATGTATTGTCATGTTTAATAAATATAAGTCTACTACAGTCTAAGTAATAGTAGATTTTCGAATTTCGTATTTTTGGGGATGAAAGTGAAAAACATACCTAACTATTGTATCCTCTCCCAAAAAATCCAATAACGTCGACTTTTCGAAAACTATGCCTTGTGTCACATATTGTATTGTAGAAGAATTATTTAACATTGCTGATTAATGACAATATAACCATTTACCTGACCCTGAACTTGAACTTGAACTTGAAAGACCTGAACTTGGAGAGTTTATTTTACACACTTATATGACGTTCATTGGCCGATTTATTGCCTTTCCAACCATACATATTCAATGGACATTAAAAATTTAATTTGAATTTTTATTTACACAAATGTATTATTCAATTCACAATATATTTCCAATTCGGCAGAATTCAACGCCTTTTTAAGCATTTTTTTGTATTCTTCAAACTTAATACATACTAATTTCATTCATTCATGAATTAACAATTTCTTTTGAAATGCTCGTAAAAATTAATTTTCTGGTTTTGAGAAAGATCACATTTAAAAGATATTAAAAAGTAAAATTTCTTTAACATAGACTTGAAATGTTCTAATTTAAACTAAGTAATTTCTTGTTGAATTCATTTGGACAAACGCGAATGTTTCCAAATTTGAAGATTTTTTAAATGATATGAATTGCTGTTTTGAACTGCGGATATTCTCCGGACAGGAAATCAATATTACATTTTATGGAATTTGTGTTAGTTGAAACCGGGAGGGTATATTTTAATTATGTCATCATTATTTTACAATCTAATAAATATTCTACAAAATATGATAAATTGATGTTACAAATTTTCAAGTTTTCTTAACGATCCATAAAATCAATTAGTATCGACCGTCCGTTGAATTGATTAGACAATCAATGCAATAAACGATTTTATTGGCCAATAAAAATTTCGAAATAAAGTGCTTATTTGAAGCTACTGAGAACTTTGGAAACATATTGCATTGAAAATAAAAACAAGTAAGAAAATTGCAATTGGGTAAACCAACTAATGTATACCCTCATTTTGTGAGTAATTTAATATGGTACCTCGGGTGGGAGATGCCAGAACATTGAAAAAATATTGAGACAACCATTGCACAAACAGTCTTGCACATGGATATGATTTAGTACCACAGCAATCTATATGACACAGCAGATCGTGGGCGATGCAGGATAAGTTGGCCTGTAATCCAGGGTGACTGACCTTTAATCCGGGTCAATGCCCTTTATTCGGCATCGACTTAACCTTTTATGGGAGTCAATTACCTCTAATAAAGGTCAATGACCTTTGATACGGTGCCAATGGCATCTAATCCGAGGTCTTTGAAATTTAATCGTGGTCAATCACCTTTAGTCCGAGGTTAATGAACTATAATCTGAGGTCTTTTGATAAGGGTCCCGAGCTTTAATCCGGGGATAATGACCTTTAATCCGAGTCCAACTACCTTTAATCCGAGCCATTTACCATTAATACGGGGTCATGACTGCTAATTCGAAACCAATGGTCTTTAATCGGTGTCATTGACCTTTAATCCAAGATCAATGAACTTTAATCCTAGCTCAATGACATTTACTAGGGGTCAATGACCTTTATTACGAGGCCTATGGGCTTTTATTGGGGTCAATGACGTTTAATCCGAGGTCAATGACCTTTAATCCGATGTCAATGACCTTTAATCGGGGTCAATGACCTTTAATCCGAGGTCAATAGCCTTTAATCGGAATCAAAGACATTTATTCCGAGTTCAATAATTTTATCTGGATCAATTACCTTTATTCTTAGGTCAAAAACCTTTATCAGGGTAAATTACCTTTAATCCGAGGTCAATGAACTTTAATCCGAGTTCAATTACCTTTAATCTGGGGTTAATGACCTTAATCGGGGTCACGACCCTTAACCCGAGGCAAATTCCATTTAATACGAGGTTAATGAACATTAATCATAGGTGATGACCCCTAATCAGAGGTCAATGGCCTTTAATGGGGGTCAATGTCCTTTAATGGGGGTCAATGTCCTTTAATCGGGGTCAATGACCCTTAAACCGAGGCCAATGACCTTTAATCGTGGTCAATGACCTTTAACACGAGGTCAATGACCTTTAACACGAGGACAATGACCTTTAACACGATGTCAATGACCTTTAACACGAGGTCAATGACCTTTAATTGGGGGTCAATGACCTTCGATTGGGGTCGATAACCCTAATTCGGGGTCACGACCTTTAATCCAAGGGGAATGACCTTTAATCCAAAGTCAATGACCTTCAATCCAAGGTCAATGACCTTTAATCGGGGTCAATGACTTTTAAAGAGAGATCAATGACCTTTAATGAGAGGTCAATCACCTTTAAACTGGGGTCAAAGACCTTTAATCTGGTCAATGACCTTGACCATTGACTCGATTTCAATGACCTTTAATCGGGTTCAGTGACCTTTAATCAAGGTCAGCAACCTTTAATCTTGGGTCAATTACGTTTAATAGGGGTCAATGACCCTTAATTCCAGGTCAATGACCTTTAATCCGAGGTCAATGACTTTTAATCGGGGTCATTGGCAATGACCTTTAATCTGGGTCATGGCCGTTAGTCCGAGATCAATTACTTTTAATCGGTGTTAATGTCCTTTAATCCGGGTTCAATGACCTTTGATCGAGGTCAATGTCCCTTAATCCGAGGTTAATGACATTTAATCTGGGTCAGTGGCCCTTAATCCGTGGTAATAACCATTAATCGGGGTCAATGACCTTTCATCTTGGATTAAAGACCTTTACTCTGGGTCACGACCTTTAATCCGAGGATGACCCTTAATCGAGGTCATTGATCTTTAATCCGAGGTCAATGAACTTTAATCGGGGTCAATTACCATTAATCGAGGTCAATAACTTTTAATCTAGGGACAATGACCTTCAATCGGGGTCACGACCTTTAATACGAGGTCAATGGCCTTTAATCAGGGTCAGTAACCCTTATTCCGAGGTCAATGACATTTAATCGGGGTCAGTGGCCGTCAATCCGTGGTAATGACCATTAATCGGAGTCAATGACCTTCAATGAGAGGTCAATGACCATTAATCGGGGTCAATGACCTTTAATATGGTGTCATGACCTTTAGTTCGACATCAATTACTTTTAATCGGTGTCAAGGACATCTATTCCGAATTCAATGTCCTCTAATCCGAAGTCAATGACCCTTAATCCCCATTGACCCCAATTAAATGGCACAATGACCTTAATCCGGGGTAATGACCTTTAATCGAGGTCAATTACCCTTAATCGGGGTCAATGACATTTAAACTGGGTTAATGACCTTTAATCGGTGTCAATGACCTTTAATCCGAGGTCAAAGCCATTTAATCCGAGACTTCCATGGAGGTCTATTATCTTTAATCACAGCTCAATGACCTTAAATCCGAGGTCAATGACCTTTAATCGGGGTCAATGACCTCTAATGGGAGGTCAATGAAATTTAATCAGGGACAATGACCGTTAATTTGGGGTCATGACCTTTAATCCGAGGTCAATTACTTTTAATTTGGGGTCATGACCTTTAATCCTATGTCCTATGTCCTATGTCCTATGTCCTATGTCCTATGTCCTATGTCCTATGTCCTATGTCCTATGTCCTATGTCCTATGTCCTATGTCCTATGTCCTATGTCCTATGTCCTATGTCCTATGTCCTATGTCCTATGTCCTATGTCCTATGTCCTATGTCCTATGTCCTATGTCCTATGTCCTATGTCCTATGTCCTATGTCCTATGTCCTATGTCCTATGTCCTATGTCCTATGTCCTATGTCCTATGTCCTATGTCCTATGTCCTATGTCCTATGTCCTATGTCCTATGTCCTATGTCCTATGTCCTATGTCCTATGTCCTATGTCCTATGTCCTATGTCCTATGTCCTATGTCCTATGTCCTATGTCCTATGTCCTATGTCCTATGTCCTATGTCCTATGTCCTATGTCCTATGTCCTATGTCCTATGTCCTATGTCCTATGTCCTATGTCCTATGTCCTATGTCCTATGTCCTATGTCCTATGTCCTATGTCCTATGTCCTATGTCCTATGTCCTATGTCCTATGTCCTATGTCCTATGTCCTATGTCCTATGTCCTATGTCCTATGTCCTATGTCCTATGTCCTATGTCCTATGTCCTATGTCCTATGTCCTATGTCCTATGTCCTATGTCCTATGTCCTATGTCCTATGTCCTATGTCCTATGTCCTATGTCCTATGTCCTATGTCCTATGTCCTATGTCCTATGTCCTATGTCCTATGTCCTATGTCCTATGTCCTATGTCCTATGTCCTATGTCCTATGTCCTATGTCCTATGTCCTATGTCCTATGTCCTATGTCCTATGTCCTATGTCCTATGTCCTATGTCCTATGTCCTATGTCCTATGTCCTATGTCCTATGTCCTATGTCCTATGTCCTATGTCCTATGTCCTATGTCCTATGTCCTATGTCCTATGTCCTATGTCCTATGTCCTATGTCCTATGTCCTATGTCCTATGTCCTATGTCCTATGTCCTATGTCCTATGTCCTATGTCCTATGTCCTATGTCCTATGTCCTATGTCCTATGTCCTATGTCCTATGTCCTATGTCCTATGTCCTATGTCCTATGTCCTATGTCCTATGTCCTATGTCCTATGTCCTATGTCCTATGTCCTATGTCCTATGTCCTATGTCCTATGTCCTATGTCCTATGTCCTATGTCCTATGTCCTATGTCCTATGTCCTATGTCCTATGTCCTATGTCCTATGTCCTATGTCCTATGTCCTATGTCCTATGTCCTATGTCCTATGTCCTATGTCCTACGTCCTATGTCCTATGTCCTATGTCCTATGTCCTATGTCCTATGTCCTACGTCCTACGTCCTATGTCCTATGTCCTATGTCCTATGTCCTATGTCCTATGTCCTATGTCCTATGTCCTATGTCCTATGTCCTATGTCCTATGTCCTATGTCCTATGTCCTATGTCCTATGTCCTATGTCCTATGTCCTATGTCCTATGTCCTATGTCCTATGTCCTATGTCCTATGTCCTATGTCCTATGTCCTATGTCCTATGTCCTATGTCCTATGTCCTATGTCCTATGTCCTATGTCCTATGTCCTATGTCCTATGTCCTATGTCCTATGTCCTATGTCCTATGTCCTATGTCCTATGTCCTATGTCCTATGTCCTATGTCCTATGTCCTATGTCCTATGTCCTATGTCCTATGTCCTATGTCCTATGTCCTATGTCCTATGTCCTATGTCCTATGTCCTATGTCCTATGTCCTATGTCCTATGTCCTATGTCCTATGTCCTATGTCCTATGTCCTATGTCCTATGTCCTATGTCCTATGTCCTATGTCCTATGTCCTATGTCCTATGTCCTATGTCCTATGTCCTATGTCCTATGTCCTATGTCCTATGTCCTATGTCCTATGTCCTACGTCCTATGTCCTATGTCCTATGTCCTACGTCCTACGTCCTATGTCCTATGTCCTATGTCCTATGTCCTATGTCCTATGTCCTATGTCCTATGTCCTATGTCCTATGTCCTATGTCCTATGTCCTATGTCCTATGTCCTATGTCCTATGTCCTATGTCCTATGTCCTATGTCCTATGTCCTATGTCCTATGTCCTATGTCCTATGTCCTATGTCCTATGTCCTATGTCCTATGTCCTATGTCATATCAATAGATACAGTATATTTATCTAGATATATCCCGTTAGTATGTTACAAAATTGCATGCCTATAGGTATATGATTTTGCCCTCCCTAACATTTTATTTGAACATAACTCCAGAAATTAAATTGTTTAAATAGAACTCGAGGACGAGGTTTTTCAACAATTTAATTAAATAACTAACAATAAAAGTCGAATAAACGAAGACTACTCAGATTTTATAACTGTAGAACTATTTGTTCGATAAGGTTAAAAAAGTTAACAATTTAAAAGTAAATTTCCCTTAACTTCGTGTAATATTACCACCACTTTTAAAGTTTCGGAGGTATCTGACAAGTCAATGAACAAAAAATAATTATTCAAAATTATTATATTTTAAAATTATTCAGTCAGAATTAATTCGGTTGATTCATAAATCATATGTTTCAGTTACTTTCTGTCTATTGCAAACTGTAATAGAAATAAATACAAAAATTGGTTGAGTTTTAATTGCTTGGTAGAATTGACTGCAGTTTCGATAGACACCACTCTATCATCTTCAGAATTTAATAGCAATAATGTATGTATATCTTTAACTTAAATCATCTGAAATACTTATTGAAGTAGTAAATAGAATTTAACATGAACTACTGACCACATCCGTATTAATTAGAATTTTTTCTCAATATATTGTCAAATATCTTAGGAAATGTGATGTTTGTGGTATGGTATGGTAAGAAATTACCTTTAATTTCACTTATAAAATTTTAAGACATTTTGGAACAATTCGAAAAATATTTCTAGAGTTATGTTTATATATATGTATATGGAGCAACGTCTCTATTTTTTTTATAAAATGTTTTTATTCTCGAAAACAAAAGTCAGTTCAAAGAAATGTATTTTGTACCTCTGACAGATAGTGGCCAAATCATACTAAGAAATAATAGCTCATAACTTGGATACCTGTGCACATAACACTTACATGTCGGTGCAGGCAAATGGTCTGACCAAAATTTGTTTACTGCTCTGCTATCTCCCACACGTAGAACCAAATTCCATATATTACATTTAAAAAAAAGTGTGGGTTGGTTTACACGACTTTAGTTTTTTTACTCGTTTTAAAAACTCATTGCTACTTCATCTCTGAATGAGTGCGTCTTTATGCAATATTTACACCGACAATTTTTAAATATTACAATTTTGTGGGAGGGTACAATCTTTAGATCTTTATCGCCCGTTATATTTATAAAAAAGGCTAGAATTTGTTTATGGATTAGGTCCACTTGCCACGCGACCTTTAAAATCATTAAATATTCTATAACGAAACATTTAATTTAATTTATATTCAAAATAGCTTAAAAACTTTGCTAACCACCCTCGTGTTAGGGAGTCTTCCTCTTGTAATTAGCATTTTTGATTTGTTTTATAAAAATATGTTATGTTTATTTATGAAGAAGCTCTGGCGTATAATTAAAATATTTTTGACTGTCGACAAACCTCCCAATAAAGGGATTTAAATGACTATAAATTACCACTGAACTTGGAAATATGCAAATGTGCAAAACTGAGATGCCGCTTCCCCCCAAAATGTCCCCCCAAATATTGAAATGTTAAACAATTAAAGATTGAATTTGATTTTTTTTCTTTTGATGTACAAATCTTTTTTTGTCTTCATTTATTTTGTTGCATTTTTTTAAATACAAAAATATGATAAATTTATTTAACCTATAACGTAATACAATAAAAACAAACTAATACTATAAATTATTTAAAAAAAAAACAAGTTTTTTTCTAACCAAAATGAATGACGAGTTTTGGCTGGCGGACATAGAGACTGTGAGGCGGTGTTGGTGCTGGAGGTTGTGGAGAGGGCGAAGGAGGAGGAGGAGCAGTGGGATTTGCACGAATATTTACTCTTAAAAGAATTTATGTGTTTTTGTTGACTAGTTTTTCTAACTTAGCTTTTTTTCTCTTCATCTTCTTTTATGTTTGGCGAGGGGGAGTAAAATGCAAGACCTTTATCTCTGTCTCTTTCTTTCTTTCTCTCTCACTTATACCCATGCACACAGCTCACATGGCCTGAATCGTCCTGTTTATCAAGTTCTTGTCTTCCTTGTTGTCTTCGGCGAGATTTAAATATTAAATAGTTAACTTTAAATTTACTTCCTTTGTGCATCTTGTGGGGGATGGGCAGCAATATATTCCAAAGCCTTGACAATAGCCTCTGGGATTGGGGGAGGAGTGGGCAAATGATCACCGGTAGGTTGGAAACCATTTTCATCGGCGGTATAGCTAACCAAGAATTTTTCACCTTCGGGCGAGACGAATTCGTAGGAACCAGCTACTCCAGCGGGATTGCCGGCCTCCTGTTGTTGAATACCATTGCTGGTTTCGAAGGCATAGGCGTAGTTGCCCTCAGCATCGGCGGGATCATTTTTGAAGCTCAACACTTGAGCATCCTTATCGATGTTATCGGCATAGGCAAAAGCCAACAAAGCGGTCAAGACGAACTTTTGGGGGAAAAAACACAAAACAATTAAAATTTATTAGTTAAGGTTTTAATAAGTATTAAAATCGCAATTAAGATAATCAAAGGCAATAAACTATAAATTCAGAGATAACAGGAATTGGTGTGATACTTGTCTATAAATAAATATTTTAAGTCATTAATTTTCAAATGAAAACCAGAAAACATGTCAATTTTCCTTTCCCTTTTTAATGTCAAGCCATAAATCTTGTTATAAATTAAAAATAAAAAAAGTCCCTCAGCTTTAACGTTTCAATATATATGCCACACGTTTTAGAACATTAAGTGCAATCTTTAAAGCTAATAAATGAAGTTCATACAAATATATGTATCATCATCTGTACGAAGACATCCCGTGGAGACTGTGGCCAACCGACCGAACCGGTTCCCAAATGCTATGGGAAAATATTCAACAGAGCAATGTTATAAATTAAATGACAAAGAACATTAGAAAGAACACTATAAGGGGTATAAAAGTCTCTTTGAAGAGCTTCAAGCGTATAAAATAGAAAACAAAACAAAAGACTTAAGACACATACAGTGAATTATAGTGATTTACTGACATTTTTAATTTAATTGTTTTTAATTGGCATAATAAATTCTGCAGAATTAGTTACGTTTACGGTCACATTTGGTTTAAATTTTTGTTGAATTAATGGCGACGAAATTTTTTTTTAAAAAATCTAGAAAGTAGATAAAAGTTTTTTAATGAGAAGATATTCCAAGAAAAGATTTTAAAATTGCATATTAATTATTTAAGGAATTTTAAATAGGTAGGCCCACAAAAATAAGAGAAAATAAAAAATGGCAGCATAACAAAAGACTTAAGGCACATACACAAAGGTTAAAAAGCTAAACTGAAATTTTTAATTTAATGTTTTTAATTGGGATAAAAAATTCTAGAGAATTAGAGATTGATAACGTTTAGCTCAAATATGTATATTGATTTAATGGTAGCGACATTTTTAAATAATATTGAAAATAGACGAAGTTTAGATAAAGTGTTTTTTTTTGGTATGAGAACATATTTCACATGCTGACTTTAACAGTACATTTTCTATTGAAAGAGAAACGCCCATAAAAAAGAAGTAAAATATCACATCAAAACAAAAGACTTAAGACACATACCCAAAAGATAAAAAGTTAAACTGATATTTTTAATTTAATGTTTTTACTTTGGATAATAAATTCTAGAAAATCAGAGATATTTATGATAACGCTTAGCTCAGATATGTTGAATTAATAGTGGCGAATTTTTTTGAATAATATTAAAAGTAGACTAAGTGCAGATAAAGGGTTTTCTTTGGAATGAGAATATAATTTAAATGCAGACTTTAATAGTACATTTTCTGTTGAAAGAGAAACGCCCACAAAAAAGAACTAAAATATGACATCAAAACAAAAGACTTAAGACACATACCCAAAAGTTAAAACGTTAAACTGATATTTTTAATTTAATGTTTTAAATTTGGATAATAAATTCTAGAAAATCAGAGATATTTATGATAACGCTTAGCTCAGATATGTTGAATTAATAGTGGCGAATTTTTTTGAATAATATTAAAAGTAGACTAAGTGCAGATAAAGGGTTTTCTTTGGAATGAGAATATAATTTAAATGCAGACTTTAATAGTACATTTCCTGTTTAAAGAGGAACGTCCACAAAAACGAAGTAAAATATCACATCAAAACAAAAAACTGATTTTTTTTTTGAAATAATAAATTCTAGAAAATCAGAGACATTTATGATCACATTCAATTCAAATATATTGAATTAATGGGGGCGACATTTTAAAAATATTATAGTACATTTAATAGTACATTATCTGATTAAAGAGGAACGTCCAAAAAAGAAGAAAAAAAGAAATGTAAACAAAAGACTTTAGACACATAACAAAAGTTATACTGACTTTTTTAATTTAATGCGTGTAATTGCGATAATAAATTCTAGAGAAATAGAGGCGTTTATTACAAATTTAACCCAAATATGTGGCGAATTTTTTAATAATATTAAAAACAGACTAAGTGCAGATAAAGGATTTTCTTTGGAATGGCAAAATATTTAAAATAAAGATTTTAAAAGCAAATTTTCTATTTAAAGAGGAATACTCAGAAGAAAAGCAACACAAAGAACTTAAGAGACATATATGCCACTCAAAAGATTTACTGGCATTTTTAATTTCATGATTTGTGATTGGGATAATACATTCTATAGAAAAAGATACCTTTATGGTTATATTTTACTAAAATTTGTTGAATTAATTGGACCGAAATTTGTAAATAATCTCAAAAGGAGACCAAGTGCAGAGAGAGGATTTTTTAAATGAGCAAATATTTATATATTTTATATCTTAAAATTTCATAGTACAGAAATTTCTGTTTGAAAACCACAAAAATGCAATGAACTTCATAGTAAAACAGAAGACTTAAGACACATACACAACATTTAGAATTAATATGACGAATATTTCTTCAATTAATTAATTTTTAAGGCATAAGTGCTTTAAGAAAGAAAATAAATGGTAAAAAAAAAATAATATCACTAAAAAAAGAAAAAAAAAACGTATCGACAATAAAACAAAAGACTTAAGACACATACACCAACTTAAAAAGATTTACTGACGTTTTTAACTAAATCTTTTTAATTGGCATAATTAATTATACCGAATTGTATTCGTACATGCGAATGGCCATATTAAGCTCAAATTTTAATATTAAGCGAAATTTTCCAATAATCTAGAAAGTAGACTAAGAGTAGATAAAATTGTTTTTTTTTTATGAGAATATAGTCAAATGCATAAGTACAAAGTAATTACATTTTTGTTTGAAAAACCACAACAAATAAGAGAGAAAACTTGACGGTGAAACAAAAGACTTAAGACACATACATAAAACTCAACAGATTTACTGACATTTGGAAATTAATGATTTTAATTGGGATAATAAATTCTAGATAATCAGATACGTTCGTGGACATTTTTCATATTATTTGAATTAATTAATTTATTTATTGAATTAATTCTACCGACATTTTTAAATAATCTAGAAAGTGACTAAGTACAGAAAGAGGATTTTTTTTAATTGAGAAAATACTTCAAGCACAGGCTTTAAAACAATACAGAAAGACATTTTCTGAGTGAAGAACACCCACAAAAGTATAATAAACTTCAGAGTAAAACAAAAGACTTAAGACACATACACAACATTTCGAAGTAATATCACGGATTTTTCTTCGATTCATAAATTTTTTAAGGGCTAAGTGCTTTAAAAGTGTCTTTTATAAAAGGAAACAAATTAGACTAATTCAGAAAAACAACAAACCAAAAGACTTAAGACACATATACCAAATTAGAAAGATACACTGACATTTTTAATTAAATGTTTCCTAATTGGGATAATGAATTATACAGAATGTATAAGTTTATGTATGGTAAAATTTTGCTCAAATTTGTTGAATTAATGGGGGCGAAATTTTTCAATAATCTAGAAAGTAGACTAGGTGTAGATAAAGGGATTTTTTCGAATGAGAATATGATCAAGTACATAGCACAGTAATTAAATGTCTGTTTGAAAACCCATAAAAAATAGGAAAGAAAACTTGACTGTAGAACAAAAGACTTAAGACACATACATAAAACTTAAAAGATTTAAAGACATTTTGAAATGAATGCTTTTAATTGGGATAATAAATTCTAGAGAATTAGATACGTTTGTGGACATATTTAGCTCAAATATATTACATTAATTGGGTCGAAATTTTTAAATCATCTCTAAAGTAGACTAAATGTAAAGAGAAAATTTATTCTAAGTGAGCAAATATTCCAAGTATGACTTTAAAAGTATATAAAAAGGAATTTTCTGTTTGAAGAACACCCACAAAAATATAATATAAAACAAAAGACTTAAAACACATACACAACATTTAAAAGTAATATGTTTGATTTTTCTTCAATTCATAATTTTTCTTCAATTCAATTCATAATTCATAAAGTGTTTTAAAAGATTAACATATTTGAGAAAGAGAACAAATTTGCCTAATTCGGTCAAAAAATAATATCACAAAAAAAGAAAAAACTTAACGACAACAAAACAAAAGACTTAAGACACACATACCAAATTATAAAGATTTATTGACATTCTTAATTAAATGTTTTTAATTGGAATAATTAATTATTGTACATGTTAATGGCCACATTAAGCACAATTTTGTTGAATTAAAGGGGACACAATTTTTTAATTATCAAGAAAATAGACCAAGTGCGGATATAATTGTTTTTTTAATGAGAATATGGTCAAATGCATAAATACATAGTAATTAAATTTTATTTTGAAAAACCGTAAAAATAAGAGAAAAAACAAAACAGACTTAAGACACATACACAAAATTGAAATGATTCATTCTTTTCAGATTATTGGAGAAGAATGTAATTTTTGAAAGTGAGATAAGTTGAATGGATAGGCGTATTTGTTGTTGATGAAAGGTCAGCGTTTTATGGCTGGACTAATACGCCTATTTAGCGCTGAACAGTAGATACTTCAACGACATTGACCTGTGCCGAATTGTAAGTGTTTATGTGCCCTGGTATTAACGTTATGAGCCATCCAATTTTGGTATGATTTGGCGATTTTGTGTGGGAGGCACCAAAAAGGGCGTAGCAATAACGCCAATATTTTACCGGACTGAAGGCACTATAGAAGGATTACACTGCACAAAATGCAAGTATTTATATGCACTCAAGTATTTATTCAAGTATTAAAATGGTCACTTTGTGTGGGAGGTACCAAAAGGGGCGGGGCCACTTCCACCATTTTTCTTAAGCTGATAACGACACATAAACTATTACTATGTATGTGTGGAATTACAGAAGATTCGGATATATAGTATAGAAGTTATTAGTGAAGCAATATTTTAGTAAATACTAACCCTTTCTGGGGGAGGTACTAGAAGGAGTGGACCAACATGGTCCATATTCAAACTTAGCCTGAGATAGGAAACAATATTACCACATACCAAATTTGAAGTTAATTGGTTGCTCCATTCGAGATTTATGTTCGCACCAAACAGACAGACACAGACGGACGGACGGACATTGCTCAAATTATTAAAAAAATATTCTAAAACGAATTTCCCCTGAACATACTTAGGGTCTTAAGTCACTCCCTTGACATGTTACACTTTCGGCTTGTCGCAGATGATATACATATACCGTCCTCCACTAAAGTGTCCGTATAAAAATACAAAATTATCTACATTTACTTTGTGATTATCTCTATTAAATGTCATGGCTATCCGACATGTATCACAGCGATTGGCAAGTATTAAAAGCAATTAAATATATACTGTGGTTGCTTAAATGATGATTACATTTGAAGTAATATATTCATTTGATTGAAAGATATCTGAAGATTAGCAGAAAATTATTGCAAAACTAAAACTTGTTTTAAGTGAACTTCGACAATATTTTCAAAGACTAGTGGAATGTCATAAATAAAAAAAGAAATTGATCAATTATATGCAAAATTAATAGAAAACAAAGACTTAAGAAACAAACTAAAAAGATTTGATAGGCAAAAAGTAAATAGATTTGATAGAAATTTCAAAAATGTATTGAAAATTATTTTGATTAATATTAAACTAAAGATTTAAGAAACGAACTTGATGTGAAAAAAGTCGGCAAATCATTAAACTAGAAAACAAACGACTTAGGACACACAACGTATACACTCTAAACGTATAATATTGGGTACACACAAAAAGTATATATTTGGGAAAATGTTATTCTAAACAAATCTTTGTTTACATCCCAGTATGTTTTATTTGGGACTATCATTTCCGAAACAAATATTAATTTGCACTTAAGAATTCAGAAAATACGTTAGTTGTATTAAATTTTTTATAAATTCAAAGTTATTTTTTAAGACATTTTTAAAGTTCGTAAAAATAATAAACAGTAATAATTTAAATCGTATAATCGTGGATCAAAATAAATTACTTGGAGGATTGACAAGAAATGATGACTTAGAATACTGACTCAGAAATTTTAAAATGATTGATTTAAACCGAAGTTAATGCTGCATATGGTATTGTAACTGGGAGGTAAAATTCGAAACTAAGGAAACGTTTTAACTGAAATTCTAAAAAGTCAGCAAAGTTTTGAAGATCTTTTTTAAATAAAATATATTGACATAAATTCCTAAAGAATAATTTTATTTGTATTTAAACACATATTTTATTTGATAAATTTAGTTCGCAAATATATTTTGTTGTAATATATTAATATATGCGTTGATTTTCTAATAAAATTTATTTGCTCAGAAATGTATAATATTTAAAAATTTGTTTTACAAATATATTTTCTTTCGATTCAAACATATCAAAAAAGGCGATTTTGCCCCGTGTATTAAAATATTGAATATTTAATTTGCCTATATTAATAAAACTTCTATTTTTTTTTTTATTTTCAATCGATGACATGTTATAATTAAAATATTATCGATACGAGTATTCAGCTACATCAATTAATAAAATTTATTTTTTTGCAGTGTATTATAAATATGCTTCTATATTGATTAGACTACTTTTGTTTTTTTATATTTCCACTTGGAAACATTTTTCTATTTTTTCTTTGGCCAACTTTCGATAAAAAATTCTATAAACTAGTTTTCTTGTTTTCTATCGATAATCTATTTTTCTAAAGTTTAGAAATTCCTTTTCCATTTAATTACTAAATTAACTTCTTTCTAAGACAGGTTTTGACATTTGATCCGATCTGGCGTTTATAAAGACAGTGGCTCAATTCTGTTTAGTTAAATTTCCAAAGTTCCACATAAGAATATACATAGAAATTTGTTTTTTTATCCAGTTTTAAAAATATTGATATTAATGAACGAGAACCAGGTGCTCAAACTTTTGTTTATGTTAATTTTGCCAAAAGCAAAATGTTCTAAATCAATTGACCTTTTTGCCGAAACAGAGTCAGACAGACATTTTTAATAGAATTCTATTTTAAAATTGATTATTTATTTTGTTTTGTTTCCGCCTCGAGGCGTTTAAGCCATTAATTAATTTATATGTTTGTTATTGTGTCACAAGAATGCAGATATACATTTTTTTTTTGAGTTTTCCTTATTTATAATGCATTCGGATTAAAAATATATTTTGCTTGAGGAAATATTTTATTAGGAAACCACAAATTGCCAAAATGTCTTTGAAAATAACTAATTAGCAAAAAATATCTAAATCAATGAATAGAATTTTATGAATAGAATTTTATTGGGATTTTATTTAGAAACCATTTAAATCAATCTATGAAATTTTATGGGCTTTATTGTCGAATTTAATTTATTGACATAACAATAAAGTGGAAACTTATTTGTGGGACACATATGCATGTTTAATCACTAAATGTTTGAGTATCATCTTCAATATAGAAAGGAAAAATTCAACAATGTTCTGAATTAAATGACAGTAACTTTAGAAATATGTAATACAACACTAAAAGCCTATTTCTAAGTCTTCACGAATAAAATACAAAACAATAGAATTAAGAAACATACACCAAATTATAATGATGTACTGACATTTTTAATTTAATTATATTTTAATTGGGATAATAAATTCTAGAAAATTATTGGCATTTATGGAAATATTTAAATCAAATTTCAAAATACATATTTCAAATAATGGACTCATTTCAAATAATGGACTCATTTTTTTTTCTATAATTTTGGACTATATTTTTTCAAAATTATAAATTCACAAAAAAAAAAAAACAAAATTAACAATGGCAGCAAAACAAATGACTTGAAACACATACCGCAAATTATAATGATTAACTGACAATTTTTTTAATTGCGATAATAAATTCTATTGAAATTTGTAAATACATACATATTTCAAATAATGGACTAATTTTTTCTATAATTATACCCTACACCACACTGTGGTACAGGGTATTATAACTTTGTGCATTTGTTTGTAACACCCAAAAGGAGACGAAATAGACCCATCGTTTATTATACCGATCGACTTAGAATCACTTTCTGAGTCGATTTAGCTATGTCCGTCTGTCTGTCTGTATGTCCGTCTGTCTGTCTGTCTGTCTGTCTGTCTGTCCGTCTGTCTGTCCGTCTGTGCATGTATTCTTGTAATCAAAGTACAGGTCGCAATTATGGTCCGATCTCGACGAAACTTTACACATATCTTTTTTTTTGGCCCAAGGACGATCCCTATTGAATTTGGTTAAAATCGGTTCAGATTTAGATATAGCCCCCATATATATGTTAGCCCCGATTTGACATGTAAGCGCTGTAAAAACTTTATTTTATATCAGATCAGTATGAAATTCGGCAGGAAAAGGTTTCTTATTACATGAATGAACTCTGTTAAATTTGGAAGAAATCGGTTCAGATTTAGATATAGCCCCCATATATACATTACCCCCGATTTGACATATAAGCGCTGTAAAAATGTTATTTTATATCCGATCAGTGCGAAATTCGGCAAAGAGAGGTTTCTTATTACATGAAGGAATACTGCTAAATTCGGAGAAAATCGGTTCAGATTCAGATATAGCCCCCATATATATGTTACCCCCGATTTGACTTGTAAGCGCTGTAAAGATGTTATTATATATCCGATCAGTATGAAATTCGGCAGAAAGAGGTTTCTTATTATATGAATGAACACTGTTAAATTTGGAAGAAATCGGTTCAGATTTAGATATAGCCCCCATATATACGTTACCCCCGATTTGACTTGTAAGCGCTGTAAAGATGTTATTTTATATCCGATCAGTATGAAATTCATCAGAAAGAGGTTTCCTATTATATGAATGAACACTGTTAAATTTGGAAGAAATCGGTTAAGATTTAGATATAGCCCCCATATATACGTTACCCCCGATTTGACATGTAGGCGCTGCAGAGACTGTATTTTATATGCGATCAGTACGAAATTCGACAGAAGGAGGTCTTTTTACATGAATGAGTATTCAGGGAAGATCGGTTCAGATTTATATTGATTGTTCCTCCTGATTTAGTATCAAACCGCTATAGAAGTTGTATTTTACTTCCGATCATTAAAATTTTCCAGAAAGATGTTTCTCAATTTAGGAACGAATATTGCTTAATTTAGCGATTATCGTTTCAGAATTAGATAATATGTTTCTACCCATTTACCAATTATTCCAAATTATTATGGCAATGACCCTTATCGCATTGTTAGGGAGGTGTAGGGTATTATATAGTCCGCCCCGCCCGACTTTCTGCCTTTCCTTACTGGTTTTAAATTAAAACTTTTAATTGGGATAATAAATTCTAGAGAATTAATTGCGTTTATGGACATATTTAGATGAATTCTTTTAATTTATTGAAATTTTTAAATAATTCATAAAATGGTCTTAGCTCAAATAATGTTTGTGGTTTCAAAATTAGAAAATGTGTCAAATTTTTGAAGTACATAGTAATGAATTTTCTGTTTAAAAAGGAAATTTTACAGAAAAAGAAGTGAATAAAAATGGCAGCAAAGCAAAAGACTTAAGACACATACACGAAATGGTAATGATTTACTGACACTTTAAATTAAATGTTTTTATTTGAGTAATGAATGAATTCTGGAGAATTAGCTACGTTTAAGGTCATATTTAGCTATTAATATTTTTTTAATTAATTTAAAATTTTAAATAACTAAAATTATGGACTAAGTGATTCTAACTAGGATATTCTCCCGGCTTCAAGACCATTTTGTTTCTATATTATTAAAGAAACAAGTATCTTATACATGGCGGTGTATAAATGGACTAAGTGCAGATATATTTTGGTTTTTCCAAAAATGAGAAAATATTTCAAATGCTGGCTTTAAGAACACATAGCAAAGAATTTTCTGTTTAAAGAAGAACGTTCATAAAAAGAGAAAAAAAAAATCAGAAAGACAAAAGACTTAAGACACGTACACCAAATAGACATATATAGATACCTCCATTCTAAACTATGCTAAGTGCAAAACGGTAGTTTTTCAGGAAAGGCGACCAACGATTTTTTTTTTAAATTTGTATGGAATTTCTTTATAATGCAAATCGAATGACCTGTACTGTATCCGTGAGTGGGTTGACGGATAAACACCAAATTTTGAATGAATATAATTTGGAATATTTAGAAATTAAAAAAGCAATGTCCCTAAAAACATTCTAAGTCGACTTAGCATGTTTTAGAATGAAGGTATCGATATAATGATTTAATGACAATTTTAATATAATGTTTTAATTGGGACAATAAATTTAAGAAAACTATTTGCGTTTATGGCAATTTTTAGATGAGATTTTATTGAATTTATTGAAATGTTTAAATAATTCATAAAAAGCTCATATAAAGTTTTTTTTGTTCAAAATGAAAAAAAATTTCAAATGCCGATCTTAAAAGTAGATTGTTACGAATTTTTTGTTTCAAGATGAACATCCACAAAAAGTGATACTGAAATGGAAATTTATTAAGAATAGTTTCAATTATTTTCGAAGTGACATTTTTAGGAATTTTATCAGTACGCAATTAACAATATTTAAACATTTCGGAAAAGTTACCTGTTGACTTTTCAAGAAGTCCAAAAAAGAAATATATTTTCTAGATCTAATAATAAATACTTCTACTTTTTACCTTTTTTTCTATTTTTTTCTTTTCTATTCTTTTGTTAAACGAAAAAAGTTTGTTAGTTAATTTCCCTTTCATTCTTAAGAAATATAGGAGATAGCATAATTCCTGCAAACACAACATTTCTTCAAGATTCAATCGTTTTTTTTTGTGACAAATACTTGTTCGCGAAGACAAGTTAGATGACATTCAGACGCGAGTCATTTTTGAAAAAAACTTAAATTTCAACTATTTTATGGTGAACTAACTTAGGGAAAAATAATTGCCCATAAAGAAATATTTTTATGTGCCAAGAATCTAAAGCATAAAAAACACGAAACTCTAGATAAGCATTTAAATTAAACTACATAATCAAAAACATTAGGATGAGTAGTTAAGAGAATTGAATTGAATTTCAGTATGCCAGACAAAGCTCTTACAAAAACTATAGAAACGTTAAACTAGATTTTCAAAGGAATTAATACAACTTGCTTTATATTGCAACATATTTTTGTGTGGATTTAATTACACTAGTCTATAAAAAACATGCAAAATGATTTGGAAAAAAATATAATTGATAAATAATTTAATCAAAGAGAAAATATTTCTGAAAGCAAATTTTTATGCCCTCACTTTAGGTGGACGAGGGTATATATCATTTGCTACGGACAAAAGTGTAACATATCGAAGGAGGGACCTAAGACCCCAAGTATGTTCGGCTGAAATTCGGTTTGGGTCATTTAAAATCGAATGAGCAATGTCTGTCCGTCTGTCTGTCTGTCTGGTGGCTGGTGCGCACGATAACCCTCGAAAGGAGTAACCGAATGACTTCAAATTCGGTATGTGGTAATATTTTTTTCTATCTCCAGCTAAGTTCGAAGATGGGCCATATTGGTCCACTCCTTCTAGTACCTCCCCCATAAAGGGTTAAAATGTTGTGTAATATTGATTCTTTAATAACTGCTATACTACTTATTTGAACCTTCTGAAATTCCACACATAGCATTAGTTTAGGCATTATTTTCTTCGTTAGGATGCTGGCTTTAAAATAAAGGGATCAAACAATTTTTTGGCGATTTTTTTCTATTTTTTATGGTTTTTTCGTGCCAGCAAAAAAAGAAAGAAAAATTTTTTTTTTCTAATTGTTTTAACGACAGTTACTAACTAAACTTCCCTTCCATGTGAAAGTGATGTTTTTAACATTTCTAGCTCCTAGAATTTCCTTTAATATAAAGTGTGTCATAACTTTGTCATACCTTATTAAGCTTATACTTAAAAAAATATAGTCCAAATACTAAACTTCCATGAAAATTGGAATTTTAGAAAAATAATTTTTAGAAATGAACTTTGCCATAAGAAAAATTGTTTTGCTTTTATAAAATAGTATGCCTCAATCTATTAATAAAAAATTGTTTAGGTTATTATTGCATCAATTATTATTATTATAAAAATTTTTTTCAGTGTAAAGAAACAAAAAAATTTTTTTTGTTGCATAGTGTTATTATTATGACAATTTTTTTCAGTATAAAGAATTCCTAGTTATACCTCATTGCTTCCAATCTTTAAGAAAATCATTATTCCATTTTTGTAGCGGTTTGAAAATTTCACTTTTACAGCGACCCACTCTACTTTATGGCAATATTGCTGCGGTCTTTGACATTTCACGCTTTTTGTTTGTCGGCGAATGGAAAATCTGAATTTCAAAGCATTTAAAACTGCTGCTCGACTGACTCTATGGTTTTGGATTTTTTTGCTGTATCACAATATGGGATATAAAAAATTGAAGCATTTTGTTTATAGAATGTCTAAATAAGTAATTGACTAGTATTTATTTTAGTATTTTCAAAATATATCAAATTTGTTTAAAGAATTCACAATTCAATACCTCCTTTCTAAAACATGCTAAGTCGGCTTAGTATGTTTTTGGAGAGATTGCATTTTTAATTTCTAAATATTCCAAATTATATTCAGTTAAAATTTTGTGTTTATCCGTTAACCCAATCAAAAGTTATTCACAAAAAAGGTACAGATCATTCGATTTGCTTTGAAAGGGAATTTCAAACAAATTTAAAAAAAATCTTCAAACAGTGATTGCCTCTCCTGAACCTTTTTGCACATAGCCTTGTTTAGAATGGAGGTATTGAATTATAAAATAAAATATGTATCTATCTTCATTTTAGAAAATTTTCCAAGAATTTTTTTTGTATTAAATGTCATGGCTATATTGTGGCTCGTTGCATGGTAAATGGAATTCGTGAAATAAGAAATAAATTATGCGGTTACTTAAAAGATTATAATTTGCCTCATTCAGGCATTTGATTGAAAGAAATCTCAAGATTAGCAGAAAAACAAAAATATTGCAAAAGCAAAAACTAGTTTTATTTTTCAAAACTTTTCAATCGTTATTTTTAACTCTGCAAAAATGAGGCAATAATCATTTTAATTATGCTCAAAGACAAGTGGTGGTAGAGTGTCATAAAAATCATAGAAATTGAAAAAGAATTTTTAATAAATTGAAACAAAAGTCGTAAGACACAAACTTTGCGAAAAACTGGATGAATTTTTAATAATAAGAAAATTTCATAGAAAATATATTTCATTCTTTTAAATTATGCTCAAAGCCAGGTGGAGGTAGACTGTCATAAAAACGACAGAAATTTAAAAAAATTTCATGGAAGAATAATTTTTAACAAAAGAAAACAGGTCATAAGACACAAACTTTGTCAAAAACTGGGAGAATTATATTAATAAGAAAATTTTATAGAATTAAATATATTTTCCTCAATTATTAAAAAAATATTAAACTATAATATCAATAATTATTTAAATTAAGCTCAAAGATTGGTTATAAAATTATAGAATTTGAAAAAAAATTGCATTAAAAACTGACTTTTGCTAAAGTACAGGTAAAACAAAAGACTTTAGACACAAACTTTGTCAAAAAGATGGTGAAGTTATAGTAAAAAAGAAATTTTCCTTGAAATTGACCCAAAACTTGGTGAATTTTTATTATATTAATAAGAAAATTTCATAGAAAATATATTTCACTCAATTATTAAAAAAATATTATACTAAAATATCAATAATTATTTTAATTAAGCCCAAAGGTCATAAAAATTATATAATTTATTAAAAAATGCATTGAAAAACAAATGTTTGCTAAAGTACGAGTTAAACAAAAGACTTAAGACCCAAATTTTGACAAAAAGATGGTGAAGTGATAGTAATTAGAAATTTTCCTTGAAAAATACATATTTTTACTAAAATAAAACTAAAGACTTAAGACACAAACGTTGACCCAAAACTTGGTGAATTTTTATTATATTAATAAGAAAATTTCATAAAAAATATATTTCACTCAATTATTAAAAAAAATATTATACTAAAATATCAATAAGTATTTAAATTATGCACAAAGATTGGTTATAAAATTATAGAATTTGAAAAAAAAAATGCATTAAAAAATGTTTTTTGCTACAGAACGAGTAAAATAAAAAACTTAAGACCCAAACTATGACAAAATGATGGTGAATTTATAGTAATTAGAAAAATACAGCCTTTTGTTTGCCAAACTTTTACTAAAATAGAACAATAGACTTAAGACACAAACGTTGACAAAAACTTGGTGAAGTTTTATTATATTAATAAGAAAATTTCATAGAAAATATATTTCACAGAAATATTAAAAAAAAAACTGTACGCCAATAATCAATAATTGTTTCAATCTCAAAGATTGATCATAAAAATTATAGAAATTGAAAAAGTTTAATTGAAAAATAAATTTTTACTAAAGTAAAACAAAAGACTTAAGACCCAACCTATGACAAAAAAATGGTGAATTGATAGTAATTAGAAAATTTCCTTGAAAAATACACCCATTTGTTTGTAAAATTTTTACTAAAATAGAACAAAAGACCTAAGACACAAACGTTGACAAAAACTTGGTGATTTTTTATTTTATAAATAAGAAAATTTCATAGATAATATGAAAAATGTTTACTAAAATAAAGCAAAAGACTTAAGACACAAGATCATAAAAATTATAGAAATTGAAAAAATTTAATAAAAAATAAATTTTTACTAAAGTAAAAAAAAAACTTAAGACACAAACTTTGACAAAAAAATGGTGAATTGATAGTAATAACAAAATTTCCTTGAAAAATACAGCTCTTTGTAATTTTTTTTTTATAATAGAACAAAAGACTTAAGACACAAACTTTGACAAAAACATGGTGAAGTGATAGTTATATGAAAATTTTCTTGAAAAATATTTTCCACAGAAATAAAATAAAATTCTTCGGACACAAAATTTCACAAAACGTCTCCGAATTGTTAGAAATTTAAAAATTTCTTTTTAAACCAAATATTTGTGGAAAAAAAAACAAAAGACTTAAGACCCAAACTTTGGCAAAAAGTCGGTGAATTGATAGTAAGTAGAAAATTTTCTTGAAAAGTAATTTTCGCAGAAATAAAACAAAAGACTTTCACCACAAAATTGGAAAAATGTCTCCGAATTGATAGAAATCAAAAAAATTAAATACTTCGGCCACAAAATGTCTCCGAATTGTTAGAAATTGAAAAATTGCTTTTTAAACCAAGTGGATTTGTGGAGAAAAACAAAAGACTTAAGACCCAAACTTTGGCAAAAAGTCGGTGAATTGAGAATAATTAGAAATTTTCCTTGAAAAATAATTTTCGCAGAAATAAAACAAAAGACTTTCGCCACAAAATTTGAAAAATGTCTCCAAATTGATAGAAATCAATAAAAAGTATTTCTGGAGAAAAAACAAAAGACTTAAGACACACAATTCTCCCAAAAAAAGTCTCTGCAAATGAAAATGATGTAACTCTGTATGCAAGACCAGGAAACAAAAGACTTAGGACACATGCATTACACAATGGGAAGCCGACAAAATAGCCGATCATGTATGGCGCATGAAAAACAAAAGACTTAAGTCACAAGCACCATTTGGAAAGTATATTTCAACACAGGGCACCAAAGAGCACATTTTTCTATCAAAACAAAAGACTTAAGACACAAACGAAGCGTGACAAAGTGATAGATAGAGGAGTGCTAAATCGTCTGGTGTCAAATACATATGTATATCCCCTTTTTTTGCAAATGGGGACAAAACTGTCAAAAGGCATTAAAGCTCAACAAAACAAAAGACTTAGGACACAAGCACCTTACACTCACAAAACTCCGAGACACTTGCAGCAAAGTCAAATGGGACATTAGCTTAGGCTTAGTATTGCATGTACGGCCTTTAGAGTAAAACAAAAGACTTAAGACACCAGCACAGACTAAAACAAGATTTCTGGAAAGAAATCCAATTTTGAAGGAAGATAAACTGAATATTATTTTGTTGGATGTTATTATTAGTATTACTGCCATTAGAGTAAAACAAAAGACTTAAGACACAAGCACTAAATAAATCAAGATTTCTGGAAAGAAATCCATTTTTGAAGGAAGATAAACTGAATATTATTTTTTAAGCAAAACCACAAAGAATTCACTAATTCACACTTGTTTTATTTTAACAAAATAATATTATTATTTGTTTATATATACTTTTCAATATTTTATAGTATCACACACTCTTTCTGTAATCTTATCTCTCTCTTTTATAGTTATCCTTTTTGGCAAAAATATTTTATTATATTTTTTTTTTTTTGGAATTCTCAAAACAGTTTATATATATTTTTCCGTGTTCTGTTACTCACAATTTTGAACATTTTGGTAAATTAAACTTTGATAAACTGTATGTAGTTTTGCTGAAAACGTTTGCTTTTATATCAAAATTGTCTAGAGAAGACTCTTGAGGTGCTGTGAACTGAGCAGCTAATATTGAGCAAACGACAGCGACACGGCTCCAAAGCATAGAGCGCGCAGCAGACGAGACCCAAAACGAGCAATAACAATAACAAAAACGCAAACAAAACAAGAAAAAACCTACAACAACAACAGAAGTCTCATACATAAATTTATAGAAGATGAAAAACGAATTTGTAGAAAGAAGATAGCGAAAAAAAACAAACCAACACCAATAGACTCACATCTTCTCAGCTCAGTTCAGCTCACCTCAACAATTGTTGAGTCTACGAATACATAGTTTTTTTACGGGTTGATTTTATTTTTGAATAACATTCAAAAGTAACACTAACAAATTGTTAACTATAGTGTGTGGGGTTGTTGTTGTTATTGCTATTGCTGGATTTTTTGGTGTTAACACCGCCACCGCCACCGCCGCGGCCAAATAGCACAAACCGCGCACCGCATCTCAACGGAAATGTATGTGAGACAAATAGACAGAAATTTAATGCTGATGCGCCAAAACCAATGACCAAATTATAGCAGTTCCAAAGCCAAAAGCAACCACCCAAAAAGAGCACTTACTGGATCTTAAACGCCAACATCTAAGATACGTACTTGTAACTGCCAGGCAACCAGCAGTCAGCCAGTCAGTCGAGGTTGTGGCTGTGGCAAAGATGTTATTCCATTTCATTAGGTTCGCGTCTGCGGAGTGGGACAAATCGATTATCGTGTTATGGTCAACATCTTTACAGATAGGCCATCAACTTAAAAAAAGGTTCTGTTTTGTATTACACAAGCTTCAGCAATTATCGCAACTCAACTCAGTGGACTATTAAAGTCACACTCAGTCATATTGCAGCACAAAGTTGTAAGAGCTGTAAGAGCTGTAATAATAGGTGATCTTTCAGTTCAGTTCATAGAGATTTTCCTAATATTGCCTGGCCTTGCAGTTAAGTACGTACGAGTAGATGTACAAATTAACAATTTAATTGGTGAAAGGATATGGTTAGACAAACCTTTTTTGTCCGACAATTTTATATTACGGAATGATGAAATAACTTCAATAACAATAGGTCATCATTCATCATTGGAGAAGGTCAGAGGAGACCAACGGAAAAAAAGGAGATCACTTGCTAAGCTAATAAATGTTTGGAAGAAAACTTGTAAAGACATGTCCCAGTGGCAAAAAATTTGTCCACAGTTCTACTTCAAAGAATTGAACACTGAAGGATCGACCTGGGACACGTTCTTGCTGGTTCAGTTGTGCTAATACAGATATTTTTGTGATTATGTTCCAAAAAAAAACTAATAAATTGTTTGGCTCATGTCAGTCCGTCAAATTGTTTGAATGTATTCAGAAAACTGAGTTTCTAAACAGAAAATGAAATTTTTTTTTGGAAAAATGTCCTAGATGACGCATATAAAACATGTGTTAAAAACTTTTTTTTTTAATTAATTTTTTTTAAATTTTCTGCTTGAAAACATTTTGTAGAAGACGAATATTTTTTTCTAATTGAATATTAAACAAAAACTTCTTTCATTTAGAGCAACACTTTGATCTTCAGCTCAAATCCGCAGTGAGAAAACCAACGAGAAATATCAGAAAATATCAAAAAAGTCGTAAGGAATAAAACCACATAAATTTAAAACAATTTAAGATGCGTTACAAATTCTAAATCATGACTCCCCAATCCTTCCAAACACACGGCTCCCAATCATGTAAAAAAAAAACTTCATGCCCCCTTTTCGCAAACAAATGATCGTAAATTATATCTCTTTTTTGGTAATGTGACTACTAAAATGAAATTTCGTTTAAATTGAATTTTTTCTTGAAAATTCCCTTCAAATTTAATTTTTCTGCAATATTTTGCTTAAATTACATTTTTTTTTACAAATTTTCATCGAAATTGAAATTCTCTAACAAAAAAATATTGTTATTAAATTTTTCTAAAAATATTCTTGTAATTGCTTGTAATTTTTTTGGAAAATCCGTTAAATTTTTTTTTTCAAAAAAATTCTTCAAATTTGTATTTATCTAAAAAATTTTGTTGAAATCAAATATGTATTTTTAAAAAATTCGTTGAAATGTTGTTTTTTTTTGAGAATTTCTTCGAAATTGTATTTTTCTGTAAAGTTTTGTTGAACTTGCATTTATTTAGAAATTTTGTTAAAAGCATTTTTCTATAAAAATTTTTGAAGTTTAATTTTTTCTAGCAAATGTTGTTGAAACTTCAAAGGTCCTAAAAATATTCTTGTAATTGCTTTTTTTTTTGGAAAATCCGTTAAATTTTTTTTTTTCAAAAAAATTCTTCAAATTTGTATTTATCTAAAAAATGTTGTTGAAATCAAATATGTATTTTTAAAAAATTCGTTGAAATGTTGTTTCTTTTTTTTGAGAATTTCTTCGAAATTGTGTTTTTCTGTTAAGTTTTGTTGAACTTGCATTTATTTAGAAATTTTGTTAAAAGCATTTTTCTATAAAAATTCTTGAACTTTAATTTTTTCTAGCAAATGTTGTTGAAACTTCAAAGGTCCTAAAAATATTCTTGTAATTGCTTTATTTTTTTAGAAAATCCGTAAATTTTTTTTTTTTCAAAAAAATTCTTCAAATTTGTATTTATCTAAAAAATGTTGTCGAAATCAAATATGTATTTTTAAAAAATTCGCTGAAATGTTGTTTTTTTTTTTGAGACTTTCTTCGAAATTGTATTTTTCTGTTAAGTTTTGTTGAACTTGCATTTATTTAGAAATTTTGTTAAAAGCATTTTTCTATAAAAATTTTTGAAGTTTAATTTTTTCTAGCAAATGTTGTTGAAACTTCAAAGGTCCTAAAAATTCTTGTAATTGCTTTTTTTTTTGGAAAATCCGTTAAATTTTTTTTTTCAAAAAAATTCTTCAAATTTGTATTTATCTAAAAAATGTTGTTGAAATCAAATATGTATTTTTAAAAAATTCGTTGAAATGTTGTTTCTTTTTTTTGAGAATTTCTTCGAAATTGTATTTTTCTGTTAAGTTTTGTTGAACTTGCATTTATTTAGAAATTTTGTTAAAAGCATTTTTCTATAAAAATTTTTGAAGTTTAATTTTTTCTAGCAAATGTTGTTGAAACTTCAAAGGTCCTAAAAATTCTTGTAATTGCTTTTTTTTTGGAAAATCCGTTAAATTTTTTTTTCAAAAAAATTCTTCAAATTTGTATTTATCTAAAAAATATTGTTGAAATCAAATATGTATTTTTAAAAAATTCGCTGAAATGTTTTTTTTTTGAGACTTTCTTCGAAATTGTATTTTTCTGTTAAGTTTTGTTGAACTTGCATTTATTTAGAAATTTTGTTAAAAGCATTTTTCTATAAAAATTTTTTAAGTTTAATTTTTTCTAGCAAATGTTGTTGAAACTTCAAAGGTCCTAAAAATAATCTTGTAATTGCTTTATTTTTTTAGAAAATCCGTAATTTTTTTTTTTTTCAAAAAAATTCTTCAAATTTGTATTTATCTAAAAAATGTTGTTGAAATCAAATATGTATCAAATATGTAAAAAATTCGTTGAAATGTTGTTGTTTTTTTGAGAATTTCTTCGAAATTGTATTCTTCTGTTAAGTTTTGTTGAACTTGCATTTATTTAGAAATTTTGTTAAAAGCATTTTTCTATAAAAATTTTTGAAGTTTAATTTTTTCTAGCAAATGTTGTTGAAACTTCAAAGGTCCTAAAAATTCTTGTAATTGCTTTTTTTTTTGGAAAATCCGTTAAATTTTTTTTTTCAAAAAAATTCTTCAAATTTGTATTTATCTAAAAAATGTTGTTGAAATCAAATATGTATTTTTAAAAAATTCGTTGAAATGTTGTTTCTTTTTTTTGAGAATTTCTTCGAAATTGTATTTTTCTGTTAAGTTTTGTTGAACTTGCATTTATTTAGAAATTTTGTTAAAAGCATTTTTCTATAAAAATTTTTGAAGTTTAATTTTTTCTAGCAAATGTTGTTGAAACTTCAAAGGTCCTAAAAATTCTTGTAATTGCTTTTTTTTTGGAAAATCCGTTAAATTTTTTTTTTCAAAAAAATTCTTCAAATTTGTATTTATCTAAAAAATGTTGTTGAAATCAAATATGTATTTTTAAAAAATTCGTTGAAATGTTGTTTCTTTTTTTTGAGAATTTCTTCGAAATTGTATTTTTCTGTTAAGTTTTGTTGAACTTGCATTTATTTAGAAATTTTGTTAAAAGCATTTTTCTATAAAAATTTTTGAAGTTTAATTTTTTCTAGCAAATGTTGTTGAAACTTCAAAGGTCCTAAAAATTCTTGTAATTGCTTTTTTTTTGGAAAATCCGTTAAATTTTTTTTTTCAAAAAAATTCTTCAAATTTGTATTTATCTAAAAAATATTGTTGAAATCAAATATGTATTTTTAAAAAATTCGCTGAAATGTTTTTTTTTTGAGACTTTCTTCGAAATTGTATTTTTCTGTTAAGTTTTGTTGAACTTGCATTTATTTAGAAATTTTGTTAAAAGCATTTTTCTATAAAAATTTTTGAAGTTTAATTTTTTCTAGCAAATGTTGTTGAAACTTCAAAGGTCCTAAAAATATTCTTGTAATTGCTTTATTTTTTTAGAAAATCCGTAAAATTTTTTTTTTTTAAAAAATTCTTCAAATTTATATTTATCTAAAAAATGTTGTTGAAATCAAATATGTATTTTTAAAAAATTCGCTGAAATGTTGTTTTTTTTTTTGAGAATTTCTTCGAAATTGTATTTTTCTGTTAAGTTTTGTTGAACTTGCATTTATTTAGAAATTTTGTTAAAAGCATTTTTCTATAAACATTTTTGAACTTTAATTTTTTCTAGCAAATGTTGTTGAAACTTCAAAGGTCCTAAAAATATTCTTGCAATTGCTTTATTTTTTCAGAAAACCCTTAAAATTTTTTTTTTTCAAAAAATTCTTCAAATTTGTATTTATCTAAAAAATGTTGTTGAAATCAAATATGTATTTTTAAAAAATTCGTTGAAATGTTGTTTTTTTTTGAGAATTTCTTTGAAATTGTATTTTTCGGTTAAGTTTTGTTGAACTTGCATTTATTTAGAAATTTTGTTAAAAGCATTTTTCTATAAAAATTTTTGAACTTTAATTTTTTCTAGAAAATGTTGTTGAAACTTCAAAGGTCGATGAGCAGATTAAGGTTCACTGAACGGATAAAAGGATCAACACATTTCTCTAAAAAATGTCTTAAAATAAAAATGTTTGTGTTGTTGTTGTTTATTCTTCTAGAAAATGTTGTAAAAAGATTACAGATCGATGAGTCTTTTAAAGGACGATGACTCCTGGTTTTACATTTTCTTTACTTTCTACTTGAAAAAAGTAATTTCAAATACGAAGAGTTTTTCTTTTGGATATTGAAAGAAAAAAATATTTCATTTAGAAGAACACATTGATCTTCAGCTCAAATTCGCAGTGAGAAACCCAATAAATAAAAAAAAACAAATAAGGAAGTTCAGTCGGGTAAACCAACTTATGAATCCCCTCACCTACAGTCCCAAAAATATTCGTAAATTTCTTTATTTTTTTAATTAAAAAATTACCAATTTACTAAAATTTAAATTGCATTTAATAATTTTAATGTACTGGTATTTTGGTGCAAAATGGTCCATTTCTGTGTGTGGTACCAAAAGGGGCGTGCCAATAGCGCCCACTTTTCTCTGGACTCTAGGTACTATACGTAAAAGCATTACACTGTATAACATTTCACGCATTTGCATGAACTAATATTAAAGCTATAAACAGTTAACTTTTGGTGCAAAATCGTTCATTAGTGTGGGAGGTGCCAAAAGTGGCGTGGCTACTTCGTCCATTTTTCTTCAGGTGTTAGCGACCAATAAACTAATATTTTGTGCGGAATTTTAGAAGATTCGAATAAGTAGTATAGAACTTATTAAAGAATCAATACTTCACTAAAAGTTAACCCCTTTGTGGGGGAGGTACTAGAAGGAGTGGACCAATATGGCCCATCTTCGAACTTAGCCGGATATAGAGAAAAATATTACCGCATACCAAATTTGAAGTCAATCGGTTAATTCTTTCGAAAGTTATAGTGCGCACCAGCCAGCAGACAGACGGACGGACATTGCTCAAATGACTTAAACTTACCCAAAACTAATGCCCGTCAAACATACATGGGGTCTCCTTCGATGTGTTACCCTTTTGGCTCGTAGAAAAAGATATGTGTATACCCTCCTCTCTAAGGTGATGGAATAAAAACAAGTTAAAAAATGAAGGAAAAAAATCTTTCATTTAGAGGAACAATTTGAACTTCAGCTCGAATCTTCAGTGGGAAATCCCATGAGAAATATCAGAAAAGATCAAAACAACTAAAATATTTAAACAATTTATGCCGTTTTACAAAATCGAATATAGGGCTGCCCAAACCTTACAACCATACGGCTCCCCGAAGCATGTCCAAATTGTCTTGCCCCAATTATATCTTCATCCCCTTCCCACAAAAAATTATCGTAGATGAAGTTATTGATGGCGTGAGGTCATGTTTTATTTAAAACCAGTAAGGAAAGGCAGAAAGTCGGGAGGGGCCGACAATATAATACCCTACACCTCCCTAACAATGCGATAAAGGTCATTGCGATAATAATTTGGAATAATTGGTAAATGGGTAGAAACATATTATCTAATTCTAAAACGATAATCGCTAAATTAAGCAATATTCGTTCCTAAATTGAGAAACATCTTTCTGGAATATTTTAATGATCGGAAGTAAAGTACAACTTCTATAGCGGTTTGATACCAAATCAGGAGGAACATATATATGGAACCGACCTTCCCTGAATACTCATTCATGTACAAAGACCTCCTTCTGTCGAATTTCGTACTGATCGGATATAAAATAAAGTCTCTACAGCGCTTACATGTCAAATCGGGGGTAACATATATATGGGAGCTATTTCTAAATCTGAACCGATTTTCTCCGACCTCCGCTTACAGGTCAAATCGGGGGTAACATATATATGGGTGTTATATCTAAATCTAAACCGAGTTTCTCCGAATTTGGCAGTATTCCTTCCCTAAGAAAAAAAATCGCTTCTGTAGTATATTTTCTGGTAACATATTATATATGGGAAAAATTACTTTTTTCCTATAGTTAGGAAAACAAATTCTGTTGCCGATTTAAATATTTCCCCGTTTTTAAAGATAATTGGCACCAAAACTCTGCAAAAAATAACATTGATAAGAGAGATATTCTAACTTTTTTTCCGGTATGTAAATATAAAATATTTGCTCCAAAGTATATTTTATTTACATTTTGATCCCAAACATATTTTGTTTCCTGTTTTTTTCTCCGTGTTCATGAAGAAAGAAACCTCTTTTTGCCGACTTTCGCACTGATCGGATATAAAATAACATTTTTACAGCGCTCACATGTCAAATCGGGGGTAACGTATATATGGGGGCTATATCTTTATCTGAACCGATTTCTTCCAAATTTAAAAGTGTTCATTCATATAATAGGAAACCTCTTTCTGATGAATTTCATACTGATCGGATATAAAATACAGTTTTTACAGCGCTTACATGTGAAATCGGGGGTAACATATATATGGGGGCTATATCTAAATCTGAACCGATTTTCTCCGAATTTGGCAGTATTCCTTCATGTAATAAGAAACCTCATTCTGCCGAATTTCGCACTGATCGGATATAAAATACAGTTTTTACAGCGCTTACATGTCAAATGGGGGTAAAATATATATGGGGGCTATATCTAAATCTGAACCGATTTTCTCCGAATTTAGCAGTATTCCTTCATGTAATAAGAAACCTCATTCTGCCGAATTTCGCACTGATCGGATATAAAATAAAGTTTTTACAGCGCTTACATGTCAAATCGGGGCTAACATATATATGGGGGCTATATCTAAATCTGAACCGATTTTAACCAAATTCAATAGGGATCGTCATTGGGCCAAAAACGATAAAAACGATGGATTTGTTGTTTTAAATAGTTTCAATTTTATTTGTTTCCAATATTTCGACTGTCTTCGACAGCGATCCTCAGGGAAATTCACTTGAAAATATAAATAAATTACAAATTATACAAACATGTTTAAAAGACAAAAATAATATCACAATAATTACATTTAGAACAAAAACCATCGACTACTTCTTAAAAGAGTTAACGATTAACTAACAAATTATTTCCTTCGTCCGTATTTATACCCTACACCACACTGTGGTACAGGGTATTATAACTTTGTGCATTTGTTTGTAACACCCAAAAGGAGAAGAAATAGACCCATCGTTTATTATACCGATCGACTTAGAATCACTTTCTGAGTCGATTTAGCTATGTCCGTCTCTCCGTCTGTCTGTCTGTCTGTCCGTCTGTGCATGTATTCTTGTAATCAAAGTACAGGTCGCAATTATGGTCCGATCTCGACGAAACTTTACACATATCTTTTTTTGGCCCAAGGACGATCCCTATTGAATTTGGTTAAAATCGGTTCAGATTTAGATATAGCCCCCATATATATGTTAGCCCCGATTTGACATGTAAGCGCTGTAAAAACTTTATTTTATATCCGATCAGTATGAAATTCGGCAGGAAAAGGTTTCTTATTACATGAATGAACTCTGTTAAATTTGGAAGAAATCGGTTCAGATTTAGATATAGCCCCCATATATACATTACCCCCGATTTGATATATAAGCGCTGTACAAATGTTATTTTATATCCGATCAGTGCGAAATTCGGCAAAGATTCGGCAAAGGTTTCTTATTACATGAAGGAAGACTGCTAAATTTGGAAGAAATCGGTTCAGATTTAGATATAGCCCACATATATGTATACGTTACCCCCGATTTGACATGTAGGCGCTGTAGAGACTGTATTTTATATGCGATCAGTACGAAATTCGACAGAAAGAGGTCTTTTTACATGAATGAGTATTCAGGGAAGATCCGTTCAGATTTATATTGATTGTTCCTCCTGATTTGGTATCAAACCCCTATAGAAGTTGTATTTTACTTCCGATCATTAAAATTTTCCAGAAAGATGTTTCTCAATTTAGGAACGAATATTGCTTAATTTAGCGATTATCGTTTCAGAATTAGATAATATGTTTCTACCCATTTACCAATTATTCCAAATTATTATGGCAATGACCCTTATCGCATTGTTAGGGAGGTGTAGGGTATTATATAGTCGGCCCCGCCCGACTTTCTGCCTTTCCTTACTGGTTTTCTACTAAATTTCTGTAAATCTGTGCACAATGGTCCGTGTCAGTTATATAGTTCATTCTCTCATCGTTTGGTACATTTATTATGTGTAACATTTCTAATGTATATCTCCTTTTGTAATTTTTCTCCTGTGTCATAATGTCAACTTCTTTCAAATTTGGCTTATGTCCCGTCAGAGTGCAATGTGCTGCAAGCGCCATCTTTTGTTCTATAGGTTTGTCAGTCGCTTTCTGATTAGACCTGTGTCCGGATGACCAAGTCTTTAATTTTGATTTTGTCGTGCCAATATATACCTTCAGGCATTGTATATTGGTCTTGTCACCCTCACACTTAATCTTATAAACTACATTAGATTTGTCCTCCTTTTGGACTTTTGATTTAGTGTTGCTGAAGAAGTTGTTCACAGTATTGTACGTCCTTTGTGCTAATTGGAAATTGTCTCTACATATTGTATATGTTTGAATGGCAAAATCTTTCTGAGAAGTTTGGAATGTACGTCAGTGGTTTGTACAACTTTGCTATAGCCACTTTGATCCTCTCGTTATCGCTCCTTTACATGCCATATGAGTCCATCGATTATTTTCTTCGGAAAGTCATTCATCTCTAAGATTTGTCGTATTTTCTCTTCGTTAGTTTTATGAAAGATGGGGTCACTGATGCTGAGTACCCTGTTGATAAAGTTGGTCGCCGTATTTAGTTTTGATACCAGTTTGTTTTCTTTGATACCAGTCTAACTTTAGCAGGGGGCCTTGTCTATGTATAACTGCATCCAGGTATGGTAATTTGCTGTTTTCTTCTTTTTCCATAGTAAATTGTATCTGGCTGTTGAAGGAATTTAATGTTGTCAGGGTATTTTCTACTTCTGTCCTCTTTACAATACAGAATAGATCGTCCACATATTTTGTCCATAATTTAGGTTTGATAGTCAATTTTTGTATTGAAGGGTCAAGTAGTTCCGCC
Organism: Eudasyphora cyanicolor; assembly: GCA_963930755.1. Taxonomy (NCBI): domain Eukaryota; kingdom Metazoa; phylum Arthropoda; class Insecta; order Diptera; family Muscidae; genus Eudasyphora; species Eudasyphora cyanicolor. The sequence continues at coordinate 242,139,800 of OZ005735.1, forward strand.
ATAAAAATATCCGCGATTATAGGTGACGCAGGCGATCCTATTGGCAATCCTTTTCGTTGTTCGTACACTTTGTCCTCATATATAAAATACCTGGTTTCTTTTATACAAAACGTCAATATTTCTATAAATCAATTCATCGGGATCTTTGTATATTCTTCAATTTTGTTCCATTTTTTTATCGTATTTATGGCTAAGTTTACTGGTATACTGGGGAACAGACAAATTACGTCAAATGATATAAGTAATTCGTCATCTTCAAAAAGGTGTGTTGTTAATTTTGGATTTTAAATTGTACAGCATCTTTCACATTATACACCGAGTCCTTTGTTAAATTCGTTAAAACGTCAACTATGTATTTGGATAGGCCATAAGCCGGTGAATTCACCGACGAGCAAATTGGTCGTAAAGGGATACCGTCTTTGTGTATTTTGGGGAGTCCGTAAATTCTAGGTGCCATAGCTGTCCTAGTAGTCAGTTTGTTTTTCTCTGTCAAGTTGATTTTATTCATATTGAATAATTTTTCCACGAATTTGTTGTTTTTATTTTGCAGTCCTGACGTTGGATCTCTTTTCATGCGTCTGTATGTACATACATATATCTCCTACTATAGTTTTCATTTTATTATTATAATCATCTTTGCACATTGCCACTGTTTTCCCCCCTTTGTTTGCGCTCAATATTAATATGTCAGCATTTTCCTTGAGAAATTGTCTGGTCTGTCCCACTGTGTCAAGAATGTGTTTGTCTCTTCTACTCAGTTTTGTCTTCTGTAAAGGCCGGGTTAGGCATACGTAACCGTAATTTATCTTTACCGTTGCCGTAACGTTGCCCGTTTGAGCGATTAGCCAACGTTGAGATAACCAAAGAAAGTAGATTTATAAAGAAGTTCCGTCCCGTAGCGAGTATTCTATCAGTGACGAACGAATAAAAATTTGATTTCGGCGAGTGATTTTTTTAACATTTTAAGACCGATTTTCGAGATTTTTTTGTAATTATCATATTTAGAAAATTAATATCGTTCGTTAAGTACCAAAAATGTTCAAAAAAAAACTCCAGAAAACTTTTTTTTTCGCGTTTCAAAATCATTCCTATTCGTTCGTAACTCACGCAAATGTAAACAAAGTCACGACGGAACTTCTTTATAAATCTACTTTCTTTGGAGATAACGAGTCATATGTTCTGACAACAACAACACATAAGTAAACAAAAAAGCCGCGATTTCTTGTTGTTTTGGTTTATTAAAAATGAAGTTAAAAAGATTGTTTATAATTTTGTGTTTTTTAAATCTGTGCAGAATTTACAATTAAAGTAAATCAAGAAAATATCGTCGGATAAGAAGATGGGGTGGACGTCCTATAAACAATGACTGAGTTAACTACGCCAAAGCAACGGATTAGACCGGCAAAGAGATTAGCAATAACACCACTGTATGTCAAATATTGCTTTATCCTATGATTCCAAGTTGGGAAATATTAACATTCTATTCTTTAAAATTTTAGATATTTGTGTCACGGTTGTTCCATACAATCGATTGCATGGAGTCACAGGCTGGGGAAAGCAACAATGCGAAATATTTTTTTAGAATACAGTGAAGTTTTGTGGCGCTTGCTTTCGCCGATTTAGTTAAGTGAACAACTACACAGCAGTACAAACACATTGCCAATGATTTTCAACGAAAGTGGGATATGCCGAATTGTGTGGGAACCTGCGATGCTAACTATACATTCATATCAGTTAATGTTGGAAGTTATGGCAGCCAACACGATGGGGGTATGTCCATTAAACTTCTATTTCATTATAATCTATTTTAATACAAACAATTTCCATTTCTTAATTTAAATTAAATACAGCTATATTCCAGTACTCTCCGTTTGGCCAATCAGTACCTGTACCTCCTAGTAAACCATTATCGTCAGCATCCTCTGAAGCCTTTCCTCATTTTTTTATTGGCGATGCGGCGTTTCCCCTGAGGAATATCCTTGGTCTAAGTCAACAACTATAGACGAGCTCAGAGACAACATCCAACGCGAAATTGCCAACGTTCCGGTCGAAATGTCGCTGTTGACGGGCTCGTGGTGGTCATTTGACCGAAATTGAATTTCATTCTTAAAATGTAACATTTGCACTACACCTGGAATAAATTTGAACTCTATATCTTAAATATTCTGTGTTTTATTAATACTTTTACTTATGTCTATTTTCATTGAAGTCCCTCTTCAGCCAAATCCAATCCAATCTCTATCTATAAATAAGTCCACGTTTGTAGAGACGCTTATATTGCTGTCAACTTAACCCACAATGAAGAAGATTGGCGCAATGATGGTCTCGTACTGTCGACAAAAGAATCCTGAAACAGATTATAAATTTAATTTTGCATTGAAATAATTCTAAGTGTTTACCGTTAGGAATTTATGGTGGTGCTTGTCATTTCAGTCTTGTGTTCATTGTTAAGTGGAAATTTTAACAAGTAAGACGTTATAATGATAATAATAATTATAACTATTTCAAGTTTCCCTTTTCTAGGAATTAAAATAATTTGTTTCCGTTTATCAAAGAATAAATATATTTGAATTTAATTTTTATAAATATTATAAAAATAAAAACCATTCAATATATTTTATTTCTTAAATTTTATTTTATAATAAAGGCAAGCTGAAAAGTGTTTCTAGACAGGCCCATAACCAAGAGAGCAGGAACTAATTCTACATAATATATTTTTTCCAGCAAGCAACTGTTTCTTTTTACATGGGCTTGTCCTAGGAAGAATCAATTTTTCTCCGGATGCATTCGTTTGGAACAGTTCTGGAGTAGTTAAGATATATTCCTGAAGAACTATATCAAAGCTAGTTCCCTAGAATTAATTCTAAACTATTCCATTCTGAACTATATCAGAACTGTTCCAAACGAATGCAGCTGGAGACAATTGATTTTTCCTAGGACAAGCCCATGTAAAAAGAAACAGTTGCTTGCTGGGCAAAGGGTATTATGTAGAACTAGTTCATACATTCTCATGGACCAGTGTCGAACTATTTATGAACTGGTCCGCTTCGCTGCAGGGGTGCAATGTCTTTATGTATGTCTTTGAAGTAAGCCCACCCACACAAATTGACAGATTCATTCGAATACAACATTCTTACAACGTTTGCAGCAATCATTTAAATGTTCTAATATTTTGTATGAAGAATGACACACTTCCAACATTTTGGTATCTTCATCCGAAGTACCTTATTGCATTACTCACAAAGTGAGGGCATTCCTTAGTCGGTTTACACGACTGCAAGTTTCTTACTTGTTAATTTATCCTTCACTATAGAATCCCCAATTCTCAGCAGATCTTTATAAAATTTGGCATACATATATTATTATACCCTCACATTACTGTGACGAGGGTATATATCATTTGCTACGAAAAAAAGTGTAACACATCGAAGTAGTGATCTAAGACCCTAAGTATGTTTGGCGGATATTCGTTTTGGGACATTTTAAGTCGAATGAGCAATGTCCGTCCGTCTGTCTGTCTGTCTGTCTGCTGGCTGGTGCGCACGATAACTCTCGAAAGGAGTAACCGATTGACTTCAAATTTGGTACGTGGTAATATTATTTTCTATCTCCGGCTAAGTTCGAAGATGGGACATTTTGGTCCACTCCTTCTAGTAGCTCCCCCACAAAGGGTTAAAATGTTGTGAAATATTGAATCTTTAATAACTGCTATACTACTTATTCGAATCTTCTGAAATTCCACACATAGTATTAGTTTATTAGTCGCTATTAGTGTTGTAAAATATGGATATTTTTGACTACTCGGTACTACTCGATACTTTTTAATTGAGTACTCGATACTTTCAGTAGTTTCAGTGTAATTAAGGTTCAACTTATTTAAATCATACTTATTTGAAAAAAGCATGAAGATATGTATTTATTACAGTTATAAATTACTGTTGTGCCTTGAATACATTAATTTTTAATCAAATAAAAGTAATTGAAATAAAATTAAAAAAAAAAAACAATTTAAAAATTCATCGTGCCGTCTGTAGTTTTAAATATTTTTTTTTATAAAAATAGTGTTAATATACCGACACATTTATTTGTATTACAGATGTATTTTATACATTTTTCAACAGTTAATTCAGTTATATCAAATGTATTTGATTTTTTATAATTACACTGTGTTCGAAATAGACACTTTGAAAATTGAACAGAAAGTAGATTTGATTGAAATTTTTCAGTGGTAAGGGGGTGAGAAGCGGGTACGACTGTTTAGAGAAAAATAATTCTCCAAGGGTACTCTATTTTTCATTCTTTGGACTGAAGCGTGTATTACGAAGTCTTCAAATTCAAAATCATCACCAGGTTAGCTAACCTCTCTGATTTCCTAGCAAATATCGCGAAAACAAGAGATAACATAGAAAAACGGGTAATACCACCGGAGAGACACTATGGAGCGACCCTATAGTCTCTCCATTGGGTCTAATGTCTGTTACATTTTTGGACAAGTACAGTGTTATTATAACAAAAACACTTGAACATGGCTTTTTATTCACTGTAAACGATGCAAAAAATGTTTCAACAAGTATTTTTCCTATTACTGACTAGCTTCTCTGCAATAGTTCGCTAGGAACTAATGTTGCTACTACTGGAAGATACTTCGTTGAGATTGAAGATAGTCCAGGATAAATTGTTTTTCGCACCAATCTAAGGGACCAGCCTTTCTTTCTACAACTCTTGCATGTCCAAAATGCATAATCTCAATAATACATGTTGATGTTCTTGTTGTTGACACTGAACTTTGGTCGAATTCTCTCAAACAGAATTATTATTACCCCCCGATATATTTTGTGGCGATCATAGATAAGTTGGAATAGCCATTACATCATTATATTCCACATTGTAGAAGCGCTTATTTAAATTCCGAGTGAAATTTTTGATATTGATATCTTTCTTCCCAGCTTTATTAAACTAAAACCGCATCGTACGAGTGCCAATACGTACAAGCCGAAATTATTGAGTAGGTACTTTTTTGTAATGAGTACTCGAAGAAACAGTCGGTATCGAGTACTCAGTACTCAAATACTCGATACTTTCCCAACACTAGTCGCTATCAACTCGAGAAAAATGGGCCAAGTTGCTACGCCCCTTTTGGTACCTCCCACACAAATGCACCATTTTGCACCAAAACTTAACAGCTTATAACATTAATACCAGTGTATAAAAATACTTGAAATTTTGTACATTGTAATGCTTTTATAATGTCTATAGCCCTGTGAAAAATGGACGCTATTGCCACGCCCCTTTTTGTACCTCCCACACAAATGTACCATTTTGCACAAAAAATTAAGAGCTCACAGCATGAGTACAAATGCACGAAAATGCAACAACATTTTGCACAGTGTAAAAAATGGCCGTTATCATCACGCCCCTTTTTGTACCTCCCGCACAAAATGGCCAAATCATACCAAAATTTAATATCTCATAGCCTTAATATACCAGTGCAAATAATCTCTTATAATTCGGCGCAGTGCAATGTATTAAAAGTATCTACTATTCAGCGAAAAATAGGTGTATTTGTTAAAAACCTTCTGGTACCTCCCACACAAATTGACAGAATAATTCGTTTAATATTCCATATTACATTACTCACAAAGTGAGGGTATACCTTAGTCGGTTTACCCGACTGAAACTTTCTTACTTGTTTGTAAGGTAGATCGATCCGCCTTCTATTTACGGTACTCAATTTTGATATTTTCGGCCATGTCTCCATTTTTTTATTATCCTCTCTTCATAACTCATTGGTTCATAATCTTTCGAACAAAATTTGTAAATAATCTTAAGCCATACTGACCCACACTGCCATAAAAATGTATGATCTGAACGAAAAGGGGCAGATATTAGCCTTAAGGACACAGATAGTAATGCTTTACACTTGATCGTAAAACCTGAAACAAAACTTAAACTTATCAATGCATTGCTTGAAGCAAGCCAAAAATAATAATTTCTAAAAGCTGTAAATGATAAAAAATAACACACACCGCTCCATCTGATACTCCAGCGCATACAAAAACAAGTAAAAGCGTTAAGTTCGGCCATGCCGAATCTTATATACCCTCCACCATGGATAGCATGTGACCTCACAAAATAACTCAAACCTAAAGAAAATAACACCAATAAACACAAACCAGTAAGGAAAGACAGAAAGTCGGGCGGGGCCGACTATATAATACTCTACACCTACCTACCAATGCGAAAATGGGCATTGCGATAAGAATTTGGCAGTGTTCATTCATGTAATAAGCAAACTCTCTGCCGATTTTCGTACTGATCGGATATAAAACACGGTTTCTACAGCGCTTAAATGTCAAATCGGGTGTAACATATATATTGGGACTATGTTTAAATCTGAAATACATGGACAGACGGACAGACAGACGGACATGGCTAAATCGACTCAGAAAGTGATTCTGAGTCGATCGGTATAATAAACAATGGGTCTATCTCTTCTCCTTTTATGTGTTACACACAAATGCACAAAGTCATAATACCCTGTACCACAGTGTGGTGTAGGGTATACAAATAGTAGATGAGAATAGTATGAATCACAACAAGTTAGATGCTATATATGGGAGCTATATCTAAATATGGACCGATATGGCCCATTTGCAATCCCAAACAACCTGCAACTATAAGAAGTATTTGTACCAAATTTGATCAACCTAAAAAAATCGTCTTAGAATGTTACGACGATTAAGAATATATATACTTTATGGTGTCTCAGATCTATATTTAAAGGTGTTACAAACGGAGTGACAAAATGAATATACCCCCCATCCTATGGTGGAGGGTATAAAAAGAGTAAAGAATCTTCATTGAAAATAAAATAAAAAATGTAATTGACAAGTAAGAAAGTTCAGTCGGGTAAACCAACTTATGAATCCCCTCACTGAGATCCAAAAAATATTTGTAAATATATTTTTTTGTGTTTTAATCAAATTATTATCAACTTAAATTGCAATTAATAACTGTAAAGTTATTAAATGGTACAAAATGGTCCACTTGTGTGGGAGGTACCAAAAAGGGAGTGGCCACTTCGCCCATTTTTCTTGACGTGTTAGCGACTATGTGTGAAATTCCAGAAGATTCGAGTAAGTAGTATAAAAGGTACTAAAGAATCAACATTTCATTAAAGTTAACCCTTTGTGGGGGAGGTACTAGAAGGAATGGACCAATATGGCCATCTTCGAACTTAGCCGGAGATACATAGAGAAAAATATTACCACATGCCAAATTTGAAGTCAATCGGTTACTCCTTTCGAGAGTAATCGTGCGCACCAGCCAGCAGACAGACATACAGACGAACATTGCTCATTCCACTTAAAATGACCCAAAACGGATATCCGCAGAACATACATAGGGTCTTAGGTCACTCCTTCGATGACTAAAGTGATAAATAAAGGGTTTTCCAATAAGAGTGAAATGATTTCTTAAAAAAAAACACACTTATTGTTAAGGAAATTCAAACGTTTTTTATTTAATGTGAAGTACAATCCATACAATTAAGTTCTAAATAAAACGTCATTCAAATGGCCTCCACGACTTCTTCTGCATGAACGAATTCGATGAACCCAATTTTCGAGCACTTTTTCCACCAAATCAAGGCGTATGTCATGAATGGCACGTTCAATATTGACTTGTACAGCTTGAAGAGAGTCTGGTTTATTTCGAAAGACCAAAGACTGCAAATAACCCTACAGGAAATAGTCTAATGATGTTAAATGTTAAATCACAACTTCTTGGAGGCCATTCAATAAATGGCCAATTCCCACCGCGGATTGGAGCTGAAGATTAAAGTGTTCCTTTAGATGAAAAATTTTTTCTTTTCAAATTAAACAAAATTTATATTTATTGTAAATTTAGTAGAAGATACATTTTTACAGAAAATTTCAGCAAAATCTACTAGAAACCGAATTTTATATAATTCATTGTCAAATTTGGTATTTTTAACAAATTTCTTCAAAATTGCTTTGTTTTAAAATTTTTCTAGAAAATATCTTCAAAATTGCATTTTTTATAAAAATTTGGCGAGTATTTTTTTTAATTTTGTCGAAAATTAATCTTTATTGAAAATTTCGATTTTCAAGATAATTAAGTAAAAAAAAAAATTCCAGAAAATTTCGTTGAATTGCGAATTTCTGAAAAATTTCTTCCAAATTTTTTTTTTCTAAAAAATTTCGTTGAAAATTGGCATATTTTCTTTCAGTGCCCCTTCGCTCATCGTCCTTTGAACTTTTAACCAAATTTTGTGGAAAAATTTGAATTTTAGGATTTATTTTGCAATTTTAACAAAATGTTCTAAAGAAATGCATCGATTTTTAATCCGTTGAGTGGATTTCAATCCGTTCAGTAAACCTTAATCCGCGCATCAACCATTAAAATTTGAACAAGAAATTTTTTAGAGAAATACAAATTCGACAAAATTTTCAAAAAAAACATTTATAAAATTTTTGAAGAAATTTTGTGAAAAAATCAAATTCGAACGAATTTTCTGAAAAATAATGCAATAGTTTTAATGAAGAAGAGAAGACTTGCAACAATACATTGTAAGTGAAAACATTCTGAGAGACACATACAACAAGAAACACAAAACAACACACATCAACAAATTACAAAAGCTAAAACAATGCCAACATACAGAACTCAACATACCCCTGCAGCGAAGCGGACCAGTTCATAAATAGTTCGACACTGGTCCATGAGAATGTATGAACTAGTTCTACATAATACCCTTTGCCCAGCAAGCAACTGTTTCTATTTACATGGGCTTGTCCTAGGAAAAATCAATTGTCTCCAGCTGCATTCGTTTGGAACAGTTCTGATATAGTTCAGAATGGAATAGTTTAGAATTAATTCTAGGGAACTAGCTCTGATATAGTTCTTCAGGAATATATCTTAACTACTCCAGAACTGTTCCAAACGAATGCATCCGGAGAAAAATTGATTCTTCCTAGGACAAGCCCATGTAAAAAGAAACAGTTGCTTGCTGGAAAAAATATATTATGTAGAATTAGTTCCTGCTCTCTTGGTTATGGGCCAGTCTAGAAACACTTTTCAGCTTGCCTTTATTATAAAATAAAATTTAAGAAATAAAATATATTGAATGGTTTTTATTTTTATAATATTTACAAAAATTAAATTCAAATATATTTATTCTTTGAAAAACGGAAACAAATTATTTTCATTCCTAGAAAAGGGAAACTTGAAATAGTTATAATTATTATTATCATTATAACGTCTTACTTGTTAAAATTTCCACTTAACAATGAACACAAGACTGAAATGACAAGCACCACCATAAATTCCTAACGGTACACACTTAGAATTATTTCAATGCAGACGAAAAAACACAAACAAATATTCACGCTGTACAACATGAAACAAAAGCAGCGCTGCCTAGGCAGATTTCTTTGAATTCTCTTGTTTTTTTGCGCTCAACTGTTTCTGGCTGCATTACTTTTGCTCTAGTCTGGATCTAGTTCATTTTGGACCAGCTCAGATCCGGTCCTTTTCATAGACTGTTTCCAATTTCTCTGCAGGGACTGTAGAGGATTGTAAGTGTAGTTGTCCACTGCTATACAAGTTAAACATATATTAATTTTTATTATGTTTTGGCCATTCAGTGTGGGAGGTAACATAAATCATTACACAATGGTCCTTTGTATGGCAGGAACCAAAAGGGGTACCTGCCATTTTTTCTCAAGGTGATAGTAACAGATTAAATATTACTTTGTGTGCAATTGCAGAAGTTTCGGAAAGTAATATAGATGTTATTAGAGAATAAATATTTCACCATATTTTAATGCTTTGTGTAAGAGATACTAGAAGAAGTGGACCAATATCACCCATCCTCAAACTTAGCCTGGGAAAGCACAAAACATTACCCTAAGAAAAAAATCGCTTCTGTAGTATATTTTCTGGAAACATATTATATTTGGGAAAAAATACTTTTTTCCTATAGGTAGGAAAAAAATTCTGTGGCCGATTTAAATATTTCACAGTTTTTAAAAATAATTTGCACCAAAAATCGGAAAAAAATAACATTGATAAAAGAGATATTCAAACTTTTTTTCCCGTATGTAAATATAAAATATTTGCACCAAAGTATATTTTATTTACATTTTGATCCCAAACATATTTTGTTTCCTGTTTTTTTCTCCGTGTACCACATGCAAAATTTGAAGTAAACGGTTACTCGCTTCGAGTGTTATAGTGCGAACCAGACAGACGGACGGACATTGTCGAAATTATTCAAAATGCCTTAATACGGATTTCTACCCAAAAAAACATAGGATATTAGGTCAATCTTTCGATGGACCTCCCCCATAGTTTTGACGAACATTTTCGTACTATTTATAAGAAACACTAAAAAAAGTATTAGTTTTTTTTAATCAAGATGGGTTGTTGACCTCTGCAAGGTAGAAATATTAAAATTACGTCTTTGGTGACTCCTGGTGGCATAAAAGGGGGAACACCTTTATAGAACATTTTTATGTTCAGAAATGAAATTTTAAAACTTTTTTGATTTTAGTGCTATGGAAATGTATTAATATTTATTTGCAGCTGGAAAAAGCACAAAAACCCACTCTTTTATTTAATTGCTGCACATATGAATTGGATGACGTGTTCTATCTCTGAACTATAATGACCAAATCAGTTAGAGACAAATTAAAAAAAAACCTGTCTATCAAACTCATCTAAATGTCGTAAAAATAAATTAACCATATTAAGAATAGTTCTAAGCCATTTTTTTGCTTTATATTAAATAATAAAGGAGAATTCAGTGGGGAATTGTGAATATATTTACTTTTTTATGTTTATAAATATATGGGCATAGTTAAGAAAAAAGAACTATTCCATAAAGAAGAATTTGAAATCTATTTATGTGAGGGAAAAAAGTTGGTTGAACTTTTCATTCGCCTTTCACAAAACTATTTGCCATATTCATAATAATTTGTGATATTTTATTTCTATTGAAAATCAGTTCTATAAAAATTACATAACTTCTATAAAAAATAAATAAATAAATAAGGTACCATTTGGAGCTCGATGTATTCGTTTTGTAGTTTCACTCCATATTTATAACCTACACCACACTGTGGTACAGGGTACGCTGAAAAAAAATTTGTCATAAAATTAAAGAAATGCTCCAAAGACGTCCTTAGTCTTCAAAAAAAGTACATTTTGTACTTAAAATTAAGAAAATTTACTAAAAATTAAGTAAATTACTAATATTATTGAAATTATCTATATTTTAAGTACAAAATGTACTTATATTGAAGGCTAAGGACGTCTTTGGAGCATTTCTTTAATTTTATGACAATTTTTTTTCAGTGTATTATGACTTTGTGCATTTGTTTGTAACGCCCAAAAAGAGAAGAAATAGAACCATAGTTTATTATACCGATCATGATAGAATAAATTTTTGAGTCGATTTAGCCATGTCCGTCTGTCTGTCCGTCTGTCTGTCCATGTATTCTTGTAATCCAAGTGCAGGTCGTATTTATGGTCCGATTGTGATGAAATTTAGCACAGTTCTCTTTTTTGGCCCAAGGACGATCCCTATTGAAATTGGTCAAAATCGGTTCAGATTTAGATATAGCCACCATATATATGTTACCCCCGATTTGGTATGTATGCACTGTATAAGCAACATTTTTGAACCGATTTGTACAAAAATTGACAGAGAGTAGTCTGGTGACACACTTAGAGACAATACAAAATTTGGGGAAAATCGGTGCAGATTTAGATATAGCCCCCATATATATGTTACCACCGATTTGACATGTAAGCGCTGTAGAAACTGTATTTTATATCCGATCAGTACGAAATTCGGCAGAAATAGGTTACTTATTACATGAAAGAATACTGCCAAATTCGGAGAAAATCGGTTCGGATTTAGATATAGCCCCCATATATATGTTACCCCCGATTTGACATGTAAGCGTTGTAGAGACTGTATTTTATATCCGATCAGTACGAAATTCGACAGAAGGAGGTTTCTATTTTACATCAATGAGTATTCAGGGAAAATTGATTCAGATTTATATATAACATCCGTATATATGTTCCTCCTGATTTGGTTACAAAGCGCTATAGAAGCTGTACTTTACTTCTGATCATTACAAAATTCTCCAGAAAGATATTTCTCAATTTAGGAACGAATATTGCTTTATTTAGCGATTATCGGTTCAGAATTAGATATATCCACATATATATGTACTCACCCATTTACCAATTATTCCAAATTATTATCGCAATGACCCTTATCGCATTGTTAGGGAGGTGTAGGGTATTATATTGTCGGCCCCGCCCGACTTTCTGCCTTTCCTTATTGTTTTTTTTTTGCTATTTTATTGACAACGACTGTATTTATTAGATCTTAATAAAAAAAATAATTAGAGTTTTAATTGTAGCAAAATCAAATTCATTACATGTAATATTAAGTCTTTAAAATTTTGTAAAATGAATAATTTAAAACACGACCAACATAATTTCAAAGATTCACAAAATTTTTAAGTTATTTGTTAAAAATCATAAAAATTCCCACTCTAATTGCTGACACAGCCATCAACGCAGCTGTCAACACCTTTTCAAAAAATTGAACTTTTTTCAAGTAGAGCTGTAATTAAATTGTAAATGTAGTTTTTGTTTTCAAAGCTCTGCCCTCCGTGACCTATTGTTTATGGAGCGCTTGCGCTCATAAACAAAGTGATAGACATTTCCAGTTTACAACATCATTGAGACCCTTTTGACCACAACATTTTTGGGCGGCAGCGGTTTCATGTATTTCATCTCCCGCCGCCTTAAGGCTAATGTCTAAATAAAAAGTCATCTTTCTTTTTTTCTCATATCTATTGTTGCAGAGATGGCCCTCACAAAGGCCATAGGTTAGTGGGATTTACTCACTCATATGTCGGTCGGGGTGTCTGTCTGTCTGTTTGTCTGCATATCGTATTATGTGATTTTAGTTTTGTTTTCGATTTTCGTTCGTGTCAGTTCAGTTGAATGGCGAAAAATTGTTTTCTATTATTTTTTCGAGAGGAATGGAACAATGTTATAGAGCACAAACGCCCCCCAGTAAAGGGTGTTGAAATCTGAAATCTGTAATTTTTAAATTGCATGTTTGAAATTACCAACTCTAACGGCTGTGTGATATGAAATAGTTTTAGGTTTTTTTTTGGATTTCATTAATTTTCTTCTTATTGTAATAAAAACGTCAACTTTTGAAGTTTGGTGAGAAAAAAAGGTTTGTATAAATATCAAAAAAAAATAATAATAATTGGTTAATTTACGATAGACAATAAATATTGCCATCACATTAAAGTAGACGACGTAGCCGTAGCAGCAGCAGCGGTAGCTGCAGCAGCTGTGAACATGCACATGACAAATCAAAAGACTTAAGACACAAACATGCTCAACACCTAAACTAACTAACTAAAGCCACAAAATGAATACATAAATACAGATAACAACTTAGTACATTTATTTGATTGCCTGACGTGATTTTCAAGCAGTTCAAATATTTGAAAAATGAAAAAAAATGTTCTCCAATTCTGAGAAACATTTTAAAATTGGGTTTACATGTTATACGAGTATGCTATAGGCACAACATGTGCAACAAAAGACGACAAAAGCGTTTTATGAATATATAGTTTTGTCATCAAACATGCAAATATCTTCCTTGGCCTTTTAAATTCCAGCAAATAAATATGTATATTCTAGATTTATTTAGACTAACACACAAACACAGGCATAGTCAACCACAGGTCCTGAAGACAAAAATCAGATCGGCATATTTTCGTTTATAAATTTAAATTGCAAATCTTTGATTGCCATCACACATTATAATGCGTTAAATCTGCATATACAAGGGCATTTTTGCATAATGCGAAGTTTTTGAAAAAAAAAACCTGTTCATAAATTCTCTAGATATTATGCTATTTCTAATGGTCACACCCGATTCTAGAATGCTGAGCTAATAAATATGCAAATTAAAATTCTTTTTTATGATAGAAGAATGACAAAAGTGAAAGAAAATTTCACGCTGATCTGTTTTAGCTTTGAAACACATATAATTATAACTTTATCAATTTCTTTGTGACTCCCAAAAAAAGAATACTTAATTGGTTTTTATAGCTTTAAGTCGTATTATATAACTTTATAATGAGCTGACAAAAGCAATTTACAGGTATTTTGCTCTAATTTTGAGTAACCGTTGATAGAGGAATACCCCAACTCATAATGTTTTGAAATTGTTTTTTTTCTCAGATAGATTTTTATACCCTACACCACACTGTGGTACAGGGTATAATAAGTTTGTTTCACGGCAGATGTTTGTAACACCTGAAAATAACACAGCTAGACCCACCATAAAGTATACCGATCGACTCAGAATCACTAGCTGAGTCGATTTAACGATGTCCGTCCGTCTGTCCATGTAAAGTTGTTCGTCGACTACAGGTCTGAAAATTTTGCAGTTTAGAGTATTTCGCAGCTGTTAAGATCGCTATTGAATTTGGTTGAAATCGGTTCAGATTTAGATATAGCTCCCATATATATATTTCGTCCTTTAGTCCTATAGAAGCTGTATTTTACATCCAATCCTTTTGAAATTTAGAATGGTAGAGTTTCTTGACCCATGAACCATAATTGCCGAATTTGAAGAAAATCGGTTAAGATTTAGCTATAGCTCCCATATATATGTTTCGTCCGATTTTGCTCTTTAGTCCTGAAGAAGCTGTATTTTACATCCAATCCTTTTGAAATTTAGAATGGTAGAGTTTCTTGATCCATGAACCAACATTGCCGAATTTGAAGAAAATCGGTTAAGATTTAGCAATAGCTCCCATATATATGTTTCGTCCGATTTTGCTCTTTAGTCCTGAAGAAGCTGTATTTTACATCCAATCCTTTTGAAATTTAGAATGGTAGAGTTTCTTGACCCATGAACCATAATTGCCGAATTTGAAGAAAATCGGTTAAGATTTAGCTATAGCTCCCATATATATGTTTCGTCCGATTTTGCTCTTTAGTCCTGTAGAAGCTGTATTTTACATCCAATCCTTTTGAAATTTAGAATGGTAGAGTTTCTTGATCCATGAACAAACACTACCGAATTTGAAGAAAATCGGTTGAGATTTAGCTATAGCTCCCATATATATGTTTCGTCCGATTTGGCCCTTTAGTCCTATAGAAGCTGTATTTTACATCCAATCCTTTTGAAATTTAGAATGGTAGAGTTTCTTGATCCATGAACCAACATTGCCGAATTTGAAGAAAATCGGTTAAGATTTAGCTATAGCTCCCATATATATGTTTCGTCCGATTTTGCTCTTTAGTCCTGAAGAAGCTGTATTTTACATCCAATCATTTTGAAATTTAGAATGGTAGAGTTTCTTGATCCATGAACCACCACTACCGAATTTGAAGAAAATCGGTTGAGATTTAGCTATAGCTCCCATATATATGTTTCGTCCGATTTGGCCCTTTAGTCATATAAAAGCTGTATTTTACATCCAATCGTTTTGAAATTTAGAATGGTAGAGTTTCTTGATCCATGAACCAACATTGTTGAATTTGAAGGAAATCGGTAAAGATTTAGCTATAGCTCCCATATATATGTTTCATCCGATTTGGCTCTTTAGATCCAATCGTTTTTATACCCTACACAACACTGTTGTACAGGGTATTATTTAAGTATAAAATATCCCAAAATAAATTTATGTAAACAATTTATACATGAATTACAAAATTTATATATCAGAGTTATTCAATATTTCAAGAGTGGTGTAGGGTATTATATAGTCGGCCCGTCCGACTTTAGCCTTTCCTTACTTGTTTCAAATAGATTCTGCACGAATCGATAATAAATAGCGGATTTACAAACAACAAAAAAAGGAAAAACAGTAACACATACGGGTCAGAATTTTTAATATTAAAATTGCCGTTTTTGATATGTTTGAATAGAAAGAAAATATATTTGGAACAGAGATTTTTAAATCTTTATATATAAAATCTTTTGTACGTTTGTTAGTACTCGTAACACATGATCTCCGAAACCATAATAGCGAATGGGCTAAAAATTGCACATTAGGTTCAGTTCGGGGTCATCTGTGTTTTAGAATTATGACGAAGTGATCAATTTATTTGCAAAATCCACATTTCCAGACCGATTCGACTGAAACTGATAATATAGCGTGATCCATTTCGAGGTTCCCTACTTTTTTTTTAAAGAAAAAACACAGAAAATTTAAATTGAAAGGGGAATGTTTATTATCATTTGAAAGAACATTCTTTGGCATTTATTTTTTGAAGATTATGTCTATCAAATGTTGGCCGCGGCTACGTCTCAGATGGTCCATCCATTGAGTCCAATTTTCGATGACTCGTTCGAGCATTTCGACTGGTAACTGGCGAATGACACGCCTGATGTTTTGCTCCAAGGCCTGAATCGAAGCGGGTTTGTCCGCATAAACTTTAGACTTTACATATCCCCACAGGAAAAAGTCTAACGGTGTGATATCACACGATCCAACCGGACGGCCCAAAACGTGAAATTATCTGCTCACCGTAGTGTTCTGTCAATAAAGCCATTGATTGATGCGATGTGTGGGAAGTGGCGCCGTCTTGTTGAAACCAAATGTCGCCGAGATCACGAGCTTCAATTTCAGATTGATGGCTCAATAAAGCCATTGATTGATGCGATGTGTGGGAAGTGGCGCCGTCTTGTTGAAACCAAATGTCGCCGAGATCACGAGCTTCAATTTCAGACATCAAATAGTCGGTTATCATTGCACGATAACGGTCACCATTGACGGTTACGTTCTCACCGGCATCATTTTTAAAGAAATATGGACCGATGATTCCGGTACGTCGGATCGGGAATCGGTCAATGGCAAAAAGATAGCTCTTAACGAGAGCTAAAATATTGCTCATGGGTGTAAAGGTCGTGGGTCGACTGGAAAGTGTTTTTTTGGATTTAAAAAAATGGACTTAGCGCAATTGGCGAACGATTATTTTGATAATAAAACTGAATAATTTATAAACGTTGTTCAGGCGTAAGTCTTTCCATGATGAACTGCCAAACAATACTTAACAAAAATAACATGACAGCATGACACGACTCACACGTGATCTGTCAAAAAAAGGCTATTGAAAAAAGTATCTCTACTTAGATCACCCTATATTAAGCTATGCAATTTGTTTTTGCCTGAAAACTTTATTAAAAGTTGTTGAGTTGAAAAATCCTATTAATTCAGGGTTTTCCAATAAGAGTGATATGATTTCTTTGAAAAACAAAACACACACTTTTTGTTAAGGAAATTCAAAAGTTTTTTATTTAATGTGAAGTACAATCGATACAATTAAGTTCTTAATAAAATGTCATTTAAATGGCCTCCACGACTTTTTCTGTGGGAACGAATTCGATGAACCCAATTTTCGAGCACTTTTTCCACTAAATCAAGTCGTATGTCATGAATGGCACGTTCAATATTGACTTGTAAAGCTTGAAGAGAGTCTGGTTTATTTCGAAAGACCAATGACTTCAAATAACCCCACAATAGTCTAATGGTGTTAAATCACAACTTCTTGGAGGTCATTCAATATTACAATTTCATGAAATAATCGAAACTTCAAACTTTTCTCGCAACAATTCAATTGGTTCCTTTGCTGTTGGCACGTAGCCACAATCGGTCAATGGCAAAAAGATACCTCTTAACGAGAGCTAAAATATTGCTCATGGGAGTCAAGGTCGTAGGTCGACTGGAAAGTGTTTTTTTGCATTTAAAAAAAAATTGACTTAGCATCATTTTCAAATGTGGATGGAAAGTTTATTTTTTCTCTAGCTCCTTAACGGTACGTCGGATCGGGAATTGGTTAATGGCAAAAAGATAGATCTTAGCAAAAGCTAAAATATTGCTAATGGGTGTCAAGGTCGTAGGTCGACTGGAAAGTGTTTTTTTGGATAAAAAAATGGACTTAGCGCACGAAAAGTTGCAATTGGGGAACGATTATTTTGATAATAAAACTGAATAATTTGTAAACGTTGTTCTTGCGTATATCTCTCCATGTTGAAATTGTAGACACTACTGAATGCAATGAAAAACAAATGACAGATCATGATATATCACTTCAAAATCACATTACATTTATCCATAGATATTTTGCACATAGGAATTGTTTTCTTCGTTAGGATGATAGCTTTCAATGGAACAAACATTTTTTTTGCAAATTTTTTTCTATTTTTTATGGAATTTTTCGTGAGAGCAAAAAATTATTTTTTTCAAAAAAAAATCTAATTTTTTCGAATTGTTTTAACGACAGTTGCTAAACTTCCTTTTGTGCGTGAAACTGATGTTTTCAGCATTTCTTGCCGGTGTAATTTCCTTTAATTTAAATGGTATACCGGCTTTATCGAGCTTATACTTATATGGTCTAAATAATAAAATTGGAATTTTAGAAAAAAAAAATAAAAATAACTGTGCCATAAAAACATTTTGTTTTGGCTTCATAAAATTGTATGCTTCAATCTATTAAAAAAAGTCTCGGGGAAAAAAACTTTTTTGTTGCATAGTGTAGTTCGTATGATCATAACATTAATAATGTTATAATTAATGTTATTCATACGTCATAGTAGTCATACGAGTATGTATAAAATTACTGCACCAACAGCCAAAAGAGGGTATGGAACATTTCATCGCCGCCCTTTCCATACTTAGGGGTGTTTTTTACGATTTGTTAAAATATAGTTAAAAATAAGTAAGAAAGCTCAGTCAGGTAAACCGACTATTGAATCCCCTCACCTTGAGTCCCAAAAAAATATTCGTATTTTTTTTAATTAAACTATTATTATTACATTAAAGTATGTACTGGTATTAAAGTTAAAAGCTATTTACATGTGGTACAAAATGGTCCAGTTGTGTGGGAGGTGCCAAAAGGGGCGTGCCAATTACTGTCACTTTTATGTGGACTCTAGATTCTATAATTATACCCTCCACCATCCTGTGGTACAGGGTATTATAAGTTTGTTTCACGGCAGATGTTTGTAACACTTGAAAATAACACAGCTAGACCCACCTTAAAGTATACCGATCGACTCAGAATCACTAGCTGAGTCGATTTAACGATGTCTGTCCGTCCGTCCGTCCGTCTGTCCATGTAAAGTTGTTCGTCGACTACAGGTCGCAATTTCACTCCGATCGTTCTGAAATTTTGCAGTTTAGAGTATTTCGCGGCTGTTAAGATCGCTATTGAATTTGGTTGAAATCGGTTCAGATTTAGATATAGCTCCCATATATATCTATCGTCCGATTTGGCCCTTTAGTCCTATAGAAGCTGTATTTTACATCCGATCGTTTTGAAATTTAGAATGTTAGAGTTTCTTGATCCATGAACCAACATTGCCGAATTTGAAGAAAATCGGTTAAGATTTAGCTATAGCTCCCATATATATGTTTCGTCCGATTTTGCTCTTTAGTCCTGTAGAAGCTGTATTTTACATCCAATCATTTTGAAATTTAGAATGGTAGAGTTTCTTGATCCATGAACCAACACTACAGAATTTGAAGAAAATCGGTTAAGATTTAGCTATAGCTCCCATATATATGTTTCGTCCGATTTGGCCCTTTAGTCCTATAGAAGTTGTACTTTACATCCGATTGTTTTGAAATTTAGAATGGTAGAGTTTCTTGATCCATGAACCAACATTGCCGAATTTGAAGAAAATCGGTTAAGATTTAGCTATAGCTCCCATATATATGTTTCGTCCGATTTTGCTTTTTAGTCCTGTAGAAGCTGTATTTTACATCCAATCATTTTGAAATTTAGAATAGTAGAGTTTCTTGATCCATGAACCAACACTACTGAATTTGAAGAAAATCGGTTAAGATTTAGCTATAGGTCCCATATATATGTTTCGTCCGATTTGGCCCTTTAGTTCTATAGAAGCTGTATTTTACATCCAATCGTTTTGAAATTTAGAATGGTAGAGTTTATTGATCCATGAACCAACACTACCGAATTTGAAGAAAATCGGTTAAGATTTAGCTATAGCTCCCATATATATGTTTCGTCCGATTTTGCTCTTTAGTCCTGTAGAAGCTGTATTTTACATCCAATCATTTTGAAATTTAGAATAGTAGAGTTTCTTGATCCATGAACCAACACTACTGAATTTGAAGAAAATCGGTTAAGATTTAGCTATAGGTCCCATATATATGTTTCGTCCGATTTGGCCCTTTAGTTCTATAGAAGCTGTATTTTACATCCAATCGTTTTGAAATTTAGAATGGTAGAGTTTCTTGATCCATGAACCAACACTGCCGAATTTGAAGAAAATCGATTAAGATTTAGCTATAGCTCCAATATATATGTTTCGTCCGATTTGGCCCTTTAGTCCTATAAAAGCTGTATTTTACCCCAATCGTTTTGAAATTTAGAATGGTAGAGTTTCTTGATTCATGAACCAACATTGCCGAATTTGAAGAAAATCGGTAAAGATTTAGCTATAGCTCCCATATATATGTTTCATCCGATTTGGCTCTTTAGATCCAATCGTTTTTATTAATCGTTAAGTATAAAATGTCCCAAAAGTAAATTTATGTAAACAATTTATACATGAATTACAAATTTATATATCAGAGTTATTCAATATTACGAGAGTGGTGTAGGGTATTATATAGTCGGCACCGCCCGACTTTAGCCTTTCCTTACTGTTTTTTTTATATATACTGTTGTTAAAGCTAAAATCTGTTAATTTTTGGAACAAAATGGTCCATTTGTATGGGAGGTACCAAAATGGGCGTACCAATAACGGCCACTTTTCTCTAGACTCTAGGTACTATAAAAGGATTAAACTGTACGAAATTTCAAGTATTTGTATGCACTGCTATTAAAGGTAAAAGTTGTTAACTTTTGGTACAAAAACGTCCATTTGTGTGGGAGGTACCTAAAATGGAGTGGCCACTTCGCCCATTTTCCTGACGTGTTAGCGACTAACAAATGAATACTGTGTGTGGAATTTCAGAAGATTCGAGTAAGTAGTATAGAAGGTATTAAATCCGTATTTCACTAAAAGTTAACCCTTTGTGGGTGACGTACTAGAAGGAGTGGACCAATATGTCCCATTTTCGAACTTAGTCGGAGATAGAGACAAATATTACCGCATTTGAAGTCAATCGGTTACTCCTTTCGAGAGTTATCGTGCGCACCAGCCAGCAGACAGATACACATACAGACAGACGGACGGACGGACATTGCTCAAATGACATAAAATGACCCAAAATCGGATTCACGCCGAACATACTTGGGGTCTAGGGGGAGATAGCCCCGAATTGATCCGATAAAAACTTGTACAGGCATCGGTTAAAGGTAATGTACCCATACGTCTACATTTTCCTAAATTTATTTCAACCATATCGGTCAAGTCGTTTCCGACAAGGGTTTTCCAACAAGAGGTGTTATTTTGAATCACCCGGTATTTCGGTAGCTGTCACTTTTAAAGCTTTTATTCTTTGACATTTGACAAGTAGAAACTACGCCATTACTAACCAGTAAGGAAAGGATACAGTCGGGCGGTGCCGACTATATAATACCCTACACCACTCTCGTAATATTGAATAACTCTGATATATAAATTTTGTAATTCATGTATAAATTGTTTACATAAATTTACTTTTGGGACATTTTATACTTAAATAATACCCTGTACCACAGTGTGGTGTAGGGTATAAAAACGATTGGATCTAAAGAGCCAAATCGGATGAAACATATATATGGGAGCTATAGCTAAATCTTTACCGATTTTCTTCGAATTCGGCAATGTTGGTTCATGAATCAAGAAACTCTACCATTCTAAATTTCAAAACGATTGGATGTAAAATACAGCTTTTATAGGACTAAAGGGCTAAATCGGACGAAACATATATATGGGAGCTATAGCTAAATCGTAACCGATTTTCTTCAAATTCGGCAGTGTTGGTTCATGGATCAAGAAACTCTACCATTCTAAATTTCAAAATGATTGGATGTAAAATACAGCTTCTACAGGACTAAAGGGCCAAATCGGACGAAACATGTATATGGGAGTTATAGCTAAATCTTAACCGATTTTCTTCAAATTCGGTAGTGTTGGTTCATGGAACAATAAACTCTACCATTCTAAATTTCAAAATGATTGGATGTAAAATACAGCTTCTACAGGACTAAAGAGCAAAATCGGACGAAACATATATATGGGAGCTATAGCTAAATCTTAACCGATTTTCTTCAAATTCGGCAATGTTGGTTCATGGATCAAGAAACTCTACCATTCTAAATTTCAAAACGATCGGATGTAAAATACAGCTTCTATAGGACTAAAGAGCGATTTTAACAGCCGCGAAATACTCTAAACTGCAAAATTTCAGAACGATCGGAGTTAAATTGCGACCTGTAGTCGACGAACAACTTTACATGGACAGACGGACGGACGGACGGACGGACGGATAAATCGACTCAGCTAGTGATTCTGAGTCGATCGGTATACTTTAAGGTGGGTCTAGCTGTGCTATTTTCAGGTGTTACAAACATCTGCCGTGAAGCACCTTGTCGGACCGCAATTGGTGGAAAAATTCGAGCTGTTGGGACATGTTAGTGATTTGAAGAATAGAACCCGTGCACGTCGCTCAAGAGCAACTGAGAATATTGCTGCTGTAGCCCAAAGTGTTGAAGAAAACCCAGGTTTGCCCATTCCTCGTTGTTCTTTGGAATTGGGCATTCCAGAAACGTCATTAAACCGTATCTTTTATAAAGACTTGGGTCTTAAGGCTTATAAAGTTCAGTTAGCACAAGAACTCAAGCCGGCCGATCATCAACAGCGTCATGTCTTTGCTGATTGGGTCCTTGAAATGCATGAAAATGATCCGGAATTCCATCGAAAAATCATCTTGACTGATGAGGCCCATTTCCACCTCGGTGGCTACGTTAACAAGCAAAATTGTCGCATCTGGGGCTCGGAAAACCCAAGAGTTATTGTTGAGAAGCCTCTCCATCCTCAACGTGTGACTGTTTGGTGCGGTTTATGATCCGGCGGGGTCATTGGACCTTACTTTTTTGAAAATGAGATTGGAGCAACAGTTACTGTGAATGGATCGCGCTATCGAGAGATGATTAATGATTTTTTATGGTCGGATTTGGATGGTATTGATCTGGACAACGTTTACTTTCAACAAGACGGCGCTACGTGCCACACAAGCAACGAAACCATTGATCTGTTACGGGAAAAGTTTCCGGGCCGTGTTATCGCTCGAAGAGATGATCACAATTGGCCACCGAGATCTTGTGATTTAACACCTTGCGACTTCTTCCTTTGGGGCCACGTGAAAGATAAGGTCTACGCCAGCAGCCCAGCGTCGATTCAAGACCTCAAAGATAGAATTCGTGAGGCTATCGAGGACATAGGGCAGCCACTTTGCGATTTGGTTATGCAAAATTTCATGAAAATGATATGATCCTGTAAGCGTGATCGTGGTGGCCATTTGGCTGATGTTGTTTTTCATTATTAACAGCACACCTTCCTCTTTATTATGAAATAAACATCCGATCATTTATCTCAAAAATGGATTTTTTCTTTGAATAGCAAAATAACACCTCTTGCTGTAAAACCCTTTATATTATTTCTCTTAGTCTATACCTACAATTATGCTGAGGGCGGCAAAACAAAATTCCGATCGGTTAACTAGATATAGCCGTTGGAATAAGTGCTCAAAATCCAGATTCAGCCAAAAAAATTACGATACGATCAAATCCAAACTGGAGCTCAACCAGAAAAACCAAAATGGCATTTTGTAACTTGCTGCACTGTGAAGTCAAAGACTGCCAAGTAATGATCCATTTGAAATGTTTTATCATTGCACAAACTTAGTTTGACGTCATTAGTGCCACAGGCCGCTGATCTTCCTAATTAATTTTGCATAAAAATTTCCATTATAAAAATGCAGTGCTTAATATTTATATGAATATTCGAATAGGAGACAAGCTTCCTTGTGCCATCAAATAAACAGCTAAACGAACGTGCGTCTCTATTTCCATAGATGTTTCCAGTAGTACATATTTCATGTGAGTTTGCATTTCAGAAAATAAAAATATGTTAATTCCAAACATTTCAAAACAGCATAATTTTTAAACGAAACAAAGCAAAATAAAACATACATAGCTCACAAAAATATGTACATATTTTTAGCAGCAGAAAAAATTGGGGAATTATTTTAGGATTTGCAAAAATCATATATTTATTATTCATCTTTTAAGCTTTTTAATTAAAACATTGAAAAATCGTTTATTTTCTGAAAGTCAAATAAAAAAATGCATATTTACTATACATATCGATTCAAATAGTTATCTTATTAAATAAAACCTCAAATCGTGTAACAAATTAATAGCTGAAATCAAATTTAAATGTAGTTGGCCGAAAAATCGTTCATCGATCGACTAATTGTTGTTAATTTAAGTGATTTGCAAATAACACTTCAGTTTCTGTATTTTAAGTAAGGCCGTTCGACCACAAGAGGTGACCGAATGTGAAGGACTTTGCCGTGAAACGCTACACACAATGTCTTTATTAGTAGTACAAGTAAAGCTGATAACAGATTGTTCAAACAATTTCAAGTGGGACACACTACAAAATAATGTATTCCATTCGATTGAGCAGTTATAAAGAAAAACCGAAATAAGTGTATATTAGGGCGGGTCGATTTAAAAATCGCCCATTGCTCAGTGAAAATCGTATTCTAGGGATCAAAATAAGAAACTTTGCCGAAGGAACCATACCTCTAAAACGAATTCTGATGTCCCGGAAAAAATCCCACTTTGACCCATTTAGAGTGCTCCAATCGAGTCCAAATGTATGGAACCCCCAGGGGGTGTGCCACTGGCATGGGTGGGTCGGGCCTCCAAAGTTAGTGGGGGTCGGTCTTACATTTGGACTGAATTGGAGCACTCTAAATGGGTCAAAGTGGGATTTTTCAAAATTTGCCCAAAGTTCGACCCAAATCCCGGAACATCAGAATTCGTTTTAGAGGTATGGTTCCTTCGGCAAAGTTTCTTATTTTGATCCCTAGAATACGATTTTCACTGAGCAATGGCGACTTTTTTTGCCTCCCCACAAATCGACCCGGCCTAGTGTATATGCTACACGAGTATGTAAAATAATAATGTCAAAACAGTCTGAATTATTTACAGAATGTATGTGACATTGGCATAGGCCAAAGTGAAATCAGGAGGGATCTTCACCCAAGGAAAATTAGTCGAAGGAAAAGTTATCAGATTCTAACCTTTCCTAAGCAAAAGTTGTCACAGACTACCTTTACCAAAGGAAAAGTTGTGAGAGATTCATTTTTCCTAAGGAAAAGATGTCAGAGTCCACCTTTTCCATATTTTCCCAAGGAACATTTGCAAAAGTTGTCAGAGACTAACTTTTCCTAAGGAAAAGTTGTCAAAGACTAACTTTTCCTAAGGAAATTTTGTCAGAGACACCCATTTTCTGAGGAAAAGTTTTTAAAAACTTTTTTTCCCTAAGGAAAATGTGCCAGAGACTTCCTTTTTCAAATGAAAAGTTGTCAGAGACTATCGTTTCCTAAGGAAAAGTTGTCAGAGACTACCTTTTCCTAAGGAAGAGTAGTCAGAGACTACCTTTTCCTAAGGAAAAGATGTCAGCGACTACCATTTCCTAAGGAAAAGATGTCAGACACCAAGGTGTCAGAGAGCACCTTTTCCTAAGGAAAAGTTGTCAGATACTCCCTTTTCCTAAAAGTTGTCAGAGACTACCTTTTCCTAAGGAAAATTTGTAAGACACCACCTTTTCCTAAGGAAAAGTTGTCAGAGGCCACCTTTTTCTTATTTTTCCCAAGGAAAATTTATCAAAGACCACCCTTTCCTATGAAAATGTTGTCAGAGACTGCCTTTTCATAAGGAAAAGTTGTCAGAGACTACCTTTGATAACCTTTTCCTTAGGAAAAGGTTGTCAGAGACTACCTTTTCCTAAGGAAAAGTTGTCAGAGACTACCATTTACTAAGGAAAATATGTCAGGGACTACCTTTTCCTAAGGAAAAGTTGTTCTAAGGAAAAGTTGTCAGAGACTACCTTTTTTTAGGAAAACTTGTCATAGATTACCTTTTCCTTAGGAAAACTTGTCAGAGGCTACCTTTTCCTAAGGAAAAGTTGTCAGAGACCACCTTTTCCTAAGGAAAAGTTGTCAGAGACTACCTTTTCCTAAGGAAAAGTTGTCAGAGACTACCTTTTCCTAAGGAAAAGTTGTCAGAGACTATCTTTTCTTTAGGACACTACCTTTTCCTTAGGAAAAGTTGTCAGAGGCTAGGTTTTCCTAAGGTAAAGTTGTCAGAGACCACCTTTTTCTACGTAAAAGTTGTCAGAGACCACCCTTGCCCAAGGAAAAGTTGTCGGGGACCACCTTTCCCTAAGGAAAATTTGTCGGAGACCACCTTTCCCTAAGGAAAAGTTGTCAGAGACCACCTTTTCCTAAGGAAATGTTGTCAGAGACTGCCTTTTCCTAAAGAAAAGTTGTCAGAGACTACCGTAAACTAAGGAAAAGTTGTCAGAAACTACCTTTTCCTAAGGAAAACTGGTCAGAGACTACCTTTTCCTTAGGAGAAGTTGTCAGATACCACCTTTTACTAAGGAAAAGTTGTTAGAGACTACCTTTTACTAAGAAGAAGTTGTCAGAGACTACCTTTTCCTAAGGAAAATTGTCAGAGACTACCTTTTCCTAAGGAAAAGTTGTCAGAGACTACCTTTTACTAAGGAAAAAATGTCAGGGACTACATTTTATTACGGAAAAGTTGTCAGACACTACATTTTCCTAAGGAAAAGTTGTCGGAGACCACCTTTTCCTAAGGAAAAGTTGTCAGAGACTACCTTTTACTAAAGAAAAAATGTCAGGGACTACGTTTTATTACGGAAAAGTTGTCAGAGACTACCTTTTACTAAGGAAAAGTTGTCAGAGACTACCTCTTACTAAGGAAAAGTTGTCAGAGACTGTCTTTACTAAGGAAAATTTGTCAGAGGCTACCTTTTCCTAAGGCAAAGTCGCCAGAGACTACCTTTTCCTAAGGAAAAGTCGCCAAAGACTACCTTTTCCTAAGGAAAAGTCGCCACAGACTACCTTTTACTAAGGAAAGGTTGTCATAGACTACCTTTTCCTTAGGAAAACTTGTCATAGATTACCTTTTCCTTAGGAAAACTTGTCATAGATTACCTTTTCCTTAGGAAAACTTGTCATAGATTACCTTTTCCTTAGGAAAACTTGTCATAGATTACCTTTTCCTTAGGAAAACTTGTCATAGATTACCTTTTCCTTAGGAAAACTTGTCATAGATTACCTTTTCCTTAGGAAAACTTGTCATAGATTACCTTTTCCTTAGGAAAACTTGTCATAGATTACCTTTTCCTTAGGAAAACTTGTCAGAGGCTACGTTTTCCTAAGGAAAATTTGACAGAGACCACATTTTCCTAAGGAAAGGTTGTCAGAGACACCTTTTCCTAAGGAAACGTTTTCAGATACCACCTTTTCCTAAGGAAAAGTTGCCAGAGACTACCTTTTCATAAGAAAATGTTGCCAAAACTAACTCTTCCTAAGAAAAAGTTGTCAGAATCGGCTTTTTCCCATGAAGATGTTGTAGAAACTACTTTTTTCCTAAGGATAATTTGTCAGAGACTATCTTTTTTGAAGGAAAAGTTGTCAGAGACTACCTTTTCCTAAGGAAAGGTTGTCAGAGACTACCTTTTCCTAAGGAAAGGTTGTCAGAGACTACATTTTCCTAAGGAAAAGTTGTCAGAGACGACCTTTTCCTAAGGAAAAGTTGTCAGAGACCACGTTTTCCTAAGGAAAAGTTGTCAGAGACTACCTTTTACTAAGGAAAAGTTGTCAGAAACCACCTTTTCCTAAGGAAAAGTTGTCAGAGACTAACTTTTTATAAGGAAAAGTTGTCAGAGACTATCTTTTCCTAATGAAAAATTGTCAGAGACTACTTTTTCTTAAGTAAATGTTACCTTTTCCTAAGGAAATGTTGTCAGAGACCACCTTTTCCTAAGAAAAAGTTGTCAGATATTACCTTTTCCTAAGGAAGAGTGATCAGAGACTACCATTCCTAAGGAAAAGTTGTCATCAACTACCTTTTCCTTAGAAAAAGCTGTCGGAAACTATCTTTACCTAAGATAAAGATGCCAGAAACTGCATTGTCCTAAGGAAATGTTGTCATAGACTACAATTTTCTAACGAAGACTGTCTATTCCGAAGAAAAAGTTGTCAGAGACTGTCTTTTCTTAAGGAAATGTTGTTAGAGACACCCTTTTCCAGAGAAAAAGTTGCCAGAGAATATATTTTGTGAGAGAGTACCTTTTCTTTTCTCAAGCATATGTCAGAGGCTGCCTTTTCTTAGGGAAATATTGTCAGAGCCAATATTTTTTTTGAGATTTAAAAAAATCTCATGTAACAAATCGATTGAAGTACATCCTCACCTTCAAAGAAATATAATATGAAATCATATAATAATAAACCTCCAAAAAGAGTGACGTCTTTGCACTTGAATATCACCTCATTCTAAATAAAAAATAAGTCTGCCAAGTTCAACCGTGGCTCTCATCTGGCAGTTAGGTCTGGCTATTAAATAAACAAATAAATTAAATCAAATATGTTCTAAGCTATATTGTATACATAAAACTTTTGTACAAAAAACTTCGAATATATTTTCCATATTTTGCATAACATTGTAATAACAATAAATAACTTCTTTGTATGTTTTGGAAAAACTTTTAAAATATTTATTTAGAAACTGCTAAACAACAATTGATGATTTAACAACATAAATATAACACAAATAAAGTTTCGTGCAACAATTCAACCATGAAATAAACAAAGAATATGAAAAACTGCGGAAAAACATAAACAAAA
Organism: Eudasyphora cyanicolor; assembly: GCA_963930755.1. Classification (NCBI taxonomy): domain Eukaryota; kingdom Metazoa; phylum Arthropoda; class Insecta; order Diptera; family Muscidae; genus Eudasyphora; species Eudasyphora cyanicolor. Next base: position 242,168,794 of record OZ005735.1, read on the forward strand.
TTTCCATAATGCAGTTTATTTTCACAGGAAACTGGGAGTAAGATTGCCTCACTCGACGTTAAACGAGTTGAACAAGGAAGTTTAAGTGATTTCAGGTTCGTTGTTTCTATTTTTTAATAGAGAAAACATTAGTTTTATTAAAAATCATCTAATGAATAATTATCACATTTTACTGATCGTTATTTCCATATTAATTCAATGAGCATTTGCAATGATATTTTAATTTCAATTAATCAATTTGATGCGACCTTTTGCATCTGTCAACAATTTCGATGCGCCACCCAAAACGACGAAAAGGTTGATTTGCCAAAATCACAAAGTTATTCCCCAAAGAAATGTCAGAACTTGTCAATACCCCTGAGGCATTTTTGAAACTTAAATTAAAAACAAAATAATATAAAAAAACAACAATAAAAAACAAATTCCTTGTAAAAAAATCAAAAGACTTAAGACACAAGCGCACAAGCACACACGCGTTCGCTATAATCAAAAAACCCATAATTCCGTTGAGTATTTTTTACGAGCTTTCGCACCTCGTTTGACATTTGAAATAGATTCACACTTCATAAAATTATTATCAAATTATTGCAACGCTTTGTTGAATATTATTGTTTGATTGTTTTTTTTTGTATTTGGTGCTGCTCTATCATCAGCATTTCAGTTTATTTTTGGATATAAATTATAATTAATTTTTAATTGGTATACGATAGCAACTGCTGCTCATTACGATTAATTATGACATTTAGAGTTGCCGTGAAGAATTAAACGAAAATGATACCGTAATTATATTAAGAACTTTAACTATTTAAACCTTAATAAAATTTAATGTTTCAATTATATTTTATTATCTCAGATTTCTTTAATTCACTTGAAATTCAAAAAGCGATATATTTATTATCGAATGTTTTGTTATTTTGTTAAGTTCGGACAAACTTACAGAACAAAGGTATAAGTATATTAGGATGTCTTTACGAGGAGGGTGGTATATATTACACTATTTTACAACTATTTTGCCAAAGGATGGACAGTAGCCAGTGATCAATTTTAGTCCTAAGGTAACTATCTATTAATCTCTCCAGAGTTTTAAGGAGAAATGACGATAGACTACTTGCTCGGAAATCCTTAGCTGCAGTGTGGGATGGCTTTCCCGCTTTTGGGATGAAAACAACCCTGGTTGGGCAATGTCTTCAAAGTATCTACTATTAAGTGTAAAATAGACGTATTTGTCGAGCCTGGTACAACCCACACAAATTGACACAACCTCCCCAAAGATTCTGTGGCAGACATTTACATGATTTTTATTTATTCTGTAATTGAAACAGTTATTGCAATGACTATGAACTGATAAAGAATTAACACACTAATAAAGAATTAAAAACTAATTAATGTAGAATCCTAAAATTTGGATATGAATAGCTGATCAGTAAGATTCACAAAATATTTTTTTTTTCAAAATTATCTACCGCAGATCTTAAAGGGTAAATAGAGACTAAAATTTGCCAGGCCATTTTTCAGCATTTCAGTTCCAGTTTTTAAAAACAACAATAGTATTTAGATAGCCCAAAATATGACCTTTCATTTGACACCAATATCGTCTTAATAGGGCTTTTAGAAAAATGACCAAAAAACAAGTAAGAAAGTTCAGTCGGGTAAACCGACTTATGAATCCACTCACCTTGAGTCCCAAACAAATATTAGTAAATTTATTTATTTTTTGTTTTAATTAAATTACTATCAATTTAAATTGCATTTAATAACTTTAAAGTTATTAAATGCAAATTAATTACTTTAATAACGTTAAATGGTATTCAAGTAAAAGATGTTAACATTTTGTATAAAAAGTCCATTTGTTTGGGAGGTACCAATAGGGGCGTGCAAGTAAAGCCCATTTTTCTCTGGACTCTTGGTAATATAAAAGCATTACACTGTACAAAATTTCAAGTATTAATATGCACTAGTATTAAAGTAAAAAGCTGTTAACTTCTTTGTGTAAAATTGTCCATTTGTGTGGGAGGTACCAAAAGGTGCGTGCCAATTACGGCAACTTTTCTCTAGACTCTAGATACTATAAAAACATTGCACTGTACGAAATTTCAAGTATTTGTATGGACTGGTATTAAAGTTAAAAACAGTTAACTTTTGGTACAAAAAGGTCCATTTGTGTGGGAGGTACCAAATTTGTTTGGTACCTCCCACGCGAATGGAACATTTTGCACCAAAAGTTAACAGCTTATAACTTTAATACCAGTGCATACAAATACTTGATATTTTGTACTGTGTACTGCTTTTATAGCATCTAGAGTCCAGAGCAAAATGACAGTTATTGGTACGTCCCTTTTGTTACCTCACACAAAAATGGACCATTTCGTACCAAAAGTAAACATTTTTGAACTTTAATACCAATACATATTTTAAAGTTATTAAATGCAATTTAAATTGATAATAATTTAACTAAAAAATAATTATAACTTTATTACCAGTGCATTTAAAGACATGAAATTGTGTACAGCGTAATGGTTTAATAGTACCTACAATACAGTGAAAAATGGACATTATTGCCACGCTCCTTTTGGTACCTTCCACACAAATGGACCTTTTTGCTCCAAAAGTTAACAGCTTATAACATTAATACCAGTGCATATTAATAGTTGAAATTTTGTACAGTGTAATGCTTTTATAGTACCTAGAGTCCAGAGAAAAATTGACGTTATTGGCACGCCCCTTTTGGTACCTCCCACACAAATGGACTCTTTGGACCCAAAAGTTAACAATTTATAACTTTAATTCCAGTTCATACTTTAAAGATATTAAATGCAATTTAAAGTGATAATAATTTAAATAAAGCAAAAAACCAGTAAGGAAAGGCTAAAGTCGGGCGGTGCCGACTATATAATACCCTACACCACTCTCGTAATATTGAATAACTCTGATATATACATTTTTTAATTCATGTATAAATTGTTTACATAAATTTACTTTTCGGACATTTTATACTTAAATAATACCCTGTACCACAGTGTGGTGTAGGGTATAAAAACGATTGGATCTAAAGAGCCAAATCGGATGAAACATATATATGGGAGCTATAGCTAAATCTTAACCGATTTTCTTCAAATTCGGTAGTGTTGGTTCATGGATCAAGAAACTCTACCATTCTAAATTTCAACACGATTGGATGTAAAATACTGCTTTTATAGGACTAAAGGGCCAAATCGGACGAAACATATATATGGGAGCTATAGCTAAATCTTAACCGATTTTCTTCAAATTCGGCAATGTTGGTTCATGGATCAAGAAACTCTACCATTCTAAACTTCAAAACGATCGGATATAAAATACAGCTTCTATAGGACTAAAGAGCCAAATCGGACGAAACATATATATGGGAGCTATAGCTAAATCTTAACCGATTTTCTTCAAATTTGGCAGTGTTGGTTCATGGAGCAAGAAACTCTACCATTCTAAATTTCAAAACGATCGGATGTAAAATACAGCTTCTATAGGACTAAAGGACCAAATCGGACGAAAGATATATATGGGAGCTATATCTAAATCTGCACCGATTTTCTTCAAATTCGGCAATGTTGGTTCATGGATCAAGAAACTCTACCATTCTAAATTTCAAAACGATCGGATGTAAAATACAGCTTCTATAGGACTAAAGGGCCAAATCGGACGAAACATATATAAGGGAGCTATAGCTAAATCTTAACCGATTTTCTTCAAATTCAGCAATGTTGGTTCATGGATCAAGAAACTCTACCATTCTAAATTTCAAAACGATCGGATGTAAAATACAGCTTCTATAGGACTAAAGGACCACATCGGACGAAAGATATATATGGGAGCTATATCTAAATCTGAACCGATTTTCTTCAAATTCGGCAATGTTGGTTCATGGATCAAGAAACTCTACCATTCTAAATTTCAAAACGATCGGATGTAAAATACAGCTTCTATAGGACTAAAGGACCAAATCGGACGAAAGATATATATGGGAGCTATATCTAAATCTGAACCGATTTTCTTCAAATCCGGCAATGTTGGTTCATGGATCAAGAAACTCTACCATTCTAAATTTCAAAACGATCGGATGTAAAATACAGCTTCTATAGGACTAAAGGGCCAAATCGGACGAAAGATATATATGGGAGCTATATCTAAATCTGAACCGATTTCAACCAAATTCAATAGCGATCTGAACAGCCGCGAAATACTCTAAACTGCAAAATTTCAGAACGATCGGAGTGAAATTGCGACCTGTAGTCGACGAACAACTTTACATGGACGGACGGACGGACGGACGGACGGACGGACGGACATCGTTAAATCGACTCAGCTAGTGATTCTGAGTCGATCGGTATACTTTAAGGTGGGTCTAGCTGTGTTATTTTAAGGTGTTACAAACATCTGCCGTGAAACAAACTTATAATAACCTGTACCACAGTGTGGTGTAGGGTATAAAAAAATTAATATAAATACTAATATTTTTATACCATACACCACACTGTGGTACAGGGTATTATAAGTTTGTTTCACGGCAGATGTTTGTAACACCTGAAAATAACACCTTAAAGTATACCGATCGACTCAGAATCACTAGCTGAGTCGATTTAACGATGTCTGTCCGTCCGTCCGTCCGTCTGTCCATGTAAAGTTGTTCGTCGACTACAGGTCGCAATTTCACTCCGATCGTTCTGAAATTTTGCAGTTTACAGTATTTCGCGACTGTTAAGATCGCTATTGAATTTGGTTGAAATCGGTTAAGATTTAGATATAGCTCCCACATATATGTTTCGTCCGATTTGGCCATTTAGTCCTATAAAAGCCGTATTTTACATTTGATCGTTTTGAAATTTAGAATGGTAGAGTTTCTTGATCCATGAACCAACATTGCCGAATTTGAAGAAAATCGGTTAAGATTTAGCTATAGCTCCCATATACATGTTTCGTCCGATTTGGCCCTTTAGTCCTATAAAAGCTGTATTTTACACCCAATCGTTTTGAAATTTAGAATGGTAGAGTTTGTTGATCCATGAACCAACACTACCGAATTTGAAGAAAATCGGTTAAGATTTAGTTATAGCTCCCATATATATGTTTCATCCGATTTGGCCCTTTAGTTCTATAGAAGCTGTATTTTACATCCAATCGTTTTGAAATTTAGAACGGTAGAGTTAATTGATCCATGAACCAACACTACCGAATTTGAAGAAAATCGGTAAAGATTTAGCTATAGCTCCCATATATATGTTTCATCCGATTTGGCTCTTTACATCCAATCGTTTTTATACCCTACACCACACTGTGGTACAGGGTATTATTTAAGTATAAAATGTCCCAAAAGTAAATTTATGTAAACAATTTATACATGAATTACAAAATTTATATATCAGAGTTATTCAATATTACGAGAGTGGTGTAGGGTATAATATAGTCGGCACCGCCCGACTTTAGCCTTTCCTTTTAGTAATGGCGTAGTTTCTACTTGTTTTAAACTCAAGGTGAGGGGATTGATTCATTAGTCGGTTTACCCGACTGAACTTTTTTACATGTTTTTTAAAAGAAAAGGAGAAAAGCTATTCGAAACACTTTGGCTGTAAAAAGGCCCGTTTCACCAAAATGTCCAAATTCAACCCCCTCCAAATCGGACAGTCCTTAACCGATCTGGTTGAAATTTCGGGTCATAACTACTATCCAATAGGACTATACTGGTGCAAGTTTCATGCCAATCAGAAGACATCAGTTTAAAAAATGCACTCACTTGACATGAAATCCCCCACTTACATGTTTTCAAAAGTATTAAATGAAATTAAAAAATTGACATACAAATTAAAATATGTTTAACGGCTAAACACTCCCAAAAATACAAATGAGAGAAAAATCTTCGAGAATATATTTTCCTTTCACTATCACTTTTTTTTTTGATTATATAACATTGACCAATAACATAAATAATTTACGAGTATCAGTTGATAGTTTTCAAATTGAACAGGAATTTACGATTTCAGAATGTCGTTTCATCGTTTCATCTGGAATATAGTTGAAAATCTCGAACTCTAATGTTTATGATCTGACAAATTAAAATTAATGCGTTTCTTTTGTATACCATTCACTAATCGTGGCTTTCTAAAATCTATACTCGTCAGCTATTATTTTATACGAATGATATTAATTTCGAAAATGCGAGTAAGCATTAATAAAACAAACATTTCAAAATTGCTGGAGCAGTGCTACTTTTTCTCCAGATACGGGAGATTTATGATATTGAACTTGAAATTGTTAAAATTGTATTCATTATGTCGACGTTGCCGCCTCCGCTCTGATGAGAAAATAAGTGAAAGCCATTCTTAATGTTATGGCTTCTTGGGGTTCCAAAAAACGTCATTTGCATAAATTAATGAAAGAAGCGAAACGTTTTTCGGGAGGTTTTGTTAATCTAGAAACTTGAAAATTTGTTAGTTTTGCTTATGGAAAAATAACAAAAGATAGAACTATGCTTAGAAATAAACGATTGAAATCAAAAGTTAAGTTAGAGTTATAGAGTTATTATAGTGGTGGTGGCATCGCGCACAAAAGCAATGCCGGTTGACAGGTTCTGGAAGCTCTTGCTGTTGTTGCCATTGCTCGTGTGGAACAACAAACGTTTGTCTTCAGTGGCATTAAAATGACTTCTCTTTTGTTAAAACTATAATTAATTATAGCTGAAATTAATAATGTTGAGCAAGACCATTAGAATATGTGCAAATTATGAAAAAAAAGTTAAGCTACTTTAGTTCTTTTTTTGACAACATAATTCTTTTTGGGGAGATTTATGGTTTACGTCAATTTGTGCACAAATTGACTATTCAACAAATCATAATTATGGGAAATGAAAGAATTTCCTGGAATTAATGTGTTATAAGCAAAACTGAGCATATCTCCGCAATCTATACATAATGATGAGTAGATTGTGGAAATATTGAAGTTTAATGATTTATTTCATTCTATGACATCAATAAAATAAATATGATTATCAAATAAAATTCAACAAATATAAAATGAATCTAAAAAAAGATTAATTTAAATGAAAACAAAACGGAATTTTTCAGCTGAGTTAACGAACTGAAGTATATCCTCACTTTGTGTGGGTAGTCATTGGAACAGTAATTCATAGTGTTGAAAGTTGAAATGCTATCAGCTAAATATTATATTTATACCGGAGCAAATAATGTATATATGGGTAGTTCTATCTCGATTGTTCCAGGTTAAAAAGTAGATCTTTCTCAAATTCTCAGAAAATGTTGTCCTAGTATGTGGGAGTAATGACCCACACTATTAACGTTTAAAAGCTTGTGTTGCATTTTTTTTTTAATTTTTTCTGAATAGAAAACTTTTAAGAATATTGTGTGAAAACCTGAGGTGAATCGGAGCAAAACTAACGAAGATACAGCAGTCTAAACAACCGCGCCTCATATGTGACTCAGTACATTAGAAAAACTTTAAAGCGTCTTTCCCACAACCCATGTTTTCGAAGACGGTGCTCCTCATAAATCAAAAACTATTGAACCGATCCTTTTGACATTTGTAACACTATTTCTTTTCATAATTAACTAGGTTAACTTGTTAATTTTTTTTATTTAACAATAACCAATTACGAGTAGTAGATTTTATCTCGCAAAAATCAAACTTTTCGCTTAAAAGTGATCCCAAAACTTGAAAAATTTAAATTTCGAAAAAAAATTTAAATTTCGACAGCGTTACCTGGCTATAACGATTATATAGCGTGATCCATTTCGAGGTTCCCTACTTTTTTATAGAAAAAAACACAGAACATTCAAATTGAATGGGGAATGTTTATTATCATATCAATGTTGGCCGCGGCTACGTCTCAGATGGTCCATCCGTTGAGTCAAATTTTCGATGACTCGTTCGAGCCGCGGCTACGTCTCAGATGGTCCATCCGTTGAGTCAAATTTTCGATGACTCGTTCGAGCCGCGGCTACGTCTCAGATGGTCCATCCGTTGAGTCAAATTTTCGATGACTCGTTCGAGTATTTCGACTGGTAACTCGCGAATGACACGCGTGATGTTTTGCTCCAAGGCCTGAATCGAAGCGGGTTTGTCCGCCTAAACTTCAGACTTTACATATCCCCACAGGAAAAAGTCTAACGGTGTGATATCACACGATCCAACCGAACGGCCCAAAACGTGAAATTATCTGTTCTCTCAATAAATCCATTGATTGATGCGATGTGTGGGAAGTGGCGCCGTCTTGTTGAAACCAAATGTCGCTGAGATCACGAGCTTTAATTTCAGACATCAAATAGTCGGTTATCATTGCACGATAACGGTCACCATTGACGGTTACGTTCTCACCGGCATCATTTTTGAAGAAATATGGACCGATGATTCCGGTACGTCGGATCGGGAATCGGTCAATGGCAAAAAGATGGCTCTTAACGAGAGCTACAATATTGCTCATGGGTGTCAAGGCCGTGGGTCGACTGGAAAGTGTTTTTTTGGATTTAAAAAAATGGACTTAGCGCAATTGACGAACGATTATTTTGATAATAAAACTGAATAATTTGTAAACGTTGTTCAGGCGTAAGTCTTTCCATGATGAAATGCCAAACAATACTTAACAAAAATAACATGACAGCATGACACGACTCACACGTGATCTGTCGACAAAAGGCTATTGAAAAAAGTATCTCTACATAGATCACCCTATATAACAAACCAGTAAGGAAAGGCAGAAAGTCGGGCGGGGCCGACTATATAATACCCTACACCTCCCTAACAATGCGATAAGGGTCATTGCCATAATAATTTGGAATAATTGGTAAATTGGTAGAAACATATTATCTAATTCTGAAACGATAATCGCTAAATTAAGCAATATTCGTTCCTAAATTGAGAAACATCTTTCTGGAAAATTTTAATGATCGGAAGTAAAATACAACTTCTATAGCGGTTTGATACCAAATCAGGAGGAACATATATATGGAGCTTTAATATAAATCTGAACCGATCTTCCCTGAATACTTATTCATGTAAAAAGACCTCCTTCTGTCGAATTTCGTACTGATCGGATATAAAATACAGTCTCTATGTACAGCGCTTACATGTCAAATCGGGGGTAACATATATATGGGAGCTATATCTAAATCTGAACCGATTTTGGCAGTAGTCCTTCATGTAATAAGAAACCTCTTTCTGCCGAATTTCGCACTGATCGGATATAAAATACAGTTTTTACAGCGCTTACAGGTCAAATCATATATATGGGTGTTATATCTAAATCTAAACCGAGTTTCTCCGAATTTGACAGTATTCCTTCATGTAGAAAGAAACCTCTTTTTGTCGACTTTCGCACTGATCGGATATAAAATAACATTTTTACAGCGCTCACATGTCAAATCGGGGGTAAGTATATATTTGGGCTATATCTAAATCTGAACCGATTTCTTCCAAATTTAAAAGTGTTCATTCATATAATAGGAAACCTCTTTCTGACGAATTTCATACTGATCGGATATAAAATACAGTTTTTACAGCGCTTACATGTGAAATCGGGGGTAACATATATATGCGGGCTATATCTAAATCCGAACCGATTTTCTCCGAATTTGGCAGTATTCCTTCATGTAATAAGAAACCTCTTTCTGCCGAATTTCGACTGATCGGATATAAAATACAGTTTTTACAGCGCTTACATGTCAAATGGGGGTAAAATATATATGGGGGCTATATCCAAATCTGAACCGATTTTAACCAAATTAAATAGGGATCGTCCTTGGCCAAAAAAAAAGATATGTGTAAAGTTTCGTCAAGATCGGACCATAATTGCGACCTGTACTTTGATTACAAGAATACATCTACAGACGGACAGACAGACGGACATAGCTAAATCGACGCAGAAAGTGATTACAAGTCGATCGGTATAATAAACAATGGATCTATCTCTTCTCCTTTTGGGTGTTACAAACAAATTCACAGAGTCATAATACCCTGTACCACAGTGTGGTGTAGGGTATAAAAATGGAACGATATACGATTCAACAACGCATTGAAATTATTAAAATTCGAAAATCATCGAAAAATCATCTTGACTGATGAAAAATTGAAAATTGTTGCATCTGGGGCTCGGAAAACCCAAGAGTTATTGTTGAGAAGCTCCTCCATCCTCAACGTGTGACTGTTTGGAGTGCTTTATGGTCCGGCGGGGTCATTGGACCTTACCTTTTCGAAAATGAGGTTGGATCAACAATTACGGTGAATGGATTGCGCTATCGAGAGATGATTAATGATTTTTTATGGTCGGAGTTGGATGGTATTGTTCTGGACAACGTATACTTTCAACAAGACGGTGCTAAGTGCCACCCAAGCAACGAAACTATTGCTCTGTTACGGGAAAAGTTTCCGGACCGTGTTATCTCTCGAAGAGGTGATCAGAATTGGCCACCGAGATCTTGTGATTTAACACCATGCTACTTCTTGCTTTGGTGCCACGTGAAAGATGAGGTCTACGCCAACAGACCAGTGTCGATTCAAGACCTCAAAGATAGAATTTGTGAGGCTATCGAGGACATAGGGCAGCCACTTTGCGATTTGGTTATGGAAAATTTCATGAAAAGGATATGGTCCTACTTTGTAAGCGTGGTCGTGGTGGCCATTTGTCTGATGTTGTTTTTCATTATTATCGGCATATGTTCCTCTTTATTATGAAATAAACATCCGATCATTTATCTCACAAAATGACATTTTTCTTTGAACACCAAAATAACACCTCTTGTTGGAAAACCTATTAAATAAACACATATTTTATTTGAGAAAATTAGTATGCAAATATATTTTATTGTTATATATTTATATATGGGATCCAAATAATTGTTATTGATTTTCAAATAAAATGTATTTGCTCCGAAATATATAATATTTAAAAGTTTGTGTTCCAAATATATTTTCTTTCGCTTCAAACATATCAATAAAGGCGATTTTGCTCGGTGTATACATGAAAAAAATTGGTCACCGATATGTAATATACAATACTTTCATTTTCAGTCCAACCAATATTTAAACCGAGCTAGATTCTACTTTGGGGGAGTCTGCTCCTTCATTTACAACTATAAAATATTGGGTGGCAGAATTTAAGCGGGGCCGAACGGGCTGATATCTTCGAAACCGCTTCTTTTTTATTTTCGATTCTTTTTTCGGTTCGGTTTACTACACTGAATTTTTTAATTTTTTTTTAAATAATTAATAGTTTTGGAATAAAAATGATGGAAATAAAACTGATTTAATACTATTTACTATTACTAAGAAAAACAGATAAGAATCACATTTCTAGCGAAACCTTTCCAAACTAGATTTGAATAAAGAAAAAACGATACAATAAATTTAAGATTGTATAAATTAATAGGCGATTATGATCATAAATGTGGCCACAAATCAAATAGACGTTAAATCTGTTTTAGAAAAAATATTGAAAACACAAGAAAAAACAAACAAATATTCAAAAGCTTATGCCCCGAATACGTGACGGCGTCAAAAAGCTAACGCCACAAAGATAACTTCCGCCTGTCTGCGCTATCGTCACCCAGTTGTGATGACCACCAAGGACTATATTATTTTTTTCATATGGACTGCTTTGATTTGATCAATATTTTAAACAAAAAATGGAAATAGATTTATTGACAGTGGAATTTAAACGATTTGTTATGATTGACAACAAAAAACACTGAGAAAGAAGTGATTAATGGTGACGACTGACATTAGCGATGAGATTTTTATTTGATTAACCTTTAGCGGTTTTTAAAGCGATTGTCATTTAAAAATTGTTTCAATGCCTTAAGTTTTTGTATTGAAACAATTTTAATGAAAAAAATCATAATAATTAACTATAAGTTCAACTTATTATTATCAGATATTTAAACGGAATAATATTGATTTCTTTGTATATTGTTTTAAACTCCTTCAGTATTTGCCAATATTTAAATAATAATTGAATATTAGTTTTGTTAATCGCTTTGATTTGATTATAATTAGAAGAGGGCAATAAATCTTGTTAGTGATCCAAATGCAACTGCATATTATAATATTTGCAACGAAATCCTATTAAATATATTCGCATAACATTTGGTATTAGACCGTATCCAAATATGACGAGTAAGTTAATCTCAGAATTGGTATTAAGTATAGAGGCAGACTCTAGTATCGAGGAAGACCTCAGAGGTCGACTCTAGTACAGAGGAAGACCTCAGAGGTCGACTCTAGTATAGAGGAAGACCTCCGAAGTCGATTCTAGTAGAGAGGAAGACCTCAGAGGTCGACTCTAGTATAGAGGAAGACCTCAGAGGTCGACTCTAGTATAGAAGAAGACCTCAGAGGTCGACTCTAGTATAGAGGAAGACCTCAGAGGTCGACTCTAGTATAGAGGAAGACCTCAGAGGTCGACTCTAGTATAGAGGAAGCCCTCAGAGGTCGACTCTAGTATAGAGGAAGCCCTCAGAGATCGACTCTAGTATAGAGGAAGACCTCAGAGGTCGACTCTAGTATAGAGGAAGACCTCAGAGGTCGACTCTAGTATAGAGGAAGACCTCAGAGGTCGACTCTAGTATAGAGGAAGACCTCAGAGGTCGACTCTAGTATAGAGGAAGACCTCAGAGGTCGACTCTAGTATAGAGGAAGCCCTCAGTGGTCGACTCTAGTATAGAGGAAGACCTCAGAGGTCGACTCTAGTATAGAGGAACCCCTCAGAGGTCGACTCTAGTATAGAGGAAGACGTCAGAGGTCGACTCTAGTATAGAGGAAGACCTCAGAGGTCGACTCTAGTATAGAGGAAGACCTCAGAGGTCGACTCTAGTATAGAGGAAGACCTCAGAGGTCGACTCTAGTATAGAGGAAGACCTCAGAGGTCGACTCTAGTATAGAGGAACCCCTCAGAGGTCGACTCTAGTATAGAGGAAGACCTCAGAGGTCGACTCTAGTATAGAGGAAGACCTCAGAGGTCGACTCTAGTATAGAGGAATACCTCAGAGGTCGACTCTAGTATAGAGGAAGACCTCAGAGGTCGACTCTAGTATAGAGGAAGACCTCAGAGGTCGACTCTAGTATAGAGGAAGACCTCAGAGGTCGACTCTAGTATAGAGGAAGACCTCAGAGGTCGACTCTAGTATAGATGAAGACCTCAGAGGTCGACTCTAGTATAGATGAAGACCTCAGAGGTCGACTCTAGTATAGAAGAAGACGTCAGAGGTCGACTCTAGTATAGAAGAAGACCTCAGAGGTCGACTCTAGTATAGAGGAAGACCACAGTGGTCGACTCTAGTATAGATAAAGACCTCATAGGTCGACTCTAGTATAGAGGAAAACCTCAGAGGTCGACTCTAGTATAGAGGAAGACCTCAGAGGTCCACTCTAGTATAGAGGAAGACCTCAGAGGTCGACTCTAGTATAGAGGAAGACCTCAGAGGTCGACTCTAGTATAGAGGAAGACCTCAGAGGTCGACTCTAGTATAGAGGAAGACCTCAGAGGTCGACTCTAGTATAGAGGAAGACCTCAGAGGTCGACTCTAGTGTAGAGGAAGACCTCAGAGGTCGACTCTAGTATAGAGGAAGACCTCAGAGGTCGACTCTAGTATAGAGGAAGACCTCAGAGGTCGACTCTAGTATAGAGGAAGACCTCAGAGGTCGACTCTAGTATAGAGGAAGACCTCAGAGGTCGACTCTAGTATAGAGGAAGACTACAGTGGTCGACTCTTATAAAGAGGAAGACCTCAGATGTCGACTCTAGTATAGAGGAAGACCACAGTAGTTGTCTCTAGTATAGAGGAAGACCTCAGAGGTCGACTCTAGTATAGAGGAAGACCTCAGAGGTCGACTCTAGTATAGAGGAAGACCTCAGAGGTCCACTCTAGTATAGAGGAAGACCTCAGAGGTCGACTCTAGTATAGATGAAGACCTCAGAGGTCGACTCTAGTATAGAAGAAGACCTCAGAGGTCGACTCTAGTATAGAAGAAGACCTCAGAGGTCGACTCTAGTATAGAGGAAGACTACAGTGGTCGACTCTTATAAAGAGGAAGACCTCAGATGTCGACTCTAGTATAGAGGAAGACCACAGTAGTTGTCTCTAGTATAGAGGAAGACCTCAGAGGTCGACTCTAGTATAGAGGAAGACCTCAGAGGTCGACTCTAGTATAGAGGAAGACCTCAGAGGTCGACTCTAGTATAGAGGAAGACCACAGAGGTCGACTCAAGTATAGAGGAAGACCTCAGAGGTCGACTCTAGTATAGATAAAGACCTCAGAGGTCGCCTCTAGTATAGATGAAGACCTCAGAGGTCGACTCTAGTATAGGGGAAGACCTCAGAGGTCGACTCTAGTATAGGGGAAGACCTCAGAGGTCGACTCTAGTATAGGGGAAGACCTCAGAGGTCGACTCTAGTATAGGGGAAGACCTCAGAGGTCGACTCTAGTATAGGGGAAGACCTTAGAATTCGACTCTAGTATAGGGGAAGACCTCAGACTCTAGTACAGAGGACTATAGTATTGAGGATCCCCTCAGAGGTCGACTCTAGTATAGAGGAAGACCTCAGAGGTCGACTCTGGTATAGAGGAAGAATTCAAAGTTCGGCTCTGGTATAGAGAAAGAATTCAAAGTTCGGCTCTGGTATAGAGGAAGACATCAGAGATCGACTCTGGTATAGAAGAAAACCTCAGAGATCGACTCTGGTATAGAAGAAGACATCAGAGGTCGACTCTAGTATAGAGGAAGACCTCAGTGGTCGACTCTATTATAGAGGAAGACCACAGTGGTCAACTCTAGCAAAGTGGCTCAGCTCTAGTTTTTTTCATATTTTCTCCAGTATTAAAGAGATTGGTTTGGTTTAAAAACTTGGGTCAGGCGTCGAACTGCTAACCACATAAAATTTAATTGAAAAAAAGCCAATACGTCCTATTATGTTGTCTAATTCCATTCCATAATTACCAAGACATTGAGTCATAAAAAAAGTTAACAAATCTCGTAAATTCTAAAATGTGTTAACTACTCGTCACTAAAGAGCAGTGGATGAGTTACTTAATGTTGGCCTGGGGTGAAGTGTATTTCTTTAATAAAATCCAAATCAAATTTGAAATCTGTGACAAAACTCATGACGAAGATCGTAACCAAGAAGAAGAAGGTGAAGATGAAGAAACTGCCCAAGCCAAAGCCTTGACGATCACCTTAGATCGTCCGTCCGTCCAGCCTTTCACTTTTGTTTTTCGTTTATGATTTCAGTTTTTTTTTTGTTTTCGTCTCAAACAGAGTTTATTTTATGTATGTCATCTTTTTCTTAATTTTAATGCATATTTACACACATGAACTTATTTAGTTCTTCGCTTTGTTTACAAATTTGCTCAAAATATAAAAATATTAAGACATTTGCTTAATACCGAAATAAACATTTTTCACTCTCAGAAAAAAACGAAAACAGTAAACCAAACCCATCTTCCAATTGTCATTTGTCGTTGGTCATCCCTTCTCTTTTCCTTTGGCGTTTTTCTCATTTTTTATTTCACTTTTTGTTCTTTTATGCCAAGAGTTGACCAAATAAATCAAACTCTTCTTTTTTATATACAAAACTAAATTTTAAATTGTTCAAAATAATCTACAGATTTGTTGGCTGTTGTGAATGTTGTCGCGCTGTCATAAACTGGTTCTTAGTATTAAATGTGTATTTAGATCTTTAAATCGTGGTGGCTTATAAATTAAAGTATTTTATAATTAAATTATATTCTTTTTTTGTTGGTCGTTTCTTTTAAGATTTATTTATTTACTTATGTTGTCATCATCGGTCATCCACTTCAGCGTGGTGGCACAGTGGGGTAAATGTATATCTGCGGGTGGAAATTGGGGCCCACATATAGTGATAGCATTTTCGAAAACATATATGCCGCCTTACAGGTTGGAGGTAGGGATTTCCATCCCGAAAACCCGGGTTTTGTCGGGATCCCGAGATTCCTATAACATTTAAAATAAAATACTGTACTGGGAGAAAAAATAGAAATAATAATAAAATAAAATATTTTTGTGTGCAAATTTGTAATATTTGGGAAATTCCAAAGCAAATTAATTAAAAACACACATTTTAAAAATGATTTAAATGAAATTTGGCATACATTTTCCATAGGGAGATTGAAAATTGGTGACCCCTAAAAACATTGATGAATTCGAAGTTCCCCCCACCAGCGGTAAGGGACTTCGAACACTCATTGATTTATAGAACACAGGAATAAATATTAAAAAATATATAAATAGAAAAAAACTGAGTAAAATTGCTCATATTTGTAGAGGGCGTTGCAGGAATAATTAATAGGAACGTTAGGGAACTCCGTCCGTTGTTCGCTAGCTATGCAAAAATGCCATATTTCCCACGGGAAGTTGTTAGTCGGGACATTATGGGAAATTTTGACAGTGTGGACTGTCACATAGAAGCAAATGCTTCACAGGAAGAATTTCAAGCAAATGCTCTGCCGTCTTCAAAGGAACATTTAAATGTTGAGACATTGGAATCGCCAAGGATGGAATTTGGAAAACCAACCAGATGCGGCAAGATAATTGTGAAGGTAGTAGGCAGTACACACCATTTAGGAAATATTCACTTGGGTGCTTAGTACGTCATCAATTAAACAGGTGCTCAAGATTTAGGAACCTTACCATTGAGGAAGTGTGGGATAAGGTTATGGAACATAAAGTGTGTTCCATTTGTCTGGAAGTAGGTCATGTCGTAGAGACATGTAATAGTAATGTTAGTTGCAGAAAATGCCATGAGGGGCATAACACTCTTCTCCATAGAGAGATTGGAAAGAAATTTGTATTTATAAGTATAGGGTGATCCAAGTAGAGATACTTTTTCAAAAGCCTTTTTTTTTGACAGATCACGTGTGAGTCGTGTCATGCTGTCATGCTATTTTTTTTAAGTATTGTTTGGCATTTCATCATGGAAAGACTTACGCCTGAACAACGTTTACGCGAGTCATTCGCCAGTTACCAGTCGAAATACTCGAACGAGTCATTGAAAATTGGACTCAACGGGTGGACCATCTGAGACGTAGCCGCGGCCAACATTTGATAGACATAATCTTCAAAAAATAAATACCAAAGAATGTTCTTTCAAATGATAATAAACATTCCCCATTCAATTTGAATTTTCTGTGTTTTTTTCTTTAAAAAAGTAGGGAACCTCGAAATGGATCACGCTATAGAATTTGAATTTATCGAGCCACCAAAGTTGTTCAACGAAGAGTCTAAGGACACTTTGAGTATAGATTTTGATGCTTTAGGCTTGCCGAGATACATAAAAATACCAAAGTTGTCTGAAGGAAATTCTGAAGACACTTTGGAAACAAGGAAAAATGATGAGGATTTTGTTATTGAGGCAAAAGGAATACCAAAGCTGTGTAACGATGAGTCGGAAAGCGCTTTGGAAACCAGCAAAAGTGCTGGCAATTTTAATTTTGAACCATTGGGGTTGCCGACAGAGATAATACTACCAAAGTTGTGTGACGGCGAGTCGGAAGGCACTTTGGGAAAAATGCAACTGTGGAAGATAGTGCTGAAATCGAAGGTGCGATTGAGGTTTAAGCATATAGGGAGTCACACAGTAGTGTATCTGTCGGGGAAGACCACATTGATAGTGAAGTGGCACCCGAAAAAAAAACCAGTAAGACAATCAAAGTTTATAGCAACGGTTAAAATACCGCAGGGAGTAGTAGTAGGAGGAAATTTCGTCCATGGTGGTGCTGGAGGCTGGGAAGGTCCATCCGAACTACAACTGATTCGGATGGTTTAGCTATAAAAATGCAAAAAGCCACTAATATGGAAGATGAAATCACCAATTCTTGTGGATTGGAGGCCTGCAGAATAAGGTCGTCAAATTTATTACCGCCTTCGTTGACTCATAGAGATGATCTTCCACCGGTGGCGGTGGAAGATTACTCCTCCGAAGAGTATGTCCTCGCTAATGAGGGCGAAGATATCGAAGATAAAATGGAAGCAGTCCAATCCAAGAAGGCTGATACCATCAAAATGGCAGATGATGTCAAGAGGGAAGAAGTGACAAACCAAAAAACTAAGAAGGTGTTTATTAACAAGTATGTCAATGCTGATAAAGACGCTTCCATGAATGGGGCGGATGGCTCTAAATGTTCCGGAATATTACAAGAGTCCGAAGATGGAAGACGCACATGCTGCAGCGCTAGAGGTACTCCAAAAAAGGCTGCTGCAGCCACACCACCACCAGCTAAAAAGGCTCGCACATCGCCAGCTAACGATGCTGCGAGAACACCAACTCATGAACGCGTGTGTAATCTACAAACATTAGTTCATGGCAAAGAAGGAGTGGTTGCCGCTAAATCCACTCCAATTATAAAGAAACCAATGCATCACCATTTAAAGATGACAGCACCTGAAGGCGACGTCGATGACCAAACACTGAGGACCACGTCGATCATTGGTAAAGGACTAGACCGATGAAGGAAGAACACTCACCGCCGGAGTGCAGCAGCAAAGCAAGAAGCCGAAGGAGACGGACAAAAAGATGAATGGAAATTCAGATGGCGACCAGAATGGAGTCAAACTTGGGTCCTGCCCTTATGGAATATTGCGTTTTCATTTTAAATAATTGTCTATGTTTTTTACTGTTCATGTTTTGTAATACATTATGATTTTTATTAAAAGATTAGGATCTTTTAAGGCCGGCAGTATTTTTCAATTCTCTGAACTGAAGTGTACGATGTCGGCTTCATAGTCTTATACGTTCACAAAATGTGAGCAGGTAGCTATAGAGTTGTAGGGATATCATTCTATCCTGGCATATGTGTTTATGCATTTTCCACTAAATATGGGGGTAATAAATATACATACATGGCGCACATGCCAGACAGACACACACACTCTGTAGTTAAGGTAGGGGTCGAGGTCAGACGTTGATAGAATGCAACGTCGAGGTCAGACGTTGCATAGGTCACATCGCAACTAGCTTATTACTGGTTCAATAGGCAACTAGAAATGATTTTAGCTGCAGGGATTGAACCAGTCATAAGCTAGTTGCGATGTGACCTATGCAAACCCATTCGCATCTCTGCCAGAAAAAAACGATTATCTGAGCTGCTTTACAGTACTTGCGTGGTACCTACATAGTGGTTGCAGATCGACACGTTGGTCTCTCTGCCGTCAGCAGCAGAGAAATAAGCAAAAACGATTGCCTGATCTGCTTTACGAGCAAGTACTCGCTTGGTGGTGGCAGTGTAAATGTATCTCTCTCCCTCCACCATTCTCTTGTACTCTCTTATTCTCAAATATAGTAATAACTGAACTAGATATTAACTAGTGCAGAATTGTAAACAAATGAACTAGTTGGGTGCCTATGACAAGCCAATGTTAAAATCGATAGTTCGTTATATGAAAAAAGGACAGATATGTTACTAGTTTGAAGTGAAAAGCAACTAGTATATTTCTATATACAAACTAGTCATTTTGGCTGCAGGGTTGCTATCATCGTATGTCTTCTCTCTTTTCTTCTTAGGTATAAGATGGGATAAGATTTGTTTCACTAGTAAGTAAGTAAGATAAGTATTTTTGTAAATAAATCAGTTCCCGTTTAACATCGAAACACATCGCTTCGTCTTTTCTTGCTGCTCGCCTTTACATGACCTATAAAGGCTGTAGTTTACAACCAAACGTTTCAAAATGTAGTATGGTAGAGTTTCTTAATACGTGGATCAACACTGCTGAATTTAAAGAAAATCGATTCAGATTTAGCTATAGCGCAATATATATATATATATTAGGCCGGGTTGATTTGTGGGGAGGCAAAAAAAGTTGCCATTGCTCAGTGAAAATCGTATTCTAGGGATCAAAATAAGAAACTTTGCCGAAGGAACCATACCTCTAAAACGAATTCTGATGTCCCGGAATTTGGGTCGGCAATTTTGAAAAATCCCACTTTGACCCATTTATAGTGCTCCAATCGAGTCCAAATGTATGAGCGACCCCCGCTAACATTGGAGGCCCGACCCACCCATGCCAGTGGAACACCCCCTGGAACCCCCTGGCACACCCCCTGGAACCCACATTTCGCTGATTTTGTCATGTAATGTGCCAAAAATGGTGATTTTTTTGAAATGTTTGTATGGGGAACCCCCCAGGTGAGTTCCAGGGGGTGTGCCACTGGCATGGGTGGATCGGCCCTCCAAAGTTAGTGGGGGTCGGTCATACATTTGGACTCGATTGGCGCCCTCTAAATGGGTCAAAGTGGGATTTTTCAAAATTTCTCCCTACGGGTCAAAAGTGGGGACATCAGAATTCGTTTTAGAGGTATGGTTTCTCGGGCAAAGTTTCTTATTTTGATCCCTAGAATACGATTTTCACTGAGCAATGGGCGACTTTTAAATCGACCCGCCCTAATATATATATATATATATACATATATCGTCCGATTAGGCCCATTAGTCCTATAGACACTGTATTTTACATCCAATTGTTTTAGAATTTAGCATGGTAGAGTTTATTTATCTATGGTTCAACATCGCCGAATTTGAAGAAAATCGGTTCAGCTTTAGCTATATCTCCCATATATATGTTTTGTCCGATTTGGCCTTTTGCCCTATAGAAGCTGTATTTTATATCCAATTGTTTTGAAATTTAGCATTGTAGAGTTTATTGATCCACGTACCAACATTGCCGAGTTTGAAGTAAATCGGTTCAGATTTAGCTCCCATATATATGTTTTGTCCGATTTGGCCCTTTAGTTCGATTTGGCCCTTGTTTAAAACCAATCGTTTTGAAATGTAGTATGGTATAGTTTCTTGATCCATGGACCAACATTGCCGAATTGGAAAAAATCGGTTCAGATTTTGTTATAGCTCCAATATATATGTTTCGCCCGATTTGGATACAGAGGCAGAGGAGACGTACCAAATGTAAATTGTGTAAACAAATTTTAGTTGAAGTATACACTGGATATTTCATTGTTATCCAATCTTACTAGAGTGGTGTAGGGTATCACAAAGTTGGCACCGCCCGACTTTAGCCTTTCCTTATTGTTTTTATACCCTCCACCATAGGATGGGGGGGGGGGGGTATATTCATTTTGTCACTCCGTTTGTAACACCTCTAAATATTGATCTGAGACCCCATGAAGTATATATATTCTTAATCGTCTTAAAATTCTAAGACGATTTAGCCATGTCCGTCCATCCGTCTCTTGTAATCACGCTACAATCTATAATACTTGAGCTAGGTGGCTGAAATTTGGTATAGATATCTCTTATAGCTGCAGGTAACTTGTTATTTTCTTTATGTTTGAGTTATTTTGTGAGGTCACATGCTATCCATGGTGGAGGGTATATAAGATTCGGCATTTTTAAGGCAAAATCGTAAAATCTGCAAAGACTTATCATTTTGTAGGGTTCCCGCTCACAAAAATACAACATAGACTTTTTACGTCACCCTAGGCCACCTGCTAAGAACTGGATAATCCAACTGGTCGTCTAATACTCGTATAGAGTAGATAATCTAGTTGAGTTATTTACTCCTTTTTAGATGGGCAACAAGGTCGTAGATAAATCAACTGGTCCTCTATAGGGACAAGATAGTAGAGATAAATCAACTGGTACTTTACTAAGATGTAAACAACCCAACCGTGTCTACTAATGTCTACTAAACAGTAGATAACCCAACTAACACATTACCAAATATTAGATGACCCAACTGACCCTCTCCTAAGGAGTAGATAACCCACCTGGTCTTCTAACAGGGAGTTAATAATTCAAATTTTCGTATGCTAATGAGTAGATAACCTAACTGGTACTGTACTAAATTATGAAAAACCCAATTGGCCCTCTACTAAGGAACCAAACTAGTCGTACAGTAAAAAGTAGATAACGCAACTAGTACACTACCAAGGAGTACATAACCCAACTTCTCGTCTCCAAAGAATGATTTAACCCAACTTGTCAATTAAGGAGAATATAACCCACACTTGCCCTCTATTTGGGAGTAGAAAAGTACATTTTCGTATTCTAAGGAGTAGATTATACTGGAGACTATACTGCACATCCAACCAATAGACATCCGTATAAAGTATGAGGCAGCCCTCACAGCAAGACGTCTAAAAGTGATGGGTGAATGGATAAATCGAGACCACAAGTCGTACCATCAGAAGATTTTAGAATATCTAGTTGGTCACATTGAAACGCCAGAAATCTCGGACCGCATTCCTGAAGTGCGGCTTACAGCTACCTGTGATACGTTTGTGCCAGACAGACGCTCCTGGGAAAATGGAACTTTGGCCCATGTGCCAGTGGGAACCAGCTGCTACACGGATGGGTCCAAGCGAGGAGGAAGGACGGGTCTGTGACTTTTTATTGATGAACCAGAAGTCGAACTTCACTTCCGCCTCCCTGACCATAACACGGTATTTCAAGCAGAAGTTAGAGCAATCACGGAGTGTGTGAACTGGCTCAGTAACACGACAAAGCCTAAATATGCCAACATCTTCACAGATAGCCAAATGGCGATTAAAGCAATAACATCGGAAAGGGTCAAATCCAGAACTGTGTTGGACTGTAAAAAAACGATAAATGATTACTCAGCCCATGGTCAATTGCGTATTTGCTGGGTACCAGGACACAGGAGTGATTGGAAATGAACGGGCAAACAGCTTGGCTTTAAAGGGCAGAGAACTTCGAGTAATAAACTTGGAAAATTGGAAAACTTTCGAAGCCACGAAAAATGAGTTGAAGCACTGGGCAGTGATGGCTCATAAAACTGTGTGGAATAGCGCAACAGTAGGAGCAACTGCAAAGATACTGTGGGGTGACCCAAACGAAAAGAAAACAAGAAGTCTTCTGAAACTAAACAAGATCGATATTAGTAAGATGATGGGTGTTCTAACGGGACACTCAAGCTTACAGGCACATCTTCATCGCATAGGACTAGCAGGAAACGACGAATGCAGGGCATGCAGAGAAAACATCGAAACGATGGAACATTTTCTGTGTCACTGCCCGGCTTTCACACATGCAAGATCCCAATATTTCGGGTCCGACATATTACCAGACTTGACTCATCTCAGAGAATATGACTGGAAGATACTGAGAAAATTCGTGTCTAGTACCGATTTTCTGTAACTCGTGAGGTATAAAAAGATCATAAATAAGGAGCGCACAACAGGCCGAACCACTGGCTTAAGTGTATGTCCATGGACATGAGACGTTTAAACGTCTCCTCTCTTCAACCTAACCTAACCTAAGGAGTAGATAACCCAACTGCCACTTTACTAAGTAGTAGTTAACCCAACAGGAACTAAATAATAATAGTTAACCCAACTGGTCCTCTCTTAAGAAGTAGATAACCCAACTGGTCCTATAACACTACGCAACAACAAAATTTTTTTTGTGTCCTAGACCTAAAAAATTATTTTTTTGCATAGATTGTGGCATACTGTTATATAAAATAAAACCAAAAATTTTTTAATGGATAAATTTTTTTTATTATCGTCGCTATTATCGTCGAAGGTACCCTTAGTATTTTCACTATAATTTTTGGAGTATATGCTGGATCAGGTCGACTTATGCGTTAAATTGGAGCTTTTAATGTGGGCTACCAATGTTGGAAATATCTCTTTCACTTAGAAACAGTGGTTTAGTAACAGTCATTAAACAAATTGGAAAAAGCAGATTTTTTTAAAAAAAAAATCCTGGGACATAAAAAATAGAAACAAATATGTTATTTTATTCTTTAAAAGTTTGCATCCTAGCGAAGAAAATAATGACTATTTGAAAAAAATCTATGGATAAATGTATGAATTATAGCCCTTTTGGTAGAGGTAAGAGGATTTCAAAAAAATTTTTTTTTTCAAATTTCTGTTTAAATAGCGATTTTATTTATTACTTTTATTTATAATATGTACATTTGAGTTTATTTACATAAACGAGTTTCATTAGAAGTAATTGTGAGTTCTTTGTTGACGTTTGAAGATTTCGGAATCGGTTTCTCTAATGAGGAACCAAATATAATGTCCCACCTAGAGTGATCAAAACCGGTTTAAAATAAATCGGCCCACCGGTTTTTTGCTTCCACCGTCCCCGGTTTTTCTCAAAATCATGAAATTCGAACAACCGTTGCAACCGGTTTTTTTCGTTTGTTTCCACCGGTTTTCCGGTTTTTTTATTATCACTAAAATATTAAAAATTTTTTACAACTTTATATACAAAATATCACAAATTAAGATGATAATATGAAAGATCTCCTTATATGGCCTAAAAAGACTCGGCAACTTTGCTAGAATCCGAAGCCATTCACCAATTTCTATACAAATTACAAAAATTTAAAGAAAATAAATGATTCATACGCGCAGAAGTTATGTAAAAAGTAAACGTATTCTCCCACTTCCAAACCGAAAGCAAAACAAGTAAGAAAATTTCATTTGGGTAAACCGGCTAGTGTATACTTTTATATATTTATATGTATACTCGTATATACCCATACCCACCTGCACTAAAGTGTGTATATAAAATATATATGTACAGATGGCGCAAAAGTAATCCTCCTATCAGAAAATGCTATAAATTTTGCGATTGGCCCCTAATGTCAGTTCTGTTTTAACATTTGAGTAGTAAACACATGCGAAATACACGTTAATAAACAACGTTACGCTACACTGCTCCAGAACGCGGAATATTGCTTACTATTTATTTGACCAATAATCGGTCGGTGACTTTGGCACAGATTTCCTGGCCGTCCAACGCCTACTGGTGAAACACTGCGACGTTTAGCCGCTCGCCTCGAAGAGACTGGCACAACACGAGATGCTGCCAGGCGTGGCAGACCCCGGAGTAGCCGTTCTGCAGAGAATATTGCTGCTGTAGCCGAGGATGTCATGGAAGCGCCGTCGATATCGACCAGACGACGTGCCACGCAAATGGGTATCAGTCGACGGTCTCTACAGCGAATTTTGGTACAAGATTTGAAGATGTTTCCGTACAAAGTCCAGACGGTGCATCAGATGTTAGCTGCTGACCGCCAATCGCGTCTAACATAACATCGAAAGGTTACTTTTGCGCACCTGTTATAAAGATTTAATACCTCTATTAAATATTCTATTTAATATCCCGAAATATTAATATTTTCTTGACTGAACTACATATGGGGAATTTCATGTCAAGTGAGTTAATTTTTAAAAGGGATGTCTTCTGTCGGGATGAAAATTGCACCAAGAAGCCCTATCAGATAGTAGTTATGAGACACAATTCCAACGAAATCGGTTAAGGACTTTCCGAGTTGGATGGTGTCAAATATTGACATTTTTGTCAAACGGTTGTTTTTCCCATCTGAAATGCTAAAATGTTTGGTTGAACGTTAATTTTTTTCAGAGGTTTATATTTATTTTGATAGATCAACAGGTCCCATCCCATTAATAGGTCACAAAGCTTTTAAAGGAAATTATCTAAGCTTCCTTTGAGCAAAAAAAATCAAAAATTAAAACATTTACCAAAATTTCAAAAAAGTTTAATTTTGAAAAAAAGTAATGAAAATATATTTGCTAATTTTTTTAAAAGGTTGAAGAAAAGACTCGATAACACTTTTGGAAAATGTTTCTAAATACAATAGCTAATTAGTTATAAGTATGAGATAAAAGAACCGTTTGACTCAAATGACAATATTCATCACAATCCAACTCATAACTACTATCCAACAGGACTAAATTTGGTGCAAGATTACTGATCAGAAGACATCGCTTTTAAAAATGTAATATTAAAAAATCGCCTTTTTTGTTATTAAAAAGGAAAATGTTTTTCAAACGGCAATTTTCATACGGTTTTGTTATGCAGAAAAAAACCGGTTCTACCGGTTTTCTTCGAAGAAAAAAACCGTCCACCGGTTTTTTTATAACTTAAATAAACCATCCACCGCTTTTTTATTTTTTCAAAAAAACCGGTTTTTTGATCACCCTAGTCCCACCATTCTTTCATCCCAGTGACCTTGTTAACGCCGCTCGATGGACTTCAATTCTTGGTGAAACCTTTCGCCATGTTCGTCACTTACGTCGCCAAGATTCTCGGGCAAAAAGTTTAAATGAGAATGCAAGAAATTAATTTTGAGGGACATATTTACACCTGTTGGAATACATAAAGCGAAAAATAAGTTGGAAAAATACATACATATGTGTTATATACATAAATATAAAAAAAATATATTTCTAACCAATTTTTTCATAATTTTTTAACAAATTATTAATCATTGTTTCATATTGCGGGCTTTTATTGGATCCAAGGATATTTGAAACTATAAGCTTAAACGACCTCCATGCTGCAATTTCATCCGACGTCAAATATGATTCGAAATTCACATCGTTCATCAGTTTCCTTATTTTAGGTCCATCAAAAACTCCTTCTTCGATTTTTTGAAAAGAAAGACTTTTAAATAAACTTTTTAAATATGAGAGTGAATTGCCATCTTTCCTTAAGGCTTTTACAAAATGTTTAAAGAGCACCCAGCTTAATATGCAGTGGTGGCAAAATATCGGCTATACCAGAGGCATAGGTTAGGTTAGGTTGAAAGGGACGCCCGTCAGAATACAACTGACGAGTTCACTCGGGGCCGACAATTCGGTCCATTGTGTTTCCCATTAGTAGAAAGGAAGGATAGAAGAAATAATTGGAGGTTGACAGATTAGGAAGATGGAGAAAAGGTTTCGGAAGAGGGAGGGGCGATTTAGGAAGGGGAAGAAGAAGATCTAATTATTCTCGTTTGTCCTCGTGGCTTTACTAAACCAGAGGGATTTACTGATGAATTTGAGAAGGGATTTGAGCGGTGCATCTGCTAGATCGTCTAGGTTTACGAAGAGCCTGTGCCCTAAAAAGGCCAAACGGTACTCTTGCAGTCCTTTGCATGAGCATAGCAGGTGCTGTACTGACTCCTCCTCTTCTTCATCTAAGCAACTTCTACAGAAGTCTTCATAAGGAAGCTTCATGCGTGCAGCCATATTGCCTATCACGCAATGCCCTGTGATGACTCCTGTGAGGATGCTAAGTGTGGTCTTCCTGAAGGACAGCAATTCTTTGGTACACCAGAGGCATAACATACCAACTATTTTTAAATCGCAACAAAGTTTCCAGTCATGTTCATATTTTATGTATTTTATCAATTTAGCCATTGTTTCGAATGATTCCTTAGTGTTGACAGCATGAGCAATGGGAATCGACGGTTTCTGATTTCCGTTGTGTAAAAGTACTGCTGTTAACAAGTAACCGCCATTCCTTTGAATTGTATGTTTGATTAAGTTCCTCGAACAATTCGGGAATGTCCTTGCACATTTATCGATTTTGATTTTTCTCCTAATCAATATCTACAACTTTTCTTCAGACACAAAAGAGATATTCCCTATGGTCTACCAAGACAGAACCGTGTTAAAATATAGAAAAAGTGTTAAAAATCTACGCTGAGCAAAAAAAATCGTATGGCCATTAAATTATTAATTGAGCTAACTTGACTAAACGAATGATGCAGAAGTTCTTATTTTTGGGCCTACTTTCAAATGCAATTCTCAGAATTGAGTTCCAAAATCATGTGTTGTACTGTGTTATTGAATTTATTATTATTTTCTAATGTAACTTTTAATATTTTTTGTTTAACCCAAATTATTGCCAGTCAGCACCACTGTGCACCTCATAATCTACACCTCTACTGTCTATTAACAGTATTCTGCGCATATGTCACTAAGATGACATGCATCTACTTTTTGTAGGCTCATTTTATCTATTTCGAGAAGCATCTTCGATCATCATTTTCTGCTCTCCATTTTTCTGGGTTAATCCAATCGCATGTGACAACGTGGCTAAAAGTCAAAAGGCCAACACTTCACACTTTGGTGCAGAAAACATTTGTGAGACGATGAACTTGAGACGGGCGGACGGACTGCTGTTGTAGGCTTTTCATTAGTGGTTATTTAATTCTTTTGCCATGTCCGAAACAAAAAACCTACACCACTCGTGCTGCCTACCTCCACAGTGTGTCATATGAATTGGAAGTATAGGCCGGAATCTATTCATTTCGATAAGATTTATGAACTCTTTTCATTCGCATGTTAAATATTTGAATTTAAAATTCATTTAATTAAAGTTAGTATTAATTTACAGAAGAAAATGATAAATTGTTGCTCCATCTAACGACTGATATTGATTAATAGTGCGTTCCGGTGTGTACGATTTATGTTTTTTGTTGGTTTTGTGAACAGATTTTAATTAAATGTTCTATCCGCTTTGTTTTACAAATTTTAAAAACGTGCTAAAGCGCGGATCATTGCAAAAATAGCAATTTAAATGTGATGGCGTATTATTATACATACAACTTGAAGATGCTGCCGAAGATGCTACACCATATACGTAACTTAACTTTCAATTTGTCAGTTAATTCACATATCCGGTTTGGAAAATGAATAAATTACAAAATATTGTCTATGATCGCCATCAGCTGGCGATTGTCGGCGGAGTTAGTATTTTTGTTGTACTGGAAATGGAAGAACTTTACCTTTCTTTATTTATAAATAATTTACTACTCTAATAAATACTCGAAATATTCGAGAACTAAGTTTCTAAGGCAGTTTTGTTATCTATAATGTATAGTTGTATAAAACCTCAAAATTTCCAGATTACCGCTAAAATAGTAATCAATGAGTACCTTATGGCACACAGGTAAAAATGGAGCCCACTAAAATACACGGGGGTGAATTTATTGGGTCATCAAAGGTTTACCTCGGGTATATAAAATATTTAAATGGGAGATTTTAGCCTTTGTAAATATTTTATACTCGATTTTTGATGTCAGTACGTACGAATTACAAAATAAATCATTGAAATATATTAATTTTTAAATATCGTATGGATTTGTTTCAAGTACTGTCTACAATTCTATCAAATATCTTATAACGAGGGTTTTGTATTTGCTGAGGTGAGCTTAGTGGTTGCCAGAGTTCGCCCTAAGGACCCACGAACCTTAAGTAATAAGACGAGTATTTAACCCACTTGGGCTTGTAATCACCTTTATTGATGTTTTTCGTACAATAATAGGGAGTGTATGTGAACGTAAAAGAAATGCGGGCGGCTCGGAGTATTTCGGCTTCGTATTCGGGTACTACGTTTTGGCTTCAGTCTGGTCGGCGGTTTCTGAAGACAAAATCGGTTTCGGGTGAGTCGATCGGTTGGAGTCTGGAGCGTCGGGCTTAGTTCACGCTTCCGCTTCGTGCTTCTCCGTCGGCTTTGGTATTTGCTTCGGCTTCGGCCTCGGTCTTCGCTTTGCTTCGGTCTGCGCTTCGGTCTCGGTCTTCGCTTCGGTCTTCGCTTCGGTGTCGGTCTTCGCTTTGGCTTCGGTCTTGGCTTCTGCTACGGTCTTCACTTCGGTTTTATAGGTTACGTATTCTGGGAGAATCAAACATGGTTAAACTAGCTACGAGCGAACGAATCGCGGGAGCGGACGAACCGCAGCTAGCTACTCATAAATTACTATATATGGAGCGAAGGAATCGCGGTTAACTACGCTTAAAAGTATGTTCTAGAATACTGGTTGGGTGAATCGCAATCGTTATTAAGTCGGGTATTTTCGACTGCGGTCGTGCCACACATCTACTTATGCTCGTCTTTTAGCGATGGGGATCCATACTTGGGTCGTATAAAGTCGACACTAAGTATTCCCGACTACACAGAGTTAATGGGAATTACTACCACACAACATGTTTAATTAGAGTATTAAATGAATAAGGGGAGAATATGTACGTGCGAAATGCATTAAATTTCGTCACGTTACAATCTTTGACAAAAGTAATGGCCATTATAAGTTATATATTGTTACCATAATAACGGGTGATCCAAGTAGATATACTTTTTTTCAATAGCCTTTCCTTGACAGATCACGTGTGAGTCGTGTCATGCTGTCATGTTATTTTTGTTAAGTATTGTTTGGCATTTCATCGTGGAAAGACGTTACGCCTGAACAGCGTTTACAAATCGTTCAACTTTATTACGAAAACTTATGGTTCGCTCAACTTATGGTCAACATAATCGAGTCATCGAAAATTGGACTCAACAGATGGAACATCTGAGACGTAGCCGCGGCTAACATTTGATAGACATAATCTTCAAAATATAAATGCCAAAGAATATTCTTTCAAATGATAATAAACATTCCCATTCAATTTGAATTTTCTGTGTTTTTTTCTTTAAAAAAGTAGTGAACCTCGAAATGGATCACCCTATACATCTCGCGATTGTGAAAATCGCGTTACATCTTGATTAACATAAATTCAGATCAATTCTATAATAACGGCATAGTTATGGACAAAAAAAGAAGTTAAAAAGCAAAAACAAAATATAAAAACCCTAAATCTGTGTTGTATTTTTATTAATCTTAGTATTTGGCAAGTTTTTGCAAAACCAGATATTATTGAAAGTTAAATCCAAAAAATTCCATACAATATTTGAAATTGAATGCGCTTACATTAGTCTCATTTTATGCGGTTTTTATACCCTCCACCTTAGGATTGGGGCATAATATCTTTGTCATTCCGTTTGCAACACCTTGAAATATTGATCTGCGACCCCATAAAGCATATTAGTATCTTGATCGTCGTAAAATTCTAAGACGATTTAGCCATGTCTATCTGTTGAAATCACGCCACTATCCGTAATAATAGAGCTAGGTTGATCAAATTTGGTAGAAATATTTCTTATATTTGCAGGTAGTTTGGGATTGCAAATGGGCCATATCGGTCAATGTTTTAATAAAGCTCCCCTATAGAGGTTGCTCCAAAATAGGGTTTTTGAGCCACATTGTAAAAACAATTTTGCTGAAACCTTGCAGTTTGTGTTCTATTTTGACAAGCATTCATCGCAGCAAAAATTTTACAAATCGGTCCATATTTTGTTATAGTCACCCTATAGAGGTCGCTCCAAAATACGCTTATCGCTCCAAAATACCAATTTATTAATAACCTTTCAGAGTTTACGATAAAATCACAAAAATATGACAATTATGCGTTTATAGATGTTTTTATGAGGCTTTTATTTAAAAATTATTAAATTTTTTTTTTTTGCAATGCTTTGCAAAATGTCGTCGAAACCGCTGAACGGATGGAAAATTGTATTGTGCGAAGTTAAAGGCTACTTAATTCTGAAGTTAAAGTTTACCTGAACCAATTCGGATGAATGGTTCTCTAGTTATGCCATAATATGTGGTTCAACCTCTCTTTTTTCTTAGCCTAAAGGGTTGTCTCTTTAAATTCTCGCGATAAGCTGTGATATGGAAAGAAATTAGTGGTTGAACCACATATAAGGGCATAACTCGAGAACAATTTATCCGATTTGGTTGAGGAAAGTTTTAAAGAATTAAATATTAGGTAGCCTTCAACTTCATACAATACCATTTTCCATCCGTTCAGCGGTTTCGACGATATACGAGTATTACAAAATATTGCAAAAAAAATGTGATTTTTTGATAAAATTTTAATATTTTTAAAATAAAACTCCCATAAAACAATCTAAAAATGAACAAATATTATATAGGATTTTATCGTAAAGTCTGTTCGGCCATGAATTAAACGAGCCCATTCCGAAGAAAATCGATGCATAATTTAAAAAGTTATAGCTAATTTAGTAAGGTTTTAACTTTAAAACTTTCTTATCGATGTAAAATTTACAAAAACAAACTTTAAAAGCTAAGATTGGAGATTTTGATGTTTTTTGACGTCTAGAATCAGAATCTATGCATTAAAACAGAAACCCAAGAAAAAATGTTGTTTTTGTCGACCGGTGTAATTATTGGTTGGCTTTAAATTTATGATAACCAGATATGGCGAAAATTAAGTTAAAATTACATTTATGATTTCTTATCTATCTACCTTTTTAACATGTAGGTTGCAGTGATGGAATGAGTTTGCACAACCTTATGTAAATTTGACTTTATATTGAGTGTGGTAATAAGTAGTACGGTTTTGGCCATTACACAGAACTTATCACGGTATTTGCAAACGATTAACCTAGATATAATAAAGGCTTACGAAATCGTAAAATTGGCAACGACTAAATTAAGTGACATGCGTAGAAATTCAGATGCGGAGTTTGATAAACTATTTGAAGAATCCACACAACTTGCAAGAAGTTTTGGAATAGAAGCTGCACTACCTAGAAGAGTAGGCACTCAAAAGTATAGGGCTAATATTCCTGGTTCAGATGCCAAGGCGTAGTTTAGGACAACATTGTTCATACCATATCTGGACGAAGTAATATCACATTTAAATAAAAGATTTTCCGAACATGAAGCTATAATTACAAGTCTGTTTAATATCGTTTCGATACGAGTTGTAAATCTAATAAAGGAAGATGTCGAAGAAGTCACACTTTTTTACAAAAACGATTTAAAAAATTCAGCAAAATCTGTTTAAGCTGAAATAAGTATATGGATAGATTATAGGAAGCAGAAGAATGATAAGCCATCAAATGCATTAGATGCTATTTCAGTTTGTGAGGAGGACATGTTCCCAAGCGTTTTTACCCTTTTGCAGATACTGGCCACAATAACTGTGACAACGGCATCTGCTGAGCGAAGTTTCTCGACGTTAAGAAGAATAAAAACTTATCTCCTGAACAGAATGGAAGGTCAAATTAAGTCAAAATCGATGAAATAATCGATATATTTCTTTCAAAAAATCGAAGATTACATTTTTAACTCTTACGTATTTTATTATAAAAAGTTTTACTGATCTCGTACTAAAGTACACATTTATATTTAGGAATAAAATTCGAATAAAAAACTAAGGAACTTAACTTCCATTACCTACACAATAAACGCAATTTTTTGATTGTTTAACTTTGTTATGGAAAAAAAAGGAGATCTTGGTGGCCTTTGTGCGGTAGAAATGAAGCAAGGAACCTCCTTTTTAAGCCATTCTTGGTTGACGCGTGCTGAGTGCGATGGTGCTGAGTCCTGTTGGAATGTCCATGGTCTGCGGCCGAAATGTTTGTCTGCCCAGGGCTTCAATACTGTCATTACGACATTTTCCCGATAATATCCGGCATTTATTTTGACCCCATGGTCGATGAATACGAGCGGGGAACGACCATCGGCCGTTATGGCGGCCCACACCATTACCATCGGCGGCGCTTGAGTTCTGGTGGCCAATCGAAGGTGTAAATTTTCAGCTGACCTCTTTGGCAAGTAAACCCGATCATTTTGTTTCTTCACAAACTGCTCAATTTGGAATGGCTTCTCACCGGAGAAAACCAAATTCGGTAACTGGCCACTTTCGTGCAAGCGAAGCAACTCCTTGGCTCTTTCCAGTCTAACTTTTTGTTGTGCATCGGCGAGCTCTTGCACTTTTTGGAACTTCAATGTCTTTAGTCCAAGCTCATTTTTTAATATGTGTTGTATCCGTTCTCGCGATATGTTCAGCTCACGAGTAATTTTTCTACCACTGCGGCGTGGATTTCGATCAAATCTGGCTTTCACTTTTCAGACCATTTCTGGTGCTGTTACCGTTTTTTTTCGTCCACTTTTTGGACGCGATGCAACACTGCCAGTATCACGGTAACGAGCAATGGTACGAGAAACAAAAGATTTATTCACATTTAAATGCTGGAGGGCTCTAACGATAGCCACTTGTGTTTTTCCCACCCATATATAAAGCAATCACGCTTGAATTCCGTCACGAATAACTTCTTTCTGAATGCAATAGATCAAAATGCTTTTGTAAGCTTGTAAACAATAAAATGAACTGTCACTGAAATAAATCTGTCAGCTATCAGACTAGCGGTTTAGAAATGATAGCAACCTGAAGTTGGTTGCAATACATATCAGCCACCCTGTAATATAAGCGCTATATGAAATTCGACATAAAAAAGTTCCTTGAAGTAAGAATTAATACAGACTAATCTCCTACATATTGAGTGTTTTAATATACCTCAGGTAAATTAAAATATTGAACTTAAAAATGTCCGTTTACACGTACTTAGAAGACAAAATGTAAATAGTGTTTCTTACACGCTGAAAAAAATGCTTCTGTAGTATACATACACAAACATTCCTTTTATGTTTAGTTTTCTTATTAGACTAAAAATGTTAGTATTAAAACCCTAACCGCCAGTTGAGTAAGCACCTTCCGATGGCTTCCGCCAGCGTTAGGTTAGGTTTGGTTATATTAGGATGACACTACAGATTTCCTAGTGTCTAGTGTTCGCCAGCGTTAACAAGCGTCTTTATAAAACTCGTAAGAGGTAAAGAATAACAAAATGTTTCAGAGACTTGAGCATAAGTAACAATAGTAAAATTAAATAAGTACTTCTTGTGTATTTCATTATATGACTAATGTACAAGGTTGGGTTAGTCTTGGTTAGTCTTCACAATTATTTATTTTTCTTGCCTTGAACAATTTACCGTGAATCTTTATAAATAATGTGGGATGATTTTTTTCTCTCACTGCTTTATTTCCAGTTTTTTAAAAATTTGAATAATTAACATTTTTGCATTGTTATTAAGGAAAGAAAAACGTGCTTTATTAGCCATTTCGCGCTCACTTTTTTCTTCCTGACATTTCTAAATAATGGGACTTTTTTGAATAATTTAGATCAACTTTTATTTAATGTGAATAAATTCTGGAGATTTCATTAACAATTGTTTGTGGCAAATTAAACATTAGACGAAATCAACCCGTCCCAGCAGACAACATCATTTTAGCCAAGTTATTGCGATTAACTGCGTAGATAAGCTTTTGAGGTGTTCCTCCATACCACAAAATCTGACTAAAGGGGAACAACCTTATAATTGATTCGAAACACCTAAATGGAATAACGAAAATAGCTTATTTTGAATATTTTCTTCCGGATTACAGATGATTTATTTAAAAAAAAGAAGCTATGACCTTCAAAAGTAAATGTAAGTGGTTTGAAACATTAGTTCAGTTAATTATGAAACAGTAAGGTAAAGGGTGATTCAAGTTGAGTTTCCACATGGCAGTGAAAAGTATTTTCCAAACATTAACACTCAGAGAAATAAATATATTCAGCTCAATCATATCAATCATGATGTAATGCTAATAACTAAGAATAATTATATTATTACGATTCGATCATGATCAATGTTTACGTGATCATATCATAGTCATGTCAACCATGGCACTGATTACGGTAATAATATGATAACACTGTGCTCGAAACAGACACGTAAAAATCTGACAGAATGGTGATAATAACGATATATTCATTAAAAAGCATGCGAAGTCGACTTAGCATGTTTTAAGCGACATTGCATGCTTATACCCTCAATTTAGTGATACGAGGGTATATATCATTTACTACGGACCAAAAGTGTAACACATCGAAGGAGTGACTTAAGACCCTAAGTATGTTCGGCGGATATTCGTTTTGGGTCATTTTAAGTCGAATGAGCAATGTCCGTCCGTCCGTCTGTATGTCTGTCTGCTGGCTGGTGCGCACAATAACTCTCGAAAGAAGCAACCGATTGACTTAAAATTTGCTATGTAGTAATATTTTTTTTCTATCTCCGGCTAAGTTCGAAGATGAGTCATATTGGTCCACTCCTGCTAGTACCTCCCCCACAAAGGGTTAAAATGTGGTGAAATATTGATTCTTTAATAATTTCTATACTACTTATTCGAATCTTCTGAAATTCCACACATAATATAAGTTTATTAGTCGCTATCATCTTTAGAAAAATGGGTGAAGTTGCCACGCCCTATTGGTACCTCCCGCACAAATTCATAAATTTGCACCAAAAGTTAACAGCTTATAACTTGAATACTAGTGCATAAAAATACTTGAAATTTTGTGCAGTATAATATTTTTATAGTGCATATAGTCTGGTAAAAAATGGGCATTATTATACACTGAAAAAAAATTTCATAATATTAAAGAATGGCTGCCAAGACGTCATTAGTTTTTAAAATAAGTACATTTTGTACTTAAAATATAGATAATTTCAATAATATTAAGTAATTTACTTAATTTTAATAAAATTTACTTATTTTTAATAAAATTTACTTAATTTTAATAAAATTTACTTAATTTTAATAAAATTTACTTAATTTTAATAAAATTTACTTAATTTTAATAAAATTTACTTAATTTTAATAAAATTTACTTAATTTTAATAAAATTTTCTTGATTTTAATTACAGAATGCACTTATTTCGAAGACTAAGGACATCTTTGGAGCTTTTCATTAATTTTATGAGAACTTTTTTTTCTGTGTACGGCCCCTTTTGGTACCTCCCACACAAATGGGCCGTTTTGCACCAAAAGTTGATAGCTTATAACTTTAATACCAGTGCATACAAATACTTGAAATTTTGTACAGTGTAATGCTGTTATAGTACCTACAGACCTGTGAAAAATGTCCCTTCTGGTACCTCCCACACAAATTGACAGATTAATTAGTGTAATATTATAAATTTATTACATTACTCACAAAGTGAGGGTATACGTGCCTTAGTCGGTTTACCCGACTGAAACTTTCTTACTTGTTAAATTCTAAATATTGCTAATTATATTCAGTCCACATTTGCTGTTTATCCGCCACCCCAATTAAAAATGTATGCACAAAACAGTAGAGATCATTTGAAGCTGAAGTCATAGGCCTTTTAAAAAGTGTTATCCATCGCATAAAGACGGAAAATCTGATGATGAGAAAGCCGTACCCAAGATGGGTGCCGCGTTTGCCCACCAAACAAGACAATGCACCAGTTCACACATCCACTATTGCGATGGACAAAATCAATAAATTAAAGTTCGAATTTCTTCGACATGCACCTTATTCGTCAGATTTAGCTCCCTCGGATTATTGAAAAAATGGATCGGCAGAAAAATATTTGACAGCAATGAAGTGGTGGAGGATGCGGTGGATGGCTATTTTCAGGAGCTAGACAGTTCTTAATATAAACTTTGGCTACAAATAAACGGTTTAAACTTAAGAATTATCTCGTACAGTTACCGAGATATCTGCAATTAAAAATTGAATTTTTCATCCTTTCCCTTACTGAGTGCTAGTATTTTGTAAATATTCTAGCACAATATGCACCGATTTCATCCGTATCAACATGGATGGGCAATAAAATTTACTACATGAAGGAAAAAAAATTGGTTCCATATACCCAATAGTACAAAAGTTTTGACCACAGTTACTAGAACACACAAAAAAAATAAATTTTATAAATCAGAAGAGAAACACGAGTTACACGCGCTTGAACATTTTCTTCACCCGCCAACTTGGAGGCCCTCTAGCTCCGCCCCTGTCTGACATGGGGGGGGGGGGGGTCTAAATATAAAACTTAACTTCTCTAACACCTCTTCATCTACCATACCAAGTTGGGTCGTAGTCGGTTGTTTGGTTAAGAAACGGTGAAATTATTTCCCCTCTTTGAATCAGATTAGTATTGGTATTTCGTCCGGCGGCCGCAAGTTGGGTCCAAAGAAAATCCACCCCAAATTGAAAATGAAAGAGCGCCCCACATTTGGGGTCCATTTTCGTTACAAAAACTGATTTAGGAAATTACACCCCAATCAAGAAAACAACATGAAATGAAAATAAACCACAAAAAAAACTAAAAACTGTCCTCTTCGTAAATCTGGGGAGTACATAATATTACACGTACTAATAAATCTTTCCCAGCGCGGTCGGCCTCTGTTTAAGACTTTCTCCTATGGACAGGATCAAAAGTTGGGAACGTGGAGCAAATCTTTTATGCGTAGCCTCTCCTGTTTCTAAATTTATAGATGAAAATAAGCCCCAAAAAGCAGACAAGAAATGAAATTAAACCCCAAAAAGCAGACAAAAAAAGAAATTAAGCCGAAAAAATTTTTGTTGTTTGACATGTTATTTTTTGGGGGCCATCATAACATTTACAAATATTGAGTCTTACCAAAAGTTTTTACTGTTCTGGATTTGTGAGAGTGCGACGATTATTCTGTGAAAATTTGAAGAAAATCGAGGGGGAAACAATTTTTTCTGCTAAGGTTTTTCAAAAAAAACTTTCTTAAAAAGTTTTTTAAAAAAACTTTGCAAAAATCGGTTCAGCTGATTGAGAGCAATTACAAATTTCGTAAAACACAAAAACTATTTTTTTTATTTTTTTCAAAAACTAAAGTGCCCACAAAATTTTTTCAAAAAAAATTTAAAAAAAAAATGATAGCGAGATTTTATTTTACCTATTTGTAACTGCTTATAATACTATGCAACAAAAGGACACTTTTTGAAAAATACACGGACTTGACAGTATAGGTTCGATTCTACTATCAAAGGGTAGTATAACCCTATACTCGGTTTGGCGAAATTGGTGACCAATTTTTATGGGCCTCCAAAGTTTCGGTCCAACAACTAATTCAGACTTGGTGATACCGCTTAACTATGTTTGGCAATAATGTAGCTAAGAATATGCTGAACAAGTAAGAAAGTTTCAGTCGGGTCAACCGACTAATGTATACCCTCACTTTGTGAGCAATATAATATTGAATATTACACGAATTAATTCTGTTAATTTGTGTGGTTTAACAAATACACCTATATTTCGCTGAACAGTAGATATTTAAATACAATGCGAATTATATGCGTTTATGTGGACTGGTATATTAACGTTATGAGATATTAGATTGTGGTATGATTTGACCATTTTGTGTGGGAGGTACAAAAAGGGGCGTGGTGATAATGCCAATTTTTCACTGGGCTATAGGCATTATAAAAGCATTACACTGTACAAAATTTCAAGTATTTTTATATACTGGTATTAATGTTATAAGCTGTTAACTTTTGGTGCAAAATGATGCATTTGTGTGGGAGGTACCAAAAGGGGCGTGGGAATTTCGCCCATTTTTCTCGAGTTGATAGCGACTAATAAACTAATACGTAATATGTATGGAATTTCACATGATTCGAATCAGTTATTAAAGAATAAATATTTCACAACATTTTTACCATTTGTGGGGGAGGTACCAGAACGAGTGGTTCCAGTATGGCCCATCTTCGAACTTAGCCGGAGATAGAAAAAACATATTACCACATACCAAATTTTGAAGGAAAAAAATATTTTTTTTCACTTTTTTCAGCATAACCTCAGGTGACTCGTTATTATACCCTCATTTTAGTGTGACGAGGGTATATATCATTTGCTACGAAAAAAAGTGTAACACATCGAAGGAGTGATCTAAGACCCTAAGTATGTTCGGCGGATATTCGTTTTGGGTCATTTTAAGTCAAATGAGCAATGTCCGTCCGTCTGTCTGTCTGTCTGTCTGTCTGTCTGTCTGTCTGCTGGCTGGTGCGCACGATAACTCTCGAAAGGAGTAACCGATTGACTTCAAATTTGGTATGTGGTAATATTTTTTTCTATCTCCGGCTAAGTTCGAAGATGGGCCATATTGGTCCACTCCTTCTAGTACCTCCCCCACAAAGTGTTAAAATGTTGTAAAATATTGAATCTTTAATAACTGCTATACTACATATTCGAATCTTTTCAAATTCCACACATAGTATTAGTTTATTAGTCGCTATCAACTCGAGAAAAATGGGCGAAGTTACCGCGCCCCTTTTGGTACCTCCCACACAAATGGACCATTTTGCTCCAAAAGTTAACAGCTTATAACT
Organism: Eudasyphora cyanicolor; assembly: GCA_963930755.1. NCBI lineage: Eukaryota > Metazoa > Arthropoda > Insecta > Diptera > Muscidae > Eudasyphora > Eudasyphora cyanicolor. Next base: position 242,208,460 of record OZ005735.1, read on the forward strand.
TGAATACTTATGCACAAAAAGACTTGAAATTTTGTACAGTGTAATGGTTTCATACTACTAACAATCCAGTGAAAAATGGGCGAAGTTACCGCGCCTCTTTTGGTACCTCCCACACAAATGGACCATTTTGCTCCAAAAGTTAACAGCTTATAACTTGAATACCTATGCACAAAAAGACTTGAAATTTTGTACAGTGTAATGGTTTCATACTACCTACAATCCAGTGAAAAATGGGCGAAGTTGCCACGCCCCTTTTGGTACCTCCCACACAAAATGGACCATTTTTCACCAACATTTAACAGCTTATAACTTTAATACCAGTGCATAAAAATACTTGACATTTTGTACAGTGTAATGCTTTTATAGTGCCTACAGTCCAGTGAAAAACTGGGGTTATTGCTACGCCCCTTTTAGGAGTATTTGTTTAACCCCTCTGGTACCTCCCATACAAATTGACCGATTAATTCGTGTATTTCATATTACAGTACTCACAAAGTGAGGGTATACCTTAGTCGGTTTACCCGACTGAAACTTTCTTACTTGTTTTTCACTAACAATGCTTGGCAAAATTGTAGCCAACGTATATCTGAACAACTTCTGTGAACATATCAATACAATCTGAACGTGTCTAGGAATCCCAAATAGCTCAAAAAAATCACATTGTACCCCAAAAATGTAAGTATTTCACTGTTATGTAACAAGAATAACTTTTTTTGGTATGGGGTACGTCCAGCAACATTATAGAAAATATTAAGGCCAATATTTTTGTGGAACATATTAACCCTCTAGCTCCCCCACATATCTGTAATTTTTGGCTCCATTTTAACAAATCGTAAAAAATGACCCTTAAAAGTGGGAAGGGCGGGGATGAAATGTTCTACAAAAATGTTCGCCATAAAATTTTACTATATTTGTTGGATAACACCAAAGCCCAAATCCTAACACAAGCACCCAAAAAAACGGTAAAATTCTAGTCAACAACGCTCTTTACTGGTATCTTTATTGCTTCGACCACTAGATCGTACGACTAACATTGCTGCACGAACAGGAATTTTACCTTTTTTTGGTGTTTGTGTTATGTTCTGAGCTTTGGTGTGTTCCTGACAAATACAGTAAAATTTTGTGGCGAACATTTTTGTAGAACATTTCATCCCCGACCTCCCCATTTTAAGGGGTGTTTTTAAGATTTGTTAAAATTAAACCAAAAATTATAGTTATGTGGGGGGGCTAGAGGGTTAATATGTTCCACAAAAATATGGGCCTTAATATTTTCTATAATGTTGCTGGACATACCATATACCAAAAAATATTACATAACAGTGAAATACATACTTACATTTTTGGGGTACAATGTGGTTTTTGAGCTATTTGGGGTGCCTAGACACGTTCAGATTGTATTGATATGTTCAAAAAAGTTGTTCAGATTTACGTTGGCTACAATTTTTCCAAGCATTGTTAGTGAAAAATTACGAGTCCCCGGAAGTTTTGTTGAAAAAAGTGACAAAATAGTTTTTTCCTTCACTTTTTCAAAAAAAAAGTAACGAACAATTTTTTTTCGCAAAAAAATTTAAGAATTTTTTTCAGCAAATTCTTAGCTACATTATTGCCAAACATAGTTAAGCGGTATCACCAAGTCTGAATTAGTTGTTGGACAAAATCTGATGACACCTTTTTCGAGGGGCCACTGAGTTTCAGAAACTTTGGAGGCCCATTAAAAAAATTGGTCACCAATTTCGCCAAACCAAGTATAGGGTTTGACTACCCTAGTGATAGTAGAATCGAACCTATACTCTCAAGTCCGTGTATTTTTTTCACTGTTGCACAGTGTAATCATTGTAGCCAAAAATAAACTACATTGGTGAGTTGAGAAAATTCAAAATATAAGTGGTATCAAAAAAATAAGTGGTATCAAATAATTGTCATTTTCCTAAGGAAATACAGCCATTTTAAGAAAATTCAAAATTTTTTACCAAAAAATAAGTGGTATAAAATAATTGTCATTTTCCTTCTAGGAGGCTTATTTAAGGAAATACAGCCATTTTAAGTTTTGCTAAGAAAATTCAAAATTTTGACCAAAAAATAAGTGATATATAATTATTGTCCTATTGCTGCTAGGAGGCTTATTTATGGAAATACAGCCATTTTAAGTTTTGCTGAAAAATTCAAAATTTTGACCAAAAAATAAGTGCTATCAAAATATTGTTCTTTTCCTTATTAAAGGAAATACGGTATGTATACGGAAATAAGGTATGCTAAGAAAATTACAAATTTTGACCAAAAAATTTGTGATACTAAATTATTGTCCTGTTCCTTCTAGGAGGCTTATTTAAGGAAATACAGAAATTTTAAGTTTTACTAAGGTGCTTACTTAAGGAAATACAGCCATTTTAAGTTTTGCTAAGAAATTTTGTCCAAAAAATAAGTGATATAAAATTATTGTATTTTTCCTTCTTGGAGGGTTGTTTAAGGAAATACAGCCATTGTAAGTTATGCTATGAAAATTCAAAATTTTGAATAATATAGAAGAACGTAAGCGGTACAAACTTAAAATGGCTGTATTTCCTTAAATAAGCCTCCTAGAAGGAAAAGACGATAATTATATACTCGTATCACTTATTTTTGGACAAAATTTTGAATTTTTTTTTAGTAAAACTTAAAATGGCTGTATTTCCTTAAAAAAGCCTCCTAGAAGGAATAGAACAATACATAATTTGGTATCAGCTGAATATATAATTTTTCTCTGCGTGTTAATATTTCGAAAATAGCGTAAATCACCCTTTATATTTGAATTATAGTAAACTGATCTAATGTTTCAAACCACTTACACTTTCTTTTGACGGTCCTGACCTCTTATTTCAAATTCATCTTCAATAAATCATCTGTAATCCGGAAGAATAGATTCAGCAAAGCAAAAAAACCATTATCTCAGATTATTTCATTTAGGTCTTTTCAAATTAATTAAAAGGTTATTCCCCTTTCGAAAAAATGTGTGGTATAGAGCAACACCTCAAAAGCTTATCTACGTAGTTAATCTGAATAAATTGACAAGGTTTTTTTCGGGACAATTTCATTTCATCCAAATATTTATTTAGCAACAAAACAATTGTTGATAAAGTGTGCAGAATTTATTCACATTGAAAGTAGATTTAAATTATTCAAAAAAAAAGTCTCATTATTTAGAAATTTCAGGAAGAATAAAGTAAGCGTGAAATCTATATATATAAAAATGGAAAAATGTTTGTATGTATGTATGTATGTGTTTTATAGACGTTCAAACCACTGGACCGATTTTAAAATTTGTTCTTTTGTTTGAAAGCTATTTTGTCTGAGATGGTTTTGGAAAAAAAAAATTGCAAATAGTGGACCAACGAAGTGGACCGGGTCCAGCTAGTGGCTTATAAAACATTTTTTCTCTCGCTTTTCAAAAAAAAATTCAAAAATGTTAATTATTCAAAACGAAATAAATTTATAACAAACTGGAAATGAAGCAGAGAGAGAGGGAGAAAAAATCACTCCACAGTATTTAGGAGATTCGCGGTGAATTGTTCAAGGAAACAAGATAGCAACTAACATAACTGTAGGTACGTTAGCCATAATAATAAATTTTATTAGCGCTTCAATGAAATACACAAAAAGTACTTATTTTGTTTTACTATTATTTCTCATGCCAAAGCCTCTGAGATACTTTGTTATTCTTTACTCTTCATAAGTTTTTAAAAACGCTTTTTAACGATGGCGGAAGCCATCGGAAGGTGCTTGCTGACTCAGCTGGCGTTTAAGAGTTTCCGCCATTCATGGTTCACAGTCGGTTGCGAGAAGAAATATTCAATAATGTATTTAAATTTTAAAAGATAATAACAAAAAGTGTTCGCTATTACTAATTACTGTCGTTTAAATTAGCACATAATTTAAAAATCTATTTTAAATTTTGTATTGTCGTTCAAATTATCAATAATACTCGTATTATAAATATTGATCTAAATTTATCATGATCTTGTGGTATCTTAAATTATTCACAGTGGAAGAGAGAAAAAAACAAATCATATCTTCCTTCTCTCAACCAGATTGTAACAAAGCTTGGCATGCTTGTACAGGGTGGCCCAAAAATAACAAAGGGGTTTGCGTTCTTTGAAAATGTTGTATTTTAGACAATTAAATTGTTCAATTTAAAATTCTCCAACCCATTTTTACAAAATACTAAAAATAAACAAGTAAGAAAGTTCAGTCGGGTAAACCGACTTATGAATCGCCTCCGCTTGAGTCACAAAAAAAAATTCTTAAATTAATTAATTGTTTTTGTTTTCATTGAATTATTATCAATTTAAATTGCATTTAATAACTTTAAAATAATGTAATGGTACAAAAGTTAAAAGTGTAACTTTTGGTGCAAAACGGTCCATTTGTGTGGAAGGTACCAAAAGGGGCGTTTTAACTACGCCCATTTTTCTCGAGGTAATATTGACTAATAATCTAATACTATGTGTATAATTTCAAAGGATTCAAATAAGTAGTATAGAAGTTATTAAATAATCAATATTTCACCAAATGTTAACCCTTTGTGTGGGAGCTACTAGGAGGAGTGGACCAATATGGCCCATCTTCGAACTTAGCCGGAGATAGAAGAAAATATTACCACATACCAAATTTGAAGTCAATCGGTTACTCGTTTCGAGAGTTATCGTGCGCAGCAGCCAGCAGACAGACGGACGGACGGACATTTCTCATTCGACTTAAAATGACCCAAGACGGATATCCGCCGAACATACTTAGGGTCTTAGGTCACTCCTTCGATGTGTTACACTTTTGGCTCGTAGCAAATGATGATACCCTCCTCTCTAAGGTGAGGGGATAACAAATAACGGCTGATCCAAGTAGAGATACTTTTTTCAATAGCCTTTTTTCGACAGATCACGTGTGAGTCGTGTCATGCTGTATGTTATTTTTGTTAAGTATTGTTTGGCATTTCATCATGGAAAGACTTACGCCTGAACAACGTTTACAAATCGTTCAACTTTATTATGAAAATTCACGTTCTGTGAGGAATGTGTTTCGTGCACTTCGCTCAACTTATGGTCAACATATTCCAATCCCACCCATCTTGAGACCCAGCATTCATTATTGGATAATATTCAACCGAATAGACCACGTCCAGCACGCAGTGAACAAAATGTAGCGGCCGTTGCTGAGAGTGTATACGAAGACCGTGGAGAGTCGATTCGGCGCCGTTCGCTGCAACTCGGACTGACGTGTGGAACGACTTGGCGCATTCTACGTCGAGATCTTAAATTGAAAGCATACAAAATACAGCTTGTGCAAGAACTGAAGCCGCCCGACCTTCTCAAGCGACATCGCTTCGCTCTATGGGCTCTTGAAAATTTCCAAGGAGATACGACGTTTTCGAGCCAAATTTTGTTCAGCGATGAGGCCCATTTCTGGCTCAATGGGTATGTAAACAAGCAAAATTGCCCCATTTGGGACGAAGAGCAACCTGAAGAGATTCAAGAGCTGCCACTTCATCCAGAAAAAACAACGGTTTGGTGTGGTTTGTGGGCCGGTGGAATCACCGGTCCCTATTTCTTCAAAAATGATGCCGGTGAGAACGTAACCGTCAATGGCGACCGTTATCGTGCCATGATAATCGACTTTTTGATGCCTGAAATTGAAGCTCGTGATCTCGGCGACATTTGGTTTCAACAAGACGGCGCCACTTCCCACACATCGCATCAATCAATGGATTTATTGAGAGAACACTTCGGTGAGCAGATAATTTCACGTTTTGGGCCGGTCGATTGGCCACCAAGATCGTGTGATATCACACCGTTAGACTTTTTCCTGTCGGGATATGTAAAGTCTAAAGTTTATGCGGACAAACCCGCTTCGATTCAGGCCTTGGAGCAAAACATCACTCGTGTCATTCGCCAGTTACCAGTCGAAATGCTTGAACGAGTCATCGAAAATTGGACTCAACGGATGGACCATCTGAGACGTAGCCGCGGCGAACATTTGATAGACAAAATCTTCAGAAAATTAATGCCAAAGAATGTTCTTTCAAATCATAATAAACATTCCCCATTCAATTTGAATTTTCTGTGTTATTTTCTTTAAAAAGGTAGGGAACCTCGAAATGGATCACACTGTACATGGGTCGTGAAACCAAATAACAACATCATAATAAATTTCTGGCAATTTACGAAAATATTTTGGACAATCACAACACATTATCCGGTCACTGGATCAGTTTTGGTTCGAAGGACCATTTTTAACTCCGCGCCAGAGTGGTGGGAGTTAAAAAAAGAAAAACACAAATTTTAAATTAATTTTATTTAATATTTTTATTATTTTGCCGTTGGTAGTGTGCGGGTGAGTTAAGCAACTAAAAATGCAACACTGACGTCGTTGCCATCACATAGTGAGTTCTGCGGCGTTGGGGGTAAGCGAACGGCTACAAATCTAACATAGGTGGCGATAAAGTCGACTATCAGCTGTTGTGACTTCAAAAGCGACGATATAACTTTTAAGTGTAAAATGAAAGAAAATTCATAGATTTAGAGGGAGTTTAACATGTAATTAAAATGTTAACCCTTTTTGACTGGAGGTACCAGAAACGTAGACAATTATGGTCCATCATTGATAGGAGAAAATATAGCCACTCCCGCATTTGAGGGAAATTGGTCACTCCTTTGGAGATTTGTCGTGCGAACCATCATACATTTATTATACTAAAGGGGGGGCCATTTAAAATTTTAAATTTGAACCACCAATTATTTGACTTGTGATTTGAGCCTCGTGGATTATTTTCTGTGGGGAACCATTACCCAGCAAAATTTCCCATTACCAAATAACCTGACGGGTAAGCTAAATTACTACAAATCTAGTAACTGCTTATAATTTGGCCTCCCTTCGAATTATTTTTACACATGCATGTCATTGGAGGAAGGTGCTTCCACTCAAGCATACCAGAAGCTGAAAAGTAACCACTTACCCCCACGCTTACAATTATTAAAAAGTAAGCGTGGACGTAAGTAATACTTTTATGAGTGGGTTTGTGGGTCGTAGATATTTCTGAGATGCTACTGCTTGTTCACCACCATCAGTGGTGGCATGCGGTGAGAAAGTAGAAGAGCGTAAAATTGGGAAGAGCGTAACATTGGGATGAGCGCAACATTGGGTAGAGCGTATAACTGTGAGGGAGTAGTTATCGATTGTTGTCGTCATATAACGAAAAATTTCATTTGCCGGGAGGTGGGAATGAAATCGCGACCTCCTGGTTTCGTAGTTTAGCATCACAACCACTGGCCTTCCTCGCGATTCGTAGACAAATCGCTTAATAATCAAGTACAAAAATATAACCCATCAAAATCTTGGTAAGTAAATGTCGTTACCACTCTAATCTAATTTGAACTTATATAATTTTCTTTGATTTAACTGAATACCAACTACAACGTATATACGGAAATCATTTAAGTAAAAATCATTTAACGAAAAGTTTATAAATAAAAATAATATTTTCTAAATTAGATTACTAGCAATAACTTATTTTTGTCATTATTTTGTTAGTCGTTATTTATTTACCGAAAGTAATGCTGGCTATAATGAGATATCATTACCTGGTAATGCAGGCGGTAATGACATGTACTTACCAAGATTTTGCTGGGTAAGGATAAATATTACGCAAAGCATCCAGAGACAATTGAAGTGTTGAAACATGAAATCGAAGTTGCCGTTGAAGAGATTCGACCCGAACCAATCGAAAATGTACTGAAAAATTGGGTTAATGGGGTGAGGTACTGTCGAGCCAGTTGTGGCAGTAATATGAATGTTATTGTGCTGCATTATTAAATGACAAAGTTCAACCTTTCCAATAAAACCAGAAATTTGAAAAAATATCTGTACTTTTTATACCCGGGCCAAAAGTGTAACACATCGAAGGAGTGATCTAAGAACCCAAGTACGTCGGCATTTTAGGTCATTTTAAGTCGAATGGGCAATGTCCGCCCGTCTGTCTGTCTGTCTGTCTGTGTGTCTGTCTGCTGGCTGGTGCGCAGGATAGCTCTCGAAAGGAGTAACCGATTGACTTCAAATTTGGTATGTGGTAATATTTTGCTCTATCTCCGGCTAAGTTCGAAGAAGGGCCATATTGGTCCACTCCTTCTAGTACCTTCCCCACAAAGGGTTAACATAGTATTAGATTATTAGTCACTATTACCTCGAGAAAAATGGGCGTAGTTAAAACGCCCCTTTTGGTACCTTCCACACAAATGGACAATTTTGAACCAAAAGTTAACTGCTTATGGATTTAATATCAGTTCATACAAATACTTGAAATTTATTTGCTTTTATAGTACCTAGAGTCCATAGAAAAGCTGGCGTTATTGGCGCGTCCCTTTTGGTAGCTACCACAAAAATGGACCATTTTGTACCAAAAGTTACCAGCTTATAAGTTTTATACTAGTACATACAAATACTTGAAATTTTGTACAGAGTAATGCTTTTATAGTACCTAGAGCCCAAAGAAAAATATGCATTATTGGCACGCCCCCTTTGGTACCTCCCACACAAATGGACCTTTTTGTATCAAAAGTAAACAGTTTTTAACTTTAATAATAGTGCATACAAATACTTGAAATTGTATACAATGTAATGCTTTTATAGTACCTAGAGTATAGAAAATGAGCTTTATTGGCACGCCACTTTTGGTACCTCCCACACAAATGGACCATTTTGTACCAGAAGTTAACAGATTTTAACTTTAATACCAGTGCATACAAATTCTTTAAATTTCGTACAGTGCAATGCTTTTATAGTACCTAGAGTATAGAGAAAAGTGACCGTTATGGAGTGTCCCTTTTGGTACCTCCCACACAAATAGACAATTTTGTACCAAAAGTTACCAGCTTATAGCTTTAATACCAGTGCATACAAATACTTGAAAATTTGTACAGTGTAATGCTTTGTACCTAGAGTCCAGAGAAAAATGGTATATACTATAAAGTAATTAAATGTAATTTAAATTGATAATAATTTAATTAAAACAAAAAAATAAATAAATTTACGAATTTATTTTTGGGACTCAAGGTGAGGGGATTCTTAAGTCGGTTTACCCGGCTGAGATCAAAAATAAAAAATAATGAGATATGTCATCACGGAGCGAGTAAGTTGTCAGTTACGAACGAATAGAAATTTCAACGAGTAGGACTTCAAAGAGCGAGGTTTTCCGCGGATTTCGAACCGATTTTCACGATTTATTTTGTAATTGTCACAATAAAAAAATTAATATTAATCGATTAGTGCAAAAAAAGTTCAAACTATGTTCGCGGAAAGCTGTTTTTTCGCATGTTACATTTCATTCCTATTCGTTCGTAACTAATAGATTTTGGCGTTTTTCCGGACGGCACATCTGTCTAATTTAGGGTCTGTGACTGAACTTTCTTACTTATTGGGTTACACATTGTATACCTTCTCTCCCAGACATAGAAAGAAACTTATAAAAGGAACCCAAAATATCCCCTCCTAAGTAAGAAATTATAATGAATTTTCGCAATTCGTACATTAACGAAATTACCAGCAGGACAATAATACGGCGAATGCCGTCATACCCAAGACACGTGTTACTGATTAGACTGTGTAGGAAGTTTTGAATACAAGTTTATGAAGAAATAGGAAAATCCCAAAGCACAAATGATTGATCTCTCAATTTAAAAATATTTTCCATTATGCTCCCCCAACCTAAAATCCCACTAATATCTTTCATCAAGATTGAATAGCATTTGTGAGATTTACTGACTGAATGAATATTTGTCCGTCCCATTGCTACCACAAAATGAAAGTGCAACTCATCTCTTCAATGCTCACTTAAATTAAAATCGCATTTAAGCAAAACAATGAAACAATAGCGCCCCAACAAATATTTATTTAAAAAACTTACATTTCAAATCCCCCAAATTCGACCAACAAACAAAACAAAATTACGTACAATAAATATGGCAAAAAAAAAAAACAAAACGAACAAATCAACGGATGATTAAAACGAAACGAAACCAAGTACTGACCTATGACAACAAAAGCCAAACAACCGAAAAAAACCGAAGAAATCCGAAATAAGAAAGAAAAAAAAACATTAAACAAACAATCAAATTCAAAATTTTTTAAAATTCGGCATTTAAGACAAATCATTTCATATATTTTTTTTCTTTGTTTCTGCTGAGTATGAGAATTGTATTGGGAGGAGAGAAATACGCAAACTAAATAAATTTTGGGGGAAAAAATGGCAAAGAAAAAAATTAACAGTATGGAAATAAATATAATGGATGGTTTAACTTCGAGTGGTGTTAACTACATAATACCCTACATCACTACTGGAATATTTTAGTACGAATGAGGGCTATAAAATAACAAGAAAAAAACTTTAAGAAAGTTAAGTTCCGCCAGGCCAAATTTTATATACCCAATCGTATTCCACAATAAAATAATGAAACTAAGGGAGGACCTTTACATGAGACCTCTATCAAAACGTGAACCAACAGAAACTCTTCATTCGGTATAAAGTTGGAGTCAACGAGCCAAATTCTGAGATATAATGTGATTATACCGTCACTTTAGTGGATGAGGATATCACTTGCTACGATCGGAACGTGTAACACATCTAATGAATGACCTACGGCTTTAAGTAAATTCGTTTTAGGGCATTTTTCATTTGAACAATCTCCGTTCATCCGCCCATCTGTCAAGCTAGTTACAACAAACACTCTCGATAGTAGTAACCGATTGACTTTAAATTTTGAATGTACCAATATTTTTTTCGATCTAAGCTAAGGTCAAATATATAACGGGTTTTCCAACAAGAGGTGTTATTTTGAATCACCCGGTATTTCGGTAGCTGTCACTTTTGAAGTTTTTATTCTTTGACATTTGACAAGTAGAAACTACGCCATTACTAAAAATGGAACGATGCACGATCATCGAACGATACAAAACGATCGAACAAAAAAACGATACGAACGATACAAAATCATCTTGACTGATGAGGCCCATTTCCACCTCGGTGGCTATGTCAACAAGCAAAATTGTCGCATCTGAGGCTCGGAAAACCCAAGAGTTATTGTTGAGAAGCCTCTCCATCCTCAACGTGTGACTGTTTGGTGCGGTTTATGGTCCGGCGGGGTCATTGGACCTTACTTTTTCGAAAATGAGGTTGGATCAACAGTTACGGTGAATGGAATGCGTTATCGAAAGATGATTAATGATTTTTTATGGTCGGAGTTGAATGGTATTGATCTCGACAAGGTTAACATTCAAGAAGACGGCGCTACGTGCCACACAAGCAACGAAACCATTGCTCTGTTACGGGAAAAGTTTCCGGACCGTATTATCTCTCGAGGATGTGATCACAATTGGCCACCGAGATTTTGTGATTTAACACATTGCGACTACTTCCTTTGGGGCCACGTGAAATATAAGGTCTACTCCAACAGCCCACCGTCAAGTCAAGTTCGTGTATTTTTTCACTGTCGCACAGTGTAATTAACGAAGTTATAGTAAAAGTGCGCAAAGGTACGAAAACACGTTTTTTTACCCGTAAGTTCGAATTTTTGGGTTGTCTGGGGAATCTCAATAAGAGAATCTTGTTTTAATCGACCAGACCTACAAGAAAAATAATATCGCCTTCCAGGGTTTTTAACTTCATGTTTTTTGTCGCACTGTGTTATCTTAGGTACACGCTGAACAACATCGATTTTGTAGTACAGTGTGATCCATTTCGAGGTTCCCTTCTTTTTTAAAGAAAAAACACAGAAAATTCAAATTGAATGGGGAATGTTTGTTATCATTTGAAAGAACATTCGTTGGCATTTATTTTTTGAAGATTATGTCCATCAAATGTTGGCCGCGGCTACGTCTCAGATGGTCCATCCGTTGAGTCCAATTTTCGATGACTCGTTCGAGCATTTCGACTGGTAACTGGCGAATGACACGCGTGATGTTTTGCTCCAAATCCTGAATCGAAGCGGGTTTGTCCGCATAAACTTTAGACTTTACATATCCCCACAGGAAAAAGTCTAACGGTGTGATATCACACGATCTTGGTGGCCAATCGACCGGCCTAAAACGTGAAATTATATGCTCACCGAAGTGTTCTCTCAATTAATCCATTGATTGCGTCTTGTTGAAATCAAATGTCGCCGAGATCGAGCTTCAATTTCAGGCATCAAATAGCCGGTTATCATGGCACGATAACGGTCGCCATTGACGGTCACGTTCTCACTTGCATCATTTTTGAAGATATATGGACCGATGATTCCGGTACGTCAGATCGGGAATCAGTCTATGGCAAAGATTGCTCATGGGTGTCAAGGTAGTGGGTCGACTGAAAAGTGTGTTTTTTGGATTTTTAAAAAAATGGACTTAGCGCAATTGGCGAACGATTATTTTGATAATAAAACTGAATAATTTGTAAACGTTGTTCAGGCGTAAGTCTTTCCATGATGAAATGCCAAACAATACTTAACAAAAATAACATGACAGCATGACACGACTCACACGTGATCTGTCAAAAAAAGGCTATTGAAAAAAGTATATCTACTTAGATAACCCTGTAAAACAGAACAGAACATTTTTGCGATTTTTAAGGCACTGGATGCAATTTTTATCCCCTCACCTTAGAGAGGAGGGTATATATCATTTGCTTCGAACCAAAAGTGTAGCACATCGAAGGAATGACCTAAGACCCTAAGTATGTTCGGCGGATATCCGTTTTGCGTCATTTTAAGTCGAATGAACAATGACCGTCCGTCCGTCTGTATGTCTGTCTGCTGGCTGGTGCACACAATAACTCTCGAAACGAATAACCGATTGACTTCAAATTTGGTATGTAGTAATACTTTCTTCTATCTCCGGCTAAGTTCGTAGATGGGCCATATTGGTCCACTCCTTCTGTACCTCCCCCACAAAGGGTTAACATTTAGTGAAATATTGATTATTTAATAAGATAGTATTAGCTTAGTAGTCACTATTACCTCAAGAAAAATTGGCGGAGTTGCCACGCCCCTTTTGGTACCTGCCACACAAATGGACAATTTTGAACCAAAAGTTAAAAGCTTATAACTTTATTACCAGTGCATACAAAGACTTGAAATTTTGTACAGTGTAATGGTTTAATAGTACTTAAAATACAGTGAAAAATGTACATTATTGCCACGCTCGCTTTGGCACCTCCCACACAAATAGACCATTTTGTACCAAAAATTACCAGCTTATAACTTGTATACCAGTAGATACAAATACTTGAAATTTTGTACAGTGCAATGCTTTTATAGTACTTAGAGTCCAGAGAAAAATGGGCGGTATTGGCACGCCCCTTTCTGTACCTCCCACACAAATGGACCTTTTTGTACCAAAAGTTAACAGCTTTTAACTTTAATACCAGTGAATATAAATTCTTGAAATTTTGTACAGTGTAATGCTTTTATAGTACCTAGAGTCCAGAGCGTTATTGGGACACCCCTTTTGGTACCTCCCACACAAATGTATCATTTTATACCAAAAGTAAACAGCTTTTAACTTTAATACCAGTACATCCTTTAAAGTTATTAAATGCAATTTAAATTGATAATAATTTAATTAACACAAACAAATGAATAAATGTGCTAATATTTTTTTGGGACTCAAGGTGAGGGGATTCATAAGTCGGTTTACCCGACTGATTTTGGAAATATACCTTTTACGTAGAAAGAAACCACTTTAACTGTCGTTAAAACAAATAAGAAAGTTCAGTCGGGTGAACCGACTTACGAATCCCCTCTTCTTCAATTCCCAAAAATATTCGTAAATTTATTTATTTTTTTGTTTTAATTAAGTTATTATCAATTTAAATTTCATTAACTGACAGTTAACTTTTGGTGCAAAATGGTCCATTTGCGCCGATGGTACCAAAAGGGGAAGGGGGCGACGCTTGCCCATTGTTGTCAAGGCAATGGCGACGCATAAACTATTACAATGTGAGGATATATGATTACAGATGATTCCGTTAAGTAGTATAGAACTTTTTAGAGAATCAATATTTCACTAAATTTTAACCCTTTGTGAGAGAGGTACTAGAAGGATTGGACCAATATGGCCCATCTTCAAACTTAGCCTAAGAAAAAAAATATTATCACATACTAAAGTTGAAGTCAATCTCTTACTTCTTTCGAGAGTTATCGTTCGCTCCAGCTAGCCAGAAAGACAGAGGGGCGGACATTGCTCAAATGACTTAAATGTCCTAAAACGGAATTCCCCCGAAAATACTTGTTGTCATAGGTCACTCCTTCGATTTGTTACACTTTTGGCCCGTAGCAAATTATATATAGCCTCGTATCACTAAAGTGAGGGTACAAAAATATGTCCATTAGATATACACGCTGAGACAAAAGTTACGGCCATTTGATGTTGCCATGGCTATAAGTTTTAGCACAGCGTGTATATCTAATGGACATACCCGACACCACACTGTGGTATAGGGTATTATTTGTTTGTAACGCTTAAAAAACAAAGAGATCGATCCGTAGTTTATTATACTGATCGGCAGAGAATCACTTTCTGAGCCGATTTAGTCTGTCTGTCCTCTTCATCAAAGAGCAGGTCGTAAATATAAAGCAATCTTTACAAAATCTTGATACATGGTCATTTCTTAGACTAGAGACGATGCCTATTGAAAATGGGGCATATCGATACATGTTTTGTGTAGCCCCCATATAAAGATCGCCATCGATGTCATTTCTTGACACTCTAGACAACACATTTTTCAATGGATCTGGCTGAAATGTAAGAATGTACACTTTATATTGACCCTTATCGTCCCCAGTAAAAATGGGGTACATCGGACCATGCTTTGGTATATCCCCCACATAAAGGTCCCCGCCGAAGCCACTTCTAGACGCCATAGAAAACGGATTTTTCAATTGATCTGGCTGAAATTTGAGAATTCATACTTAATTTTGGACCTAATCATTCCTAGTAAAAATGGGGAACATCGGTCTATGTTTTGATATAGCCCACATATAAAGGTCCACACAGATGCCACTTCTTGACGCTCTAGAGAACGGATTATTCAATTGATCTGGCTGAAATTTAAAAAATTATACTTTATATTACAGTTAATCGTTCCTATTGGAAATGGGAAACATTGGTCTATATTTTGATATTGATAGCATATAAAGGTCCTTCCGATTAGACTTCTTGGCGTTCTAGAGAACTCATTTTTTAACCAATCATACGGATTTTTAAGCTTTTGTACTTCATATTAAATTAAATTGTTTTTTTTGGCAATAAATGATGGAGGGTATTATACATTCGGCCCCGCCAGACTTTAGTCTTTTACCGAATATTTTAACATAAAAATCTCGTTTTTGCAAAAATTTAAGATAGAGGGTTTTGAATATAAGCTCTCGATATGATTTATATGAGGTATATATTAAAACATGGATTTATATCGATTTAAAAGGATGAGTCAGTGATCAAAATAAAGTCTTTTTACAACTTTTTGTAAAGATCATTCATTTTTGCAATTTCTATTCTGTCCACTGTAATGTGCGGACAGAATTCAGAAAGTGGACGTAGTCGTTCAGTATAATTAACCTTAAAGGTGTTACAAACAAATGCACAAATACATAGTAAATACCCTATAATACAGCATTGTATGGGGCACAAAAACGTCGGGAGCAATGGAGGCGATAACGACGAAAGACAAAAAATAAAACAAACAACCACCAACCGAGAAGATGAAATGTAAGTCGAGTTAATTAAACAAAAACCGGGAACCAAAGCCAATAAACCCTTGGAGAGTGAAGGGACGGAGGGGAAACGCTCCCAAATATGATGACGCACAAAATGATGATCATGGTAATGATCATCATACTCGTATGATCATCGTCCTCATTATCATCGTTTTTCGATTGACTGAGAATGAAATGAAGATAAGCAATAAATGAGTGAATGATGGTAAGTGTTGCCCCGGCATTGGTTTTAAACCACGCTGATAATGGCGATCATGAAGTTTGTCGAAGATGATGCTGTGTCTGTCCGTCTGTTTGTCAGTCCCCCTGCTGTTGTCTGCTGCTTTAGCTGCTGATGAGGTTGACGTTACTGACCTTGCGGCGACATAATAACCAACTAAAAGTAACTTCCAACAACGTCCATGTCCACAATGTGGTTGTGGTTGTTATTTGGCAGTCGATCTTTGTTTTGTTTTTGTTTCTGAGGGGGAATTCGGAATTCGTTAAAGAAAACTATTGAATTTTGTTGTTTCGTTATTTTTGGTAATACTATTATTGAACACTCATTCATTGAACGGAATTATTTGATCATCATGATTTTTGAAGTACGAGTACGTACATTATTAATTGTACGTCTGTGTGTAGTTATTGTTGAGATCAATAAATGATTTGAGATCAATTAAATTCACAGTTTTTCTCTTTACAAGTTTTTTTTCTTTTGCCATTTTACACAAAATGCAAAAAAAACAAAGGTTACATTTCATAATAAGAATGTGTTTAGGTCATTGTGGGCACCGAAGTTAAATAGGCCATATCTAATTCGACCGATTAAAAGAGTTTAATATATACATATTTGTATGTATATGTGTATATGTATTAGGCATGACTTTATCTATTCATAGGATATGATTAAATTTATCGTGACTCTCAATGCCATTGCATAAAATGTCTAATCGAGTATCCAAAA
The DNA here is from genome assembly GCA_963930755.1 of Eudasyphora cyanicolor. Classification (NCBI taxonomy): domain Eukaryota; kingdom Metazoa; phylum Arthropoda; class Insecta; order Diptera; family Muscidae; genus Eudasyphora; species Eudasyphora cyanicolor. The sequence goes on from OZ005735.1 coordinate 242,225,173, forward strand.
GCATAAAATTAAATAAATAAGCATCACAATTGCATATTTATATTGTGGTTATGTTTATAGCTCCGATTTGATATCTAAGCGTTATAGAAGAAACATTTTTAAAACGATGTGTATAAGTCGACACAAATTAATTTTGAACCAATCTCAAAGGGTGCCGAATTTCAATAAGATCGGCCTCCATATAAATGAAGACAATTTTATAAAATTTAACAAATAGCAGTTCCTTGAACCAAAATTTAGGAAAATCTGTTTAGATTTAGATGTAGATCCGGTATATACATATATCTCAATTGTTGAATCTAAACGCTATAAAATAAAAAAAATTTAGACAGATAATTAACATAAGGAAAACAAAAATGATAATACTTGAAATTTTTCTTCTTATTCTGCTGTGATAGGTTGGTTGAGTATCATATAACAGGTGGCGCAAAAGTAACCTTTCGATGTTTTTTGCCTGTAATTTAAAAAAAAAATGAAAAACTTTGATTCTTCTTGTGGATTATTTTTATTTGGTCTGTTAATTTTTTTTACATCAAGTCGAGAATATGATGTCATGTAAATGGCCGCCGCCACAGTTGATTGTCATTTGAGCCCTTTTTATGGCATTTTCCATCACTTTGGCCAAAACTTCCGGCGATAGGTCCTCACATTCTTGACGGATATTGTCTTTAAGAGCTGCAAGAGTCTGAGGCTTGTTGACATAAACCCGCGACTTCAAAAAGCCCCACAAAAAGAAGTCTGGAGCGGTCAAATCAGGCGATCTTGCTGGCCATTGCAAATCGCCAAAACGGGAGATTAGGCGCCCGGGAAATGCATCCTTCAGCATATCGGTTGTGGCACGTGCAGTGTGTGCCGTTGCACCGTCCCGTTGGAACCACATGTTTTCCAATCCCAATTCATCAAGTTGCGGCAAAAAGAACTCGTTGATCATTGCTCTGTAGCGCTCACCATTCACAGTAACCATTTGGCCCGCGACGTCTTCGAAGAAAAAAGGTCAGATGACTCCTTTGAGCGGGTGTAATGGCTCTTCGTGTTCTGGAGCAGTGTAGCGTAACATTGTTTATTAACGTGTATTTCGCATGTGTTTACTACACAAATGTCAAAACAGAACTGACATTAGGGGCCAATCGCAAAATTTATAGCATTTTCTGATAGGAGGATTACTTTTGCGCCACCTGTTATGTAGTCGGCTCCGCCCGAATAGCCCTTCCTTACTGTTTTATTGCTATTTATATGGCAAATGAGAAACTTGTACAGGGAATTCCCAAAACGGCGTAGCCTAAGATATATATCTCAAATGTTAATGTTGTTTTCATATACATACTGACAACAACAAAAACGATCTTAAGCCTAACTAAGTGCAACAACAAAATATTTATCTTAAATGATAAAATTTAAAAGTCTTAATATTTACGACAGTGTCGTAGATAAGCTCTTATAGACACTAAAATTGAATTACGATTTTCGAAATTCTTTCAGATTATAATTATACCTTCACACATGAAGTTTTCACAAAAATTAAGATGAAAATTCATTTCATCTCTGAGAAAAAAGATAGAATTATATTCTTGCACGAAAAGTAAATATACACTATTTAACGCAAAAAGCAACACAATATATAATTCAAGTCATAACTTTTCGCAAAAAATTTGATATAATTTGAAATTTTGAAAAAAATACGCTTCTGTTGTACCAAAATAATTGACCTAAGACAATAAGTATGTTTGGCAAGTAAGAAAATTTTAGGCGGGTAAACCGACTAAGGTATACTGTATATAATGTAATATTGTAGTAAGGGTGGGAGATGCCAGACTTTGAAAAATTTTTCATTCTTAGTCAGTCTGTAACCGCGTTTCTCAAATGGTGGGCCGCAGAACATTGGGGCCGTCTTGATGGAAATTATAGAAATAAAGTCGGGCGGTGCCGACTATATATTACCCTACACCACTCTCGTAATATTGAATAACTCTGATATATAAATTTTGTAATTCATGTATAAATTGTTTACATAAATTTACTTTTGGGACATTTTATACTTAAATAATACCCTGTACCACAGTGTGGTGTAGGGTATAAAAACGATTGGATCTAAAGAGCCAAATCGGATGAAACATATATATGGGAGCAATAGCTAAATCTTAACCGATTTTCTTCAAATTCGGCAATGTTGGTTCATGGATCAAGAAACTCTACCATTCTAAATTTCAAAATGATTGGATGTAAAATACAGCTTTTATAGGACTAAATGGCCAAATCGGACGAAACATATATATGGGAGCTATAGCTAAATCTTAACCGATTTTCTTCAAATTCGGTAGTGTTGGTTCATGGATCAAGAAACTCTACCATTCTAAATTTCAAAATGATTGGATGTAAATTACAGCTTCTTCAGGACTAAAGAGCAAAATCGGACGAAACATATATATGGGAGCTATAGCTAAATCTTAACCGATTTTCTTCAAATTCAGCAATGTTGGTTCATGGATCAAGAAACTCTACCATTCTAAATTTCAAAATGATTGGATGTAAAATACAGCTTTTATAGGACTAAATGGCCAAATCGGACGAAACATATATATGGGAGCTATAGCTAAATCTTAACCGATTTTCTTCAAAGTCGGTAGTGTTGGTTCATGGATCAAGAAACTCTACCATTCTAAATTTCAAAATGATTGGATGTAAAATACAGCTTCTACAGGACTAAAGAGCAAAATCGGACGAAACATATATATGGGAGCTATAGCTAAATCTTAACCGATTTTCATCAAGAAACTCTACCATTCTAAATTTCAAAACGATTGGATGTAAAATACGGCTTCTATAGGACTATAGGACTAAAGGGCCAAATCGGACGAAAGATATATATGGGAGCTATATCTAAATCTGAACCGATTTCAACCAAATTCAATAGTGATCTTAACAGCCGCGAAATACTCTAAACTTCAAAATTTCAGAACGATCGGAGTGAAATTGCGACCTGTAGTCGACGAACAACTTTACATGAACAGACGGACGGACGGACGGACATCGTTAAATCGACTCAGCTAGTGATTCTGAGTCGATCGGTATACTTTATGGTGGGTCTAGCTGTGTTATTTTCAGGTGTTACAAACATCTGCCGTGAAACAAACTTATAATACCCTGTACCACAGTGTGGTGTAGTGTATAATTATAGTGGCTGCAAATGTTGGGGAAATCACTTTCACGTAGAGACAGTGGTTTAGTAACCTTCGTTAAAACAATTAGAAAAAATTTTATTTTTTTAAAAAAATCGTTTTTTGCAGGTTCGAAAAAACATAAAAGATTTAAATAAAATCGCAAAAAATGTGTGAAAGTTTGTATCCATATGAAGAAACTAGTACCTTTTTGTATAAAATCTATGGATAATTGTAAAGGGTCCGCAATCTAACGTTTTTTTTTCAACTAGTGCTTATTTCGTGAATGGTAACACTTAGCTCATGTCTGATTTGACAGATACGACGATTAAGAATATATATACATTATGGGGTCTCAGATCTATATTTAGCGGTGTTACAAACGGAGTGACACCATGAATATACCCCCCATCCTATGGTGGAGGGTATAAAAATCGGTGCATATTCTGATCCGATCTACACCAAAAAAACTACACGGGGCAAAATCGCTTTTTATACCCTACACCACACTGTGGTCCAGGGTATTATGAGTTTGTACATTTCTTTGTAAGGGCCAAAAGGAAAAGAGATAGTTCCATCGTTTATTATTTCGATCGATTTGGAATCACTTCCTGAGTCCGTCCGTCCGTCTGTAATCAATGTGCAGGTCGTATTTATTGTCCGATTGTGATGAAATTTAGCACAGCGCACTTTTTTAGCCCAGGGACGATCCCTATTGAAATTGGTGAAAATCAGTTCAGATTTATAAATAGCGTCCATATATATTTTTATCCGATTTGGGTTCTAAGGGCTATAGATGGTGTAATTTAAACCAGATCTTGGTAAAAATTTGCAGATACTAACCTCTTCATCCATAAATAAAGACTACTAAATTTTGTGAAAATTTGTTCAGATTTAGGTATAGCCCGCATATAACGGGTTGTTAAATTTTAAGGGCCGATGTTGATTTTGAAAAAAAAAACGAATTATATAGAAAATTATTGTCATTTCTTTTTATTATGATAATATTGGTATGGTTCAATTATGTATGGAACAAAATATCGGCCAAATGGCCGCCCCGACCTCGGCGGCACACCTCCATCCGATGGTCCAAATTTTCGATGACGCTGAGGCATAATTGAGGTTCTATGCCGTTAATGCGCCGAATTATCTCATCCTTTAGCTCTTGAATTGTTGCTGGCTTATCGACGTACACCTTTTCTTTCAAATAACCCCAAAGAAAGAAGTCCAACGGTGTGAAATCACATGATCTTGGCGGCCAATTGACATCGCCACGACGCACGATGGGAAAATATGATGAAATATGCGCGCATAGGACTTTCAAAAGAACTTTTAAAAATCAGTTTTTTGGGATTGTTGTTTTATTGTGGATAACATTTAATGAAAATACCTTCAAATTTTATGAAAATATCTCTAGGTGATTCCGAGTTATGACCATTCAAAATTTGTCTTTTTTACTCATAAATGCAAATAAAATTGCGATGATAAAATGTATATACTAAAATGCCTGTAGAATTCTCGTTTGTTGGTGAAATGCGATCGGACTTGTAACATATTATAAGGTTATATTCATCTTAATTTTTGTGTATAAAACGCATTTTTAGCGTCTTTAAATGAAGAGATATTTCAAATCAAAAATACAGTTTTTTTTTGGTTTTTCAAAAAAATTATCCACCGTAAATGGAATACAACTTTTTTGGATCACGTGGGATCACTACGATATGAAATAGGGAAGGGAGGTGACTTAGTGGTGAATCCAACGGTACCTAGATTATCTGCGACTATGGCAGTTTTTTGTACTTTAAATATGTCCTTTTTTACTTTAAATATAGAAAAAATGTGTGGGAGCTACATCGAACTATGAACCGATTTTCCCGAAACATATGGACCGATTTTCTTGGTCAAAAAAAAAAATAACTTTTACGAAATTTCGACAAAATCGGACAATAAATACGATCGGAAGATGTCCGGCTGCAAGTTTGTAGTGTCCCACGATCACAAATAGTGATCTTATTAATTATTTTTTTAAGAATTATATGTGTAATTATTATTGTTTACTTCTTCTACAAAAACTATAAAAATATAGTTAAACGCTTCTGTAGTTTGTGTTTATTAGGGTGGACCGATTATTTTCTGTTTTTAATTTAACTTTTCTTTTATTAACAGTCGACGACCCATTGTGTAAGAGCATTATTGGAACACTTCAGCTTTCAAAAATATTGCAGACTACGATTTTATCCTATTTATGTTGTTTTGGTTTCAATTTCAAAAACATTGCCCTGTTTTGTAGACTTTTAACGCAATGTTGACAAAAATAAGTTTGAATTTCAATGGTCTATATATTTAAAACGCACCTACACACAATCAAGTAACTCAAATAGATTTTGAACTAAATATTGTCAGCTCTAATTTAAAGTAAAGATCACTGAAGTTGGTACGATATTCCGATTTTTATATAATTTCCACAAAGTCGCTTTTGTAGCCTCACTGTGCGATATATGGTAACAGTAAAATAAAATCTGGGTACAGCTATTTCTTCTCCAAAGAATTCTCTTGAATATGGTCCAAACCGTAGGACTCTATCTCTAACGGTATAGTCATGAGATAGCAAATATTTCTATGCGCGTAGTATTTACCCCTTTTTTCCCATTGTGCGACGTGAGATAACACGGCCATTGAATTTGTTGCGCAAAAGAGCCATTGTTTCGTTAGCTGTGTGGCAAGTGGCACCGTCCTGTTGAAACCACATATTGTCCACATCCATATCTTCCAATTCGGGCCATAAAAAGTTCGTTATCATCTCACGATAGCGAACACCATTCACAGTAACTCATTTCGAAGAAGTATGGCCCGATGACGTCGCCAGCCCATAAGCCGCACCAAACGAGCTGGGCGAGCATGCACAGGTGTTTTCACATCTCCTACAGACCCGGTTGGCTGAAATTTTCGCACAATTCTCCCGATTGTGGACACATTTGGTCGATTATGCTGATCAAAAAAACATCACGAAGTGCACGAAATACATTTTGATTTGAACGCCCATTTTCGTAAAAGGCTTAAAAACTTTAACGCGTTGCTCGATTGTGTATCTTTCCATGGTTCAAATTGAGATAGTCTGAAATTGAGAAATGTCAAATGAAATGCAGAAAAAATCTTAACGTTTAGGTGCGGTTCACATTCAACATCGGCCCTTACAATTTAACACCCTTTACCATATTGTGTTGCAATTGGTTGACTGGTTAAGAAACGGCCTCCCACTGTGCGTCTTTAATTATACCCTACACCACACTGTGGTACAGGGTATTATGACTTTGTGCATTTGTTTGTAACACCTAAAAGGAGAAGAGATAGACCCATCACTTTCTGAGTCGATTTAGCCATGTCCGTCTGTCTGTCCGTCTGTCTGTCCATGTATTCTTGTAATCAAAGTGCAGGTCGTATTTATGGTCCGATTGTGATGAAATTTAGCATAGTGATCTTTTTTGGCCCAAGGACGATCCCTATTGAAATTGGTTAAAATCGCTTCAGATTTGGATATAGTCCCCATATATATGTTTCACCCGATTTGACATGTAAACGCTGTAGAAACCACATTTTACATCCGATCTTTATGAAATTCGGCAGAGAGAGTTTTATTATTACGTGAATGAACACTACCAAATTCGGAGAAAATCCGTTAAGATTTAGATATAGCCCCCATATATATGTTTCACCCGATTTGACATGTAAGCGCTGTAGGAACTGTATTTTAAATCAGATCAGTACGAAATTTGGCAGAGAGAGTTCTCTTATTACATGAATAAACACTGCCAAATTCGGGGAAAATCCGTTTAGATTTAGATATAGCCCCCATATATATGTTTCACCCGATTTGACATGAAAGCGCTGTAGAAACCGTATTTTACATCCGACCTGTACGAAATTCGGCAGAGAAAGTTCTCTTATTACATGCAAAAACACTGCGCAATTCGGGGAAAATCGGTTCAGGTTTAGATATAGCCCCCATATATATATTTTCCACCCGATTTAACATTTAAGCGCTGTAGAAATCGTGTTTTATATCAGATCAGTACGAAATTAAACAGAGAGAGTTTTCTTATTACATGTATGAACACTGCCAAATTCGGGGAAAATCGGTTCAGATTTAAACATAGTCCCAATATATATGTTACACCCGATTTGATATGTAAGCACAGTAGAAACCGTGTTTTATATCCGATCAGTTCGAAAATCGGCAGAGAGAGTTTGATTATTACATTTATGAACACTGCCAAATTCTTATCGCAATGCCCATTTTCGCATTGGTAGGTAGGTGTAGGGTATTATATAGTCGGCCCCGCCTGACTTTCTGTCTTTCCTTACTGGTTTTTAAGTTTATATTTTGCAGGTATTTATCACAAGGGTTGTGTTGTATAAAAAATATTCATCAACTAAATAAAGTAAACAATTTTATTGTGTATTTAAATCCCAATAAAATATATTTTTTAAATTTATATTTCAATAATATTGACAAGCACTTCGAGACTTATTTATAAATTTTGCAACCCCCACACGTTAGTGATAACCACACAAAAGTGACCTACAACTGAATTTATCTGATATATTAATTTTGCAGGCACTGTACCTTTCGCTGAAACGAACTTGACTTAATTAAAATCCACATTTTTCGGCAGCTTCCTTTTTGCAAAAAAAAAATACTATGTCTCGTCTTCACCACCAAATGTTTGGCCAACGATGTAATGCAATACAAGTATTGATGAAGCAATGAATTGAATCTGTATGTACAGACCCGACTTCATTACTTCTCGATTAAAGTCATGATTAAGTTATAAGGATTTTTCGAGTTTTTTTTCGGCTACGATCGAAATCGAAACTTGTTTCGAACGCTTTTGTGCGATTTCTGTTGCCAATGAAGAGCTGCCGCAGCGGCAGTAAATGTTAACTAAACCCTTTTTGCGCACACGCATGCGTCGTTGCCGGGGTGAAGTATAAAAACTCTTGTCTTGAAGACAATTTTAGACAGTTCTCAATTGCAATTACCAGAGTCAACACAGCTTTTATTTTCATCTTTGTGAAATCCAAAAATTTAAATTTAACAATGAAATTCGTAAGTTAGGTTAACATCAAGAAAAAAGAAAAAAAAAACAATATAATTAACAAATATTAACTTGTTTGCTTACCTTCATTCAGTTCATCTGCTTAGCGGTTGTTGCTTTCGCCGGCATTGGCCACTGTGATAACATCGATAAAGATGCCGAAATTCGTAGTCTAACCAATGAAGCCGCCGATCCTGAGGGCAATTTCCAGTATGCCTATGAAACTTCGAACGGCATTCAGGTACAGGCCTTAGGAAATCCCGCCGGTGTCAGTGGTTCCGTGAACTATGTCTCACCTGAAGGTGAGCACATTGCCTTAAGTTATACCGCCGATGAGGAGGGTTATCATCCTATCGGCGATCATTTGCCTACACCACCACCTGTGCCCGCCTACATTCTGCGTGCCTTGGAATACATTCGTTCTCATCCTCCAGCGCAACTTAAGGAACAGCAGTAAATGTTGTACTTTGCAAAGGGATTGTAGAAATTTTGAGTGGAAATAAATACACCTCAATCGCATAGTTACTGCACAAGACGATCCAACCCTCCACCACCCCCACAACCCGTTTCCCATCCCTGATTAATGTTAATATTTTGATTTCTTTTATAAGGCTGTTGATAGAGTTACATAAATTGTTTTATAGTTTAAGTTTAAGAATTTTTTTTAGGCGAAAAAATGCAATAAAATAATTAAATTTTTTATAATGAAATTAAACGCAATGTGTTGTTTTTTTAGAAGAAGTGATGGATGAGTGATTTAAAAACTACTACTGTCTCTTGTTGTTGAAACAAAAAAAAACTGGAGAAACAAACATATGGATACCTCTATTCTAAAACATGCTAAATCGACTTAGGGAGATTGAATTTTTATATTTCAAAAAAAAACTACCTTTTTGTATTTAGCATTGTATATCGATATGAATAATAACATCTATTTCGACTGCAAAGTTTTCAAACGTGATGATTGTCGATTTTGTATTTGTATTAACGATATTTTTCCTGAAAATTGTATTCTTGATGGTGTGGAATTATGAATTCCCATTCTAAACCGTACCTTGAATGTCATATGCAATATCAGCCGGTAAATACACATACTCGTACATAGATATTTCATAAATAGACTCACCTGAAAATAAAGAAAAAAATAAATTTTATCAAAATCATGTGTTTATTTATTCAGTCAAAATTTATTTCGGTTAGAAACCATATGTTTATGGCTATATACTATCTATTGCAAAAGTGTAATTACAACAAGTAAATACAACAAGTGAGAAAGTTCAATCAGGTAAACCAACTTACGAATCCTCCTCAACTTCAGTCCCAAAAAATATTCGTAAATTTACACAGTACAGCATTTTTCAGCTCATTGAACTGAGCTGGGACTGGGACTTAATTCAGAGAATTGGACGTGAAAGTAGCCCCAAAAATAAGATTTAATGGCCATACGAATTTTTTTGCTCAAAGTGGATTTTAAACACTTTTTCTATATTTGTAACCCAGTTATTTAGCAAAAACCAGTAAAGAAAGGCAGAAAGTCGGGCGGGGCCGACTATATAATACCCTACACCTCCCTTACAATGCGATAAAGGTCATTGCGATAATAATTTGGAATAATTGGTAAGTAGGCAGGAACATATTATCTAATTCTGAGCCGATAATCGCTAAATTAAGCAATATTCGTTCCTAAATTGAGAAACATCTTTCCGGAAAATATTAATGATCGAAAGTAAAGTACAACTTCTATAGCGCGTTGATTTCAAATCAGGAGGAACATATATATGGAGCTTATATATAAATCTGAACCGTTTTTCCCTGAATTCCCCTGATTCATGTAAAAAGACCTCTGTAGAATTTCGTAATGATCGGATATAAAATACAGCCTCTACAGCGCTAACATGTCAAATCGGGGGTAACATATATATGTGGGCTATATCTAAATCTCAACCGATTTCCCTCAAATTCGGCAGTATTAATTCATGTAATAAGAAACCTCTTTCTGCCGAATTTCATGCTGATCGGATTAAAAATACACTTCTTACGGCGCTTACATGTGAAATCGTGTGAAATCGGGTGTAACATATATATGGGGGCTATATCTAAATCTGAACCGATTTCTTCCAAATTTAACAGTGTTCATCCATATAATAAGAGACCTCTTGCTGCTGAATTTCATACTGATCGGATATAAAATAAAGTTTTTACAGCGCTTACATGTAAAATCGAGGCTAACATATATATGGGGGCTATATATAAATCTGAACCGATTTTAACCAAATTAAATAGGGATCGTCCTTGGGCAAAAAAAAAGATATGTGTAAAGTTTCGTCAAGATCGAGCCATAATTGCGACCTGTACTTTGATTACAAGAATACATCTACGGACAGACGGACAGACAGACAAGAATACGTCTACAGATAGACAGACAGACAGACAGACAGACGGACAGACAGACGGACATAGCTAAATCGACTCAGAAAGTGATTACAAGTCGATCGGTATAATAAACAATGGGTCTATCTCTTCTCCTTTTAGGTGTTACAAACAAATGCACAAAGTCATAATACCCTGTACCACAGTGTGGTGTAGGGTATAAAAAGCCGAAAAATGGTAAACAAAAATTGGTATTTTTGCGATTTTTCAGGCATTGGATGCACTTTTTATACCCTACACCACACTGTGGTACAGGGTATTATGACTTTGTGCATTTGTTTGTAACACCCAAAAGGAGAAGAGATAGACCCATTGTTTATTATACCGATCGACTTGTAATCACTTTCTGAGTCGATTTAGCTATGTCCGTCTGTCTGTCCGTCTGTCTGTCTGTCTGTCTGTAGACGTATTCTTGTAATCAAAGTACAGGTCGCAATTATGGTTCGATCTAAACGAAACTCTGCACATATCTTTTTTTAGGCCCAAGGACGATCCCTATTGAATTTGGTCAGATTTACATATAGCTCCCATATATATGTACCTCCGATTTGACATATATGCACTGTATAAGCAACATTTTGTAACCGATTTGTACAAAAATTGACAGAGAGTAGTCTCGTGATACACTTAGATACAATACAAAATTTGGGGGAAATCGGTTCAGATTTATATATAGCCCCCATATATATGTTGCACCCGATTTGACATGTAAGCGCTGTAGAAACTGTATTTTATATCCAATCAGTACGAAATTCGGCAGAAAGAGGTTTTTTATTACATGAAGGAATACTGCCAAATTCGGAGAAAATCGGTTCAGATTTAGATATAGCCCCCATATATATGTTACCCCCGATTTTAAATTCAATAGCTGTAGAAACTGTATTTTATATCCGATCACAGCGAAATTCGGCAGAAAGAGGTTTCTTATTACACGAAGGAATACTGCCAAATTTGGAGAAAATCGGTTCAGATTTAGATATAGCCCCCATATATATGTTTGCACCGATTTGACATTCAAGCGCTGTAGAGACTGTATTTTATATCCGATCAGTACGAAAATCGACAGAAAGAGGTTTCTATTTTACATGAATGAGTATTCAGGGAAAATCGATTCAGATTTATATATAAGCTCCATATATATGTTCCTCCTGATTTGGTTACAAAGCGCTATAGAAGTTGTACTTTACTTCCGATCATTACAAAATTCTCCAGAAAGATGTTTCTCAATTTAGGAACGAATATTGCTTAATTTAGCGATTATCGGTTCAGAATTAGATATATCCGCATATATATGTTCTTACCCATTTACAAATTATTTCAAATTATTATCGCAATAACCCTTATCGCATTGTTAGGGAGGTGTAGGGTATTATATAGTCGGCCCCGCCCGACTTTCTGCCTTTCCTTACTGGTTATTCCTTCCACCATAGGATGGGGGTATATTCATTTGATCACTCCGTTTTAAACACCTCTAATTATTGATCTAAGACCCCATAAAGTATACTCGTATATATTCTTAATCGTTGTAAAATTCTAAGACGATTTAGCCATGTACGTCCGTCCGTCTGTTGCAATGACGCTACAGTCCGTAATAATAAAGCTAGGTTGATCAAATTTGGTAGAAATATTTCTTATAGGTTCAGGTTGTTTGGGATTGCAAATGGGCTATATCGGTCAATGTTTTGATATAGCTCCCCTATAGAGGTCGCTCCAAAATACGGGTTTTGAGCCATAGATACCACATTTTTAAAGAAATTTAGCAAAAACTTTGCAGTTTGTATTATATTTTGACAAGAATTCATTACACCAAAAATGTTACAAATCTGTTCATATTTTGTTATAGTCACCCTATAGAGGTCGCTCCCAAAAATGCTTGTTTAAGCCATAAACACCACATTTTCTAAGAAATTTAGCAGAAAATTTGCAGTTTGTATTATATTTTGGCAAGAATTCATCTCAATAAAATTTATACAAATCAGTTTTTATATTGTTGTGGTCCCCGTGTAGATTTAGTTCTCAAATATGCTAATTTAAGCCATAAATACCACATTTTTCAGCGTTCGTTTTTATACCCTACACCACACTGTGGTCCAGCGTATTGTGAGTTTGTGCATTTGTTTGTAACACCCAGTAGGAGAAGAGATAGGCCCATCGTTTATTATACCGATCGACTTGGAATCACTTCCTGAGTCGATTTAACCATGTCCGTCTGTCCGTCCGTCCGTCTGTAGTTGTGTCGTTGTAATCAAAGTGCAGGTCGTATTTATGGTCCGATTGTGATGAAATTAACCACAGTGCTCTTTTTTGGCCCAAGGACGATCCCTATTGAAATCAGTCAAAATCGGTTCAGATTTAGATATATCCCCTATATATATGTTACTACCGATTTTATATGTAATCGCTGTAGACTCTGTATTTTGTATCAGATCAGTACGAAATTTGGCAGACAGAGTTCTCTTATTACATGAATGAACTCTGCCAAATTCGGGGAAATTCAGTTCAGATTTAGATATAGCCCCATATATATGTTTCACCCGATTTGACATGTAAGCGCTGTAGAGACCGTATTTTATATCCGATCAGTACGAAATTCGGCAGAGAGAGTTTTAACACGGCCAAATTCTTATCGCAATGCCTATTTTCTATTGTTAGGGAGGTGTAGGGTATTATATAGTCGGCTCCGCCCGACTTTCGGTCTTTCGTTACTGTTTTTTTTAATAATTTGCTTAAACAAAAAGGATCGTTTCATGAGTTGCTCCATATCCAAAGATTTTCCAGTAATGGAATTGAATGCAATCCATGGTGGAGGGTATATAAGATTCGGCATGGCCGAACTTAACGCTTTTACTTGTTTCGGGTAGGTTTGTTCCGAATTTTTTTCTCCTATTTAATATCTACATCTTTGCTTCAGACACAAAAGAGATATTCCGTACGGCATACCGAGATATAACCGTGTTAAAATATAGAAAAAGTGTTAAAAATCCACCTTGAGCAAAAAATTCGTATGGCCATTAAATTATTACGTGAGCCAACTTGACTAAACGAATGATGCAGAAGTTCTTCTTTTTGAGCCTACTTCCACGTCCAATTTTCAGAATGAGTCCCAAAATCATGAGTTGTACTGTGTTGTACCAAAATTTTCTGGAGTCCTAAACACGAAAAATATAGAAAAAAATTGTTCATGGTAATTTTACAAATTTTCTTTAATATTCCAATTTTCTTGGAAGTTGCCTTTAATATTTGGAACATATTTTTTAAGTATATGCCAGGATACACTTTAAATTAAAGGAAATTATCAGGACTACAAATGTTAGTAATGACAAAAGTTTAGTAACTGTCGTTAACACAACTATAAACAAGTAAGAAAGTTCAGTCGAGTAAACCGACTAATTAATCCCCTCACCCTGAGTCCCAAAAAAATATTAGTAAATTTATTTATTTTTTGCTTTATTTAAATTATTATCAATTTAAATTGCATTTAATAACTTTAAACACGTACTGGTATTAAAGTTAAAAGCTGTTTACTTTTGGTACAAAATGGTCCATTTGTGTGAGAGGTACCAAAAGGGGCATACCAATAACGGTCACTTTTCTCTGGACTCTAGGTACTATAAAAGCATTACACTGTACAAAATTTAAAGTATTTATATGCACTGTTGTTAAACTTATAAGCTTTTAACTTTTGGTGTAAAATGGTCCATTTGTGTGGGAGGTACCAAAAGGGGCGTAGACACTTCGCCCATTTTTCTCGAGGTAATAGTGACTGATAAACTAATACTATGTGTTGAATTTCAGAGGATTCAAATATGTAGTATAGATGTTATTAAATAATCAATATTTCACTAAATGTTAACCCTTTGTGGGGGAGGTACTAAAAGGAGTGGACGAATATGGCCCATCTTCGAACTTAGCCGGAGATAGAAGAAAATATTACCACATACCAAATTTGAAGTCAATAGGTTACTCCTTTGGAGAGTTATCGTGCGCACCAGCCAGCAGACAGACAGAAATACGGACGGACGTTTCTCATTCGACTTAAAATGGCCCAAAACGGATATTCGTTGAATATACCTAGGGTCTTAGGTCACTCCTTCGATGTGTTGCACTTTTGGTCCGTAGCAAATGATATATACCCTCGTATCAATAAAGTGAGGGCATAATAAAGGTGTACGAGTATATGTGTATACGCTATTGTTTTATTGAGAGGACGATATTTTTTTCAATATCCAGACTATCTTCCTTGCGGTGTACTCCGAAGCCAACCATTTTATCAAGCTTCGAATCATCCATATAATAGTGGATATGGTTTATATTACCTGGTATTCTGTCAACCCATTCATCGCTGGCTGGTATCATAGTCGTGTACACCTTCGAAGTGTACACCTTCGAGAGGAACTACGAGTACATGACTATGATACCAGTCAGCGATGAATGGGTTGACAGAATACCAGGTAATAGAAACCATCTCCACTATTATATGGATGATTCGAAGCTGGGCATAGTGATATCCCGGGGAACTGCAAAGCCGATGAACTTTGCTAGGAAAGGACGACATTACAAATTCTCGAAGAATTTGAATATATATTGGTGCACCACTATCCACATGCAAGCTTTGGCTTGGGCAAGAGGAACCCAGGCAGTCCAAGGAAAGATGGACAGAAATCGGCACCTGTAGGGTAGCTAGACAAATCTGGCCAAGATATGCCCTGCGTAGGTCAAAATATCTCCTCGCACTAGAGAAGAAAAGACAGTCTACGTCAGTATCAGTTCTGAAGGGACACTGCCTGATCGGCGAACACGTCAGATGATTGGGTATTGATTCCACTGACTTCTGCAGAAGTTGTTGGGATGAGGAAGAAGTGGAGAGCATTAAGTACTTACTGTGCGACTGTCCCGATTTGAGTAAGCGACGACTGGACCTACTGGGGTCGGCCCTTCTAGGCAGCCAAACAGATCTTTCCAGTACCAATATTCGTGCTATCGATACATTTGTATATCAAACAGGTTGGTTTCGATGAAGTTCATTTTAGCCCGTGGTACCACTAGGGACCTAAACTGGTCTATGTGAGCTGAAGAAAAAAAAAAGAAAACGGCTGCCACCCTAACCTAAACCTATATACCAGTGCACATAAACGCTTATAATTCTATACAATGTATTTAAAGTATCTGCTGTTCGGGTACCTCCTACAAACATTGACAGAATAATTCGTGTTATATTCCATATTATATTACTCACAAAGTGAGGGTATACCTTAATCGGTTTACCCGACTGAAACATTCTTACTTCTTTAGGTCATTCCATCTATATGTTACACTTTTGACATGTAGCATGTGATATATACCCTTGTTCACAATAGTGTGTGTATAAAAACTGGATTATATTGAAATTCTCTTATTTCTGCCAAAAATGCTGTAATTTCCAATTTATCGGTTCTTTAAAAATTAAAAAGAAAAAAATTAACATATAATTTTTTTAATATTTTTTTCCTGTTTAGGACTCCATATTACACCAAAAATGTTATGCACAGTCGTTCGTAAACAAATTTTATTGCATAGTGTAATTTATATTTTCCATTTTATGAAAATTTTCTTCCAAAAACGAACATTTGTAGGTGACGTAAATGTATTTTACACATCGTATGACAAACGCATGTTAAATTGACATCACAAGATTTTGCTGGGATACACATTTGACATCATTGTGTCAAAAACCTAATGATGTCGGAATGAAATTTGATCATTCGCAAATCATTTGACCCGAAACTAATCGTACGAATAATGTTTACAAATCTAAAATTAACGTGACATAAGAGTGTACTTAATAATACACCAAACTGATGTTAGGTATATTTAAGAATTATTGTTAAATATGCATAAAATCCAATTGAAATTATTTATGAAGAAAAGGAAGCAATATTTGCACTATTATTATTATGTTTAATGTTAAACTTTAAAACAATAACTCACAAACACATAAAGCAAGTAAATTATATGCATGAGTAGACACAAGTTATATTCAGTCCCAAAGGAAATATTATTATTTTAATCAAAAAAAAACATAAAATTTATTTTTAATGGTTAGATGGATGGACGGACATGTTGCACATAACCTAAATATGCATAGGGAATACAAGTATGTATTGAGTATGTTCCCCCCATCAGATATATAAGCTGGCTGCATTCCAGAATGCCTCAAACAGTCCTCAAGTGCAATTTCCACTGCAAACACAAGGCCAGCAGCAGCAACTCAAGAAAACAAAAGAATCATGAAATTGGTAAGTCACATTTTTCCAAATTATACAATGAAAATTGTATTTTAAACCTTATTTTCTTTCAGTTCGTTTACTTAGCCATATTCACCTTTGTTGCTTTTACACAAGGCAAAATCCTCGACAAGGATGCCAAAATTATAAGTTATAAAAATAAAGCTGCCGATGCTAAGGGGAATTACCACTACTCTTTTGAGACCTCCAATGATATACAAATCCAAGAAGCCGGCAACTCTGTTGGTGTCACCGGTGAAGTCAACTATGTTTCTCCTGAAGGTACTCTAATTGAATTATCCTACACTGCCGATGAGGATGGCTATCATCCTGTGGGTAAACATTTGCCCACACCACCACCATTGCCCGATTATATTCGCCGCTCTTTGGAATACATTCGTTCTCATCCTCCTCCATTGCTGAAGAAAGGGAAGAAACGTGTCAGCCGTAAACGTAAATTTTAAATTGGAACGAAAGGAAATGGCCCAGCGGCAACCAATGTTATTGTACAGAAACGGAACTCCTTTACTAGTGATTGACTTATCCTGATAATGACAACAACTTTATTTAATTTAATACTCCTAGACGAAAAAAAAACACATAGACAAATTGTATTATAATATTAAGATGCATAAAATCAATAAAACTGATTATTTCGAAAATACGAAAACGCCAGAAAATTTCCAAAATCAAATTGGGTTAATGCTTTACCAATGATAGTTATACAAACTCTAACTTATGCACTGAAAGAAAAAATACACACTTTACTAGACCTCGGAGTTTTGCATATTTTTCATCGCATTCGAACCAAACTTTGCATTTAGACGTTTTATTGTTCAGATATATTTTTTGCATATTTTGGATATGTAACAAAATTGTCTATATTTGGACGATAAAACTCCATCGGTTACTTCTTTCGAGAGTTATCGTGCGCACCAGCCAGCAGACAGACACACGGACGGACGGACGGACATTGCTCTGTCGACTTCAAATAACCCAAAAAGGATATCCGCCGAACATACTTGGGGTCTTAGATCACTCCTTCGAAGTGTTACACTTTTGGCCCGTAGCAATTATATACATATACATACATTGCAAAATGAGGGGCTGCAATTTTTAATATAAACTGTTATTTTGTCTAAAAAGTTGATTTTTCGTTAGACCTCCTTAAGTCCTTTTTTACCTTTTCCTAAAAATATTTTAGGAAATGCATTTTTCTACATTATTTTGTTGAAATTGCATATTCCACTAAATTTATTTGGATTAAAATTTTCTAATAAAAAATCTTTAAAATTGTATTTTTCTAGAAAATTTCGTAGAAAAAGCCTTTTTCTACAAAATTTCGTTAAAATTAATTTTTTCTTCAAAATTTCGTCGATAGAGCATTTATTAAAAATTTTTTTTGAAATTGCATATTTCTAAAAAAGTGTATTGGAATAACATTTTTCCAGAAAATTTCTGTGAATTAAATTTTTCTGATAAATAATCTGTAAAATTGTATTTTTCTAGAAAATTTCGTAGAAAAGGCATTTTTCTAGAAAATATCGTTGAAAAGGAATTTTTCCAGAAAATTCCGTTGAAAATGGATTTTTCTTCAAAATTTCGTTGAAAATAAATTTTTCTACAAAATTTCGGTGAAATTGCATATCTCTAAAAAATTTCGTTAAAATTAAATTTTTCTACAAAATTTCTTTTAAATTTGATTTCTCTAGAAAATAATTTTCTCTTTACAAAATTTCATTAGATATGAATTTTTTCTAGAAAATGTCGATGAAATTGTATTTTTCTAGAAAATTTCATATCTTCAGAAAATTTCGTGGAAATTGTATTTGTTTGAAAAATTCAAATCAATATTCCTTTTTTTTACAAAATCTTGTTGAAGAAAATTTCGTATAAGTTTGAATTTTCTACAAAATTTCCTAAAAATACACTTTTTCTACAAATTTTCGTTGAAAATAATTTTTTTAAATTTTCTTGTTAAAATTATATTTTTCTAAAATATTAATTGACATAGCATTTTCCACAAAATTTTGTTAAAAATCAAAAAATCTCCATTTTATCAAAATTTCGTATTTAAAAAAAGTCAATTCTCTAGAAAATTGTGAAACCTTGTTCTTCAAATTTCTTTTTTTCTAAAAAATTTCATCGAATTGCATTTTTAAAATTTTTTATTGAAATTGCATTTCTCTATAAGTACAAAAATACTGCTCAAATTGCATTTCTTTAAAAATTTAATTAACATTGCAATTCTCCAAAACAAATTTTCTAAAAAAAATCCACTGTGTCAAAATTTCGTTTTTCTAGATAAATTCTTTGAAATGGTTTTTCACTAGAAAATTATGTTGAAATTTAATTTTTTACAAAATTGTATTTTTGTAGAAAATAAGTGAAATTGTATTTCTCTAATATAATTCGTTGACATTCCATTTTTCTACAAAATCTCGTTAAAATAGCATTTTGCTAGAAAATTCTCTTTTTTAATTTTGATCAAAATTTAATATTTCTAAAATATTTCTTCGAAATTTCATTTTTCTAGAAAATTACGTCAAAATGTCGTTAGTTTTTCAAAATTTCATCAAATTTTAATTTTACAAGGTAATTTCTTAGAAATTGTATTCTTCTAGAAGATTAAATTGAAAATGGATTTCACTACAAAATTTCTTTGAAAAGGAATTTTTCTACCAAATTTTGGTGAAATTGCATATATCTCTAAAAAATTTCTTTAAAATTACAATGTATAAAATTTGTTTGAAATTGAATTTCTCTAGAAAATAATTTTCTCTTTACAAAGTTTTATCAGAATTTCTAGAAAATGTCGGTGAAATTGTATTTTTCTGGAAAATTTCGTTTCGTGGAAATTGTATTTTTTTGGGAAATTCATATTCATATTCTTTTTATCACAAAATCTTGTTGAAATGTTATTTATATACATAATTTCGTATAAATTGCATTTTCAAAAAATTTCCTAAAAACAAACTTTTCTAAAATGTTCGTTAAAAAATACATTTTTCAAATTTTCTTTTTGAAATTACATTTTTCTAAAATATTAATTGACATTGCATTTTCTACAAAATTTTGTTTAAAAATAAAAAAAATCTCAAAATTTCTTATTAAAAAAAATCAACTCTAGAAAACGTTGAAATCTTTTTCTTCAAATTTCTATTTTTCTAGAAAATTTCGTCGTATTGCATTTTTTAAAAAATTTTATTGAAATTGCATTTCTCTATAAGTACAAAAATTCTGTTGAAATTGCATTTCTTAAAAAATTTAATTAACATTGCATTTCTCTAAAACAATTTGTTGAAATTGCAGTTTTCTAGAAAATTCTACTGTGTTAAAATTTTGTCGCAATTTCACTAGAAAATTATGTTGAAATTTAATTTTTTAAAATTTTTTTTTTATAGAAAATATGTGAAATTGTATTTCTCTAAAATAATTCGTTGACATTCCATTATTCTATAAAATCCTTAAAATAGCATTTTGCTAGAAAATTCCCTTTTTTAAATTTGGTCAAAATTTAATTTTTCTAAAATATTTCTTTGAAATTTAATTTCTCTAGAAAATTACGTCAAAATGTCGTTAGTTTTTCAAAATTTCATCAAATTTTAATTTTACAAGGTAATTTCTTAGAAATTGTATTTTTCTAGAAGATTAAATTGAAAATGAATTTTACTACAAAATTTCTTTGAAAAGGCATTTTTCTACCAAATTTTGGTGAAATTGCATATCTCTAAAAAATTTCGTTAAAATTAAATGTTTCTACAAAATTTCTTTGAAATTGAATTTCTCTAGAAAATGATTTTCTCTTTACAAAGTTTTATCATAATTGATTTTTTTCTAGAAAATGTCGGTGAAATTGTATTTTTCTGGAAAATTTCGTTTCTCCAGAAAGTTTCGTGGATATTGTATTTTTTTGGGAAATTCATAATCATATTCTTTTTATCACAAAATCTTGTTGAAATGTTATTTATATACATAATTTCGTATAAACTGCATTTTCTACAAAATTTCCTAAAAATAAACTTTTCTAAAAATACATATTTTGTTTTACACATTTTGTTTTCTAAAAATGTTCGTTGAAAATACATTTTTCAAATTTTCTTGTTGAAATTAAATTTTTCTAAAATATTAATTAACATTGCATTTTCTACAAAATTTTGTTAAAAATCAAAAAAATGTTCATTTTATCCAAATTTCGTATTTTAAAAAAATCAATTCTCTAGAAAATGTTGAAACCTTGTTCTTCAAATTTCTATTATTCTAGAAAATTTCGTCGAATTGCATTTTTTACAAAATATTATTGAAATTGCATTTCTCTATAAGTACAACAATTCTGTTGAAATTGAATTTCTTCAACAATTTAATTAACATTGCATTTCTCTAAAACAATTTGTTTAAATTGCAGTTTTCTACAGAATTCCATAGTGTTACATTTTTTTACAATTTCACTAGAAAATTATGTTGAAATTAAATTTTTTACAAAATTTTATTTCTGTAGAAAATATGTGAAATTCTATAACTCTAAAATAATTCGTTGATCTTCCATTTTTCTATAAAATCTCGTTTAAAATTGCATTTTGCTAGAAAATTTCCTTTTTTAAATTTGGTCAAAAATTAATTTTTCTAAAATATTTCTTTGAAATTTTATTTCTCTAGAAAATTGCGTCAATATTTCGATATTTTTTCAAAATTTTATCAACAATTAATTCTGCAAGGCAATTTCTTCGAAATTGTATTTTTCTAGAAAATTAAATTGAAAATGGATTTTTCTACAAAATTTCGATGAAAATGAATTTTTCTACAAAATTTCGGTGAAATTGCATATCTATATAAAATTTCGTTAAAATTAAATTTTTTTATAAAATTTCTTTGAAGTTGCATATCTCTAGAAAATAATTTTCTCTTTACAAAATTTCATCACAATTGAATTTTTTCTAGAAAATGTCGGTGAAATTGTATTTTTCTAGAAAATTTCGTTTCTCCAGAAAATTTCGTGAAAATTGTATTTTTTTAGAAAATTCAAAATTTTTTTTACAAAATCTAGTTGAAATGTTTTTTGTATAGAAAATTTAGCATAAATTGCATTTTCTACAACATTTCCTAAAAATAAACTTTTCTAAAAATGTTCGTTGAAAATACATTTTTTTAAATTTTCTTGTTGAAAAAATTTAAAAAATAAATTTCGTATTTAAAAAAAATCAATACTCTAGAAAATGTTGAAATATTTTTCTTTAAATTTCTATAGAAATTCCTTGAAAATTTCTTCGAATTGCATTTATTACAAAATTTTTTGAAATTGTATTTCTCTACAAAATTCTGTTGAAATTGCATTTCTTCAAAAATTTAATTAACATTGCATTTGTTTAAATTGCAGTTTTCTACAAAATTACGCTGTTGCAATTTCATTTTTCTAGAAAAATCCTTTGCAATTGCTTTTCACTAAAAAATTCTTTGAAATTGCTGTTCACTAGAAATTATGTTGAAATTTAATTTTTTACAACATTTTATTTCTGTAGAAAATTCGTGAAATTGTATTGCTATAAAATAACTCGTTGATATTCCATTTTACTACAAAATCTCGATAAAATTGCATTTTTCTAGAAACTTCCCTTTTATAAATTTTGTCAGAATTTAATTTTTCTAAAATATTTTTTGTTGAAATTTCATTTCTCTAGGCAATTTCTATGAAATTGTAGTTTTGTAGAAAATTTAATTTCTTTAGAAAATTTAATTTCTTTAGAAAATTAAACTGAAATTAAAATGTTGTTGAAACTGTATTTTTCTATGAAATTTCATCAAAATGATATTTTTCTAGAAAATTCTTGTTGAAATTACATTTCTCCAGAAAATTTCGTTGAAATTGTATTTCTCTGAAAAATTACAAAATTAAATATTTTTAAAACATTTTCTTGAAATTTAATTTTTGTAGACAAATAGTTGAAATTGCATTGTTACATTTTATTGCAATTGCAGTTGTTTATAATTTTGTTTTTTTTTTAAAATTTCTCCAAAATTTTACATTTCTACAAAATATTTCTAAATTGTTTTTTTGTCACAAAAAAAACTTGAAATTTCGTTTATACAAAATTTTATTGAAATTGAATTTTTTTTATAAAATTTTATTGAAAATCATTTTTTCTACAAAATTTCCTTAAAATTGCTTTTTAAAAAATTTAGTCTAAATTTTATTTTTCTAGAAAAATTATTGAAATCTTCTTGAAATTGCATTTTTTGTGAATAAAATTCCATCGAAATTGCATTGAAATTGGCATTTCATTTTTTTTAGAAAAATCCGGTTAACACCCTTTAATCCCGTCAGTGGCCCTTAATCCGTGGCCAACGACCTTTACTCCACCTATTGACCTTTAATCCGTTCAGTGGCTATTAATCCGACCATTGATTATCGACATGCAATCCGGTCAATGTCCTTAGATTATCCGGCTGATAGACGGATTACATTTCGATGACCTGAGTAAAGTAGGACGACCCCAGGTTAAGGACCAGTGACTGGATTAAAGGGTTTTAACTGGATTTTTCTAAAAATATCGAGATCAACGCAATTTCAAAGAAAATTTTTTAGAAACATTTAATTTCAACAAAATGTTTTTGAGATGTAAGATGTAGATGAAATTTTCGGAAAAAAAAACAATTTCTACC
Organism: Eudasyphora cyanicolor; assembly: GCA_963930755.1. Lineage (NCBI taxonomy): Eukaryota > Metazoa > Arthropoda > Insecta > Diptera > Muscidae > Eudasyphora > Eudasyphora cyanicolor. The sequence goes on from OZ005735.1 coordinate 242,248,774, forward strand.
AAAATTTTTTTTTTTTTTTATTTGTAAAAAAAAGACTTGAAATTTCATTGATTTATTTGTAAAAAAAGACTTGAAATTTCATTTATACAAAATTTTATTGACATTGATCAATGAAAATCAGGGGATATCTATAAAAATGCAATTTCGTTTAAATTTTCACTCTCAATTTGTACATAATCTACAATAAAAGTTGCAATTTTTTCAAGTTTAAATTTGATGAAACTTTACATAAAAGAGCAATTTGAAAGGGCTTCCCCAAACGGGAAGAAATTTTTTTAGAAAAAATTTATTTCGAAGGAAAATACTAGAAATATGCAAAAAAAAATCTGGAATAAAACGAAATTTTCAATTGAAATTTTTTTTCCAAAGAAAATATTTCAACATTTGCAATTTCGGCGAATTTTTTAACAAAAAACCTTTTTTAAAGAAAAAACTATATTAACAACATTTGCTAGAAAAATGAATCTTCGAAGAAAGTTTTTAGAAGAAAATAAATTTTGAAGAAATTTCCCAGAAAAAGGAATCTTTAAAATTTCTCAAAAAAAAAAGAAAATCGGGAAAAAATTATTTTCGACAAAATTTTAAAAAAAATGGTATTATGGGCGAAATTTTTTAGAAACATACATTTAAAATACATTTTATAATAAAATATAATTTTCAAATTTTTTTTTTAGAAAAATGAAATTTAAATTTTTAATGAAAATGCATTTTAAACGAAATTTCAAGAAAAAGGCATGATGATTTTTTTTTATAAAAAATTGTTGTATTTTCATATAAAAATGCAATTAAAAATTGTAGTATTTTTTTATATAAAAATTTAATTCGGCAGAATTTGCAATAAACTTGCAATTTTTTTTGGAAAATGTAATTTCGTCAATTTCGAAGGAATTTTCAATAAATACAACTTTCTATAAATTGCAATTTTATAAAAATTGTCAATAAAATCACATTTCCACGAAATTTGCTAGAGCAGGACTTCCCAAACTTTCAACCATACGGGTCATAATCATGTAAAAAATCACCATGCCTATTTACGCAAAAAAGTATGGGAAATTTTATTAGTTTAATATGATTAACAACAATCAAAATGATTAAGATTAGAAAAGCTTAGCAAAGTCTTTATATTTGAACAATTTAAATACCATATCTGAGAGGAAGTTCATAGGAAAATAAAGAAATTGTAGCAATGGATTTGTAAAGAAATACTTTTGATTTGAAATTTTTTAAAAATTTAATTAAAAAAAATATATTTCAAACCTATATCCTAAATTAATCCTTTCAATTCATTACATTTTCGTAAGACCTCTTAAGAAATTTTTGGAAATTTTCAGTAAAAAAAGTAAAATACAATTTTGACGAAATTCTTTGGTAAATTAATTTGAAATCTATTTTAAGAATAATGCAATTATCAACAAAATTTTATTTAAAAAAAAAATTCGGTTACTTCATTAGTTTTTCGTAAGTAATTTTTGGTCATTTTCAAAACTCAAAACAATTAAAATATTTTATATATATCCACAAAAAATAGTAATATATTTATTAAATGTATCCACAGCTCCCTTGGAATATCGTTACGGCACCTATAACTGACTCCGGCCGACTTTTCATTCGGCTTTTCCTTACTTGTTTCGAATTCCCCCACTACGTTAATTCCTGAAAATTCACCATTTTTTCACATGTGAAGCAAATGATTGGATTTAGTATACATTTTTACTTTTTCGCATTCGCCATATATTTATTTTCGTACATAATTTATTTAACTTAAACTATAACATGTAATTCGACTATTTATCTAATTGAGCAGCCTTTTTGCAATAAAATCATTGTCAACATCAGCATAACGGCAAAAAACAGTGCTAAACTATTGTCTGCGTCTGAAACGTCTTTGTTGTTTACGTCTACGCTGCGAAGGACTGATACGTTTCCGCTGCTTTCTCTTCTCTGCCGGAGCATGTGTTCGTATGTATTCCAAGGATCGTTGAATATAGTCGGGAATTGGTGGAGGTGTGGGCAAATGTTTGCCCACCGGATGATAACCATTTGCATCGGCAGTATAGCTTAGTTCGATGCGTTTACCTTCGGGAGAGATGTAATTGTAGGAACCTCGAACTCCATAGGGATTACCAGACTCCTTGACATGAATGGCATTCGAGGTGTCATAGGCATAGTAGTAATTACCCCTAGCATTGGGAGTTCGATTGACGTATCTCCTAGTTTTGGCATATCTATCAAAGATTCTGCGTGAGTATTTGCCGCGAACGATAGCAACAAAGGCGCAGAGGGCTATGAAAACTAACTGCAAGAAAATGTATTTGAATATTTTTTTACGTTTTTGGATTTATTATTTTGGAAAATATTAAAGCTTACCACCAATTTCATGGTTATTTTTAAATCTTTCGCTTTAGTATTCGAGCAGATGTCGGTGGCCTTGTGTTGGCACTGGAAATTGCAATTGAGAACTGTGTACTGTATTCTGGAAAGCAGCAGTTTTTATATTTTTCCTTGAAGTTATTTTAATATTCTTGATGAGCAAATAGGTCAATTCCATGACACAATATGTCCGTCTGTCTGTCCGTCCATCCGTCTATCATAACGCTAATTAGAATCATTCCTTTGGGAATCAACATAAATTTTATTGAGTTGAGTATAGGAGCAATTTTCACATTGTTCTTTTGATGTGAGAGTTAATTCTACTGTTTGCAATAAATCTAACTAAACATCTAAATGATATTTCCTTATGATCACCTTGTGATCTGTGTGTGGCTTAGAACAGTATTTCATACGAATACATATTTAATGTTTGAAGCTTTCTTTAAGAATTTGTAAACAAATATTTGTTTTTGCATTGGATGTTATATATATATTTCATCAAACGGGATGAGATATAAACATGTTTTTGTAGTTTTTTAATAAAATCCATATACATACATCTTAGACATTTTAATTTTTCATATACAAGTCGGATATTACACGAGTATATCAAATCAATATACGATAATTTATGACTTTAAAATAGGGAAGAAATTACTATAAAGAAATAGTTAAGAAAGGTCGGGGTCAACTACATAGTACCCTATAGCACTACTTACAAAGCGTGTAGAGCAGGTATTCTTAACCCTTTCAACCATACTGCTCCCCACAACCATGTAAAAACTCCTAATGTCCTTTTTTTTTTGAAAAAAAAAACGATCAGAAATATAATTTTTCTTTTCTTGTATGTTTAATAAAATAAAAGTTCAACAAAAATTTCGTCGACATTTTTTTCGGCAAAATTTTGACAAATTGCATTTTTCTACAAAATCGTTTTCAAGAAAATCCACTAAATTCCATATTTTTAATTAAATCTTGTATTTCTCTAGAAATTACGTTGAAATTGGATTTTTTTGTAAAAATTTCACCAAAATTGGATTTTTCTAGGAAAATTTGTTAAACTTGCATTGTTTTAGAAAATTTCGTCAAAATTGCATTTTTCTAGAAAATTACTTCGAAATTGCACTTTTCTAGAAAATTTTACGAAATTTCCAATTTTATTCAAAGATTCGTCATAATTTCATTTTTGTATAAAACTTCGATTAAATTGCATTTTTCCTCATAGTTTCCCCGAAATCACATTTCTTTAGAATATTTTGTTGAAATTGCATTCTATAAAATTCGTTGAAAATGTATTGGTCTTTAAGATTTCGTCGAAATTGAGTTTTTCTAGAAAATTTCGTCAAAATTGCATTTTTCTACAAAATTTCGTTGAAATTTAATTTTTCTACAAAATTTCGTTAAAATTTAATAAAAATAAAAAAAAACATATGGTCTCAAACCAAAAAAAAAATAAATTCTGACTGAATAACAAAACAACAGACCAACAATAAATAACAACAACACATACAAACACATGAGGTACGATGACGTCGGCATTAGCCGTTGACAAAACTACATTTGTTTTCGTGGTTCGCGATGCGAACCCAAGCAAAAAACAAAAATGTATTGGTATGAGAGTTTTAGTATGTTGACTTAGTTCGGCAAAATACGGGGTTGGTTAGCAGTTTTTGTTAAATTCAATTTACTGCTTCCATAAGTATTTCAGCTGATTTAAGTTAAAGACATACACTATTGCTACTGAATTCTGAAGATGATAGAGTGGTGTCTATCGAAACTGCAGTCAATTCTACCAAGCAATTAAAACTCTCTACCAATTTTTGTATTTGTTTCTATTACTTTCTTGGAATAGACAGAAAGTAAATGGAACATATGGTCTCAAACCAAAAAAAAAAATAATAATGTCTGACTGAATAATAAAAAAAAAACGTTGAAATTTCATTTTTCTAGAAATATTGTTGTATTTCTCTAGAAAATATCGTTGACCGTTTTCTACAAATTTCTTGAAATTGCGTTTTTCAAGAAAATTTTGTTAATTTAAAAACAAAAATCGTTGAAATCGTCGTTATATTTGAAAATTTTCGTTAAAATCCTTTCTCTTTTTTAGAAAAATGTAATCAGAAATGTAAGTTTTCTTTTATTGTATTTGATAATTTTTTGATTTTTCTTGAAAATTTCGTCCAAATAGCATTTCCCTGTAAAATTCGGCAAATTGAATTTTTCTACAAAATAGTTTTCTAGAAAATCTAGAAACTTACGTACGTTGAAATTGTTATTTTTTAAAACTTGCTTCAGAATTGTATTTTTCTAGAAATATTGCTTGAATTGTTGTACATAATTTCTCCGAAATTAAAATTTTCTTTTCATAGTTTTGTTTTTGCTATCGCGTTCCAGATCGTAGTTTTTGTTTTCTGTAAAACAGAAAAAAAACCTTCTTTAATAAAGATGAATAAGAAAATTCCATATTTTCAGATAAATTTTTTATTTCTCTAAAAAATTATTTTTTACAAATTAAAAAAATTGAGTTTTCTAAAAAAATTGGTGATAATTGCATTTTCTAGCAAATTTCTTCGAAATTGCATTTTTCTACAAAATTTCGTTGAAATATCATTTTCCTACAAAATTTAATTGAAATTACACTTTTCTAGAAAATTTTTTGAAAATTGCAGTTTTACAGAAAACTTCGTTATAATTAAATTTTTCTAGAACATTTCGAGAATATGTATTGTATTTTTCCCCAAAGTTTCCAAAAAAATAATTTTTCTAGAATATTTTGAGATTGCTACAAAATATCGTTAAAATTATTTTTTTCTACAAAATTTAGTTCAAATTGCATTTTTCTAGAAAAATCTTCGAAATTGTATTTCTCTAGAAAATTTCGTAGAAAATGTTCTAAAAATTTCTTGAAATTGCATTTTTTGACAAAATTTTGTTAAATTTTCTAAAAAAAATCGTTGAAAGTGCACTGTTTTTCATAATTTCGTCGAAATTGTATTTTTCTAAAAAAATTCTCTACACATTTTTTTTTAAAAAATTTTACTAAAAAATTTCATTGATAGTACATTTTCTAGAAAATGTCTATAATTTATAAATAATTTTAAATTGAATTTTCTGGACAATTTCGTTGAAATTGCATTTTTCTAAAAAATCCAGTTGAAATTTAATTTTTCTAGAAAAATCGTTAAAGTGCTGTCGGTTTTTGAAAAAAAATAAACAGAAATCTATTTTTTCTTTTGTTGCCTTTGATAAATAAAATTAAATTTCGGTGAAATTGGATTTTTCTTGACATTTTTGTGTAAACAGCATTTTCCTTCAAAATTCCGCAAACTGCATTTTGCTGCAAAATCGTTTTCTAGAAAATCTCGAAAATTTCGTTGAAATTGTTTTTTTTTTTAAATTTCATCAAGATTGGATTTTTCTACAAATACTGCTTAAAATTTTAAATTTGAAAATTGCATTGTTCTATTAAATTAATTTTTTTTGGAAAATTTCGTTGAAATAGCATTTTCCTATAAAATTTAATTGGCATTACACTTTTCTAGAAAATATAAATTTTATAGAAAATTTAGATATAACTTAATTTTTCTGGAAAATTTCGATAAAAATGAATTTTCCCCAAAGTTTACTAAAATTTAAATTTTCGTTGAAAATCTATTGGTTTTTAAGATTTCGGCAAATTGCATTTTTCTACAAAATAGTTTTCTAGAAAATCTAGAAACTTACGTACGTTGAAATTTTTCGAAAATTTCGTCAAAAATTAAATTTTTTCTACATCATTTCGTTGAAATTTGTTTTTTCTACAAAATTTATTTGAAATTGCATTTTTCTAGAAAAATCGTTTAAATTGTATTTCTCTAAAAAATTTCGTTGAAATTTTCTAAAAATTTCTTGAAATTGCGTTTTTTTAAAGAAAATGTTGTTAATTTTTCTAAAAAAAATCATTGAATGTGCATTGTTTTTGAATATTTCGTGGAAATTAAATTTTTCTAGAAAAAGTTATCTAGAATTTTTTTTAGAAGATTTTTCTAAAAGATTTCATTAGATATATGTACAAAAAATTTCGTTGTAATGTAGAAGAAAATTTCGATGACATAACATTTTACCTAAAGTTGAAATTGCATTTTTCTATAAAATTTCGCTGAAATGAATTTTTTCTACAAAATGTAGTCGTTGAAAATGTATTTCTTTACAAAATTTCGTTGAAAATTTCCTAAAATTGTTTTCTTCAAGAACATTTTGCTAATTTTTCAAAAAAAAAATGCATAGTTGAAAGTAAATGTTCTTGAAAATATTGTCGAAATTGCGTTTTTGTAGAGAAATTCTCAACATTATAGAATATTTATCTAAAAAAGTTTATTGTCAACAATTTTTCTCAAAAATTTAAGTTGCTTTCTTCAAGAAAATTTCGTAGAAATTGCATTTTTCTACAAAAATTCATAGATATTGCATTTTCTGGAAAACCTAGATGAAATTGTTTTTTTAAAAAAATTTTTGTAAACACCCTTTAATCCATTCAGTGGTCCTTAACCTGCGGTAATCGGATCAGTGGCTCTTAATCCGATACATAAAGAAATAGGAAAATTAAAAAAATAAATAAATATTGAAGAAGATTTCTGAGATGAATTGAATTTCGAAAAAAAATTTATGAAAAATTCAATTTCAAAGAAATTTCTGAGATGAATTAAATTTCCTAAAAAAAATGCGTGAAATATTAAATTTTAGCATAATTTTCTAGAAAAAAAACGAAATTAAAGTGGACCGCAGACGATCAAATTTGCTTGACAAGCAAGGTAACAATGTCAGTGAAAATGTGTGTGTGTGTGTCGTAGGTTTGACGAGTTTGATGTCAAGCAATTTGATCGTCTGCGGACCCCAGAACAATAAAATGGTATTTTCGAATCACGACAAAATTTACTAGAAAAATGAAAAATATACGAAATTTTATAAAAAAAAATATGTAGGAAAATGCAATTTCAAGAGCGAAATTAGCAATTAAATGGTATTTTCGACAATATTTTTGCAAAAAAAAATTAACACACTTTTCTATAAAAGCCGAAATTTTCAATAAAATAATAACTACAAATTACGACAAAATTTTGTAAAAAAAAAATTATGAAAAAACTGCAATTTTAAAGAAATTTTCTAGAAAAATTTAATTTTTAAGGCATTTTATAAAAAAAATGCAATTTTGCAGAAATTATATAGAAATATGCAATTTCAAATTTCTTATAAAATGCAATTACCCCAAAATTTACTATAAATGCGAAATACTTTAAGAAAATTGCAATTTCAACGAAATTTTCTAGAAAAATTCATCAAAATTAAAGAATTAGATTTCATGAAAAATTCTTCAAATTTAAGAATTAAATTTCATGAAAATTCTTCAAAATTAAAGAATGAGGTTTCATGAAAAATTCTTCAAATTTAAGAATTAAATTTCATGAAAATTCTTCAAAATTAAAGAATGAGGTTTCATGAAAAATTAAAATTTTGACATAATTTTCTAGAAAAAAGTAAAATTGCAATAAAATAGTATTTTCGACAAAATGTTCATAAAATAAAATTTTTAAGGAATTTTATAAAAAAAAAATTAAATTTTGTAGAAATTATATAGAAAAATTAAGTTTTTGAAGATATTATATAGAAAAATGCAATTTGAAATAAAATGGAAAATTTTGAAGGAATTTTATTAAAAAAAATGCAATTTTGCAGAAATTATATAGGAACATGCAATTTCAAAGTTTCTCTATAAGTGAAATTTCCGCAAAATTTACAATAAATGTGCAATTTTACTGTAAGAAAAATTCAATTTCAACGAAATTTTCTGGAAAAATTAAATTTTGAAGAATATTTCAATAAGAATTAAATTTTATTAAAAAAATAAATTTGGTATTTACGAATTACGAAACAAATTTTCATGAAAAATAAAATTATCTATAATTTTATTTTTTATAGAAATTATATAGAAATATGCAATTTTCAAAAACAAAGTTTTTGTCAAACTGCAATGTCGACGAAATTTTTTTAAAAATTACATTAAAAAGAATTTTACAAAAAAAATTAATTTTGCAAAAATGTATAGAAACATGCAATTTCAAATTTTTAATAAAAATGCAATTTCCACTAAATTTCCGATAAATATGCAACTTTACTTTAAGACAAATGCAATTTTAACAAAATTTTCTAAAAAATTCAATTTTGAAGATTTTTTCTATAAGAATTAAATTTCATGATAAAAATAAGTATTTTCCAATTACGACAAAATTTTCTACAAAAATAAAATTATGAAGAAATTTTATAAAAAAATGCATTTTGTAGAAATTATATAGAAAAATTCAAAATTCTTCAGAATTAAAGAATTAGATTTCATGAAAAATTCTTCAAAATTGAAGAATTAGATTTCATGAAAAATTCTTCAAAATTGAAGAATTAGATTTTATGATTCTTCAAAATTGAAGAATGTGATTTCATAAAAAATTACATTTTGATACAATTTTCTAGAAAAAAAAAAATTAATTGGAAATAAAATAGCATTTTCGACACAATGTTCATAAAATAAAATTTTGAAGGAATTATAAAATTAAAAAATTCAATTTTGTAGAAATTTTGTAGAATGCAATTTTTGCAGAAATTATATAGATGAATGCTACTTTCAAAAACAAAATATCCAATACCAAATTAATTTTTTCATGAAATTCATTTCTTCTAAAAAAATGTCTTTAAAATTGAATTTTTCCAGAAAATTTCGTTGAAATTGCATTTGTCTTTAAGTAAAATTGCATATTTATTGTAAATTTAGTAGAAATTGCATTTTTATTACAAATTTGAAATTGCATGTTTCTTTATAATTTCTACAAAATTGATTTTTTTTATAAAATTGCAGTTTTACAAAAATTTTGTTTTTGAAAATTGAATTTTTCTACATAATTTCCGCAAAAATGCATTAGTTTATAAAAGTTTTCATAATTTTATTTTTCTAGAAAATTTGTTTCGCAATTCGTAAATACCAAATTTATTTTTTCCATGAAATTTAGTTCTTATTGAAATATTCTTCAAAATTTGAAATTGCACATATAGAAAAAGTTTGAAATTGCATGTTCCTATATAATTTCTGCAAAATTGCACTTTTTAATAAAATTCCTTCAAAATTTTCCATTTTATTGCAAACTTCGCTATTGAAAATTGCATTTTTCTACATAATTTCTCCAAAAACTTAATTTTTATTTTATGAAAATTTTGTCGAAAATACTATTTTATTGCAAATTTATTTTTTTCTAGAAAATTATGTCAAAATTTAATTTTTCATGAAACCTCATCCTTCAATTTTGAGGAATTTTTCATGAAATCTAATTCTAAAAGTTGAAGAATTTTACTTGAAATCTTTTTGTTTAATTTTGAAGAATTTTGCATTTTTCTATATAATTTCTGCAAAATGCATTTTTTTAAAAATTTCTTTAAGTTTTATGTTTCTAAAAAATTTTGTCGTAAATCGAAATACCGAATTTATTTTTTTCATGAAATTTAATTCTTCTAGAAAAATACTTCAAAATTGAATTTTTTCAGAAAATTTCTTTGAAATTGCATTTGTCTTAAAGTAAAGTTGCATATGTATCGTAAATTTAGTGGAAATTGCATTTTTATTAAAAATATGAAATTGCATGTTTCTATATAATTTCTGCAAAATTGATTGTTTTATAAAATTCTTTTTAAATGGTTTTTTAAGAAAATTTCTTCGAAATTGCAGTTTTACAAAAATTTTGTTTTTGAAAATTGCATTTTTCTATATAATTTATCCAAATATGTATTTGTTTATAAAATGTCATCATAATTTTATTTTTGTAGAAAATTTGTTTCGTAATTCGTAAATACCAAATTTATTTTTTCCATGAAATTTAATTCTTATTGAAAAATTCTTCAAAATTGAATTTTTCACGAAAATTTCGTTGAAATTGCATTTTTCTTACAGTAGATTGCATATTTATTGTAAATTTAGCGGAAATTGCACTTAAAGAAAAAGTTTGAAATTGCATGTTCCTATATAATTTCAGCAAAATTGCATTTTTTTTAATACAATTCCTTCAAAATTTTCCATTTTATTGCAAATTTCGCTTTGAAAATTGCATTTGTATACCCTCACTTTAGTGTGACGAGGGTATATCGTCGGCTTAATGCTATTTTGTTCCATACGCCATTTTGTATGATCGGAGAAAAACGCAATTTATTGTTTGAGTAAAAACGGGACTGAAGAGTTTCACACTTTTTATTTCATAGGGTTCCCAACAGTCATACCAAAATTGAATATGTCATAACATTAATATACCAGAGCACATAAACGCTTACAATATATTTGAAGTATCTACTGTATAGCGAAAAATAGGAGTATTTGTTAACCCCCTCTGGTACCACCCATACAAATTTACAGATTAATTCGTGTAATATTTCATATTATAGTACTCACAAAGTGAGGGTATACCTTAGTCGGTTTACCCGACTGAAACTTTCTTAATTGTTTTTTATAAAATTTCTTATATCTTTTATTTTTCTAGTAAATTTTGTCGTGATTCGAAAATACTATTTTATTGTTAATTTCGTTTTTTTTTCTAGAAAATGGTGTCAAAATTAAATTTTTCACCATTTTTTTTTTTTTTGAAATTTAATTCATCTCAGAAATTTCTTTGAAATTTAATTTTTCATGAAATTTTTTTCGAAATTTAATTCATCTTAGAAATTTCTTTGAAATTGAATTTTTCATGAAATTTTTTTCGAAATTTAATTCATCATAGAAATTTTTCAAAATTTATTTATTTTTTTCAATTTTCTATTTTTTGATGTGCCGGAGAAAGAGCCACTGATTACCGCTGGTTAAGGACCACTGAATGGATTAAAGGGCGTTTACAAAAAATTTTCTAAAGAAAACAATTTCATCGAAGTTTTCTAGAAAAAAAGAAATTTTTGTAGAAAAATGCAATTTCGACAACATTTTCAAGAACATTTATTTTCAAGTATGCATTTTTTTTAAATACAATTTCAACGAACTACATTTTGTAGAAAAAATTAATTTCAGCGAAATTTTATATAAAAAATTATAGGAAAATCGCATGATCTTGGTGACCAATATACCGAAGAAAGTATAATCATACCATTAAATCTTTCATGTAAAATAATAATTGTGACTTTCGAAGTGGGGCATGCGGGGCAGCATCCTGTAAAAATGGATCAGTTAGACGCACTACTCAATCGTGTAACTTGACATGATGATTTGGTATCGGTGATCGAATGAAAGGTAAAGAACATATTGTTTGTGCACTTATCAACTAATTTTTATTTTTCAGTCTCCTCTTAGTTCGTAACAGACCAAGAGAAAATCTTTAAATTTATTAAGTGACTGGCGACCTTCAAACTCTAAATCTAACTGTGCTTTATTGGGATTTTTTTCTACTGCTTTGTTATTTACTGTCTATTTTGAATTCCAAGTATTTATTTTAAAGTTACTTATTTAGTATTTGATATAAATACTCGTAGACCTATTTGACCAAAAAAAATGGTTACCAGTTAATACTGCTAGGGGTCATCGAACTCATAAATCGATCGGTACTTCGTTGAGAATATTTTCTATGTTATCGGTATTGTTCTCCAACATTTCCTCAAATGCAGGTTATATTGTTTTAAACATTTTTATTAACTCGTTTTTAAGTTGGTAAAATATCAGATCTTTAAAATGTCTGTCTGTTTAATGCAAAAACAAAGGCAGAACAGAAATTCATAGATTACAGTCATTTATGCGTACACAGAAGCAACATTTTCTCCATTAATATTATTTATGTTCTACCGTTACTGATTTTTTTTAGAAACCTTTTTCAAGAGAACAATATGAAAAAGAAGCGTTTGATTGCTAAAGCTTATGTTAATTCCCAAGGAAGGTTTTTTGCGTCTATGCCTTATGCTTAAGGTTCAAGTCTCACGGAAGGACCGATGGAATAGGGTAATTGACCTAAATTTCAATGGGCCGTATTAAAAGAAGAAGTCATGGTTCGAGTCAAGGGATTCATATAAAAACTGCTGCATTCTAGAATTATTCAAACAGTTCTCAGCTGCAATTTCCACTGTAAAGTCAAAAGGGAATTTTAACTTTTAAAAATACTAGTTTAAAATATTAAAGTTAACCATGAAATTTGTAAGTATTTTCTTCAATTCAAAATTAGCAAAAGAGTAACTAACGAAATCTCACACAGTGAAGGACTATTTTTGTTACAACAATATTAAATATTTCCCCTGAAATATTGGGAAATAAAGGAAATAAATACAAAATAAAAGTATAGTCTTTTATTTACCACGGACCTCAAGCCAAACCGACGATCAAACATTAACAAAAAACTGAAAAATTAATTTGGAATTTTTATATTTTTATTCTAGTTTATTTGTTTGGTCCTCTTCGCCTTTGTGGCTTTTGCTCACGGCAGGGCCGCTGATAAAGATGCCAAAATTCTTAGTTTTAAGAACAAAGCTCCCGATGCTAAGGGAAATTACCACTACGCCTATGAGACCTCCAATAACATACAATTCCAAGAAGCTGGCAACTCTGTTGGTGTCACCGGTGAAGTCAATTATATTTCTCCCGAAGGTACGGTAATTGAATTAACCTACACTGCCGATGAGAATGGCTATCATCCCATGGGTAAACATTTGCCCACACCACCTCCATTGCCCGATTATATTCGCCGCTCTTTGGAATACATTCGTTCTCATCCTCCGGCTTTGCTTACGAATGAGGAAAAAGGCAGCATGACCGTCAAGGAGCCTAAATTGAAATCGGAATTGAAAGAAGGAAAAAGTAGCATGATCGCAAAAGATTCTGAATTGAAGTCGGAATTGAAATCGGAATTGAAATCAGAATTAAAATCAGAACTAAAAGCAGAAAAAATTAGCATGATGACAAAAAATGCGAAGTCAATGAAGACAAAATTAACATGATCGCAAAAAATCCTTAATTCGAAGCGCAATAGATATGGCAATGTTAATGACAAGGATAATTAGACAAAAATGGACAAATTGCGCTCATCCTCTCGTGTTATTTTATGATAATACTGTTACGTTTTGAAATTCTAGGTATTGCTTTATATTAGTGAAATTTTTATAGATTTAGTTAAATAGTTGTTTAAATGAAAAATGCAAATAAATAATACTAAAAATAATCAAGATGTCGTAATTTAATTAAATTTTCTCAAATTTTACAAAAAAACAAGTAAGAAAGTTCAGTCGAGTAAACCGACATAGGAATCCCCTCACCTTGAGTCTCAAAAAAATATTGTAAATTTATTTATTTTTTTGTTTTATTTAAATTATTATCAATTTGAATTGCATTTAATAACTTTAACGTATCTACTGGTATTAAAGTTCAAAGCTGTTTACTTTTGGTACAAAATGGTTCATTTGTGTGAGTGGTACCAAAAGGGGCGGGCGTCCCAATAACGGTCACTTTTCTCTGGACTCTAGGTACTATAAAAGCATTACATTGTACAAATATGCACTTGTATTAAAGTTATAAACTGTTAACTTTTGGCGTAAAATGGTCCATTTGTGTGGGAGGTACCAAACGGGCGTGCCAATAACGGCCACTGTACTTTAGACTCTAGGTACTAAAAAGAAATGCACTGATAAAAGCTGTTAATTTTTCATACAAAGAGGTCCTTTTGTGTGGGAGGTACCAAAATGGGCGGGCCTATAACGGCCATTTTTCTCTGGACTCTAGGTACTACAAAAGCAGTACACTGTACTAAATTGCAAGTATTTGTATGTACTGGTATTAAAGTTATAAGCTGGTAACTTTTGGTACAAAATGGTTCATTTGTGTGGGAGGTACCAAAAGGAGCGTGGCAATAAGGCCAATTTTTCACTGTATTGTAGGTACTATTAAACCATTACTCTGTACAAAATGTCAAGTCTCTGTACGCACTGGCAATAAAGTCATAAGCTATTAACTTTTGGTTCAAAATGTTCCATTTGTGTGGGAGGTACTAAAAGGGGCGTGGCAACTTCGCCCATTGTCACTTCGAGGTAATAGTGACTAATAAACTAATACTATGCGTAGAATTTCAGAGGATACAAATAAATAGTATAGAAATAATTAAATAATCAATATTTCACAAAATGTTAACCCTTTGTGGGGGAGGTACTAGAAGGAGTGGACCAATATAGCCCATCTTCGAACATAGCCGGAGATAGAAGAACATATTACCACATACCAAATTTGAAGTCAATCGTTTACTCCTTTCGAGAGTTATCGTGCGCGCCAGCCAGCAGACAGACAGACGGATGGACGGACATTGCTCATTCGACTTAAAATGAAACAAAACGGATATCCGCCGAACATATTTAGGGTCTTAGGTCACTCCTCCGATGTGTTACACTTTTGGCTCGTAGCAAACGATATATGTATACCCTCCTCTCTATGGTGAGGGGATACAAATAATTAAAAATATGAGAAAACTAGGCAAAAAACAAAAATTCACAAACAATTTTTTTTCCGATTTTTTATTTTCTCAAAAAGGTTGAAAAAAAAAACTATCAAAAAAACACTTTGAAGCTAAATTTTCTCAAAACAATAGGCAACAATATGCAACAAAATATTTTTTATGTCCGAGACCTAAAAAGCTTGTTTTTTAGAAGATTGCGGCATTTTATTTTATGAAACCAAAACAAATAATATGTATGGTATTTTTTTTTAAAAATTTTCTTTAAAATTTCAATTTTCATGGAATTTACCTTTTGTGTTTGGACCATAGTTTTTGAAGCGCAAACGACAGAGCCAGTATACCACATAAATTAAAGTAAATTATAAGGGCTAGAAATGCTGAAAATATCACTTTCACGTAGAAACGGAAGTTTAGTAACTGTCGTTAAAACAAATAGAAAAAAAAATTATTTTTTTTTCACAAAAATCGTTTTTTGCTGACACGAAAAAACCATAAAAAATAGAAAAAATTTGTTTCTTCCATTTATTTAAAGCTAGTATCCTAACGAAGGAAACCATGCCTATTTGGAAAAAGTCTATGGATAAATGTATTAATTATGACCCACCCATATTGTAAAAATAGGGAAATTCAAAATAATTATTATTCATATTTTTTATTTTGGTAATTTTGTTTGGGAGGAACCAAAAGGGGCGTGACAACAACATCCATTCTTCATTTGTTTGGGAGGTACCAAACGGGGCGTGAAACTTCGTCCATTTTTCTCAAAATGATAGTGACGAAGAAGATAATACTATGTGTTGAATTGTGAAGATTCGGAGTAATAGTATAGATGTTATTAGATAATCAATATTTCACTAAATGTTGACTCTTCGTGGGGGAGATACTCGAAGGAGTGGACCAGCATCTTTGAACATAGTATGAGATAGAAAAAACAAGTAAGAAAGTTTCAGTCGGGTAAACCGACTAAGGTATACCCTCACTTTGTGAGTAATGTAATATTGAATATTACACAAATTATTCTGTCAATTTTTGTGGGATGTACCAGAAGGGGTTTAAGAAATACACCTATATTTCGCTGAACAGTAGATACTTTAAATACATTGCACTGTGACGAATTGTAACTGTTTATATGGACTGGTATATTAACGTAGAGATATTAAATTGTTGTATAATTTGGCCATTTTGTGTGGGAGGTACAAAAAGGGGCGTGGTGATAACGCTCATTTTTCACTGGACTATAGGCTTTATAAAAGCATTACACTGTACAAAATTTCAAGTAATTGTATACACTGGTATTAATGTTATAAACTGTTAACTTTTGGTGCAAAATGGTGCATTTGTGTGAGAGGTACCAAAAGGGGCGTGACAATAACGCCCATTTTTCAATGGACTGTAGGCACTATAAAAACATTACGCTGTACAAAATTTCAAGTATTTTTATACACTGGCATTAATGTTATAAGCTGTTAACTTTTGGTGCAAAATGGTGCATTTGTGTGAGAGGTACCAAAAGGGGCGCGGCAATAACTCCCATTTTTCACTAGACTGTATGCACTATAAAAGCATTACACTGTACAAAATATTAAGTATTTCTAAACACTGGTATTAATGTTATAAGCTTTTAACTTTTAGTGCAAAATGGTGCATTTGTGTGGGAGGTACCAAAAGGGACGTGGCAATTTCGCCCATTTTCCTCGACTTGATAGCGACTAAACTAATACTATGTGTGGAATTTCAGAAGATTCGAATACGTATAATCGCAGTTATTAAAGAATCAATATTTCACAACATTTTAACCCTTTGTGGGGGAGGTACCAGAAGGAGTGGTCCAATATGGCCCATCTTCGAACTTAGCCGGAGATAGAAAAAAATATTACCACATACGAAATTTGAAGTCAATCGATTACTCCTTTCGAGAGTTATCGTGCGCACCAGCCAGCAGACACACAGACAGACAGACAGACAGACAGACAGACGGACGGACATTGCTCATTCGACTTAAAATGACCCAAAACGGATTTCCGCCGAACATACTTGGGGTCTTAGGTCACTCCTTCGATGTGTTACACTTTTTTCCGTAGCAAATGATATATACCCTCGTCACACTAAAGTGAGGGTATAAATATTGACACATACCAAATATGAAGTCAATCGGTTAATCCTGTCAAAAGTTAGACGTACAGACGGACATGCTCCGGACTTCGGACATTGCTAAAATGACTTAAAACAGCCCAAAACAAATTTTCGCCAAATATTTTAGGGGTCTCTTAGGTCACTCTATCGATGTGTTACAGTTTTGGCCCACAGCATCTGATATATACCCTTGTTCACAATAGTGGACAAGGGTATGCAATCCTCTTATTTCTACCAAAAGTGCTATAATTTGCATATTTATCCATAGAATTTCTTCAAATATACAATGTTTTTTTTTTTCATTAGGATTCTAGATTTCAAAAATAGGAACAAACTATTTTTATTGCAAATTTTGTTCTATTTTTTATGGTTTTTTTCGCGACAGGAAAAAACGATTTATTTTTTTGAAAAAAATCCAATTTTTTCTAATTATTTTAACGACAGTTACTAAACTTTTGTTTCCATGTGAAAGTGTCATTACATACTCTTTAATTTAGAGTGTAACCCGGCTTTATCAAGCATTTACTACAAAAAATATGGTCCACATACTAAAGACACCTTTCAAGAAAATTTTAATTTTAAAGAAAAATCTAAAAAAATATTGCCATACAAAAATTAATATTTTTTTCGTGTTAGGCCAACATATTGCAATAGCAAATGTTATGCACAGCCGTTCGACAAAAATGTTGTTGCCTAGTGTTATTAGATATCTGGATGGGAAAAAGGGAAAATTCAACACCCTCCAACTCGGACAGTCCTTAAACGATAATAGGACTTGTTGCAAGTTTCATACCAATCAGAAGACATCGCGTTTAAAAATGTACTCACTTGACATGAAATCCCCCTATACATATAACTATTTTGCACCTATGCAAATTTACAGAATGAATTTTTGGAAGCAGGACCAAAGGTCGCTTAATTTGAAATAAATAAATTAGATCAAATATGAAGCTATTGGCGATTTCGTTTGTGCAAAAAAAAATTGAAAATTTTTTCTACATTTACGCTGAAAACTCATTTTTAATTTCGTTTGTAAAAATGGTGCAGCCGTATGAACGGGTTTTGATTTCGTTTGTAAAATAATTACACTCTGCAAATGCGAAAATATCGCATTTTCCACACTCAGCCCAGTCCACGATGTGGAGTGTTGCACCGTCAAAAAGCAGGCTTCAGTATCAAACCTAAATGAAAGCGTAAATTCTTAATGCACAATAATGTAGTTGGGGGTTTTACTCACCGCACGATTCTTATTCGATTGTGCGCATGCAAAATTAGCTGAGGGCGCAGGAGAATTTTAAAATGTCGCAACATGATGTGGTGACATTATTTTACAGAAACGAAATCACCATAAGTCTCATAAGCCCCCATATACAAATCACAATTTTCAAATAACAATGATAAAATTTTACTAAATTTTTTTTTGTTCTGGCCTAAGAGAGTGTTGATGGAGGTACGAAGACCATCTTTGAAACCTGGGATATAATAGGCTCTCCTGTCGTGTATATTTATTTATATAATTAGACGCACGGACATAGCTCGAATGACTAAAAATTATATCGATACCTCCATTCTAAAACATGCTTAGTAGACATAGAATGTTTTTAGGGAGATTACATTTTTAAATTCTAAATATTCCAAATTTAAAATTTCCATCAAAATTTGGTGTTTATCCGTCAACCCAATCAAAAGTTATTCACAAAACTGTAGAGGTCATCCGATTTCCATTACAAGTAATTCTACACAAATTTAAAAATGTACCAAAACTACCTTTTTGCACTTAGCATAGTTTAGAATGAAGGTACCTCCACTAATGTGAGAGTATAGAAATACAACTGACTTAAGGCACAAACTTTATACCCTTTCATTCCATGGCCACTAAAACGAAAGTCTTGGGAAACAAACACAACAATATGAGAAACCAGTAAGGAAAGGCTAAAGTCGGGCGGGGCCGACTATATAATACCCTACACCACTCTCGTAATATTGAATAACTCTGAAATATAAATTTTGTAATTCATGTATAAATTGTTTACATAAATTTACTTTTGTGACATTTTATACTTAAATAATACCCTGTACCACAGTGTGGTGTAGGGTATAAAAAAGATTGGATGTAAACTACAGCATCTATAGGACTAAAGGGTCAAATCGGACGAAAGATATGTATTGGAGCTATATCTAAATATTAACCGATTTTCTTCAAATTCGGCAATGTTGGTTCATGGATCAAGAAACTCTACCATTCTAAATTTCAAAACGATTGGATGTAAAATACAGCTTCTATAGAACTAAAGGGCCAAATCGGACGAAACATATATATGGGAGCTATAGCTAAATCTTAACCGATTTTCTTCAAATTCGGCAATGTTGGTTCATGGATCAAGAAACTCTACCACTCTAAATTTCAAAACGATTGGATGTAAAATACAGCTTCTATAGAACTAAAGGGCCAAATCGGACGAAACATATATATGGGAGCTATAGCTAAATCTTAACCGATTTTCTTCAAATTCGGTAGTGTTGGTTCATGGATCAAGAAACTCTACCATTCTAAATTTCAAAATGATTGGATGTAAAATACAGCTTCTATAGGACTAAAGGGCCAAATCGGACGAAAGATATATGGGAGCTAAATCTGAACCGATTTTCTTCAAATTCGGAAGTGTTGGTTCATGGATCAAGAAACTCTACCATTCTAAATTTCAAAACGATTGGATGTAAAATACAGCTTCTATAGGTCTAAAGGGCCAAATCGGACGAATGATATATATGGGAGCTATATCTAAATCTGAACCGATTTCAACGAAATAGGGATCTTAACAGCTGCGAAATACTCTAAACTGCAAAATTTCAGAACGATCGGAGTGAAATTGCGAGCTGTAGTCGACGAACAACTTTACATGGACAGACGGACGGACGGACGGACATGGTTAAATCGACTCAGCTAGTGATTCTGAGTCGATCGGTATACTTTAAGGTGGGTCTAGCTGTGTTATTTTTAGGTGTTACAAACATCTGCCGCGAAACAAACTTATAGGGCCTGTTTCTGTAACTTATTTTCGTTCGTCTACGGCGAACGATCAAAATTCTCTCAGCTATTACTTGAATTCTTTAAAACGCAGGTTAGAAATATTTTAGGAACAAGCTTTTTACATGATTTTCTACAGACACAACGAATTATAAACTTCTGTGACTTATAGATTTCTCGGAACAATTGAGTGATTTTTGATCGTTCTCAGTAGACGAACGAAAAAAAGTTACAGAAACAGGCCCATAATACCCTGTACCACAGTGTGGTGTAGGGTATAAAAAGCGCAACTATCAGAAATATTTTTGCTGAAAAAAATATATATTATATCTCTGTTCTTCTTAATTTCTTTTTTCTCATAACTTGTGAACGATTTATCCAATCAAAAACATATCGCTCACTTACTTCAAGAGTGTCATAACTCAAAATTGAAAATTGTCAGCATATGTGTAACTTTAAGTCCGTATAAAAAAATAAATAACATGAAATAAGACGTTTAAAAACGGTGGATTAATCCGAAATATGATTGTTAACTTATAAACTAAATTTCGTTGAGATTTATATATGGATATTTGCAAAATTAGCATATCTGTAAGGCAACCTCTAAAATTTTTAATTTTGTGTTATGGCAGTATTGAAGTGAGTGAGCGATATTTAAATCAGTTAGGAAGGTCAGACGTCCGGCGGAGATGGCTATATGATGCTCTACACTACCCTATTACTGCAGAATCATACCAAATTTTCCACACAAAGTACCAAATTTCATATAATTCCTTACAAAATACACAAGTCGTTTTTCTCGATCGAAATTTTCTTACTGTTTCTTTTTTCAATTTATTTTTAATTTGTGCCAAAATAAAACTCTGTCATCTCCCCCAACAAGTTTATAAAATTAATTATAAAATATTCCACAATTGATGAGTAGTGTCCACAACTCAAAAAAATTAAATTAATAATATGATGGCAACTAAATAGCATATGAATTGCAGGCACACAAATCTGGCCTAATAGAAATACAGCAAAAAAAAAAAGATTATTGAATAATATGTTTATTGAACTTTAGAAGACATAGTAAGACGAGTATGCTAAGACAAGTTGTTATAGAAATCTTCAAATGTGGAATGCATGAACAACAACAGCTGCTCATCGCAATTTGTTTTTTTATTTCTTCTAAAAAATGTATGCTAATTAGATTTATACAAATATTACACCATGTCGAGTCTTAAGGCGTAAGCTCAGCTTAGACAGATGCAAATTATTAAATTGACTTATAAAGCCAGAAATCGTATTAAATCAAAGTAAATTCCAGCCAATATTGCAAATATCAACGAAAAGTATAAAAACTGTTATGGTGCAGACAACATTAAACAGTTCTCAATTGCAGTCATCAAAGCAAACACAGCAGCAGTAGATCACATATCTTCTTTTTTTTTGCAAACAAGGAATATTACCATGAAATTCGTAAGTTTTGGCCTTTTTAATTACATATCCTCAAAAATCATCATCAATCAATTTAACCTATTCTGATTCCCTCCTTCTGCAGTTCATATGCTTAGCCTTTTTCGCTGCGGCTGCTGTGGTGCACTGTGATAACATTGATAAAGATGCCGAAATCAAAAGTTTAATTAATGAAGCTGCCGATCCTGAGGGTAATTATCACTATGCCTATGAGACCTCAAATGGCATTCAAGCTCAGGCTGCGGGTAATCCTCATGGCGCCACCGGTTCCTTTAATTACATCTCTCCGGAAGGTGAACACATTGCGCTGAGCTATACTGCCGACGAGGAGGGATATCATCCCGTTGGAGATCATTTGCCTACACCACCACCCATTCCCGCTGAAATTCTACGTGCCTTGGAATATATTCGTGCTCATCCTGCAGCTAATTATCAAGAGAAAAAATAAATATTTGATAGAAGTTAAATGCATTTAAGGATATATCAAGGAATACATGTTACTCACACAAAGTTATTAAGCTAAAGGACGCGAGAAACGTCCCCTTCACTCTCATCGCATATTCTCAAGTTAATTTTTATAGTTGCTAAGGCTGTTAGAGAACGATCACGTTCTCAGTTGTGTTATATTGAAGTAATTGCCTAAGTGCAAAATAAGTCATATTAAATGTCATAATAATGGCGGCAATATATACATACCTCTATACTCGTATTAATAATCAAGACAATAAAATGTTATTATGTCTATACATATTAAGCATTTTTTTATTTAGACATTTTTAAAAATTTCAATCAAAAACAAATGACTTAAGACACAAACTTTTTGTTTTGGAACAACCTGAACCTGAACACTGAAACGAAAGATTTAGTAAACAAACTTGGAAATTCTAGAGAAATAGTTTAACTGTGATTTTTTGCACCAAACTAATATATTGTGTCATTTTTATACCCTACACCACACTGTGGTACAGGGTATTATGACTTTGTGCATCTGTTTGTAACACCCAAAAGGAGAAGAGATAGACCCATTGTTTATTATACCGATCGACTTGTAAGCACTTTCTGAGTCGATTTAGCTATGTCCGTATGTCTGTCTGTCCGCCTGTCCGTCTGTCTGTCGGTCTGTCTGTCCGTCTGTCTGTCCGTATGTCTGTCTATCCGTCTGTCTGTCTGTCTTTCTATCCGTCTGTCTGTAGATGTATTCTTGTAATCAAAGTACAGGTCGCAACTATGGTCCGATATCAACGAAACTTTGCATATATCTTTCTTTAGGCCCAAAGCCGACACCTATTGAATTTGGTTAAAATGTACAGAGAGTAGTTTCGTGATACACTTAGAGACAATACAAAATTTAGGCGAAATCGGTTCAGATTTAGATATAGCCTCCATATATATGTTACCCCCGATTTGACATGTAAGCGCTGTAGAAACTGTATTTTATATCCGATCACAGCGAAATTCGGCAGAAAGAGGTTTCTTATTACATGAAGGAATACTGCCAAATTCGGAGAAAATCGGTTCAGATTTAGATATAGCCCCCATATATATGTTACCCCCGATTTGAAATTCAAGCGCTGTAGAAACTGTATTTTATTTCCGATCAGTAGGAAATTCGACAGAAAGAGGTTTCTATTTTACATGAACGAGTATTCAGGGAAAATCGATTCAGATTTATATATAACCTCCATATATATGTTCCTCCTGATTTGGTTACAAAGCGCTATAGAAGTTGTACTTTACTTCCGATCATTACAAAATTCTCCAGAAAGATGTTTCTCAATTTAGGAACGAATATTGCTTAATTTAGCAATTATCGGTTCAGAATTAGATATATCCACATATATATGTTCTTACCCATTTACCAATTATTCCAAATTATTATCGCAATGACCCTTATCGCATTGTTAGGCAGGTGTATGGTATTATATAGTCGGCCCCGCCCGACTTTCTGCCTTTCCTTACTGGTTTTAATTTTATTTGTTATTTGTATGGAGTTATGATAAATATTAACATTGTTTTTAGGTTTACGGAAAATTTACTATTCTTTTTCTATCTTTTTGAATTGGTTGCGATTGGCGTTTTTTGGGCACCGCACAGTGGGAGGAATTCTAAAAAAATGGAAATAATTCTGCGGTTTCTTAACCAGACAACCGATTGCGACCAAACTTGGCATGTTTTGTAGAAGAGGTATTACATTTTGAGTTTGGGCCCCCTGTGGTATACAGGGGCGGAACTGCAGGGCCTCAAAGTTGGCAACCTCGGGCAAACAAACTGTTTAAACGCGTGTCTTTCGTCCGATTCATATAATCTTTTTTTTCGTGTATTCTAGTAACTGAGGTCTACAAAACGGTTTTTGCACCTAACAGTAATCTTGTATAGTTACCGAGATATCTGGTTTTGAAAATTTAATTTTTTCCACGACCTTTTACAAAATACTAGCACAACGACTAGATTAGCAACAAAAGTTCCTATATAAAGAAAAAAAATTAGTTCGGACAAAAGTTATGGCCACTTGAAGTTATACTTTAAAAAAAATAGATTTTTTTGTCATGTTTTTAAGGAAAAAAGTATATGTCGTATTTTCGAGTTTTAGAAGAAGTTAGTTAAAAAAGGACTAACATATTTACTGTCATCTTAAAGGAAACTTTCCAGAGAATGTTCTCAAAGAAAGAACTGGTCAAAAATGTTCACGGGTATTGTTACCAAGCTTCTCCAATTTACACCATTTTTTACACAAATTTCAAAAGTAAGCCACATGTTCTCCAATCGCAAAGCGAAAATGTTAAAACTTTTGGCATATTTATATGTGGTAAGGTGGTATGGTGTGGAACTGCAAAGGGAATCTGAAACCCGGCTTTTAGTATAGTAGATATAGGGAAAAATCCAAAAAATCCCATTTTTGGGATTTTCAAAATTATTTTGGGAATTGTGGGATTGACTTTTGGAAATATAATGATTCGCGAATTACATTCGGTTTTGATATCAAGACCCACAAACTACAAAATATTTCATTAATATATGTTTATTCATAAAAATTTTATGTCGTTTTTACATTTCTTTCTGCATTTGAAAATTGATTTTTTTACCTTATTCCTGAGCCTGTTCTAGAATTTTCTCAATATCAGTGCAGAATATAAACCGATTTCTCTCACATCAACTTCTCTAAGTTGACAACAAAATTAGCTATATAATGTAGAAAATTCCTGTCAAATGTGCCCACTTATACAAAAGTTATGGCCATATCAATTTGTGCAGGGTGGGCCTAAAGAAACCAAGGGGTGTAAAAGTTTAATAACTTTTTCGTTTATTAATTTTTGTTTATTTTTTCTTCCAGATTATATAATATACGAAAGGCAATTTTTTTTACACTAAGTATAAAAAAAATGTCTCTTAAATGACCACCGTTTTCAGCTTCGCACTGGTGGGCATTTTCCATAACACCTTTCAAAACTTGTGGTTGTAGCGTTCGAATTTCTGCAACAATGTTTGCCTTGAGTTCAAGGATTGTCTCTGGCTTGTTCACATATACTCGCTCCTTCAAATAACCCCAACGAAAATAGTCGGGTGCTGTCAAATCTGGCGATCGCGCTGGCCAAATAATTTGGCCGAATTTCTGGAAATTATTCGCTCTCCAAACATTTGACTTAAAAGTGCCATTGTGTCTCGGGCAGTATGGGCAGTGGCTCCGTCCTGCTGATACCACATACCAGGTCTGTTTTCAAGAGTAGGACGTAAAAAATGTTCTATCATAAACCGATACCGCTCTCCATTTACGGTTACAGCACTTCCATCTTCATTCTCGAAGAAGTAAGGCCCAATGACATTTTCAGATGTGATCCCACACCATACTGTACACCTGATGGGGTGCAATTGGCGTTGATGAATGGCTCTTGGATTTTGAGAACCCCAGAACCTACAGTTCTGCTTATTAACAAAGCCATTCAAATGAAAATGAGCTTCATCACTCATAATCAAATTTTTAATAAAGTTGATTTCATTTCTGCCCAACTCTTGAAATTTAACTGCAAAATTTAGACGTTGCCGATGATCTGGGGGTTTTAATTCTTGCACCAATTGGGCCTTATATGGGTATAACTGTAAATCTTTTTTTAAAATGCGCCGTAGTGACGTACGAGACATTTCTATCCTCTATTTCTGGTGTCAAGACGTACAAATTACAAAAAATAATTGAGATATATCAATTTTTAAAGACTTTATGGAATTATACAATTTCCTTTGAAAAAAAAAATTGTTATTTGTTTTCCCCGATCCTTTCCTACGAATCGATATACATATATTAGAGCCGGTTATAAATCGATTCGTTTCTCATAAAATTTTCTGAATATACAACAAAATTTGCTATTTGATGGCAAAATATTGCAATTTCATATACCCGCTGAGACAAAAGCTATGGCCTTACTTTACCAAAATTTTTTTTTTGTATTTTTGCCATTTATAGTATTGTGAACAAAGAAAATTTGTTTGTAAAGTATAACTTGGATTTAAACAAAAAATGACAGCATAATTTTTAAATGTGAACGGAAAGTTTATTTTTACTCTAGCTCCTTAACGGAACGGCGGATCGGGAATCGGTCAATGGCAAAAAGATAGCTCTTAACGAGAGCTAAAATATTGCTCATAGGTGTCAAGGCCGTAGGTCGATTGGAAAGAGTTTTTTGTTTTGGATTTTAAAAAAATGGACTTTGCACCCAAAAAATTTGCAATTGGAGAACGATTATTTTGATAATGAAACTGAATAATTTGTAAACGTTGTTCTTGCGTATATCATAATGAAATTTTAAACACTGCTGAATACAATGAAAGACAAATAACAGATCATGACATATTACAAATGGCCGAAACGTCACTTCAAAATCATATCATCCTAATTGGAAAACACGTTATATGCGTTCCAAATATATTTTATTGATTTTCAAATAGAATTTATTTGCTCAGAAATATAGAATATTTAAAAATTTGTGATCCAAATATATTTTTTTTCGTTTCAAATATGTATATCAAAAAAGACGATTTTTTTCCCCTGCATGTACAAGCTCGAATTATAGCTTTCATTTATTGCTATATTACGAAGTTCGAAGTTCGCTGGGTCAGCCAGTATTCTATACTTTAGACTACTTTTCCAAAGAATATAGCCCGGCAAAGAATTAACAAAATTGTTTCACCGTTCTGGCATCTCTTTTCCAAATTTTAAGTGATTTAAATATAAAAATCAAATATTAAAAAAACAATTAATTGCAATTTTGTTAATAACCATCAACAATTAAGTGAAATTGATACTAATGCTGAGCGGATACTAATAGTGATTGCAGTATTTCAAGTCAAAAAATTAATTGATTCAATTAATTTTGTGATAAAAAAAATATATATTTTTTGATATTGTTTGGTTGTGAACCTGCCAAAAAAAAACCCCAACTTCAATATAAGGTTAAAAAATAAAATACAATGAGAAATTGCAGAATACACCTCTTTCATGTGAATGAGTCAACAATAATAATCAATATCAATTTAACGGTATTTAAGTTTAATGGAGGGTTTAATTAGTTATTATTCACTTTTTGCATTTTACGTATAATTTCGACAGAGGGCTGGGTCAACGCTGATCATACCTACTTTGTGTGTGTGTGTGTGTGGAAAGTATGTCATGCAATATAAAATGCAAATATTCGTGTTACTACTTTTTTGGTTAATCACCACTTTTTTATGTTTTATGCCAATCGACAATATTGTATTGAATGTTAATTAAAAGCCACACACATTTATCTATAATCTCTAAGAAAACAAATGCCAATAATATCATTAATTTATCATTGCTCATCTCTGGGGTATTTTCAATGCGGTTAGTGGTTGTGTACAGCGAAAACTTTTAACTTTAAACATTTGTTTGTTTAATGCAAATTCTTCAATGTAGTTTAGTCAGGCATCAAAACATAAAACGGAAATTGAGTTTCTACTTCTTCTTTTGCCAAATTAATCCATTTATCATCCAGCCATCCATCCATTGGTCATTAGGATCATTCATGTCGATGACAGTAACTCTGTCATCTAGTTTGTTTAACAAGCATACAAGCATAATTTTAATCGCATTAAGTCAATGTTTCAATAATTTGTTTAGATAAAATTTACTTTTGTTCTAAAACTTTGTGCATAAAAAGTTTATAATGAAATAACTAAGCAGAACTAAACCGGAATAATTTCTTAACTTAATGTCTGCACCAAAGAGAACAAGAAACTAGTCGAAATTTATTTGGATGAATTCAGAATTAAAAATCAAAGAAAGCTTTTTGCTGATGTCATTTCCGGTGGGTCAAATAAAGCTTTCAGTTGAGCACAGGGTATCACGGATATTATATTTTGCATAACTAAGTATAACTTCCGATACACTGAAAAAAATATCATAGTTTTTTGCATTCAAAAGTAGAGTATTTTTATTTGGATTACTATTTTTTATACCAACAGATTTGATATCTAAGTGACACACTTTCCTACCAGTCTTTATGATATTTGGCAAAGATGTGTTTTTTTTCAATAAACTTCGAACGTTGCTAATTTTAAAGATAATCGGTTCTCAGTTACTCGTGCATATAGCCCATATAAATCTATGTATATAATTATACTGATTTTATATCTAAGGGCTATAGAAACTGCACTTCAGAACAGATTTTTATAACATTTAGCAGATACCCAAGAAAGAGCCTTACAAAATTTGAAGAAAATCGTACATATAAATATATCCAGTTTTGTATCTATGTAAGGGCTATACTCGTAGAATCCGCATTTCTGGACAGATATTTATAAAATATGGCAAATAACAGCTTCGTGAACAAAATTTGAAGAAAATCAGTCGCAATTTCTATTTGATCTCAACAAATTTTGGTAGAATGATTTTTATCAACCTAAGGGCGAAGTCTGCTGATGGAAATTTGATGGTATTTTGTCTTGAATGTATATAAATTCGAAGATTTTAAAGGGTTTTCCAAAAAGAGATGTTATTTTGGAATTCAAGGAAAAATGCCATTTTTTGAGATAAATGATCGGATGTTTATTTCATAATAAAGAGGAAGGTATGCCGTTAATAATGAAAAACAACGTCAGCCAAATGGGCACCACGACCACGCTTACAGGACCATATCCTTTTCATGAAATTTTCCATAACCAAATCGCAAAGTGGCTGCCCTATGTCCTCGATAGCCTCACGAATTCTATCTTTGAGGTCTTGAATCGACGCTGGGCTGTTGGCGTAGACCTTAT
This sequence comes from Eudasyphora cyanicolor, assembly GCA_963930755.1. Lineage (NCBI taxonomy): Eukaryota > Metazoa > Arthropoda > Insecta > Diptera > Muscidae > Eudasyphora > Eudasyphora cyanicolor. The sequence goes on from OZ005735.1 coordinate 242,277,502, forward strand.
CTTTCACGTGGCCCCAAAGGAAGAAGTCGCTGGGTGTTAAATCACATTGTGATCACCTCTTCGAGAGATAACACAGTCCGGAAACTTGTCCCGTAACAGAGCAATGGTTTCGTTGCCTGTGTGGCACGTAGCGCCGTCTTGTTGAAAGCAAACGTTGTCCAGATCAATACCATCCAACTCCGACCATAAAAAATCATGAATCATCTCTCGATAGCGCAATCCATTCACCATAACTGTTGATCCAACCTCATTTTCGAAAAAGTAAGGTCCAATGACCCCGCCGGACCATAAACCGCACCAAAGAGTCACACGTTGAGGATGGAGAGGCTTCTCAACAATAACTCTTGGATTTTCCTAGCCCCAGATGCGACAATTTTGCTTGTTGACATAGCCACCGAGGTGGAAATGGGCCTCATCAGTCAAGATGATTTTCGAATTTTAATAATTTCAATGCGTTGTTGAATCGTGTATCGTTCCATTTTTAGTAATGGCGTAGTTTCTACTTGTCAAATGACAAAGAATAAAAGCTTCAAAAGTGACAGCTACCAAAATACCGGGAGTTTCGAAATAACACCTCTTGTTGGAAAACCCTGTATATCTATGTGCTACATAAGTAGTCTATTCCTACCGACCTGATATGATATTTGGCAGACGTTCATTAACGTCGAATGTTGCTGAAATTTAAGAAGTTCCCATTTAAATATAGTCCCACAAATATACAAGGTGGCGCAAAAGTAACCTTTCGATGTTTTTTGGCTGTAATTTAAAAAAAAACGAAAAACTTTGATTCTTCTTGTGGATTACTTTTATTTGGTCTTTTAATTTTTTTTAAATCAAGTCGAGAATATGACGTCATGTAAATGGCCGCCGCCACAGTTGATTGTCATTTGAGCCCTTTTTATGGCATTTTCCATCACTTTGGCCAAAACTTCCGGCGATAGGTCCTCACATTCTTGACGAATATTGTCTTTAAGAGCTGCAAGAGTCTGAGGCTTGTTGACATAACCCGCGACTTCAAAAAGCCCCACAAAAAGAAGTCTGGAGCGGTCAAATCAGGCGATCTTGCTGGCCAGTGCAAATCACCAAAACGGGAGATTAGGCGCCCGGGAAATGCATCCTTCAGCATATCGGTTGTGGCACGTGCAGTGTGTGCCGTTGCACCGTCCTGTTGGAACCACATGCTTTCCAATACCAATTCATCAAGTTGCGGCAAAAAGAACTCGTTGATCATTGCTCTGTAGCGCTCACCATTCACAGTAACCGTTTGGCCCGCGACGTCTTCGAAGAAAAAACGTCCGATGACTCCTCCATCGAAAACAGCACACCATACAGTGACTTTGATCGGGTGTAATGGCTCTTCGTGGGTTACACGCGGATTTTCAGTGCCCCAGAAGCGTAAATTTTGCTTATTTACGTACCAGCTAAGATGGAAATGGGCCTCATGACTCATGATTATTTTTGATGAAAAATCATCTTCCTCTTGGTGGTGATTAAGGATGGCTTGAGCGTATGTTAGACGCGATTGGCGGTCAGCAGCTAACAGCTGATGCACCGTCTGGACTTTGTACGGAAACATCTTCAAATCTTGTACCAAAATTCGCTGTAGAGACCGTCGACTGATACCCATTTGCGTGGCACGTCGTCTGGTCGATGTCGACGGCGCTTCCATGACATCCTCGGCTACAGTAGCAATATTCTCTGCAGAACGGCTACTCCGGGGTCTGCCACGCCTGGCAGCATCTCGTGTTGTGCCAGTCTCTTCTAGGCGAGCGGCTAAACGTCGCAGTGTTTCACCAGTAGGCGTTGGACGGCCAGGAAATCTGCGACGAAATTCACGTTGTGCCAAAGTATTGGTCAAATAAATAGTCAGCAATATTCCGCGTTGTGGAGCAGTGTAGCGTAGCATTGTTTATTAACGTGTATTTCGCATGTGTTTACTACACAAATGTCAAAACAGAACTGACATTAGGGGCCAATCGCAAAATTTATAGCATTTTCTGATAGGAGGATTACTTTTGCGCCACCTTGTATATAGCGTGATCCATTTCGAGGTTCCCTACTTTTTTAAAGAAAAAAAAACACAGAAAATTCAAATTGAATGGGGAATGTTTATTATCATTTGAAAGAACATTCTTTGACATGTATTTTTTGAAGATTATGTCTATCAAATGTTGGCCGCGGCTACGTCTCAGAGGGTCCATCCGTTGAGTCAAATTTTCGATGACTCGTTCGAGCATTTCGACTGGTAACTGGAGAATGACACGCGTAAACGTTGTTCAGGCGTAAGTCTTTCCATGATGAAATGCTAAACAATACTTAACAAAAATAACATGACAGCATGACATGACAGCATGACACGACTCACACGTGATCTGCCAAAAAAGAAGGCTATTGAAAAAAGTATCTCTACTTGGATCCCCCTATATATCTGGATTTTGCCTATAAGGGCTAAAAATCCACATACTGCAAGCAAAGAAAAAATTCGTTACTCCCAAACGAAAAATTAGACAAACGAATTTCGTTTGTGGTCTATGTTTGTCGCAAACGTTTTATGTTTATCCCAAAATCCAAAGACACGTTTATAGCAAACGGTTGGTGTACTTATCGTAAATGATTTATATTTATTACAAAACCTGTGAAACGTTTGGTGCAAACGGTTGTCACAAGCAATGTCTGATTATCCCAAACCCTGAGAAACGTTTGTTGCAAACGTTTACTGCGTTTGTCACAAGCAATGTCAGTTTATCAATAAATGAGAAAACGTTTGTCGCAAAAGAATATGATATTTAATATGTTCTATAAAATTATGTTTATAATCAAAAATGTCCTCGACAAATACAACATGGTTCCGTAAACGTTTTTCGTTTACCATAAACGTAAATTACGAAAATTTTGGAATGAAAGAATGTTTTTACAGCAAGAGAAACTACGTTTACGATAAACTTTTGCATTCAGTAAAAATATTTCAACCGTTAAGATTGCGTGCGATCTTTATACAATTTAACAGATCACAATTAGCAGATGAACTAAGAACGAAACTTATTTGAAAAAAATCGGTAAAAATTTAGATGTAGCCCCCCCATTTACCTATATCCGTTTTCTAAAGTCAATATTTAGAGTTCGCATTTTTTAGAAAATTTTTATAAGATGCAGCAGATAACAGTTTCTTGAGACAAATTTGAAGAATATCCGTCACGATTTAAAAATAATTTCTGCGTGACAAACGCAACATTTGTTCGCTATTTTATCACCTCAGCTTAGAGTGGTGGGTATATATCATTTGCTACGAGCCAAAAGTGTAACACATTGAGGCAGTGACCTAAGACCTTAAGTCTGTTCGGCGGAAATCCGTTTTGGGGCATTTTAAGTCATTTGAGCAATGTCCGCCCGTCTGTCTGTTTGCTGGCTGGTGCGCACGTAACCGATTGACTTCAAATTTGGAATGCGCTAATATTTTTCTCCATCTCCGGCTATGCTCAAAGATGGGCCATATTGGTCCACTACTTCTAGTACTTCCTCCACAAAGGGTTAACATTTAGTGAAAAATGTATTCTTTAATAACTTCTATACTACTTATTCCAATCTTCTAAAATTCCACACATAGTATTAGTTTATGTAGTAGCAGCTATCACCTCGAGAAAAATTGGTAAGGTTGCCAAGCCCCTTTGGGTACGTCCCACCCAAATGGACCATTTTGTACCAATTGTTAGCAGCTTATAACCTTAATAATAGAGTATACAATTACTTGAAATCTTGTACAGTGTAATGCTTTTATAGTACCTACAGTCCAGTACAAATTGAGCATCATTGACATGCCCCTTGTGGTACCTCACACACATACTTTAAAGTTATTAAATACAATTTGAGTTGATAATAATTTAATTAAAACAAAATAATAAATAATATTTACGAATATTTTTTGACTGAAGTCGAGGAGATTCTTAAGTAGGTTTACCCAACTGAATTTTCATACTATTTTGGAAAAAAATTTAAACATTTTCTGGTCTTTCAAAGGAGATAACTTCTACTTATACATAACGTTTAGTGGTCTTTAAGTGTACATTCGAGTGACATTAAACATATTTTTCCCCTCACCTTAGAGAGGAGGGTATATATCATTTGCTACGAGCACATTGAAGGAGTGACCTTAGACCACAAGAAATTTTTAAATATGTTTTCTTTATTAACAATTTTAATATATACAATATTCAATAAGAATCCCAGCGCCTAAGTGTCTTTATAGGGGCAATTAGATTTGGCGAAAATTAGATTTGGGTAATTTTAAGTCATTTGAGCTATGTCCGTCCGTCTGTCTGTCTGGTTGATGCGCACGATAACTTTCCACAGGATTAACTGATTGTCTTCAAATTTGGTATGTGGTAATATTTTTTTCTATCTCCGGCTAAGTTCGAAGATGGGCCATATTGGTAAACTCCTTCTAGTACCTCCCTCACAAAGGGTTAACATTTAGTGAAATATTGATTCTTTAATAACTTTTATATTACTTACTACACCATTTCCAAATGTAGTTCAGAAAAGATCAATATAAATTCAGAATTCGTCAATTGAAATTCAGAAATTCTACTTGAAATTCAGAATTCGTCACTTGAAATTCTGATTTTCCATTTAATATTCAATTGATAATCAGAATTTCCATTTGAAATTCAGAACTCGTCAATTAAAATTCAGAATTTCCTTTTGAAATTCAGAACTCATTTAAATTTTAAACTTATAATTTCTCATTTAGACTCAATTGCACTTCAGAAAATATTTATATCACACTATTAAGGAATATTTGAATATTCGAGAAAGAGCTCATCCAATCCGCTATCATATGATATATGCCAGTATCAGACTGTCCCTAGTTCTGACAATTGTTTGGCACTTTTTTGCATCATTGATGCGAAAATCTATCCTGCGTTGGTACATTTTTATTATTACGAATGGCCCATTGTTCCTACAAAAAATCATCTTGACTGATGTGGCCCATTTCCACCTCGGTGGCTACGTCAACAAGCAAAATTGTCGCATCTGGGGCTCGGAAAACCCACGAGTTATAGTTGAGAAGCCTCTCCATCCTCAACGTGTGACTGTTTGGTGCGGTTTATGGTCCGGCGGGGTCATTGGACCTTACTTTTTGGAAAATGAGGTTAGATCAACAGTTACGGTGAATGGATTGCGCTATCGAGAGATGATTCATGATTTTTTATGGTCGGAGGTGGATGGTATTGATCTGGACAACGTTTACTTTCAACAAGACGGCGCTACGTGCCACACAAGCAACGAAACCATTGCTCTGTTACGGGAAAAGTTTCCGGACCGTGTTATCTCTCGAAGAGGTGATCACAATTGGCCACCGAAATCTTGTGATTTAACACGCCAACAGCCCAGCGTCGATTCAAGACCTCAAAGATAGAATTCGTGAGACTATCCGGGACATAGGGCAGCCACTTTGCGATTTGGTTATGAAAAATTTCATGAAAAGGATATGGTCCTGTAAGCGTGGTCGTGGTGGCCATTTGGCTGATGTTGTTTTTCATTATTAACGGCATACCTTCCTCTTTATTATAAAATAAACATCCGATCATTTATCTCAAAAAATGGCATTTTTCTTTGAATACCAAAATAACACCTCTTGTCGGAAAACCCTTTATACATCAATCGGATTATTCAACTGAAATAGTTGGTTTCCGTTATTTGCCATTTGGCCTTCCGGCATATACATAAATACGAAAATTAACTTTTTTAATATATCTAGCTTACAATGGATGTCAAAATATTGTGATGAATATTTGCTATGTGCCTAATCTACATATAACTATTTCACAAGAATTCCAGTTGATCGCTTTACGTCACTACATTTATAAGTTAAACCCCAAGTTTATGACATGAATTGACAAAGAATCTATTTAGTATCAAATAGAGCTATAACGATGGACAGTTTATTGACAATATAATTTTATCAATAGAATCGCCACATGTATTTAAAATCACCATAATCATATGTTTAGCATAATAATCAAATTGCGCTGGCGTCAATTATGACCAACGCCTGAGGAGTTTTGTCTCATATTAATATCTAAATCTTCTCATTTTCGATTTAATTCCAATCAGATGTCAAATATAAATTGTTGATAACATTTAATTTTAATTATATCTAGCTATGCCAAAAAAACACCACCATCAACCAGTCTTGTTTGGTCAACATGAATGATTGTTTGGTTTGGTTGATATTATTGCTATGCATTTCACTTTGCCATATCCTCAACATGTTTGTTGCTTAAGTCTTTTGTTTTGCAACATGACTTTTGCAAAAACCATTGCTTATTCATTCATTATTATTCATTTGTGTGTGCGTGTGAGTGTCCATCTCGAAACTTAACATCATTTATTAAAACAGAAGCTTTTTTATTAAATGAAGCTGGTCGAACGAAAAACTTTATCAGCTCAACTTTTTGCAACGGAGATCTAGAACGAAAAGCTTTTGTTTGAATTTCCGGTTTTTTGCAAAGTAGTATAAGATCTCTAAAAACGTATACACAGGGTAGTTGCTATGTATTTTTTTTTTATTTAAGTTTTAGTGAGGAGTTAAATCGAAGCTTTTGACTGGAAGTTATTCATTGGCTGACTTCAAAGCGGCAAAATAGTCGTAAAATTTGAATGTGTTTTTTGAACTATAAAACCTGAACAGGAAAGACTATTAAAAATACACAGTTGTTAATTCAGAAAATTATTATGTAAATAATTGTTTGGCAATCGATTGGCATGAACAGTTAATAGACTCATTATTTTTTGTTTTGAGTTTTATATGTTTTAGTAAGAAATATCTTAAAAGTAGGATAATTGCAGTTGAGTAAACCGACAAAAGAATAGCATCATATGGCGGGAAATGTAATTTGCAATGTTGTACATTGTGTGGGAGATGTCGGCGAAACAATTTTCGCTTAATCTTTTTTAGTTAATTGTCATTCGAAAAGAAGATGATGTCGATTTGGGTGATTGTTACAGAAGCTATGGGAAAACTATTTTCATATGACTATTTTTGCGAATTTATGTAGGAAAAAGGCTTTACAAACAGTGGGTACTTGGCACTGTACCGAAATGCAACTACATATTTGTGTATTGGTATTAATGTTAGAGACTATTCAATTTTTCTACAATTCGGTCCCTTTGTGTGGGAGGTACAAAAAGGAGTGTGGCAATTACGCCCATATTTATTGACCCGTTAGGCACTGTAAAATAAAAAAGCTGTACATAATTGCAAGTATTTGCGAGTATTGGTTTTAAAGTTGTGCGCCATTCATTTTTGGTAAACACATATGGTTCTTTGTGTGGGAAGTTCCAAAAGAAGTGTTGCATTTTCTCAGACTTTTCTCCAGTTGATGCAGTTGAAGAAAATATTACTATGTGTGAAATTACAGAAGATTCGGGTAAAAAATACAGAAAATATGAAGGATTCTTTATTTCACTAAACACACTGTGCAACAAACAATTTTTTTTTGTGCCCAAAACCTAAAACCTTTTTTTAATAGATTCAACATACTATTTTATGAAGCCAAAACATTTTTTTATGGTAATGCTTTTTTTTAAGAAAACTTTCTAAAATTCCAATTTTCTTGAAAGTTACTTTTAGTATTTGGACCATATTTTTTTAAGTACAGGTTTTTCCAAAAAGAGTAATATGATTTCTTTGAAAAAAACACACTTATTGTTAAGGAAATTCAAAATTTTGTTATTTAATGTGAAGTACAATCGATACAATTAAGTTCTAAATGAAACGTCATTCAAGTGGTCTCCACGACTTCTTCTGCAGGAACGAAGTCGATGATCCCAATTTTCGAGCACTTTTCCCACTAAGTCAAGTCGTCATGAATGGCATGTTCACTATTGACTTGTAAAGCTTGAAGAGAGTCTGGTTTATTTCGACAAACCAATGACTTCAAAAAACCCCACAAGAAATAGTCTAATAGTGTTAAATCACAATTTCTTGGAAGCCATTCAAAATCACAATTTCTTGGAATAATCGAATCTCTAAACTTTTCTCGCAACAAATCAATTGTTTCATTTGCTGTGTGGCACGTAGCCACAATCGGTCACTGGCAAAAAGATAGCTCTTAACAAGAGCTAAAATATTGCTCATAGGTGTCAAGGTCGTAGGTCGACTGGAAAGTGTTTTTTTGGATTTAAAAAAAAAATGGACTTGGCATCATTTTCAAGTATGAACGTAAAGTTATATTGCTCTAGCTCCTTAACGGTACGTCGGAACGGCAAACGGTCAATGGCAGATAGCTCTTAATGAGAGCTAAAATATTGCTCATGGGTGTGAAAGTCGTAGATCGACTGGAAAGTGTGTTTTTTTGGATTTAAAAAAAAATGGACTTAGCGCACGAAAAGTTGCAATTGGAGAACGATTATTTTGATAATAAAACTGAATAATTTGTAAACGTTGTTCTTTCGTATATCTCTCCATGATGAAATTGTAAACACTACTGAATACAATGAATAACAAATGACAAATGGCCGAAACGCCACTTCAAAATAATTTCATCCCTATTGGAAAACCCGTTATAAGCTATAAAGCCGGGAGACCATTTCAGTTAAAGGAAATTGTAAGGGCCTGAAATGCTGAAAATATCAGATTTAGGCAGGGACGAAAGTTTAGCAACTGTCGTTAAAACAATAAAAATAAATTTGATTTAAAAAAAAACACTTTTTCTGGCACGAAAATATCCATAAAAATAGCAAAAAAAAATCTTTGTTCCATTTCTTGAAAGCTAACGAACAAAACAATGCCTATTTGCAAAAAATTCTATGGATAAATGTATAAATTATGACCCATATTGTAAAAATAGGAAAATTTAAAAAAAAAATATTTCATATTTTTTATTTTGGCAATTTTGTTTGGGAGGTACCAAAAGGGGCGTGGCAATAACACCCATTTTGTGCTATAGTGCTATAATTTCTACATTTATTCATAAATTTTCTTCAAATGGGCATTGTTTTCTTCGTTAAAATGCTAGATTTTAAAAATTGGAACAAACAATTTTCTTGATATTTTTTTTCTATTTAAGAACATAATCAGGAAATAAGAAAAAGTTACAAATAATAAGTAAGAAATTTCAGTCGGGTAAACCGACTAATGAATCCCCTCACCTTGAGTATCAAAAAAAATATTAGTGAATGTATCTATTTTTTTGTATTATTTAAATTATTATCAATTTAAATTGCATTTAATAACTTTAAAGTATGTGCTGGTATTAAAGTTAAAAGCTGTTTACTTTTGCTACAAAATGGTACATTTGTGTGAGAGGTACCAAAAGGGGCCGGCCAATAATGATCACTTTTCTCTGGGCTCTAGGTACTATAATGTACAAAATTTGAAGTATTTATATGCACTGGTATTAATGTTATAAGTTGGTAACTTTTGTTAAAAAATGGTCCATTTGTGTGAGGGGGGGGGTACCAAAAGGGTCGTGGCAACTTCGCCTATATTTTTTGAGGTAATAGTGACTAATAAGCTAATACTATGTGTTTCAGAGGATTCAAATAAGTAGTATAGAAGTTATTAAATAATCAATATTTCACTAAATGTTAACCCTTTGTGGGGGAGGTACTGGAAGGAGTGGACCAATATGGCCCATCTTCGAACTTAGCCGGAGATAGAAAAAAATATTACCAAATACCAAATTTGAAGTCAATCGGTTACTCTTTTCGAGAGTTATCCTGCGCACCAGCCAGCAGAGAGACAGACAGACGGACATTGCTAACTCGACTTAAAATTACCCAAAACGGATATCCGCCGAACATAGTTAGGGTCTTAGGTCACTCCTTCGATGTGTTACACTTTTGATTCGTAGCAAATGATACACGAGGCAAAATCGCCTTTTTTGATATGTTTGAATCGAAAGAAAATATATTTGGAACACAAATTTTTAAATATTATATATTTCTGAGCAAAAAAAATTTTATTTGAAAATCAATAAAGTATATTTGGAACGCATATATTAATATATTACAACAAAATTTATTTGTAAACTAAATTTCTCAAATAAAATATGTGTTTAAATACCAATAAAATTATTGTTTAGGAATTTCTCCAAATATATTTTATTTAAAAAATTTTCAAAACATTTACTGACATTTTCGAATTTCAGTTTTAATTATACCCTACACCACACTGTGGTACAGGGTATTATAAGTTTGTTTCACGGAAAATGTTTGTAACACCTGAAAATAACACAGCTAGAACCACCTTAAAGTATACCGATCGACTCAGAATCACTAGCTGAGTCGATTTAACGATGTCCGTCCGTCCGTCCGTCCGTCCGTCCATGTAAAGTTGTTAGTCGACTACAGCTCGCAATTTCACTTCGATCGTTCTGAAATCGTTTAGAGTATTTCGCGGCTGTTAAGATCGCTATTGAATTTGGTTGAAATCGGTTCAGATTTAGATATAGCTCCCATATATATCTTTCGTCCGATTTGGCCCTTTAGTCCTATAGAAGCTGTATTTTACAACCGATCGGTTTGAAATTTAGAATGGTAAAGTTTCTTGATCCATGAACCAACATTGCCGAATTTGAAGAATATCGGTTAAGATTTAGCTATAGCTCCCATATATATGTTTCGTCCGATTTGACCCTTTAGTCCTATAGAAGCTGTATTTTACAACCGATCGGTTTGAAATTTAGAATGGTAAAGTTTCTTGATCCATTAACCAACATTGCCGAATTTGAAGAACATCGGTTAAGATTTAGCTATAGCTCCCATATATATGTTTCGTCCGATTTTGCTCTTTAGTCCTGAAGAAGCTGTATTTTACATCCAATCATTTTGAAATTTAGAATGGTAGAGTTTCTTGATCCATGAACCAACACTACCGAATTTGAAGAAAATCGGTTAAGATTTAGCTATAGCTCCCATATATATGTTTCGTCCGAATTTGCTCTTTAGTCCTGTAGAAGCTGTATTTTACATCCAATCATTTTGAAATTTAGAATGGTAGAGTTTCTTGATCCATGAACCAGCACTACCGAATTTGAAGAAAATCGGTTAAGATTTAGCTATAGCTCCCATATATATGTTTCGTCCGATTTGGCCATTTAGTCCTATAAAAGCTGTATTTTACACCCAATCGTTTTGAAATTTAGAATGGTAGAGTTTCTTGATCCATGAACCAACATTGCCGAATTTGAAGAAAATCGGTTAAGATTTAGCTATAGCTCCCATATATATGTTTCATCCGATTTGGCTCTTTAGATCCAATCGTTTTTATACCCTACACCACACTGTGGTACAGGGTATTATTTAAGTATACAATGTCCCAAAAGTAAATTTATGTAAACAATTTATACATGAATTACAAAATTTATATATCAGAGTTATTCAATATTACGAGAGGGGTGTAGGGTATTATATAGTCGGCACCGCCCGACTTTAGCCTTTCCTTACTGGTTTTTTCTTGTTTTCGAATCGTACCTCCCATACCATATTAACTTCCGTTTTAAATCAAACATTTAAATTGTTGTCAATCCTGCAAGTAATTTATTTTGATCCAAGATTATACGATTTCAATTATTATTATTTTACGAACATTTAACATTTCTAAAAAATTAACTTTGAATTACTGAATTATTTAACACAATTTATGTATTTTTCGAATATTTAAATGCAAATAAATATTTGTTTCGGAAATAATACATAGTCCCAAAAAATAACATATTGGGATGTAAACAAAGAATTTTTTGGAACGACATGTTCCCAAATATATAATTTTTGTATGCACCAAATGCTATATGTTTAGAATGTACCCAAAACATATACGTATATGTTTCAAGCCGAATATGTTTGGGACAATATACTACAGAAGCGATATCCCCTCACCTCTCTAAGGTGAGGGGATAATGATGCTAAGTTCAATTTTTTTTAAATCCAAAATAACACTTTCCAGTCGACTTGCGACCTTGACACCCATGAGCAATATTTTAGCTCTCGTTAAGAGCTTACTTTTTGCCATTGACCGATTGTGCCTACGTGCCACACAGCAAATGAAACAATTGAATTGTTGCGAGAAAAGTTTGGAGATTCGATTATTTCAAGAAATTGTGTTATTGAATGGCCTCCAAGAGTTGTTATTTAACACCATTAGACTATTTCTTGTGGGGTTAATTGAAGTCATTGGTCTTTCGAAATAAACCAGACTCCCTTCAAGCTTTACAAGTCAATATTGAACGTGCCATTCATGACATACGACTTTTTATAAAAATTTACTTTCGACGAAATTTTCTAAAAATTCTATTTTTAACAAAAAATCAAAAATCTAATTTTCATGCCTATCTGTAAAATATGCAGAGAAAGGAATCGGTATTCATATATCTAATATACTGGTATACCGATTCGTTGGAAAGAATTGGGAGAAAATTAAATAAAAAAATTTTTCAAACGCAGACTGAAAATTTAAAAATTCATAAAATATTTAAAAATTGACTAGAAATCGAGGCTACTTTTAACATTATTATATTTGCAAAGGAAAATCCTACAATTCTCAAAATAAATTCCAAAAACCAAAATAAATTCGAAAACTTCCAAAAATGATTTTTTTTAATTTTTCCCAAAATCTATTATACTAAAATCCGGGTTTTAATATTTTACCTTTGCGATTGTCGAAACTGTGTCCAGGTTTTGAAATTTTCGTAAAGAATAGTATACATTTGAGAAGCATGGCAACGCTACACGGGAGAAAATCGCAATTTTTGATGTTCAAATTTAAAAAACGTATATTTGGAAACAATATTAAATAAATATGTTAAATATTATATATTTCTGAACAAATACGCTTTATTTGAAAATCAAGGAATTTTGTTTAGAATGTATATATTTATATATTACTCGTAGAACAAAATATTTTTGCGAACTAACATTCACTACTAAAATATTTGTTTACACGCAAACAAAGTTATTGTTTAAGAAATTCTCCAAATATAATTTGTTTAAAAAAGGTTGTTACAACTATTTGACTTTTTCGAATTTTAAATTTTTCTAGATCTTACACTTTATAGTTAAAAATTTCACAAGCAGCATTAGCTTCACTTTTACACCACTAATTTTTAATTTACAATTCATCTCTTTTTGTTAATCCATCAATGCACTTTATAAAGGGTTTTTCAACAGGGACGCTAGAAAAGTAGACCGACAGGGACAGCAAACGACGCCATATTTTTGCCGCTCTTGTGACATTTCTCTTCAGTAAGGTTTGCCATTTCATGATGGAAAGATATACGAGCCAACAACGAGTCGAAATTATTAAAATTTACTACCGAAATTCGGAGTCAGTGGCCTCAACGTTAAGAGCGCGAAAAATCGAAAAACCATCTTCAGCGATGAGGCTCATTTCTGGCTGAATGGCTTCGTCAATAAACAAAATATGCGTTATTGGTCAGACAGAAATCCACACGTACTCCATTAGTCATCATTGCATCGCGAAAAAATTACGGTTTGGTGCGGTTTATGGGCCGGCGGCGTTATTGGGCCGTACTTCTTCCGTGATGATCAAGACCGACACGTTACTGTGAATGGGAATTGCTACCGTTCAATGATAACCGAATATTTTTGGACCCAATTGGATGATATGGACTTGGAGGACATGTAGTTCCAACAGGACGGCGCCACAAGCCACACAGCGAATGCCACAATCAATTTATTGGAAACCAAGTTTGGAGAACGTGTTATCTCACGAAATGGTCCAGTCGATTGGCCGCCTCGGTCGTGCGATTTGACGCCGTTAGACTATTTCCTGTGGGGCTACGTCAAGTCCATGGTCTACGCCAACAAACCAGCGACGATTGATAAACTTCGTTAGAATATCGAACGTGAAATTGCAGCAGTATCGGCCGATTTATGTTTGAAAACCGTCGAAAATTGAGTTCAGCGTTGGACTTCTTTCTGCAAGCGTGCCTGTGGTGGCCATGCAAAAGAAATCGAGTTCCATACATAATGGCGTCGAACGTACTTTCACATGAATAAAGAATTTCATTGATATCCAAAACCGTTTTAGTTTTATTTAACAAAAATTTTGTAGCGCTCTTATTGACGGACCCGATAGTTACAAAAGATTATACGATTTGAATTTTAATCAAATTCTACAAACATACCGGGTTTTCCAACAAGAAGTGTTATTTTGAATAACCCGGTATTTCGGTCGCTGCCACTTTTGAAGCTTTTATTCTTTGACATTTGACAAGTACAAACTACGCCATTACTAAAAATGTGACGATAAACGATCATCGAATGATACAAAACGATCAAAAAACGATCGAACAAAAAACGATACGAACGATACAAAATCATCTTGACTGATGAGGCCCATTTCCACCTCGGTGGCTACGTCAACAAGCAAAATGGTCGCATCTGGGGCTCGGAAAAACCAAGAGTTATTGTTGAGTAGCCTCTCCATCCTCAACGTGTGACTGTTTGGTGCGGTTTATGGTCCGGCGGGGTCATTGGACCTTACTTTTTCGAAATGAGGTTGGATCAACAGTTACGGTGAATGGATTGCGCTATCGAGAGATGATTAATGATTTTTTATGGTCGGAGGTGGATGGTATTGATCTGGCAACGAAACCATTGCTCTGTTACGGGAAAAGGTTTCGGACCGTGTTATTCTCGAAGAGGTGATCACAATTGGCCACCGAGATCTTGTGATGTAACACCTATAAGGGATAAGGTCTACGCCAACAGCGCAGCGTCGATTCAAGAACTCAAAGATAGAATTCGTGAGGCTATCGAGGACATAGGGCAGCCACTTTGCGATTTGCTTATGGAAAATTTCATGAAAAGGATATGGTCCTGTAAGCGCGGCCGTGGTTGCCATTTGGCCGATGTTTTTCATTATTAACGGCACACCTTCCTCTTTATTATGAAATAAACATCCGATCATTTATCTCCAAAAATGGCATTTTTCTTTGAATACCAAAATAACACCTCTTGTTGGAAAAGCCTTTATAAAATTTCTAAAAAAATTGCAATTTGAACTTCTGAAAAACAGTAAACTTGCCTTTAAATTAAGGCATTAATACATTGCCTAAATACTAAAACGCAAATTAATCTTTGTTTCGGAAATATTAGTTCCAAATAAAAAAAATATTAGGATTTAAACATTGTTTTGTTTAGAACAATATCCTCCCAAACATATAATATTTGTGTGTATCAAATATTTCATATTTGGAATGTAAGCAGAACATGTTTGGGACAATATACTACAGAAGCGGTTTTTTACTTATTTGTTATACTCGTATATAAATATATTTGATGCATAATTTTTTTGAAAACATTCTCCAGAAAGTTTCCTTAAAAAACAACATACATAATGGCGATTTTTTGGCATCTTTATTTTTGACAAACCCTGTTTTTGGCAGCTCATCTGTTTTCGTGTAACATGTTATTGTCAAACATGTTTAGTTTGTTCTATAATTTAACCATGAATCGACTTACAAATGCAGATTATTGAATTTTATTTATTTTTATTGAATTTTGAGTTCTGTGAACAGTTTATTTCACGTTTGCGGACAGTCAATTGGCCGCCTAGATCGTGCGATTTAACGCCTTTAGATTCACGCTGAAAAAAATCGCTTCTGTAGTATATTGTCCCAAACATATTCGGCTTGAATTATACATATGTTTAGGGTACACTCCAAATATATAATATTTGACATACCCAAATATTATATGTTTGGGAGGATATTGTTCTAAACAAAAATATGTTCCCATAATAATATTTTTTTATTTGGAACTAGTATTTTGTATTTATGTATTTTGGCAATGTATCAATGCCTTAATTTAAAGACAAGTTTTCTGTTGTTCAGATGTTTAAAGAGCATTTTTTATAAATTTTATATGTTTGCAAAATTTAATTAAAACTTAAATCATATAATCTTTTGCAAATATAAATTGCATTGATGCATTGACAAATAGTGATGAATTGGAATACTTATAAATTAAAATTTATTGATGTAAAACAACAGCTAATGCCGTTAAAGACATTTTTAATTATAATCTAGGAAAAACTAACTCAAATTCGAAAAATTTAGCAAATTTAAAAAATCATTTTTAAATAAAATATATTTGGAAATCATCTTAAACAATAACTTTGTTTGTGGGTAAATACATATTTTATTTGTGAAAGTCAATGCGCAAATATAGATTGTTCTAATATATTAATACTAGCTTACCCGGTGCGCTTCGCAGCCCCCATCTTTTATCTATTTTCTGTTTAGGGTACTGTAAAATAGCTATACCTCTTTCTTTCAAAATGAAATGATTATTACATATGGTGCAAAATGAAGATGATTTGATTACTTTTATATATAAAATACGAACCCTCGTTTCATTTCTAGTTTATGTTCCAAGAGTTACCCTGACATCATGGTACAATATTTATCCCTTTTCCCACAGTACCTCTGGACGTTGAAAAACTATTTTTTTTTGGTTCATACTTTAGCAACTTTCCCCTCGTTTATGTTCCAATACCTACATTCACACCCTGGTACAATATAAAACCATGTTTGTCCCACTGTGTCTATATTTAACCCTTTTTGCTCCACTAAACCATATTTACAACATTTGTTCCCCTCTGTAACATGTTGAAAAATTTTTGCTCGCCCCAACTGCATCATAATTTTAACCTTTTTGCACCACAGTGCTACATAATTGCAGTGCATCATAATTTTAACCTTTTTGCACCACAGTGCTACTAAAAGCATACATTTAGAACAAAAAACATTCTTATTTCATATTTAACTTACCCTCTCTCCATGCATCTATATTTTTACCCACTGTACTAAATGTACGCTTTTTGACCCACTGTGCTATATTTTTTTTTTGTTTTTAATGTTTATTTATTAATAATATATAATTAGGTCTATAAATAAACAAATAGATTTTGTTAACAATTCAATTATACATAGTCACGTATGCGAGCTCTCAAGTACAATTCTTATAAATTATAATTTCTTTTCAAAAATAAATATGGTAAGAATACATATGCAAATGTAGTTTTATATTGAATGATAATGAAAAAAGTTAAGAAAAAACAATATCTTTAGTATTGGGTAGTATAAAAAGATGTCTAAAGGTTAAAAAAAATTATTAGATAAGTTAGAAATTAATCCACCAATATTTTTTGGAGTTTACTGCTCTCATTTCATATTCATCCCTAGATGATATACTTGTATCAAATCTAATTTCATTATTTAGAATTAAGTTGCTATCAACGGCTTTTTTGTTTGCTCTTCTATACAGATGGTAGAAGATAGGAATGCCATTATGGTTTTGTAGAAAACCTTTGCTGTCGAGGTATATGAATGCGTCAGGTGGAACATAACCAGTTGATAAGGTTTTGCATATATATTCTTCGTTTACATAATAAGGTGCTATAATTAGATTATTTGTGCTACAGTTTACACATTTCAGTATATGATTTCTTATAATTTTTATTATAAAATTATCGATTCTATTTATTTGTGAGGAGTTATACAGCAATTTGTTTGAAACATATTTTGTATAGTTGCTACTTGGCGATCTGAATAGTTCGGTACATGCTCTTAAACACTTTCGTTCAAATTTTCTCATTTTCTCCATATAGGATGGAGATGTATTAAGCCATGTAGAGCAACTATATGACATTATAGGGCGAACTAAGGATTGATACATAATTATTTTTACTTTTGGATCAATATATTTTGAATAGAAAAGAGATTTGTAACTGAAAAAAACATTTCTGGCTTTCATTAATTGTGTATTTACGTGAACATTGAAATATAAAATTTTATCTAAGTAGATTCCTAGATATTTGACAACATCTTTATTTGTCCTTTTTGTCCTACTATATTTTGTCCACTATATTTAACCATTTTTGCCCCACTGTACCATAGTTAACACATTTTTGCCCCACTGTTCCATAGTAAACGCTTTTTGCCCCACTGTACCATACTTAACCCATTTTGTTCCACGTTACCATATTTTACTATTTTTTCCCCACTGTACCATAGTTAACACATTTTTGCCCCACTGTTCCATAGTAAACGCTTTTTGCCCCACTGTACCATATTAAACCCATTTTGTCCCACGTTACCATATTCAACTAATTGTGCCCCACTGTACTATAGTTAACCCTTTTTGCCCCACTGTGTCATATTAAACCCTTTGTTTCACAGTACCATATTTAACCCTCTTTGCTCCGCTATACAATATTTAACACAGTTATGCCCCACTGTACTGTATAGTTAACAATTTTTGTCACACTGTACCATAGTTAACCCTTTTTGCCCCACTGTATCATAGTAAATAAATTTTTGCCCCACTGTTACATAGTTAACGCTTTTTGCCCCACTGTACCATTTTTAACCCATTTTGTTACACGTTATCATATTTTACTTTTTGTGCCCACTGTAACCATTTTTGTCATACTGTACCATATTTTACCATTTGTGTCCCACTGTACCATAGCTAACATATGTTTTCCCACTGTTCCATTGTTAAAGATTTTTGCCCCACTGTACCATATTTAACCCATTTTGTCCCACGTTACCATGTACCATAGTTAACCCTTTTTGCCCCACTGTGTCATATTAAACGCTTTGTCTCACTGTACCATATTTAACAGCTTTTGCCCCACTGTACCATATTTAACCCTCTGTGCTCCACTGTACAATATTTAACACAGTTATGCCCCTCTGTACTGTATAGTTACCCATTTTTGTCACACTGTACCATATTTAACCCTTTTTGTCCCACTGTGTCATAGTAAATACGTTTTTGCCCCACTGCTTTTTTCCCCACTGTGCCATTTTTAACCAATTTGTTCCACTTTACCATATACATATAACTATGTTTACCCCACTGTACCATAGTTAACCCTTTTTGCACAACTGTGCCCCATTCAACTCTTTATCTCACTGTACAAAATGTTTACCCACTGTACCACATTTAACAAATTTTTGTCTCAATGTACCGTACTCGTATTTAAAATGTGTCACGCTAGCGTACTTAAACCTTTTTCCCCGACTGTAACATATTTAATCATATTTTCTCCACTCCACTATTTAACCGTTTTTGACCACAGTGCTCCTAAAACCATATAAACTCTTCATATCTCATGTTTAAGTTCCAATTTTGGCAGATTGTTCCCTTTTTTCCCCATGCTCCATAATTAACCCGTCGTGTCCCACTGTGCCTCTTAAAGTTAGAATTACTAAAAATCACTTCCAATCTCTAGTTAATGTTCCAAAAGTTACCCTGGAACCATTGATCCATGTTTGACATTTTTAAGCCACTGTACTATATTTTACACTTTTTGCCCCACTGTGCCCCGAAAACTACGAATACAAAAAAAAAATAACACCCCGATCAGTTGTAATAAAGACACCCCTCGCTTCAATTTTCACCATTCTAATATTAGGCTTTAAATTTGGCGGTGGTACCATATTTATAACTTTCTGTGTCTCTAAATTTTTAAAAAAATCACTCCTTGTTCTTGTTTACGGCCCAAGAGCTACTCTCACACCAAATTTCACGATTCTAGGTCTAGCCATTTGGATTTGGCTGTTGTAACTCATTTTGCCCTTTTTACCCCACTGTGTACGTAAATGTTCGAATTTCGAAAAATTCTTACAATTTCAGAGTCTACCTCATAAGAGCTACCCTCACACCAAATATCACGATTCTAGCTCTTGCTATTTGAATTTGGCTGTTGTACTACATTTATCCCATTTTTCCCTTTTTACCCCACTGTGTGCGTAAATGTTCGAATTACGAAAAATCCTGTCAATTTCAGAGTCTACCTCATAAGGGCTACCATCACACAATATTTCACGATTCTAACTCTTGCCATTTGGATTTGGCTGATGTACCATATTTATCACTTTTTACCCCACTGTGTGCGTAAATGTCCGAATTTCGAAAAATCCTGCCAATTTCTGAATCTACCTCCTAAGGGCTACCCTCATACCAAATTTCAAGATTCTAGCTCATTTCGTTTAGATTTGGCGGTGGTACCATATTTATCCCTTTTTGGCCCATTGTGCGGCTAATAGTACGAATTTCGAAAAATCCCGCCTTATTGCTCGTCTACGTCCCAAGGACTACCCTCCCACCAAATTTCATGACTCTAGCTTCAGCCGTTTGGCCTGGGCGATGATCAGTCAGTCAATCAGTCAGCCAGTCACTCAACAATTTTATATATATAGATATGCGTTCCAAACAAAGTTTCGTGATTTTCAAATAAAATTTGTTTGTTAACAAATATATAATATTTAAAAAATTCGTTTCCAAATATATTTTCTTTCAATTCAAACATATCAAAAATGCCGATTTTCCTCCGTGTTAGATTTAGATTCCAAAATTGGACCAGTCGCGGTCAACATTTACATGAAATCATCTTAAAACATTGAAGTATAAGACCGTTCTATCGATTAACATATGGACTTCATACATTTCTCTAAATTTTATGTGTTTTTTATTTAATCAAATCCGAAAGCTCTTAACAAATCACTCGTTATTTGGAGGACATTATAGAAATAAAGTATAAAATATTTTTATTCGTCTTAAAAAAAACATCCTGGAGAACGTTTTCGAGAAAATAATGGTTCAAAAAATGTTTATTAAGAGTGTTAAAAGCTTCTCCAAGTTACGCCATTTTGTACGAACATTTCGAAACTATCCTAAGGAAAAAAATCGCTTCTGTAGTATATTTTCTGGAAACATATGATATTTGAGAAACATTACTTTTTTCCTATAGGTAGGAAAACAAATTATGTAGCCGATTTAAATATTTCCCGTTTTTAAAATTATCTTTAAACCAAAACTCCGAAAAAAATAACATTGATAAGAGAGATATTCAAACTTTTTTTCCGGTATGTAAATATAATGTATTTGCACCAAAGTATATTTTATTTCAATTTTGATCCCAAACATATTTTGTTTCCTGTTTTGTTCTTCGTGTAGGCCATATTTTTGACAGTCGTAAAGCTAGGATATGAAAACCTTTACAAATTTTATATGTAGTAATGGTTTACAGGATAAACTGCCAAAGAAATATTGAGTCCGGTTTTTAGTATAACAGATTTTGGGGATTTTGGAATTTATTTTGGGATTTGTATGTCTTGTTTTGAGAAATATGATTTTTTTAGCTTTACGAAATCTTCAATTGCTTTTGAACAGCTGAACATATTTTTACAAAGTTTACGTCATTTGAAAGAGAACTCAATGAGACTATGACTGACTATTAGGTGTAATAAGTGTTTTAGACCTCGGGTAATAGAATGCCCACGAACAAATTATTTTATAAACCAGTAAGGAAAGGCTAAAGTCGGGCGGTGCCGACTATATAATACCCTACACCACTCTCGTAATATTGAATAACTCTGATATATAAATTTTGTAACTCATGTATAAATTGTTTACATAAATTTACTTTTGGGACATTTTATACTTAAATAATACCCTGTACCACAGTGTGGTGTAGGGTATAAAAACGATTGGATCTAAAGAGCCAAATCGGATGAAACATATATATGGGAGCTATAGCTAAATCTTTACCGATTTTCTTCAAATTCGGCAATGTTGGTTCATGAATCAAGAAAGTCTACCATTCTAAATTTCAAAACGATTGGATGTAAAATACAGCTTTTATAGGACTAAATGGCCAAATCGGACGAAACATATATGTGGGAGCTATAGCTAAATCTTAACCGATTTTCTTCAAATTCGGTAGTGTTGGTTCATGGATTAAGAAACTCTACCATTCTAAATTTCAAACCGATTGAATGTAAAATACAGCTTTTATAGGACTAAAGGGCCAAATCGGACGAAACATATATATGGGAGCTATAGCTAAATCTTAACCGATTTTCTTCAAATTCGGTAGTATTGGTTCATGGATCAAGAAACTCTACCGTTCTAAATTTCAAAATGATTGGATGTAAAATACAGCTTCTTCAGGAGTAAAGAGCAAAATCGGACGAAACATATATATGGGAGCTATAGCTAAATCTTAACCGATTTTCTTCAAATTCGGCAATGTTGGTTCATGGATCAAGAAACTCTACCATTCTAAATTTCAAAACCATTGGATGTAAAATACAGCTTTGATAGGACTAAATGGCCAAATCGGACGAAACATATATATGGGAGCTATAGCTAAATCTTAACCGATTTTCTTCAAATTCGGTAGTGTTGGTTCATGGATCAAGAAACTCTACCATTCTAAATTTCAAAATGATTGGATGTAAAATACAGCTTCTACAGGACTAAAGAGCAAAATCGGACGACACATATGTATGGGAACTATAGCTAAATCTTAACCGATTTTCTTCAAATTCGGCAATGTTGGTTCATGGATCAAGAAACTCTACCATTCTAAATTTCAAAACGATCGGATGTAAAATACAGCTTCTATAGGACTAAAGGGCCAAATCGGACGAAACATATATATGGGAGCTATAGCTAAATCTTAACCGATTTTCTTCAAATTCGGCAATGTTGGTTCATGGATCAAGAAACTCTACCATTCTAAATTTCATAACGATTGGATGTAAAATACAGCTTCTATAGGCCTTAAGGGCCAAATCGGACGAAAGATATATATGGGAGCTATATCTAAATCTGAACCGATTTCAACCAAATTCAATAGCGATCTTAACAGCCGCGAAATACTCTAAACTGCAAAATTTCAGAACGATCGGAGTGAAATTGCGACCTGTAGTCGACGAACAACTTTACATGGACAGACGGACGGACGGACGGACGGACAGACATCGTTAAATCGACTCAGCTAGTGATTCTGAGTCGATCGGTATACTTAAAGGTGGGTCTAGCTGTGTTGTTTTAAGGTGTTACAAACATCTGCCGTGAAACAAACTTATAATACCGGGTACCACAGTGTGGTGTAGGGTATAAAAAGACAAAATTTATACGCGTTAAAACATTTTGTTCACCCGAGTTGGTCAACTTGGAAGCCCTGTAGATCCGCCCTGTATATCATAGGGGACCAAAATTCAAAACTTAACTTCTCTAATACCTCTTCTACAAGCATGCCAAGTTGTGTTGCTATCGGTTGACGGGTTAAGAAATGGTCCTATCATTTCCTCCCACTGTGCGTCGTGTTACACTTTTTTCTTCAGAAAAACGCTACAGTCAGACACGAATATACTCCTCTTTTGGACTTCTTTAAATGTATACATTTATACCCAAAATACTATGTCTGGAAAGGTATCTTTCTCTGATTTCCCTCTTACATATTCATTTGCATTATGATTTTCCATATAAATGACTTTGTTTGCTGATTTTCAAAAGGCAATCATAATTCCACATCATTAACAGAAGCTGTGGTATATCACCGTGTTAAAAAATTCAAAATTTGTTGCTGACTGACATTTTATCAATAGATTTCTTTTGTTTCGTCAATCTCGACCAATCTTTTCTTTTAGATGTGCATAATTGGCAGAGGTGGCGGGGAGTCAAAATAAATAAATAAATATTAGCATATTTTATTGACTACTGTCTATCTCTGATTACTTATGCATATGAGGATAAATAACCCAATCACAAGTATCAATTGATATTGTTATTTAATGATAATCTTGTATAGAAATTTGCCAATTCTAGATCTGCTACCTGTTTTCTTATACATATTGTGGCGAAAAAGAAGTGAAATGTTCCGGATTTCACTGAAAGTGTGTTAAAAGAAAAGAAACAAATTACTCATTGTCTTATAATGAGACAATCTATGTTTTTAAATAATGAGCATTTGCATTTTAATTGGATAGCGACTTTTGTCTCTTTTTATTCTACAGAACAATGACGATATGTGTTTATTCTTTGTCAGACTATAGACTATTATCAAATTTGAATCATCCAGAATTCGAATTCGATTCGAATATTTAGATTTTTGTATGTTTAAGATTTATTTTTAAAAATTTTTTTGTAAAACATAAATCGTTATTATTCTATAAATCCGAGTATAATTTTTGAAATATTTGTCAATTTGTAAATTTTTGATTTTTTCAAAAAGCTTAAAAAATGTGTTTTCGTAAAACCTAAAGGATTTACAAAATTATGAATTCTATAAATCCTTTTTGAAACCATTTGGTCTACTTTAAGTCTCGGAGGACCATTTTTTTAGTTTTAAAAATATTTTAAAACATATTTTCATAAAACCTAAAGTATTTATAGAATTATATATTCCATAAATTCTAGCTGAACAAAATACATTTAGTACCATTGTGATAACACCTGTAAAATTTACATTTTTGTATGTCTCGAAGGACCAATTTGAGTTTAAGAATTATTTTTAAATATTTTAGGGTAAAACCTAAAAAACAGAACAGTAATATGAATTATTTAAATTCTCGCTGAATAAAATGGCTGTATTACAATTTTCCAAATTTTAAAAAATTAAAAATTTTTTACACCTCAAAAAATATCTTCTGAACTTATAAATTTTTAAAATATTTGCAAAAAAAATCGAAAAAACTAAATAAATTGCATAAAATAAATTCTAGAAATCCTTGTTGAACAATAAGACTCTATTGTTATTTGTCTCGAAGGATCATGTTTTGAGTTTAAGAACGATTATCAAATATTTTTTTTCGTAAAAACTATATAAATCCCTGCTGAACAAGATCCTATAATTATAATTTTGTTATTTTTGGAAAATTTAGATTTTTAAATTTTTCAAAGGACTATTTTCTGTCCTTAAAATTATATTCAAATATTTGTCGTAAAAACTGAACGAAGTACAGAATTATGAATTTTAAAAATATTTACTGAACAAAAAGGAAACAGTATCATTTTGTCCATTTGGGGAAAAGTTTATGTTTTGTATATCTCGCAGGACCCTTTTATACATTTAAATCCTAGCTGAAGGCAAAAGATTTGATACCATTTTTGGAAAATTTAAATAAACAAATTTCTGTCAGAGAGGGAACCAAAGTTATACGCCTTTCGTCCCCTCTCCTTTTTAGGTTACTCGTATAAGGAGGGCTCATTAACAGTTCACCCCCTAAAGAAAGTGTAATATTTGGTTCTGTTCGTCCCTTTAATATTAGACGTCTGGGATAGGGTACTACATCTTGCCGCATTTTATCCTCACGATTTATCCCTTATTATGTCACGAGGAGTACGAAATTTTTAGTTTCAATCTTCAGTCGTGGGTGAAAAAGGGGATAAATATTATGACGCGTACAGTGGGAGAATTTCGTTAACCGATTGACCATTCTATATTAGGTTAGGTTAGGTTAGGTTAGGTTAGGTTAGGTTAGGTTAGGTTAGGTTAGGTTAGGTTAGGTTAGGTTAGGTTAGGTTAGGTTAGGTTAGGTTAGGTTAGGTTAGGTTAGGTTAGGTTAGGTTAGGTTAGGTTAGGTTAGGTTAGGTTAGGTTAGGTTAGGTTAGGTTAGGTTAGGTTAGGTTAGGTTAGGTTAGGTTAGGTTAGGTTAGGTTAGGTTAGGTTAGGTTAGGTTAGGTTAGGTTAGGTTAGGTTAGGTTAGGTTAGGTTAGGTTAGGTTAGGTTAGGTTAGGTTAGGTTAGGTTAGGTTAGGTTAGGTTAGGTTAGGTTAGGTTAGGTTAGGTTTTTTTTTTTTTTTTATGGACGTAGTGATAGCGCGCTATCAACTAGTGGTCCTACGCAAGAACCACAACCCCGGGACCGCTTTCGCATTACTTCGGGGTGGGTTCATATTATGCTACTTTCAAGCCTCATCCTTATCTTATTCCCCCGTCCTATTTATTTAGATTAGGGGTTCAGAGTATGCGTTTCTTGGTAAATCTGTTTCGACCGCATTACATTTCCAATAAACGTCGAGCATTTGGCCCAGTTTGTTTCATTTTCCAGCATTATGGCTACCATGTTTGTTGGGGTTATATTCATTTCAAGTGAACTATTCAATATTTCCAGTCGTTCCGACCAAAAATTGCACTCGAAAACAGTGTGTTCAGCTGTATCTTCCATATTGCCGCACATATCACACATGGGACTTTCTCTTATTTTAAATTTATATAAATAAGCTGCGAAATTTCCATGTCCACTCAGCGCTTGTGTAAGATAATAATTTACTTCGCCGTATTTTCGTTCCAACCATTTTTCTATGTTAGGGATTAGTTTATGCGTCCACCTTCCTTTGTCCTCATTATCCCATATATGTTGCCATCTATGATATAGGCGAGTCCTTGCCTGTCTCTTTATCCTATTTGTTTCGAGATGTATATTCGATGTGTTCAATAGTTTCCTCTCATCGTAAATTTCTTTGATTTCTCTCAGGAAAAAACCCGCTTGTCTGTCACGATTATCGCCTCCGTCTTTTCAGCTGCAAGTTTTAATTTATTTGATCTCAGCCACGTGCTAATTCTGCTAAGGCAGTCATTGGTTGTTATTTCCACTACAGCTGTTGATGATTGCGTCACCACCAAAGCTACGTCATCGGCATATCCAACAAGCTTGCAATTTTTGGGTAATTTTAATCTCAACAACTCGTCATACATTAAATTCCATAAGAACGGTCCTAGTATTGACCCCTGAGGAACGCCTGCTGACACATTGTACTCTTCCATACCATTATCAGTTCGGTACATTAGTACCCTGTCATCCAGGTAGCTGTCAATTATCTTTATAAGATATTGCGAGAAGCTTTTCTCTCTCATTGAATTTTTTATTATATTCCAGTTCGCAGTGTTAAAAGCATTCTTAATATCTAGCGTTACTATTACGCAGAAATGTTTGTGCGCTCTCGATATCTCCGTAAATCGGACGACTTCAAAAATTGCATCACGAGTTGATTTTCCTTTAACGAAACCAAATTGCATTGATGAAAATCCTCCTCTGTCTTTGAACTCTTCTTCGAGTCTGTCAAGTACTAGACGCTCTAGGAATTTCCCAGCTGTGTTTAACAGGCAGAGTGGTCTATAGGATGACGCTATGTCCAAAGGCTTATCTCCTTTGCGCAGCAAAACTAGAATTTGTTTCTTCCATTCTTTTGGAAATATGCCATTCACAAGACATAGGTTGTATACATAAGCTAGTAGTTCAGGCCAGTATTCTCCCAGTACGGCGATGATTTCATTCGGTACTCCATCTGGGCCAGGTGCCTTCCGCTTTTTTAGTTTTCCACATTTTTTCTTGATTTCGTTATCAGAGATGGGTTCATTTACTGAACTCATTGAGATAGACGACAATGTATTATTATCTTCTACTTTGGGGAAAAGCGAATTTACAATTGTTTTTGCCCAAATTGGATCTGTTATACCTGGTATCTGTCGGTTATTTCCAACCTTCTTCATTACTATACGATATGGTAGGCCCCACGGATCACAGTTTATTTCTTTGCAAAGATCTTCCCAGGCTTTTCTTTTGGCATCCTTTATAGCGCGCCTTAGAATTTTTCTAGAGTGTATGTATTGCTCCATGTAGTAGTCATTACCTCTATGTCTTGTTGCTAGACGTTTTGATTTGTGACAGTTTTTTCTCAATACGGCTATATCTCTGTTCCACCAGTATGCAGGTTTCCGTCTAATTTTGTTAACTTTTGACATTCCGGCGTTACATGTATCATTAAGTATCTCGTTCAAGTATAATAATATTTCATCCACGTCTCCGGATTCAATTATTTCAGTGGTAGTTACTCTAGACTTATAGTCAAGAAGTACATTTTTACATGCATGGATATCAATGTTGTTTGTATTCCATCGCGGCCTTGGTTCCATGGGGTTTGAATCACACGTATGCATATCAATTTCGATTGAAATATATTGATGATCACTTAACGTTTCGTACTCTAAGACTTGCCAGGTAAGGGTTTTCCTCGCGACTGATGAAGACGCAAAGGTTAAATCAATAATTGAGCCCGTTGATCCCCTTCTAAACGTATGGGAGCTTCCTCTGTTTAGGCATATCAATCCAAGACACGAAATCATGTCTCCTACTGCTTCTCCTCGTCGGTCAAGGACATCACACCCCCATTCCGGGGATTTCGCATTAAAATCACCTCCAATCAGCACTGGAGTGTCACTTTTTCGAATGTCTGCAGCCAATTTATCAAGAGCCGTAATGAACTCTGATATCTCAACACTGGGTGAGAAGTAGCAACTATAAATCCTCAGACCTTTGGTTTGTGTTACCACAAAATATTCCAGCTCTTCGTTCACTTTCTTCACTATTATGTTGCTGTTCAATACACATATCGCAGCTTTTCCTAGTTTATCTTGAAACCATGCACTATTATCAGTTCTCCTATATTGCTCGCTAATTATCAATATGTCTATCTTCTTTTGGTATCCACTAGACATCATAAGGTCTTGGGCTTCACGTCCTCTGCCCAGATTTATTTGTTTAAGTCTAAGTCTCATTTTTTGTTGTTGCATGCTGCGGTGCTACCAATGTAGTGATTAACTTTTTGACGACCTGCATCTGCACATATAATACAGCGAATCGAGTTTTTGCATTCTTTGGCCTTATGACCATCATTTCCACATTTACGACAGCTATTGCTACGATCTTTCCCATTGCACATTCTAGCAATGTGTCCTGTCTCCATACATCTATAGCAGCGTTTAATTGGAATTTTCATTTTCACTCTACAGTTTATCCAACTTATTTTAACCCTTTCTTTTTTATTTATAATTGCAGCTGCGCGGGCTGAAATCTGCACGATTGCCTGTTTGGTTCCACTATACGACACCCGAATATTATGCACTTTAATGTGTTCACGTTCAGATACACCTACTACAGTCGTTAGACCCTTAATTATATCTTCGTCAGTAGTAGATTCCTCCATATCTTTAATTTCCAGTAGGTGCTTCTCTGACAAAGTTTTAACCTGTAGGTCATCGCCCAAGGAGTTTTTGATGGCATTTTCTAATTTCTTAGCTTGTCCTTCACCTTTTGCTAACTCTACTAATAGATCTCCTTCTCTAGTTCGACGAATATATTTTATGTTAACCCCAACTTCTTCTGGGTCTATCTTCGTCTTCATATTTTTAAGTATTTCCGCGTATGACGATTCGGGAGCTTTAATGGCCAGTGCTTCGCCCCTGATTTTTATTCCTTTTTTTACAGCTTTCTTCTTTTTTCCTTGCTTTCTGTTGTGCACTGTAGTCCAGGTCGACTCATTCACTGTGCTTTCGTCGGGTGTAGCTTCTGAGGACTTGGTTGCCGTTGCATTTGATTTTGGCTCTTTTTTGGTTGGTTGTTTGTTCATAGGATTTGAATTTACGCTTAGGTTAGGTTAGGTTAGGTTAGGTTAGGTTAGGTTAGGTTAGGTTAGGTTAGGTTAGGTTAGGTTAGGTTAGGTTAGGTTAGGTTAGGTTAGGTTAGGTTAGGTTAGGTTAGGTTAGGTTAGGTTAGGTTAGGTTAGGTTAGGTTAGGTTAGGTTAGGTTAGGTTAGGTTAGGTTAGGTTAGGTTAGGTTAGGTTAGGTTAGGTTAGGTTAGGTTAGGTTAGGTTTGGTTAGGTTAGGTTAGGTTAGGTTAGGTTAAATAAGTATCCCTCACAAGGGTGCTCTCTAGAGAGGTTCAATCAGGGGTGTGACGTCCCCATGGTACCCTAGTTTACAAAATCTGGGAACGTCTTGCCCAGTATTGGGCGGCTTCCTGATCGGCGTCTGTTCCCATGTTAGGGGCGGCCGTATAGTAATAACCTGGCGGAAGGTATAAAACGATAAGGGTAGGAACCCTGACAGAAAATCCAACATGGAAAAGTCAGTAGAAAGAATAAAACTTACGGTGCAGGGAGTTAATAACCCAGTACCGGCGGCAGTAGGGGGCGGCCATGCAGGCTCCTGGTCGTCGAGATCATGCGACTGGAATGGTAATAAAAATAATAATATAAATCAAAATGGAAGTGATATGACAGCAACCAATGACTGTACTGCAATGAAGGCAACACCGATGACAAACCCTTTCGGTAGAAGCAGTTTGATTGCGAGAACACCTCCAAATTCATCTAACGAAGGATTAGCACACGACACATTTAATGGAAATGCTATCCAGTCTAAGAGTAGCTTGTCTAAATTAGGAGAAAAAATAAATGCGTTAGTTGAATTCGTCAAAGGACAGACCAATGTTCACAAGGAGATTGTGTCAATAACACGAGAAATACAGGCGATGTTTATGAATGCGTCAGATGAATTAGTCACTGGGGATACAACCCAAACCCAGATTCAGACAACAAAAGGACTTGGTATTTTGAATGAGAAAGTGTCTGAACCAGCTTCGTCCGTGTCACAAACACCAAAGAGAACAAGGGACAACACGACTGGCGCGAGCCCTAAGGGCCATAAGTCTAAGAAGAAAAAAGTGGACAATCCCCAGAAATCGACCGTGGTACACAATGTGGCAAACGTTGAAGCAGTCACTCCGGTGCTTCCATCCAATAGTGCAAGTACAAGTGGTGTGGTAACTGAATGGACGAAAGTTAGAGCTAAAGATCCGCCCTGATGCCCTCGTCATCAGAGAAGTCGGAGGAATATCTTATGCGGATATTCTTAGGAATGTTAAGAGTGAGCCAAAACTGGACGTATTGGGACAAAATGTCAAGAAACTACGAAGAACGGCTAAAGGTGAGCTACTATTTGAGCTAAAAATCGGCACATCAACATACTGGCGAATTCAAACAAAACATTGAGGAGGTTTTGGGATCGCAAGCACAGGTACGGGTGTTGACACACGAAAATTATATTGAAATTAAGGATATAGAGAAGACCACTGGCAAGGATAAGATTAACAGCGATCTAATAAAAGCCTTCCCGGAACTGAAATCATTGCATGTAACAGCAATAAAATCTGTGCAGAAAGCTTACGATGGAACCCAAATGGCTACACTTGCGTTAAATGCTGCCTTGGCAAGGCCATTGCTAAAAGCTACGAAAGTCCGCATAGAATGGTCAATATGTAGAATTAGAGAGAAGAAAATTGCAAGAAAATGTCTGAGATGTTTTGATTTTGGACATTTCGCTTCAAAATGTAACAGCGTGAATGACTACTCGGGCATAAAGCTGAAACATGCAAAAATGTGCCAAAATGTTTGCTGTGCCAGGACACAAAAAATAATCACGCAACGGGAGACAAATATTGCCCCCGATACAGAGAGGCCGTACAAAAAATTAAATAACTGCATGAAATTACTTCAATTAAACTTGAACCATTGTAGTGCAGCTCAGGATCTTTTAAAACAAAGCGTACGTGAGCAGGGTATAGGTTTTGCTCTCCTCAGCGAACCCTACCATCATCCAGATACATCCTGCTGGGTTACGGATGACTCAAAAACCTCGGCGATATGGTGCGTAAGCGGATTAATGCTGCAAAACACAGGGGCGGTGGCTAATGGCGGATTTGTACGTTGTTCTGTCTCGGGGATAACCATTTATAGCTGCTATATTCCACCAAGCTTATCCATACAGGAATACGGAAATATTATAGATAATCTAGTTTCTGATGCAAGGACAAAGAATAATGTGATAATTGCTGGAGACTTTAATGCATGGGCAATTGAATGGGGTTGTCCAAGGACAAATGCAAGGGGTAACCTCCTACTTGAGGCTTTTGCGGGGCTTGGAGTGGTCCTACTTAACTCTGGAAACGAGCATACATTCAGTCGTAATGGAAGAGGTTCCGTAATAGATATTGCTTTTGCAAGCAATAATATTACGATGCGAACAAACTGGATTGTGTCTGATATCTATACACACAGTGACCACCGCGCAATTACAATTAATATATCCGAGCATGCTACGCCTCCAACCGTAATATCTACTGGGAGAGGTTGGAAGGTTAGCTCATTTGAGAAGGACGTATTTTGTGCATCTGTGGAAGATTTGACCCTCAGTGGATCACCAGAAAACATGGCAGAGCAATGCATTGCCAAATTATCCGGGCATGTGATATCTCAATGACCAGGAGAGGAAGTAGAGATAACAAACCACCTGTATATTGGTGGAATGCAGAGATAGCGATGTTGCGTGGGGAGTGTATAAGAGCCCGAAGATTGTATACCAGATCAAGAGGACGCCAAACAAACCAAACACACCACCAAGTGTACAAGACAAAAAAGAAAATTCTGAGCCAGGCGATAAAAAGAAGAAAAAGACAGTGTTTCTTAGAGATATGCGACGACCTAGACTCAAACCCATGGGGACTAGCATATAAAATTGTTAAGAAGTAGCTTAAATGCTTAAATGCATCGCCACCAAAAGAAGCCGCTGTTCTCGATAGGATTGTCAAAAATCTTTTTCCTGAACAGACACCTCCTTACTGGATGGATTATACCAGCAGTGTACCAGTTACAGCTGTACCAGTAACCGTTCCTGAAGTTTTGAAAGTAATTTCACAGTTCAAAGATAAAAAAATCACCGGGTCATGATGGAATCCCCAACCGAGTACTAAAGGAATTCGTTAACACTTGCCCGAACCAAATAATGCTGTTAATGGACACATGCTTGCAAAGAGGCTCCTTCCCTAAAATATGGAAAAGGCAGAAGCTAGTACTTCTACCTGAGGACAAGAAACTTGCCATCATCCTACCGACCATTGGGCATGATTGATACGTGTGGTAAATTATTGGAAAGTCTATTATGTGGACGGCTAGAAGAGCATATTGAAATAGTAGTTAACACAGCTGCGACTGCTATCCAAGGAAAAGGTGGAAAGCGCGGCGGAAAAGAATACTGCGTGGTTGTAACACTTGACGTGAAAAATGCTTTCAACACTGCAAAATGGGATGAAATTGTAAATGCATTGCAACGTATCAATACTCCATCCTATCTCGTCGAAATTGTCAAGGATTACTTTAGAAATATATATCTGTCTTATGGCACTGACAAGGGTCCCAAGGACTACAAGGTAACAGGAGGTGTTCCACAGGGTTCGGTGCTTGGGCCATTATTATGGAACTGATGTACGATGGTCTACTGAGACTACATCTACCAGACAACGCTAGGATTGTTGGTTTCGCGGATGATATTGCATTGGTGATAGTGGCAAAATACCTAGGAGAAGCAGAAACGGTAACGAATTCAAGCGTTAAGTTTGTTCAATCCTGGCTTAACAAAGCAGGATTAACGTTGGCAGAACACAAGATGGAAGTCGTATTGATTAGTATCCGCAAAGTGATGGAGGAGATAAAAATTATAGTTGGTAATTGTTCTATACGCTCCAAACCCTATCTAAAGTACCTTGGAGTGCTGATCGATATGAGACTATCATTCAAACCACACCCGACCTACATTAGTGAAAAAGCTAGAACGACGTTTATGGCTATATCTCGTTTAATGCCAAATACTAGAGGCCCAAAGTACTCCCAACGGAGGTTGTTAGCAGGGGTTATCAGAAATGTCATCCTGTATGCAGCTCCAGCGTGGTCTCAGGCGATGAAATACCAATCATACAGAGAGGAAATCGCCCCAGTATATAGGTTGGCGGCTCTACGAGTATGTTCGGCTTATCGAACGGTGTCGGATGCGGCGGCTTTGGTGATGGCAAACATGATTGACCTGATTGCTAGTGAGACAAAATTTGCTAACGATCTGAAATCAACGACAGCAAATATGACCCATGCGGAGGCCCAAAAAATTGCAAGGGACAAATCCATCCATGATTGGCCAAACAGGTGGACGACATCCAGTGATGGGCGATGGACGTGTCGACTAATCCCCAATTTAAGAGTATGGCTGGATAGATCATATGGAGAATTGGACTACTTCTTGTCGCAGGTGCTGAGCGGCCACGGTAGCTTCAAATACTACCTACATCGCATCGGCCGTGAAACAGACCCATTTTGCCCAAATTGTGAATATATTGTGGAGGATGCTGAACATGTTTTGTTTGAATGTCATCGGTTCACAAATCTGAGGCTGCAGTTTGAGGAATCGCTAGGAGTTGTTTTGACTCCGGACAACTTAGTTGGTTTTATGCTATCTTCACAAAGTAATTGGCAGTGTATAGCGACGTTAATTAGGTCCATTATGACCGAATTGTGCGAGCAAGAAAACTTACGATGAAGAAATGTTAGATAGTGATGGATCGTGAAGATCTTCCCCACCCTGTGAAGTAATACGTAAAGGTGGTCCCACAGGGCTGAATGGACCAGTGTAGAGGTGTTTTTAGCGGGTTAAATTCCCGCACTATTTGCCAACTCCATCAGGCAAATGTCCTTCGACGATTTTCACCTCATTAAAATAAAAAATAAAAAAGGGGTTAGGTTAGGTTAGGCTATTTCGTTTCTTCTATATGATAAACTTGGAAATTGGCAAATGAAATGATATGTCTGCATATTTGAGTGGACAAACTGTATCCACGGCTCTGGCATTTCAGACACAAAGTTCCATTTTTAATATTTTATATCTCACATTGTAGGTTTGAGTTTAGTCGGTTAATTTACCCCACTGTGTTTATACTAGAAGTTGCACTGAATAGAAATATGTATTTGGAATATTCACTTTCGATTTCATTTCAAAGCGAAGCATTATTGAGCTTTTTGGGATGCGTTTACCTTTAGAAATGGTCAAAAACCTCTTTAAGTTAAGACTAATCTAAGCAATTAAGTTTGAATTCGTAAATCTAACAACATTAATTAAGATTAATTCCGTCGACATAAATACATATTAACCATCGCTAAACATAAAATAGAATAAACAAAAAATATATGTATATAAAAACGGACAAAATTTCAGCCGAGTGAACCGACTAAGGTACACCCTCACTTTGTGAATCATGGAAAATGGAATACACGGGACAAAATCGCCTTTTTTGATATGCTTGAATCGAAAGAAAATATATTTGGAACACAAATTTTTAAATATTATATATTTCTGAGCAAATAAATTTTATTTGAAAATCAATAAAATATATTTGGAACGCATACATATATTAATATATTACAACAAAATATATTTTCAAACTAAGTTTCTCAAATAAAGTATGTGTTTAAGTACAAATAAAATTATTGTTTAGGAATTTCTCCAAATATATTTTATTTAAAAAAGGTTTTCAAATCTTTTGCTCACTTTTTCGAATTTCATTTTTATTTTTCTTGGTTCCCAAATGTACCTCCCATTTATGGTACCATATGCAGCATTGATTTCTGTCTCAAAACA
The DNA here is from genome assembly GCA_963930755.1 of Eudasyphora cyanicolor. Lineage (NCBI taxonomy): Eukaryota > Metazoa > Arthropoda > Insecta > Diptera > Muscidae > Eudasyphora > Eudasyphora cyanicolor. The sequence goes on from OZ005735.1 coordinate 242,312,630, forward strand.
ATCATTTCAATTTTCTGAGTATTCCAAGCCATCATTAGTTGTCAATCCACCATAAAATTTATTTTGATCCAAGATTATAGGATTTCAATTATTATTTCTTATTTTTACGAACATTAAAAATTTCTAAAAAAATACTTTGAATTACTGAACAATATAACACAATTTAGGTATTTGCAATGAATCTTGGTATGATTTGGGCATTTTGTGTGGGAGTTATTATAAGGGGCGTGACGATAATGCCCATTTTTTACTAGACTGTTGGTACTATAGAATAATTTCACTGAACAACATTTCAAGTATTTATATGTACTTTAATTAAAGTTATAAGTAGTTAACTTTTTGTACAAAATCATCCCATTTCTCTCAGGATGATAGCGGTAGATAAACTATTGCTATGTGTGGAACTACAAAGGATTCGGACAGGTCGTATAAGATTACTTAGAAGGATTGAATCAATGTTGCACATCTTCTAACTTAGCCTGATATAGAAAAAAGTATTATCACGTACAAAATTTGAAGCCAATTCGTTACTCCTTTCGATACTTATCGTGTTTACCAGCCAGACAGACGGACGGACACTGCTCATATGATTTAAAATATCATGAAACAGTTTCCGCCGAACATACTTAGGATCTTATGTCACTCCTTCAAGTGTTATAATTTTGGCCCGTAGCAAATGATAAATACCCTCCTCCACAAAAATGAGTGTATACGAATATGAGTTCTCCGATGGGCGATCTGAAATTATACAATCGTACTTAAAAAAACTCCATTGCTGCTATGTATTTAGAATATCTGAACCACTCCCTAAAGTCATAAAATCGTGGAAAAATTTTGCTCTAAACCAGTTATGAGGATAAATATACATACATCTTTCGTTATTGTCTTCTGACACTAACATCTTAATCCCAATTCTCTTATTGATTGTGAAAAGCTCCACCCTAATTCTTCGCACAATGTACCAATTAAGTCGTTAAGTATTTTTTATTTTCTTCTACAAAGTGTAATCGAGATATCCGCCTTCACAAGCATGAAATCGTATACATATGTATATGTTTGAAACATAACTAAGCCAAAGTTATGAGGGTGCAGAACAAAAGACTTAAGATACATACTTGTTTTGTATGTTTTGGTGAAACACTTCAAAATAACGGCACTTGAAAGACGATTCGAGAGCATAACGCTTTGGCTTTTAGTTATTTAATGGCTCTTTGAATATCGAATATTTATTTCAAAAAAAAAAGAATAAAAAAAAACAAAATGGTAATTGAAATGTCATGGAACAACTTTGATCAACGTATGACTAATATTAGAAGCATAACGAGGGGAAGTTCAATCGGAGAGGTAAATATGGAAGAATGTTTGCAGAATGTTATATAACTACATAGAGGAGAATGTTATAGAACTACATACATCGTGGAACGACGCATATTGAAATTTGTGGAAATCGGTTAAGATTTGAATACTCGTATCTGCTAGATAAGCCACATTTACCTATCGATCTTTATAACATTTGACAGAGAGTCGCTTTTGAGCAAGGATTTTGCCAGTTTTCGTATATATTATATAGACCTATATCCCGATTATGCATGTCAGTGCTTCACATACATTTATAAATAGTTCCACCTTTAGGTATTACTTCACAGGGTGGGGAAGATCTTCACGATCCATCACTATCTAACATTTCTTCGTCGTAAGTTTTCTTGCTCGCACAATTCGGTCATAATGGACCTAATTAACGTCGCTATACACTGCCAATTACTTTTCGACGATAGCATAAAACCAACTAAGTTGTCCGGAGTCAAAGCAACTCCTAGAGATTCCTCCAACTGCAGCCTCCGATTTGTAAACCGAGGACATTCAAACAAAACATGTTCAGCATCCTCCACAATATATTCACAATTTGGGCAAAATGGGTCTGATTCTCGGCCGATGCGATGTAGGTAGTATTTGAAGCTACCATGGCCGCTCAGCATCTGCGACAAGAAGTAGTCCAATTCTCCATATGATCTATCCAGCCATACTCTTAAATTGGGGATTAGTCGACACGTCCATCGCCCATCACTGGATGTCGTCCACCTGTTTTGCCAATCATGGATGGATTTGTCCCTTGCAATTTTTTGGGCCTCCGCATGGGTCATATTTGCTGTCGTTGATTTCAGATCGTTAGCAAATTTTGTCTCACTAGCAATCAGGTCAATCATGTTTGCCATCACCAAAGCCGCCGCATCCGACACCGTCCGATAAGCCGAACATACTCGTAGAGCCGCCAACCTATATACTGGGGCGATTTCCTCTCTGTATGATTGGTATTTCATCGCCTGAGACCACGCTGGAGCTGCATACAGGATGACATTTCTGACAACCCCTGCTAACAACCTCCGTTGGGAGTACTTTGGGCCTCTAGTATTTGGCATTAAACGAGATATAGCCATAAACGTCGTTCTAGCTTTTTCACTAATGTAGGTCGGGTGTGGTTTGAATGATAGTCTCATATCGATCAGCACTCCAAGATACTTTAGATAGGGTTTGGAGCGTATAGAACAATTACCAACTAAAATTTGTATCTCCTCCATCACTTTGCGGCTACTAATCAGTACGACTTCAGTCTTGTGTTCTGCCAACGTTAATCCTGCTTTGTTAAGCCAGGATTGAACCAATTTAACGCTTGAATTCGTTACCGTTTCTGCTTCTCCTAGGTATTTTGCCACTAACAGGATTGAACCAATTTAACGCTTGAATTCGTTACCGTTTCTGCTTCTCCTAGGTATTTTGCCACTAACACCAGTGCAATATCATCCGCGAAACCAACAATCCTAGCGTTGTCTGGTAGATGTAGTCTCAGTACACCATCGTACATCAGGTTCCATAATAATGGTCCAAGCACCGAACCCTGTGGAACACCTCCTGTTACCTTGTAGTCCTTAGGACCCTCGTCAGTGTCATAAGACAGATATCTATTTCTAAAGTAATCCTTGACAATTTCCACGAGATAGGATAGAGTATTGATACGTTGCAACGCATTTACAATTTCATCCCATTTTGCAGTGTTGAAAGCATTTTTCACGTCAAGTGTTACTACCACGCAGTATTATTTTCCGCCGTGCTTTCCACCTTTTCCTTGGATAGCAGTCGCAGCTGTGTTAACTACTATTTTTATTGCATCCATTGTAGATTTACGTTTCCTGAATCCAAATTGGAATTCTGACAGGCCATCAATGCATTCAATATGCTCTTCTAGCCGTCCACATATTAGACCTTCCAATAATTTACCACACGTATCAATCATGCCCAATGGTCGGTAGGATGATGGGTTTTCAGCAAGTTTCTTGTCCTCAGGTAGAAGTACTAGCTTCTGCCTTTTCCATATTTTAGGGAAGGAGTCTCTTTGAAAGCATGTGTCCATTAACAGCATTATTTGGTTCGGGCAAGTGTTAACGAATTCCTTTAGTACTCGGTTGGGGATTCCATCAGGACCCGGTGATTTTTTATCTTTGAGCTTTGAAATAACTTTCAAAACTTCAGGAACGGTAACTGGTACAGGTGTAACTGGTACAATGCTGGTATGATCCATCCAGTAAGGAGGTGCCTGTTCAGGAAAAAGATTTTTGACAATCCTATCGAGAACAGCGGCTTCTTTCGGTGGCGATGCATTTAAGCATTTAAGCTTCTTCTTTACAATTTTATATGCTAGTCCCCATGGGTTTGAGTCTAGGTCGTCGCATATCTCTAAGAAACACTGTCTTTTACTTCTTTTTATCGCCTGGCTCATAATTTTCTTTTTTGTCTTTTACACTTGGTGATGTGTTTGGTTCATGATCTGGTATACAATCTTCGGGCTCTTATACACTCCCCACGCAACATTCCTATCTCTGCATTCCACCAATATACAGGTGCTTTGTTATCTCTACTTCCTCTCCTGGTCATTGAGATATCACATGCCCTGATAATTTGGCAATGCATTGCTCTGCCATGTTTTCTGGTGATCCACTGAGGGTCAAATCTTCCACAGATGCACAAAATACGTCCTTCTCAAATGAGCTAACCTTCCAACCTCTACCAGTAGATATTACGGTTGGGGGCGTAGCATGCTCGGATATATTAATTATAATTGCGCGTTGGTCACTGTGTGTATAGATATCAGACACAATCCAGTTTGTTCGCATCGTAATATTATTGCTTGCAAAAGCAATATCTATTACGGAACCTCTTCCATTACGACTGAATGTATGCTCGTTTCCAGAGTTAAGTAGGACCACTCCAAGCCCCGCAAAAGCCTCAAGTAGGAGGTTACCCCTTGCATTTGTCCTTGGGCAACCCCATTCAATTGCCCATGCATTAAAGTCTCCAGCAATTATAACATTATTCTTTGTTGTTGCATCAGAAACTAGATTATCTATAATATTTCCGTATTCCTCTATGGATACGCTTGGTGGAATATAGCAGCTGTAAATGGTTATCCCCGAGACAGAACAACGTACAAATCCGCCATTAGCCACCGCTCCTGTGTTTTGCAGCATTAATCCGCTTACGCACCATATCGGCGAGGTTTTTGAGTCATCCGTAACCCAGCAGGATGTATCTGGATGATGGTAGGGTTCGCTGAGGAGAGCAAAGTCTATACCCTGCTCACGTACGCTTTGTTTTAGAAGATCCTGAGCTGCACTACAATGGTTCAAGTTTAATTGAAGTAATTTCATGCAGTTATTTCATTTTTTGTACGGCCTCTCTGTATCGGGGGCAATATTTGTCTCCCGTTGCGTGATTATTTTTTGTGTCCTGGCACACAAACATTTTGGCACATTTTTGCATGTTTTAGCTTTATGCCCTTCCATACCACATCTTAGACATTTGTCCGAGTAGTCATTCACGCTGTTACATTTTGAAGCGAAATGTCCAAAATCAAAACATCTCAGACATTTTCTTGCAATTCCACACCACTTGTACTTGCACTATTGGATGGAAGCACCGGAGTGACTGATTCAACGTTTGCCACATTGTGTACCGCGGTCGATTTCTCGGGATTGTCCACTTTTTTCTTCTTAGACTTATTGCCCTTAGGGCTCGCGCCAGTCGTGTTGTCCCTTGTTCTCTTTGGTGTTTGTGACACGGACGAAGCTGGCTCAGACACTTTCTCATTCAAAATACCAAGTCCTTTTGTTGTCTGAATCTGGGTTTGGGTTTTACCCCCAGTGACGCATTCATAAACATCGCCTGTATTTCTCGTGTTATTGACACAGTCTCCTTGTGAACATTGGTCCGTCCTTTGACGAATTCAACTAACGGATTTATTTCTTCTCCTAATTTAGACATGCTACTCTTAGACTGGTGAGCATTTCCATTAAATGTGTCGTGTGCTAATCCTTCGTTAGATGAATTTGGAGGTGTTCTCGCAATCAAACTGCTTCTACCGAAAGGGTTTGTCATCGGTGTTGCCTTCATTGCAGTACAGTCATTGGTTGCTGCCATATCATTTCCATTTTGATTTATATTATTATTTTTATTACCATTCCAGTCGCATGATCGCCTGCATGGTCGCCCCCTACTACCGCCGGTACTGGGTTATTAACTCCTTGCACCGTAAATTTTATTCTTTCTACTGACTTTTCCATGTTGGATTTTCTGTCAGGGTTCCTACCCTTATAGTTTTATACCTTCCGCCAGGTTATTATTATACGGCCGCCCCTAACATGGGAACAGACGCCGATCAGGAAGCCGCCCAATACTGGGCAAGACGTTCCCAGATTTTGTAAACTAGGGTACCATGGGGACGTCACACCCCTGATTGCACCTCTCTAGAGAGCACCCTTGTGGGGGATACTTATTTAATGGCGGCATCATTTCGCCATGTCACAGAGCCTTCTCCGAACATATGTACCTTTTTATAGTACGCTCTCGGACCCTGTCGCTCTTGGTCGGGGACTGCTTATCAATCGCAGCGAACCTACATATCTGTAGGCCGTCCGGCTATCCACCACCTGCCGACCCCCCTAGTAGCCTGAGCTTAGCACTAACATAACATAACATAACATAACATAACCTAACCTAATCTCAAAATTTGTATGTTGTGCCGTTGCTATAATTATAGTCTGTCAAAATTTGTCCAGCCGTTCTGCCGACTCCCACATATTTATACATACGCTATCACACATAATCGATGTTCATTTGGATACGACCTAATATTTTATGCCGTGCAATTTATTAACGCCACCGCACCCGTTCCATATTTTGTTTTTCTCTTCTCTCCAGTTGAAAATCGTTAGTTCCAGCAACACTTGTAGACAATAAATATTTATGTAAATTCTGGCGGATTAATAGACAATAACCGGTACAAAAACAGGCTTATGACCTGCCGGTTGTTAATCAGGTAGAAAAAAAGTGGTAATAAAACTTTATAATATCCATAAATATAGAACATTTCACAACGTTCAACAACCTAACTATATGGCAACACATTAGTTCCCAAAAGAAACATAAATCCAATCTCGTTTGTGTGGAAATTTATTATGTTTTATGCATTTTTGTGCAGCCATTAGATAGTTGAAAGCTGTTGAAATATTAAACTGTTTTTTTACTGGATTTATTTATTAGAGTATATGGATTTGGAAATTTATGTGCGTAAAATAAATAAATGCATTTATTTGCAAAGAAAATGGTTGACATACGATACTTCCGGATTTGGATTTTATGTTCGTTTACCATTTTGTGCCAATAACGCCCACTGTTCTGTTCTGGGTATCTTCTTAACGCTTCACTTAATCACAATCATTTAATTAGTCGATATTTATTAACTTATTTAACAGAAGTAATCATTTGCTGTTGTTTTGTGTGAATAATGAGATATTAAGCCGATTTGCAAACAATAATCAAAATTATGTTAATAACCCTCTCCAATGGGTTTCTCAATGGTTATAAATGAGTTCAGAACTATTTCGGAATATAGAATTGTTTAAAGAACAACCAAATGGCTATTCTTCTCATTAATATAAATGGCAATTGATTTAACTTAAATATTGTTTTTGAATAAAGAATTCCTAAAAAAAACACAAAAAAAATATTCTCATAAATATTGAAATGACAATTGGTTTACCAAAAAATGTTTTTGGGTTTTAAAGAATTCTTAAAGATGAAGAAGAATAAGAAGAAGAAAACAAAGATAGATCTTTTCATAAATATTAAAAAACGAAATTTCCATCGTTTTTTATGACAATCACATTGATTCTAAGGTTGGGTTGTCTGTCCATTTTTTTTGGTGATCCGAAGGCTGAGAATATTGCGATGTTATGATTCGTCAATAAAATCCGAGCACGAATAGTTTTGTACGATATGTTGATGATGGACATGTATTCCGATATTAGACCGTCTCACTCTCTGCACTAAAAAAAGATAGTAATTCAATTAATGACGATACATTCTTAAATTAAGTATGCGACTACTGTATAACATGTAATTTAAAGCCAATTTAAAATAAATGAAAAATTATGACAATTTACATCTTTTTTTTTATGAAATATTCAATGATCTAAAGTTTCTTATAATTGACTTAATGACACACTGATTATATGTTTTGTGTACGCCCTTCTCTAAATGTATGCCTTTAAATTAAAGAAAAATAATTATTTTTCTGACAAACTTCATTATTTTAAGTAATATTTCAATACTTTTAAGGATTTTCTACAATAAAACACTGATGTAAAAACTAAAAGTTTGAAAAATCTGAGTAATAAATTTAAGGCTTTTAAAATAAATGAAAAAATGCCTAATAAATAATAGCTGCTTAGAAAAATTATCATTAAAATTATGACAATTTACATCTTTTTTATGAAATATTCAATGATCTAAAGTTTCTTATAATTGACTTAAGCGCCCTGGAGACGATCAAATAATTCCATCAAATCTTTAAGTGTGTGGGTGCAATCGGCTTTCGTCGGCTACACGTACACTACACGTACGCGTTGTCGACTCTGTTTGATGAAAATCAAAAAATTTTGATTTTCTAATTTGATGGCGTTCTATTTGATGGTCTCGCGTTATGTTTGACAAAAACAAGCTCAGTTGCGTAGTGAACGCCGACATGACAAGTGCGCGGATGAAAACTAATTTAGTGAACGCCGACATGGAGAAGTGCGCGGATGAAAAAAAGTTTCCGCTGTTTATACCAGTTTTTCATCCACTCTTTCTTTTTCCTTTTCATGTTCTCTTTCTTCTTTTTTAACAAAACTGCTGCACAAGACAACAAAAGTAAATCATCATCCGACGACGACATAGTAACCAAACACAAAGAACTCAAAATACCAAGTGATGTTTGACGTATTTATTTGAACGTTTGCGGGCAACACACGAGCGCACCACACTAATACATACACACTGTTTGATGAAATTATTTGATCGTCTCCTGGGCGCTTTAATGACACACTGATCATATGTTTTGTGTACGCCCTTCTCTAAATGTATGCCTTTAAATTAAAGAAAAATCATTATTTTTCTGACAAACTTAATTATTTAAAGTAATATTTCAATACTTTTAAGGATTTTCTACAATTAAACACTGATGCAGAAACTAAAGGTTTGCAAAATCTGAGTAATAAATTTAAGGCTGCGATGACTTAAAAAAAAAGTCGGCTCCGTATGTTAGTTTTACGATAGTTGTCATTATTTTAAAGAATACTTCTTAAATTGACTGTATATGAAGGTCATTATACTCTCCCTCTCTCTCAGTTAATTATACTCTGAGAGATGGAAAGCCATATTCTGTGGCTGGGCAAAAGATAAGCTGGATACGGAAACCTTCGTAGAAGTCTCCTCTAAACAGCAGTTAAGCGAGATGTCAGCTGTGACTGTTATGGGTGCAATGAAAACTGCATGTGACGCGTCAATTCCCAGAAGGAGACAGAGTCACAGAAGGCAAGAAAACTTCTGGTAGAACGAGCACATAGCCGAACTAAGAAGAGTATGCTTGAAAACTAGAGGTTATACCAACGCGGCAGGGGAAGACCTGATTTACTTATCTAAAGGGTAAACTATCACAAGGCGAGAAGCTCCCTCCAAAAAGCTATAAATAAGAGCAAAGCAGATAGTTTTGAACGGTTGTGCAACGAGGCCGACTCCAATCCCTGGGGTAACGCCTATCGTGCCGTAATGTCCCGTATAAAGGGGAAGATGATGCCCCAAGTTACGTGCCCGGAGCTTATTAACAGAATAATTGTTACCCTTTTCCCCCAAGGGGAACCCTCTACAGCGGATCCAATACATCAGTTCATTCGTAACCCACAGGAGGTTACAGTAGGAGATGGACAATATTGGAAATGGACTGTAAAATAGGTGCAAACAAATCGCCGGGAACGGACGATTGCTCTAAAGACGAGACCTCAACTTATCGCCGATTTATTCTATGAAATCCTAAAAATGGAGTATTTCCAAAAATATGGAAAAGGCTTATCCTGATACCCAAGCCAGGGAAACAAATCGGAAAACCAGAGTCATATAGACCAATATGTTTACTCGATACCATGGGTAAACGCCTGGAGGGAATTACATATACTAGACTGCTGGCAGCCACAGAGGAAGCCGAAGGACTGTCAAAAACACAATTCAGATTCAGAAAAGCGAAGTCAACAGTCGACGCCATAAACTACGTGACGAACATGGCAAGAGATGCCATTCCAGGAAAGGCATCAGCTTGGAAGTGTTACGCGATAACAACACTGGATATTGATAATGCTTTTAATTCGGCTAGATGGTACCATATCATGGCATCACTACGGAAACTAACGGGTGATCCAAGTAGAGATACTTTTTTCAATAGCCTTTTTTTGACAGATCACGTATGAGTCGTGTCATGCTGTCATGTTATTTTTGTTAAGTATTTTTTGGCATTTCATCATGTAAAGACTTACGCCTGAACAACGTTTACAAATCGTTCAACTTTATTACGAAAATTCACGTTCTGTGAGGAATGTGTTTCGTGCACTTCGCTCAACTTATGTTCAACATATTGGAGTCATCGAAAATTGGACTCAACGGATGGACCATCTGAGACGTAGCCGCGGCCAACGTCATAATCTTCAAAAAATAAATGCCAAAGAATGTTCTTTGAAATGATAATAAATTTGAATTTTAGGATTCGCAGACGATGTCGCTGTTGTCGTCAGGGCGAGAGAATTAGGAGACGTACAATTACATATATGCAAACGAAGTAATAAGAAAAATAAAGCTATGACTTGAATCGGTCAACCTAGACCTTGCTGTGCATAAAACGGAAGCAGTGTTTTTTAGCAATAAAAGGATAAATGAGACCCTAAGAATCCATGTAGGAGATTGCGAAATATGCTCAAAGGATAGGATTAAATATTTGGACGCAGTGATTGACGATCGCATACAAATTAAGCAGCACATAAGGTATGCGTGCGAGAAAGCAACCGGAGTAGCGTATACTTTGTCTAGAACAGTGCTCGGCGTAAAGAGAACGTGCCAAAATTGTGTCTGTATTGGTGTGTTTGTACTGAACAAAATTGTTGGTTTTGTTATTATGTGCTGTGTTATACAGAGTGGAAAATTATTTTTTTACTGACTAAGTATAATGTGAATTGGTGTGAACGTTTTAATAACGCAAATGTTTCAAATTCGAATCAAAGTTTTTATTTTAAAAGAATTGAAAAATATATTTTAATTAAATAAAAATAATTGTCATTCCAGTTGATTACTACCAATGATTTCGACAAACAAAATTTTATTGATTAAAATGAAAAATTTTACTAATATTATTAATGTACAAGTTTATTTTTTCCGTTGATAAAAATTAGAAATAATGCGAATGTTTTAATAAAGTAAATGTTGAAAATTCAGTTTATTAGTCCTTCATTTTTAAATTACCATCACGTATTCTAAAGTGTCCAACTTTTTTTGATTACGGCAAATCAGTCGTATGTAAATTTCGTTGGTCATATACTCATTTTATTTTGATCTTCATATACTAAATATTTTTACTGATATATGTATGTCTATCTACAAAATTAAATTTTTATAGGTGTTTGTGGTCATAATGCATTTTACATTTACAATAGAGATGCATATTTTCCCATATGTAACACTTAAATATGCGTTCACTATTTTCTGCATTTCTCATTGCATAGTGTTATGTAATTGTCACATTTTGTCATATGCCGATTGCACATTTTGATGCTCAATATTTGCTCCGCTTTGGAAATATCTATAATTTCTCAGTGTACCAACTTTCCGATAAAAAGCGACATGAACCTGCTTTGTTGAACGCTGATGAGCGACTGACACATTTTTTTCTTACTTTTGTGCTCTTTGTTATGCTGTTCGTGTTGTGTACGTGTGAAAACCCGATTGCGTTCGGGGCTCGGCCTAACCAGCCGCCGAACACTGGTCTAGAATGATGCCAAATATTGGCGGAAAAATCATCTTGACTGATAAGGCCCATTTCCACCTCGGTGGCTACGTCAACAAGCGAAATTGTCGCACCTGGGGCTCGGAAGACCCAAGAGTTATTGTTGAGAAGCCTCTCCATCCTCAACGTGTGACTGTTTGGTGCGGTTTATGGTCCGGCGGGGTCATTGGACCCTACTTTTTCGAAAATGAGGTTGGATCAACAGGTACGGTGAATGGATTGCGCTATCGAGAGATGATTAATGATTTTTTGTGGTCGGATTGATCTGGACAACGTTTACTTTCAACAAGACGGCGCTACGTGCCACACAAGCAACGAAACCATTGCTCTGTTACGGGAAAAGTTTCCGGACCGTGTTATCTCTCGAAGAGGTGATCACAATTGGCCACCGAGATCTTGTGATTTAACACTTTGCGACTTCTTAGGTCTACGCCAACAGACCAGCGTCGATTCAAGACTTCAAAGATAGAATTGGCGATTTGGTTATGAAAAATTTCATGAAAAGGATATGGTCCTGTAAGCGTGGTCATGGTGGCCATTTGGCTGATGTTGTTTTTCATTATTAACGGCATAGCTTCCTCTTTATTATGAAATAAACATCCGATCATTTATTTTAAAAAATATTAATTTTTCTTTGAATACAATCGGTTGCTCCTTTCGAGAGTATCCATGCGCACCAGCCAGCAGACAGACAGACGGACGGACGGACATTGCTCAAATTATTTAAAATTACCCAAAACGGATTTTCGCCGAACATACTTGGGGTCTTAGGTCACTCCTTTGATGTGTTACACTTTTGGCCCGTAGCAGATGATATATGTATACCCTCGTCATACTAAAGTGAGGGTATAATTACTGTGATGAATTCTTGTCTAAATAAAATACAAACTGCTATGATTCTGTTAAAATGCTTAGAAAATGTGGTACGAGTATTTATGGCTTAAATAACCGTATTTTGGAGCGACCTCTTTAGGGTGACTATAACAAAATATGAAATTATTTGTAACATTTTTCCTGTGATGAATTCTGGTCAAAGTAGAATACAAAATGCAAGGTTGCAGCTAAATTGCTTTAAAAATGTGGTATCTATGGCTCGAAATCCGTATTTTGGAGCAACCTCTATAGGGGAGCTATATCAAAACAGTGACCGATATGGCCCATCTGCAATCGACCTGCAACTATAACAAATATTTGTACCAAATTTGATCAACCAAGCCCTATTATAACGGACTGTAGCGTGATTTTAACAGACTGACAGACGGACATGGCTTAATCGTCTTAGAAGAATATAAATACTTTTTTTAAATTTTATTTGAATTTTTTTAAATCACATTATGTAGTCGATAAGTTAGAACGCAGAATAGTAACAAAAATGTTCCATAAATATACTACACACAGAATACAGTTTAGTTGTCTCAACCGAATTATTTGCCAACCGAATGTTGGTAGTTCTGTCTACTATCATGCGATTCCAACAGGATAACCAATATTTTGGTGGTGGTATACTTCTGCTTCCATGTTGACAACAATCATATGTGGTTGAGCCAACTATGAAAATGGTATCTGTTGTATGTTGCCACAACCAACTGTTTTAAAAAATTGGTTGTTGTGACATTAATTTTTATTTTATTTATTGAACAAAAAACCAAACAATTCATAATAAAATAATAAATTTCCCACATAACAAATTCATCACTATTATGAGATGTGGAAATATATGACACAAATTTTAGTACACGAAAAAAAAAAAACACAAAACTTTTATGCAAATATCGCTTAACCCTGTGCTTTCAATTTCATGATTGTTTGTTTTATTTATGTAAAACATTTTCCACAACATATTCTGCATTCCACACATTATTATCCGCACAAAATTATATTTCACTACACATACTGTTCTTGAACAAAATTTTGTTCGTCAGGTATCAAGAAAAGGACAGCAACCAATATTTCGGTTGTATTTCCCAAAATACATTTAATTATTCTAAATTTGGCAAATGATTGGGATAACCAATAAACGATTATTTATTAATATTTTTTCTGTTGTAGTAATCAATTTTTCGTTGCAATAATAATCTTTGGTCCATTGATACAATTTCGGTTGTCAAGAATAAAACATTGGTTGTCACAACCAAAAATCGATCATATGGTACTATAATGAAAATTTTAAATTGGTTACCACAACTAACCAAATGTGAATGAAAAAAAACAATCTTAATTCGATTGATACAACCATCGATTTAGTTGCAAGCATTTTTATTTGATCGTATCCATGTTATTATTGTTGTTTCAACTATTTGTATATCGAATTCCAACCAATTATTTTCCTGGGTGCACAGACCGGAGTATAGGCCCGCCAAAAATTGTAAAAAGACCTTCATGACACCAACGTTTGTGAAGAAAGAATTTTTTACTGCTGTTTTTGTCTAAGTTATTGTTAGAAAACAATTAAATTTTTCACAAATATCGAAAGAAAATATTTTTAAAAATAATACAACATTTTGTTTTTCAAAAAATTTATCAGCGGGAAATTTTTTTGCGATCTAAAAACACTTTCTTCACATACTACGAGGATATGTATATTTATTTGAACTTTTCGTTAAATTTTTTATGAACTGTATTTAAGTTCATGTGTGCCTTAAATTAATTACCAAGACATGGTTATTTCAACGTCAGACATAATAAATTTTAAGAAATATTATTACTACAAATAAGTACGAGTCATACACGGGGCAAAATCACCTTTTCTGATATGTTTGAATCGAAAGAAAATATATTTGGAACACAAATTTTTAAATATTATATATTTCTGATCAAATTAATTTTATTTGAAAATCAATAAAATATATTTGGAACTCGTATATTAATATGTTACAACATATAATATTTGCAAACTAAATTTCTCAAATAAAATATGTGTTTGAAAACAAATAAAATTATTGTTTAGGAATTTCTCCAAATATATTTTATTTAAAAAATATTTTCGAAACTTTTGTTGAATTTTTCGAATTTAGGCTTAGCATTCAACCTCCCAGTTATGACTGGACATACTGGGGTCGGCCATTTTAGGCAGGCTAACAGATATTTCCAGTACTGATATTTGTACTATCGATAAATTTATATATCAAACAGGTTGGTTTCGATGAGGGGCATTTCAGCCCGTGGTAACACTAGGGACCTAAACTGGTCTATGTGAGCTTCTAAAAAAAAATACGGCTGCCACCCTAACCTAAACCTATGATACGAAATGCAAAATTAATTTCTGTTGTAAATTAATAATTTAAAATTTCTGAGTATTCCAAGCCATCATCAGTTTTTTCAGCGTGTACTTGAATTTACGCCAACATATGCTTATTTTAAGGCCAAACATAATTATTCTTATAAGGTAATGTGATTCTGATTGTCTTTGGCTCGAAATCACTGCCGAAATATTAAAATTTAAGACAAATTCTTAGATTTTCTGTACGATTTTTATAGTGTAAATGTAAATTTAACACTATGGGATTTATTCTTTAAAAATAATAGGTTTGAGAAACGTTTTAATATAAAACTCTTATAACTTTTCCGAATAAGGCCCTTCGACTATTACTCGACATGTAAAGCGATTGAACATTTCAAAAAAAATATTCTTTGTGAAGCCCCCTAATGCTCACGAAAAAATGAGCATATTTGACGACATCACATCAACATAAGAAATCTATATTTAAATTTGAATATTAATTCGCATTTAGCCAAACAAAAATATTTGCTTGGATGGCAAAAATTTCTTGTTAACTCTCGCATGCCCAACGAGATTAATGCAGAACCTGGAAAACTTCTTCGGTTAATATATATTGTAGAAAATCGTTTAGATAAACCGTAAATAAATTGGCAAAAATGGACGTCATGGGACAAATACAACAATCAAGTGTGTTCACAAGTTCAAATGAAAAAGTTGGGGAATCAGACACTTATCGCAAAAGGGGAATCAGGCAGAAATCCGTGATAAGTGTTATAATTAAAATTTGTTTATCGGACACATACCCGTACGAAAATGTCATCAAATTTGAATACCTGTATATAAGTCGATATTATAAAGTGTCAGTCTGCAATTTATGACCATTGCCAAGAAATTCAAGCATTAAAAAAAATAACTTTTATTTAATCCCGCAACAGCACTACAACAATCCGAAGACAAAATGGCAAAAATAATCTATTTATCAGAGACCAAATTAGAATGATATGAGGAAAATAAAATACACAAAAAAATAGCTCATATGTACATATGTATGTATGTGTGGAGTGTTGTTATAATGACATTTGGACTCACAAACATAACATGTGTTTGCATAATTTTGCCAATTAAAAATTGAAAAATGCGCATATGACAATGTCAGAAATCTTAACTCCCCAAAAATCCACAAAAAAAAGATGTCATAAATGACAATCAGTGTACATATACAGAAGAAAAACGAGAGAAACACTAAAAAATGTGTTATAACCTGTTTGAAAATCACATCAAATCAAAGGAAAAATTTGAATTTTATAGTCAATCAGTTCAGGCAATAACCCTACTAGAATGGCAGAACTCTCGTAAATACATAGAACCAAATATATTCGGTTTTTTAAACTAAAAAAATGGAATATTGTATCATTCTTAAATTTTAAATTTGAATTGATAAGTGAAAAAGATTCGATATTTTCAAGACAAACAAACTGAAGAAATGTATGAAGTCTCGTCAAAATTTCTGAGTTTAAATAAAATGTGATCGATTTCCCATGAAATTGATGTATTAGGCATACATATAGAGATATTGACAGATTACAAATATGAAAACTTTTTGTCCATAACTTTCGTACCAAGCATCTTAATTTTAATTTGCTTTTGCTGGCAAGAAATCAGCAATTCCGACACAAAATACCTAATTTCATATTCAAATTCTCTGAGTTTATGGGTAGATTTCAATCGGTTTACTCAACTGAGATTTTCTTACTTGTTTTTTTATTTTGTTTGTTTATATGCACATCATTTATAACAATAAGTTCGGACATAACCCATTTATTTTTCGCCTAAAACTTTTACCCGATATCAGATTTATGAGCTACGGAACATAAATTTATTCAAAAAATTCGGTTGATAAAATATTTTCTAGTTAAGTTTGGTATACTATATACGATTTGATAAATGTATAAAATATGCAATTATCTAGATCTTAAAACATCAAATTAGTTATACCTAATCCAGTATTCCAGTTCTTTCGAAAATCAGAGATGACTAACAAATTTATTTTTGGTGGTTTTTACACTTGAAGATTTATAGCAAAACTTTCGTGTTTTCGTCCTAACACTAGTTCTAAAGTTGAGTAAAAAATGTTTGTATTCATTGTTGTATTCTCTAGCAAAGCAATGCATTTTTCAAGCACGAATTAGAGAATCACATATTCTGTTTTGCTTTAGGGTTGTTTAGCTGAAAAATGCTCCCAAAAAAAGTACAATCAGCACATTTCAAATGTGGGTTAAGCGGAACTTGCCTAATTCTCACCATATTGCACACTAAACGAAATTTTCTTGACCTCCTCCAATCCATCTTGCTTGAGTTATGAGGGAAAACAATAGACTTAGGAAACAAACATTTGCTTTATATCGCACAGAACAGTAGCCACCAATACTGATAATTTCTCACGTTTAAATAATGTGTGAGTAGTTTACATTCAAACTTCATCACAATTTTTGCCAAAAGGGCACTTTGATTATGTGCCGGTCATTCGGAAGTTATTTTTTGAAATTTAAATCTAAGAAACGACCAATTGTTTGCCCCACATCAAATCATGGTTTTTTTAGATGCAAACATTTGCATGTTGACTGACCCTCATGAAGTTGAACTATTCAGTACGTATAGCCAGCCAAAGCAAAAGCATTTCATCCAAACTAATTGGGAACAAAAAACAATCAGAAAAATACATTTTCGAAATTTTATTTTTATAGCAAATTTCATAGAAATTCCAATTTTATAAAAAATTTCATCGAAATTCCAATTTTATAGAAAATTGCATCAAAATTCCAATTTTATAGAAAATTTCATCAAAATTCCAATTTTATAGAAAACTAGCTGGACCCGGTCCACTTCGTTGCCCCAGATTGAGATTTCCGATCCCGTCCATTTTTGAACCAATTACGTAGACTGCCATCAAATGCATATTTACTAAATTACAACACTCTCGCTAACAAATTGTTCAAGGTATTTCAATTTCAGAAATTTGCTTATAAGGGTGGGGCCACGCTCATTGGTCCGATCCCAACCCTTTTGGGTCATTCACGTAGACTATCACCAGATATATATACACGAAATTACAGCACTCTCGGTAAAAAATTGTGCAAGATATGACTCTCAATTTCAAAATTTGACTTATACTCGCATAGGCAGGGCAACGTCCATTGTTCTGATCCCGCCTATTTTTGGTCGAATCACGTAGACTGTCATCAGATACATATACCCAAAACTGCAGCGCTCACTTAAACAAATTGTGCAAGATATCTCAATTTAAAAATTAGGCTCCTATTGGCGGTGCCGCCCTTTTTTGTGTAATCACGTAGACTGCGTGATATGCACAAAATCACAGCACTCTCGCTAACAAATTGTGCATGATATCTCAATTTCAAAATTTGGTTTATATGGGCGGGGCCAGGCCCATTGATCCGATCCCGCCACTTTTTAGAACATTCACGTAGGCTATCATCAGATACATATGCACAAAATTACAGAACTATCGCTAAACAATTGTTTAAGACATCCCAATTTCAAAATTTATTTTATATGGGCAGGGCCACGGCCATTGATCCGATCCCGACCCTTTTTGGACCAATAACGTAGACTACCACCAGACATCACTCTCGCTAAAAATTGTGCAAGATATGTGTCTCAATTTCAAAATTTGGCTTATATAGGCGGGGCCACGTCCGTTGGTCTGATCCCGCCAATTTTTTGGCGAATCGCGTAGACTGTCATCAGATACATATGTCCAAAACTGCAGCACTCTCGATAATAAATTGTGCAAGATATTTCAATTTAAAAATTTGGCTTATATGGACGTGGCCACGCCCATTGTTCTGATCCCGCCCATTTTTGGACCAATCACGTAGACTGCCACTATATACATATACACAAAATTGCAGCACTCTCGCTATCAAATTGTGCAAAATATCTCAATTTCAAAATTTGGCTTATATGGGCGGGGCCACGCCTATTGGTCCGAACCCGCCCATTTTTGGACCAATCATGTAGGTCGCCAACGGATATATATATGTACAAAATTCCAGGTCTCTCGGTAACAAATTGTGCAAGATATCACATTTTTTAAATTTGGCTTATATGAGCGGTGCCACTCCGATTGGTCCGATCCCGCACATTTTTGGAAAAATCACGTGGACTGCTACCAGATACATACGAACAACATTACAGCACTCTAGCTAACAAATTCTGCAAGATATCTCAATTTAAAATTTGGCTTGTATGGGCGGGGCCACGCCTATTGGTCCGATCCCGCCCATTTTTTGACCAATTACGTAGAATGCCACCAGATACATATACGCAACATTGCAGCACTCCCGCTAGCAAATGGTGCAAGATATCAAAATTTCAAAATTTGGTCTATGTGGGCGGGGCCACGCCCATTGGGTCGATCCCGCCCATTTTTGGACCAATCACGTAGACTGCCACCATATACACATACATAAAATTTCAGCACTCTCGCTAACAAATTGTGCAACATATCTCAATTTCAAAATTTGGCTTATATGGGCGGGGCCACGCCCATTGGTCCGATTCCGCCCATTTTTGGAAAATTCACATAATATGCCACTAAATGCATAAACACAAAATTTCAGCACTCTAGCTAAAATTTTTTCTCAATATCAAAATTGGACCCATATGGGCGGGTCCACGCCCACTTGATATATCGAAAATTCAAGTACCCTATTTTCAGCACCCCCTACACATGTACATTCTGTGAAAATTTCAAGATGATCGGTCTAGCCGTTTAGACGTCTATACGGAACAAACAAACAAACCCACAAACAAACGATTTGCCACGCCCACATTTTCCCCGCCCACTATTTGCAAAATTTTTTTTCCCAAAACCATCTCAGACCAAATAGCTTTCAAACAAAAGAAAAAATTTTAAAAATGGTCCAGTGGTTTAAGCGTCTATAAAACACATACATACATACATACATACATACATACAAACATTTTTCCATTTTTATATATATATATAGATTTCATCGAAATTCCAATTTTATAGAAAATTTCATCCGAATTCCAATTTTATAGAAAATTTCATCAAAATTCGAATTTTATAGAAAATTTCATCGAAATTCCAATTTTATAGAAAACTTCATCGAAATTCCAATTTTATAGAAAACTTTATCGAAATTCCAATTTTATAGAAAATTTCATTGAAATTCCAATTTTATAGAAAATTTCATTGAAATTCCAATTTTATAGAAAATTTCATCGAAATTCCAATTTTATAGAAAACTTCTTAGAAATTTTACGTTTCTAGAAAATTTCATCGAAATTCCAATTTTATAGAAAATTTCATCGAAATTCCAATTTTATAGAAAATTTCATCGGAATTCCAATTTTATAGAAAATTTCATCAAAATTTTAATTTTATAGAAAATTTCATCGAAATTCCAATTTTATAGAAAATTTCATCGAAATTCCAATTTCCAATTTTATAGAAAATGTCATTGAAATTCCAATTTTATAGAAAACTTTATCGAAATTCCAATTTTATACAAAACTTTAACAAAATTCCAATTTTATAGAAAACTTCATAGAAATTTTACGTTTCTAGATTTAAACTCTCTACCAATTTTTGTATTTGTTTCTATTACTTTCTTGGAATAGACAGAAAGTAAATGGAACATATGGTCTCAAACCAAATAAATTCTGACTGAATAACAAAAGCACAGACCAACAATAAATAACAACAACAGTTTCTAGAAAATTTCATCGAAATTCCAATTTTATAGAAAATTTCATCGAAATTCCAATTTTATAGAAAACTTTATCGAAATTCCAATTTTATACAAAACTTTAACAAAATTCCAATTTTATAGAAAATTTCATTGAAATTCCAATTTTATAGAAAATTTCATTGAAATTCCAATTTTATAGAAAATGTCATCGAAATTCCAATTTTATAGAAAACTTCATCGAAATTCCAATTTTAGAGAAAATTTCATCGAAATTGCAATTTTATAGAAAATTTCATCGAAATTCCAATTTTACAAAACTTTAACAAAATTCCAATTTTATAGAAAACTAGCTGGACCCGGCCCACTTCGTTGCCCCCACACTTCAGATTTCTGACAGTAGGAATCTCTTTAATCTATTCGTAGGTACGAACAGTAGGAATCTATTCGTAGGTACGAACAGTAGGAATCACTTAAAAAATTGCCTTATATATAAAATGGACCCGGTTCACTTCGTTGGTCCACTATTTGCAAATTTTTTTTTTCCAAAACCATCTCAGACAAAATAGCTTTCAAACAAAAGAAAAAATTTTAAAATCGGTCCAGTAGTTTAAGCGTCTATAAAATGCATACAAACATTTTTCCATTTTTATATATATAGAAGATTTCATTGAAATTCCAATTTTATAGAAAATTTCATTGAAATTCCAATTTTATAGAAAATTTCATCGAAATTACAATTTTATAGAAAACTTCATAGACATTTTACGTTTCTAGAAAATTTCATCGAAATTCCAATTTTATAGAAAACTAGCGGACCCGGCGAACTTCGCCTCGCCCCAATTTAACGCCTTCAGATAAACTCCAGAGTGATAATAAAACACAGATAGTTAAAATTTTAATGCGATTTGTTTAAAAGGAATCGAAATCAGTAGAGAGCAATGTGATAAACCACAAACAACGAAGACAGAAGACAGGCAACGTACAGATGACCGTGCGAAAAACAGGGAAATTCGAGATTAATTCCACAGACTTTCTACGATTTGTCTTGAGATTTATTGATTGTCATCGTAAAAGCCAATCGTACAGGGAACTGAATCCGCTTGAATTGGAATGAAAGATCAGTTGGAATAATCGGAATTCGTGGGATAAGGACTTCCTCTCCTTTGAATTTTCCCTTGATGATCGTCGCCTGAATCACATTGTCCATCAGTTTCATAATGGACAACCGCGAACTATGCACAATTTCGGATGATTCAGATTCCGCAACATGATTATGATCGATTCCACCTTCAGCTGTAAATTATGCGGCGGAGCTCCTGGCACATCAAGCGAGTTCGATTTTACTTTGAATAATAAAATTCATGCTATCGACGTCCTTATTCTTCGCTGCTAATATTGCCCGTTCACTAATCTAATCGAGATTTGGAAACACTTTGGTGATGAGTTCCTCGTTCGACGATGTGAACTCGCAAAAATTTGCCGGAACAATATCAATGCAGTGGAAACATCAACAGTAATTTGGCCATTGCCAAGCGCCAACAGTTGTTTCGAGAATTCAAGAGCCGATGAGTCGTTCTGCAACGCGACTCTCATGTTCGTGGTCAATTTCAACTTCTTGACATGCCGCCACAAAGACCACGATTTCAGGCATGCATTAATTTCATCGGCAGTAGATTTCGGGATGACGGGAAGCGTTTGACGAAAATCTCCGGAGAGCAATATCATAGACTCACCAAATTGTCTCAAATCACGTCGTAAATCCTTCATCGTTCGGTCAACTGCCTCCAGAGCTCGTTTATACGCCATCGTGCATTCATCCGAAATTATGATTTTGCAGTGCCCGCAATCCAATAAGATAACCTTACGTCTTATACTCAAACTTATTATCTGAAAAAATTTTCGAACTGATAAATATCGCGTTGAATTTTAATTGATCGTAATGCTTGTACCGTTTGTCGATGTGATACGCGAAATCAGTGTAACAATACGCAAAACTCGAATGAATTGCAGCAAGAAAAATAGCACATACTCGTACATATGTTTAATAGAAAACTTTTTGTTTAATAGAAAATTAATAAAAAAAATTGGATTCAAAAAGAGAGCAGTAGATAGGAACAGTAGGAATCTCGCAAGAAATAGCAATTTTCGATTTTCCCAATTTTCCGACTTTTCCGGAGGGTTTTCCCAAAATTTTCTTTCGTAACAACCTTCTACAGGCAAATACGAAGAACTGAAAAAAAAATTGAGCCAAATCGGTCCAGCCGTTCTCAATTGATGAATTACTATACATTTTTCACACCATTTTTATATATATAGATTTCATTGAAATTCCAATTTTATAGAAAACTTTATCGAAATTCCAATTTTATACAAAACTTTAACAAAATTCGAATTTTATAGAAAATTTCATTGAAATTCCAATTTTATAGAAAACTAGCTGGACCCGGTCCACTTCGTTGCCCCAGACTTGAGATTTCCGATCCCCTTAATTTTTGGACTAATTAC
This sequence comes from Eudasyphora cyanicolor, assembly GCA_963930755.1. Lineage (NCBI taxonomy): Eukaryota > Metazoa > Arthropoda > Insecta > Diptera > Muscidae > Eudasyphora > Eudasyphora cyanicolor. The sequence continues at coordinate 242,335,509 of OZ005735.1, forward strand.
GTAGACTGACACCAAATATATATGCACATAATTACATTGATCTCTCTAACAAATTGCTCAAGATATATAAAACACAAAATTTAATTGGCTTATACGGGCGGGGCCACTCCCATTTGTCCGACCCCGCCCATTTGTGGACCAAGCACGTAGACTGCCACCTAATATATATGCACAAAATTAGAGTAATCTCGCTAATAATTTGTGCGAGTTATGTCAATTTCAAAATTGGGTTTATATTGGCCGGGCCACGCCGATTGGTCCAATCCCGCCCATTTTTGCACCAATCAAGTAGACTACCACCTAATACATATACACAAAATTCCAGCTCTCTCGCTAACAAATTGTGCAAGTATCTCAATTTCAAAATTAGGCTTATATGGGCGGTGCCGATCCCACCCATTTTTGGACCAATTACGTAGAATGCCACCAGATACATATACACAACATTGCAGCACTCTCGCTAGAAAATTGTTCAAGATATCGAAATTTCAAAATTTGGTCTATGTGGGCGGGGCGACGCCCATTGGGCCGATCCCGCCCTTTTTTGAACCAATCGCGTAAAATGCCACCAGATACTTACACACAAAATTACAGAACTCTCGCTAATAAATTGTGGAAAACATCTCAATTTCAAAATTTGGCTTATATGGGCGAGGCCACGCCCATTGGCCGGTCCCGCCCATTTTTGAACCAATTGAGTAGACCACCACCTAATACATATGCACAACATTACAGCACTCTCGCTAACAAATTGTGCAATATATATCAATTTAAAAATTTGGTTTATAAGGGCGGGGCCATGCCCATTGATCCAATCCCGCCCATTTTTGGACCAATCACGAAGACTGCCAACAGATACATACACGGGGCAAAATTGCCTTTTCTGATATGTTTGAATCGAAAGAAAATATATTTGGAACACAAATTTTTAAATATTATATATTTCTGATCAAATAAATTTTATTTGAAAATCAATAAAATATATTTGGAACTCATATATTAATATGTTACAACATATAATATTTGCAAACTAAATTTTTCAAATAAAATATGTGTTTGAAAACAAATAAAATTAATGTTTAGGAACTTCTCCAAATATATTTTATTTAAAAAATATTTTCGAAACTTTTGTTGAATTTTTCGAATTTAGGTTTAGCATTCAACCTCCCAGCTATGATACGAAATGCAGCATTAACTTCTGTTTTAAATTAATAATTTAAAATTTCTGAGTATTCCAAAAATGTACTTTGAATTACTGAAAAATTTAACTCAATTTTTTTTCTGAATACTTAAATGCAACCAAATATTTGTTTCGGAAAAAATAGTCCAAAATAAACACATATTGGGATGTGAACAAAGATTTATTTAGAACAACATCCTCCCAAATATATAATTTTTGTGTGTTTCAAATATTATATGTTTGGAGTGTACCCTAAACATATATATGTTTCAAGCCGAATATGTTTTGTGACAATATACTACAGAAGCGATTTTTTTCAGCGTGTATGCACAAAATTACAGCTCTCTCGCTAAAAAATTGTGCAAGATATCTCGATTTCAAAATTTGGCTTAAAGGGGCGGAGCAACGCCCAGTAGTCCGACCCCGCCTATTTTTTGGACAAATCACGTAAGTCGCCAACAGATATATATAAACAAAATTACAGCTCTCTCGCTAACAAATTGTGTCAGATATCTCGATTTCAAACTGTGGTTTAAAGGGGCGGGGCCACGCCCATTAGTCCGACCCCGCCCATTTTTGGACCAATCACGTAGACTGCCTCCATATATATATATACAGATTTCTAGTTCTCTCACTAACAAATTGTGCAAGATATCTCAAAGTCAAAATTTGGCTAATATGGGCGGGGCCACGCCCATTGGTCCGATCCCGTCCATTTTTTGACCAATCACGTAAGTCGCCAGCAGATATATATACACAAAATTACAGCTCTCTTGCTAACAAATTGTGCAAGATATCTCGATTTCAAAATTTAGCTTAATGGGGCGGGGCCACGCCCATTAGTCTGACCCCGCCCGTTTTTGGACCAATCACGTAGACTGCCACCAGATACATATGTACAAAATTGCAGCACTCTCACTAACAAATTGTGCAAGATATCTCAATTTTAAAATTTGTCTTATGTGGGCGGGGCCACGCCCACTTCATATATCGAAAATTCAAGTACCCTATTTTCACCACGCCCCACACATGTACATTCTGTGAAAATTTCAAGAAGATCGGTTCAGCCGTTTAGACGTCTATACGGTACAAACAAACCAACAAACAAACAAACCAACAAACAAACACACATTCTTCTTTATATATGTATATAGATTTCATCGAAATTCCAATTTCCAATTTTATAGAAAATGTCATCGAAATTCCAATTTTATAGAAAATTTCATCGAAATTCTAATTTTAGAGAAAATTTCATCGAGATTCCAATTTTACAAAAAATTGCATCAAAATTCGAATTTAATAGAAAATTTCATCGAAATTTCATTTTTATAGAAAATTTCACGAAATTCCAATTTTATAGAAAATTTCATCGAAATTTTATTTTTATACAAAAATTCATAGAAATTCCAATTTTATAGAAAATTTCATCGAAATTACAATATTACTGAAAATTTCAACAAAATTTAAATTTTTTTAGAAAACTTCATCAAAATTCCAATTTTAAAGAAAATTTCATCGAAATTCCAATTTTATAGAAAATGTAATCGAAATTCCAATTTTATAGAAAATTTCATTGAAATTTCAATTTTTTGGAAAATTTCATTGAAATTTCAATTTTATAGAAAATTTCATTGAAATTCCAAATTTATAGAAAACGTCATCGAAATTCCAATTTTATAGAAAATTTTATCGAAATTCCAATTTTATAGAAAACTTCAACGAAATTCCAATTTTATGGAAAATTTCATCGAAATTCCAATTTTATAGAAAATTTCATCGAAATTCCAATTTTATAGAAAATTTCATCGAAATTCCAATTTTATAGAATATTTCTTCGAAATTTCAATTTTATAGAAAATTTCATTGAAATTAAAATTTTATAGAAAATTTCATCGAAATTTCAATTTTAGAGAAATTTCATCGAAATTCCAATTTTATATAAATTTTCATCGAAATTCCAATTTTATAGAAAATTTCATCGAAATTCCAATTTTATAGATAATTTCATCGAAATTCCAATTTTATAGAAAATTTCGTCGAACTTACAATTTTATAGAAAATTTCATCGAAATTCCAATTTTATAGAAAATTTCTTCGAAATTCTAATTTTATAGAAAATTTAATTGAAATTTCAATTTTATAGGAAAATTCCAATTTTATAGAAAATTTCCAATTTTATAGAAAATTTCCAATTTTTCAGAAAATTTCATCGAAAGTTATAGAAAACTTCGTCGAAATTCCAATTTTATAGAACATTTCATCGCAATTCCTATTGTATCCTATTTTATAGAAAATTTCATCAAAATTCCAATTTGATAGAAAATTTCATCAAAATTTCAATTTTATAGAAAATTTCATCAAAATTCCAATTTTATAGAAAATTTCATCGAAATTCCAATTTTATAGAAAATTTCATCGAAATTTCAATTTTATAGAAAATTTCATCGAAATTCCAATTTTAAAGAAAATTTCATCGAAATTCCAATTTTCGAGAAAATTTCATCGATATTCCAATTTTATAGAAAATTACATCGAAGTTCCAATTTTATAGAAAATTTCATTAAAATTCCAACTTTATAGAAAATTTCATCGAAATTCCAATTTAATAGAAAATGTCATGGAAATTCCAATTTTATAGAAAATGTCATCGAAATTCCAATTTTATAGAAAATGTCATCGAAATTCCAATTTTATAGAAAATTTCATCGAAATTCTAATTTTAGAGAAAATTTCATCGAGATTCCAATTTTACAAAAAATTTCATCAAAATTTCAATTTTATAGAAAATTTCATTGAAATTACAATTTTATAGAAAATTCCAATTTGATTGAAAATTTCATCGAAATTCCAATTTTATAGAAAATTTCATCAAAATTCCAATTTTATAGAAAATTGCATCAAAATTCGAATTTTATAGAAAATTTCACCGAAATTCGAATTTTATAGAAAATGTCATCGAAATTCGAATTTTATAGAAAATGTCACCGAAATTCCAATTTTATAGAAAATTTCATCGAAATTCTAATTTTAGAGAAAATTTCATCGAGATTCCAATTTTACAAAAAATTTCATCAAAATTTCATTGAAATTAAAATTTTCATCGAAAGTTATAGAAAACTTCGTCGAAATTCCAATTTTATAGAACATTTAATCGCAATTCCTATTGTATCCAATTTTATAGAAAATTTCATCAAAATTTCAATTTTATAGAAAATTTCATCAAAATTCCAATTTTATAGAAAATTTCATCGAAATTCCAATTTTATAGAAAATTTCATCGAAATTCCAATTTTATAGAAAATTCCATTGAAATTCCAATTTTATTGAAAATTTCATCGAAATTCCAATTTTATAGAAAATTTCATCGAAATTCCAATTTTATAGAAAATTTCATCAAAATTCGAATTTAATAGAAAATTTCATCGAAATATCAATTTTATAGAAAATTTCACGAAATTCCAATTTTATAGAAAATTTCATCGAAATTTTATTTTAATACAAAAATTCATGGAAATTCCAATTTTATAGAAAACTAGCTGGACCCGGTCCACTTCGTTGCCCCAGATTTCAGATTTCTGATCCCGTCCATTTTTGGACTAATAACGTAGACTGCCGCCAAATACATATACAAAAAACTCAGCAATCTCTCTAACAAATTTCTCAAGCTATATCAATTTCAAAACATGGCTCATGTGGGCGGGGTCACTACCATTGGTCCAATCCCTCCATTTTTTTACCAATCACGTAGCCTGTCACCAGATAAATATACACAAAATTACAGCAATCTCACTAACAAATTGTGCTAGATATCTCAATATAAATATTTTACCTATATAGGCGGGGCCAAGCTCATTGGTGCGAACTCGCCCATTTTTCGATCCCGTCCATTCTTGGACAAATAACCTAAACTGCCACCAGATACATATACACAAAATTACAGCACTCTGGCTAACAAATTGTGCAAGACACATCAATTTAAAATATTGGCTTATACGGGCTGGGCTACACACCCTAGTCCTATTCCGCCAATTTTTGTGTCAATCACGTAGACAGCCTCCAGACACATATACACAAAATTACAGCTCTATCGCTTATAAATTGTGCATGAATTGTGCAAGGTCCGATCCCGCCCCTTTTTCTACCAATCACGTAGACTGTCACCAGATACATATATATACGCAAAATGTCAGCACTCTTGCTAACAAATTGTGTAAGATATCTCAATTTCAAAATTTGGCCTATATGGGCGGGGCCACGCCCATTTGTCCGATCCCGCCCATTTTTAGACCAGTCACGTAGACTGCCACCAGATATATATACACAAAATTGCAGCACTCTCACTAAAAAATTGCTCAAGATATCTCAATTCCAAAATTTGTCTTATATGGGCGGGGCCACGGCCATTAGTCCGATCCCGCCCATTTTTGGACCAGTCACGTAGACTGCCACCAGATATGTATACACAAAATTGCAGCACTCTCGCTAAAAAATTGCTCAAGATATCTCAATTCCAAAATTTGCCTTATATGGGCGGGGCCACGCCCATTTTTGGACCAATCACGTAGAATGCCACCAGATACATATACACAAAATTCCAGCACTCTCGCTAATGAATTGTGCAAGATATCTCAATTTTAAAATTTTGCTTATATGGGCGGGGCCACACCCATTGGACCGATCCCGCCCATTTTTTAACCAATTACGCAGTCTTGTACCAGATTCATATACGCAAAATTTCAGCGCTCTCTTTTACAAATTGTGTGAGATATCTCGATTTCAATACTTGGCTTATATAGGCGGGGCCACGCCCATTGCTCCGATCGCGCCCTTTTTTAGACCAAACACGAGGACTGCTACCAGATACATGTAAACAAAATTAAACGCTCTTGCTAAAAAATTGTGCAAGATATCTCAATTTAAAATTTTGTCTTACATGGGCGGGGCCACGCCCATTGGTCCGATTCCGCCCACTTTTGGTCCAGTCCCGTAGACTGTCACCCGATACATTTGCACAAAATTACAACACTCTCGCTAACAAATTGTGTAAGATATCTCAATTCCATAATTTGGCTTATATGGGCGGGGCCACGCCCATTCGTCCGATCACGCCCATTTTTGGACCAATCACGTAGACTGCCACCAGATACATATGTACAAAATTACAGCACTCTCGATAACAAATTGTGCAAGATATCTCAATTTTAAAATTTGTCTTATGTGGGCGGGGCCACGCCCACTTGATATATCGAAAATTCAAGTACCCTATTTTCACCACGCCCCACATATGTACATTCTGTGAAAATTTCAAGAAGATAGATCGGTCCAGCCGTTTAGACGTCTATTCGGTACAAACAAACCAACAAACCAATAAACAAACAAACACACATTCTTCTTTATATATATAGATTTCATCGAAATTCCAATTTTATAGAAAATTTCATTGAAATTCCGATTTTAGAGAAATTTCATCGAAATTCCAATTTTATAGAAAATTTCATCGAAATTCCAATTTTATAAAAAATTTCATTAAAATTCCATTTTTATTGAAAATTTCATCGAAATTTCATCGAAATTCAAATTTTTATAGATAATTTCATCGAAATTCCAATTTTATAGAAAATTTCATCGAAATTCCAATTTTGTAGAAAATTTTATCAAAATTCCAATTTTATAGAAAATTTCATCGAAATTCCAAGTTTATAGAAAATTTCGTCGAAATTCCAATTTTTCATCGAAATTCCAATTTTATAGAAAATTTTTCACAATTGCAACTATATAGAAATTTTCTTCGATCTATCCCCTCACCTTAGAGAGGAGGGTATATATCATTTGCTACGAGCCAGCAGTGTAACACATCGAAGGAGTGTTCTAAGACCCTAACTATGTTCGGCGGATATCCGTTTTGGGTCATTTTAAGTCGAATGAGCAAAGTCCGTCTGTCTGTCTGTCTGCTAACTGGTGCGCACGATAACTCTCGATAAGAGTAACCGATTGACGTCAAATTTGGTATGTGGTAAAATTTGTTTCTATCTCCGCTTAAATTCGAAGATGGGCCATATTGGTCCACTCCTTCTGGTAACTCCCCCACAAAGGGTTAATATTTAGTGAATTATTAATTATTTAATAACTTCTATACTACTTATTTGAATATTCTGAAATTCTACACTTAGAATTAGTTTATTGGTCACTATCACCTTGAGAAAAATGGGCGAAGTTGGCACGCCCCTTTTTATACCTCCCACACAAATGGATCATTTTGCACCAAAAGTTAAAAGCTTATAACATGTATAGCAGGTCATAAAAACACTTAAAATTTTGTCCAGTTTGGTGAAAAATGGGCCACACCCCTGTTGGCACCTCCCAAACAAAGGTACCATTTTGCACAAAAAGTTAACAAGTTATAACATTAATACCAGTGTATAAAAATACTTGAAATTTTGTACAGTGTAATGCTGAAAAATTGACGTTATTGTTACGCCCCGATGTGTACCTCCCACACAAAGGTAGCGTTTTGCACAAAAAGTTAAGAGCTTACAGCGTGAGTACCAATGCACGAAAGTACAACAACATATTGCACAGTGTAACGCTTTTGAAGTACCTGTAGCCCTGTGAAAAATGGGAGTTATCACCACGCCCCTTTTTGTACCTCCCACACAAAGCAGCCAAATCATACCAACATTTAATATCTGATGACGTTAATATGTATGTATACCATTGCACATAAACGCTTCTAATTCGGCACCTGTACATATAAGTGCTTATAATATTATTTTACCGCATCAACAGGTCAGCAAAAAATAGGTGTATTTGTTAAACCCCTTCTGGTACCTCCCACACAAATTAACAGAATAATTCGTGTAATATTCTATATTACGTTACTCACAAAGTGAGGGTATACCTTAGTCGGTTTATCCGACTGAAACTTTCATACTTGTTTTTAGAAATATTGAACAAAAAGCTATCGAAAATACTTTGGGCAAAACTTTCTAAATACAATAGGTAATTAGTTTTATTGTTGGGGAAAAAGGGCCGTTTGATCAAAATGTCAAATTTCAACACACTCCAACTCGGACAATCCTTAACCTATCTCGTTGAAATCTTGTGTAATAACCAAGATCAAAAATGACTCAACTTGGTGCAAATTTCATCCAGATCAGAAGACATCGGTATTAAAAATTCACTCACTGGACATGAAATCCCCTAAGATACACATAAGATCACTTAAAAAAATTAAATTTAGATAATTTGTTCCTTATTTATAGATCCCATGTGGATATTTTCTTTATTAAATATGTTCTTGTTTAGATATTTTTTTTTTAAACAAAAGACTTAAGCAACGAACATTCCATTGTATGGCTTCAATCCCTATTAAAAGCGGGGCGGGTGGTCAAACAAAAGACTTAAGTAACAAACCTTTGCTATTTCTGTAAGTCTGCCCTAAGCAGAACTTAATTTGGAAGTTTATGTTTGACAATAACGGGAAATATTAATAAATGTAAAACTATACAACAACGAAACCACTTTGTGTCAATATTCTTCTCAAAAAAAATTAAGCTTTTGTCGGCTTTTCTGTTTGTAATGAATTTACAGCTTTTGACCCTTCGAAAATAAAGCTTAAAGTAAATATTTAGTCATTAGAGATATATAAAAGAGAAAATCTGCACAATTAGCGACAACAAATCTTAGAATACGATCGAAAGTCAAAACTTGTTGTTCTGACTTGTTTTTTATATGTCCCAATTTTATCGTTCGAATGCGGTTGTTTGAGCTTTCTCACAAGCTAAAGAAAGTTTTCACATAGAATTTCAAAAAATTGTGTTGATGTTTCTGTTCTAAACGGCTGTTCGGTCAATCATTTCCAAAAATAGCATATTCTAGATGGAAGAACCACTGTGGGACATGGCACAACGGACAAATCGTCAAACAAGTATTTGAACAGCGGCTGCCGTTAGAACGTTTAAATCTTGCTCTGGCGTTTAAAAGATGAATGCGCATTTTTATGTTAGAATTGCAAAAATAAAAAAATTTACAGAAAATCATAAAAAATATTGATAATCCGTTATTAAAATATTTATTTTTTTATCTTCTTCTTCTTCTCCTTCTTAGGTGCTATATAATAATCATCTTCTAGACGCACCTCTGCCATTGTTGATGGGGCGCCTCTCTGCTGTCCCCAAAGAATAGTCTTTAAGTTCACATTACTAATTGAAACAAGTCAAGTCACATACTACTAATCGATATTTCCAATTGGCTGACCATGAGGGCAACATTTAAAGACGTTCTGTACTGGAAATAGGTGTGAAAGCCACACACAACTACTGGTCTCAGTAGGCGGTAAAAACGTTTGAAACTTCGGGAGCTAGATTTAGAAAAATCCCAGCTGAAACTTGTTTGTATGTAAACAAAAAATTAAACTAAATTCATTTATTCTCATATGCATTTAAAGCTATTTATGAGTGTGTGGAATCTGAGCAGCAAAAAAATACCCACATAAATAAAATTGTCCCATATTTATGTTTTGTTGTTCGTCGATCAAAGCAGCACCTATTTAATCACGACAACATTCATGGTCTTAATCGGCATCTCAATAACACATTCATAAAACCAAATGCCTGTACGATACAAGGTGTAAATGAAAATCAATGTTAAATATTTTCGTAAAAAAAAACTCCCACAGACGCCGGCCAATGAATTATAATTGGTATTTTTTTTTTATTTGAATGCAGTGTGTGGGAGGTACCAAAAGGGGCGGTTCAATAACACCCAGTTTTCACTGGACTGCGGAAATTGTAAAAGCATTACACTGCAAAGGTAGATCGCTTTCATAGCTTTCGCTATGCACCCTGGGTAACGCCAAATGATTTACCAAGTGGTGGTTCTACTTAAAAAACTCCCCTAAAACCGGTCGGTGTATGGTTTGTGGTCAGTGATAACACTATGCAACAACATTTTTGTCCAAGGGAAGTGGATAACAGTTTCTGGTGCAACTAGGTGTCACAAACACGAAAAAAATATTACAAAATTTTTTATGGTAAATGTTTTTTTTTAATTTTTTTTTTTAAATGCCAGCTTTCATGGAAAGTACATTCAGTATTTGGAAAATAATTTTTCAAGTATAAACCTGATTCATCCGTGTTATGCCTTAAATTAAAGACAACTATGAGGGCTACATATGCAGCAAATATCGCTTTCACGTAGAATCTTTGGTTTAGTAACAGTCGTCAAAAATATGAGAAAGAAATGATTTTTTTTTAAAAAAAAAACACTTTTTTCTGGTACAAAAAAAACCATAAAAAATAGAAAAAAATCGAAAAAATTATTTTATTACATTTTTAAAAAGCCAGCATGCTAAAGAAAAAAACACTGCCTATTTGATAGATCTATGGATAGATGTAAAAGTTATGAGCCATTTTGTAAATGATAGGGAAATTCAAAAAAATCTTGTTTCATAGTTTTTCGTTTTTAAATGATGTTTTTGCGTATATTAAAATCGCCATATGTGAGAGAGACATGTAAGAGACATTGCACTTGCATTTTATTTTATGAGGATTGATGTCAGACATTATAAAATTATAGAGAGGACGAGGTTTTATGGCCATTCGTAACCATCCATAAAACATGATATGCAATGTCAGTGTAATTCAGCGCCTTAAAGATTTAAGTCGATTTTCTGAAAAATATTATAAAGTAATATTTCGAAGTATGAGTAAACGGCAAAGAACTTTTCAATGTGTAAATGATCCCGACAATTTCTGCTACATCTGTCGAAAATATGTTATTAAAAAAAATCGACGTGCGTTTAGTAAAATAATAGAAGAAATATATGTGCAATATTTTGTTATACGAGTTAAAAATATGAACGAACCGTGGACACCTAGTATTTTGTGTAATTCGTGCCATGTAAATCTTACTCGATGGACTAGTGGAAGATGTTTTGTGGAATAAAACGTTTTAATTTTAGACTTCACGTGCAATTTGGAATGCTCACGTGCAATTTGGAATGCCAATGATTTGGAGACAACCATTCATTCACGATACGGACTGCTATTTTTGTCTAAGTTAATAGATTGGAGTAGGAAGGAGCATTCGCTGAAGTAAAATCTGTCACTTTGCCAGTTGCACATTCGGAAACAATACCAATTCCCAAGTGTCCAAGTATAGCTAACAGCCTAATTACGGAAACATCATCAAGTTCAACTGAGTACTCAACTCTGAGCGATTCAAGTTTGAGTCAGAAGTCATCGCTTTTAACTCAGTTTCAACTCATTGATCTAGTGAGAGATTTGGAACTGACCAAAGATAAGGCAAAACTACTTCCATCTGGGATGAAACAGTACAATATTTTGGCCCCAGATGTTAACATATCATATTATAGAGACCGTGATATAGCTTACAAACAATTTTATACAACTGTGGATAACAGATGCTTTGCAAGGACATACCCGGATTGTTCGAGGAACTTAATCAAACATACAATTCAAAGGAATGGCGGTTACTTGTTGACAGCAGTAAAGAAAGTTTGAAAGCAGTACTTTTACTCAACGGAAATCAGAAACCGTCGATTCCCATTGCTCATGCTGTCAACACTAAGGAATCATACGAAACAATGGCTAAATTGGTAAAATACATAAAATATGAACAACATGACTGGGAAATTTGTTGCGATTTAAAAGTAGTTGGGATGTTATGTGGAATGCAAGGCGGATATACAAAATATTGCTGTTTTTTATGCCTCTGGGATAGCCGAGCTCGCGAAGATCATTACAGAAGAATGAAATGGCCAACAAGAATACACATTACATTGGGTGAAAACAACTTAAAATACACACCACTCGTCCAAAAAGAAAACATTATTTTACCACAACTGCAGATTAAGCTGGGGCTCTTTAAAAATTTTGTAAAAGCCTTCAGGAAAGATGGCAATTCACGCTCATATTTAAAAAGATTATTTAAAAGTCTTTCTTTTCAAAAAATCGAAGAAGGCGTTTTTGATGGGCCTAAAATAATGAAACTGATGAAAGATGTAAATTTCGAATCCTATTTGACGTCGGATGAAATTGCAGCATGGAGGTCGTTTAAGCTTGTAGTTTCAAATTTCCTTGGATCCAATAAAAGCCCGCAATATGAAACAATGATTAATGATTTGCTAAAAAATTATGAAAACATTTTTTAGAAATACATTTATTTATATTTATTTATATAACACATATGTATGTATTCTTCCAACTTAATTTTCGCTTTATGTATTCCAACAGGTGTAAATATATCCCTCAAAATTCATTTCTTGCATTCTCATTTAAATTTTTTCCCCGAGAATCTTGGCGACATTAGTGACGAACATGGCGAAAGGTTTCACCAACAATTGAAGTCCATCGAGCGGCGTTGCCAAGGGCATTGGGATGAAAGAATGATGGGAGATTATATTTGGTTCCTCATTAGAGAAACTGATTCCGAAATCTTCAAACGTCAACAAATAACTCACAATTACTTCTAATGAAACTGGTTCATGCAAATAAACTCAAATGTACATAATAGAAATAAAAGTATTAAATAAAATCGATATTTAAACAGAAATTTAAAAAAAAAATTGTAAAATTCTCTTACCTCTACCAAAAGGGCTATAATTTCTACATTTATCCATAGATTTTTTTCAAATAGGCATTATTTTCTTCGGCAGGATGCAAACTTTTAAAGAATAAAATAAAATATTTGTTTTCGATTTTTTTTCTATTTATTATGTTTTTTTTTGTCCCAGGATTTTTTTTTAACTTTTTCCAATTTTTTTTACTTTTTCCAATTTGTTTAATGACTGTTACTAAACCACTGTTTCTAAGTGAAGGAGATATTTCCAACATTAGTAGCCCACATTAATAGCTTCAATTTAACGCATAAGTCGACCTGATCGGGCATATACTCCAAAAATTATAGTGCAAATACTAAGGGTACCTTCGACGATAATAGCATTTTTAATAAAAATGTTTTTAAAAAAATATTTATCCATAAAAAAATTTTTGGTTTTGATTTTATATAACAGTATGCCACAATCTATAGAAAAAAATAATTTTTAGGTCTAGGACACAAACAAATTTTTTTTTGTTGCGTAGTGTAATCGACTGTACTTGTACGGAGCTTTTCTGATACCTGGGCGCCTCAGGCTGCCACTCTTAACCTAACCTATCTTCTTGAAATAATTCAATGACCGGTTACTGTGCATGCCTTTGATCCGGCATATTTGATATCTCACATCTTTGTTTGTGTGTATTTCTGCAGAAAACATATCAAATTAGTCGTTACAACTCTGTCGCATTAACCCCAAAATTACAAATGCAAAACGAGTAACAAAAAGAGCAAACCAACCAACCAATGAACAAACGTCAATGCTCACAATGGGTGCCGATAAAGCCAAAGATGCTGATGGTGATGCTGACGATGAAGATGAAGATGACAAAAACTGAAAATCATAAAGCGCCAAAAATATGAACATATCACAACATAACAGCATGAGTGAATATTTTGCTCGTTTTTTTATAATAAACAATTTTTGTTTTGTCTATTTTTAATGTTTATCTAAGTGGTCATATGAATATGAAAAGAGGGCCACTCGCTGCCAATCAGAATGCAATAAATTGACAAAAAAAAAAACAGAAATATTTGTGTTATGATTTTATCGCGTTTGTCATAAAAATCCATCATCAAAATATTCACACAATTAACATGTACAGATCACGGCGTTCTATTGAACGCAGTGACAGCTAGACGACTTTTTAATGCCCTATAGAAGCAATTAATTTGATATCCGATTTTCTGTATTTTTTTTTTAGAATGTGAACAAACAACTTTCAATTTGAATGAAATCAAAGCGTTCGGCAAAATCACTCCCACTAGTGAGCGATATATATTGCTATAGAAATAGCCGCAGTTCCAGTTTGCAGAGGTGGAAATTTATCAAAGTCAGAAAATTTAGAATTGTTTTTTTAAAACTGGCCAACATTTTCATTCACTTTATTTTCTAAATCATTTTAAAGGTTTTGTATGCAAAAAAAATATATAAACACAACGAAATGAAATAATAAAGAAAAAAATCGTTGTTAATTATTTGCTACAGTCTGTCTGTCTATTCTACAGAGGTGTAAACCGGAAACAAAAAAAACGAAAACTGTTTAGTTTTTAATAATTGGTAAAACAATTATATTTATTGCTATTAAACGAATTTACCGCTTAGCCATTAAATTCCTAGTACTGATAATGAATAATGATGATGGATATTTATGTATTTAGTTTTAACTTCTTCATTATCGCAATTTTTTAATACGAGTATTTACATTATAAATTATAAATCATTCGTTATTAGAATCAAACATTTGAAAATACAAAATGTTTAACCTTAGATACTGTGTTAATATTTTTATTTATATCAGCAACAAATTGTTAATGCAAATTTCTTTCGTTTCACCACATAATCCATAAAATATGATCGCACTTAATCTTAGTTCTTTAAACAAGATTTTGTTTATAGAACCAGAAAATCTTCTGGAGAAAATATATTGTTGTTCCTGTGTTTTAACATAAGACTTTAATCGTTAAAGAATTAGCAACAAAATTAACAAAGCTGTAGACTGTACAATCAATACGCTCAATACAGGGCAACTTTTCTAATATCGACATAATTGTGTTTTGTTTGCACCAAACCTAACCTAACGTAACCTACCCTACCCTAACCTAACCTACCCTACCCTACCCTAACCTAACCTAACCTAACCTAACCTAACCTAACCTAACCTAACCTAACCTAACCTAACCTAACCTAACCTAACCTAACCTAACCTAACCTAACCTAACCTAACCTAACCTAACCTAACCTAACCTAACCTAACCTAACCTAACCTAACCTAACCTAACCTAACCTAACCTAACCTAACCTAACCTAACCTAACCTAACCTAACCTAACCTAACCTAACCTAACCTAACCTAACCTAACCTAACCTAACCTAACCTAACCTAACCTAACCTAACCTAACCTAACCTAACCTAACCTAACCTAACCTAACCTAACCTAACCTAACCTAACCTAACCTAACCTAACCTAACCTAACCTAACCTAACCTAACCTAACCTAACCTAACCTAACCTAACCTAACCTAACCTAACCTAACCTAACCTAACCTAACCTAACCTAACCTAACCTAACCTAACCTAACCTAACCTAACCTAACCTAACCTAACCTAACCTAACCTAACCTAACCTAACCTAACCTAACCTAACCTAACCTAACCTAACCTAACCTAACCTAACCTAACCTAACCTAACCTAACCTAACCTAACCTAACCTAACCTAACCTAACCTAACCTAACCTAACCTAACCTAACCTAACCTAACCTAACCTAACCTAACCTAACCTAACCTAACCTAACCTAACCTAACCTAACCTAACCTAACCTAACCTAACCTAACCTAACCTAACCTAACCTAACCTAACCTAACCTAACCTAACCTAACCTAACCTAACCTAACCTAACCTAACCTAACCTAACCTAACCTAACCTAACCTAACCTAACCTAACCTAACCTAACCTAACCTAACCTAACCTAACCTAACCTAACCTAACCTAACCTAACCTAACCACTTCTAGAAAAAATGAAACAATTCAAGAGATTAACAATTACCTATTAACTAATCTTAAGAACTAAACACCTGCCTCGCGATCCTTATTTCCTTTGCGCATCCGCCTTTGTGTGTTGTTTAATGTATTCAATTGATCGTAGAATATAATCGGGAATTGGTGGAGGACGGGGCAAATAACATAACATAACCTAACCAAGATAGTCATTAGGATGTAACGGTAGACCGCTTCCACGTAGAGCACCAAAATAGTGGTTCTACCAAAGTAGTGGTTCTACCAAAGTAGTGGTTCTACCAAAATAGTGGTTCTACCAAAGTAGTGGTTCTACACAAGATGTGGGTAGTGTTACTAAGAAAGTAGTGGTCCTACAACTATGTGGCAATGCCTGTAGTGATCTGCAAACTTTTCTTGAGAGATAGTGTACTTACGGCAATAAATGACAGGTTGATACTAACCAGGAACTGCATACCTTGCAGCCTGATGTGGCTCTGCCTAAACCAAACGCACCGACGACCTACTGTCATTATGGAGACGGGACGTCTAACTTATCGTGTCTGCCATGACGGGTGATTACATCATTGAAGGTCTCGCAGAGAGATTGAAATGACTATTGCAGAAGCTGCAAAGGAGGAGGAATCAATAGAACAACTTCTGTGTCTGCGCCCCGCAATTGACAAGTCAGTCCTCGTTTTGATGGAGCCCCCAATTGTCATATTCACCAACCAATTTGGCAGAATTTTTATCTCTCTAAAGAGGCGTCAGATCGAGTCAATTGTTAGTACTTTTTAAATGCAGATCACCTATATCTTTGTTTAAAAATGGTTTCCTGATCAGAAAAATATTAAAATAAAACATTTTAAAAATCAATTGACCTAAACACAAACAAAAATGTTCCAAAAATATGACTAACTGTTATTACTTCCCTTGCAGAGGTTGTCAACAGTACACCCAAACTAAAAATGCCCATTAACTCGTGATGTTACGTAGGGTGTTAATAATTAATTGTATCACTTTTGTCCATAAAAATTAATTTTCAACATTGTTATTATTAATGATGTTTTGACATTGATTGTGTGTGTATGTGTGATCACGAGAAGGAGGGGGGTGGGTTTTGGAAACCAGTTCATATACATATCTCCATAAAAACGCTTTTGTTGCCAATATTCTTGGCATTACAAAGATATGAAAAAATTTCAAACTATGGACACCCACCTGGGGTAAGCGTGCCTAAAAAAGGGTCTAAACTATGGAAACCAGAAAAAAACTAACTCTGGGAGAATCTCAAGAATATGCAAAAAAAATCTTAGAGAAACAGGTAATCAACCATCAAGACGATGGCAACAAAATTCCAAATTCACAGCCGCAAAACCATAAAACCAGCCACGAAAACTCATCGAAAACAATACATAATCAATGATAGTCCGAAAAGCAGTTTGTTTTTGGAGTTTGGACAAAATGAAACAACATCATAAAAATCATTTGTTAAATCAAAAACAATAGAGTAGCGGCGAAGCGTCGCTGTTGTTGTCATTGTCGCCGCCGTTAAAAAGAGCTTAAAGCCCAAAATATGCTAATAAACGGAAATATTATGACGATATTTAAGAAAATCAAGAAACATTTTAACAAAAACTCTAGAAGACGACACAACGCAAAAGCCAAACGACGGTCAAAAAAGGAATACGCGCACGCGCATCGAACAACATAGATATACGGATTAGCAGTTCCCGCAACCCGAGTGAGCGAATAAATTTGGATTACATACATATATAGAACGGAAGGAACTAAGTGCAACTAAATTTCAAGTTGGGATTACTATTACAGAAGTTTGTTTACAAAATGACTACGAAAATAATGGTAAGTAATAGCTACAGAATTCTCTGAAAGCATAATCGGTTTTAAACCTGCAACCCTCAATTTTCATTACATCTACATCCATTTCCGTTCCCTTATCGTCACCTATCTACAGTTTCAAGTGTTAGCGGTGATATCTATTGCATTCGCTATCACCAATGCAGCGGATTCCGGGTCCTCCGAACGAGATGCCCAAATCACCGATTATCGCGTAGCTCCTGCCGACGAACAAGGTGTTTACAAATACGCTTTTGCCACCAGTAATGGTATTGAAGTACAAGCCGCCGGCAGTCCCATCGAAGCGATTGGCGTCTACAGTTATACCTCTCCCGAAGGCATTCCCATTGAGGTGCGCTACATAGCCGATGAATTGGGTTTCCATGCGGTGGGTCGCCATTTGCCCCGTCCTCCACCAATTCCCGATTATATTCTACGATCAATTGAATACATTAAACAACACACAAAGGCGGATGCGCAAAGGAAATAAGGATCGCGGGGGAAGGTGTTTAGTTCTTAAGTTTAGTTAATAGGTAATTGTTAATGTCTTCAATTGTTTTATTTTTTCTAGAAGTGAATATTGATGTTATTTTTAAGTGTTCAGTATTTTATGTGAAAAAAATTATTTATAGCCAATTCAAAAAAAAAAATTAAACGAAACAAAAAAAAACAAAAGGTTGTTAACTTCAAACAGAGAAAAAATGGTGAACATATTCGAAGAGTTCTTACTGGTTTTATCAAACAGTCTTGTATAACATAGAAATGGAGACACACTAAGGTTGTCGTTATTCTCAAAGCGGAAAAGACGTCCCATATAGGACCTAAGTATTTCCGGCCCATTAGGCTATCGGCATTTTTCCTTAAAACCTTGGAAAGATTAATCAATAGTTATCTAAGGATTAACATTTATCATAGGCGCACAGCTGACTACAGTCTAGTCAGTTTTATTGAGGGATCTTTCCCTGTTAAAGAGAGAGACTTAGCAGGGACCTTCAATTGACATAGAAGGGGCCGTCAAGAATGTTAATCCAGCCGCAAATCTACCGCTCTGGAAACCCTGGGGGTTGATACCTGTACATAATAATATATAATATAAAGTTTCAAGCGGGGGTTCTATCTCATCACTTTTGGAACCTGTGCAAAGAAAGCATAACACTGTACACACTGGGGTCATAGTCCCTTCTATAACATAAATCCAGCCACATTAGTTACAGCTCTAAGGATTTTTAACTATATACGAAGATCCATTCATAAACGTCCGATTAAAATACGCATTTAAGCTAGCGTATGATCAACCGATCTCCATAGATATATCAGCGGGGGAACGTCTCCTGCGGGTGTTCTGTCTCATCTGCTATGGAACCTCTACAGGAATAGTATTCTACTTTCTCAGTGAAACTTCCAAGTAAGCTTGTAGACATTCTACAACAGGCTCTTCACTCCACCTCAAATGAATTTCCGATAGTGTGCTTGGTGTGAACCCGATCAATATCGAACTAGTTCATTCAGCTAGAAGTATAAAGTAACAACTGTTGTACCTGTCTCCTTGGGGGAACTGAAATTTCCTTTGCTGCATGGACAAATTCGCCATAATCTGCCCTGCATGATTTATTGAAGGATCTCACTTTTTTTTAGGAATATACAATGTTAACTTATTTACGAAGGTTCATTTAGAAACTTCTGATAAAGAGACGCATTTCTGCTAACCTCCATAGATTTTTCAGCAATGGAACGCCCTGATGGGAGCGTTCTGTCTCCTCTTCTATAAATACCTCTCCAGGAACAGTATTCTGATTTCCCTTAGAGAGATTAATCGATAGGTACCTAAGAACCAACATTTATTGCAGGTCCAAATAACGGCACGGAAAATCCACCAAAATCAGTCAGTTTTCTTAGACGTAGAAGGGAATTTAAATAACATAAATTCAGCCGCAATAGTTATGGCCCTGGCAATATACAATGGATCATATATAACCTTCTGACTAAGACAGGAATTTCTGATAATCTTCATAGATTTTTCGGCAGAGGAACAGCCTCATGGGGGAATTCTGTCTGCTCTGCTACAACTACCTCTCCAGAACCAGTACATATTTTGATTTCCCTTGGGGATATTAATCGATAGGTGCCTAAGGACTAACATTATACATTTGCCATCAAAAACGTATATCCAGCCGCAATAGTTACGACGATGAAAACCCTGAGGGTTGGTACTCGATAAGAGACGCTTTCTACTAACCTCCATAGATTTTTCAGCAGATGAATGCTCTTAATGGGGCGTTCTGTTTGCGTAACTATTGCGGCTCTGGCAACCCTGATGATTGATTGAACATTATACGATGTTTCATGCATAACCTTCTGCTTAAGACACACACGCATTTCTACTAACCTCCATAGATTTTTCATGAAATGAACGCTCTCATTGGGGGCGTTCTGCCTGCTCTGCTATAACAACCTCTACAACATCCTTGTAGAGATTAATCGGTATCAAAGGAACCTTCAAGATGTATGTAAATCCAACCGCAATTGTAACGCATCTGGCAACCCTGGTGGTTGATAACAATATACGAAAGTTCATACATAGCATCCTGTCAAAGACAGTCATTGCAGCTAACCTCCATAGATTTTTCACCGGAGGAACGCCTCAAGGGCGCATTCTGTTTGCTCTGCTATGGAACCTTTCCAGGAACAGTATTCTGATTTCTCTAGGAGATATTAATCGATAGTTTTCTAAAGACAACAATATATGACAGGCTACTACTGTTTATTCAACACACATTTAAGCTAGCTTAGGGTAAATCGTCCTCCATAGACCTCAGCAGGGGAAAGTTTCAAGCTGGCGTTCTGCCTCATCAGCTTTGGAACCTGTGCAAAGAAAGCATAATACTGTACAGCTTTATCGGGGAACATAGAAGGGACCTTCAATAACATAAATCCAGTCGCATTATTTACAGCTCTAACAGCTCTAGGGGTTGATAACTAAATATATACGAAGATGCATTCATAAACTTCCGATTAAGAGATGCATTTAAGCTAGCGAATAGATATTTCAGCAGGGGAACGTCTCCTGCGGGTATTCTGTCTCATCTGCTATGGAACCTCTACAGGAATATTATTCTACGTTCTCAGTGAAACTTCCAAGTAAGTTTGTAGATATTCTACAACAGTCTCTTCACTCAACCTCAAATGGCTTTCCGATAGTGTGCTTGGTGTGAACCCGACCAATATCGAACTACTTCCTTTCAGCTAGAGGTATAACGTAACAACTGTTGAACCAGTATCCTTGGGGGTATTGAAATTCCTTCGCTGCAAGGGCAAATTCGCCGAAATCTGCTCTGCATGATTTATTGAAGGATCTCACTTTTTTTAGGAATATACAATCTTAACTTTTATACAATGTAATTTCACAGCTATGTGACATTTCCAGGAATAGCATTTTAGCTTTCTCTGGAGAAGGTGGGAGTTAATTGAGGTTATTAGCTATGCAGATGATGTGGCAAAAGCTATATGCTTAGAGATATGCCGCAATAGACCCTTAACACCACCGGAAGATGAGTTTCTGATAATTATCTCGGTGTGAACCCAAACAAAAGTGAAGTAGTTCCTTTCAGCTGGAGGTATAAGTTAACAATAATACTTAACGATAATGCTGTATGGAATTGTCGTCTGCTGGACTGCTCTACAGAAATTCATCTTCTGCGCGACTCTAACTAATGTTCAGATATTTCCCTACGGGAAATGATGCGCCAATTTGCCAGAACCTACTGATTTCAGTAACTGTTCAATTTTGACCTCGTAGAGAATGAATGCTATTGGGTTTAATTCATCAAACAATCTTCCTGCATTTGGTATGTCATCATACGACAGCATCAGAAAATTATACTCCTTAGTAGAAGACCAGTTGAGTTATCTCTTTAGTTACTGCCTTATAGAGGACCACTGCTGTTCAATATAGGGGATGTTGGATTATCTACTACTTCTGCTCAGTAGACATCCAGTTATCTGTATATATACTCCTTAGTAGACGGTCAGTTTTGTCGCCTACTCCTTAGCTGAAGAGAATTTTGTTTATCTTCTCCTTAGTATAGGGTCAGTTAGTTTATGTACTCATAAGTAGAGGGTCAGTTGGGTTATATATGCCATAGTTGGCGACAAAATGTTTTTTAATCTATATATATAAAAATGAAACGGTCCATCTGTGTAATGGCATCACGTCAGAACGGCTGGAGCGATTTGGATGATTTTTTTTTTATTCGATTCTAAATTTTCACGAGATGGTTTATATAGAAAAAAAAAATTAATTGGACAAAGGGGCGTGGTACCTCCCATACAAATCGCAGGTTAAAAATCCGATATTTCTGCTCCTATTATAGGTATAGTGTTGAAATTTTGTTTGTATGCATTTAATGGCAGATTATGTGAATTTTCCAAAAATGGGCGGAATCGGACCAATGGGCGTGGCCCCGCCCATATAAGCCAAATTTTGAAATCGAGATATTTTGCACAATTTGTTAGCGAGAGTGCTGGAATTTTGTGTATATGTAAACGGTGGCAGTCTACGTGATTGGTCCAAAAATGGGCGGGATCGGACCAATGGGCGTGGCCCCGCCCACATAGACAAAATTTTGATATCTTGCACAATTTGCTAGCGGGAGTGCTGCAATGTTGCGTATATGTATCTGGTGGCATTCTACGTAATTGGTGAAAAAATGGGCGGGACCGGACCAATGGGCGTGGCCCCGCCCATATAAGCCAAATTTTGAAATTGAGATATTTTGCACAATTTGTTAGCGAGAGTGCTGGAATTTTGTGTATATGTAAACGGTGGCAGTCTACGTGATTGATCCAAAAACGGGCGGGATCGAACCAATGGGCGTGGCACCGCCCATATAAGCCAAATTAAAAAAATGTGATATCTTGCACAATTTGTTAGCGAGAGACCTGGAATTTTGTGTATATATATCCGTTGGCGATCTACGTGATTGGTCCAAAAATGGGCGGGTTCGGACCAATAGGCGTGGCCCCGCCCACAATGACAAAATTTTGAAATTTTTATATCTTGCACAATTTGCTATCGGGAGTGCTGCAATGTTGTGTATATGTATCTGCTGGCATTCTACGTAATTGGTCAGAAAATGGGCGGGATCGGACCAATGGGCGTGGCCCCGCCCTTATAAGCCAAATTTTGAAATTGATATAACTTGCACAATTTTTTATCTAGAGTGCTGTCATGTTGTAGATATGTATCTGGTGACAGTCCACGTGATTGGTCCAAAAATTGGCGGGATCTGACCAATGGGCGGGCCACCGCCCATATAAGCCAAATTTTGAAATGGAATTATCTTGCTCATTTTGTTAGCGAGAGTGTTGAAATTTTGCGTATATGTATCTGGTAGCAGTCTACGTGATTGGCTTTCAAATGGGCGGAATAGGACCAGTGGGCGTGGCCCAGCCCATATTTTGATATATCTTGCAAGTATTATATAGGAAATACATGAACAAAAATGCTCGGTATGCGATAATTACAGCTGCTCACTCCAATACAATCGCAATATGATAATGTGATGCAATATCAATGAAACAAGAATTTGGAAATTTTATAAGTATACATTTCTATTTTCTGGACTTTCCACTGAATTCGGTATTTTTTCATTCAGTGAATTTATTACTAATACCAGTAAGGAAAGGCAGAAAGTCGGGCGGGGCCGACTATATAATACCCTACACCTCCCTAACAATGCGATAAGGGTCATTGCGATAATAATTTGGAATAATTGGTAAATGTATTTTGAACCGATAATCGCAAAATTAAGCAATATTCGTTTCTAAATTGAGAAAAATCTTTCTGGAGAACTTTGTAATGATCGGAAGTAAAGTACAACTTCTATAGCGCTTTGTAACCAAATCTGGAGGAACATATATATGGAGGTTATATATAAATCTGAATCGATTTTCCTAATATACTCATTCATGTAAAATAGAAACCTGTTTCTGTCGAATTTCGTACTGATCGGATATAAAACACAGTCTCTACAGCGCTTACATGTCAAATTGGGGGTAACATATATATATGGGGGCTATATCTAAATCTGAACTGATTTTCTCCGAATTTTGCGGCATTCCTTCATGTAATAAGAAACCTCTTTCTGCCGAATTTCTTACTGATCGGATATAAAATACAGCTTCTACAGCGCTTGAATTTCAAATCGGGGGTAACATATATATGGGGACTATATCTAAATCTGAACAGATTTTCTCCGAATTTGGCAGTATTCCTTCATGTAATAACAAACCTCTTTCTGCCGAATTTCGTACTGATCGGATATAAAATACAGTTTCTACAGCGCGAATTTTGACATGGGCAGCGAAGCGCACCGGGCTCAGCTAGTCTTTAATAAAAATGCAGATGGGTTATCTAATCCTTAGATGACTTAGTTGGGTTATCTACCACTCGGTAAACCACAAGGGGAGTTATCTACTCCCTAGTAGGGGAACAGTTCGGATATATACTACTTAAATACATATGCTAAAAGAGGTGCAGTTGTTTCCTATGCCCTAGTTGACGACAAATACAGATTCAGATGGGTTATCTACTCCTCCGTATACAACAAGTCGGGTGCTATAAGAGACATCCCACAACAGTCCATTCACAGCACCACAAGATGGGCTTCTGATAATGGCCTTGGTGTGAACCGACTAAAGGTTGGGTTAGGCAAACGAAACTTTAGCGCAGCCGTTACGTTGCACACTGGTGCAGTTTCCCAAAACTTGAAAAACGTGCCACATGACTCCGGCATTAACAACAAAAATTATAACATCCTTATTTTATATTATATTTTCTTGCTCTTATTTTAATATTTTATTACTTATTTATCATTCCATTTCAAAAGTTTCGCATTAATGTCTTTTTTTTCGTTATTTTGCTGATTTTGTTTGTCCAAATCAAATTTCAGCAGATTCAGCCGTCCGTTTACGTTTTGTTTTCATTGGCTAATCGTTTACACTGACTTCCATATGTCAGATTGAAGCAGCTGATTCATTACGCTACGGGGGCGTTACGGTTAAGTTTGCCTAACCCAGCCTTAAGACTGAAACACTTTTGTTCAGCAGAACAGTTTGTTATAGCGCTGATAACGTCCTGTAAACGGGTAACAGGACAACGCTGGGTGTGAAACCGAGTAGGTTGGACTATAGTGGCAGTCGGATTTACCAGTACACATAGACCAATTGAGATCCCCTCATCGAAACCAACCTATTTGGTACACAAAGTTATCAAATTATCGAATATCCGTACAGGCCAGATTTATCAGACTTCTTAGAAAGGCTGATCCCAGTATATCCAGACGTCGATTACTCAAAGCGGAACAAAAGCAGCCCAATGCTCTACATTTATTCCTCATCTCCACAGCTTCTGCAGAAGTTATTGGGCTCAATGCCCAACCTCCTGGCGTTTTCGCCATTTAGGCAGTGTCCCATCAGAACTGACACAAACGTAGAATGTTTTTTCACGTCGTGTCATGGTCAGATTTGCCTAGCTATCCTACAGGTGTCAATTTTTGTACATAAGACAAGCTACCACAACCTATTCTTTCTGAATTTATAATCCTAATAAATTACGACCCTAGTATTGATCACTATGTTGTGATTTTTAAGGCACTGAATGAACGGGTAGGTTTGTTCCGCATTTTTTCTTCAATTCAATATCAACAACTATGCTTTAGACACAAAATTTCTCCAATTCAATATCAACTCCAGACATAGAAGACATATTCCGTACGGTATACCGAGAAAAATATAGAAAAAGTGCAAAAAATCCACCTTGATCAAACAAATCGTATGGCCATTATATTATTAATTGAGCCAACCTGACTAAACGAATGATGCAGACGTTCTTATTGTCGGGGCTACTTTCGCGTCCAATTCTCTGAATTGAGTCCCAATATCATGTGTTGGGAACTGTCACACTGGTCAGGCAAATTGCAACGGACAAGTGTCATTCTAGACATAATACACTACGAGTACATATTTCTCAACCACTCTTTGATAAGAAGTATCTCAATCTGTTACCTAATGAATCAGGATGGAATGGTCGTTTTGTTTCTTTTCTGAGGAAATTGAGCATAAAGACTGCCTGACCACGGAAGTGTTTACCAAGCAGAAATTTTAACTTTTAAAGAGGATGCGAAATGGCTGAAAATTAATGTTCTGACCT
Source organism: Eudasyphora cyanicolor (assembly GCA_963930755.1). Taxonomy (NCBI): domain Eukaryota; kingdom Metazoa; phylum Arthropoda; class Insecta; order Diptera; family Muscidae; genus Eudasyphora; species Eudasyphora cyanicolor. The sequence continues at coordinate 242,361,370 of OZ005735.1, forward strand.
AAGTCGGTATCAATATTTTCTCTGATATGCAAGCTGCTATAAAATCCCTGGAAACAGTATTCTTGCAAGCTCTTCTAGAGAGATAATGCCCTTACGGCAACAAATTGCAGGTGGCCACTAGTGAGAAACTGCATAATTCCAGGCTAATGTTGCCCTGCCTAAACTCCAAACTCACAAAGCCATCCGATATCGTTATCGAGAAACTAAGTCTGACTTATAGTGACTGTCATGACGAGGTTCTGCCTTATTGGACGGCACGCGGAGAGATTTATGGTACTGTGGAACGACTTTACAGAATATGCTTAGACGCAGAGGATCAATAGAAAACTTTCTGTGTTTATGCCGCGATGTTAACATCCGCCAACTTTTGAGATTTCAAAAGCATTTAAATAGTGTCAACGGCAGAGTCTAGGAAAAATATATGTTTCTGTTTACGCCCCTGAGGTAACACAATGGACTACAGACAGTTACTCTTAACATAAACCTATGCTCTTAATTATTTCTGCAAATAGATGGGCCAAATAGGTACATATTGAAACCCTTCGATTTGGTCTATTTATATTCAAGAAGACCTACCGATTCTGCAGATTGTTCTTTTTCCTAACATAATTTTTGAAGTAATGTTTTGTTACAGCCTCCACGTACATGTAGATCCATATGGGTTTTAAAATTTGGATATCACATAAGACTATCGGTCAAGGAGAAAATGTTTGCTTTATATTTTGCTAACTATCATTCGCAGGAAAAGTGGGCATTGTAGTAGTGATGTAGGGTTTCATACAGTCGGTCTGGACCGCCACTGAAATAGAGTTCGTTTTCTAATGACTTTTCATATATTTTTTTGCTTTTAATATTGTGAAGCAGCAATTCCATTTTTTCACTTTTCTTCGTAAATTCAACATCATTAATCTCACATTCGGACTGATGTGTTGAGACACCGCATAGCAAATATAAGTATTTTTAACACTTTAAATGAATGATTTTTATTTTTAAATCTATTAAAAGAATTAAAAAAATAATCTTCTTCACATTTTTAGAGAAAAAGATTAATTAATATCCATTTTGTTAGAATTTAATTGTAGATAACATTCTAAATATTTACCACAAAAATCAATTTAGTGTAATTAGTAAAATGATTTTTACACTAACATTTTAAAATCTGTTATGTCCTCAAATGGCTCAAAAAAATGTAATTGTAACAGGTGGTCCTTTTTGAATTGGCTAGGACCGAGAAGGACAGATGTTATACGATCAATCCATTAACAACTCAGTTTCGCAAGGCGAATATAGATCACGCCATTCGTGAGTTAGAGCCAGAAACCGTCATAATGGCAATATTTGCTCTGTAGAACCTAAGGATTTCCTGCCGTCGTAATTTCACTTTAAAATATTGGAGAGATTAATCGATAGTTATCTAACATTTAACGCAGGCTGCTGTCCAAACGGAAAGTGAAAATCCACCGAAACCGCCCTGCGTGATCTAGACAGTTTTATTGAAGGAACTCTCCGTTAAGAATGGTAGCGTTCTTAGACTTACTTAGAAGCAACCTTCAATAAAGAAGGTTGCTTCAATAAAGTAAATCCAGCCGAAATATTAACGGTTCTAGAAACACTGATAATAATATACGAAGGTTCATTCATAACCTACTGATTACAGCACGCATTTCTGCTAACCACCATAGATTTTTCAGCAAAGAAATGCATCAAGGGGCGTTGTCTGCTCTTCTATGAAACCTTTCCAGGAACAGGTTTCTGATTTCTCTCGGAGAGTTTAATCGATAGTTATCTAAGGACTAACATTTATCACAGCACGACAAATCCAGCGAAACGGTACTGCAAGATCTAGTAACTTTTATTGAAGGTACTATTCATAGACATAACCAGTAAGGAAAGGCTAAAGTCGGGCGGGGCCGACTATATAACACCCTACACCACTCTCGTAATATTGAATAACTCTGAAATATTAATTTTGTAATTCATGTATAAATTGTTTATTCTAAATTTCAAAACGATACGAAACATATATATGGGAGCTATAGCTAAATCTTAACCGATTTTCTTCAAATTCGGCAATGTTCGAAAGATATATATGGGAGCTATATCTAAATCTGAACCGATTTCAACCAAATTCAATAGGGATCTTTACAGCTGCGAAATACTCTAAACTGCAAAATTTCAGAACGATCGGAGTGAGCGACCTGTAGTCGACGAACAACTTTTTTTTAAATCGACTCAGCTAATGATTCTGAGTCGATCGGTATACTTTAAGGTGGGTCTAGCTGTGTTATTTTCATGTGTTACAAACATCTGCCGTGAAACAAACTTATAATACCCTGTACCACAGTGTGGTGTAGGGTATAAAAAGGAACTTCAATAACGGAAATCCAGCCACAATAGTTACGGCTCTAGAAACTCTGGTCTTGTAATATTAAAATTACGAAAGTTCATTCATAACCTTCTGATTAAGAGACGCATTTCAGCTAGCTTAGGAATAGCCAACCTTCATAGAGGTCTTCCCCATAGGCGCTCCTTTTCTATGAAACCTTTCCAGCAACAGTACTCTACTTTTCAAGAGAAAATTGGTGTTAAGGTTATTAGCTATGCAGATGACGTGATAATAATAGTCAGAGGGAATTTTCCGAGTATTTTTAGTGACATTCTAAAACAGGACCTTCACACCACCGCAAGGTGGGCTTCCGATAATGGTCTTGACGAACCTGATCAAGACATAACTAGTTCTTTTTAGCGACAGTTTAGACAGTTTTCTCCTATCTACTGCGAGGAAATTTTTTGAACTTTTAGGTTGTATCGTCACAAGATTTGGCTAGCTTCCCTACAGGTATAAATTTCTGCCCATCTCTCATTGGACAAGCCAAAGCTTGAATGTGGACAGTGGCGCACCAATATATATGTAAATTCTTCTAGTATTTCAATTCGTAGTGTCGCCTCTTCCCTAGCAAGTTCATGGACTTCGCAGATCTCCGGGATATCCCTATGTGTACCCCTCAGTCATCTCGTTAAGAGATCTGTGGCGCTCGATAATTATTTGTGAATTTATGTGAGTATACGATGACCCTAGTTTTGGTCACTATGTTGTGACTCTATTGCCCTTATACCGGCTTGATAATCTGGTAGTTGGAAACCGCGAATATTTTATTGGTAGCATGCGTAGCTACACCGATAATGTTGTATGATATTATCATCTGGTGGGTGGTTCTACAGAAATCCACCTTCTGCATGATACTAAATAAACATCAGCGAATAGCGGGTATATGCATCACTAGTTCCTTGCGAACCACACCGACTAGGGCACCAAACTTTTGAAAAGTAATGGTAAATAACATAATCGAGTCATCGAAACTTTGACTCAACGGATGGACCATCTAAGACGTTGTTCAGGCGTAAGTCTTTCCGTTCAGGCGTAAAATTATCCGTAATTTAACTTTAGCGCCGCCGTAATGTTGCCGGCTGCAGCAATTACCCAAAACTTGAAAAACGAAAATAGCAACAAATTAATTTTATTTTATATTTATTTGCTACTAATTCATCATTTTATTACTTATTTATCATTACTTTTCAAAAGTTTCGCATATCATTATTTTACTAATTTTGTTTACAAATACACGTAAACGTACCGTCCAAATCAAATTTCAGCAGAATCAGCCGTCCGTTTACGTTTCCGTTGGCTAAACGTTTACACTGATTTCCATATGTCAGATTGAATAAGCTGATTCATTACGCTACGGAGCGTTACGGTTACGTTTGCCTAACCCAGCCTTTACTTGCAACATTTAAAGCCGCTAGACATAATCGGCGAACACGTCCAATGACTTCTGCTAAGAGGTAGAAGTGGAGAGCATTGTGCACCTGTTTTGCTACTGCCCCACATTAAGTAAACGACGTCTGGATATAATGGGGTCGGAAGTAAGGCACTTTCTAGGAAGTTCAAGATGCTGCTCTTAAATAGCTACGGGCATTGTTGATTATACTATGACAGAACCACTTTTGACAAGATGATGATATATCAGGTATGATATGTAAGGGAATGGTCGTATCCCTGTACACGGGAGATTCGTAAACTTCATAAAAAGACTACGGCCCTTATTCATAAAAATTTAATGAAGGTTTGAAGAACGCTTTAACACTGCTAAAGCGTTCCTCAAACCTTCTTTAACTTTTTATGAATAAGGCTCTACAAACATAATAGGCTTTTGGTGTATTTTCTAGGGAACTGGGGTTAGGTTAGGTTGAAAGAGAAGAGACATTTGAACTGGGGCTAACTATTGCAAAAAGATTGTCTGATTACTATAATATTTACAAGGCAAAAATCTTTGCTATAATATAGGCAGCAGAATGGCTGTGATTTAATGTTCCAACTAAAGTCGGTATCAATATTTTGTCTTATGGCGATTTCGTTTCTGCAAAAAAAGTGCAACATATTCGTTGACCTTTTCCCGAAACCTGGACTTTTATACCACATTTTGGAATTTTTAAATAGGAGCTATGTTAAATTCGAGGCACTACATCAGTTCCACTTAACGAGGACAAATATTTTTCTGAATTTCGCGTCGACGGGGCAACAGTTTTTTCAGAATCAAAATCACCATTAGAGTCCGGATATTATAAATTCGAGGAAACTGTCTTCCTTAACTCAAAAGTTGTCCCCGACTGTTGCAGATCTCTTAACGAGATGACTGAACAGTTTAATGTTCTACTAGTTTGGTTGACGGACCATAGGCACCTACCAGGGATATAAAAATCCTTAAATGATTCAGGGGAACTAGGGCATGTTGCAACTACCTGCGAGTTATTCTTGAGAGATAGCAGTACTTTTATGGCAACGAATAACAGGTAATCAGAACTCGGGAACTTGGTGAGGCCCCGCTTAAACTTCAAACACAACGATGCCCTGCTGTCGTCATCGAGACCGGCCGTCTCACTTATCTCGTGCGGTATAAAGAGATACTGAAAACCTAACGGGATGACTTTTGCTGGAGCTGCAGTTAAAAAGAGTGTGAGGATTCAATGAAACATATTCTGTATGTACAGGGTCTCCCATATTCGATGGACCCATCTGGCAACGCCATAACTTTTGACAGAGATGTCAGATCGCTTAATGACATACCGCGTTTGAAGCGTCAGTCCAAGCAGATTTTTACCATGGAACAATACACGCCACGCGAGCGCTCTGAAATAGTTGAAATTTACATTCAACAGAAGAAGTCAAGTCAAGGTGCTTTTAAAATATTAAAAAATGTGAGAAGTGCGCCTTCTAAGAACACCATTAAGCGTTTATACGAATAATTTTCGACTGGTGAGGCTCTTTCTAATCCGAAGAGGCCAAATAAAAGCCGACCAAGGCGATCGGCCGAGAATATCGCTGCCGTACGAGCCAGTGTTGAGAGGTCCCCAAGAACATCCCAAAAACGCCGTTCTCAGCAGTTGGGCATGGCTCGGTCCACTTTACAACGGTTTATTCGCGTTGATTTGCATTTGTTCCCGTACAAAATTCAATTGACGCCTGCGGACAAGCCTCGTCGATTGGAATGGGCCCAACGAGTCCGTGGGTCCGTCGAATATGGGCAACCCTGTATATGTATCCCACTCTCTAGAGAAGACGGCCGACTATCTTAGGCTCTCATTTCATTGAGAAAATAGCTTACTTTGCTGTTGTTAAAACCCCCTAAAAACGCAGACACAGAGGTGTTCTATTGATTCCTCCTCCCCTTCGTCTCTACAGCTTTTGCAAGTCATTATGCAAGACCTTCAATCTCTCTATAAGCCATTCAATAAGGCACTGACCTGTCATGACAGACACGATAAGTGAGAAGTCAGGTCTGGACAACAACAGCAGTACGTTAATGTTTTTTGAGTTCAGTTCATCAGTCAGTTCCTGACTAGTATCCAACTTTCATTTGTTTCCGCAAGGGCACTATCTCTTAAGAAGAGCTGCAGGTCGCTAGAAGGATGTACTCATATTCCATTTCCCCTGGAGCGTGTAAGTTGGTTCCTAGTCTTGCAAGTTCATCCGCTTTGCAGTTTCCTGATACGATACCCACATCAGGTGAATGTTGAACTGTTCAGCCATCTCGTTAAGAGATCTGCGGCGGTCGAGGGCCGTTTTTGAATTCAGGAATATAGTTTCCAGGGACTTGATAGCAACCTGACTATCAGAGGAAATATTGCTACCGACTTCGGCCAGAACATTAATTTTTAGTCATTTCGCTACCTCTTCAATAGCAAAGATTTCTGCCTGGCAAACAATATGATCAGACAGACTCTTTGCAATTGATAGTTCAAGTTCCTCAGCAAAGAGGTTGGAACCGTCTGTATATGTATAAGTTTACTAAACCCTATGTCCTGAGATACGACAATTGGTTGTTGAGGTTGGAACCGTCTGCATATAACTTAACGAATCTGCTATGTCCTGGGATACGCCAGTTCCATTCTGATCTATCAGGTATAAGAGTAAGTTACTTCTGGTCAAAAATTGATTCAGTCATAGTGTAATCAACACTGACCTGAAGGTCAGGCATTGTGTCTAGCATGACACTATGTCCGCAACCATTTCATTACCAGAGTGACAATTCCCTAAGTCTAAGAGCAGTAGGTGCAGCATATTACCTTGCTATAATGTCTAGCGGTATTAAATATAGAATAACATTTAGTGTCTCAGTTGGTGTCGTTCTCAACGCATCAGTGATACATATGGGTATAGCAGGCATTTGCTGAACTTTGTTTAGTATCGCGTAAAAGGTGGATTTCTGCAGAGCGGTCTACTAGATGACAATTCCGTACAGCATTATCGGTTTGATTCGTAGACAATCAATAAACTAAACTCGGGTTCAGACCCCAGCGTTTTCCCGTTGCCCTTTTACAGGTGCAAAACGCTATCACCGACTTGTTTACTCTTTACAGAATGTTGGTTTCGAAGTTATACTTTCTGTCTAGAAAAAGACCTAAGTATTTTGCGCTTTCTGAGAAGGGACTTTTAATACTCCCCACAAAGAGACAGGTGCAACTATGGCTACCTTATAACGGGTGATCCAAGTACAGATACTTTTTTCAATAGCCTTTTTTGACAGATCACGTGTGAGTCGTGTCATGCTGTCATGTTATTTCTGTTATGAATTGTTTGGCATTTCATTATGGAAAGACTTACGCCAGAACAACGTTTACAAATCGCCCAACTTCATTACGAAAATTCACGTTCTGTGAGGAATGTGTTTCGTGCACTTCGCTCGGCCTACTGAGCGTACTATTCGCAACACCATCACCCATATTGAGACCCAGCATTCATTATTGGATAATATTCGACCGAATAGACCACGTCCAGCATGCAGTGAAGAAAATGTAGCGACCGTAGCAGCAACTCGGACTGACGTATGGAACGACTTGGCGCATTTTACGTCGAGATCTTAAATTGAAAGCATACAAAATACAGCTTGTGCCGCCCGATGGACTTATTGAGAGAACACTTCGGCGAGCAGATAATTTCACGTTTTAGCCCGGTCGATTGGCCACCAAGATCGTGTGATATCACACCGTTAGACTATTTCCAGTGGGGATATGTAAAGTCTAAAATTTATGCGAACAAACCCGCTTCGATACCAGTCGAAATGCTCGAACGAGTCATCGAAAATTGGACTCAACGGATGGACCATCTGAGACGTAGCCGCGGCCAACATTTGATGGACATAATCTTCAAAAAATAAATGCCAAAGAATGTGCTTTCAAATGATAACAAACATTCCCCATTCAATTTGAATTTTCTGTGTTTTTTTTTTTCTTTAAAAAAGTAGGGAACGTCGAAATGGATCACGCTATATTACCTATTACTGAAAAGTAATGGTAGGGCTAACACCAAGACCCTTATTGGAAGCCCATCTTGCGGTTGTGTGAAGGGCCTTCTGGAGGATGTCTCTAAGTGTAGTCGGAACCTTAACCTTAGCATTGATGTTAAAACTAATCCAATCCCCAATCCTTAAGCTTTCAATTGGTTGAACGGGAGGACCTTGGAAGGCTTATGTTATTCCTTAAGACCCTTTGGTAGCACAATTGACTAAATAGTCTAATGGCGATTTATTTTCTGCAAATGTGCAATATTTTGGTTGCCCTTTTCCCGATAACTGGACTTTTATACCACATTTTGGAATTTTTAAATAGGAGCTATGTTTAATTCCAGGGACTACATCAGTTCCACCTAAAAAGGACAAAGAAATATATATCAGAATGGCATTGGATGACTGTTGGTTGAAGGTTCGTGAGCTAGCTGAAGTCATAAGCATTTAAAAAAGTGCTATACATCGCGTTTTGAGAGAAAATTTTTTGATAAGAAAGCTGTGTGCAAGATGGGTGCCGCGTTTGCTCACAATCATGACAATGCACCAGTTCACACATCCACTGATGTGATGGCTAAAATCAATGAAATAAAGTTCGAATTGCCTCATCACGAACCTTATTCGCCAGATTTATCTCCTTTGGATTATTTTATGTTTCCAAACTTGAACAAATGGCTCGACAGACAATTATTTGCCAGAGGTGGAGGTTGCGATTGATGGCTATTTTCAGGAGCTAGAGTGCTCTTACTATAAACAGGGTATCGAAGCTATTGAAAATCGCTGGAAAAAGTGTATCGACCTAAGAGGAGATTATGTTGATAAACAAAGAAAAGTGATCCCAAATTTGCTATATTGGGACCGCCTTCATACAGCAGCGAGAAGTTGGTTCCATTTGAGCTCGAGGTCAATGGACTATCGTTGATTTTCTCAATATTTATACCCTACACCACACTGTGGTACAGGGTATTATAAGTTTGTTTCACGGCAGATGTTTGTAACACCTGAAAATAACACAGTTAGACCCACCTTAAAGTATACCGATCGACTCAGAATCACTAGCTGAGTCGATTTAAAGATGTCTGTCCGTCCGTCCGTCCGTCTGTCCATGTAAAGTTGTTCGTCGACTACAAGTCGCAATTTCACACCGATCGTTCTGAAACTTTGCAGTTTAGAGTATTTTGCAACTGTTAAGATCGCTATTGAATTTGGTTGAAATCGGTTCAGATTTAGATATAGCTCCCATATATATCTTTCGTCCGATTTGGTCCTTTGGTCCTATAGAAGCTGTATTTTACATCCAATCGTTTTGAAATTTAGAATAGTAGAGTTTCTTGATCCATGAACCAACATTGCCGAATTTGAAGAAAATCGGTTAAGATTAAGCTTTAGCTCCCATATATATGTTTCGTCCGATTTGTCCATTTAGTCCTATAGAAGCTGTATTTTACATCCGATCGTTTTGAAATTTAGAATGGTAGAGTTTCTTGATCCATGAACCAACATTGCTGAATTTGAAGAAAATCGGTTAAGATTTAGCTATAGCTCCCATATATATGTTTCGTCCGATTTTGCTCTTTAGTCCTGTAGAAGCTGTATTTTACATCCAATCATTTTGAAATTTAGAATGGTAGAGTTTCTTGATCTACGAACCAACACTACCGAATTTGAAGAAAATCGGTTAAGATTTAGCTATAGCTCCCATATATATGTTTCGTCCGATTTGGCCCTGTAGTCCTATAGAAGCTGTATTTTACATCCGATCGTTTTGAAATTTAGAATGGTAGAGTTTCTTGATCCATGAACCAACACTACCGAATTTGAAGGAAATCGGTTAAGATTTAGCTTTAGCTCCCATATATATGTTTCGTCCGATTTGGCCCTTTAGTCCTATAAAAGCTGTATTTTACATCCAATCGTTTTGAAATTTAGAATGGTAGAGTTTCTTGATCCATGAACCAACACTACCGAATTTGAAGAAAATCGGTTAAGATTTAGCTATAGCTCCCATATATATGTTTCGTCCGATTTGGCCCTTTAGTTCTATAGAAGCTATATTTTACATCCAATCGTTTTGAAATTTAGAATGGTAGAGTTTCTTGATTCATGAACCAACATTGCCGAATTTGAAGCAAATCGGTAAAGATTTAGCTATAGCTCCCATATATATGTTTCGTCCGATTTGGCCCTTTAGTTCTATAGAAGCTGTATTTTACATCCAATCGTTTTGAAATTTAGAATGGTAGAGTTTCTTGATCCATGAACCAACACTACCGAATTTGAAGGAAATCGGTTAAGATTTAGCTTTAGCTCCCATATATATGTTTCGTCCGATTTGGCCCTTTAGTCCTATAGAAGCTGTATTTTACATCCAATCGTTTTGAAATTTAGAATGGTAGAGTTTCTTGATCCATGAACCAACACTACCGAATTTGAAGAAAATCGGTTAAGATTTAGCTATAGCTCCCATATATATGTTTCGTCCGATTTGGCCCTTTAGTCCTGTAGAAGCTGTATTTTACATCCAATCATTTTGAAATTTAGAATGGTAGACTTTCTTGATCCATGAACCAACACTGCCGAATTTGAAGAAAATCGGTTAAGATTTAGCTATAGCTCCCATATATATGTTTCGTCCGATTTGGCCCTTTAGTCCTATAAAAGCTGTATTTTACATCCAATCGTTTTGAAATTTAGAATGGTAGAGTTTCTTGATCCATGAACCAACACTACCGAATTTGAAGAAAATCGGTTAAGATTTAGCTATAGCTCCCATATATATGTTTCGTCCGATTTGGCCCTTTAGTTATATAGAAGCTATATTTTACATCCAATCGTTTTGAAATTTAGAATGGTAGAGTTTCTTGATTCATGAACCAACATTGCCGAATTTGAAGAAAATCGGTAAAGATTTAGCTATAGCTCCCATATATATGTTTCATCCGATTTGGCTCTTTAGATCCAATCGTTTTTATACCCTACACCACACTGTGGTACAGGGTATTATTTAAGTATAAAATGTCCCAAAAGTAAATTTATGAAAACAATTTATACATGAATTACAAAATTTATATATCAGAGTTATTCAATAGTACGAGAGTGGTGTAGGGTATTATATAGTCGGCACCGCCCGACTTTAGCCTTTCCTTACTGGTTAATTTAATTGTTTTCAGTTTTCCACTATAAAATAACAACATTTACATACACGTGGACCTTAAATTATTAATACTCCGACCTTCCGACCCATCACCAAATTTCACAATATATTTTGTAAATATTCATGTTATGTTAAAGTGATTTTTTGACAACAAAACTACTTTTATAGAAATTTAAAAAAGAAATTCTAAGGTTTAGACTTTGGCATAATTTAGAATCTAAAGCTATGTATTGGGGTTGTCCGCAAAGAATTGTTAAAAATTTAACAACTTAATAGTCAGTAGCTTAAGTGAGCGTTAAAATCACTAAAATTTCTATTTTATTTAATTATGGACATATATTAGACTTCAAAAACTACTGCGTTTTTTCTTTTGAGAGGCAGAGGAAATTTCGGGTTAACAACTCCAAACCGGTTCTTTGAGAAAAAACGGGTTTATGCAAAATTCTTTAGAAGGAACTAATATCAAACTGAGTTTTTTTTAAACCATAACGAAAATTGAACATAAACATTTTAATAATTTATTGAAGTCTTCCTCAATTCTCAAGTGTTTAACTATAGAGATTATACATAGCTATGAGTATTTTGGCCTGTATTTGAGGAGCATTGCAGCTTCCTAAAAAAAAGGTACATAGATATTTCGAATATTTCAACACGTTCTGAGAACTAGAACGCGAATAATCTCATCAGTGCCGACAGAAATGTTAATAAAACGTTCCTTGACCTGTTTTGAACTGAAAAACTAATTACAAATGCTTAACAACAAGACCGGCCGCCATAAATTCATTCATTCGTTGTGTTATCATTTTGAAAAATAAAATAAAATCAACCAAAAAAATACGGGCACAGAAGACACTCGTAGTATTAATGAAGATACACGCGCGTATCAAAATGTTCAGCCCACAAGCAATTTATACATAGACATATTTGAAAGCGAATTTGTTACTTTTGCTACATTTATTTGTTTTAAAGAGCATTTTGAAGGAAAACCCCTTTATAGTTTTTATCTTTTTAATGATTTATTCGTATCAACAAATACGGTCAATATGCCATAAATAAGGCGGGCCGAATTAAGTGTGAAACAACAACGGATGTGAACAAATATTTCGTAAAAAAAAACAAAAAAAAATAATGTTGTTCAACTGCTATAACTCATCGGATCAATCTGCCCATTAATGCTTTCCGACTTATTAGTTGTAGACGTTTCATTGAGTCGTCAATCGTCGGTCAGTACTCAAAATTAACCGGTATTTTTTCCAAATATTCTTTAAATCTCAAATTTTCTACTTAAGAGATTTGAAATTCGCCATAAGCTTCTCTTGCTGATTGTCTGGTTGGTTCATTATTTGATTATTTGGCAAAGAAAACGAGCTTTTAATCCTCTACTCATCTGGGACATTAAACATTTTGACATGTTCTCTTAATCAACCGAAGCGAATCAGAGCTAGGCGGCACTTTGTCTTAATTATAGTGTTAAATAAATATGAATAAAAAAGAAACATCAATTTTGTCTTCAATAGAAACCTGTTAATGACTTTATTGGCTTTAAACTTTAAAAAAAATATTCTGTTCTCCTTGCAGCATAGTTAACGCTGAAGAGACATTAAATATGTGAAAAAGCCAATGTTCTGCTGAGTAGAGCTCAGACGCTATTAACATCGTTGCAGAAGCTTACCATTTAAATCGGATGCCAATCTGTCGATTATTCATGTATCAACAAGAGCTTATATTGGCAATTTGCCATAGAGACATTTAATAGCTCACAAACGAAGGCCCCTTCTATAACTAAGAAAACTAATATAGAATATTCAGAGAGTGACCCTTAAATAAAGCTGACTAGATCATGCAGGACGGTTTCGGAGAACCTACCCTTTCGGTAGGAATACTAGCCTGAGGCTAGGGTAGCAGTCGTATTTTTTTACCTGCTCACAAAGCCCAGCTTAGATCCCTAGTGTTACCACGGGCCGAAATGCCCCTCCTCGAGCAACCTGTTCGTTATACAAACTTCTCGATAGTACAAATATCTGTACCGAAAAGATCTGTTAGACTGCCTAGGAAGGCCGACCCATTATGTCTAGAAGTCGTTTACTCAAAGCGGGACTGTTGCATAGCCAGTTTAGGTCCGTAGTTTTATCACGGGCCGAAATGCCCCTTCTCGAAAGCACCCTGTTCGTTATACAAACTTCTTTCTTTCTGTACCGGAAAGATATGCTAGACTGCCTAGAAAGGCCGACCCCAGTATGACTAGACGTCGTTTTCTGAAAGCGGGACAGTTGCATATAAAGTGTTCAATGCTCTCCACTTCTTCCTAATCTCCACAGCTTCTGAAGAAGTCATTCCAATCTTCTTCCGTGTTGCTCGATCAGGCAATGTCCCGTCAGAGAAGATACTAACTCAGACAATATTTTCTTCTCTAGTGCGAGGAGATGTTTTGACCTCCTCAGATCATATCTTGGCCAGATTTGTCTAGCTGCCCTACATGCGCCGATTTATGTCCATCTTTCGTTGGACTGCCTGATTGCCTCTTGCCTAAGCCAAACCTTGCATGTGGACAGTGGCGTAGCTATATATTCAATTTCATCTAGAATTTTTAATGTCGCCCCTTTTCTTGTAAGTTCATCCGCCTTGCAGTTCCCCGGGATATCCCTATGTCCAGGCACCCATATGAGGTATATGTTAAACTGCTGAGCCATCTCGTTAAGAGATCTGCGGCAGTCGATGGCTGTTTGTGAATTTAGGGACGTGGCCTCCAGAGAATTGATGGCAACCTGGCTGTCCGAGTAAATGACAACGCCAGTGTTGGTTACTATGTTTGCGATTCAGCCACTTGGCGATATTATTATCCCCTCACCTTAGAGAGGAGGGTATATACCATTTGCTACGAGCCAAAAGTGTAACACATCGAAGAAGTGGCCTAAGACCCTATGTATGTTCGGCGAATATCCGTTTTGGGTCATTTTAAGTCGAATGAGCAATGTCCGTCCGTCTGTCTATCTGTCTGTCTGCTGGCTGGTGCGCACGATAACTTTTAAAAGGAGTAACCGATTGACTTCAAATTTGGTATGTGGCAATATTTTCTTCTATCTCCGGCTAAGTTCGAAGATGGGCTATATTGGTTGATTATTTAATAACTTCTATACTACTTGTTTGAATCCTCTGAAATTCCACACATAGTATGAGTTTATTAGTCACTGTTACCTCGAGAAAAATTGGCGAAGTTGCCTTGCCCCTTTTGGGGCAATTGTTAATAATTGTTAATAATTTAATTAAAACAAAAAATAAATACATTTACTATTATTTTCTTGAGTCTCAAGGTGAGGGGATTCATTGTCGGTTTACCCGACTGAACTTGTTTACTTGTTATTATTTTATATTGCCATTATTTCGGCTTGATAGACACCGCAAGCTGGTAGTCTGTGAGCTATATCCAGATTAAGTTCTTTACAGCAGACAGACACACAGACAGACGGACGGACATTGCTCATTCGGCTTAAAATGACCCAAAACGGATATCCACCGAACATACTTACACTTTTGGCTTCGATGTGTAACACTTTTGGCTCGTTGCAAATGATATATACCCTCCTCTCTAAGGTGAGGGGATAAAAAAGTTAGTCACAAATTGTCAGTAGTATTGTTGCCAATCTTTTCTAAACTGTTTTTTACGAAAATTTCAAAACAAGCTAAATTTTCTCCAAACCTAAAACTAGAATGTTTAAACTATTGTCATTTTTTATGTGGTAAGGTGTTACAAGGTAAACTAAACTAAATAAGGTTAAGTGGAATCCAAGTTGTCGGCCCTTGTTATGAAACATGTGCTCTAGAGCGATTCAGCGAGGCTACAGGGAAATCAAATGCATGGAAGAGTTCTGGTCACGGGCTATAGTTTGGTTAACCACGATGCAGTGCGATGGCCCTCAGCTCGTGGAGTGCCTGGCGAAGACGAGTATGAGTATTATGGAGGACTAGTTCGTCATCCAGATGGTTTAGATGATGAAAACGACTACAATCACAAGCTGCTCGACAAGATGCAGCTTAGGGGACCCTCCACATCCTCACCTAAAAATCAATTATGATCTACCCGATTAGGACCTAGACATGTGCCTCATCCAGGAACTCTACGTATATAAGAACCAACCAGCATCAACTTTTCCAATAACAATAGTCTGAAAAAATAGTTAAATTTGTCCACTGCTCGGATCCCCCACAAAAAATGCAAATTTTTCCCTCGGTTGACACGGCAGAAATATTTTTTTTTAGAATTAGTCAGAAATTATACCTGGATGCCTCAGCAACGATTCAGTATTTTTGTCACGTTTTTGGGTGATAGACCTACCCTACCCCCCACACTCGAGGGACAATTTAAACTAACATAACAGACACGCTACAACAACAACAACTATCTGATACCACAACGAATACTAGAACGATACAACTACAACTAATAAATGAGGATCTAAACATAGGCCTAACAACAAGCCTAGGATCACTAGGATCACAACCTCTTCCAAGGCGGCACCACTACCTGGCACTTCAGTTTTCTACGGCAAGCATATCCGTTCCTCAAAGGGGAAGTTTAATGATCGCTGCATGTCTTTCACGATCCTTGAGGGACATGCGAAAGGATAAATGGAACAGATCTGGTCTTTTCTGAAAGTGCAAAATTTCTAGGAAAAATTTTAGATAGGAAACTGTTATTCAGACTTAACGTACTGGAACGTGTAATGAAGGCTAACGTTGCCTTAGTTTCCTGCAGGAAGGCTATAACGTCGCGCTGGGGCCTCTTTCCAAAAATCGCCCATTGGATATATACGAATATAGCAGTAGTTCGTCTAATACTGTTATACGGAGTTGTGGTATGGTGGACGGCAACTGACAAACTAACCATCACCAACCTACTATCAAAGGTTCAGAGAACTGCCGAGCTTTAAGGACTACTGCCGATTGATATTGTTGCGAGAGAATTGCAACCAGAGCGGCATTAAGATTAAACTGTCATCGATGTGGTGGTGCAAGAACTACGGACAGAAAGTGTAGTGCTATGGTAACCGACAGAGTGGTTACCGGTGTACACCTTCGAGAGAAACTACATCATTATGATACCAGCCGGAAATGAATAACTGGCAGAATACCAGGAAATAGAAACTATTTTCACTTCTATACGGATGGTTCGAAGCTTGATGAAAAGGTGGTCTTCGGAGTACTGGTGCCCACGGAGCTGGCTGGTGCCCACGATAACTCTCGAAAGGAGTAACCGATTGACTTCAAATTTGCTATGTGGTAATATTTTCTTCTATCTCCTGCTAAGTTCGAAGATGGACCATATTGGTCCACTCCTTCTAGTACCTCCCCCACACAGGCTTAACATTTAGTGAAATACTGATTATTTAGTAACTTCTATACTACTTATTTGAATCCTCTGAAATTCTACATATAGTATTAGTTTATTAATACTATATGTAGAAAAATGGGCGAAGTTGCGACGCCCCTTTTGGTATCTTCCACACAAATGGACAATATTGAACCAAAAGTTAAAAGCTTATAACTTTATTGCCAGTGCATACAAAGACTTGAAATTGTGTACAGTGTAATGGTTTAATAGTACCTAAAATAAAGTGAAAAATGGGCATTATTGCTACGCTCCTTTTGTAACCTTCCACACAAATGGACCATTTTGTACCAAAAGTACTGGTATTAAAGTTAAAAGCTGTTTACTCTTGGTACAAAATGGTCCATTTGTGTGGGAGGATCCAGAAGGATCTTCCCAATAACGGTAACTTTTCTCTGGACTCTAGGTACTATAAAAGCATTACACTGTAAACAATTTCAAGTATTTATATGCACTGGTATTAAAGTAATAAGGTCTTACGGGCCCCTTTTGGGCCGGCCAATTACAGCCACATTTCTCTAGACTCTAGGTACTATAAAAGCATTGCACTGTACGAAATTTCAAGTATTTGTATGCACTGGTATTAAAGTTAAAAGCCGTTAACTTTTGGTACAAAAAGGTCCATTTGTGTGGGAGGTACCAAAAGGGGCCGGCCAATAACGCCCATTTTTCTCTGGACTCTAAGTACTATAAAAGCATTACACTGTACAAAATTTCAAGACTTTTTATGCGCTTGTAATAATGTTATAAGCTATTAACTTTTGGTTCAAAATTTTTCATTTGTGTGGGAGGTACTAAAAGGGGCGTGGCAACTTCGCCTATCTTTCTCGAGGTAATAGTGACTAATAAACTTATACTATGTGTAGAATTTCAGAGGATTGAAATAAGTAGTATAGAAGTTATTAAATAATCATTATTTCACTAAATGTTAACGTTTTGTGGGGGAGGTACTAGAAGGATTGGACCAATATTATGGCCCATCTTCGAACATAGCCGGAGATAGAAGAAAATATCATCACATACCAAATTTGAAGTCAATCGGTTACTCCTTTCGAGAGTTATCGTGCGCACCAGCCAGCAGACAGACGGGCGGACATTGTTCATTCGACTCAAAATGACCCAAAATGGATATCCGCCGAACACACTTAGGGTCTTAGGTCACTCCTTCGATGTGTTACACTTTTCGTTCGTGGCAAATGATATAAACCCTCCTCTCTATGGTGGGGGGATAAAAATAAATGACAATAATTTCCTAAATAATTTGTGTTTTATTCAAAATCAACATCGGCCCTTAAAATTTAACCACCTTTTAGAAGTGGAAGACTTCGGAATACACCCTTCAGTCCACAGATCGAAATAAAGGAACTATTGGAGTTTATAAAATAACGTAGAAAATCTGTTTAAATTCTGTAACGTCCTTTAAAATTCCTACCTTCATTATTATATAAAATTTCAGATGATACTCATAATACAGATTTGTTATACACTTACCTGAAAATAAAGAAAAAAATATTTTTATTATAATTAGGGTAAAAATAAAACAAGTGTGTCAACATTTTTTGAAAGGTCAAGATTTTTTTGAAATTTGTTATTAATCTGGTTGAGAATTTGAAAAAAATAAAATAATTTGAACCGTTTTGCAAAATTTTGATTTTTTCGCGAGATATGACCTATTAAATTTTTCCGAGTGTGTTTAGAAAACTGGAATTTTCTCCGGAAATATTGAACGGATTCGACTGAAATTTTTGCAGGTCGGTCCGAAACATTTCCTAAAATCTAAATATATCATAAACTTTAATTACCAACTGGCCATATGAAAAATATTGCAAAATATTTTTTGCTTATGCGAATAATTTCACTTTCTGGAGCAGTAATTTGAAATATTTTATATTTAGAATGCGTCCTATATTGACGTCCACCAGAAGCAGAAAAATTAATTTGGAATATCTCCGTCAATTCCTAATCAATCTGTACAAAATCAACGGCAAAAGAGACGTGAGAAAAGTCACTTTCATATCTTGTTTCATAATATATGTTTTCTTAACCCATTAAGAGCAAATTTTTTTACTTTTTGTGTTAAATGCAATGATTTTGGAAAATCCGTTATGGACAGGACTGTTCGTGCGGTGGATGTAAAAATTCGCGATTCTTTAATACATACAACACCGCAACACCGTTTGTATTAATAGAATCGCCAGTTTATACTTCCACCGCACGAACAGTCCAGTCCATAACGCATTTTCCAAAATCATTGCATTTAACACAAAAAGTAAACAAATTTGCTCTTAATGGGTTAAGAAAACATATATTATGAAACAAGATATGAAAGTGACTTTTCTCACGTCTCTTTTGCCGTTGATTTTGTACAGATTGATTAGGAATTGACGGAGATATTCCAAATTACATATCCACAGTTTGGAAGCTCCAGATGCTGAGAACTTGATCCGCCGAAAAAAAATTAATGCGTTTTTGGACTCAGAACTAATGAATTCAGCTATTGTGTAAATTTGGACAAAATTGGTAAGGTCCTTGAGGTCCTGTAATAATGAACCAAAAATATTTTCAAAAAGGTAGTGTCCGTAAATTTGCTGTACAGTTTTACAAAGCGCGATCTACCAAAATGTTTTTTCTGATTCTGGTGGACATCAATATAGGATGCATTCTAAATATAAAATATTTCAAATTACTGCTCCAGAAAGTGAAATTATTCGCATAAGCAAAAAATATTTTGCAATATTTTTCATATGGTCAGTTGGTAATTAAAGTTTATGATATATTTAGATTTTAGGAAATGTTTCGGACCGACCTGCAAAAATTTCAGTCGAATCCGTTCAATATTGCCGGAGAAAATTGCAGTTTTCTAAACACACTCGGAAAAATTTAATAGGTCATATCTCGCGAAAAAATCAAAATTTTGCAAAACGGTTCAAATTGTGATATTTTTTTTTCAAATTCTCAACCAGATTAATAGAAAATTTCAAAAAAATGTTGACCTTCCAAAAAATGTTGACACACTTGTTTTATTTTTACCCATTATTTAGAAAACGTCCCGTTAGCTTAAGAAATATAAATTACAAGTTTAATTAAATTAATGTATGAAACTGTGGAATGCACAATGTGTTTTAAGGAAGATTTCTTTTTTAAATTCGAAATCTACAAACCTCCATTCTAAAGTGTGTTTTAGGGAAGATTTATTTTCTAAATTCCAACTATCCCAATTTATATTGGACAAATTTGATTTGTCGTCCAATTATGGGATTAGTATAAGTAACTCTAGGTATAAGAAAATGAATTAAATTGAATTGTAGTAGATTAAGACTATTGTGAATTAAAAGTCCGAAATTACTGTTACAAATGAAATGTCAAATTAACTTGGTGAACAAAAATATGTTTCTCGTTCACTTGGCTGAAATCATAAAAAGGGTGAGCATCTCAACTCGTCTCCAATAAAATGGAAACAAACATTTAATACTTGTGTTTTTTTTCCCTATTTCTCTTCTCTTTGCTTTGTGTGAAATTATCCTCTGGGTTCGAGGAATATTTTCACCTACCACATCTCCTAATTACAGTCCACTGTCATACGAATATTCCCGCCGCTCAGCATCAGCAGATCGCCACGCCAGCTGATTTGATCCGCCACTCACACAGCAGGAATATTCCCCCTCTACCCGAGTTTATTCATGGTCCTTCGAACCATTCGAGAAGACTCCAACTACTCTACTCTCGCGATCAGTTGAGCGCCAAAAGGAGAATTCCAGCACCCCCCACTACCCAAAGTTATTCATGGTCCTCCGTTGCCGTACAACCAGGCGACAAACACAACAGCAGCATTAAAACATACAAAAAACCATCCACAACATGAGGTAATATCTCCACTCTCTCTCTCTCTCTCTGCATAATTAGTTGTGTCTACGGTACCGGTAAGTGCAAACCTTTCTTTATTTGCATAAACAAAAAGAACGTTGCAAACACAGAAAACGCGAAGAAAATCAAAGTAAATGAATGCCCAAAAAATAAGTTAAAATCAAAGAAAAGCAGTATAAAAACGGAAAAAAGTGTCTAAAGTTGTTGTAAGTAAAGTAAAAGTGGAAACGTTGAAAATCGTGTAAAGTTTCCACAGAGTAAATGAAAAAAAAAATTTGCTTTACACCGAAAAAATTAATAAAATTGTAAAAATTGTGTTTGCAACCGATTCTTTTAAATCATCGAAAAGCGACCGAAAAAACCTCAAAAAATTTAAATTATTAAAGTTAAACAAAATTACAAGTTCCAAAAATTAAAAAGTGCCAAAAATTTAAAAAAAATCCCGTTAAGAAAAAGTTTCCAAAAGTGCTATGTAATGTAAAATAGCGGCTCCAGTTTTACATAAAAGATTTACATAAAAGATTTACATACAAGTTTTACATAAAAGTTTTACATGTGTACTTAAGCATAGGTACATATATATCCATTTATGTATATATGTATTACATACTACTCCATCTCATTTCGTGCACATAAAAAAGGAAGAAAGCTCGGCTCAAATAATACGAAGAAAGAACTATAAAAAATACGATTCTCTTATTTTTGAATTTTTGGCACTTCGATTTTTTTTTATTTTTGGCACCCCAATTGTTCGATTTTTATGAAGGTAAAATCTCTTATATTATTCTCTTAACCGCACTCACATTATTAACAAAAGAAAAAAAATTTAAAATATTTTAAAACAAGCAAATAAAATAAAAATAACTCGTTAATTTTTTTGAGTGTACAAAACGGTCATCAAACCAACCAAATGAAATAATCATACGAATAAGTAAACAAAACGACCAAAGCAAGAGCGGCATCAGCACCACTCGATCAGCCAACACTCATACTCACTCATATACTCACATCGGCGGCTCTCACTCACGGCAGAGCCGACTACTGCGAACAGCGCGGTCGTTGAGAAGAACTGTAAACAAGAATTACAGCCTACGAATAAGTAAATACCACTCACCCATCAAGTACACTCAAAATAAAAAGAGAGTAAATAGATAAAGAGTATACATGTCGAATACTCTTAAATAAAGATGAAACGAATAATGAAATAAAATGAAGTAAATGAAAATGATATTGCTAATGGAAATAAAGCAAAGAAAATGAAATGAAATGAAATAAGCGAATGAAAATTAAATTATTGTTGATGGCAATTTAAACAATAATTAAACAAATGATCAAAAAATATTTAAAAACTAACCGCATGCTTTTAAATTAAATTATTTAATATTTTAAAAATTTTACAATATTTAAACCTTTTTTACAGCTCTAAAAGGTGAAGAATTTTCACATTTCTATATTTAAATTGTTGATACAGTGAAATTAAAAATTTCAAAATATTTTCTGCGAACTGTAAGCATACAGTTTTTATTTTTTCTGTGAAAATTTATTAAGTGAATTCTGTGAATAATACCGTGAACAAAGTGCATACACCTACACACCAAAGAAAAAAGTGAATTTTTTTTAAAGAAAGGAAATGAATAATTTTTTTAAATCCAAATTTAATTGAAATGACTGTGAAAATAATCTCGGTGCATGGAAAAGTGAAATTTTGAGAAAAAATATTGGAATTATTTCAAATATTCCAATTTTAAATAGCCCGTCTCATTACACCGAGAAAAATTTTGATGGATAAATAGAATAAATTAATTAGAATCAGTCATTTCGACATAAAATAATCTTGAAATATTTTTTTTTGGATTTAAATATTTTTTTGGTGGTGGTGTTGTGCATCTTTAATACATTAATCGTGCATTTTTTTTTCTCGTCTCAACGTGAAAAAATTCAGTTGTTAATGAAATTAAAATTTTAATTTAATACTTGGTTCTCAATTTGCATCAAATTTAATCGCGAAATTAATTTATATTTATTTAATTGATTAAAGTTCCAAATTCCGAGTTGAATTAAGTTGAAGTCTACAAAGATCGAGTTAGTCAACTGCTGCGCGCTAAGTCTATACGCAAAATTGATGAAAATTTTTGAAATTTAATAGCAAGTTAAATTCGGTATTTAAAATTCGATTGATATCAGATTTAATCCACTTCCATCTCAATCTCCAAGCAAGGTAGATGCAATTCTATTACGAATTGACTTTAATCAGTTATATATAATTTTTTGGATCCAAACTGATTTTAGATTCAAGAGTATTGAATTTCTTCTATTTTGTCGGATACTTCAAAAACGTAATTTATATTTGAATTCAAAACTTCGGCATTAATCAAATTTAGTCTGAATAAAATTGAAATAAAAGAAATAATAAAAAAAAGGGATTAAGATAATCAAAAACTATGTGTTTATTCAATAAAATTGAATATAAGCTAAATTGAACTGCCTGTTTATCAATTTGTCAATAAAATTGAGTATAAGCTAAATTGAACTGCCTGTTTATCAATTTGTCAATAAAATTGAATATAAGCTAAATTGAACTGCCTGTTTATCAATTTGTCAATAAAATTGAATATAAACTAAATTGAACTGCCTGTTTCTCAATTTGTCAATAAAATTGAAATGAATTACATTCAAAATATAATCGAAGATAAACTCTGCCTCAAACGTATTACCAAAGCAAATAGAAAGGAATTTATTGGATTTCTTCAATATTGAAAAATAAGGAATAGGAAATAAATTCAATTAAAATTGAATTTTATCCATCATCTTATAAATTTCTGGGTTGAAATTTACTTTTTTCTCAATTAAACTGGATGCGATCCTTACATCATACTTGTCGATGAAAATTTGTGTTAATTGCATTTAAAAAATTTATTTTTTTTAATTGCTGAATCATTTGTTCTTGCGAATTGAACTCTCAATCGAATAAGTGATTGTGCTGTTGGAGATTTTCGGAATTTATCAAACGCCTTTTATAAAAATCAGATTGAAATAGATTTTGAATAAAGGGTAAACAATTTACTTTATCGCCAGTTTCTCGTCTCAAATTAATTTCAAATTGAAATTATACAAATTAATTACATTGAGCAATTAAATTTTACGATTAAAATTTGCTTTACTAGTTACACTTTTCAACTAAAATCAATTATAATAAAAATTGATTGTCTAGTTATCAAACAATATTTAAACGCATTTTCAAATCTCTAGTAATCAATTTAAAAATTAATTCACATTGAGATTTATGCGTTAGATTTCTCATTTCAAGAGTTTCGCATAAAAATAACCCGCTTGGAGTATGTTATAGGAGATTGGAAAAATTTATTCATCAGAAGTCGAGTTGAGACAAATCTCTTCAAATATTTCTAAATTTTCTTCTACAAAAAGAAAAATTTAATTTTGAACACAACTGCTGCGCAAACAGAGTTTATGGGAAAAGCTATATAATTTCATAAATTTCGTCTCTTTCTTGCCCGCTACCAATATCAAGTATAACTATAATTCGTTATACGTAACCATCTTTTTTTGCACATCTAAAATATTCGGTCCTAATAGGGGGGCAGATATGCTAAAACTCTTCTCTTAAAAAGTGAGAAGTTTTGTCCTAATAGGGGGACAGATTTTATAAAATTATTCTCTTAAAAAATGAGAAGTTTTGTCCTAATAGGGGGACAGATTTTATAAAATTCTTTTCTTAAAAAATGAAAAGTTTTGTCCTAATAGGGGGACAGATTTTATAAAATTCTTTTCTTAAAAAATGAGAAGTTTTGTCCTAATAGGGGGACAGATTTTATAAAATTCTTTTCTTAAAAAATAAGAAGTTTTGTCCTAATAGGGGGACAGATTTTATAAAATTCTTCTCTTTAAAAGTGAGAACTTTTGTCCTAATAGGGGGACAAAATTTATAAAATTATTTTTTTAAAAAGGGGAGAAGTTGGGTCCTAAAAGGGGGACAGATCTTTCAAATTCGTCTTGTAAAAATAAGTCCTAATAGGGGGACATATTTTCTGGAAAAAGAAAGTTACAAGCCCGCAAGTTGTTGCAAATTTGTCTCAAAGAACTAGATTCTCATAACACTCAAGTCTCAATATATTTAATTTCGGAAAAATTTCCTAAAATTCTCAATTCTTCATTATGGGCGTAGATCCTCCATCAGAATCCTCTGCGGCATCCACCAGCAAAGCGCCCCCAGGTGACAAATCTTCCAATAGCACTATACACATCTCGACAGAACATGACAGATTCTTGTTCGACTGCGACCACTTGGTCATGTTTTGTACTCAGTTCGAGCAATGCGATATTTCTGACCAAACTGATACTGTTTTGGAAGTAAAATTGGAAGACTTAGAAAGTCGATGGTCAAAACTGCAAGCCACTTACGAAGCATTAATGCTTTCCCCAAAAACCACAAACACTAAAGATTTTCGAGAAAACGCGAAAATTAATTTCAACGCAAGTTCAGAAGCTTATTACACAGCGAGATCGCAAATTCTCGATATTTTAAGACTATCTGGTGGAAGTGCTCGTCAAAGTTCCAGACACAGTCTCATTCCATCTTACATACCGCAAATTCAACCCATTCAAAACACGTCTCTTGACAATTCCGCATGTATAAAGGTTCCCCCATGCGACACAGAAATATTTAAAGGAGGTTACGAGGAATGGCCGTCATTTCGTGACATGTTCACAGCGGTCTACGTAAACCATCCAAAACTTACTCGAGCTCAGAAACTATACCACCTACGAAATAAAACACGAGGTGGAGCTGGGGCCATAGTAAAGAGATACACCTTATGTGACGAAAACTTTGATCTCGCGTGGAATGCTTTGAAAACACGCTATGAAAACAAACGTGTCTTGGTAGACAATCAGCTAAAGATTCTTTTTAATATTCCTGTAGCCACTATGGAAAACAGTGAATCAATTCAAAAGATCCAGTCCACAGTGAATGACTGTCTATGTACTCTGAAAACTCTGGAGGTTGATACCACAAGTTGGGACCCAATACTGATATACTTAATTTCTACCAAATTGCCAGATGAGACTCTTTCTCTCTGGGAACAATCGCTAAAATCACATAGAGAGTTGCCAACATGGGCCCAACTCGACGATTTTTTGATAAACCGATATGAGATAGTTGAACGAATTTCAAGTATCAGATCAACGAAAGAAAGGAATTCTTCCTCATATCAAAACACTCGCTCGTCTCAAAATTCGCTGCAGCCACAAAGTGCTCGCAAGATTCAGACGTATCATTCACAAGAAAATCTCAACGTTTCTTGTCCACTTTGCGATTCAAGCCATCTTCTACGACTATGCCCAGAGTTCCGTAAGCTTACGGCCCAACAACGTACAAATTTTGTGTTTAAAAACAAAATTTGTTGTAACTGCTTATCGTCATCTCACATTAAAACCAAATGCAAAAGCGTTGGCACGTGCGTAATATGCCACCAGCAACATCACAGCCTTCTGCATTTGAGAAGCCAAGAAGAGGGAAACCAAGAAGAAAATAGACATGAACAGAAGCCTCTTAGGAATGCTGAAAAGCTTCCGCAAAACGGTCAAAGTTCAGTGAACAATAAACCAAATCGCTCGTCTCAATTCGAAGCGCCCTCTACTTCTCAGCAAAACCGCATTTCTCATGTTCAAGCGAATTTTTCGTCAAATAGTGACATGATTCTGCTTCGAACAGCATTAGTTCAAATCGAGCATCAAGGAGAACTCTTCACGGTTAGAGCCTTGATAGACCCTGGTTCACAAAGAACGTTTCTCTCCGAAAAAATTCGGAAGAGATTGCAAATTCCCGCTGCCAGATCTCATTTTGACATAGTTGGCATAGGTGGACAGAGACAAACCTCTGATAAAGAATGCCAGTTGGTGATAGTCTCGAAAGACCGGAATATTCGTTTTACAATTTCCGCCATAATTTTACCTAAGGTGACAAAGAAGATTCCTTCAGTCTCCTTTGAAATATCTAATCCTGCAGATCTTGACGATCTAGATCTAGCAGACCCAAATTTTAATAAGTCGTCTCAAATAGACATGATTTTGGGCAATGATTCAGAAAGATTCATTAATTTAGAAGGCATCCGAAAGAATATTTGTGGTAATACGTCAGCATATAACACAATATTCGGATGGGTTCTCAGCGGTCCAATGAGAACTGAGACCATCAATTCTTTCTCAACAAATGTAGTAGAGTCCGAAGAATCTTCTCTTTGTGACATTTTACGCAAATTTTGGGAGCAGGAAGAAATTCCTAAGTTTCCACCCATCTCTACTGAAGACGAGTTTTGCGAAGAATTCTATGTAAAGACAACTTCGCGTACAGCAGATGGACGATATATGGTGAGGTTGCCATTTAAGAAAGAATTTTCGGATTCATTGTGCCTCGGCTCGTCTCGATTTTTAGCTCTAGCACAGTATTCACGCATGGAGAAAAATCTTTCAAGAGACCCCGAGTTGGAATCCCAATATAACGCTGTTTTGAACGAATATATATCAATGAATCATATGGAAGAAACCTCGTCTCGTGAAATGAGTTCAGAGGGAAATTTCAATTCGTTCTATTTACCCCATCACGCGGTAATACGCCCAGAACACAAGACGACGAAAGTTAGAATAGTATTTAACGCGTCTCGAAAAACTAAATCAGGAAACTCATTGAATGATGTTCTCCACATAGGGCCCACATTGCAATCCGATCTAGCCTCTACAATACTTAATTGGAGGAAGTATCAATATGTTTTTAGTGGGGACATCCAGAAAATGTACCGGCAAATTCTGGTACATCCACATGATAGAGCATATCAAAGAATTCTATTTCGCCCAAATTCGGAAGAATCCGTAAAAGATTTTCAGTTGAAGACCGTAACTTTCGGTATCAATTGCGCTCCTTTTCTTGCCATACGCACATTGCGGCAATTAGCGTCAGATTCTGAAAAACAATACCCCCAAGTTTCAAAAATACTTACAAAAGAAACATATGTAGACGATATCTTGTCAGGGGGCTTCTCAATCGAAGAAGCGGTTAAGGCCCAAACTGATCTTATAACAGTACTCAAAAGTGCAGGCTTCCCTCTTAAAAAGGTGACTGCAAATGAACCAAGACTCCTCTCGCATCTACCTCCCGAAGATCTTTATGACTCTGAATTTCTCCGGTTACATGAAGCCAGTTAACAAAAACACTTGGTATAAAGTGGAATGCACTGACTGACGCTTTTACTTACTCCCTTGGTCCTATTCAGAAAAATCAATTCACAACAAAACGTCAAGTCCTATCGATCGTAGCCCAGCTGTTCGACCCAGCTGGATGGGTCACTCCTGTGGTCATCAGATCAAAAAGTTTGATGCAGCAGCTTTGGCTGGAAGGTCTGGGATGGGATGATAAGATAAGCCCAGATTCCCAGCAAAAGTGGGATGCTCTAGTATCTGATCTAGGACACATAGACTCTATTTCTATTCCTAGATGGGTTCAATATTGCCCTACTGATAGTATCGAGATACATGGTTTCTCAGATGCGTCACAGGCAGCATTTTGCGCATGTGTCTATTTAAGATGCCAGACGGGAAATTCTGTTGTGTTCTCGAACTTATTAATAGCCAAAAGCAAAGTCGCCCCTCTCAAGCCAGTATGTTTACCGCGATTAGAGCTCAATGGAGCACATCTTCTCGCAACGTTAGTTCATTACGTTACTGCAACGTTAGATTTAAAAATTGATAGTATCACCTTATGGACAGATTCCTCGATTGTCCTTGGGTGGCTTTCCAAACCCCCTTGGACATGGGAAACTTATGTCGCAAACAGAACCTCTCAAATACATGATCTTGTTCCCAATTCCATTTGGCGACATGTTCCCACACATGATAATCCAGCCGACCTCGGCACGAGGGGTTGTAGACCGCAAGATCTATCAATAAATCCATTATGGTTTAATGGGCCAAGTTGGTTAACGAATCCCGCCTCAGAATGGCCTAAGAAAAATCCGTTAGTTTCACCAGAAATTGGGAAACGATCAAAAATACAAACACTTCATGAAATTACAAAAGAAACGGATATTTTGTCCCGATTTTCTTCATATACGCGAGCACTACGAGTGATCTCTTATATATTTCGTTTTTATAATAACTGTGTTATCAGTAGATTGCAAAGACCAACCTCTGTTTCACTTTCACAATCGGAAGTCAATTTCACGAAAAACCGCTTGATATCTCTAGCTCAAAAAAGATATTTCGAAACTGATTACAATACGTTAATTAGGGCCGAAGTGTTACCAGATAAAAGCAGCTTAAAGAATTTAAATCCATTTATCGACTCGAACCAAGTATTACGTGTTAATGGAAGACTGGTCGATGCGCCACTGCCTTACAATGAGCGATATCCCGTCATTCTTCCTGGCAATTCTCGTCTCTGTCATTTATTTCTTATACACTTGCACACTTTCCTTGCTCATGCTGGATGCACACAAATGTGCAGAATGGTGCAAACGGAATTTTATATTTCTCGTCTCAAACCGCGGATCAAAAGCATTATACATAAGTGCAAAACATGCATCATTTATAAACATAAACCATGCTCGCAAATAATTGCGCCTTTACCCCCAGAAAGATTACGCCTCCGTTTCATATTACCGGCATAGATTTCGCTGGACCTTTCGATCTGAAAAGTTCTTCAGTACGGCGATCCCCACTCATAAAGGGATACGCATGCATTTTCATATGCTTTTCAATCAAAGCCATTCATTTGGAACCGTGCTCTGAATTATCTTCAGCAGCTTTCGAGGCGGCATTCTCGCGTTTCGTTGGGAGGCGAGGACTACCCTGTCGTATAGTTTCTGACAATGGAAGAAATTTTATCGGAGCAAGCCGAAATCTTCTGAAAGAATTTTCAAAATTCATCCACACAACCGCCAGTGATCTTTCCGATAAATACTCGTCTCATGGGTTTGAATGGCAATTTATACCCCCTCATGCACCACATATGGGTGGACTTTGGGAGTCCGCTGTAAAATGCTTCAAACACCACTTTAAAAGAATCGCTGGTGCCCACCGATTTACCTTTGAACAATTTGCGACCGTACTGGCCAGAATAGAAGGAGTTCTCAACTCATGACCAATGTCAGCTGTATCCGAGGATCCGTCAGATTTAACAGCATTGACCCCGGGACATTTTCTAAAAGGGGCTCCCATAATGTCCTTTCCGGAGCCAATATCCAATAACATATCCCTCACTAATAGATGGCTAAAATTAAAAGCGATCCATCACCAATTTGCCCTACGATGGAAGGTTGAATACTTAAAAGCACTACACAAACGTTATAAATGGAAAAACACTGCTCAAAATCTACAAGCTGGAGATCTTGTAGTAATTATGGATGATTTACTTCCCCAAGCGATTGGCGTCTCGGAAGAATAGTAAAAACGCATCATGGTTCAGATAAAAATATCAGAGTCGCTGATATCCAAACTGCTTCTGGTAGACTTACTAGGCCAATTGTAAAATTGTGCTATCTACCTTTCCTAAGTCAACCAATTTCCAACTCTTAAATATTCGCTTCTAGCTCGTTCCACATATTTATTCTCATCTCATACATTACCTTTCATTTCATTCCCTTTCACCTCATATTCCAAACAGATACTAACACCACTCTCATTTCAGAGTCAGAAGCGCATCCCCCAGTATCGTGAGCGAGTTATACCAGTGCGTACTGTGTAATCAGCGCCACTCGCTGCGATACTGCCCGGACTTCGTCCTCATGAGGGTCTCGAGCCGGCGCTCGGTCATCCGGACCCACTCCTACTGCAGGAATTGCTTGGCCAGAAGCCACACGGTGGAGGATTGTCACTCACAGGTGACGTGCCGAAAATGTGGATGTCGACACCACACGATGCTGCACCCCGAACCTGTAGGAGATAGTTCGGCCTCGGTGCGCACCACATCCCCGACCAGACCGGAGCGGTCCAGCATTTTGGCCAGGTTAGGAGCACGGCCGCAGCCAAGACGCCCCCAAGCTTCAATTCGACGGAATCGCATGAGTCGGAACCCTATAAGGTTCGACTCACCGATTCGCCCGCCATCACCTCGCCGTCCTCAGCCAACTAGCCGTCCGCAGCCAACTCGCCGTCCTTCACCAGCACGCCGTCCTCCCCCCGCACGCCACCATTCGCCAGCCCGGCGTCCATCCATGCGCCCAGTTACAACTCGCCATCCGCCAGGTCATCAACAACCCGCTCGTCGCCGACAGCCTCGACGACAACAAACATACCAGCGTCCTCAACCGCAACACCAAAACCCACGCCGCCAAGGGTTCCAACTGGCTGCCCCTCAGATGCACCCGATTCCCAACCAGCGAGTGCTGTCCAAGGCAATCATCTCCCTCGCCTCGGTCTTGTGCGCTACATCGCCTGTTGCACAGGTGCAAGGTGCCGGGTGCCATGGACAAATTTGATTTGTCGTCCAATTATGGGATTAGTATAAGTAACTCTAGGTATAAGAAAATGAATTAAATTGAATTGTAGTAGATTAAGACTATTGTGAATTAAAAGTCCGAAATTACTGTTACAAATGAAATGTCAAACTAACTTGGTGAACAAAAATATGTTTCTCGTTCACTTGGCTGAAATCATAAAAAGGGTGAGCATCTCAACTCGTCTCCAATAAAATGGAAACAAAAATTTAATACTTGTGTTTTTTTTCCCTATTTCTCTTCTCTTTGCTTTGTGTGAAATTATCCTCTGGGTTCGAGGAATATTTTCACCTACCACATCTCCTAATTACAGTCCACTGTCATACGAATATTCCCGCCGCTCAGCATCAGCAGATCGCCACGCCAGCTGATTTGATCCGCCACTCACACAGCAGGAATATTCCCCCTCTACGCGAGTTTATTCATGGTCCTTCGAACCATTCGAGAAGACTCCAACTACTCTACTCTCGCGATCAGTTGAGCGCCAAAAGGAGAATTCCAGCACCCCAAAATCAAAATTTGGTCAATCAGTCCTGAAAATCTGTAGTTTTAAACTTAGCATACTTTGGAATGCAAGTATGAATTTTGATATTATTTCGAATATTTTAATCGAATCGTCCTGGATCTGAGGTTATACTTAATTAGATTCTTAGGCCCTTATTCATAACAATTTAATGAAGGTTTGAAGAACGTTTTAACACTGCTAAAACGTTCCTGAAACCTTCATTAAGTTTTTATGAATAAGGCCCTTATACTTTATTCGATTAGATTCTTTTTTTTTCAAAATAAACAAATTGAATACTATTAGGATTTAAATATGGAATATCTCGACTAACGATCGTTCCAAGGAAAAGTTTAAAAGAACAACATTAATTAAATCCGTACGATTTCGTTTTCGGCAGCTTAAAATTATATTTTCCCAAGTTAGTTAGAGAAACGCCATCTAGTACCTTCACATCTAAAATTAAATTAAATTTAACGGAATAAAGCTACAGATCAGCGAAGACAAAGCTCTTTACAATTTTTATTCAGTGTTGATAAGCGAATATTGAAAGCTATAGGA
Source organism: Eudasyphora cyanicolor (assembly GCA_963930755.1). Classification (NCBI taxonomy): domain Eukaryota; kingdom Metazoa; phylum Arthropoda; class Insecta; order Diptera; family Muscidae; genus Eudasyphora; species Eudasyphora cyanicolor. The sequence continues at coordinate 242,393,183 of OZ005735.1, forward strand.
AGTGTTTGGAAAGAATTTTGTTTATCTGATTAACGGTTAAATTTATTTGAATATTTTAAAAGGCAACGATAAGTATTATATGTGGCAGAGCTTTGTTGAAAAGCTTAAAAATATGAGACATCTCCGATTTTCTTTAATCTTGGTATCTGTTAAATCGATACAATGATTATAGTATTCACATATCATAATACAATGGTTATAAAAATCAATAATTAAACTGGTCCACTTTTTGCAGCCGATTTGGATATTTGAGATAATAAATTTCTAAGCCTAAAAGGTACTTTCTTTGAATTAGCTCTAGTTCTCGCGATAATTCGCGATTTGGAAAAATAAAGAGGTTGAGAAATCCAAAAAACAAAACACTTTCCAGTCGGCCTACGACCTTGACACCCAAGAGCAATATTTTAGCTCTCGTTAAGAGCTATCTTTTTGTCATTGACCGATTGTGGCTACGTGCCACACAGCAAATGAAACAATTGCATTGTTGTGAGAAATGTTTGGAGATTCGATTATTTCAAGAAATTGTGACATTGAATGGCCTCCAAGAAGTTGTGATTTAACACCATTAGACTATTCCTTGTGGGATTATTTGAAGTCATTGGTCTTTCGAAATAAACCAGACTCTCTTCAAGCTTTACAAGTAAATATTGAACGTGCCATTCATGACATACAACATGATTTAGTGGAAAAAGTGCTCGATAATTGGGTTCATCGAATTCGTTCCTGCAGAAGAAGTCGTGGAGGCAATTTGAATGACATTTTATTTAGAACTTAATTGCATCGATTGTACTTCACATTAAATAAAAAACTTTTGAATTTCCTTAACAATAAGTGTGTTTTTTTTTCAAAGAAATCATATCACTCTTATTGGAAAACCCTGTATTATAAACAACTCGAGAATCATTTATTTAGCCAGGAAAGTTTTAAAGAATCGAAAATAAGGCTTCAACTTTTTTTTAATACTATTGTTTCGTCCATTCAGGGGTTTGCCTTTTTGACCTGTGTAGTTGAAATAACAATATTTTACATGATTGTGGGGAGCCATATGTTTGGAAGGGTTGGGAAACCCTACATTGCAACAATAGGAACAAGTGGTCAGAGGAACCGTTGATATGATATGGCCGTGTTCAACCATCTTTTAATACTTAAGTTAAATTTCTGTACTGAATTACTGAATATAATTGGATTACAAAATGAATTAACGGTCACTACGACCATTTTCTTTAGTTCCCATTTAGGTTTAGAATAGTCTGTATATATGGCAACTCTTTATCCAATGATTGCTTCTACTGAAAAGTTTTTACTCATTGGATAAAGAGTTTCCATCTTAGTTTTAAATTTCCAATTACTGTGGTGCTGAATATCCTCCAAACCCTGAACTGCCTCTCTGTTGCTTTCTTTGTGTGCCGCACAACTACACTTGTGAAGCAGCATCGAAAGCGGTAAGAACTGAATAAACTGAAATCTAACTCTTACACTGAAATCTGCCTGTCTTTTATTTTGTCTCTTTCCATGAATTTCTAAAACGGCCAAACTAATTACAATTTTGGGAGTTTATGAAATTCAAATACAGTCCACTTACAGGAGAATAACACTAAAACTGATTCTTTAAAAAAAATTATAAAAAATCAGTGAAGATTAACAGTGTGTCAAAATTTTGTTTACGTATTTTCCCCTTATGTGAGGCATATGTAGATTTGACACACTGTTTAGGTTTAGGTTAGCGTGGCAGCCGTATTTTTTTTACAAGCTCACATAGACCAGTTTAGGTCCCTAGTGTTACCCTCATCGAAACCATCCTGTTTGATATACAAATTTATCGATAGTACGAATATCGGCACTGGAAAGATCTGTTAGGCTGCCTACAAAGGCCTACCGCAGTATGTCCAGTAGTCGTTTACTCAGAGCGGGGCAGTCGCATAGCAAGTGCTCAATGCTCTCCATTTCTTCCTCATCTTCACAGCTTCTGCAGAAGTTATTGGAGTCAATACCCAATCTTTTGGTGTGTTCGCCGATCAAGCAGTTTCCCGTCAGAACTGATACTAACGTAGACAATCTTTGCCTCTCTAGTGCGAGGAGATATTTTGATCTTCTCAGGACATACCTTGGCCAGATTTGTATAGGTACACTGCAGGTGCTGATTTCTGTCCATCTTTCGTTGGACTGCCTGTTTGCCTCTTGCCTAAGCCAAAGCTTGCACGTGGATAGTGGCGCACCAATATATGCAAATTCTTCGAGAATTTGTAATGTCGTTCCTTTCCTAGCAGGTTCATCGGCTTTGCAGTTCCCCGGGATATCCCTATGCCCAGGCACCCATATGAGGTGTATATTAAACAGCAGAGATCTGCGGCAGTCGAGGGCTGTTTGTGAATTTAGGGATGTTGCCTCCAGAGAATTGACCACCGTTGGTTACTATGTTGCGACTCAGCCACATGGCGACTTCCCATATTGCAATTATTTCGGCTTGATAGACACTGCACGTATCTGGTAGTCTGTGAGCTTTATCCAAACTAAGTTCTTCAGTGTACTACGAAGCCAACCTTTTCATCAAGCTTCGAACCATCCGTTTAAAAGTGGAGATGGTTTTGTAGTGGCCTATACGTGGACATGGTATTTCACTACCTTATTTGTGGATTATTTAAGACGTAGTTAGAAAGTACGAACTTTGTCAACCATGTAAACTTATCATTCTTGTTCTTCCTCTCTTTTTGCGCAGTCATCGCATTACATCTAAGATCTCACGATTTCATCATCATTTCATGTATATTATTAGAATTAGTTAAATAAAGTGTTTATTATATTAAACATTATATAGCCGGTTTATTCATTCATTAAACTAACCACGAACGGCTATAGTGGTGACCCCGACGTGATAGTAATACACACATGAGATGAACGAAGACACAGGCAACGAGAAGACAAGCACATCCGTGGGAGCAGGCCAGGCTCCGGACACTGCTGGACAAGGAGTGGCGACTTCCCCGATGTACGGAAATTTTGTAAGCAGAGTTTCAGTGAAAGTACCGCCGTTTTGGTCTGATCACCCTGAAATCTGGTTCGCACAAATAGAGGCTCAGTTCGTCGTTTCAGGCATCGTGGCTGACGAAACGAAATACAGCACCGTCATAGCAGCGATTGAATCACAGGTGTTGGTGCAGATTTCGGATGCTGTCCTCAAGCCGCCTGCAACAGGAAAATACGAATTTTTGAAAAAATGCATCATCGAACGCTTCTGTGAAAGCGAACAGAAGAAAATACAGAAATTGCTGTCCGACATGCACCTTGGCGACAGGCGACCTACACAATTATTGAACGAGCTCCGTAGTCTTGCGAAGGATAGGGTAAGTGATGACTTCCTGGCATCATTGTGGCTTCAACGACTACCACAGAATGTTCGTGCCATTCTCCAAGCCTCCAACGCGGAGCTGTCCGAATTGGCGAAACTGGCAGATAAGATTTTGGAGGTGAGTGATTATCGACAACTCGCCGCTGTGTCCACATCCACGACACCTAACGAAGCCAACTTATTGCAAAGAATTGCGGTTTTGGAAGAACGTTTGGAGAAATTAGGCCGCTCTCGTTCATCCAGTCGCTCATCGAATCGTAAGAAGAGCCAACGTAGTGCCACACCATCTTCGGAGAAATTTTGTTGGTACCACTGGAAGTTCGGCGAGGCCGCTACAAAGTGCCGCCAGCCTCGCGAATTCCATTCAAAGCCAAAAAACTAGTTACCGTGGCTGGTGCATTGTCCAGCGCACCACGCCGAATTACGTTCTTGTGACAGAAACGTCACATCGAATTCAGTAACATTATTTGCAGCTAATGGCACCCGTATTAAAACATATGGCGAACGTCGTCTCAAGTTATCTCTTTCATTAAGAAGAGTCTTCGAATGGAATTTTCTCATGGCAGATGTTTCAACTGCCATAATAGGTTCTGATTTTCTCAAGCACTTCGATTTACTTGTGGATATTAAGCAGAATCGTCTCGTCGATCGCAGGACTTTGCTGCACGCTAAGGGTGACACAGTATATTCATGTGCACCCGTCATATCAACATTCAATGCCGACAACATATTTTCACGACTGCTATTTGAGTATAAAGACATCACCGTGTTAAGCAGCAACCGAGATCGAGAGTCATTGCAGACGGACGTTACACACCACATCGTTACGGGTGGCCCAGCGGTGTCTGCCCGACCACGAAGGCTGCCACCTGAGAAATTCGCTGCTGCCAAAAAAGAGTTTGAGTTTTTGGTGGAGCAAGGTATTTGCAAGCCATCCAAAAGTAATTGGGCAAGCCCCCTTCATATGGTAAAAAAGACGAACGGGGAGTGGCGGCCGTGCGGTGATTACCGTGCGCTTAATGCGCAAACTTTACCAGATCGCTACCCTATTCCATTTTTGCATGATTGTACTCACATGCTCCATGGCAAGTGTATATTTTCTGTGCTAGATTTGCAAAAGGCGTACCACCAAATACCCATAGAACCCTCCGACATACCTAAGACGGCGATAACAACACCATTTGGGTTGTTCGAGTTCAACTACATAACATTTGGATTGCGGAATGCTGCACAAACTTTTCAGCGCCACATCAATTCTGTTTTGCACGGCATCGATTTTACATTCGCTTATATCGATGACATTCTCATTGCATCATCTAGTGCGGACGAGCACGAGAAACACCTGAGGATTGTTTTCGATCGGCTACGTAAATCTGGTTTGGCAGTAAACGGCAGCAAATGTGTTTTGGGCAAGTCCGAAGTTAAATTTTTGGGACACACTATAACACCGAACGGCATTAAACCACTAGAAGAGAAAGTGACAGCAATACGTGATTATCCCAAACCTAAAGTGGCTAAAGAACTTAAGCGGTTTCTGGGGATGATTAATTTTTACCGCTCCTTTCTCAGGAATGCAACGCGCAATCAAGGAAAATTGCAGGCTCTCATTTCGGGCAACGTCAAAAACGACACGACGCCAGTTGTTTGGGACGATGAAGCCACAAACGCATTTGAGGCCTGTAAGGAGGAATTAGCAAACGCCACCATGCTTTGTCACCTGTCGCCCAACGCAAAATTGTCTTTGTATACAGATGCCTCTAGTGAAGCTGTTGGCGCAGTTTTACACCAGACTGTAGATGGTAAGGTCCAACCATTGGGATTTTATTCCAAGAAGTTAACAGCCGCACAAGCAAAGTACAGTACATACGATCGGGAGCTGTTGGCCATTTATCAGTCAATAGACCATTTCCGGCACTTGTTGGAGGGCAGACAATTCACGATATTGACCGACCACAAACCGTTGATATATGCTTTCGCCCAGAAAGGCGACAAGACACCACCAAGGAGAGCGCGACAACTGGACTTTATTAGTCAGTTTTCGACCGACATACGACACTTGCGGGGAGATGACAATGGCGTTGCCGATTTTTTGTCCCGAATAAGTTCGATAGACAGCCCGGATTTTGAGGCCTTGGCGAGAGAGCAAGGTCGCGATTCGGAATTGGAGCAAATTATAGAAACCAATAGTTCAACGCTAAAACTGAAAAAGGTTGCTGTTCCGAATTCGACCGAGACGCTGTATTGCGATACCACTAACGACAAAATTCGACCATTCGTACCACGAACTTTTCGTCGTCAGGTAATTGCGAAACTACATGACCTGTCCCACCCTGGACGAAAGGGAACGCAACGAATAGTTGGAGAAAGGTATGTATGGCCTGGTATGATGAAGGATATAGCATGTTTCGTCAGAGAATGCATACCGTGTCAGCGAAGCAAAATTTGTAGACACACGAAAACACCTATAGGAAATTATGAGCCAGTCGAGGCCCGTTTTGATCATATCAACGTGGATATTATTGGACCACTTCCAGTCTCCAAGAACCAACGGTATTGCCTCACGATCATTGACAGATTCACGCGATTTCCAGTGGCCATACCAATTGCTGACATAACTGCAGAGACTGTTGCCAGCGCTCTGATCGAGGGATGGATATCTTTGTTCGGCATACCTCTTCGTATATCCACCGACTTGGGACGACAATTTATATCATCCGTTTTTTCCGAATTGACAAATATTTTGGGAGTACAGCATCTGAAGACCACTGCTTATCATCCGCAAGCCAATGGCATGATCGAGCGATTCCACCGTACGTTGAAGGCTGCCATCAAGTGCTACAACTCAGACGACTGGACGGCAGCGTTGCCATTGGTTATGCTTGGCCTACGCACTACTGTGAAAGAGGACATAAATGCGAGCCCAGCGGAGATGTTGTTTGGTTCCCAACTACGAATTCCTGGGGAATTTGTACATGCGGGTAAAGTCAAAGCTAGCGAATCCGACTTCATTAAAAACCTTCGTAGGCAGATGTCATCGTTGCGTCAGTATTCAACTTCACATCATGGCGAACCTAATGTGCACATCGATCGCAATTTGCAAAACTGTAAGTTTGTTTTTATACGCATTGATAGAGTTCGAACTCCTTTGGAAGCGCCATACGAGGGCCCCTTCGAGATATTGAAGAGGGGTGATAAATTTTGTAAAATCAAATTGGGACAACGGAATGTGAACGTATCTAATGATCGTCTCAAACCAGCATTTATCGATTTTAACGGCACAACTCTAGCTGCTTCTCGGAACCCGGCCACTGAGGAAACGACATCTCTTGAAAGTCCTAGTATGTCGAATGGTCAGCCGTTTTTTCAACACGAACCCCAACCAACACCAGAGACCCGACTAACGAGAACTGGCCGGCACGTTCGATTTCCGGCAAGGTATCTCTAGAGGGGGAGCCCTGTAGTGGCCTATACGTGGACATGGTATTTCACTACCTTATTTGTGGATTATTTAAGACGTAGTTAGAAAGTACGAACTTTGTCAACCATGTAAACTTATCATTCTTGTTCTTCCTCTCTTTTTGCGCAGTCATCGCATTACATCTAAGATCTCACGATTTCATCATCATTTCATGTATATTATTAGAATTAGTTAAATAAAGTGTTTATTATATTAAACATTATATAGCCGGTTTATTCATTCATTAAACTAACCACGAACGGCTATAGTTTCTATTACCTGGTATTCTGCCAACCCATTCATCTTTGGCGGGAATCATAGTGATGTAATTTCTCTCGAAGGTGTATACAGTTGGTATACAGTCCACTCGGACGGTTACCATAGCACTACACTTTAATATCCTCATGTAACCGTAGTTCTTGTACCTCAATCAATGTTATAGTCTGTTTAGTCTTATTGCCGCTTTGGTTGCAACTTCCCTCGCCACAATATTAATCGGCAGTATATGGAGTATGGCTTGTAGAGACTCGGTCGCTGTAGTCCTTAAGGCTCCGCTTATGCTCAGGCAGGCTGCTCTCTGAACCCTTTTTAGTAGGTTGGTGATGGTTAGTTTGGCAGTTGCCGTCCATAACAGTATTGGACGAACTACTGCTATACATATATCCAGTGGACGTTTTTAGGAGATAGGGCCCACCGTGACCCTACAGCCTTTTTGCAGGAATATAAGGCGACGTTGCCTTCCTTACACGTTCCAATACGTTATGTCTAAATAACAGTTTTCTATCTAGAATTATTCCTAAAAATTTTGCACTTTCAGAAAAGACTAGATCTGTTCCATTTATACGAGGTGGAGGGTCCACATGTGGGACATTATTCATCCTAGTAAAGAAAACCAATTCTGTCTTGTTTGGGTTTACGCCCAAACCGCTGCTTCTGGCCCATCTGGCCAATTTGTTCAGAGCCACCTGTAGAATATCTCGGAGGACGTTATCGAATTTGCCACTCACTGCGATTGCCACGTCGTCCGCATATGCCACGACCTTGCAGATCTAGCAGGATTTCATTCAACGCTAGGTTCCAAACTAGTTACAAACATTGTTAGAGTTGTGGACCCAAGCCACGCTGTTATGCGTCTTCTGTTGAGCAGACTTCGAATTAGTCTAATCGAACTAGAGTTAACTTTGAGATGTGACAGTGTCGCTATTACTTCATATGAGTGAATGTTGTTAAAAGCCCCTTCTATGCCAAGAAAGGCCACCATGGTGAATTCCTTGAAATGCAGGGACGATTCGATAGTGCTCACAAGTTCGTGCAGGGCTGATTCTGTAGACTTCCCCTTATTGTAAGCATGTTGGTTGACACACTGTAAATCATTACTGAATTATTATACAATGCTTCTTTTGTTAATGAAAGAGTTGTAGACCATTTTCTTATCTTCCAAGCACTTGCTGGACATTCACGTTACATCTACCAAATCTTACGGTGTGATATACTCTGTTGGTCGAGAGAATATTGTTGGTCCTTACTTCTTCTAAAATGAGAATGTCCAGAAAGTTTCTCTCAACGTTTCTGCCGAGCGCTATAGAAAAAATATTGCCGATAATTCTTGAAACATTTGAATGGAAACAGGATTATGCAATCTCATTATTTCATTCAATTAAAATTTCAACACAAAAAGCATCCTTTTCGTTCAGGATCGTTGGATCCCTAGAGAACGCGATATTTTTCATTTTGGATTTTCAGCATCATTTGTATAGCAATATAAAATGTTGTTTATGATGTTTACTAAATTTTTAACAATAATTTCAATATTCATCAATTCTGATTTTATAATTAAAGATTAAAAATTCATTATTAATACGTAAAATGAACCAAAGGAATTTTACTCGTGGCATTTAAATGTCTTTGATTTTGTAAACAACATTATGAAGCTGGTAACTCTTATAAATCAATAAAATATACGATGTACTGCAGTTCATATTTATGTATAAGAATAACAAATGTAATGTGTAAGATTTACGTGCATAAATACAAATTTTTATTTGTCATGTCAGAATAAATCAAATTAAAAAATTAAATATAACATTAAAGTAATGTAAAATGTGTTTACTTCAAAACATGTTGCCCCTAAGGTATTTGACCACTGGCGAACACTGTGGTCTTCCTCTATAAAATAGAGTCGACCACTGTGGTCTTCCTCTATAAAATAGAGTCGACCACTGTGGTCTTCCTCTATAAAATAGAGTCGACCACTGTGGTCTTCCTCTATAAAATAGAGTCGACCACTGTGGTATTCCTCTATAAAATAGAGTCGACCACTGTGGTATTCCTCTATAAAATAGAGTCGACCACTGTGGTCTTCCTCTATAAAATAGAGTCGACCACTGTGGTCTTCCTCTATAAAATAGAGTCGACCGCTGTGGTCTCCTCTATAAAATAGAGTCGACCACTGTGGTCTTCCTCTATAAAATAGAGTCGACCACTGTGGTCTTCCTCTATAAAATAGAGTCGACCACTGTGGTCTTCCTCTATAAAATAGAGTCGACCACTGTGGTCTTCCTCTATAAAATAGAGTCGACCACTGTGGTATTCCTCTATAAAATAGAGTCGACCACTGTGGTCTTCCCCTATAAAATAGAGTCGACCACTGTGGTCTTCCTCTATAAAATAGAGTCGACCACCGTGGTCTTCCTCTATAAAATAGAGTCGACCACTGTGATCTTCCTCTATAAAATAGAGTCGACCACTGTGATCTTCCTCTATAAAATAGAGTCGACCACTGTGGTCTTCCCCTATAAAATAGAGTCGACCACTGTGGTCTTCCTCTATAAAATAGAGTCGACCACTGTGGTCTTCCTCTATAAAATAGAGTCGACCACTGTGGTCTTCCTCTATAAAATAGAGTCGACCACTGTGGTATTCCTCTATAAAATAGAGTCGACCACTGTGGTCTTCCTCTATAAAATAGAGTCGACCACTGTGGTATTCCTCTATAAAATAGAGTCGACCACTGTGGTCTTCCTCTATAAAATAGAGTCGACCACTGTGGTCTTCCTCTATAAAATAGAGTCGACCACTGTGGTCTTCCTCTATAAAATAGAGTCGACCACTGTGGTCGTCCTCTATAAAATAGAGTCGACCACTGTGGTCGTCCTCTATAAAATAGAGTCGACCACTGTGGTCTTCCCCTATAAAATAGAGTCGACCACTGTGGTCTTCCTCTATAAAATAGAGTCGACCACTGTGGTCTTCCTCTATAAAATAGAGTCGACCACTGTGGTCTTCCTCTATAAAATAGAGTCGACCACTGTGGTCTTCCTCTATAAAATAGAGTCGACCACTGTGGTCTTCCTCTATAAAATAGAGTCGACCACTGTGGTCTTCCTCTATAAAATAGAGTCGACCACTGTGGTCGTCCTCTATAAAATAGAGTCGACCACTGTGGTCGTCCTCTATAAAATAGAGTCGACCACTGTGGTCTTCCCCTATAAAATAGAGTCGACCACTGTGGTCTTCCTCTATAAAATAGAGTCGACCACTGTGGTCTTCCTCTATAAAATAGAGTCGACCACCGTGGTCTTCCTCTATAAAATAGAGTCGACCACTGTGATCTTCCTCTATAAAATAGAGTCGACCACTGTGGTCTTCCTCTATAAAATAGAGTCGACCACTGTGGTCTTCCTCTATAAAATAGAGTCGACCACTGTGATCTTCCTCTATAAAATAGAGTCGACCACTGTGGTCTTCATCTATAAAATAGAGTCGACCACTGTGGTCTTCCTCTATAAAATAGAGTCGACCACCGTGGTCTTCCTCTATAAAATAGAGTCGACCACTGTGATCTTCCTCTATAAAATAGAGTCGACCACTGTGATCTTCCTCTATAAAATAGAGTCGACCACTGTGGTCTTCCTCTATAAAATAGAGTCGACCACTGTGATCTTCCTCTATAAAATAGAGTCGACCACTGTGGTCTTCATCTATAAAATAGAGTCGACCACTGTGGTCTTCCTCTATAAAATAGAGTCGACCACCGTGGTCTTCCTCTATAAAATAGAGTCGACCACCGTGGTCTTCCTCTATAAAATAGAGTCGACCACTGTGATCTTCCTCTATAAAATAGAGTCGACCACTGTGATCTTCCTCTATAAAATAGAGTCGACCACTGTGGTCTTCCTCTATAAAATAGAGTCGACCACTGTGGTCTTCCTCTATAAAATAGAGTCGACCACTGTGGTCTTCCTCTATAAAATAGAGTCGACCACTGTGATCTTCCTCTATAAAATAGAGTCGACCACTGTGGTCTTCCTCTATAAAATAGAGTCGACCACTGTGATCTTCCTCTATAAAATAGAGTCGACCACTGTGGTCTTCCTCTATAAAATAGAGTCGACCACTGTGGTCGTCCTCTATAAAATAGAGTCGACCACTGTGGTCTTCCTCTATAAAATAGAGTCGACCACCGTGGTCTTCCTCTATAAAATAGAGTCGACCACTGTGATCTTCCTCTATAAAATAGAGTCGACCACTGTGATCTTCCTCTATAAAATAGAGTCGACCACTGTGGTCTTCCCCTATAAAATAGAGTCGACCACTGTGGTCTTCCTCTATAAAATAGAGTCGACCACTGTGGTCTTCCTCTATAAAATAGAGTCGACCACTGTGGTCTTCCTCTATAAAATAGAGTCGACCACTGTGGTCTTCCTCTATAAAATAGAGTCGACCACTGTGGTATTCCTCTATAAAATAGAGTCGACCACTGTGGTCTTCCTCTATAAAATAGAGTCGACCACTGTGGTCTTCCTCTATAAAATAGAGTCGACCACTGTGGTCTTCCTCTATAAAATAGAGTCGACCACTGTGGTCGTCCTCTATAAAATAGAGTCGACCACTGTGGTCGTCCTCTATAAAATAGAGTCGACCACTGTGGTCTTCCCCTATAAAATAGAGTCGACCACTGTGGTCTTCCTCTATAAAATAGAGTCGACCACTGTGGTCTTCCTCTATAAAATAGAGTCGACCACTGTGGTCTTCCTCTATAAAATAGAGTCGACCACTGTGGTCTTCCTCTATAAAATAGAGTCGACCACTGTGGTCTTCCTCTATAAAATAGAGTCGACCACTGTGGTCGTCCTCTATAAAATAGAGTCGACCACTGTGGTCGTCCTCTATAAAATAGAGTCGACCACTGTGGTCTTCCCCTATAAAATAGAGTCGACCACTGTGGTCTTCCTCTATAAAATAGAGTCGACCACTGTGGTCTTCCTCTATAAAATAGAGTCGACCACCGTGGTCTTCCTCTATAAAATAGAGTCGACCACCGTGGTCTTCCTCTATAAAATAGAGTCGACCACTGTGATCTTCCTCTATAAAATAGAGTCGACCACTGTGGTCTTCCTCTATAAAATAGAGTCGACCACTGTGGTCTTCCTCTATAAAATAGAGTCGACCACTGTGATCTTCCTCTATAAAATAGAGTCGACCACCGTGGTCTTCCTCTATAAAATAGAGTCGACCACTGTGGTCGTCCTCTATAAAATAGAGTCGACCACTGTGGTCGTCCTCTATAAAATAGAGTCGACCACTGTGGTCTTCCCCTATAAAATAGAGTCGACCACTGTGGTCTTCCTCTATAAAATAGAGTCGACCACTGTGGTCTTCCTCTATAAAATAGAGTCGACCACTGTGGTCTTCCTCTATAAAATAGAGTCGACCACCGTGGTCTTCCTCTATAAAATAGAGTCGACCACTGTGATCTTCCTCTATAAAATAGAGTCGACCACTGTGGTCTTCCTCTATAAAATAGAGTCGACCACTGTGATCTTCCTCTATAAAATAGAGTCGACCACTGTGATCTTCCTCTATAAAATAGAGTCGACCACCGTGGTCTTCCTCTATAAAATAGAGTCGACCACTGTGATCTTCCTCTATAAAATAGAGTCGACCACTGTGATCTTCCTCTATAAAATAGAGTCGACCACTGTGGTCTTCCTCTATAAAATAGAGTCGACCACTGTGGTCGTCCTCTATAAAATAGAGTCGACCACTGTGGTCGTCCTCTATAAAATAGAGTCGACCACTGTGGTCGTCCTCTATAAAATAGAGTCGACCACTGTGGTCGTCCTCTATAAAATAGAGTCGACCACTGTGGTCTTCCCCTATAAAATAGAGTCGACCACTGTGGTCTTCCTCTATAAAATAGAGTCGACCACTGTGGTCTTCCTCTATAAAATAGAGTCGACCACCGTGGTCTTCCTCTATAAAATAGAGTCGACCACTGTGGTCGTCCTCTATAAAATAGAGTCGACCACTGTGGTCGTCCTCTATAAAATAGAGTCGACCACTGTGGTCGTCCTCTATAAAATAGAGTCGACCACTGTGGTCGTCCTCTATAAAATAGAGTCGACCACTGTGGTCTTCCCCTATAAAATAGAGTCGACCACTGTGGTCTTCCTCTATAAAATAGAGTCGACCACTGTGGTCTTCCTCTATAAAATAGAGTCGACCACCGTGGTCTTCCTCTATAAAATAGAGTCGACCACTGTGATCTTCCTCTATAAAATAGAGTCGACCACTGTGGTCTTCCTCTATAAAATAGAGTCGACCACTGTGGTCTTCCTCTATAAAATAGAGTCGACCACTGTGATCTTCCTCTATAAAATAGAGTCGACCACTGTGGTCTTCATCTATAAAATAGAGTCGACCACTGTGGTCTTCATCTATAAAATAGAGTCGACCACTGTGGTCTTCCTCTATAAAATAGAGTCGACCACCGTGGTCTTCCTCTATAAAATAGAGTCGACCACTGTGATCTTCCTCTATAAAATAGAGTCGACCACTGTGGTCTTCCTCTATAAAATAGAGTCGACCACTGTGGTCTTCCTCTATAAAATAGAGTCGACCACTGTGATCTTCCTCTATAAAATAGAGTCGACCACTGTGGTCTTCCTCTATAAAATAGAGTCGACCACTGTGATCTTCCTCTATAAAATAGAGTCGACCACTGTGGTCTTCCTCTATAAAATAGAGTCGACCACTGTGATCTTCCTCTATAAAATAGAGTCGACCACTGTGATCTTCCTCTATAAAATAGAGTCAACCACTGTGGTCTTCCTCTATAAAATAGAGTCGACCACTGTGGTCGTCCTCTATAAAATAGAGTCGACCACTGTGGTCTTCCCCTATAAAATAGAGTCGACCACTGTGGTCTTCCTCTATAAAATAGAGTCGACCACCGTGGTCTTCCTCTATAAAATAGAGTCGACCACTGTGATCTTCCTCTATAAAATAGAGTCGACCACTGTGGTCTTCCTCTATAAAATAGAGTCGACCACTGTGATCTTCCTCTATAAAATAGAGTCGACCACTGTGGTCTTCATCTATAAAATAGAGTCGACCACTGTGGTCTTCCTCTATAAAATAGAGTCGACCACCGTGGTCTTCCTCTATAAAATAGAGTCGACCACCGTGGTCTTCCTCTATAAAATAGAGTCGACCACTGTGATCTTCCTCTATAAAATAGAGTCGACCACTGTGGTCTTCCTCTATAAAATAGAGTCGACCACTGTGGTCTTCCTCTATAAAATAGAGTCGACCACTGTGGTCGTCCTCTATAAAATAGAGTCGACCACTGTGGTCTTCCCCTATAAAATAGAGTCGACCACTGTGGTCTTCCTCTATAAAATAGAGTCGACCACTGTGGTATTCCTCTATAAAATAGAGTCGACCACTGTGGTATTCCTCTTTAAAATAGAGTCGACCACTGTGGTCTTCCTCTATAAAATAGAGTCGACCACTGTGGTATTCCTCTATAAAATAGAGTCGACCACTGTGGTCTTCCTCTATAAAATAGAGTCGACCACTGTGGTATTCCTCTATAAAATAGAGTCGACCACTGTGGTATTCCTCTATAAAATAGAGTCGACCACTGTGGTCTTCCTCTATAAAATAGAGTCGACCACTGTGGTCTTCCTCTATAAAATAGAGTCGACCACTGTGGTCTTCCTCTATAAAATAGAGTCGACCACTGTGGTCGTCCTCTATAAAATAGAGTCGACCACTGTGGTCTTCCCCTATAAAATAGAGTCGACCACTGTGGTCTTCCTCTATAAAATAGAGTCGACCACTGTGGTATTCCTCTATAAAATAGAGTCGACCACTGTGGTATTCCTCTATAAAATAGAGTCGACCACTGTGGTATTCCTCTATAAAATAGAGTCGACCACTGTGGTCTTCCTCTATAAAATAGAGTCGACCACTGTGGTCTTCCTCTATAAAATAGAGTCGACCACTGTGGTCTTCCTCTATAAAATAGAGTCGACCACTGTGGTCTTCCTCTATAAAATAGAGTCGACCACTGTGGTATTCCTCTATAAAATAGAGTCGACCACTGTGGTATTCCTCTATAAAATAGAGTCGACCACTGTGATCTTCCTCTATAAAATAGAGTCGACCACTGTGGTCTTCATCTATAAAATAGAGTCGACCACTGTGGTCTTCCTCTATAAAATAGAGTCGACCACCGTGGTCTTCCTCTATAAAATAGAGTCGACCACCGTGGTCTTCCTCTATAAAATAGAGTCGACCACTGTGGTCTTCCTCTATAAAATAGAGTCGACCACTGTGGTCTTCCTCTATAAAATAGAGTCGACCACTGTGGTCGTCCTCTATAAAATAGAGTCGACCACTGTGGTCTTCCCCTATAAAATAGAGTCGACCACTGTGGTCTTCCTCTATAAAATAGAGTCGACCACTGTGGTATTCCTCTATAAAATAGAGTCGACCACTGTGGTATTCCTCTATAAAATAGAGTCGACCACTGTGGTATTCCTCTATAAAATAGAGTCGACCACTGTGGTCTTCCTCTATAAAATAGAGTCGACCACTGTGGTCTTCCTCTATAAAATAGAGTCGACCACTGTGGTCTTCCTCTATAAAATAGAGTCGACCACTGTGGTATTCCTCTATAAAATAGAGTCGACCACTGTGGTATTCCTCTATAAAATAGAGTCGACCACTGTGGTCTTCCTCTATAAAATAGAGTCGACCGCTGTGGTCTCCTCTATAAAATAGAGTCGACCACTGTGGTCTTCCTCTATAAAATAGAGTCGACCACTGTGGTCTTCCTCTATAAAATAGAGTCGACCACTGTGGTCTTCCTCTATAAAATAGAGTCGACCACTGTGGTCTTCCTCTATAAAATAGAGTCGACCGCTGTGGTCTTCCTCCATAAAATAGAGTCGACCACTGTGGTCTTCCTCTATAAAATAGAGTCGACCACTGTGGTATTCCTCTATAAAATAGAGTCGACCACTGTGGTATTCCTCTATAAAATAGAGTCGACCACTGTGGTATTCCTCTATAAAATAGAGTCGACCACTGTGGTCTTCCTCTATAAAATAGAGTCGACCGCTGTGGTCTTCCTCCATAAAATAGAGTCGACCACTGTGGTCTTCCTCTATAAAATAGAGTCGACCACTGTGGTCTTCCTCTATAAAATAGAGTCGACCGCTGTGGTCTTCCTCCATAAAATAGAGTCGACCACTGTGGTCTTCCTCTATAAAATAGAGTCGACCACTGTGGTCTTCCCCTATAAAATAGAGTCGACCACTGTGGTCTTCCTCTATAAAATAGAGTCGACCACTGTGGTATTCCTCTATAAAATAGAGTCGACCACTGTGGTCTTCCTCTATAAAATAGAGTCGACCGCTGTGGTCTTCCTCCATAAAATAGAGTCGACCACTGTGGTCTTCCTCTATAAAATAGAGTCGACCACTGTGGTCTTCCTCTATAAAATAGAGTCGACCGCTGTGGTCTTCCTCCATAAAATAGAGTCGACCACTGTGGTCTTCCTCTATAAAATAGAGTCGACCACTGTGGTCTTCCTCTATAAAATAGAGTCGACCACTGTGGTATTCCTCTATAAAATAGAGTCGACCACTGTGGTATTCCTCTATAAAATAGAGTCGACCACTGTGGTCTTCCCCTATAAAATAGAGTCGACCACTGTGGTCTTCCTCTATAAAATAGAGTCGACCACTGTGGTATTCCTCTATAAAATAGAGTCGACCACTGTGGTATTCCTCTATAAAATAGAGTCGACCACTGTGGTATTCCTCTATAAAATAGAGTCGACCACTGTGGTCTTCCTCTATAAAATAGAGTCGACCACTGTGGTCTTCCTCTATAAAATAGAGTCGACCACTGTGGTCTTCCTCTATAAAATAGAGTCGACCACTGTGGTATTCCTCTATAAAATAGAGTCGACCACTGTGGTATTCCTCTATAAAATAGAGTCGACCACTGTGGTCTTCCTCTATAAAATAGAGTCGACCGCTGTGGTCTCCTCTATAAAATAGAGTCGACCACTGTGGTCTTCCTCTATAAAATAGAGTCGACCACTGTGGTCTTCCTCTATAAAATAGAGTCGACCACTGTGGTCTTCCTCTATAAAATAGAGTCGACCACTGTGGTCTTCCTCTATAAAATAGAGTCGACCGCTGTGGTCTTCCTCCATAAAATAGAGTCGACCACTGTGGTCTTCCTCTATAAAATAGAGTCGACCACTGTGGTATTCCCCTATAAAATAGAGTCGACCACTGTGGTCTTCCTCTATAAAATAGAGTCGACCACAGTGGTATTCCTCTATAAAATAGAGTCGACCACTGTGGTCTTCCTCTATAAAATAGAGTCGACCACTGTGGTATTCCTCTATAAAATAGAGTCGACCACTGTGGTCTTTCTCTATAAAATAGAGTCGACCACTGTGGTATTCCTCTATAAAATAGAGTCGACCACTGTGGTCTTCCTCTATAAAATAGAGTCGACCACTGTGGTCTTCCTCTATAAAATAGAGTCGACCACTGTGGTCTTCCTCTATAAAATAGAGTCGACCACTGTGGTATTCCTCTATAAAATAGAGTCGACCACTGTGGTCTTCCTCTATAAAATAGAGTCGACCACTGTGATAATCCTCCGCACTAGAGTCGACCACTGTGATAATCCTCCGCACTAGAGTCGACCACTGTGGTCTTCCTCTAGTCATATAATATCACTTTCCTACTTATTACACTGTTGGTTTTCAGAAATTGTATGGAAGAATACATTAAGAAATTAATTTGATTATAATACATCGCAAAATTCCTTATTATTCAGTTCAAATGGGTTCAACTACCTTGGCTGCGGCATATATTGTGCTGTAAACAAATTTAACATCAAATTAATGTAATTTTGAATTTATTATTCAGTATTGTTGTGAAATAATAAATAACAATATTTTATTTATGTGTGTAAACTTACACATTACATTTGTAATTCGTATACATTTATTAACTGAGAGCGTATCAACAATTTTATTGATGTATAAGAGTTACAAGCATCAAAATGTTGTTTACAATATCAAAGGAATTCAAATTACATGATTAAAATTTGTGCACATTCCGATAGGTCATTTTAGGTATTATTATTGAATATTGAATTTTAAATTGTTTATTTAAAAAATCAGAATTGATGAATATTGAAATTATGATTAAAAATTGAATAAACATCATAAACAACATATTATACTTATATTACGATATATGTATTTCTGAATTCAATATGAAAAATACCGCCTACTCTGAGAGTCCAAGGGACAGGACAAAAATGACGCTTAAAGCCTCTTGAGAACTACAATTCACATGTTCTGCAAAAAGAATATAATAAATAATATATATCAAATTTCTACTCGTCTTAATGATGACCTAATATGTTTGTAAGCACCCTAGTACACGATATCAAACTTTAAAATCCATCAAAACTATTCTGATATGGGGTGTTTCTTTCTAGGTGTAGAGGTTTACATTTAAATTAAGTCCTATGGAACCATTCCGAGCGTTGTTGCTATTTTGCACAACCATTTTGCTCATTAACAATAGCTGGTTGATATTTTCCAGCCAAGTATAAAGCAATAACACTATTGTGTTTAAATTCCATTT
Source organism: Eudasyphora cyanicolor (assembly GCA_963930755.1). Lineage (NCBI taxonomy): Eukaryota > Metazoa > Arthropoda > Insecta > Diptera > Muscidae > Eudasyphora > Eudasyphora cyanicolor. The sequence continues at coordinate 242,411,961 of OZ005735.1, forward strand.
CCATAATTTATTTACCTACGACGTAGAGCGATATGATTCTGTATTCTTGTAAACAACATAAAAGAATGACACTTGCCATAACTTTAGCTCGTTACCATTGACAGTTTAGTTGACCCAGCAAAATGAAGTAGATAACAGATCAGACACCAAAATATTACTAAAAGTTTTTGGTATATAAAATACTAAAAAATCGTAATAAGAATCAGTAACATTTAGTTAATATTAAGAACATTTTATTATTTGTAAGTCCTTTAAGCAAAATCTTTCTTTCAACAAACATCCAAGTTAAAAAATACACTGTGATGCCGCTTCCTAAAAATTACATAACCAAAAACGAAATGTTGTGTCATAAATTAATTTACACTTCTCTGATTTTGTGGGTCATTTGAATGGGATGTCATCGTTAATTGAAAAATGCTGTTCAAATGCGGATCTTCGCTAAAACATTGATGTCCGTCTGTAATGCGTTTCTTAACATCTCTCACGTTTGACAGTTTAATAACGAATGTGAAATTACTACAACCACAAAGTAATAATAGCGCACAGTGGAATGGAAAAAAAAGAGAGTGCCCATATGGCACTGTAGAGTAGATGACTCAGTGAATCGTTCACTGTAACATATATGACTCCAAGAATTGCCCATTTTGGAATAGAGGACTGCGTGAGTCCTTTACTTTAGAGAAGCAGTTATAGTAGGTGGGTCTACTTTAGAGTATATGACTTCATTAGTCGTCTACATTAGCGTAGATGGTTCCACGAGTCATCTGCTGTAGTGTAGAAGACTCCACGTAGAGTAGAGTGACTTCACGAATCATCTATGTGAGAGGAGAGATGCCATCTACTTTAGAGTAGATGGCTCTACGAGTCACCTACGTAAGAGTAGATGACTCTACGAGTCCTCTACTTAAGAGTTGATGACTCTACGAGTCGTCTACTTAGGAGAAGATGACTCTACGAGTAGTCTTTTTAGGATATGATGACTCTATGGGTCATCTACTAAAGACTATATGACTCTAAGAGTCATCTACTTACGTGTAGATTAATGTACGTGTCGTATAATTAAGTGATGACTCTATGACTCACCTACTTAAGCGTAGATGATACTACGAGTCGTCTACTTAAGAGCTGATGACCCTACGAATCGTCTACTTAAGATTAGATGACCCTACGCGGCGTCTACATAAGAGGAGATGGCCCTTTGAGTCGTCTACTTAAGTGGAGTGGGCTCTACGAGTCATCTACTTAATACTAGATAACTCTACGAGTCGTCTACTAAATACTAGATGACCCTACGAGTCGCCCACTTAAGACCAGATGACCGTACGAATCGTCTACGAGTTGTTTACATAAGAGTAGATGACTCATCTACCAAATACTAGATGACTCTACGTCATCTACCAAGTACTAGATGACTCTACAAGTCGTCTATTTAATAGTAGATGACTCTACGAGTCGTCTATTTAATAGTAGATGACTCTACAAGTCGTCTACTTAAGAGTAGATGACTCTGCAAGTCGTCTACTTAAGAGCAGTTGATTCTACAAGTCGTCTACTTAAGAGTAAATAAGAGTACGAGTCGTCTACTTATGAGTAGATGACTCTACGAGTCGTCTACTTAAGAGCAGATGACCGTACGAATCGTCTACGAGTTGTTTACATAAGAGTAGATGACTCTACGAGTGGTCTACTTAATAGTAGACGGCTCTACGAGTCGTCAACTTCAGAGTAGATGACTCCAGGAGTCTTCTACTTAAGAGTAGATGACTTTACGAGTCGTCTACTTAAGAGTAGATGACTCTACGAATCGACTACTTAAGAGTAGATGACTCTACGAGTCTTCCACTTAAAAGAAAATGACTCTACGAGTCGTCCACTGCAGAGGAGATGACTCCACGAGTTGTGTCATTAAGAGTAGATGACTCTAAAAGTCTTCTACTTAAGAGTAGATGACCGTACGAATCGTCTACTTAAGAGTAGATGACTCCACGAGTTGTTTACTTAAGAGTAAATGGCTCTACGAGTTGTCTACTTAAGAGTAGATGGCTCTACGAATCGACTACTTAAGAGTAGATGACTATACGAGTCGTCAACTTAAGAGTAGATGACTATACGAGTCGTCGACTTAAGAGTAGATTAATGTACGAGTCGTCTACTTAAGAGTAGTTGACTCTACAAGTCGTCTACTAAAGAGTAGATGACTGTACGAGTCGTCTACTTAAGCCTCTACGAGTCTTTTGCTGTCCCTCCAATACACCAATCAACTGAAAAGTAGATAACTCCACGAGTATCCTACCGCAAATTAAATGACCCCAAGAATAATCTTCAACTGTAGAGTAGATAACCCCACAGCCTTCAACTGTAGAGTAGAGTCTTCCACGAGTAGATTACTACATGAGTCATCTAATGTTCCGTACATGACTGTAGAGAAAATGACTCCTTGGTTCGTCTGCTGTAGCGTAGATAACACCACGATATGCATACTTCAATGTAGATGACACCACGACCCGTCTACTTTAGTGTAGATGACTCCACGAGTCGTCTACTTAAGAAAAGAGAAGACTAATCGAGTCTCCTACTGCATATTAGTTGACACCAAGAATCATATTCTAGTTTTGGGTAGAGTCTTCTGCGAATAGATTACTACATGAGTCCTCTACCGTTCAGAAGATGACAGCATGAATCCTCTACTGTGGAGAAAATGACTCCATGGGTCGTCTATTGTAGCATTGATGACTTTAAGATCTGCCTACTTGAGATGATATACGAATCGTCTACTTTGAAATAGATGATTCGACTAGTCGTCAACTTAAGAATAGATTTTTTTACGAGTCGTCTACTTCAGAGTAGATGACCCCTCGAGTCTTATACTGTAGAGTAGATGAATCCACTAATCTCCTACTGTAGAGTAAATGAGTACATAAGTCCTCTACTGTAGAGTAAATGGCAGCATGGGATTGGAGTCTGTAAAGTAGATAACTCCATGTGTTTTCTACTATGTAGTAGATGCTCCACGAATCTTCTTCTGTAGACTGGATGACTTCAGGATTTTTCTTCTATAGATTAGATGACTCCACGAGTATTGTACTGTAGAGTAGAATTTACTAGTCACTCAGTAGATTCTTTATACTGTAGAATAGATGACCCCACGAGTCTTCTACGAGTAGGTTACCACATGAGACTGTACAGTAGATTACTTCTCTACTGTAGAGTAGATAAATTCTCTACTGTTGAGTAGATGACTCCTATTCTGTATAGTAGATGACTTCATGTATCGTCTACTGTAAACCAGATGACTCCACGAAGTAGCTATTGTAAAGAAGACAACTCCACGAGTTACATACAAATAGATGACTCCAAGAGTTATCTAGTAAAAGTAAAGTAAACGACGCGTGAACTTAAGTGTAGAGTGGATAACTCCACAAATTGCCCACTTCAGAGAAGATGACTCTAAGAGTCGTCTACTTTCCACATGTGTTCTTCTACTGTGCCATGCAAGACTGACTTGGCTACGTACTTTATGTTATCTCGCTTCTTGAATAAATTTGCGATCGGCATCCAACCAAATGATTAATGATAGTATCACAGTTCACGAAAAATCATCAAATTAGACGGAAGGCGTTATTTTCAAATGAATATTTATAATGCATGAAATTATATGATACTATTTAGTATTAATTAAATAATTCTATCTGTAAGTCCTTCACAGATATTCAACGATTTTACTAGCCTATTGCAACACATGCGTTCATTGAAATAACGTTCCAAAACTTTTGAATTTAAACTATTGCTATAAGTGAGTAGAGCTAATTGTCACTGGAATAAAAATATATACATACATACCATGAGTATGTATGCAAATATGTTTGAAAATGTCCAATCACATGCAAAAATTTCAATTTGGTTTATTGCCGATTGAAATTGATTAATGTGATCAGACATGGAGTTAAACCAGATCAACTTCATTATAAAAAATAGAATGTTCATTCACCAATAATTTCAAAAATAAAATTAGTCAAAATTAATTTAGTTTTTATGAAAAACAGTGTTTAACACAGGCGCTATACACATATTTCTTGAATTAATTTTCCAGTTGACATTAACGATTTTCTGGCGGAATTAAAAAATAAACCGGTACAATTTTTAAAGCTATTTGCTTTAATCACTAACTCGTGCCACAAAAGCTATGCAATTTTGTAATTTGTATACGCACCTAAAAAAGAAAACTTTTTACAGCTCCTTCGTCCTTTGATGCTTTACTACAAGGCTGTGTTAACAATGTTTGCTGTTCTACAGTATTTACCTTTATTTTGTGGAAAATAGGATCATTCACCGATGTATCCCATTTTTAGTCGAATAGATTACACTATGAGTTCTCAACTGCGGAGTAGAGCAGATGACTTCACAAGTCGTCTACTGTAGAGTAGATGACTTCACATGTCGTCTACTGTAGAGTAGATGACTTCACATGTCGTCTACTGTAGAGTAGATGACTTCGCAAGTCGTCTACTGTAGAGTAGATGACTTCGCAAGTCGTCAATTGTAGAGTAGATTACTTTACAAGCCGTCTACTGTAGAGTAGATGGCTTCACAAGTCTTCTACTGTGGAGTAGATGACTTCACAAGTCATCTACTGTAGAGTAGATGACTTCAGAAGTCGTCTACTGTAGAGTAGATGACTTCACAAGTCGTCTACTGTAGAGTGGATGACTTCAGAAGTCGTCTACTGTAGAGTGGATGACTTCACAAGTCGTCTACTGTAGAGTGGATGACTTCACAAGTCGTCTACTGTAGAGTGGATGACTTCACAAGTCGTCTACTGTAGAGTAGATGACTTCACAAGTCGTCTACTGTAGAGTAGATGACTTCACGAGCCTTCTACTTTTGAGTCGATGACTTCATGAGTCTTATACTTTAGAGTAGATGACTTCATGAGTCGTCTACTTTAGAGTAGATGACTATACAAGTCGTCTACTGTACCCTAGATGACTCCACGAGTCTTCTGCTGTAGTGTAGATGACTTAACAAGTAGAGTAAATGCCTTCACGAGTCTTCTACTTTGAAGTAGATGATTTCATGAGTGGTCTACTTTAGAGTAGATGTCTTCATGAGTCGTCTATTTTAGAGTAGATGTCTTCATGAGTCGTCTACTTTAGAGTAGATGCTTCGACGAGTCGTTTACTGTACCCTAGATGGATGGCTGAGTGGATGAATCCATGAGTCATCTACTGTAGAGTAGTTTACTGCAATTAGATTAACTGTGGATTAGATGGCTCCGTGAGTCGCCTATTGTAGAGTAGGTGACATCATGAGTCTACTGTAGATTAGATGATTCAGCGAGTCATCTTCTGTAGATAATATGACTCCATAAATCGTCTTCATTACATTAGATGACTCATCTATTATATAGTATATGATTTCATCAGTTGTCTACTTTAGAGTACTCGTGAAGTCGTATATGACTTCATGAGTACTCAACTGCAGGGTAGATGACACGACGGTTAGACTACTTCTTCAAAGTGGTCAGCTCCAGGAGTCATAAACCGAAAAGTATAGGACTCCATGAAACGTATAATATACAGAGGGACTCCACGTATCGTCAACCGCAAACCAGAAGACTTCGTTATTCGTATGCTGTAGAGTAGGTTCGTCTAATACAGAGTAGATGACTTCACAACTCGTCTATAGTAGAGTAGATGACTTCACAAGTCGTCTACTGTAGAGAAGAAGACTTCACACATCGTCTATTGTAGAGTGGATGTCTTCACTAGTCGTCTATTGTGGAGGAGATGTCTTCACTAGTCGTCTACTGTGGAGTAGATGACTTCACAAGTAGAGTAGGTGCCTTTACTAGTCGTCTACTGTAGAGTAGATGACTTCATGAGTCGCCTACATTAGAGTAGATGACTTCACAAGTCGTCTACTGTAGAGTAGATGACTTCACAAGTCTTCTACTGTAGAGTAGATGACTTCACAAGTCTTCTACTGTAGAGTAGATGACTTCACAAGTCTACAAGTCTTCTACTGTAGAGTAGATGATTCACTAGTCGTCTAATGTACCCTAGATGACTCCACGAGTCATCTGCTGTAGAGTAGATGACTTCACTAGTAGAGTAGATGCCTACTTTACAGTAGATGACTTCATGAGTACTCTACTTTAGAGTAGATGACTTCATGAGTCGTCTCCTTTAGAGTAGAAGCTTCGACGAGTGGTCTACTGTACCCTAGATGGATGAATCTATGAGTCATCTACTGTAGAGTATGTTACTTCAATTAGATTGACTATGGAATAGATGGCTCCATGAGTCGCCTATTGTAGAGTAGGTGACTCCATGAGTCGTCTTCTGTAGTTTAGATTCCACGAGTCGTCCACTGGAGAGTAGATGATTCCACGGGTCGTCTTCTGTGAATTAGATGACTACATGAGTCGTCTACTGTGGAGTAGAAGAGTCTTCTACTTTAGAGTCGCTGATTCCATGAGTACTCTACTGTAGATTATATGACTCCATAAGTCGTCTACATTACATTAGATGACTCAGCTACTATATAGTATATGACTTCATGAATTATCTACTTTAGAGTAGATTACTCTATATAGCCTAGATGACTCATATAGCCTAGACGACTCCTTGAGTCTTTTACTGTAGAGTAGATGAATCCATAAGTATTCTACTGTGGATTAGATGACTACTGTAGAGTATATGACTCCATAAGACGTCTTCTGTAGAGTGGATGACTCCATAAGTCTTCTACTGCTGAGTAGATGATTCCACAAGTCGTGTACTTTAATGTATATGACTTCATGACTCATATATTTTAATGTAGATGACTTCAGTGTCGTAGATTAGATGACTCCATGTGTCGTCTACTGTAGATTTCATTACTCCATGTGTCATCTACTGTAGAGTATATGATGCCATGGGTCGTCTACTTAGAGTAGATGACTCCATGAGTCGGCTAATGTAGTGTATATGAATCCATGAGTCTTCTACTGCACAATAGATGACTCCATGAGTCGATTGCATTAAAACGATTTCGTTTTTATTGCAACACCAAGTGATTTTTTAAATATATATATTCGACATACCCTAATACACAGTGTTATTGAAATGGGGCAAACATCGTAAAGTGGCTTACTTTTACTATTAAGCTTCAGTCAAATGTAAGTAATCCGGTATTTGCAAATGAATAGACATTGTGAAATGCCAAAAAATTAAAATAACCCATCACAACGAATGCAGACAATTCGGTAACATATTAACTTATAATATGGATAACCTAATTACACACAATATTTGGAAACCAGCTTTGACAGAAATAGGCTGATTACACTATGCTGCAAACAATTTTGGGCAGGAACCGAAAAAGATATTTTTTAATTTTATGAATATTTTTAATTTGTTATTCCAATTTCGTCGTCCGAGTTACATTTATTATTTTGGCAATTAATTTGGAAGGTGGCCTTCAATCTGCTCACATAGTACATTAAATTAAAGGTAATTACTTTGGCAACGAAAGCTAGGATTTCTTTCAAATTCTCTTTTAGTTGCTCGAAAAAAGCATAAAAAAGTTGAAAAATTACAAATGGCAAAACATTCAAAAATTTCTGTTTCTAAATTTTTACTTTAATATATAAGAGAGTTCTAAATCCAATTTTCGTTTTAAAAATTTTAAAAATATACAAAAAACAATTTTTTCGGCAGAACAAACATTCCCATTATTTATGGAACGCGAATTCAAGCATGTGGCTGCCTTGGCTTGCTTCGCAGTAGCTCATCCTGTCCACCCAATTTTTTCAAAATCTTGATTACGGTTTATGGCTTTATCTCACAAATGGATTGCTACAGATTCGTCTTAAGGGCCAGAATCGTTAGTAGATGGTTCGCATAAGCTTTACAAATAATGTAATTTTTTTCTCAAAATACAAAAATATTTTACTTTAAAAAATTATGTTTTCAAATATTCAAACATATAAATAATTGTGAATTTCCCCCGTATATAGGCATAATAAACAATGGGTCCGCCTTCTCTACTTTTAGGTATTACAAAGAAATCCACAAGACTCTACAATGCACAATAGTGTTGTGTAGTGTATTACAATCGCATAGTGAAAAAAAATTAACAAACAGGAATATTTGAAAATTGTTATACTTTTGCGAAATGAGGCATAACTTGTTTATGTATCCATTTATTTTCTTCCAATTGGACAGTATTTTCTGCGCTAAACTTTTAGCTATTCAGCATTAAGCAATTAAGAAAATGTAGGTCGAGTAAACAGTAATGGCAGGGCTTCCCAAACCTTTCAACAATACGGCTTCCCACAATCATGTTAAAAATCTTCTTTCCTTAAGGACCACTGAAGGGATTACAGATCGATGAATGAGTCGTTTAAAGGACGATGACCACTGATTAAAGGTCGTTGACTTTATTAAAGACGGATGAAGAAAATTTTTTGGGAAAATTCAATTTCGAAGAAATTTGAAAGAAAAATGGTATTTTAACAAAATTTTCTAGAAAATTTTAATATCGAAGAAATTTTCCAAAAATACAAAATTTCAACGAAATTTTGTAGAAAAATTTAATTTTAACATAATTTTCTAGAAAAAAAACAAATTCAGTCAGAATTTATTTTGGTCTGAGACCTTATATCGATAACTCCATTCTAAAACATGCTAAGTCGACCTGGCAAGTTTTTAGGGAGATTGCATTTTTAACTTCTAAATACTGCAAATTATATTCAGTCTAAATTTGATGTTTATCCGTCAACCAAATCGAGAGTTACTCACAAAACTGTACAGGTCATTCGATATCCATTACAAAGGAATACCGCACAAATTTAAAAAAAATCATCTAACCTTGATCGTCTCTCCTGAAAAACTACCTTTTTGCACTTAGCATAGTTATTTCAGTTACATTCTGTCTATTGCAAAAATTTAATAGAAAGAAATACAAAAAATTGTAACAGATAGAGTGGTGTCTATCGAAACTGCATTCAGTTCTGCCAAGCAATTGAAACTCGCTACCATTTTTCGTAGTTGTGTCTATTACATCATTGCAATAGAGAGCATGTGACTGAAACATATCCCACCTGTTCAACAAAATGGTAACAGCTCAAAATGAAAAAAACTGACACTTGTTGCAGCTAAAAACAGCTTTCGTTAATATTATTGACATTTAAAAAATTGTGAAAATATCTTCTTAATTGAAAATTTCTTGCAATGACATATTTTCCTTAATATTAATTTTTTGGGCTCCAGAGAATTTTTTTCATTTTTAGTTGTTACCCTTTTGCTAAACAGGTCTCAAACCAAAATAAATTCTGACTGATTTTCGTTTTTTCTAGAAAATTATGTCAAAATTAAATTTTTCTAGAAAATTTCGTTTAATTTGCATTTTTCTACAACAAAATATATATAAAAAAAAACAACAGACAAACAATGAAAAACAAAATTAAAACGTATTTTCGACAGAAATTTTTAGAAAAATTCAATTTTTAATTTCGACAACATTTTCTATAAAAAATCGATTTTATTAATTTTTTATAAAAACTTAAATTTGCTGAAACTTTCTATAAAAATCAATTTCCACCAAAAAACAAAGATTTCAATAAAAATTTATTTTAAAATAAATGCAATTTTGCCGAAATTTTCTAGAAAAATTTAATTTTGAAAAAGTTGTATAGAAAAATACAATGTTCAACGAAATTGTATGAAAAAAGTTAAATTTGAAAAAATTACAATAAAATATTATTTTCGTCAAAATGTTCTAGGAAAATACAATTTCGACAATTTTAAAAGACATAATAATGATAAGATAGCTATTTCTATGGAAATTTGAAAAAAATACTATTTCTATTATGAAACAGATTTCTGTTAAATTTTTTATAATAATTAAATTTTGAAAAAAATTTAGTTAAAATACTCATTAGCAAGATTTTCTAGAAAAATACTATTTCCTCAATTTGGAAGACAATAATAAAATTTCAATTTCTATGAAATTATGAATAAAATCTGCAATTTGTATGAAATTTTCAAATAAAATTGCAATTTCTATGAAATTTTGGATAAAATTGCAATTTCTATGAAATTATAGAATAAAATTGCAATTTCTATGAAATTTTGTAATAAAATTGCTATTTGTATTAAATTTTCAATAAAATTGTAATTTCTATCAAATATTCAATAATTTCGACAACATTTTCTATAATAATTCGATTTTATTAAATTTTTATAAAAAATTAATTTTGCTGAAATTTTCTATAAAAATAAATTTCCGCCAAAAAACGAAGTTATCAATAAAAATTTATTATTAAAAATTTTAAAAAATGCAATTTTGACGAAATTTTCTAGAACATTTTAATTTTGAAAAAGTTGTATAGAAAAATACAATTTTCAACGAATTTTTATGAAAAAATTTGACACATTTTATGTAAAAATTCAATTTCTGTTAAATTGTTCTATAACAGTTAAATTTGAAAAAAATTATATTTATAATAATATAATAAAAATAATATAAGAAAATATTTTGTATTTTTCTAGAAAAATACAGTTTCGACAATTTTAAAAGACATAATAATGATTAAATTGAAAAATAATTACTATTTCTATTAAGAAACAGTTTTCTGTTAAATATTTAATTTGAAAAAATTTATTGAAAATACTCATTAGCCAGATTTTCTAGGAAAATACTATTTCGTCAATGTGGAAGACAATAATACAATTGAAATTTCTATGAAATTATGAATAAAATCTGCAATTTGTATGAAATTTTCAACTAAAATTGCAATTTCTATGAAATTATGAATAAAATTGCAATTTCTATAAAATTATGAATAAAATTTAAATTTCTATTAAATTTTGCAATAAAATTAAAATTTCTATTAAATTTTCAAAAAATTCTAATTTTTATCAAATGTTGAATGAAATTGCAATATCTATGAAATTTTCAAAAAAAAATTGTAATTTCTATGAAATTTTCAAAAAAAAAATTACTTTCAATGAAATTTTCAAGACAATTTCAAATTTTTTGTTGATTTCAATAAAAATGCAATTTTTAATAAAATTGCAATTACTACGAAATTTTGAATTAAATTGCAATTATTAAGAAATTTTAAATAAAATTGTAATTTCAATAAAATTTCAATTTCTATGAAAATTAAAAATTAAATTTTATAGAAAAATTCAATTTTTAATTTCGACAACATTTTTAACAAATTTTGTTTGAAAAATATGCAATTTTGACAAAATTTGTTAAAAATATCAATTTTGACAACATTTTTTATAAAAATTAAATTTCTGTTAAATTTTTCTAAAAATTAAATTTGAAAAACATAATATTACTCTAGACAAGATTTTCTAGAAAAATTTAATTTTGTAGATATAATAATGATAAAAGTGCAACTTCTATGAAAATTTTACAAAAATTACAATTTCTATGAAATTTCGTCAAAAATGCACTTTTGATGCAATTTTCAACCACTTTTTTTTAGTTAAATTAAATTTTGACGAATTTTATTAAAAAATACCAATTTTAACAGAAACCAATTTCTGTTTAATTTTTTACAAAAATTCGATTTTGAAAAAAATTTAAAAAAAAATCTCGTTTAACAAGATTTTCTGGAAAATGCTATTTCGTCGATTTGGAAGACAATAACAAAATTGAAATTTCTATGAAATTGCCAATAAAATTCAATTTGTATGAAATTATGAATAAAATTGCAATTGGTATGAAATTTAAAAAATTGAAATTTCATTGAAACTATCAATAAAATTTCAATTTCTTGGATAATTTCCATGAAATTTTTAATAAAATTGCAATTTCTATAAAATCACAATTACTACGAAATTTTAAATAAAATTGTAATTTCAATAAAATTGAAAATTTCAATGAATTGAATTTGAATAAAATTGCAATGTCTATGAAATTTTCAATAAAATTGCAATTTCTATAAAATTTTGAATAAAATTGCAATTGCTACGAAATTTTAAATAAAATTGTAATTTCAATAAAATTGAAAATTTCAATGAATTGAATTTGAATAAAATTACAATGTTTATGAAATTTTCAACAAAATTGAAATTTTTGTGAAATTTTCAATAAAATTGCAATTTCTATCAAATTTTCAATAAAATTGCACTTTCTATGAAATTTTTCAATAAAATTGCAATTTCTATGAAATTTTTCAATAAAATTGCAATTTCTATGAAATTTTCAATAAAATTTTAATTTCTATGAAATTTTCTATAAAATTGCAATTTCTGTGAAATTTTCTATAAAATTGCAATTTCTATGAAATTTTTCAATAAAATTGCAATTTCTATGAAATTTTCAATAAAATTTTAATTTCTATGAAATTTTCTATAAAATTGCAATTTCTGTGAAATTTTCTATAAAATTGCAATTTCTATGAAATTTTCAATAAAATTGCAATTTCTATGAAATTTTCAATAAAATTTTAATTTTTATGAAATTTCAATAAAATTGCAATTTCTATGAAATTTTCAATAAAGTTGCAATTTCTATGATATTTTCAATAAAGTTGCAATTTCTATGAAATTTTCAAAAAAATTAGAATTTCTATGAAATATTCAATAAAATTACAATTTCTGTGATATTTTCAATAAAATTACAATTTCTATGATATTTTCAATAAAATTGCAATTTCTTTGAAATCTTCCAATAAAATAGCAATTTCTATGAAATTTTCAATAAAATTGCACTTTCTATGAAATTTTTCAATAAAATTGCAATTTCTATGAAATTTTTCAATAAAATTGCAATTTCTATGAAATTTTCAATAAAATTGTAATTTCTATGAAATTTTCTATAAAATTGCAATTTCTATGAAATTTTCAACAAAATTGCAATTTCTATGAAATTTTCAATAAAATTGCAATTTTTATGAAATTTTCAATAAAATTTAAATTTTTGTGAAATTTCAATAAAATTGCAATTTCTATGAAATTTTCAATAAAGTTGCAATTTCTATGAAATTTTCAATAAAATTGTAATTTCTATGAAATTTTCTATAAAATTGCAATTTCTATGAAATTTTCAACAAAATTGCAATTTCTATGAAATTTTCAACAAAATTGCAATTTCTATGAAATTTTCAATAAAATTGCAATTTTTATGAAATTTTCAATAAAATTTAAATTTTTGTGAAATTTCAATAAAATTGCAATTTCTATGAAATTTTCAATAAAGTTGCAATTTCTATGAAATTTTCAATAAAGTTGCAATTTCTATGAAATTTTCAAAAAAAATAGAATTTCTATGAAATATTCAATAAAATTACAATTTCTATGATATTTTCAATAAAATTACAATTTCTATGATATTTTCAATAAAATTGCAATTTCTTTGAAATCTTCCAATAAAATAGCAATTTCTATGAAATTTTCAATAAAATTGCACTTTCTATGAAATTTTTCAATAAAATTGCAATTTCTATGAAATTTTTCAATAAAATTGCAATTTCTATGAAATTTTCAATAAAATTGTAATTTCTATGAAATTTTCTATAAAATTGCAATTTCTATGAAATTTTCAACAAAATTGCAATTTCTATGAAATTTTCAACAAAATTGCAATTTCTATGAAATTTTCAATAAAATTGCAATTTTTATGAAATTTTCAATAAAATTTAAATTTTTGTGAAATTTCAATAAAATTGCAATTTCTATGAAATTTTCAATAAAGTTGCAATTTCTATGAAATTTTCAATAAAGTTGCAATTTCTATGAAATTTTCAAAAAAAATAGAATTTCTATGAAATATTCAATAAAATTACAATTTCTATGATATTTTAAATAAAATTACAATTTCTATGATATTTGCAATAAAATTGCAATTTCTTTGAAATCTTCCAATAAAATAGCAATTTCTATGAAATTTTCAATAAAATTGCACTTTCTATGAAATTTTTCAATAAAATTGCAATTTCTATGAAATTTTTCAATAAAATTGCAATTTCTATGAAATTTTCAATAAAATTGTAATTTCTATGAAATTTTCTATAAAATTGCAATTTCTATGAAATTTTCAACAAAATTGCAATTTCTATGAAATTTTCAACAAAATTGCAATTTCTATGAAATTTTCAATAAAATTGCAATTTTTATGAAATTTTCAATAAAATTTAAATTTTTGTGAAATTTCAATAAAATTGCAATTTCTATGAAATTTTCAATAAAGTTGCAATTTCTATGAAATTTTCAATAAAGTTGCAATTTCTATGAAATTTTCAAAAAAAATAGAATTTCTATGAAATATTCAATAAAATTACAATTTCTATGATATTTTCAATAAAATTACAATTTCTATGATATTTTCAATAAAATTGCAATTTCTTTGAAATCTTCCAATAAAATAGCAATTTCTATGAAATTTTCAATAAAATTACACTTTCTATGAAATTTTTCAATAAAATTGCAATTTCTATGAAATTTTTCAATAAAATTGCAATTTCTATGAAATTTTTCAATAAAATTGCAATTTCTATGAAATTTTCAATAAAATTGTAATTTCTATGAAATTTTCTATAAAATTGCAATTTCTATGAAATTTTCAATAAAATTGCAATTTCTATGAAATTTTCAACAAAATTGCAATTTCTATGAAATTTTCAATAAAATTGCAATTTCTATGAAATTTTCAATAAAATTGCAATTTGTATGAAATTTTTAATAAAATTGAAATTTCTATGAATTTTTCAATACAATTGCAATTTCTTTGAAATTTTCAATAAGATTGCAATTTTTATAAAATTTTCAATAAAATTGCACTTTCTATGAAATTTTCAATAAAATTGCAATTTCTTTGAAATTTTCATAAAATTGCTATTTCTATGAAATTTTCAATAAAATTGCAATTTCTATGAAATTTTCTATAAAATTGCACTTTCTACGAAATTTTCAATAAAATTAAAATTTTTGTGATATATTCAATGAAATTGTAATTTCTATGAATTTTTTAATAAAATTGTAAATTCTATGAATTTTTAATAAAATTCTATGAACTTTTCAATAAAATTGCAATTTCTATGAATTTTTAATAAAATTGTAATTTCTATGAAATTTTCAATAAAACAATATGAAATATAATAATTAAATATTTAATAAACAAAAATATTTGATACTTCTAGAATATTAACATATTATAACCTCCAACTAAAAAATAAAGCTTAATAAAACGAAAGCTAAACTTACTTCATATGAAATAGTTTGAGCTACTGCTCGTAACCCTCCCAATATCGCTCGAAAAAAGTTCGACGAAATACAGAATGAACGCAGAATGAGCTATATGGTTTGAACTCTTTATAACTTTTTTAATTATAATTTTTTCTTTGTTTTTTTTTCAGCATTGTGTGAAGGAGACTTGGGGAATTAGTTATGAATCGAACAATTTACAAAAATAATTGAAGTTTTCCGAAATTTTGCGAAAAGTTATGGAAAATATGCTAAAAAGAGAACGTATGTGCGAAGCAGAAAATTTACATCACTTACAGGATATCATTTTTCAAAGGTAATTGCAAAAAATTCCCCAATAATATACTCTGTATTTTTAAAAAAAAATTATAATAATCGCATAAATAAAAAAGTTATAAACCATATAGCTTATTCTGCGCCACCCTGTATGATTTAATTGAAATTTCATAGAAATTATAAATTGAATAGTAAATTGCATCGAATTGTACTTCGGAGTATCGGAGTAGCATCCGTGAAATAGCTATGCGAGGAGCTGAGCTGACAAGTAATTGTATTTGCTTCACCGTTTTTAAAAAACTTTGCATTATACTTTATAATACGTAATAGAGGCAAAGATGGTCTAAAGCCAGGAGAATATCTTAGTGAAAAATCAATAACGATTTAAGATCGAAATGAAAACAAACGAAAATACAGGAATTTGTTTCTATAAAATTTCTTCAAAATTAAATTTTTTAGACAATTTAGTCATATCTACGTTTTTATTTAAAATGTCGTTTAAAGGTCGTGAACCGGATCAATGGCATCGGATTAAAGCTCGATGACCACGGATTGAGGGTCAATTGACGGAATTAAAGGGTGTTAACCAGAAATTTTCTAAAATAATGCAATTTCATCAACATTTTCTAGAAAATCCAATGTCGATGCAATTTTCTAAAAAAACTAATTTGGAAACAATTTACAAGAAAAATTAAATTTTTAATAAATTTTCTAGAGAACTTAAATTTTAACAAAGATTTTTGTAGAAGAATTAAATTGCAGAATAATTCAATTTCGATGCAATTTTCAAGAAAGATTCAATTTTAACGATTTTTTTTAGAAAATTTAGATTTCAGCCCCATTTTTAAGAAAAATTAAAATTTGAAGGAATTTTCTAGATAAATTAAAATTTGAAAGAAGTTTCTAAACAAAAATAATTTCAAGATTTTTTGTAGAAAAATGTAATTTGATGATAAATTTCTTAATGCACTTTTAACGAAATTTTACAGAAAAATTTTATGTCGAGGAAATTTTCTGGAAAAAATTCAATCTAAACGATATTCAATTTTATTGGTCAATATTAAAAGAGAAATATAAATTAAGAAATTTTTTTTTATATAACCTCCAATTAAAAATTAAAACTTAATGGAACTAAAACTAAACTTACTTCATAAGAAATAGTTTGAGATACTGCTCATCACCTTTCTAATAAAGCTCGAGAAAAGTTCGACGAAATATGATTTTATTGAATATTCCATAGAAATTACAATAGAATTTTATAGAAAATTTCATAGAAATTACAATTTTATAGAAAATTACATAGAAATTACAATTTTATAGAAAATTGCATCCGAATTGTGCTTTTATAATTAAGTCCTTCAAAATTGAAGAAATTATATTTTCCTACACGCAAAGAAAAAATTCGTTTCTGCGAAACGAAATATTAGACAACTACAATTCTCGTTTGCCGCAACTGAAAATTCGTTTGTTGTGACAGAAACTTATTTCGCTTAAGCAATTGTTTGTTCTGGCCAAAAGAATATCGGTCGTAGTAAACGAGAATTGTAGTTGTCTAATCTTAAATAAATTCAATTTTCTTGTAAAGTAATGAAAATTGCATATTAATTATTATTTTATATTTATTAAAAATTTAGTGGAAACTAAATTTTTAAAGAAAATTGCTGCAACATTTAACTTTTATAAAAAATTTAATAGAAAAGAATGTTTTTCCTATAAAATTTTTTCAACATTATTTTTTTAGACAAATTTATTTTGATTAAATTTTGTCGAAACTATTTTTTATTGAAAATTTGACTTTTCTTGAAAATTGCATAAAATTTTAATTTTTCTTGCAAATTTCATCGAAATTTAATCAATAAATAAAAATGCCTTCGAAAATTGAATTTTTCAGAAAATTTTCTTCATCGGTCTTTGATAACGTCGACGACCTTTAATCCGGGCAGTGGTCCTTAATTCGTTCATCGAACTTTAATCCGGTCATCGACTTTTAATTACAAATCCAGCTCGATGACCGGATTAAATGTCGATGACACGAAAGGTCATTGCGGACCGGATCAATGTCATTGCGGACCGGATCAGATTAAAACTCTATGACCACGGATTGAGGGTCAATGACGGAATTAAAAGGTGTTAACCGGAAATTTTCTTTAATAAAACAATTTCATCGATATTTTCTAGAAGATGCAATGCAATTTTCTAGAAATAAGTAATTTGGAAGAAATTCACCAGAAAAATTAAATTTTTAATAAATTTCCTAGAGAAATTAAACTTTTTTTAAAATTGCGATTTTTCTAGAAAAAATCAATTTCAGCAAAATTTTGCAGAAAAATCAATTTCAATAATTTTTTTGGAAAAATAAGATTTCAACAAAATTTTTAAGAAAAATAAAAATTTCAAAGAATTTTCTAGATAAATTAAAATTTGGAGGAATTTTGGAAAAAAAAGATACATTTCAAGATTTTTTGTAGTAAAATTTAATTTGATGATTTTTTTCTATAAAAATTAAATTTCAACGAAATTTTGTAAAAAAATACTGCAATTCCAACTTGAATTTTTAGAGAAATCCAATTTCAACAAAAATTTCTAAAAAATTCAATTTCAACGACATTTACAAAAAAATTTAATTTCGAGGAAATTTTCAGGAAAAATACAATCAAACGAAATTCAATTTTATTGGTCGTATTAAAAGAGAAATATAATTTACGAATTTTTTTTTATTATAACCTCCAATTAAAAATGAAAACTTAATGAAACTAAAACTAAACTTATTATATACTTCTCGTAACCTTCCTAATAAATCTCGAAAAAAGTTCAACGAAATATGAATTTATTGAAAATTTCATAGAAATTAAAATTTTATAGAAAATTGCATCGAATTGTGCTTTTATAATTAAGTCCTTCAAAATTGACGAAATTATATTTTCCTAGCAAATCTTGCATAAATAAAATTTTCTTGTAAACTTTATGAAAATTGCATATTTTTTATAATTTAGTGGAAATTAAATTGTTAAAGAAAATTGTAGCAAAATTAATTTTTTATTAAAAATTTAATAGAATTTTTTCTATAACGAAAGGCCACTGAGGATCGGATCATTGACCATTGATAAAGTTCGGTAAAGGATTTTCTTTAAGAAAACAATTTCATCGACATTTTCTGGAAAATCTAATATTAATGCAATTTTCTAGAAATAAATAATTTGGAAGAAATTTACCAGAAAATTAAATTTTAATAAATTTTCTAGAGAAATTAAATTTTTTTTAAAATTACGATTTTTCTAGAAAAAAATAATTTCAGCAAAATTTTGCAGAAAAATTCAATTTTCAAGAAAAAATCAATTTCAACCATTTTTTTAGAAAAATTCGATTTCAACACCATTTTTAAGGAATATAAAAATGTTAACGAATTTTCTAGATAAATTAAAATTTGGAGGAATTTTCGAAAAAAATCAATTTCAAGATTTTTTGTTCGAAAATGTTATTTCAAAATATCTATTTTCCGAGTAATTGAAATTTGCTGTCTCTATGAAATTGGGAAGTAAAATCGGACAGATGTTATATGGAGGCTATATCAGAAAATGGAGCGATATTTCTCATTTTCAATCCAAAGTTACCTGTACCAAATATCAGTCATCTAGCTCAATTATTGTAGATTGTAGCGGGATTTCAGCAGACAGACATGGCTAAATCGTCTTGGAATTTTACAGTGATTAAGAATATATATACTTTATGGGGTCCCTGATCAGTATTTGGAGATGTTACAAACGGAGTGGCAAAATTAGTATACCCCTCATCCTATAGTGGACACAATATTTATTCCACTTCAAGCATTGATTTCGCTATCATTACTTATTGCCAAATCATAACATCGTTACTTATCCTCGTATCGTATACACAAATCGATACTTATCTGCATATCACAAATTAATTTATGTACATACATTACAATTTCGAAATGTTTCAAAACATGTTCGAATGTCTATGTCATAAAACTAAAAACTTTATTGCAATCATTATCTGTTTATTGTGCGAATTGCACAAAATATTCGCAACATAAATTTGTAGGTCTACGCGGCAAGTGCAATAATTAATATCGGTCTAGAAATAAATAAGAACAAATTTCATGCCATCGAAAAAAGAAAAGAAAAAAAAACTCATCATCACTATTCTGGTTTGTGAGTAAATTAAAATAAATTAAGAAAATCAAAAAAAAAAAAACCGGTGAACAATTTACGCAATGCTGCCGAGCAGAAGAGCTCTGATGAACGATGATCAATTGCCAAATGTCAGGCAGACGTCAACACGTTCGTTTCCTAAGTCTTTTGTTTGCAAGTAGCGTAAGGAAATAACATACATACATACATGGACCAGATTCTAGTGAATACATACATCGCATAGCAGAGCACAAATGGAATAAGAGCTAAGATTTAAGCGCACGCATTGATGATCATATGTATAAATTCTGAAAAAAATAACTTCAGAATAGATAGTTATCTATATGTCACACTTTTTTAGACTAGCAGTAAGAATTTCATTAGCTGACATCAATGTTAATTTCTCGTACGTATATTATAAATTTTAAAACTACATACAAACCTATTATAATAACAATAATAATAGCAGAACATAAAAGACTGTTTCTAAAAGATATTTCAAATTAATTTCATTTTGATGACAATATCACTATTGTTTTTCAGGTTCTTTTCACAGTTTTTGATTTCAATCATCTAAACGCCTGAACAACTTCCTGGGAGGGAGATTGATATGTGCTAAGATTAACCGGCATTATTTCAGGTTTTCTTGAATCAAAAACAATAAATAACCAGTAAGGAAATGCTAAAGTCGGGCGGGGCCGACTATATAATACCCTACACCACTCTCGTAATATTGAATAACTCTGATATATAAATTTTGTAATTCATGTATACATTGTTTACATAAATTTACTTTTGGGACATTTTATACTTAAATAATACCCTGTACCACAGTGTGGTGTAGGGTATAAAAACGATTGGATCTAAAGAGCCAAATCGGATGAAACATATATATGGGATCTATAGCTAAATCTTTACCGATTTTCTTCAAATTCGGCAATGTTGGTTGATGAATCAAGAAACTCTACCATTCTAAATTTCAAAACGATTGGATGTAAAATATAGCTTCTATAGAACTAAAGGGCCAAATCGGACGAAACATATATATGGGAGCTATAGCTAAATCTTAACCGATTTTCTTCAAATTCGGTAGTGTTGGTTCGTGGATCAAGAAACTCTACCATTCTAAATTTCAAACTGATTGGATGGAAAATACAGCTTCTACAGGACTAAAGGGCCAAATCGGACGAAACATATATATGGGAGCTATAGGTAAATCTTAACCGATTTTCTTCAAATTCGGCAATGTTGGTTCATGGATGAAGAAACTCTACCATTCTAAATTTCAAAACGATTGGATGTAAAATACAGCTTCTATAGAACTAAAGGGCCAAATCGGACGAAACATATATATGGGAGCTATAGCTAAATCTTAACCGATTTTCTTCAAATTCGGTAGTGTTGGTTCATGGATCAAGAAACTCTACCATTCTAAATTTCAAAACGATTGGATGTAAAATACAGCTTCTATAGAACTAAAGGGCCAAATCGGACGAAACATATATTTGGGAGCTATAGCTAAATCTTAACCGATTTTCTTCAAATTCAGTAGTGTTGGTTCATGGATCAAGAAACTCTACCATTCTAAATTTCAAAATGATTGGATGTAAAATACAGCTTCTACAGGACTAAAGAGCAAAATCGGACGAAACATATATATGGGAGCTATAGCTAAACCTTAACCGATTTTCTTCAAATTCGGTAGTGTTGGTTCGTGGATCAAGAAACTCTACCATTCTAAATTTCAAAACGATTGGATGTAAAATACAGCTTCTATAGGACTAAAGGGCCAAATCGGACGAAAGATATATATGGGAGCTATATCTAAATCTGAACCGATTTCAACCAAATTCAACAGCGATCTTAACAGCTGCGAAATACTCTAAACTGCAAAATTTCAGAACGATCGCAGTGAAATTGCGACCTGTAGTCGACGAACAACTTTACATGGACAGACGGACGGACGGACAGACATGGTTAAATCGGCTCAGCTAGTGATTCTGAGTCGATCGGTATACTTTAAGGTGGGTCTAGCTGTGTTATTTTCAGGTGTTACAAACATCTGCCGTGAAACAAACTTATAATACCCTGTACCACAGTGTGGTGTAGGGTATAAAAATTTACTTATTTGAAGCATTTTGTGCTTTTAGTGCCACCAGAGCGGGGCTTCTTAAATGGGGAGCCTTTTTGGTATTTCAGCGGTGCCAAATATTTGTTTTAAAATAAATATAAATTCATTTAAGACATTTTCCATGAGACAAGGTTATCTGTAATTTTGTGTAATGCTTCTAGTGTTTCTCGAATAGACCAAAAATCAATTCAATTTGGCAAAAGTATGATATCCCCAAAATTTTCAAAAAAAAAAACTAAAAAAATTATTTTTTGTAAAATGAGGTGATTATGAAAAAACGGGGAAAATTAAAATTTAGTTTTTCGGTAGCTACCTTTGTTATCGAAATTGAAAAAAAAAATCTATTTTTTAGTATTTTAAGTTCATTTCAATGGGAAAAAAGTAAAAAAAAATTAAAACAAGTATTAAAGTTCAGTCGGGTAAACCGACTTATGAATCCCCTCACCTTGAGTCCCAAAAATATATACGAAAATGTATTTGTTTTTTTGTTTTAATAAAATTATTATTAATTTAAATTGCACTGAACAACTTTAAAGTATCTACTAGTCTTAAAGATAAAAGATGTTTACTTTTGGTACAAAATCGTCCATTTGTGTGGGAGGTACCAAAAGGGGGCGTGTCAATAACGGTCACTTTTCTCTGGACTCTAGATACTATAAAAGCATTACAACGTACAAAATTTGCAGTATTAAAGTAAAATTTGGTATTAAGTTAAAATCTGTTAACTTTAGGTACAAAATGGTCCATTTGGGTGGGAGGTACCAAAAGGGGCGTGCCAAAAACGCCCACATTTCTGTGGACTCTAGGTACTATAAAAGCATAACACTGTACAAAATTTCAAGTATTTGTTTGCACTGGTTTTAAGGTTAAAATCTATTAACGTTTGGTGTTAAATGGTCCATTTGTGTGGGAGGTACCAAAAGGGGCGTACCAATTACGGCCACTTTTCTTTAGACTCTAGGTACTATTAAACCATTATACTGTACAAAATTTCAAGTCTTTGTATGCACTGGTATTAAAGTTAAAATCTGTTAACTTTTGGTACAAAATAGTCCATTTGTGTGGGAGGTACCAAAAGGAGCGTGGCAATAATGCCAATTTGTCACTGTATTGTAGGTACTATTAAACCATTATACTGTACAAAATTTCAAGTCTTTGTATGCACTGGTATTAAAGTTAAAATCTGTTAACTTTTGGTACAAAATAGTCCATTTGTGTGGGAGGTACCAAAAGGAGCGTGGCAACTGCGCCTATTTTTCTCGAGGTAATAAGGATTTATAAACTAATATTACGTTAGAATTTCAGAGGATTCAAATATGTAGTTTATAAGTTATTAAATAACACTACGCAACAACAAAAATTCCTAGACCTAAAAATTACTTTTTTGTATAGATTGTGGAATACTGTTATATAAAATCAAAACCAACAATTTTTTTATGGATACATTTTTTTTATACCCTACACCACACTGTGGTACAGGGTATTATAAGTTTGTTTCACGGCAGATGTTTGTAACACCTGAAAATAACACAGCTAGACCCACCTTAAAGTATACCGATCGACTCAGAATCACTAGCTGAGCCGATTTAACCATGTCTGTCCGTCCGTCCGTCTGTCCATGTTCGTCGACTACAGGTCGCAATTTCACTCCGATCGTTCTGAAATTTTGCAGTTTAGAGTATTTTGCGGCTGTTAAGATCGCTATTAAATTTGGTTGAAATCGGTTCAGATTTAGATATAGCTCCCATATATATCTTTCGTCCGATTTGGCCCTTTAGTCCTATAGAAGCTGTATTTTACATCCGATCGTTTTGAAATTTAGAATGGTAAAGTTTCTTGATCCATGAACCAACATTGCCGAATTTGAAGAAAATCGGTTCAGATTTAGATATAGCTCCCATATATATCTTTCGTCCGATTTGGCCCTTTAGTCCTATAGAAGCTGTATTTTACATCCAATCGTTTTGAAATTTAGAATGGTAGAGTTTCTTGATCCATGAACCAACACTACCGAATTTGAAGAAAATCGGTTAAGATTTAGCTATAGCTCCCATATATATGTTTCGTCCGATTTGGCCATTTAGTCCTATAAAAGCTGTATTTTACATCCAATCGTTTTGAAATTTAGAATGGTAGAGTTTCTTGATCCATGAACCAACATTGCCGAATTTGAAGAAAATCGGTTAAGATTTAGCTATAGCTCCCATATGTATGTTTCGTCCGATTTGGTCCTTTAGTTCTATAGAAGCTATATTTTACATCCAATCGTTTTGAAATTTAGAATGGTAGAGTTTCTTTATTCATGAACCAACATAGCCGAATTTGAAGAAAATCGGTTAATATTTAGCTATAGCTCTCATATATATGTTTCATCCGATTTGGCTCTTTAGATCCAATCGTTTTTATACACTACACCACACTGTGGTACAGGGTATTATTTAAGTATAAAATGTCCCAAAAGTAAATTTATGTAAACAATTTATACATGAATTACAAAATGTATATATCAGAGTTATTCAATATTACGAGAGTGGTGTAGGGTATTATATAGTCGGCACCGCCCGACTTTAGCCTTTCCTTACTGGTTTTTAAGTTTTTTTTATTAAAAATACTAATATCGTCGAAGGTACCCTTAGTATTTGCACTATAATTTTTGGAGTATATGCCCGAACAGGTCGAATTATACGTTAAATTGAAGCTATTAATGTGGGCTATCAATGTTGGAAATATCTCTTTCACTTAAAAACAGTGGTTTAGTAACAGTCATTAAACAAATTGGAAAAAGTAGATTTAAAAAAAATTTCCTGGGACAAAAAAAACATAAAAAATAGAGAAAAAATCGAAAAAAATATTTTATTCCATTTTTTAAAAGTTTTCATCCTAGCGAAGAAAATAATGCCTATTTGAAAAAAATCTATGGATAAATGTAGAAATTATAGCCATTTTGGTAGAGGTAAAATAATTTCAAAAAATCTTTTTTTTAATTTCTGCTTAAATAGCGATTTTATTTGTTACTTTTATTCATATTATGTACATTTGAGTATATTTACATGTACAAGTTTCATTAGAAGTAATTGTGAGTTCTTTGTTGACGTTTGTAGATTTCGGAATCGGTTTCTCTAATGAGGAACCAAATATAATCTCCCATCATTCTTTCATCCCAGTGCCCTTGGTAACGCCGCTCGATGGACTTCATTTCTTGGTGAAACCTTTCCCCATGTTCGTCGCTTACGTCGCCAAGATTCTCGGGGAAAAAGTTTAAATGAGAGTGCAAGAAATGAATTTTGAGGGACATATTTACACCTGTTGGTGTAAATATATCCCTCAAAGTTAGAAGAATACATACATATGTATGTGTTATATACATAAATATAGAAAAATATATTTCTTACCAATTTGTTCATAATTTTTTAACAAATCATTAATCATTGTTTCATATTTCGGGCTTTTATTGGATCCAAGGAAATTTGAAACTACAAGCTTAAACGACCTACATGCTGCAATTTCATCCGACGTCAAATAGGATTCGAAATTTACATCTTTCATCAGTTTCATTATTTTAGGCCCATCAAAAACGCCTTCTTCGATTTTTTGAAAAGAAAGACTTTTAAATAATCTTTTTAAATATGAGCGTGAATTGCCATCTTTTACAAAATTTTTAAAGAGCCCCAGCTTTATATGCAGTGGTGGTAAAATAATGTTTTCTTTTTGGACGAGTGGTGTGTATTTTAAGTTGTTTTCACCCAATGTAATGTGTATTCTTGTTGGCCATTTCTTTCTTCTGTAATGATCTTCGCGAGCTCGGCTATAGCAGAGGCATAAAAAACAGCAATATTTTGTATATCCGCCTTGCATTACACACAACATCCCAACTACTTTTATATCGCAACAAATTTTCCAGTCATGTTGTTCATATTTTATGTATTTTATCAATTTAGCCATTGTTTCGTATGATTCCTTAGTGTTGACGGCATGAGCAATGGGAATCGACGGTCTCTGATTTCCGTTGTGTAAAAGTACTGCTTTCAAACTTTCTTAACTGCTGTCAACAAATAACCGCCATTCTTTTGAATTGTATGTTCAAGTGTATGTTCAAGTGTATGTTCAAGTGTATGATCAAGTTCCTCGAACAATCCGGGAATGTCCTTGCAAAAGCATCTGTTATCCACAGTTGTATACAATTGTTTGTAAAGTATATCACGGACTCTATAATATGATATGTTAACATCTGTACTGTTTCATCCGAGATGCAAGTAGTTCTGCCTTATCTTTGGCCAGTTCCAAATCTCTCACTAGATCAATGAGTTGAAACTGAGTTAAAAGCGATGACTTCTGACTCAAACTTGAATCGCTCAGAGTTGAGTACTCAGTTGAACTTGATGATGTTTCCGTTATTAGGCTGTTAGCTATACTTGGACACTTGGGAATTGGTATTGTTTCCGAATGTACAACTCGCAAAGTGACAGATTTTACTTCAGCGTAAGTCCAGCGAATGCTCCTTCCTACTCCAATCTGTGTACTTAGACAAAAATAGCAGTCCGTATCGTGAATGAATGGTTGTCTCCAAATAATTGGCATTCCAAATTGCACGTGATGTCTAAAATTAAAACGTTTTATTCCACAAACCATTGTAATACATTAATTGTAAAGTATATACTTACCGCATGCTTCCACCACTCCATCGAGTAAGATTTACATGGCACGAATTACACAAAATACTAGGTGTCCACGGTTCGTTCATATTTTTAACTCGTATACCAAAATATTGCACATATATTTCTTCTATTGTTTTACTAAACGCACGTCGATTTTTTTTTTTAATTACATATTTTCCGCAGAAATTGCCGGGATCATTTACACATTGCCTTTTACTCATACTTCGAAATATAACTTTGTAATATTTTTCAGAAAATCTACTTATCTCTTTAAGGCGCTGAATTACACTAATTTCATTCATATATTCCGGATTTAAGGTTCATAAGTTGCAGTACCAGTAGCTGACATATAATTTGCTTCGAACGTAGAAACCCAACATTTTCAAGACTGACGCGTACTACTTTGTATTGCGTACATAAAATTTTACTACCTGTATATACGACTGGGATGTCCATGCCCCTAAAGGGCGTACCTGAATGGAAACCGCATAAATAAAAAACCACAAATAGTGTTGAATAACCCTCTACCTCAGCGGATCTCATCCTATATAGCTCTCACATTGCATAAAATGTTTTATGGAGAGTTACGAACGGCCATAAAACCTCGTCCTCTCTATAATTATACCCTCACTTTAGTGTGACGAGGGTATATATCATTTGCTACGGAAAAAAGTGTAACACGTCGAAGGAGTGACCTAAGACCCCAAGTATGTTCGGAGGAAATCCGTTTTGGGTCATTTTAAGTCGAATGAGCAATGTCCGTCCGTCTGTCTGTCTGTCTGCTGGCTGGTGCGCACAATAATTCTCGAAAGGAGTAACCGATTGACCTCAAATTTGGTATGTGGTAATATTTTTTTCTATCTCCGGCCAAGTTCGAAGATGGGCCATATTGGTCCACTCCTTCTAGTACCTCCCCCACAAAGGGTTAAAATGTTGTGAAATATTGATTCTTTAATAACTGCTATACTACTTATTCGAATCTTTTGAAATTCCACACATAGTATAAGCTTATTAGTCGTTATCAACTCGAGAAAAATGGGCGAAGTCGCCACGTCCCTTTTGGTACCTCCCACACAAATGCACCATTTTGCACCAAAAGTTAACAGCTTATAACATTAATAACAGTGTATAAAAATACTTGAAATTTTGTACAGTATTATGCTTTTATATTGCCTACAGTCCAGGGAAAAATGGGTGTTGTTGTCACGCCCCTTTTGGTACCTCCCACACAAAGGTACCTTTTTGCACCAAAAGTTAACAGCTTATAACATTAAAACCAGTGTATAAAAATACTTGAAATTTTGTACAGTGTAATGTTTTTATAGTGTCTATAGCCCTGTGAAAAATGGGCGTTATTGCCACGCCCCTTTTTGTAACTCCCACACAAAATGCCCAAATCATACCACAATTTAATGTCTCATAACGTTTATACCAGTGCACATAAATGCGTATAAGTCGGCACAGTGCAATGCATTTATAGTATCTAATGTTCAGCGAAAAAAAGGTGTATTTGATAAACCCCTTCTGGTACCTCCCACACAAATTGTCAGAATAATTCGAGTAATATTCAACATTACTTTACTCACAAAGTGAGGGTTTACCCGACTGAAACTTTCTTACTTGTTTTATAATGTCTCACATCAATCCTCATAGAATAAAATGCAAGTGCAATGTCCCTTATATGTCTCTCTCGCATATGGCGAATTCAATATAAGCAAAAAAAAACATCATTTAAAATGAAAAAATAAGAAACACAATTTTTTTTTTGAATTTCCCTAACATTTACAAAGTGGCCCATAACTTTTACATCTGTCCATAGATTTTTTTCAAATAGACATTGTTTTCTTCGTTAGCATGCTGGCTTTTTCAAAATGTGATAAAATGTTTTTTTTTTTTTTTTTATATTTTTTAAGGTTTTTTTTGTACCAGGAAAAAGTGTTTTTATAAAAAAAAGCCATTTTTCTCTCATATTTTTGACGACTGTTACTAAACCAAAGATTCTACGTGAAGGTGATATTTGCAGCATTTGTAGCCCTCATAATTCCCTTTCATTTAACGGGCTCAATCAGGCTTATACTTGCAAAATTATGGTCCAAATACTAAATATATTTTCCAGAAGGCTGGAAAATAAAAAAAAATTTTAATATTTTTTTCGTATTAGTGACACCAAATTGCACCAGAAACTGTTATCCACATCCCTTGGACAAAATTTTTGTTGCATAGTATAATTAGCGATCAATTTAAAAGGGATTTTATCAAAAATATTTATTTGCGTTATAAAAATATTAAATCAACAAAATGGCTGAGAAATAAACCACAAAGAAATAAATATTAAAAAACAAAAGTATAAAAATGTGAATGCAACTGGTTTTTTTATATTTGTTTTAATCATTAGAAAATATAAACGTTATGCTTCTTTAATTAGCTGTTATTATTAGCATAAATAATAACACAACTTTAGAATTAGGCAAAAATTCCGTTATGCCAACCAAATAATTCTATGAATCGCACCTGTTCCATAGAAATTGAGATCCTAATTTTCTGTTTACCTCGATTTATTAAGATTTCAATGTTCACAAAAGGATCGTTGAATCGCAAGTGAAAAAATATCACTCAAAATCACATAGATCGAAAATAAAGTACTTAAATTACATACATACAGGGTGGCTGATATGTATTGCAACCAACTTCAGGTTGCTATCATTTCTAAACAGCTAGTCTGATAGCTGACAGATTTAGTTCAGTGACAGTTCATTTTATTGTTTACAAGCTTACAAAAGCATTTTGATCTATTGCATTCCGAAAAAAAGTTATTCGTGATGGAATTCAAGCGTGATAGTGTGATTGCTTTATTTGGGTGGAAAAACACAAGTGGCTATCGTTAGAGCCCTCCAGCATTTAAATGTGAATAAATCTTTTGTTTCTCGTACCATTGCTCGTTACCGTGATACTGGCAGTGTTGCATCGCGTCCAAAAAGTGGACGAAAAAAAAACGGTAACAACACCAGAAATGAACCGAAAAGTGAAGGCCAGATTTGATCGAAATCCACGCCGCAGTGGTAGAAAAATTGCTCGTGAGCTGAACATATCGCGAGAACGGATACAACACATATTAAAAAATGAGCTTGGACTAAAGCCATTGAAGTTCCAAAAAGTGCAAGAGCTCACCGATGCACAAAAAAAGTTAGACTGGAAAGAGCCAAGGAGTTGCTTCGCTTGCACGAAAGTGGCCAGTTACCGAATTTGGTTTTCTCCTATGAGAAGCCATTCCAAATTGAGCAGTTTGTGAACAAACAAAATGCTCGGGTTTACTTGCCAAAGAGGTCAGCTGAAAATTTACACCTTCGATTGACCACCAGAACTCAAGCGCCGCCGATGGTAATGGTGTGGGCCGCCGTAACGGCCGATGGTCGCTCCCCGCTCGTATTCATCGACCATGGGGTCAAAATAAATGCCGAATATTATCGGGAAAATGTCCTAAAGACAGTATTGAAGCCCCGGGCAGACAAACATTTCGGCCGCAGACCATGGACATTCCAACAGGACTCAGCACCATCGCACTCAGCACGCGTCAACCAAGAATGGCTTAAAAAGGAGGTTCCTCGCTTCATTTCTACCGCACAATGGCCACCAAGATCTCCGGATCTCAATCCGTTGGACTTTTGCGCCTGGGGCATTTTAGAGAGTAAGGTTCGCACTAAAAAAATACCAAAGAATCGATCATCTCAAGACGGAGCTTCGCCGGGAATGGGCCAAAATACCGCAGAGCCACTTTCGTGCAGCGTGTGATGGCTTTGTCGGCCGTTTGAAGGCCATAATTCGTGCCAAAGGTGGCCAATTCGAACAAATCTAAACTGTTTCTAAAATTTTATGTTATTTCCGACATTTTTTGCTTTTGAACAATAAAATTTAAAAAAAAATTAAAAAAATATAGCGCTTTACTTTGTTGCATTACATATCAGCCACCCTGTATATTGAAAATAAAGTAGTTAAACAGAGACGTATTAGTAAAAAGTTGCCATATCACCATAACCATCATTGTTGCCATATTCCGTATGCGACATATATTTTTTGAGATTATATACAAGTTATATATGAGTTACTGAAATTTAAGAAGATTTTTGTTAGTATTAGTATAACAGCAATATATGATTCAATATTTCATCATGTTGTAATCCTTTGTGGGGGAGGTATCAGAAGGAGTAGATCTCTATGTAGGCCCATCCTCGAACATAGCCTAAGAAATGAGAAAATATAAAATATATGAAGTCGATCGGTCTCTGCTTTCGAGACTATTCATGCGACCCGAGACAGGCAGGCAGATAGACGGGACGGACTTAGGTTAAATGATGTAAGATGTTGTGAAACGGATTTCCGCTAAACATACATAGGATCCCCTTCGATATGTTAAGTTCGAAGGTAAATCATATACAATAAATATTATTGTCTAGTGTAAAAATCCTAATTAAAACAATATTATAAAGTACAGCTGTCAGTCGTCTTTCCAATTTCAAATAATAGTTAATAAAAGTTGGTCATCTATGCTTTACTACATAATACCCCCTACGATGCTTCATTCACAACAAATAATCCTAACTTTTACTCATTTGCCGCTTTGTTTTGTATTAAGAAATGAAAAAAACACAATAATACAATCACACTCTCGCCACTGTTTGGTTTTAATTTAAAATCAACAAATAAATCAAACATTGTATTCCCCCAATCCCCAATCAAGTCAATGAGGAAGTGTCAGTTTTGAAATTACATTAAATGAAATGCAAAATCATCCTGAATTCGCCCACATCGTTACACTCTTATACGAAACATGCGCTCTCTCTTATACACTCTCGCTTGCTCAGCGACATAGAATTTGAATCGAATTCCATCCAATCCAAATGAAGAAATAAAGAAAGATGCAAATTATAAATAAAATCAAAAGTGAAAAAATTCCGACAAATCAGTTTCAAATTTGTGCAGCTGCAGTTATCATTGTATGATCGGCGTGTGTGTGCAGAGCGCGGATAACTAACGAACGACCGAACGTACGGACGGGCCGCGAATATTTCAAATCACTCACTGTGCGCAGACGCGAAAGTATTTAATAGAAGTAAAAGAAGAAACATAGACGACAATATTCGAAACCAAAAAAAAAAAAACCGAAATGATTAACAAATTTGTGTATCGTCAAAATAACAACAACAAGGTTGGTTGAATGGTGTTTATGTCAAACCAGCGGACAGTAATTAATTTTGCAACAAATTGAAGTAGAGTTCAAATTAAACAAAAAGGAAGATGATTTAAATACAAAAAAAAAACCGATAAAAACGGACCACCAAAACCTTAACTAAGTATTTTAAACTGGTTTAATTTGCAAACAATTGGCAATTGACTCGTGTGTATTAAATCTGTTTGTGAAGTGAATTTATCGATTGAATTGATTTATAGCAAAATAATTTTGAATTTGCAATTAGAAACAAGTGCATATTCTTGAACAAAAACAGAAAAGAAATGTTGGAATGAGTAAATCGGAAGAAATAAACAAAATAAAAACATCTACAGCTATTATGCAACTTCATAACGCTTCCTTAAATCAATCGTATTTAAATTTTTTTTTTAAAAGAGCAGAACGGTGTTTAATATGAAAATATGAGAAACGATAAAAATAATTTTTAATTTGCTAATATTTCAACAGAAGTTTCGGAAATCTTGCCAATAATGTGACAGCAACATTTCTTTATGCTAATTAAAATAGTGGTCTTTTTCAACGAAAATTGATTTAAATTAAACAAAACTAGTTACAAAACAACTCTTTGTACCGAACATGGATTGAATTCAGAGAAAAAATAAATAACACTATGCAACAAAATGTTTGTCGACGCGATGTGCATAACATGTTCTGGTGTAATATGGTGTCCTTAACACGAAAAAATATTAGAAACAATTTTGATGGTATTTTTATACCCTACACCACACTGTGGTACAGGGTATTATGACTTTGTGCATTTGTTTGTAACACCCAAAAGGAGAAGAGATAGACCCATTGTTTATTATACCGATCGACTTGTAATCACTTTCTGAGTCGATTTAGCTATGTCCGTCTGTCTGGCCGTCTGTCCGTCTGTCTGTCTGTCTGTAGACGTACTCTTGTAATCAAAGTACAGGTCGCAATTATGGTCCGATCTCAACGAAACTTTGCACATATCTTTTTTTAGGCCCAAGGACGATCCCTATTGAGTTTGGTTAAAATCGGTTCAGATTTACATATAGCTCCCATATATATGTACCTCCGATTTGGCATATATGCACTGTATAAGCAACATTTTGTAACCGATTTGTACAAAAATTGACAGAGAGTAGTCCCGTGATACACTTAGATACAATACAAAATTTGGGGGAAATCGGTTCAGATTTATATATAGCCCCCATATATATGTTGCACCCGATTTGACATGTAAGCGCTGTAGAAACTGTATTTTATATCCAATCAGTACGAAATTCGGCACAGAGAGGTTTTTTATTACATGAAGGAATACTGCCAAATTCGGAGAAAATCGGTTCAGATTTAGATATAGTCCCTATATATATGTTACCCCCGATTTGAAATTCAATAGATGTAGAAACTGTATTTTATATCCGATCACAGCGAAATTCGGCAGAAAGAGGTTTCTTATTACACGAAGGTATACTGCCAAATTTGGAGAAAATCGGTTCAGATTTAGTTATAGCCCCCATATATATGTTAGCACCGATTTGACATTCAAGCGCTGTAGAGACTGTATTTTATATCCGATCAGTACGAAATTCGACAGAAAGAGGTTTCTATTTTACATGAATGAGTATTCAGGGAAAATCGATTCAGATTTATATATAAGCTCCATATATATGTTCCTCCTGATTTGGTTACAAAGCGCTATAGAAGTTGTACTTTACTTCCGATCATTACAAAATTCTCCAGAAAGATGTTTCTCAATTTAGGAACGAATATTGCTTAATTTAGCGATTATCGGTTCAGAATTAGATATATCCGCATATATATGTTCTTACCCATTTACAAATTATTTCAAATTATTATTGCAATAACCCTTATCGCATTGTTAGGGAGGTGTAGGGTATTATATAGTCGGCCCCGCCCGACTTTCTGCCTTTCCTTACTGGTTTTTTTATGTTTGTTTAAAATTCCCATTTTCTCGGAAGGTGCCTTTAGTATTTCGACCATATATTGATTTTGAAGTATATGCTCGACAAAGCCAGGATACACTTTAAATTGAAGGAAATTGTGAGGACTACAAATGTTAAAAATGCTTTCACGTAGAAACAGAAGTTTAGTAACTGTCGTTAAAAAACAATAATAGAAAAAATGGCAAAAAAAAACAAATTGTTTGTTCCAATTGGCCAAGCTAGCATTTATGTGTACTGGTATTAAAAGTAAAGGGTTTTCCAACAAGAGGTGTTATATTGGTATTCAAAGAAAAATGCCATTTCTTGAGATAAATGATCGGATGAAATTTTCCATAACCAAATCGCAAAGTGGCTGCCCTATGTCCTCGATAGCCTCACGAATTCTATCTTTGAGGTCTTGAATCGACGCTGGGCTGTTGGCGTAGACCTTATCTTTCACGTGGACCCAAAAGAATAAGTCACAAGGTGTTAAATCACAAGATCTCAGTGGCCAATTGTGATCACCTCTTCGAAAGATAACACGGTCCGGAAAATTTTCCCCTAACAGAGCAATGGTTTCGTTGTTTGTGTGGCACGTAGCGCCGTCTTGTTGATAGTAAACGTTGTCCAGCTCAATACCATCCAACTCTGACCATAAAAAATCATTAATCATCTCTCGATAGCGCAATCCATTCACCGTAACTGTTGATCCACCCTCATTTTCGAAACATTAAGGTCCAATGACCCCGCCGGACCATAAACCGCACCAACCAGTCACACGTTGAGGATGGAGGGGCTTCTCAACAATAACGCTTGGGTTTTCCGAGCCCCAGATGCGACAATTTTGCTTGTTGACGTAGCCACCGAGGTGGAAATGGGCCTCATCAGTCAAGAAGATTTTTCGACGATTTTCGTTTTTTCGAATTTTAATAATTTCAATGCGTTGTTATCGTTCCATTTTTATACCCTACACCACACTGTGCTACAGGGTATTATTACTTTGTGCATTTGGAGAAGATATAGATCCATTGTTTATTATACCGATCGACTTGTAATCACTTTCTGAGTCGATTTAGCTATGTCCGTCTGTCTGTCCGTCTTTAGATGTATTCTTGTAATCAAAGTACAGGTCGCAATTATGACCCGATCTTGACGAAACTTTACACATAACTTTTTTTTGGCCCAAGGACGATCCCTATTTAATTTGGTTAAAATCGGTTCAGATTTGGATATAGCCCCCACACCCAGGAAAATAATTGGTTGGAATTCGATTGTAACAATAAAAAAATATTACTAGCAACAAAAAGTATATTGCGTACACCGTCTGTCGGTTGTATTTATAAATAATTATGTGAAACAACAAAAATAACATGTTTACGATCAAATGAAAATGCTTGCAACTAAATCGATGGTTGTAGCAATCGAATTAAGATTGTTTTTTTCATTGACACTCGGTTAGTTGTGGTAACCAATTTTAAATTTTCATTATAGTATCATATGATCGATTTTTAGTTGTGACAACCAATGTTTTATTCTTGACAACAGAAATTGTATCAATAGACAAAAGATTATTATCGCAACGAATAATTGGTTACTACAACAGAAAAAATATTAATAAATAATCGTTTATTGGTTATCCCAATCATTTCCCAAATTTAAAATAATTAAATGTATTATGGGAAATACAACCGAAAGATTGGTTGCTGTTCTTTTGCTGATACATGACAAACAAAAAATAAAATTACTCGACATAAAAAATCTTCAACATTTTGTTCAAGAATGGTATAGGTAATCAAAAATAATCTCATGTGGATAATAATGTGTGGAATGCAGAATATGTTGTGCAAAATGTTTTATATAAATAAAAAATAAAAGCAACAATCATGAAATTGAAAGCACAGGTTTAAGCGATATTTGCATAAAAGATTTGTGTTTTTTTGTGTACTAAAATGTTTGTCAAATATTTCCACATCTCATATAGTGATGAATAGTGATCAATTTGTAATATGGGATTTTTATTTTTGTTATAAATTGTTTTGTTTTTTGTTCAATAAATAAAATCAAAATTAATGAAAACTGTTTTTAATTAATTGTCGGTAGTATATGACTGACAAATTGTCAGAACAAAAAATTTTTTAAAACAGTTGGTTGTGGCAACTACAACAGATAATTTAAGCCACCATTTTCGTAGTTGGCGCAACCAAATATGATTGTTATCAACATGGAAACAGAAGTATACCACAACCAAAATATTGGTTGTCCTGATGGAATCGCATGATAGTAGACAGAACTACAAAATTCGGTTGAGGCAACCAAACTGTATTCTGTGTGCATATATATGTTAGCCCCGATTTGACATGTAAGCGCTGTAAAAACTTTATTTTATATCCGATCAGTATGAAATTCAGCAGAAAGAGGTATATTATTATATGAATGAACACTGTTAAATTTGGAAGAAATCGGTTCAGATTTAGATATAGCCCCCATATATACGTTACCCCCGATTTCACATGTAAGCGCCGTAAAAAAAATATTTTATAACCGATCAGTGTGAAATTCGGCAGAAAGAGGTTTCTTATTACACGAAGGAATACTGCCAAATTCGGAGAAAATCGGTTCAGATTTAGATACGGCCCCCATATATATGTTACCACCGATTTGACATGTAAGCGCTGTAGAGACTGTATTTTATATCCGATCAGTACGAAATTCTACAGAAAGAGGTCTTTTTACATGAATGAGTATTCAGGGAAAATCGGTTCAGAGTTATATATAACCTCCAGATATATGTTCCTCATGATTTGGTATCAAAACGCTATAGAAGTTGTACTTTACTTCCGATCATTAATATTTTCCGGAAAGATGTTTCTCAATTTAGGAACAAATAATGCTTAATTTACCGATTATCGGCTCAGAATTAGATAATATGTTGCTGCCGATTTTCAATTATTCCAAATTATTATCGCAATGACCTTTATCGCGTTGTTAGGGAGGTGTAGGGTATTATATAGTCGGCCCCGCCCGACTTTCTGCCTTTCCTTACTGGTTAGTAATGGCGTAGTTTCTACTTGTCAAAGAATAAAAGCTTCAAAAGTAACAGCAACCGAAATACCGGGTGATTCAAAATAAAAACTCTTGTTGGAAAACCCTGTATATACCCTCGTATCGCTAAAGTGAGGGTATAAAAAGTTTGTTCTAATTAGCCAAGCTAGCATTTATGTGTACTGGTATTAACAGTATAAAGCATTAAACTTTGGTATGAAACGCCGAGTTTGTATGGGAGGTACCAAAATGGACGTGGCAAAAATACCCATACCGAACTATAGGTACTACAAAGGAATTACACTGAACAAAATTTCAAGTATTCATATGAACTGGTATTAAAGTTATTAGCAATTAATTTTTGTTACAAAATGGTCCCTTTGTGTGCGATGTGCCAAAATATGCGTGGCCACTTCACACATTTTTCTCAAGTTGGTAGCGACAGATGTGGAATTACAAAAGATTCGGATAAGTTGTCTAGCAGTTAGTAGAGAATCTATATTTCACTTCATTTTAACCCCTTGTGAGGGAGGTACTAGAAGAAGTGGACCAATATGGTTCATCTTCCAATTTATCCTCAGATAGAAAAAAACCAGTAAGGAAAGGCTAAAGTCGGGCGGTGCCGACTATATAATAACCTACACCACTCTCGTAATATTGAATGACTCTGATATATAAATTTTGTAATTCATGTATAAATTGTTTACATAAATATACTTTTGGGACATTTTATACTTAAATAATACCCTGTACCACAGTGTGGTGTAGGGTATAAAAACGATTGGATCTAAAGAGCCAAATCGGATGAAACATATATATGGGATCTATAGCTAAATCTTTACCGATTTTCTTCAAATTCGGCAATGTTGGTTCATGAATCAAGAAACTCTACCATTCTAAATTTCAAAACGATTGGATGTAAAATATAGCTTCTACAGAACTAAAGGGCCAAATCGGACGAAACATATATATGGGAGCTATAGCTAAATCTTAACCGATATTCTTCAAATTCGGCAGTGTTGGTTCATGGATCAAGAAACTCTACAATTCTAAATTTCAAAATGATTGCATGTAAAATACAGCTTCTACAGGACTAAAGGGCCAAATCGGACGAAACATGTATATGGGAGCTATAGCTAAATCTTAACCGATTTTCTTCAAATTCGGTAGTGTTGGTTCATGGATCAATAAACTCTACCATTCTAAATTTCAAAACGATTGGATGTAAAATACAGCTTCTATAGAACTAAAGGGCCAAATCGGACGAAACATATATATGGGAGCTATAGCTAAATCTTAACCGATTTTCTTCAAATTCGGTAGTGTTGGTTCACGGATCAAGAAACTCTACCATTCTAAATTTCAAAATGATTGCATGTAAAATACAGCTTCTTCAGGACTAAAGAGCAAAATCGGACGAAACATATATATGGGAGATATAGCTAAATCTTAACCGATTTTCTTCAAATTCGGTAGTGTTGGTTCATGGATCAATAAACTCTACCATTCTAAATTTCAAAACGATTGGATGTAAAATACAGCTTCTATAGAACTAAAGGGCCAAATCGGACGAAACATATATATGGGAGCTATAGCTAAATCTTAACCGATTTTCTTCAAATTCGGTAGTGTTGGTTCATGGATCAAGAAACTCTACCATTCTAAATTTCAAAATGATTGGATGTAAAATACAGCTTCTACATGACTAAAGAGCAAAATCGGACGAAACATATATATGGGAGCTACAGCTAAATCTTAACCGATTTTCTTCAAATTCGGCAACGTTGGTTCATGGATCAAGAAACTCTACCATTCTAAATTTCAAAACGATTGGATGTAAAATACAGCTTCTATAGGACTAAAGGGCC
Source organism: Eudasyphora cyanicolor (assembly GCA_963930755.1). Lineage (NCBI taxonomy): Eukaryota > Metazoa > Arthropoda > Insecta > Diptera > Muscidae > Eudasyphora > Eudasyphora cyanicolor. The sequence goes on from OZ005735.1 coordinate 242,450,448, forward strand.
AAATCGGACGAAAGATATATATGGGAGCAATATCTAAATCTGAACCGATTTCAACCAAATTCAATAGCGATCTTAACAGCCGCGAAATACTCTAAACTGCAAAATTTCAGAACGATCGGAGTAAAATTGCGACCTGTAGTCGACGAACAACTTTACATGGACAGACGGACGGACGGACGGACAGACATCATTAAATCGACTCAGCTAGTGATTCTGAGTCGATCGGTATACTTTAAGGTGGGTCTAGCTGTGTTATTTTCAGGTGTTACAAACATCTGCCGCGAAACAAACTTATAATACCCTGTACCACAGTGTGGTGTAGGGTATAAATATACTAAATTTGAAGTCTATCCGTTACTCCTTTCGAGAGTAATCGTGCGCTCCAGCCAGACGGCCCGAAACGGATTTCTGACGAAAATACTGGGGGTCGTAGGTCACTCCTTCGATGTCTTACACTTTTTGTCCGTAGCAAATGATATAAACCCTCGTCACTCTAAAATGAGGGTATACAAATGGGCGTTATTGCCACGCCTCTTTTGGTAACTCCCAAACAAAATTGCCAAAAAAAATATAAAAAAAATATTTTTTTGAATTTACCTATTTTTACAATGTGGGTCCTAAATTGTACATTTATCCATAGGATTTTGAAAAATAGGTGTTTTTTCATCGTTAGCATGCTAGCTTTCAATAAACGGAACAAACAAATTTTTTGGAGATTTTGTATGTTTTTTTGTGCCAGCAAAACAAGGATTTAAAAAAAAAAACAATTTCTAATTGTTTTAACGACAGTTACTTATCTTCCGTTTCTACAAAAAAAGTTTTTGGGTCTCGGACACCAAAAAAATTGGTTGCATAGTGTAATTTTAAACCTCACGTTAGTCGATGGAAAGAAAATGAATGACCTAAGACCATAAAAATCCGTTTGCCTATAATCCGTTTCATATAATTTTAAGTCATTTGAGCTACATTCGTCTGTCTGTCTGATTGTTGCGCACCATAATTCTCGAGAGAAGACCCCAATTTAATTCAAATGTTGTAAAATTAACATCTATCTCAGACTTGGTTCGAATGTTTAGCCATACTGATCCACTCTTTCTGGAACCCACCCCCACAAATGGGTTAACATTTAGTGACAAATTTAATTCCATATAACATCTACACTGCTTAGCTAAATCTTCGCTAATTATTAGCGTATTTACCCCCCATAAGCTCGAGCAAATGGACGAAACGACCCACGACCATTTAGGTACTTCCGACAAAAAAGAAATAACACTAGTTTACAAAACAAAAATGTTGTCGAAGAGCTATACATACAATTTTCTGGTGCAATTTGGCATCCCAAACACTAAAAATGTTTTTATGGTAATTACAGGGTTGCCCATATTCGACGGACCCATGTTTTTTTTGGACCCATTCCAATCGACGAGGCTTGTCCGCAGGCAACAATCTTTGCGTCAATTGAATTTTGTACGGGAACAAATGCAAATCAACGCGAATAATCCGTTGTAAAGTGGACCGAGCCATGCCCAACTGCTGAGAACGGCGTTTTTGGGATGTTCTTGGGGACCTCTCAACACTGGCTCGTACGGCAGCGATATTCTCGGCCGATCGCCTTGGTCTACTTTTATTTGGCCTCTTCGGATTAGAAAGAGCCTCACCAGTCGAAAATTTTTCGTATAAACGCTTAATGGTGTTCTTAGAAGGCGCACTTCTCACATTTTTTAATATTTTAAAAGCACGTTGAGTTTTCACAATTGACTTCTTCTGTTGAATGTAAATTTCAACTATTTCGCGTGGCGTGTATTGTTCCATGGTAAAAATCTGCTTGGACTGACGCTTCAAACGCGGTATGTCATTAAGCGATCTGACATCTCTGTCAAAAGTTATGGCGTTGCCAGATGGGTCCGTCGAATATGGGAGACCCTGTATACCCTACACCACACTGTGGTACAGGGTATTATAAGTTTGTTTCACGGCAGATGTTTGTAACACCTGAAAATAACACAGCTAGACCCACCTTAAAGTATACCGATCGACTCAGAATCACTAGCTGAGTCGATTTAACGATATCCTTCCGTCCGTCCGTCCGTCTGTCCATGTAAAGTTGTTCGTCGACTACAGGTCGCAATTTCACTCCGATCATTCTGAAATTTAGCAGTTTAGAGTATTTCGCGGCTGTTAAGATCGCTATTGAATTTGGTTGAAATCGGTTCAGATTTAGATATAGCTCCCATATATATCTTTCGTCCGATTTTGCTCTTTAGTCCTGTAGAAGCTGTATTTCACATCCAATCATTTTGAAATTTAGAATGGTAGAGTTTCTTGATCCATGAACCAACATTGGCGAATTTGAAGAAAATCGGTTAAGATTTAGCTATAGCTCCCATATATATCTTTCGTCCGATTTTGCTCTTTAGTCCTGTAGAAGCTGTATTTTACATCCAATCATTTTGAAATTTAGAATGGTAGACTTTCTTGATCCATGAACCAACACTACCGAATTTGAAGAAAATCGGTTAAGATTTAGCTATAGCTCCCATATATATGTTTCGTCCGATTTGGCCATTTAGTCCTATAAAAGCTGTATTTTACATCCAATCGTTTTGAAACTTAGAATGGTAGAGTTTCTTGATCCATGAACCAACATTGCCGAATTTGAAGAAAATCGGTTATGATTTAGCTATAGCTCCCATATATATGTTTCATCCGATTTGGCTCTTTAGATTCAATCGTTTTTATACCCTACACCACACTGTGGTACAGGGTATTATTTAAGTATAAAATGTCCCAAAAGTAAATTTATGTAAACAATTTATATGTACATGAATTACAAAATTTATATATCAGAGTTATTCAATATTACGAGAGTGGTGTAGGGTATTATATAGTCGGCACCGCCCGACTTTAGCCTTTCCTTACTGGTTTTAAATTCCAATTGCCCTTAGGCTGACGCCAGGCCGCACACCGAAGCAAAGCAATGCGAAAACTGCTCGAAATCACTGCTAAAACAACGAAGCAACATGTCATTCCGACTGCAGAGAGACAGAGAATTTACACATGTGTTGAAGTGAGATATCAGATTGAAAGTGTTTGTTTTTCTCTTTCTTTCTTGCATTTGAGTTCTGACGGAGCAAAGCAGAGTTAGAAATGCTTCAAAGCGCGCTCTCTTGCTGAGAATAACGGAATGTGTTAGTATTTGGAGCATAAGCCCGATAGAGCCGGAATACGTATTAACTTTAAGGAATTTTACCTAAAATCATCAAAATGGCGGCCAGAAAAATCGTCAAAATAAATTTACTAAATCTTCCACCAAAAAATCTAGCAGTTATATTTTTTTGGTCGAAGGGCATGTTCCAGAGACGGATATCGATACCTCAATTCTAGGTAGTTTTTCAGGAGAAGCGATTAAAGTTAGACGAATTTTTAAAATGTGTGTGGAATTCCTTTATAATGGAAATCGAATGACCTGCACGGTTTAATGAATAACTTTTGATTGGGTTGACGGATAAACACCAAATGAAGAATGCAATCTCCCTAGAACCATGCTAAGTCGACCTAGTTTGTTTTAGAATTGAGGTATCGATATGTATTAATAGGTACTCTCAAATGATTTTTGCGGTTTATCAAAATTAACATAAACATATTTTGTGGGTCGCGTTCTTGAACAGCAATGGTAGAAATATATCTTTAAAATTCCTAAGAAATGTTACTTTGGAGCTCTGAAAAAGTAAAAACGCCAAAAATTTCCTACGCACTTGAACGAATATACCACCGTATTAGTTTAAATGATTATCTTAAAGCTGCAGGTAACTGGGATGTCGCTTCATATTTTAATATAGCCCCCATATATAGCATCTCCCCGATTTGAATTTTTAACACCATGGAGACCACAAATGTCAATTGATCGGTCAAATTGGTTACTGGGGTTTATTTATACCCGGAATTCTTTATAACGAACAACGCAACATAGTGGTATTTCAACGATCTATGGGGCCAAAATTATTTTTGTGCTTATTTCGATTCTACATGATGTAAATAAATAAAACATATATTTATAGATAAAAGGATATATTTATGAAAAAAGATTAAAAAATTCATCAAAAGACATGTTTAAGCTATACATCTTCAGAAATCTGCTCCCTCTCGCTATCTAGAATAGTAATAGTTTCTGGTAAAAAACAATTTGTCTTTTTTCTTTTTATAGGCCTCATGCTACTCAACAAGGGATCTGAACTCAATAGTAGTCTATTAACAAGGTCTTGATTGTAGCTTTCTCTTGAAAATGTTCCTCGCTTGAAATGTTTATTTTGTGAAAATGTTCCTCGCTTGTCTTGGTGGTAAGACCCGAAATGTTTATTACGCGCTTCTGCTGCCTCCTCAGAAAGCTGTCCAATAGGTAGCACAGCATTACTTATTATAACTGCAGCATGCATTAATATTTTATGCATTGTAGGAGTCATAGGATGCCAAGGGTATAAACTGACATACAAGCGGGCTGTTTCCTGAGCATATTTGTCGTATTTTTCGGGATCAATTATATGTCCGCTTGAAATTGCTTCAAGTATGACTTTTTATCTGTAGATCATAATTAATTCCTGTTATTTCCGAAGTTAATTTCACGTCTTCAAAAAATCTTCTACTTGTATTGCCATCATTGGTGTTTCCAAAGTTAGCTTTCGGGACATCCACCAATAAACCCATTTATTTACGAAACTTCTTTTGAATTCGTCGTGTTCGCTCTTTTTCGATTTCTTTTTCTGAATCTGTTTTTCTTTTTCTGTATTTTTGAGTCTGAAGTTTATATGATAAATGAAGAATGCTCTCAAATAATTGTATGCTGTAATGTAAAACTGAGAGACCGAATTCAATAGCTTTGGGGTTTGCTTTTCCGTTATCCTCTAACTGGTTAAATTCTTTAGAAGTTGCGCCGCAAATATAGCATTGGCATGTTGAGGTCGTACCAGTAGCAGCATTGCAGATTTTGCCGTCTACCAAAGCACATACGTGCTTAATCTTTGCAAATTCGTTCATGATAATCAACAACGCTTCGTTGCAAAATGAATACCAACTGGGGATAATTTAAATCAATTGTTGGGGACAACTATAGAACGTGCGGGGGACGACTAAAGCACTTGCTGAGGACGAATAAAGCACGCGCTGAGATAACTTTGCATTCTAAATCACCCCTCCCCATTTAAAACTATTTAAACAGCATTAGCGTTTCAATACATTTATTAATGTTATAAGTAAATAAAACGTGAACACAACAAACATATAATTGCAAATTTGCATATTTATCACTAAACAAATCACGTCTAAACAAAACACATTCGAATGTGCAGCAACACAGTATTACCTCTGTTTTTTCTCGGAATTCAGCTCGTAACCCTAATGGTGGCAGTGTCCTTCGTATCATTCGCCTTTATGTACTGCAAAATTTAAGCTTAGGTTGTTAAATATTCGTAGGCCGACACCATTTCTATTGATTCTAGAAATTTCTGCAATAGGAAGATGTCACTGGATTTTGCAATCACCTTATCCTTCTCATTCCATAGCCCAGAGAATCATCCACAATATCAAACAGGTCATTAAATTCTACTACTTCGTCATTAATTTTAATTTTTCATGTCTTTATAAATCCTCGTGGTTTCTTCTTCTAAGAACAGACAATAACAAATCCATTGAACAACACAAAGCCGAACAAATAATCATCAACCTTACGGCGACAATATATAACGCAACGCCGGTCAAAAAATCACCCCCGTTTCGTTGATAATTAATGAACGAATCGGTGGCGATTTGTCATGCACGTTACGTTTATAAATTGGTACCAAACGGTGTTTATTTTGCAACGTCTTTTTCCCCTCAGTGTAGAGACTTTAAGGAATTGTTTATGTCGTCAATAGGGATGTCAAACGGGATTGGTTTTCACAAATCCCGGGATTAGGAATTTTTATATTGTAAATCCCGGGATTTTTTCGGGATTCCGAAATTGTTTCATATCCCGGGATTTTCTGGATAAATCGGGATTTTCGGAATCCCGAAATTATTCGATACCCCGGTATTTTCGGGGTTTTCGGGATAAATCGGGATTTTTTCAGTATTAATAATGTGATATTGAATACCAACATTTTAGTTCATTTTTAATTTAATTTAATTAAGGATAAAAACAGCTAAAGCATACATTAACTTTTGTTAAAAATACTAACTTTTGTTAAAATATTTCACATCTTAGCTATGAAATAATTTTGGTCCAATTTCAGTGTGTCGTCTAAATTTTTATTGATGTTATAATTTTCTTTCATTAAAGCACGAAAAATATTTTTTTTCAACTTCAGTTTGACCGTTTTTATGGGACCAAATCGATTTGTCGATCCATATCAGATTAATAGTTGTTCATAAATTTGAAAGAATAGAATACTATGATCTTCGTTTGTGGGGAACAAACTATATTTGTGTTCTTGTTTTATTTGGTAATTCTTCTCCAAATTTCTAATATTTTCACCGGATTATGTCAATGTTTTTTATGTTAACAATTTGCTTCATTAGTTTACATTTTCGACACAGATTATATATCTTTCACTTAATATTTTATACGAGGCAGCTTCATATATTATTATTAAAATATCCCGGGATTCATTTTAAAAAATCCCGGGATTCGGGATTTTTCAGGATCGGGATTTCCCGTTTGACCTCACTATGCTTCAATTTTTTCCTCTGTAACGTCGATGCTCTCTTTCACAAAACGGAATCTTATTGGCCGACAGCATCTGAGTGCAGAAGGTGTCGGATTTTCCCACAATATTTTTTCATGTTCCTACCCACAAACTAATCTAAGAGGCACGACGTAGCTCTGTTCGCATCTGAATCGGCATTACTTTCTATTTTTGTTTGAATTTAGATCGTTTGGATCCATCACATCCCCATTTACAAATACTCTTTAAATTATCTCTTTCATAAGCTGTCAATGTTAATAGGACATCTGTCAGAAATTCAGATAAACGTCTAACAGTAAGATCAATCAATGGTTGCGACTTTCTGCACTTACACTCGTCACTTTACATGCTTCTGGAGGTGGGTAACAATCTTTTTTTTATACCCTCACTTAAGTGTGACGAGGGTATATATCATTTGCTACGGAAAAAAGTGTAACACGTCGAAGGAGTGACCTAAGACCCCAAGTATGTTCGGAGGAAATCCGTTTTGGGTCATTTTAAGTCGAATGAGCAATGTCCGTCCGTCTGTCTGTCTGTCTGCTGGCTGGTGCGCACGATAACTCTCGAAAGGAGTAACCGATTGACCTCAAATTTGGTATGTAGTAATATTTTGTTCTATCTCCGGCTAAGTTCGAAGATGGGCCATATTGGTCCACTCCTTCCAGTACCTCCCCCACATTGTCCCCCAATGTTGTGAAATATTGATTCTTTAATAATTGCTATACTACTTATTCGAATCTTTTGAAATTCCACACATAGTATTAGCTTATTAGTCGTTATCAACTCGAGAAAAATGGGCAAAGTCGCCACCTCCCTTTTGGTACCTCCCACACAAATGAACCATTTTGCACCAAAAGTTAACAGCTTATAACATTAATAACAGTGTATAAAAATACTTGAAATTTTGTACAGTATTATGATTTTATATTGCCTACAGTCCAGGGAAAAATGGGTGTTATTGTCACGCCCCTTTGGGTACCTCCCACACAAAGGTACCTTTTTGTACCAAAAGTTAACAGCTTATAACATTAAAACCAGTGTATAGAAATACTTGAAATTTTGTACAGTGTAATGTTTTTATAGTGTCTATAGCCCTGTGAAAAATGGGCGTTATTGCCACGCCCCTCTTTGTACCTCCCACACAAAATGCCCAAATCATACCACAATTTAATGTCTCATAACGTTTATACCAGTGCACATAAATGCTTATAAGTCGGCACAGTGCAATGAATTTAAAGTATCTAATGTTCAGCAAAAAAAGGTGTATTTGATAAACCCCTTCTGGTACCTCCCACACAAATTGACAGAATAATTCGAGTAATATTCAATATTACATTACTCACAAAATGAGGGTATACCTTAGTCGGTTTACCCGACTGAAACTTTCTTACTTGTTTTTTTTTTAACAACGCTATAACACGGAAAGAACTTTTTATTGGTTTGTCTAATTATATCGTATTGCCCCTGGTTAAATCAGTATCCACGAACATCTGCAATGCTTGAATAGGTGTTAGAGAAGAAGATTTATCTTTCTTTGATTTAGAATATGCCGTTTTATAATTTTCTGCACGTGTTGAAGAGTTCGTGATTTCCTTTAGTATATTGGATATATGCCGCTTTCCTGTTTCCCTCGGTGCTGCATGAACAATAATGCACCTTTTTCTAAACTAGAGCGAATGTTCTCAGTTTTTCGCCTTTTACTTCTTTCACTTGACTATTTAAATAACTAACTTGGTCGACCTGGCCGATGTTGATTTTGAACGGGAATTTCGAAGGTCCCGTCCAACCATAACTAATTTTATATTCTTCATTAGGTCGAATAAGTATTAGCGAGTCACAATTCTTACTCCGGAAGTACTCACTGAACTTAGTATAAAAAAGTATAATTTTAAACTACATTAAAAAAAAAATTTCGTCAACAAATTCCAACGTATTAAAATATGAAAGTTATAAACTTGACACGTATATAAGAAATACAGCAGGATCTACCCGGTAATATAACAAATACATTAATAACCAAAAATAAATGCCCAAAGAATATTTTTTAAAAAGTGTTACTTCGAAACTTTAAATAATAATTTAGATTGATAAAATAATACAAATGGAAGTATAATTAATTGTTTTCTTACCTGTTTGATGAATATTCATTACTTCCACTTTAGAAATGATCGTAAAATATAAATATTCACTTTAAAACTTTACGTTGTCACAAGAACTTCAAAAACTGATAAATATTCAGAGTAGATTTATCTATTGCGATTACCTTTTAATGCGCGGGTTGTAAGAGGGAAATGTAGGAGGTGCTGGATATTTTCTTATCCTATTCTTTTGATGTGTTAAATTTTAATAACATTTTGTAAAGGGTGGTTCAATTTTAAGGGCCGATGTTGATTTTGAATAAAGCACAAATTATTTAGGAAATTATTGCCATTTCTTTTTATTATGATAATATTGGTATGGTTCAATTATGTATGGAACAAAGTATCGGCCAAATGGCCGCCGCAACCTCGGCGGCACACCGCCATCCGATGGTCCAAATTTTCGATGACGCTGAGTCATAATTGAGGTTCTATGCCGTTAATGTGCCGAATTATCTCATCCTTTAGCTCTTGAATTGTTGCTGGCTTATCGACGTACACCTTTTCTTTTAAATAACCCCAAAGAAAATGTCCAACGGTGTCAAATCACATGATCTTGGCGGCCAATTGACATCGCCACGATGTGAGATAAAACGGCCATTGAATTTGTTGCGCAAAAGAGCCATTGTTTCGTTAGCTGTATGTGTATTGTCCACAACCATATCTTCGAATTCGGGCCATAAAAAATTCGTTATCATCTCTCGATAGCGAACACCATTCACAGTAACTGCCTGACCGGCCTCATTTCGAAGAAGTATGGCCCGATAACATCGCCAGCCCATAAGCCACACCAAACGAACTAGGCGAGCATGCACAGGTGTTTTCACATCAGCTACAGACCCGGTTTGCTAAAATTTGCGCACAATTCTCCCGATTGTGGACACATTTGGTCGATTATGCTGATCAAAAAAACATCACGAAGTGCACGAAATGCATTTTGATTTGAACGTCCATTTTCGTAAAAGGCTTAAAAAACTTTAACGCATTGCTGGATTGTGTATCTTTCCATGGTTCAAATTGAGTTAGTCTGAAATTGAGAAATGTCAAATGAAATGCAGAAAAAAAATTGACGTTTCAACGAATTGGTCTGAAATTTTGTATAATGAGTTTATTTGTACCCGAAACCATTCACTTGCGATCCATGGTGGAGGCTGTATAAGATTTTACATGGTCGAACTACATGTGTCGGTTTTAATTAGTATTTTCAAAAATTGCTTATTTACTTATGAACAAGGGGAAAAATCGTCATTTTTGATATGTTTGAATTAGAGTAAAATATATTTGGAGCAAATTTTTGAACATTATATATTTATGAATAATTATATTTTATTTAAAAATCGATATTATTTTCAAACTAATTTTCTCAAATAACATACGTGTTTGAAGCGATAAAAATCCTAAACTTATGATCCAGAAGTTGTTCAAAATCGGATCATCACTAATGAATTTAATAAGGGCTTTGAATGTTCTCTTCATCTCAGTATTATGGAATCGGGGTGTCCGGAATCAAATCCAGCAGCGGATATTTAACTTTTTTCGTTAAAATTTATTTTTTAAAAACATATTAAATATTTTTAAATCTATTTTTCATAACAAAATTTAGATTTTTATATTTGTCATAAAATATAAATATTTGAATGTCTAGTGAAAAATAACACATTTGGAAGTGAAAAAATGCACTAATTGCTGCTTTGGATCTACTTCAAATGTCATTCCTTGCGAATAACTTCCATATTTTTTGCTCGGCACGTTATCCTTTAGGAATTTCCACAAATATATTTTATTAAAAAAACCAGTAAGGAAAGGTTAAAGTCGGGCGGGGCCGACTATATAATACCCTACACCATCTCGGCAATGTACATTAAGAATTTCTTTTTGAATAGTTGGAATAATTAGTTCAATTTCTTTTACGAAATTACTTAGCTCCCCCGCCACGTCAAGGCTTATTCCAAAGAGGAGTTTAATATAATGTGTGGAATTAAAAATTGAACTAATAATAATATTCCACATATTTGCATTTACTGTGGTTATTATTAGCCTTAACACAATAAATAGTCCGATTTTTGGTCGTACACAATATAAGTAATATATGCAGGGTATGTTAGGTAGGTACTACCTTGGAATAATTGGTACTACCTTGGAATAATTGGTTTAAGTAATGTTTTAATTTTCATTTCCGCTGAAGCCATTCAGGTCTCTAAAATAGCGCTTATATAAAAAAATTAGGAACATCTTTCAGGAACATATATATGGAGATTATATATAAATCTGAACGGATTTTCCTTGAATACTCATTCATTGAAAAAGAAACTTCTTTCTGTCAAATTTCGTACTGACCGGATATAAAATACAGTCTCTACAGCACTTACATGTCAAATCGGGGGTAACAAATATATGGGGGCTATATCTAAATCTGAACCGATTTTCTCTGAATTTGGAAGTATCCCCTCATATAATAAGAAACCTCTTTGTGTAGATTTTTTTACTGATCGGATATAAAATACAGATTGTACAGCGCTTACATGTTAAATCGGGGGTAACATATATATGGGGGCTATATCTAAATCTGAACCGATTTTCTCTGAATTTGGAAGTATCCTTTCATATAATAAGAAACCACTTTGTGTAGATTTTTTTACCGATCGGATATAAAATACAGATTGTACAGCGCTTACATGTTAAATCGTGGGTAACGTATATATGGGGGCTATATCTAAATCTGAACCGATTTCCCTCAAATTTGGCAGTGTTAATTCATGTAATGAGAAACCTCTTCTGGCATTTTTTTTTACTGATCGGATTTAAAAAACAGTTCTACAGCGCTTACATGTCAAATCGGGGGTAACATATACATATATGTGGGCTATATCTAAATCTCAACCGATTTCCCTCAAATTTGGCAGTATTAATTCATGTAGTAAGAAACCTCTTTCTGCCGAATTTCGTACTGATCGGATTAAAAATACACTTTTTACAGCGCTTATATGTAAAATCGGGGGTAACATATATATGGGGGCTATATCTAACTCTGAACCGATTTTCTCCGAATTTGGCAGTATTCCTTCATGTAATAAGAAACCTCTTTCTGCTGAATTTCACACTGATCGGTTATAAAATAAATTTTTTACGGCGCTTACATTTGAAATCGGGGGTAACGTATATATGGGGGCTATATCTAAATCTGAACCGATTTCTTCCAAATTTAACAGTGTTCATGCATATAATAAGAGACCTCTTTCTGCTGAATTTCATACTGATCGGATATAAAATAAAGTTTTTACAGCGCTTACATGTCAAATCGGGGCTAACATATATATGGGGGCTATATCCAAATCTGAACCGATTTTAACCAAATTAAATAGGGATCGTCCTTGGGCCAAAAAAAAGATATGTGTAAAGTTTCGTCAAGATCGGGCCATAATTGCGACCTGTACTTTGATTACAAGAATACATCTACAGACAGACAGACGGACATAGCTAAATCGACTCAGAAAGTGATTACAAGTCGATCGGTATAATAAACAATTGATCTATTTCTTCTCCTTTTGGGTGTTACAAACAAATGCACAAAGTCATCATACCCTGTACCACAGTGTGGTGTAGGGTATAAAAATCAAAACTTTGCTGACTTTTTCAAATTTCAGTTATAATTTTTCCTTGGTTTCGAATTATACCTTTTATTTTAAAATTGCGTATGCACTCGTACCATTAACTTATTTTTTAAAACACTAATTTTTAATTTCTAAATATTCCTTGTCATGACTTATTGTCAAATCGGATATTGAGTATTGTATTTTTTTTTTAATTTGTAATTATGTAAATTTTTCATGTAAACTATTTTGCATGCTTTAATTGGTGCTATTATTTTGAAAACAACTGTTTATATGTATAAAATAAACTCAAATAATATTCTTCACACTCAGTGTTTCAGGATCACCAGTGTTTCATTACCCCAGTGATTTCCAATATATAATTGGATTATTCGCCATTTGTCATTTCGTTGATGTCCATTCATCCAAAGAAAATAAATTAATAAAGAAGTTCCGTCAAGTAGCGAGTAGTCTAGCAGTGACGAACGAATAGAAATTTGATTTCAGCGAGTTATTTTTTTGCGTATTTCAAGACCGATTTCCGAGATTTTTTGTTATTATCACATTTAGAAAATTAATATCGATCGTTAAGTACCAAAAAAGTTTAAAAAAATACTCCAGAAAACTATATTTTTCGCATCTGTGTAATAGAGAGTCTGTGCCACAGACTCTCTATTACACAGATGTTCCTTCGTGACTTTGTTTACATTTGCGTGAGTTACGAACGAATAGAAATGATTTTCAAACGCGAAAAATATAGTTTTCTGGAGTATTTTTTTTAACTTTTTTGGTACTTAACGATCGATATTAATTTTCTAAATGTGATAATAACAAAAAATATCGGAAATCGGTCTTGAAATACGCAAAAAAAATAACTCGCTGAAATCAAATTTCTATTCGTTCGTCACTGCTAGACTACTCGCTACTTGACGGAACTTCTTTATAAATTTATTTTCTTTGGTCTGTGCATTCATCTATCTTCATTTCATTTTGCTCCACCGCCGTCACTCATTGCTTTAATTCACAACTCAAAAAAACGTAAATATGGGGACACCGATCTCTCCCCTCGCAAAATTCATGGCATTATCATTTCTCAACACACTCTCTTTTCTATAGACAAACATAACAACAAGAGAAACATAACATAAGCAGTACTTTGTAATTGCCACAATTTGCAAACGCTTTTAATATTAAATTATCACTGATTCCTAACAAACTTTTTACGATTATCAATAAAAAAAACAAAGAAGTTGAATTTATTGTCATTTGTAATACAAAATCACAATAAATATACGGATAATTACGCGAGCAAAAACATCTTAACACCCAACCGCAGTGTTGTCAGATGAATTTGGGGCAAAATCGTCAAAATGAGGTCACAAAAATCGTCAAAATCCCTTTCCGAAATCGTCAAAAAATCGTCATTCCATAAATCTACTATTTACATACAGATTTTGAGCTATTTAGGCTATGGAATCGCATCAAATACAGATGTGATATTGGGAACCGTTCTCACTATGTATTTCATATTTAAATTAACATTATTTAACTTAATGATTAAAAGATATTCTTGATAAGGATAACAACGTTTTTCAAAAGTTTGTTATTGCTTTGTTCCACCATAAGTTAGTTCTTCAGTTTAAAATATTGCAATGCTACGGCTATCATTAATGAGAGCGAAAAGCTCTAAATACCATGGCTCTGCAAATACATCTTCTATAATATGTTTTCAAAAAAAAAAACAATAAGAATATTCTGCAAACAAAACATCAAAATGTAATGTTGTCTTCAAATCGTAAATTTCGTAAATATTATAAATTTGAAGTTGAAATATTATTTTAAACAACAAACAGTAATTTCAAATATAAGACTACTATTTTTACACAAAAAACATTAACATTTTCAAAATTCTCAATTTCTGCATTTTATGACGACATTTATGGCGATTGCTTTTCTGCTAAAAAGTGCAACATTTTCATTGCCCTTTTTCCGAAAACGGCACTTTGTGATACTTTTTTGAAATTTGGTAATTAAGTTACTCGAATGTAGCACAACTAAAATTTCAAAATTTCAAAAGAGCGATATAATAGTGCAGTTTTCGGAAAAAGGGCAATGCAAGTGTTGCACTTTTTTGCAGAAAAGAATATTATTTTTTCGGAATCAGCAATCAAAAACTGCAAGTTTTCGCGTAGACACGTAACTATTTCAAACTATTTTGTAGCTTATTTTACGACGTATAATTTTATTATTTTCTATACATGTATGATAAAAACTGTACGATCTTATTAAAATTTGAATTCTTAACATACTTTATGATGCAAATGTTTCAAACTCAGATTTGAACTTAGCAGGGGAGTGTTTACCTAAAAAGTTGAAAAAAAAATCGAAAAAGTGTACAATTTGCGGCTTTTGACTTTCTGATAATTCGAAAAAAATATAGAATAAGACGCCAAAAAAAAGTCATGGAATATTTTTCAATTCCAAATCAGTATGTATATCATCAAACTCACATTTTCGAAAAAATAGATAGACGCTTTTGAACATAAGCGCTCAAAGTATTATTCGTTGTCGTAAAATTCTAAGACGGTTTAGTGATTTCGTCTGCTCAAAGATATGTGTCTCAAATTTGGCAGAAACATTTAATAAATATGTGGATTATCTATAATCATGTCAAGGGTCAATGAACCTCATAAGTTCATATTTTCACACAGCCCCACACAATAGTCCGAAACAAATTTAAAATAAAAAACAAATTTTTGCAATATGGCTGAAATGTTGATCATTTCCGATTCAGTGACAGTGAGCGTGAGCGTGGCACCGCCCATACAACCTGAAATTCAAATATGAAATATTTCGAATAGTATTGGAGCAAAATACTCGAAATTGGGTATGTGTGACCTTGGTGCCATTACGCGTCATGTAGCTGAAAACTTGGGTGATAGTGACAGTGGGCGTGGCACCGCCCACACAACCTAAAATTCAAATTTGATATATTTCGAGTACTGTTGCAGTAAAATTCTCGAAATTTAGTATGTGTGACCTTGGTACCAGTACGCGTCACAGGACTAATAACGGGGAAACAGTGATAGTGGGCGTGGCACAGCCCACACAACCTAAAATTCAAATATGAAATATTTCGAATACTATAGTAGCAAAATTCTTAAAATTGAGTATGTGTGACCTTGGTGCCAGTACGCGTTATGTAGCTGAAAACTAGGGTGATAGTGTTAGTGGGCGTGACATCGCCCACGCAACCTGAAATTTAAAAATGCTATATTACGAGTATTATTGCGGTAAGAGTCTCCAAATTTGGTATATGGTGAAATTCATGAAAAATGTCCTGCCTAAAAATAAAGGTTGTCCAATTTTGTTCAAATTTTGTTTATGAATGGTGCTATATACAAATAATATATCCGCCAAGATTTGGAAATTTTCGTTGAATATTGGTAGCATGGGCGGTGGTCCAAAATTTACTCTTCAAGCCAAGGTGTTGTTGTTTGATTATTTCTTCTGCTTCAACCACCAAATATAAGAATATTTTGTGACACGAATGTTGAGGATTTTTTCATGGGCTTTCGAATGGTTGAATCGTTTTTCGCAAAAATTTGCAATCTGACCTCATAAACGCGAAAATAATTACAAAAAATTAATTTTCGCGGATTCGGATATAATTAATTTTTGTTGAAATATTTTTAGATTAATAAGCTGATTTTCCCCCATATGTGTGCAGATTTTCAAGATGGCGTTTTTTGACACTCCTGAGGAAATAATTTTTAAAAATTTCTCTATCTAAAGAAATTGGGTTTAAACATTTTAATATTTATATTTTGTTGTTTGAAAATTTTAAAAATTTCTCTATCTAAAAAAAATTGGTTTAAACATTTTAATATTTATATCTTGTTGTTTGATCGTTATTAGATGTTCAGCTTTTGCATAAAAGTAACTTATGATACACTAATCTTTTGATATTATTCGCTTCCTTCCAAATTTGCTCATTTAACGTGGTATTGCAAAAATAAATAAAAAATGGATTTTGCGGTGTTGGTCTTCATTAGATAATGAGTTTAAAAATTAATCCCAATTACAGCCTAGTGGACTTGATTTAAAAATTATTTCCTCAGGAGTGAAAATCCAGAAATTTTGTTTGGAACGCATATATTAGAACAAAGTACATTTGCGTTCATAAATAAAATATATATTTACACACAAACAAAGTTATTGTTTAGAAAATTTTTCCAAATATATTTTATATAAAACCAGTAAGGAAAGACAGAAAGTCGGGCGGGGCCGACTATATAATAACCTACACCTCCCTAACAATGCGAAAATGGGCATTGCGATGAGAATTTGGCAGTGTTCAGTGTATGTAATAAGAAAACTCTCTCTGCCGTATTTCATACTGATCGGATATAAAATGCAGTTTCTACAGCGCGTACATGTCAAATCGGGTGTAACATATACATTGAGACTATGTTTAAATCTGAACCGATTTTCCCCGAATTTGGCTGATTTCCCCCCATATGTGTGCAGATTTTCAAGATGGCGCTTTTTGACACTAGACTGTGATTGTGACTAAATTTTAAACTCATTATCTAATGAAGACCAACACCGCAAAAATCCATTGTTTATTTATTTTTGCAATACCACGTTAAATGAGCAAATTTGGAAGGAAGCGAATAAAATCAAAAGATTAGTGTATCATAAGTTACTTTTATGCAAAAGCTGAACATCTAATAACGATCAAACAACAAGATATAAATATTAAAATATTTAAACCAAATTTTTTTAGATAGAGAAATTTTTAAAAATTATTTCCTCAGGAGTGTAAAAAAACGCCATCTTGAAAATCTGCACACATATGGGGGAAAATCAGCTTATTAATCTAAAAATATTTCAACAAAAATTAATTATATCCGAATCCGCGAAAATTAATTTTTTGTAATTATTTTCGCGTTTATGAGGTCAGATTGCAAATTTTTGCGAAAAACGATTCAACCATTCGAAAGCCCATGAAAAAATCCTCAACATTCGTGTCACAAAATATTCTTATATTTGGTGGTTGAAGCAGAAGAAATAATCAAACAACAACACCTTGACTTGAAGAGTAAATTTTGGACTACTGCCCATGCTGCCAATATTCAACGAAAATTTCCAAAACATGGCGGATATATTATTTGTATACAGCACCATTCATAAACAAAATTTGAACAAAATTGGACAACATTTATTTTTAGGCAGGACATTTTTCATGAATTTCACCATATGTGACATTGGTACCAGTATGCGTGTTGGAACGATAATCTGGTGTGACAGTTATAGTGGGCGTGGCACCGCCCACACAACCTGAAGTTTACAAATACTATATTTTGAGTACTATTGCAGTAAGATCGGCGATATTTAGTATTTGTGCCCTGGTAGCAGTACGCGTGTTGGAGCAAAAACAGGTGTAATTGTGACAGTAGGCGTGGCACCTGAAATGTGAAACATGACATCTGAATATATAATATTTCCTGCACTGTTGCAGCTAGGCTGTAAAACTGGGTGTGTAACCTTCGAACCACACCCAATGATTGAACCAAAAACAGGCATCGTATTAACAGTGGTTACTCATACACAACCTGAAGTTTCAAAATTCAATATTTCGATCACTATATCACCTATGGTTTCGAAGTTTGGCTGTCTGGACTTCGTACGAGTATGGGTGATGGAGCTACAAATAGGAACGATGGAAACAGCTGGCATGACACCTCCAAATAAATAAACCAGTAAGGAAAGGCTAAAGTCGGGCGGTGCCGACTACATAATACCCTACACCACTCTCGTAATATTGAATAACTCGGATATATAAATTTTGTAATTCATGTATAAATTGTTTACATAAATTTACTTTTGGGACATTTTATACTTCAATAATACCCTGTACCACAGTGTGGTGTAGGGTATAAAAACGATTGGATCTAAAGAGCCAAATCGGATGAAACATATATATGGGAGCTATAGCTAAACCTTAACCGATTTTCTTCAAATTCGGTAGTGTTGGTTCATGGATCAAGAAACTCTACCATTCTAAATTTCAAAATGATTGGATGTAAAATACAGCTTCTATAGGACTAAAAAGCAAAATCGGACGAAACATATATATGGGAGCTATAGCTAAATCTTAACCGATTTTCTTCAAATTCGGTAGTGTTGGTTCATGGATCAAGAAACTCTACCATTCTAAATTTAAAAATGAGTGGATGTAAAATACAGCTTCTACAGGACTAAAGAGCAAAATCGGACGAAACATATATATGGGAGCTATAGCTAAATCTTAACCGATTTTCTTCAAATTCGGCAATGTTAGTTCATGGATCAAGAAACTCTACCATTCTAAATTTCAAAACGATCGGATGTAAAATACAGCTTCTATAGGACTAAAGGGCCAAATCGGACGAAAGATATATATGGGAGCTATATCTAAATCTGAACCGATTTCAACCAAATTCAATAGCGATCTTAACAGCCGCGAAATATTGTAAAACGATCGGAGTGAAATTGCGACCTGTAGTCGACGAACAACTTTACATGGACAGACGGACGGACAGACATCGTTAAACCGACTCAGCTAGTGATTCTGAGTCGATCGGTATACTTTAAGGTGGGTCTAGCTGCGTTATTTTCAGGTGTTACAAACATCTGCCGTGAAACAAACTTATAATACCCTGTACCACAGTGTGGTGTAGGGTATAAAAAGTTGAACGAAATATTTGAAATAGTATTGCGGCGATATCTTTGCAAAAGAGAGTGATAAGGGCGGGGCGCCGCCAATGCAACCTGAGATGTGAATTTGAAAAATTTCCAATATCATTGCAGGACAGTTTTGAAATTTGCATGAAAATAGTGTCGATGGACAAAGTACTCAAAACGACATATAGAGAGGCGTTGCACTCATCGTCTTGAAGTTTATAGTGGATGCTGTTGATAGCACTCTACGGAATCTTATTAAAAAGCTGATCAGTGGAAGTATCTGTGCATACGACACGCTTGCTGAAAACGAAATAACTGGAGAAAATTATATCTAGATTGACCCTTGACCAAGTGTGTTTAGTATTCAAGTGCCTTCCAAGTTAGCACGTGACTCAACAAAATTGGGAGATATCGGATTAGAGGGCGTGAACAAAGAAAGTAGATTTATAAAGAAGTTCCGTCCCGTAGCGAGTATTCTATCAGTGACGAACGAATAAAAATTTGATTTCGGCGAGTGATTTTTTTTAACATTTTAAGACCGATTTTCGAGATTTTTTTGTAATTATCATATTTAGAAAATTAATATCGTTAAGTACCAAAAAAGTTCAAAAAAAGACTCCAGAAAACTATTTTTTTCGCGTTTCAAAATCATTCCTATTCGTTCGTAACTCACGCAAATGTAAACAAAGTCACGACGGAACTTCTTTATAAATCTACTTTCTTTGGGCGTGAATACGCGCATGCGGCATCGTTATAGAAAAATAAATATTGATAGAATTATAGCACTAATTGGTATGACAATATTTCACAGCAATCTATATGCCCCAACAGAGAATGAGCGACGTAGCCTCCCACGGTAATTTGACTACACGAAATTTGTGCATTTAAGTGCAATATGTATGACCCGAAAACACTGCTGTTTTCTGGTTCTATTCACTGGTTCTATTTCACTGAAACGCACTTTGAGGGCAGCGAAGCGCACCGGGTCAGCTAGTCATATTATATTAGAGACATTTTCTAAAATTACTAAAAAAAATCAACCCAAAGGACGAAGACTCTGTCGTTTTCTTATTTTTTCATATCAATAAAAATCGTCATTTCAGGGCAAAAATCGTCAAACCGTCGTTCCGTTTTTAACCTTCAAAAATAGTCAAAATGACGATAAATCGTCATTTCTGGCAACACTGCCCGACCGTCTCATGAAATCCGCGAACTAAAGTCTGCATTTACATGATACTTTTTTTTATACCCTACACCACACTGTGGTACAGGGTATTATAAGTTTGTTTCATGGCAGATGTTTGTAACACCTGAAAATAACACAGCTAGACCCACCTTAAAGTATACCGATCGACTCAGAATCACTAGCTGAGTCGATTTGGCCCTTTAGTTCTATAGAAGCTATATTTTACACCCAATAGTTTTGAAATTTAGAATGGTAGAGTTTCTTGATTCATGAACCAACATTGCCGAATTTAAAGAAAATCGGTAAAGATTTAGCTATAGCTCCCATATATATGTTTCATCCGATTTGGCTCTTTAGATGCAATCGTTTTTATACCCTACACCACACTGTGGCACAGGGTATTATTTAAGTATAAAATGTCCCAAAAGTAAATTTATGTAAACAATTTATACATGAATTACAAAATTTATATATCAGAGTTATTCAATATTACGAGAGTGGTGTAGGGTATTATATAGTCGGCACCGCCCGACTTTAGCCTTTCCTTAGGCTGACGCCAGACCGCACACCGAAGCAAAACAATACGACAACTGCTCGAAGTCACTGCTAAAACAACGACGCAACATGTCATGCCGACTGCCGAGAGACAGAAAATTTCCACATGTGTTGAAGTGAGAGATCAGATTGAAAGTGTTTTTTTTTCTCTTTCCTTCTTGCATTTGTGTTCTGACGGAGCAAAGCACAGTTGGAAACGCTACAAAACGCGCTCTCTTGCTGAAAGTAACGGAATGTGTTACTCTCAGCAAGAGATCGCGTTTTGAAGCGTGTCTATCTCTGCTTTGCTCCGGCAGAACACAAATGCAAGAAAGAAAGAGAAAAAACAAACACTTTCAATCTGAAAGATCAATCAAAAAGATCTAACTTCCGACCGATTCCGTGTATTAAAGAAATTGACAAGAAAAGGGTTACCATCATTCATGTTAGTTCTCGATAGTCAGAGAAACATATTATTGGCAACACTGTCTATAAAATATTTTTATTGGGAATCCTGCATATAAATATTTACAAAAATAATAATTACAAAAATAATAATTACAAAAATAATTTACAAAATATATGAAATTGTAAGGGTTTCTTGCAATCGTCTGAACTGTCAATTCACCTTTGCCTAAAAATCTGTCATTGTCCGTACATTGGCAGCACTTTAACGGGTTGATAACGTTGTCCGATCCGACAATCGTGCGTACATAGCTTTAGCAGTAAAGGCCAGCATTTAATTTTTATAGTTTATAAAAAATCAGTAAGGAAAGGCTAAAGTCGGGCGAGGCAGATTTTATAATACACTCTAGTAATATCGAACAACACTGAAATATTCATATTTATACAGGGTTTTCCAATAAGAGTATGATTTCTTCGAAAAAAAACACACTTATTGTTAAGGAAATTCAAAAGTTTTATATTTAATGTGAAGTACAATCGATACAATTAAGTTCTAAATAAAACGTCATTCAAATGGCCTCCACGACTTCTTCTGCAGGAAGGAATTCGATTAACCCAATTTTCGAGCACTTTCTCTACTAAATCAAGTCGCATGTCATGAATGGCACGTTCAATATTGACTTGTAAAGCCTGAAGAGAGTCTGGATTATTTCGAAAGACCAATGACTTCAAATAACCCCACAAGAAATAGTCTAATAGGTGTTAAATCGCAACTTCTTGGAGGCCATTCAATATTCCAATTTCTTGAAATAATCGAATCTCCAAACATTTCTCGCAACAATTCAATTGTTTCATTTGCTTTGTGGCAAGTAGCCACAAACGGTCAATGGCAAAAAGATAGCTCTTACCGAGAGCTAAAATATTGCTCATGGGTGTCAAGGTCGTAGGTCGAGAGGAAAGTGTTTTTTTTTTTCGATTTAAAAAAATTGACTTAGCGCACGAAAAGTTGCAATTGGAGAACGATTATTTTGATAATAAAACTGAATAATTTGTAAACGTTGTTCTTGCGTATATCTCTCCATGATGAAATTGGACACGCTGAAAAAAAATCGCTTCTGTAGTATATTGTCCCAAACGGCTTGAAACATATAAATGTTTATGGTACACTCTAAATATATAATACTTGATACACACAAAAATTATATATTTGGGAAGATGTTGTTCTAAACAAATTTTTGTTTCCATCCTAATACTTTTTATTTAGGATTATTAATTCCGAAACAAAGATTTATTTAAATTTCAGTATTCCAAAAATATATCGAACCTTGATTGTGTTAAGTTTTACAGCAATTTAATGATAATTTTCTACAAATCATTAATATTCGTAAATTGAAATCGTATCATTTTGGATAACAATAATTTACTCGAAGGATTGACAAGAAATGCTGACATGAAATACTCAGAAATTTTAAATGAGTCCCTTAAAACAGAATTTAATGCGGCTAATGGTATTTTTAACTGGGAGAAATAATTCGAAACGAAGGAAAAATTAAAAATGAAATTAGAAAAATTCACCAAAGTTTTGAAAATCTTTTATAAATTAAATGTATTTGAAGATATTCCTAAACAATAATTTTATTTGTATATAAATACATATTTTATTTGAGAAAATTAGTTTGCAAACATATTTTGTTGTAATATATTAATATATGCGTTCCAAGTAAATTTTATTGATTTTCAAATAAAATTTATTTACTCAGAAATATATAACATTTAAAAATTTGTGATCCAAATATATTTTCTTTCGATTCAAACATATCAAAAAAGGCGATTTTGCCCCGTGTAAACACTACTGAATACAATGAAAAACAAATGACAGATAATGACATATTACAAATGGCCGAACTCACGTCACTTCAAAATCATATCATCCCTATTGGAAAACCCATTAGTTAGATTTATATTCCTCTTACAATAGCTTGGCAGAAAAACAGGACTTCCTGAGTCACTTATAGGGAAGTTCAACATAATAAAAGTGGTCAACATCGATCTAACTTGATCGATGTAATAAACATCTAGCCTATATTTCTATAATTTCTACAAACTAATTCACAGTCACAATACCCTTACCACAATGTAAGTACAAATCAATGCAGCGGTTGTATAAAAAAAAACAAAAGGTTTAAACAACAAACTTTTAGTTGAAAATGTAAAATAAATGACGAACGTACAACAATTATTTTTATTTTAAAGCTATAAAAATAAATATTTCTTCCCAGAAAAAAATCTAAATTAACACCATCATAATTTGTCATCATAACATATTTGATTATGTTGATATCATCGACATTTATTTTTAAAAATGATATTTCATTTGTTATACTAAATAAATACTATTCACATTATTCGGGTCATATACGGCGTATACTATTTTCGTTCGCTTTTTTTCTTCTTTTCTTCATTGTTATTAACATTTATTTATTTTATTACCACTGTCACTCAGAAAAAACAATACAAATAACTAGCAAAACGGACAGGTTACCATGTTCGCTTTATATCGACACCCCTAAAATATGGTGCAATAAAATACCAAAAAAAAAACGAAACATTGTTCTAATTTACGATCTCCAAATTAAACAAAAAAAACAACAACATACAATGAGGTTTACTAATTATTATTAATGTTTAACTTGGAATCATTTCAGGTTTCGTTGGCCATCCCCATATTCGTGGTACTACTCTGCATTGTGTCCAGTTCCGCCGATACCAGACCCATAGATCGTAATGCCTACACCATTTACTATAACAATAATCCGCCCAATCAAATGGGCGACTACAATTATGATTACCAAACATCGAATGGCATTACCGTAAAGGGGGCTGGCAATGCCAATGGTGCCGTTGGTGTCGTACAATACGTTTCGCCCGAAGGTTTACCCATAACATGGACATATGTCGCCGACAGCGATGGCTATCGTCCGGAAGGTGAACATATACCAATGCGACCGGAATATATAGAAAAAGCCCAGGAATATATACGCACCCATCCAATGGTCGATGAAAGGAAGTCCCGTAGACTGTGATCTGGAGAGAGAGTGTGTTCTTCAAAGATGTTCATGTACAATTTGTGAATAGAATAAATTAATGTAATTTTGATTATAGCGATATTTAGATAAAATAAGAAAAATCATTTAAACCGTTTCCAGTCCAGTGATGAATAGAGATTATATACACAAAGAAAATAGGTTTCCCAGTCGAAAATCCAAATTTTGAACAACTACACGGCGTATTTCCAGAAAACAAAATTTCTTCTGTTGAACCGGAAATTTATTTTTCTCATACTAATTCTTGTTATTAGTTACGGAAAAGTCTGCTGCCGCTTGCTGAAGTTGTTTAAAGTTTAGTTCCTGAGGAAAGCGTGTTTTCTTTCAGTGTAGAACTATAATTGCCAAAATAATAAGCAACCAAAATCGTAAAGTTGCTTAATTTTAATTTACTTTTAAGATATTTTTTAACGCTCTTGTTCCTACCAGATTATGGGATAGGAGTATTTAGATCTAAATGAATAGAATCAATTAAAAACACTGTCAGAAGTAGTGATTTTATAAAAAACTATCTTTTATTTAATTCATAATTAATATTAATCTTAAGCTTTTTCCATTTTTTATATAAATAATGTGTTAAATAAATTTGTTGAAGAAAAAAAAGCAGCATTCGTGTTTTTCTTGTATTCGGGCTCACTTAGACTCATTAATCACTTAAAATTCATTTTGATACCGCAGGTCCTGGTGATGAAGAACCTGTAGACCCACCAGTTGAACAATAGGAAATAACCTAAAATTCCTATAATTTGGCCAATCTAACTTTTTGCAAAATTCTAAATCTCCCAAAGAAATAGAAGCCCAGAGTAGCACTGGGTCTATTAAAAGGGCAGAACACTTACATACTTAGGAGGCGGATTTTGAACTGATTAAGACTCTAGTTAAGACATCTGCTGCAGTTGAGGGCAGTTTTTGAAATCATGACTACATATTTTAATCTCGCATGGGGCTGAAGATAAAGAATCAGACGCACTCGACAATCGAGTTTTTTGATATATTTGAACGAAAGAAACTATATTTGGAACGCAAATTTTTAAATATTATTTATTTATGAGCAAATAAATTTTATTTGAAATTCAAAAAATACACTTGAAACGCATATATTAATATGTTACAGCAAAATATATTTACAAACTAATTTTCTCAAATAAAATATGTGTTTAAATACAAATTTAAAAAATATTTTCAAAATTTTTCGAATTTCAGTTTTATTTTTCCTTGGTTTCGAATTGTACTCGTACCTTCCAGTTATGAAGGTACTATATGCAGCATTAACTTCTGTTTGAAATCAATTATTTCAAATTTCTGAGCATTCCACGCCATCATTAGTTGTCAATCCGCCAAGTAGTTTATTTTGATCCAAGATTATACGATTTCAATTATTATTAATTATTATTTTTACGAACATAAAAAAATCCTAATAAATTAACTTTGAATAACTGACAAATTTAACACAATGTAGGTATTTTGGAATACTTCAATGCAAATTAATATTTGTTTCGGAAATAATAGTCCCAAACTAAAAACATATTGGGCTGAAAACAAAGATTTGTTTAGAACAACATCTTCCTAAATATATAATTTTTGTGTGAACCAAATATTACATGTTTAAAGTGTACCCTAAACATATATATGTTTCAAGCCGAATATTTTTGGGACAATATACTACAGAAGCGATTTTTTTTCAGCGTGTATAAATATGGCATATGGGAGATGTCATATCATGTGAGTCAATTTTTAAAAGCGATGTCTGAAACTTGCGCTAAGCTTAGTCCTATTGGATAGTAGTTATGAACGAGATCGGTTGAGGACTGTCCGAATTGCAGGGTGTTGAATATCGATATTTCTGGTCAAACGGTCCTTTTCGCCCATCCATTTAAACAAATTAGATATTTTATTTAGAAAATTTAGCCCAAAGTGTTTTCGAACGTTATTCTTCAATCTTTCAAGAATGTAAAAAATATCAAAAATATTTTTTTTGTGATATTTTTGTGAAATAAAATTTTTTTTTGCTGAAAAAAATAGCTTAGGTCATTTCCTTTAAGAGAAAAAATAAAGATAACCATCAAAAAATTGGGATTCAACCATATATTTTAGCATAACTCGATAACCATTTATCGTAATTGCTGCAGAAAAGCTTTAAATAATACTAAATTGAGTAGCCTTCATATTATTCTAATATCAATTTTTCATCCCATCGGCGGTTTCAAAGATATCTTACAAGATATTGCGAACAAATTCCATTTTGTATCCCCTCACCTTAGAGAGGAGTGTATATACGTATATCATTTGCTATGAACCAAAAGTGTAACACATCGAAGGGGTGACCTAAGACCCTAAGTATGTTCGGCGGATATCCGTTTTGCGTAATTTTACTCGTAAGTAGAATGAGCAATGTCCGTCCGTCCGTTTGTCTGTCTGTCTGCTGGCTGGTGCGCACGATATCTCTCGAAAGGAGTAACCGATTGACTTCAAATTTGGTATGTAATATTTTCTTCTATCTACGGCTAAGTTCGAAGATGGGCCATATTGGTCCACTCCTTCTAACTAGTACCTCCCCCACTAAGAGTTAACATTTAGTGAAATATTGATAATAACTTCTATACTACTTATTTGAATCCTCTGAAATTTTACACATAGTATTAGTTTATTAGTCACTATTACCTCGAGAAAAATAGTCGAAGTTGCCACGCCTCTTTTGGTACCTCATACACAAATGGACAATATTGAACCAAAAGTTAATCTGTATATATAAAATTGTTGCGTGACTGACTGACTGATCATCGCCCAGGCCAAACGGCTGAAGATAGAATCATGAAATTTGGTGGGAGGACGTAGACGAGTAATAAGGCGGGATTTTTCGAAATTCGTACTATTAGCCGCACAATGGGGCAAAAAGGGATAAATATGGTACCACCGCCAAATCTAAACGAAATGAGCTAGAATCCTGAAATTTGGTATGAGGGTAGCCCTTAGGAGGTAGATTCAGAATTTTTCGAAATTCGGACATTTACGCACACAGTGGGGTAAAAAGTGATAAATATGGTACATCAGCCAAATCCAAATGGCAAGAGCTAGAATCGTGAAATATTGTGTGATGGTAGCCCTTATGAGGTAGACTCTGAAATTGACAGGATTTTTCGTAATTCGAACATTTACGCACACAGTGGGGTAAAAAGGAAAAAATGGGATAAATGTAGTACAACAGCCAAATTCAAATGGCAAGAGCTAGAATCGTGATATTTGGTGTGAGGGTAGCTCTTATCAGGTAGACTCTGAAATTGACAGGATTTTTCGAAATTCGAACATTTACGTACACAGTGGGTTAAAAAGGGAAAAATGAGGTACAACAGCCAAATCCAAATGGCAAGACCTAGAATCGTGAAATTTGGTGTGAGAGTAGCTCTTGGGACGTAAACAAGAACAAGGAGTGGGACAGAAAGGTATAAATATGGCACCACCGCCAAATATAAAGCCTAATATTAGAATAGTGAAAATTGAAGCGAGGGGTGTCTTTATGACAACTGATCGGGGTATTAAGTTTTTTTTTTGTATTCGTAGTTTTCGGGGCACAGTGGGGCAAAAAGTCTAAAATATAGTACAGTCTCTTAAAAATGTCAAACATGGATCAATGGTTCCAGGGTAACTTTTGGAACATAAACTAGAGATTGGAAGTGATTTTTAGTAATTCTAACTTTAAGAGGCACAGTGGGACACGACGGGTTAATTATGGAGCATGGGGAAAAAAGGGAACAATCTGCCAAAATTGGAACTTAAACATGAGATATGAAGAGTTTATATGATTTTAGGAGCACTGTGGTCAAAAACGGGGTAAAAATAGTTATATGTATATGGTAAAGTGGGACAAATGGGTTAAACTATGGAACAGTGGGGGCAAAAAGCGTTAACTATTGAACAGTGGGGCAAAAATGTTTTTACTATGATACAGTGGGGCAAAAAGGATTAAATATGGTACAGTGTGACAAAAATGGGTAACTATACAGTACAGTGGGGCATAACTGTGTTAAATATTGTACAGTGGAGCACAGAGGCTTAAATATGGTACAGTGGGGCAAAAACTGTTAGATATGGTACAGTGAGACAAAGCGTTTAATATGACACAGTGGGGCAAAAAGGGTTAACTATGGTACATGGTAACGTGGGACAAAATGGGTTAAATATGGTACAGTGGGGCAAAAAGCTTTAACAATGGAACAGTGGGAAAAAATGTGTTAGCTATGGTACAGTGGGACACAAATGGTTAAATATGGTACAGAATGAAAAAATGGTTACAGTGGGCACAAAAAGTAAAATATGGTAACGTGTAACAAAATGGGTTAAAAATGGTACAGTGGGGCAAAAATTTATTTACTATGATACAGTGGGGCAAAAATGGTTAAATATAGTGTACAAAATATAGTAGGACAAAAAGGTGTTAAATTTGATTCAGTGGACCCAAATATATAGCATAAATATAGCACAGTGGGTCAAAAAGCGTACATTTAGTACAGTGTGTAAAAATATGGATGCAGGGAGAGTAGGGTTGCCAGACGGTCGGGATTCGGCGGGATTTTCCCGACTTTTCGAATATTTACAGAGTCCCGATTATTGAAGTTATTTAGGGGGGAAATCCCGACTTTTTTTTCTATTTACTCTCTACACTATGGAAAATAAAAGCGCAGTAAAAAAAATAATAAAGAAAGTACAAGAAAATGCTATTTTCATATGTACTTTTTATGTACATTTGTAATTTTTCCGTCACTAATCTTTCATCTTTCAAGAAATGTAAATTTTGAACGAATTCAGCAACTTATCTAAAAGAATAGCTATTAACGTGGGCGAATTTGGTAGAAATTTCAAAAGTTATACAAATTTTAGATGCAGTGTCCTATGACATGTTGTGCATCGACTACTGCAATCTTCGAGCTATTTGTAAAGAATTGCCACGGATATTTATACCCTTGTTTCATGGCAGATGTTTGTCAGACATAGAAATGCTACAGCTAGACCCACCTTAAAGTATACCGATCGACTAAGAATCAGATTTAGTTATATGTAGCTCATTAGTTATAAAAACTGGTAGAGTTTTTTATCCAGAGAACAACTTTGCTCAATTTGACGAAAATCGATACAGATTTATATCCCATATATGTTTCGTCCTAATTGGCCCTTAAGCCCTATAGAAGCTACACGGGGCAAAATCGGCTTTTTTGATATGTTTGAATCGAAACAAAAAATATTTGGAACACCAATTTTTAAATATTTTATATTTCTTTGCAAATAAATTTTATTTGAAAATCAATATTATTATTTTTCAACAAATAATATTTGCAAACTAAATTTCTCAAATAAAATATGTGTTTAAGTACAAATAAAATTATTATTTAAGAATTTTTCCTTTTGCTGCCTTTTTCGAATTTCAGTTTTAATTTCTTCTTGGTTTCGAATTGTACCTCCCAGTTATGATACCATATGCAGCAATAACTCTTTTTTAAATCAATCATTTGAAATTTCTGAGTATTCCAAGCCATCATTAGTTGTCCATCCTCTAAGTACTTCATATTGATCTAAGATTTTACGATTTCAATTATTATTTTTACGAACATTAAACATTTCTAAAAATTTAAATTTGAATTACTGAAAAATTTAAAACAATTTATGTATTTTATGAATACTTAATGCAAATAAATATTTGTTTCGGAAATAACAGTCACATTGGGATGCAAACAAATATTTGTTTAGAATAAAATCTTCCCAAATACACAATTTTTGTGTGTACCAAATATTATATGTTTAGAGTGTACCATAAACATATATATGTTTCAAGCCGAATATGTTTGGGACAATATACTACAGAATCGATTTTTTTCAGCGTGTATAGTTTACATCCAACCGTTTTAAAGTAAAAGCGAATTTCGTGAAGAATAACACAAAGAAAGTATTTATGGCAAACATCATATTGACCTATAGTGTATATAAGTTATTTTGAATATTCTTATGTTAGACTTTTATTGAAACTGTAATGAGTTTTTTTTTAAATGCCAAAACCAATAAAATATTATCTTTTTATTTGTCCCGACAAATCACGCTTTTAAGTCTCGGTTATCCCGACTTTTCGAATACGGTATCTGGCAACCCTAAGGGAGAGAGGGTAAGTTAAATATGAAATAAGAATGTTTTGTTTTCTAAATGTATGCTTTTAGTAGCACTGTGGTGCAAAAAGGTTAAAATTATGATGCACTGCAATTATGTAGCACTGTGGTGCAAAAAGGTTAAAATGATGATGCAGTTGTGGCAAGGAAAAATTGTTCAACATGTTACAGAGGGGGAAAAATGTGTTAAATATGGTTTAGTAGAGCAAAAAGGGTTAAATATGGTACGGTGAAGCAAACAAGTTAAATACGCTAAAATTGTTAAATGTGGTAAGTGGGAAAAAAAGGGAACAAAATAGTCCCAGAAATGTATAAAAATTCGTTCTTTAGAAGCACAGTGTAATAAAAAGTTTTTAATATGGAACAGTGGTGCAAAAGGTGTTGAATGTGGTCCCTGAGTGCAAAGGTAGCTCTTACAGCATAAACCACCAAAGCTAAGAAATTGTTTTTTCTACTTAAACCGTGTGGAAAAAGTTAAATAAATGGCACAGACAGGGGACACAAATTTTGAAATACGGCCTAAGCTTGCGAATTTGGATCTTGAAATATCAATTATCATTTTAAAACACACACTGAAGGTTAAATGGAGCGATTTACTTTAGATTTTTAAATTCGTACCTTTATAGACACAGTGGGACAAACATGGTTTTATATTGTACCAGGGTGTGAATGTAGGTATTGGAACATAAACGAGGGGAAAGTTGCTAACGTATGAACCACAAAAAATAGTTTTTCAACGTCCAGAGGTACTGTGGGAAAAGGGATAAATATTGTACCATGATGTCAGGGTAACTCTTGGAACATAAACTAGAAATAAAACGAGGGTTCGTATTTTATATATAAAAGTAATCAAATCTTCTTCATTTTGCACCATATGTAATAATCATGTCATTTTGAAAGAAAGAGGTATAGCTATTTTACAGTACCCTAAACAAAAAATAGATAAAAGATGGGGGCTGCGAAGCGCACCGGGTAAGCTAGTAGCTTATAACTTTATTACCAGTGCATACAAAGACTTGAAATTGTGTACGTGTAATGGTTTAATAGTACCTAGAGTCCAAAAAAATGGGCGTTATTGTCCCGCCCCATTTGGTACCTCCCACACAAATGGACCTTTTTGTACCAAAAGTTAACAGCTTATAACTTTAATACCAGTGCATACACGGGGCAAAATCACCTTTTTTGATATGTTTGAACCGAAAGAAAATATATTTGGAACACAAATTTTTAAATATTATATATTTCTTAGCAAATAAATTTTATTTGAAAATCAATAAAATATATTTGGAACGCATATATTAATTTAATACAACAAAATATATTTGCAAACAAAATTTCTCAAATAAAATATGTGTTTATTAACAAAAAAAATATTGTTTAGGAATTTTTCTAAATATATTTTATTTAAAAAAAAATTCCAAAACTTTTGTGGTTTTTTTTCGAATTTCAGTTTTAATTTTTCCTTGGATTCAAATTGTACATGCCAGTTATGATACCATATGCAGCATTAACTTCTGCTTTAAATCAATCATTTCAAATTTCTGTGTACTCCAAATCATCATTAGTTGTCAATCGTCCAAGTAATTTATATTGATCCAATATTATACGATTTCAATTATTATTATTTATTATTTTTACGAACATTAAACATTTTTAAAAATTGAACATTGAATTTTTGAATTTGTTTCGGAAATAATAGTTCCAAATAAAAACATATTGGGATGTAAACAAAGATTTGTTTAGAACAACATCTTCCCAAATATATAATTTTTGTGTGTACCAAATATTATATGTTTAGAGTGTACCCTAAACATATATATGTTTCAAGCCGAATATGTTTGGGACAATATACTACAGAAGCGATTTTTTTCAGCGTGTGGAATTTTAATTGATAATAATTTAAACAAAACAAAAAAAAAAAAAAAAAATTTAATTATTTTTTTTTTGAGACTCAAGGTGAGGGGATTCATTAGTCGGTTTACCCGACTGAACTTTCTTACTTGTTTTAATTTTATAAATTACAAACAATTCGGGAAAATCGGTTTGAAAACTCGCGAAAAACCTCACTCATTGGACTCCTATTCGTTGGAATTCCTATTCGTTCGTACTTGACACTTACTCGCTCGGGGATGACCTATCTTATTACTTTATAATTTTTGATTCGTACCGTTCAGTAAAGTGACCTGTTCAATCGACACTAGTGAGGGGATAAAAATGGCAGATGGTCACTAGTCGGCTGATGTGGCCCTGCGACGTTTCGTTATCGTGACAGGATGTCTCACTTATCGTGTCTGTCATGTCGGATCATTGTCATACTAGGTGGCACGCAGAGAGATTTAACGCCTGAACCACGATGTCTAACGTTAACCTTTCTCACGACTTCTATGTGAACAACAGCTGATTTGCAGCCAACATACAGGCATCGGGCAGTATGTTTTCATTCGCTTTGTCGTTCGTTAAAGGTCGCAAATCAGCTGTTGTTCGCATAGGCGGTAAATCTCTATGCGTGCCACCTAGTATGACAATGATCCGACATGACAGACACGATAAGCGATAAGTGTCAAAAATTTTACAACAAGCAAGAAGGTTTAAAGGGGTAATACTGATATATGAAGAGAAATAATTATAATATGGAACATATGATTTATTTATAGCAAAATTTCTATTAATTATACCCTCACTTTAGTGTGACGAGGGTATATATCATTTGCTACGGAAAAAAGTGTAACACGTCGAAGGAGTGACCTAAGACCCCAAGTATGTTCGGAGGAAATCCGTTTTGGGTCATTTTAAGTCGAATGAGCAATGTCCGTCCGTCTGTCTGTCTGTCTGTCTGTCTGTCTGTCTGTCTGTCTGTCTGTGTGTCTGTCTGTCTGCTGGCTGGTGCGCACGATAACTCTCGAAAGGAGTAACCGATTGACCTCAAATTTGGTATGTGGTAATATTTTTTTCTATCTCCGGCTAAGTTCGAAGATGGGCCATATTGGTCCACTCCTTCTAGTACCTCCCCCACAAAGGGTTAAAATGTTGTGAAATATTGATTCTTTAATAACTGCTATACTACTTATTCGAATCTTTTGAAATTCCACACATAGTATTAGCTTATTAGTCGTTATCAACTCGAGAAAAATGGGCGAAGTCGCCACGTCCCTTTTGGTACCTCCCACACAAATGCACCATTTTGCACCAAAAGTTAACAGCTTATAACAATAATAACAGTGTATAAAAATACTTGAAATTTTGTACAGTATTATGCTTTTATATTGCCTACAGTCCAGGGAAAAATGGGTGTTGTTGTCACGCCCCTTTTGGTACCTCCCACACAAAGGTACCTTTTTGCACCAAAAGTTAACAGCTTATAACATTAAAACCAGTGTATAAAAATACTTGAAATTTTGTACAGTGTAATGTTTTTATAGTGTCTATAGCCATGTGAAAAATGGGCGTTATTGCCACGCCCCTCTTTGTACCTCCCACACAAAATGCCCAAATCATACCACAATTTAATGTCTCATAACGTTTATACCAGTGCACATAAATGCTTATAAGTCGGCGCAGTGCAATGAATTTAAAGTATCTAATGTTCAGCAAAAAAAAAGGTGTATTTGATAAACCCCTTCTGGTACCTCCCACACAAATTGACAGAATAATTCGAGTAATATTCAATATTACATTACTCACAAAGTGAGGGTATACCTTAGTCGGTTTACCCGACTGAAACTTTCTTACTTGTTTTTAATAAGAAAATATCTTATGTTAAAAATGTCATTGTATTAGCTAATAACTCAACTGTGATGTGAGAAAACCCCGTGCAGTCGTCATGTATACTCCGAAGACGCAGCCCAAAACCTACAACATGATTTCTTTAGAGCAATAATGCTAAATATTTGCTAAACCGGTAGTTCCACGCAATCGAAACATTTTTTTATACATGCATACATGTTCCTCTATATCTGGATTCGATACTAGAAATGATCTCTGATATTTAAGTGAAAAGAATAAATATTAGAACAATACACTTCGATGACTATTTCGAGTGCATAAATAAGAAGGCAGTCTAACGTGACTTCCCAAAGCTCAATTTCTGTTGTTATGACGGTAGGTAAAAATCCCATCTAACTAAACTATTCTAAAAAATATTAGCATGAAGGTGCGTAATAACGGGGGCTACAGCCGTCAGTGATATAATGATTTTAGTTGTTTATATATGTATCTTTGAAAAGTATAAGATTTCTTAATGTTTTAGTATTAAAAATATCTCTAATTATTTCAACATTTCTTATTTTTGCATTTTTATTTCTTACTTTGCGACGTTAGCGTTCGCTTATCCACGCCTCAAAATTTTTAGAAGATTATTCAGATGCACGGGTCGGATCAAACCGGATAGTAATATCCACACTAGCAGCATATTTCATTAAAAAGCCAAAAAGTTAAGACAATATTGACGCTTTGGCTTTAAACACGAGACTGCACGAACAGGTTCAAATATGTTTACGATGTTGAAAATAAAAAATAAGAATGTCAACCTAAAACCTGGACTATGACGAGAAGAGCGTTAAATTGCATCAATATGTATGTAGTATACAGTGTGATGTATCAAAAACCGAAGCTCTCGGGAGAAAATGGTCAAAAGACTATCAAAAGTTACTTTCTACCGATTAAGAACACTATACAAAATGACTATTAAGAAATTCACTTTCAATCTTGTACAAGTAAGTTTGATATTAAACCGAATCATTGTCTGCTGCATCGTACCTAGTCAATTGTCGATTATAACAGAAAATTCTCTGCTGTTGCAGCGAAAAGTCTGCATCTTTTGAATAGCAAACACAATGCAGAAAAGTTTTCAGTTTGCTAAAAATACCAGCTCACATAGGGGCATTTCAACGATCTATGCGGCCAAAATTATTTTTGTGCTTATTTCGATTCTACATGATATAAATATGTAAATAAAACAGATATATTTATAGATAAAAGGAGATATTTGTGGAAAAGGATAAAAAATTAATCAAAAGTCATGTTTAAACTATACGTCTTTTGAAATATGCTACTCTTCGCTATCAAAAGAACTTTCTAATAGATTTTCAGGCATAATAGTAATAACGGAGTTTCCAATAGGGATGATATTATTCAGAAGTGACGTTTCGGCCATTTGTAATATGTCATGATCTGTCATTTGTTTTTCATTGTATTCAGTAGTGTTTACAATTTCATCATGGAGAGATATACGCAAGAACAACGTGTACAAATTATTCAGTTTTATTATCAAAATAATCGTTCTCCAATTGCAATTTTTCGTGCGCTAAGTGCATTTTGTTTTAAATCAAAAAAAAACTTTCCAGTCGTCCTACGACCTTGACACCCATGAGAAATATTTTAGCTCTCGTTAAGAGCTATCTTTTTGCCATTGACCGATTCCCGATCCGACGTACCGTTAAGGAGCTAGAAAATATACTTTCCGTTCACATTTGATAATGATGCTTAGCCCATTTTTTTTAAATCCAAAAAACACTCTTTCCAGTCGAACTACGACCTTGACACCTATGAGCAATATTTTAGCTCGCGTTAATTGACCGATTGTGGCTACGTGGCGCACAGCAAATGAAACAATTGAATTGTTGCGAGAAAAGTTTGGAGATTCGATTATTTCAAGTAATTGTGATATTGAATGGCCTCCAAGAAGTTGTGATTTCCCAGCAAAATTTCTCATTACCAAATAATCCGACGAGTAACCAAAGTTCGATAATGGTAAGTACTTATTATTTAGCCACTTTTGTCATTATTTTAACATGGGGATGTCATTGGAGGAAAGTACTTCCCAAAAGCATACAATAAAGTAGCATAATAAGTACTTATTTGTAGCATAGGCATGCCACTTAAATATGCGCTTATATTTTCACGATTTTAAGTACTGCATTACCAATATGTTAAAAATAAGTAGTAGATATGTTAGATATGTAGAAATGTTCGTTTAAAGTGATTTTTTGCATATTGTCGCGCATATTTCTCGAAACAAACAATTTCCTCATGCTAGATTCGAATTTCTGAACCCAAACCTCCAGTTGAAAAATTCTTCAATGATTTAACATCTTAAGACATACAGAAATATTTATGGTATTTTTGATTAAAATCTACACGTACTATTTGAAATCATTCCATTTATATTAAAATTTGGCAAAACGATTTTGATAACAAAAAATCACTTACTTCTGTTATTATTGGTAAGTCATTATTAATAAGCCGAAAGTAATGCAGTGAATAATGAGATGTCATTATTTGGTAATGCAGGGAATAATGACAGGTACTTACCAATAGACTTCTTCTTGTGGGGTTATTTGGAGTCATTGGTCTTTGGTCGAAATAAACCAGACTCTCTTCAAGCTTTACCAGTCAATATTGAACGTGCCATTCATGACATACGACTTGATTTAGTGGAAATAGTGCTCGAAAATTGTGTTCCTCGAATTCGTTCCTGCAGAAGAAGTCGTGGAGGCCATTTGAATGACGTTTTATTTAGAACTTAATTCTATCACATTAAATAAAAAACTTTTGAATTTCCTTAATAATAAGTGTGTTTTTTTTCAAAGAAAACATATTACTCTTATTGGAAAACCCTGTACAACGATGCAGGATGGCATCAGGGGAGAGCAAACCACTTATATTTGCCAGATCAGTAGAAAGCAGCAGGTTAATTTGATCCTTAACGCTGAATCCACCACACATATTCAACGTACAAGTGTAACCCTGCAATATGGTTTCGAGATTATAGTCTTGAAGGCTTAAAAGCAGGATATAGATACCACTGCGGAAGGAGAGGCGTCCATCGTGGTTGAGGCACGGCTTTCTGGAAATACGGAGGTACCCAGACTCTAACAGAAGGTCTGTAACATCCTTCTCTGAGGACGAAAGCACTACTTCGAACACTGAGGGGCTGAGGGAAGTCTCCGGATTCTTTGACACATCTGACGGGACATGCTCCTCGATGATACGGACGAAGAGTCCGATAACACCCCTGTCTGGTTGGGCGATAATCTGTCGTTTACCAATGATGGTAAGAATTCTACAGATTAATCTCAATCACGCAAAAGCAGCCTCAGCGGCTCTCTTGCTGCGCCTATCCACAGGTGCAATAGACATTGTCCTGATACAAAAACGCTACGTAGTAGGAGTAAAGGTTTGTGGTATCAGGACACCAAATTTTATGTTGTTTCTGGCCAACTGTAGGGGAACTCCAAGAAACTGAATTTTGACCAGGAAAGATCTAAGCATCTTTCTCATACCAAATTCCAGTGGAAAAGACCAAACAGCTGCTGGTCTAGAGAAAGGTAATCGTTATGGGTGCTCTCCAGTTACTTGCCTTATGAAGATGTAGGACCGACAGCTTTCTTCAAGGGAGTAGTAGAAGAAACTACGTCCGATTGGCTCAGATACGAACGCTCATAACCTTATCTGGGGTAGCACGGATACATTTCCCACAAGAGATGTTATTTTGAATCACCCTGTATTTCGGTAGCTGTGACTTTTGAAGCTTTTATTCTTTGACATTTGATAAGTAGAAAGTACGCCATTACTAACCAGTAAGGAAAGGCTAAAGTCGGGCGGTGCCGACTATATAATACCCTACACCACTCTCGTAATATTTAATAACTCTTATATATAACTTTGTAATTCATGTATAAATTGTTTACATAAATTTACTTTTGGGACATTTTATACTTAAATAATACCCTGTACCACAGTGTGGTGTAGGGTATAAAAACGATTGGATCTAAAGAGCCAAATCGGATGAAACATATATATGGGAGCTATAGCTAAATCTTTACCGATTTTCTTCAAATTCCGCAATGTTGGTTCATGAATCAAGAAACTCTACCATTCTAAATTTCAAAACGATTGGATGTAAAATATAGATTCTATAGAACTAAAGGGCCAAATCGGACGAAACATATATATGGGAGCTATAGCTAAATCTTAACCGATTTTCTTCAAATTCGGTAGTGTTGGTTCATGGATCAAGAAACTCTACCATTCTAAATTTCAAAACGATTGGATGTAAAATACAGCTTCTACAGGACTAAAGAGCAAAGTCGGACGAAACATATATATGGG
This sequence comes from Eudasyphora cyanicolor, assembly GCA_963930755.1. Classification (NCBI taxonomy): domain Eukaryota; kingdom Metazoa; phylum Arthropoda; class Insecta; order Diptera; family Muscidae; genus Eudasyphora; species Eudasyphora cyanicolor. The sequence goes on from OZ005735.1 coordinate 242,489,108, forward strand.
AGCTATAGCTAAATCTTAACCGATTTTCTTCAAATTCGGCAGTGTAGGTTCATAGATCAAGAAACTTACCATTCTAAATTTCAAAACGATTGGATGTAAAATACAGCTTCTACAGGACTAAAGAGCAAAATCGGACGAAACATATATATGGGAGCTATAGCTAAATCTCAACCGATTTTCTTCAAATTCCGCAATGTTGGTTCATGAATCAAGAAACTCTACCATTCTAAATTTCAAAACGATTGGATGTAAAATATAGATTCTATAGAACTAAAGGGCCAAATCGGACGAAACATATATATGGGAGCTATAGCTAAATCTTAACCGATTTTCTTCAAATTCGGTAGTGTTGGTTCATGGATCAAGAAACTCTACCATTCTAAATTTCAAAACGATTGGATGTAAAATACAGCTTCTACAGGACTAAAGAGCAAAGTCGGACGAAACATATATATGGGAGCTATAGCTAAATCTTAACCGATTTTCTTCAAATTCGGCAGTGTAGGTTCATAGATCAAGAAACTTACCATTCTAAATTTCAAAACGATTGGATGTAAAATACAGCTTCTACAGGACTAAAGAGCAAAATCGGACGAAACATATATATGGGAGCTATAGCTAAATCTCAACCGATTTTCTTCAAATTCGGTTGTGTTGGTTCATGGATCAAGAAACTCTACCATTCTAAATTTCAAAATGATTGGATGTAAAATACAGCTTCTACAGGACTAAAGAGCAAAATCGGACGAAACATATATATTGGAGCAATAGCTAAATCTTAACCGATTTTCTTCAAATTCGGCAATGTTGGTTCATGGATCAAGAAACTCTACCATTCTAAATTTCAAAACGATCGGATGTAAAATACAGCTTCTATAGGACTAAAGGGCCAAATCGGACGAAACATATATATGGGAGCTATAGCTAAATCTTAACCGATTTTCTTCAAATTCGGCAATGTTGGTTCATGGATCAAGAAACTCTACCCTTCTAAATTTCAAAACGATTGGATGTAAAATACAGCTTCTATAGGACTAAAGGGCCAAATCGGACGAAAGATATATATGGGAGCTATATCTAAATCTGAACCGATTTCAACCAAATTCAATAGCGATCTTAACAGCCGCGAAATACTCTAAAATGCAAAATTTCAGAACGATCGGAGTGAAATTGCGACCTGTAGTCGACGAACAACTTTACATGGACAGACGGACGGACATCGTTAAATCGACTCAGCTAGTGATTCTGAGTCGATCGGTATACTTTAAGGTGGGTCTAGCTGTGTTATTTTCAGGTGTTACAAACATCTGCCGTGAAACAAACTTATAATACCCTGTACCACAGTGTGGTGTAGGGTATAAAAATGGAACGATACACGATTCAACAACGCATTGAAATTATTAAAATTAGAAAAATCGAAAATCATCGAAAAATCTTCTTGACTGATGAGGCCCATTTCCACCTTGGTGGCTACGTCAACAAGCAAAATTGTCGCAGCTGGGGCTCGGAAAACCTCCTCAACGTGTGACTGTTTGCTGCGGTTTATAGTCCGGCGGGGTCATTGGACCTTACTTTTTCGGAAATGAGGTTGCATCAACAGTTACGGTGAATGGATTGCGCTATCGAGAGATGGCGGAGTCGGAGTCTGGGAAATTTGCCCGGAGTCGGAGTCCGGAGTCGAAAAATTATGGTCGACTCCGACTGCGAGATGTGTTGTGCAAAATGTAGCAATTATGTGATACAACTTTTGCACTCAAAAAATTTTGGGAAAACAAATTGGTAAAAAAAGAAGGATCAAATATTCGAAGCTTTTAACCAAATATTTATGTATGCAAAAAATATATAAAGTTAACCAAACTTTCGAGTTTTTATGTAAAACAGTTTTGGGAAAGCTCTGAATATACATATGTATTAAGCTACAAACTGCAAAGTTTCTGCTAAATTGCTTTTAAAATGTGGTAGCTATGGCTCAAAATCCTTATTTGGGGGCGACCTATATAAGTGAGCTATATCAAAACATTGACCGATACGGTCCATTTGCAATCCCAAACAACCTGCAACTATAAGAAATATTTCTACCAAATTTGATCAACCTAGCTCTATTATTACGGACTGTAGCGTGATTACAACAGACGGGCGGACGGATGACAGACGGACATGGCATCGTCTTAGAATTTTACGACGATTAAGAATATATATACTTTATGGGGTCTCAGATCAATATTTAGAGGTGTTACAAACGGAGTGACAAAATGAATATACCCCCCAGGTCATAGTGGAGGGTATAAAAAACAAGTAAGAAAGTTTCAGTCGGGTAAACCGACTAAGGTATACCCTCACTTTGTGAGTAATGTAATATTGAATATTACTCGAATTATTCTGTCAATATTATTTACAATTTAGTAGCAGAAGGGGTTTATCAAATACACCTTTTTTTCGCTGAATATTACATACTATAAATTCATTGCACTGTGCCGACTTATAAGCATTTATGTGCACTGGTATAAAAGTTATGAGACATTAAATTGTGGTATGATTGGGAGGTACAAAAAGGGGCGTGGCAATAACGCCCATTTTTCACAGGGCTATAGACACTATAAAAACATTACACTGTACAAAATTTCAAGTATTTTTATACACTGTTATTAATGTTATAAGCTGTTAACTTTTGGTGCAAAACGGTACCTTTGTGTGGGAGGTACCAAAAGGGGTGTGGCGACTTCGCCCATTTTTCTCGAGTTGATAGCGACTAATAAGCTAATACTATGTGTCGAATTTCAAAAGATTCGAATAAGTAGTATAGCAGTTATTAAAGAATCAATATTTCACAACACTTTAACCCTTTGTGGGGGAGGTACTAGAAGGAGTGGGCCAATATGGCCCATCTTTGAACTTAGCCGGAGATAGAAAAAAATATTACCACATACCAAATTTGAGGTCAATCGGTTACTCCTTTCGAGAGTTATCGTGCGCACCAGCCAGCAGACAGACAGACAGACAGACGGACGGACATTGCTCATTCGACTTAAAATGACCCAAAACGGATTTCCTCCGAACATACTTGGGGTCTTAGGTCACTCCTTCGACGTGTTACACTTTTTTCCGTAGCAAATGATATATACCCTCGTCAAACTAAAGTGAGGGTATAATGATTGAATGTAAAAACAGCTTCCATGGGGTTAGAAGGCCAAATCTAAAGAAACATTTGTATCTGAGGGCAATATCGACCTGAACCGATTTTGACCAATTCCAATAGGTTTCCTCCCTAGTGTGAAAGAGTTCTTATTGCCAAATTTAAATAATGGTACAAATACTTTACAAACAACTTAAGATGGACAAACGGACAGCTAGTGAGTCTGAGTAGAACGGTATATTTTAAGGTGTGTCTAGCTGTAGTACGAGTATTTTTAACAAATCTGTCACAAAACTAATTTATAACCCCCTGTACCATAGGGTATAATAACTAACGAATAAACTGGTTGCCTGAAGCGGACATAATTTCCAAAAATTGCGGTATATTAAAACTGATGCAGTGATTGATGAAAATTTTATCATGATTCCATGTTGAAAGAATTGTCATATTAGTTGCAACTTGCAGGTCAAGCCTCGATTAATAAATAATAAAATTTTATTTAATTCAATACCAGCAGAATACCTACTTCTTTGTGTTTTTTTAACAAAGCTACACGCTGAAAAAAAAACATTCTGTAGTATATTGTTCCAAACATATTCTGCTGGAAACATACATACGTTTAGAATACACTCCAAATATATGATATTTGACACGCATAAATAAAGGGTGTCCCAAGAAGGGCGCAATTTTTTAATTACTGATGCAGCAATTGAATTGTTTCTCTGGCTGTATGACATGTGGCGCCGTCTTGTTGGAACCACATGCCCTCCACATTAATTTCTTAAATTCTAGGCAAGAAAAAACTGGTTATCATTTCACGATACCGAACACCATTGACTGTTTGCGCTTGACCTGCCTCAAAGGTCCAATGATTCCTCCAGCCCAAAAACCACACCACACAGTGACACGTTGAGGATGCATTTGCTTCTCGTGAATCACTGGAGGATTTTCCGCACCCCAAATGCGACAATTCTGCCTATTGAAGAAGCCATCAAGATGAAAATGGGCCTAGTCACTGAAGATGATTTTATCGGCAAAATCAGCATTTTCATGTTGTCTCTCCAATATCCAATTAACGAACTCCCTTCGCTGTCCTTCTCCATTTTTACTAACCTCGTACCTTCTACTAACAAACAATAACAATTATTCAAATGTCAAACAATGACACTTCGAATGTTGCGAGATTTAAAAATTGCGTTCTTCTTGGGACACCCTTTATTATATGTTTGGGAGAGGTTGTTCTAAACAAAAGTATGTTTTCATCCATATATTTTTTTTTTTATTTGGAACTAATATTTTTGAAACAAAGATTAATTTGTATTTAAGTATCAAAGCTTTAATTTAAAGGCAAGAAGTTCCAAGTGATTTTTTTTAGAAATTTCATATGTTTGTAAAATTAGATAAAATTTTAAATTGTATAATCTTTCGTAGCTACACGCTGAAAAAAATCGCTTCTGTAGTATATTGTCCCAAACATATTCGGCTTGAATCATATATATGTTTATGGTACACTCTAAATATATAATATTTGGTACACACAAAAATTATATATTTGGGAAGATGTTGTTCTAAATAAATCCTGGTTTTCACCCTAATACCTTTTATTTGGGATTTTAATTACGAAACAAAAATGTATTTAAATTTATGTATTCCGAAAATACCGAACCTTAATTGTGTTAAGTTTTTCAGTAATTTAATGATAATTTTTTAGAAATTTTTAATTGAAATCGTATAATTTTTGATAACATTAATTTACTCGAAGGATTGAAAAAAATCCTGACATGAAATACCCAGAAATTTAAAATGACTCCCTTAAAACAGAATGCAATGCTGCTAATGGTATTTTTGACTGGCAGAAATAATTCGAAACGAAGGAAAAATTAAAAATGAAATTAGAAAAATTCACCAAAGTTTTGAAAATCTTTCTTAAATTATATATATTTTAAGATATTCCTAAACAATAATTTTATTGGTATATAAATACATATTTTATTTGAGAAAATTAGTTTGCAAATATATTTTGTTGTAATATATTAATATATGCGTTCCAAGTAAATTTTATTGATTTTCAAATAAAATTTATTTACTCAGAAATATAAAACATTTAAAAATTTGTGTTCCAAATATATTTTCTTTCGATTCAAACATATCAAAAAAGGCGATTTTGCCCCGTGTATAATTTGCGTTGATGGATTGACAAAACGTGATGAATTGGAATATTTATAAATTAAAAATGTATGCTGCAAAACCAAATATAATGCTGATTACGACATTTTTAACTTTAAAAAATATTTTAACTAAAATTCGAAAAAGACAGCAATGCTTTAAAAATCCTTTTTAATAAATTTTATTTGGAAAACTTCTTAAGCAATAATTTTGGTTGTGTTTAAACACATATTTTATTTGTGAAAGTCAGTTCGCAAATATATTGTGTTCTAATATATTAATATATGCGTTTCAAACAAAATTTCTTGATTTTCAAATAAAATGTATTTGTTCAAAAACATATAATATTTAAAAATTTTTTGTTCCAAATATATTTTCTTTCAATTCAAACTTATCGAAAATGGCGATTTTCCTCCGTGTATATCTTATTTTCAAAAACATGAACTCACGTCTTAGTACACGGTGGCGCAAAAGTAATCCTCCTATCAGAAAATGCTATAAATTTTGCGATTGGCCCCTAATGTCAGTTCTGTTTTGACATTTGTGTAGTAAACACATGCGAAATACACGTTAATAAACAATGTTACGCTACACTGCTCCAGAACGCGGAATATTGCTGACTATTTATTTGACCAATAATCGGTCGGTGACTTTGGCACAACGTGAATTTCGTCGCAGATTTCCTGGCCGTCCAAAGCCTACTGGTGAAACACTGCGACGTTTAGCCGCTCGCCTCGAAGAGACTGGCACAACACGAGATGCTGCCAGGCGTGGCAGACCCCGGAGTAGCCGTTCTGCAGAGAATATTGCTGCTGTAGCCGAGGATGTCATGGAAGCGCCGTCGACATCGGCCAGACGACGTGCCACGCAAATGGGTATCAGTCGACGGTCTCTACAGCGAATTTTGGTACAAGATTTGAAGATGTTTCCGTACAAAGTCCAGACGGAGCATCAGCTGTTAGCTGCTGACCGCCAATCGCGTCTAACATACGCTCAAGCCATCCTTAATCACAACCAAGAGGAAGATGATTTTTCATCAAAAATAATCATGAGTGATGAGGCCAAACGGTTACCGTGAATGGTGAGCGCTACAGAGCAATGATCAACGAGTTCCTTTTGCCGCAACTTGATGAATTGGGATTGGAAAACATGTGGTTCCAACGGGACGGTGCAACGGCACACACTGCACGTGCCACAACCGATATGCTGAAGGATGCATTTCCCGGGCGCCTAATCTCCCGTTTTGGCGATTTGCACTGGCCAGCAAGATCGCCTGATTTGACCGCTCCAGACTTCTTCAGACTCTTGCAGCTCTTAAAAACAATATCCGTCAAGAATGTGAGGACCTATCGCCGGAAGTTTTGGCCAAAGTGATGGAAAATGCCATAAAAAGGGCTCAAATGACAATCAACTGTGGCGGCGGCCATTTACATGACATCATATTCTCGACTTGATGTAAAAAAATTAAAAGACCAAATAAAAATAATCCACAAGAAGAATCAAAGTTTTTCATTTTTTTTTTAATTACAGCCAAAAAACATCGAAAGGTTACTTTTGCGCCACCTTGTAGAAATATAATTTCAGAAATTTATGTTATTTAACTGCCGCAGCTGGAGTCGGAGTCGAATTATTTTAAAATTCGACTCCGTGAGTCGGAGTCGAGTAGTTTTGGCTCGATTCCACAGCTTTGAGTTGGATGGTATTGATCTGGACAACGTTTACTTTCATCAAGACGGCGCTACGTGCCACACAAGCAATGAAACCATTGCTCTGTTACGGGAAAAGTTTCCGGACTGTGTTATCTCTCGAAGAGGTGATCACAATTGGCCACCGAGATCATGTGATTTAACACTTTGAGACTTCTTCCTTTGGGGCCACGTGAAAGATAAGGTCTACGCCAACAGCCCAGCGTCGATTCAAGACCTCAAAGATAGAATTCGTGAGGCTATCGAGGACATAGGGCAGCCACTTTGCGATTTGGTTATGGAAAATTTCATGAAAAAGATATAGTCCTGTAAGCGTGGTCGTGGTGGCCATTTGGCTGATGTTGTTTTTCATTTTTAACGGCATACCTTCCTCTTTATTATGAAATAAACATCCGATCATTTATCTCAAAAAATGGCATTTTTCTTTGAATACCAAAATAACACCTCTTGTTGGAAAGCCCTTTAGTAGAGGCGATTCACTTCTCGACTTTATTGTGACTACCAACATATCTATCTGTAATAAAGGTAACAAGGCGTCCTGTACAAATAAAAACGGACAGGAAGTACTAGATGCGTTCGCTACTGACTCCCTGTCCGAAAAAATTATTTGCTGGAATGTACAGGGTTGCCCATATTCGACGGACCCATGTTTTTTTTGGGCCCATTCCAATCGACGAGGCTTGTCCGCAGGCAACAATCTTTGCGTCAATTGAATTTTGTACGGGAACAAATGCAAATCAACGCGAATAATACGTTGTAAAGTGGACCGAGCCATGCCCAACTGCTGAGAACGGCGTTTTTGGGATGTTCTTGGGGACCTCTCAACACTGGCTCGTACGGCAGCGATATTCTCGGCCGATCGCCTTGGTCGACTTTTATTTGGCCTCTTCGGATTAGAAAGAGCCTCACCAGTCGAAAATTTTTCGTATAAATGCTTAATGGTGTTCTTAGAAGGCGCACTTCTCACATTTTTTAATATTTTAAAAGCACGTTGAGTTTTCACAATTGACTTCTTCTGTTGAATGTAAATTTCAACTATTTCGCGTGGCGTGTATTGTTCCATGGTAAAAATCTGCTTGGACTGACGCTTCAAACGCGGTATGTCATTAAGCGATCTGACATCTCTGTCAAAAGTTATGGCGTTGCCAGATGGGTCCGTCGAATATGGGAGACCCTGTACTGTATGACCACTCATTCTCAGATCACCATTATATAGAATACAAAATCGCTGGAAAAATACCTAAATCTGCCGCCTACAGAAATGTGAGGAAGACAAAGTGGCACATCTATGTATGAGGAATATTTTAAAAAACTTCTCCACTTAAAACCCCTTTTTGAACCAAATGACACGGTTGGTCTGGATAGTTGGACTGGTGGAGTATATCACTAAATCATTCAATAGTTCCTTTGAAGAAGCCTGCTCAACCAAGGTATAATTAGGATGCCTATAAAGACCAACTCAAAATCTATAAGGAGGAGCATAGGAAGGCGCAAAGACGCTCTTGGTATACCTTCTGTGGCGAAGTGGCTAAGGAAGATACTATCCGCTTCACCCTGTACAGTGGGTTACCTGCAGGATGAGGTAACAAATGGACCAAAAACCGCGAGAAGTTACAAAATTTATTACTCGTTATACATTTCCGGGTGAACTCGCCACCTGAACCCGAGGAACAGCAGGACCAACAAGAGAGCGAATGGACTTCAGGCGTCGCCAACTTGTTGGCTGGTGACTCCAGAATTAGCTAGGCAATCAATAGCTTTGAACCCTTTAAGTCACCTGGACCAGACGGTATTTCACCAGCCGAATTGCAGAAAATGATGAAGCACATTATCCCATTGGAGATATTTATTCTGGTTGTACCAGACTCTCATATATCTCCAATCGATTAAGGGACACCAAAGTGGTATTCGTACCCAAAGCGGGACAGATATCGTATACTACACCAAAGGAATTCAGGCCAATAGCTTGGCCATGCAGAAATATGCACCTGTAGGGTAGCTAGACAAATCTGGCCAAGATATAACCTGAGAAGGTCAAAGTATCTCCTCGAACTGCAGCGGAAAATACTGCCCACTGTTGGTGTCAGTTCTGACGGGACACTGTCTCATTGGCGAGTGGAGAGCATTGAGCACTTGCTTTGTTACTGCTCCGCATTAAGTAGACGACAGGATTTACTGCGATCCGACACAGTTTCTAGAAAGTCCGACATATCTTCCCGGTACCGATGTTCGTGCTACTGCTTGGTTTTGAGGGGCTCCTGAGCCCGTGGTAACACTAGGGTCCTGCATTGGTCTATGTGAGCTGGCATAACCGGCTGCCAACATAACCTAACCATTTAAGTTACACAAAAGAAGTCGGTAGATATATGGCTCCAATAATAACGGGTTTTCCAAAAGGGATGATATGATTTTGAAGTGACGTGTCGGCCATTTGTAATATGTCATGATCTGTCATTGGTTTTTATTGTATTCAGTAGTGTTTACAATTTTATCATGCAGAGATATACGCAAGAACTTTTCGTGTGCTAAGTCCATTTTTTTACATCCAAAAAAAAAACACTTTCCAGTCGGCCTACGACCTTGCAATATTTTAGCTCTTGTTAAGAGCTATATTTTTGCCATTGGCCGATTCCCGATCCAACGTACCGTTAAGGAGCTAGAGCAAAAATAAATTTTCCGTTAACATTTGAAAATGATGCTAAGTCCATTTTTTTTAATCAAAAAAAAAAACACTTTCCAGTCGACCTACGGCCTTGACACTCATGAGCAATATTTTAGCTCTCGTTAAGAGCTATCTTTTTGCAATTGGCCGATTCCCGATCCAACGTACCGTTAAGGAGCTAGAGCAAAAATAAACTTTCCGTTAACATTTGAAAATTATGCTAAGTCCATTTCTTTTAATCAAAAAAAAACACTTTCCAGTCGACCTATGGCCTTGACACTCATGAGCAATATTTTAGCTCTCGTTAAGAGCTATTTTTTTGCCATTGACCGTTTGTGGCTACTTGCCACAAAGCAAATGAAACAATTGAATTGTTGCGAGAAATGTTTGGAGATTCGATTATTTCAAGAAATTGTGATATTGAATGGCCTCCAAGAAGTTGTGATTTAACACCATTAGACTATTTCTTGTGGGGTTATTTGAAGTCATTTGTCTTTCGAAATAAACCAGACTCTCTTCAAGCTTTACAAGTCAATATTGAACGTGCCATTCATGACATACTAGTACTAACTAGTTCATGGAAGGAAAAAAGGAAAAATCTTAATTTTCCAATGCAGATACCTCAGAAACTATACAAGATAAACCACGGATGTTAAAATAGCTTTTTCTAGATCTGACCAATAGGATCCACAATTAGGAAATGAGTCAATAAAAGAGAAAAAACTTACTTAAATTAAATCAATTGACCCTAATTAAATGAAAGTTAAATTCTTGTTTCCGGAATTAGGTCATATTTTAGGTTATATGTATACATTTTTAAAATTTTTCCTTGATTTTCTTTGAGTGTAGTTCCCGTTTTAATATGACAGGTTTTCAAAATATTTTTGTATAAATCCATTACCAAATAATCTTAGCTTAATTTCTGTTACGTACTATAAAAAAAAGAAATCGCTTTCGACTTCCTTCATACATACTGGGATTAGATCTTAAATATGAAATTTCCGGTTTGTCTAAAATTCTGCTTATTGGCTCTCCAAGACTGGAATCTAAGATGTTCCTCATCGTATTGAGGTTTGGGTAAATTTTGTACATAAACCAAAAATTTAATAGGGCACTGAAAGAAAGAATCTCTATTCCATAATTTATTTGGTCAGTGTTGATGCGCGTGTTTTGGTGTTATTATTTTATTTGACAGCTAATTATTTTCGTGGATTTTTTGTATATACTCGTATATTGAAAAATCAAACGTTATTTTCAATAAATTCAATGCAATATTTATTTCTTATCAATTCTGAATTGAAACACCCTGTTTCGAAATATGTCTAATTTTGAGTCCACGTCGTCACATCTGCAAGGTGGACACATAACTTTTCTTTTATTCAGACAGTACATTTTATTAGAATTTTAAATTGATTATATTTAATATACTAAATATATACCTGCAGAAATGTATTAGTAGAATCAATTCTGACCGGGAAAAGAAAGAGGTATTGGCATATTTAAATTTTTCCAATTTTTCGAATTTCATCAGCAAAGTAATATATCGGCAATTCAGTTAAGGAGGTAATAAACTTTACTTCAAAATAATACCAAACAAGTTCATAGATAAAATCTCTCCAAATTAATTCTGATTTTAAGTGAACTGATATAGAACAAATTTACACCTACATTCCTGCATATATACATATGTAGGTAGCTACTAATATGTATATCCCGAAATATAAATATAATAAAACGACTTAATTTGCGGCATTTTCGAACATCCTTTTGTTGTAGGCATTAGCAATTATCGCCGCTATAAAATTTGATGTTAATTGTTAAATGTTAATGGCACCAAATTAATTTTATGACCAATTGAAAATGATTTGTATTTCTAGCGGTGGCGCAAGAGATATTAATTGCCATTTTACAACTTGTTTTGAGTCAGCGTGATTTAAGAAACACATAACTCTTTTTAAATGTTTTAATAAATATTACGATGAAATACGAGTTATCTCACTATCCATCAGAAGGAGGATTAAATAAAAAATTTTAACGTATAATAACCTGTAGATTATAATCTCATATCCCCCTAGAGATAATTTATAGATTTTTTTTTTATTTTTGGGTAGAAAAAATGGTTTGGGAACTACATTTTATATTGAATATTCTCCAGTGTCAAATAAATTTGATTTCCAAATTACATACTAATAAAAATATTTAAAATAACCGCGCAATAATACAGCCGAATATAATTATTAAGCTTGATAATATTTACTCTGCACACAAAATTTATTTGGATATAAGCAAATTTTATTTTTATTAATCAACGAAGTAGTCGATGAACTTAAAGTAGATATAACTCCTTAAAAAAGCATCATAACTCAAAAACTTAAAGTGGTTACAACTCCTTAAATAAGCGGCTAAAGCAAAAAGGAAGACATTTCACGATCACGTGACGTCTTAACATAGGGCCATAGAACGAAAATGCCGATATTTTAAGTTTATTATTTTCTTCCCCTAAACTCCATAAATCAAACCCCTAAAGCCAAAAACGATGAAATTTGCTGGTTATTTTTGGTCACTTTTTTGCTCAATACTACACGCTGAAAAAATAATCTCACACACAGAATACAGTTTGGTTGCCTCAACCGAATTATTTGCCAACCGAATTTTTGTAGTTCTGTCTACTATCATGCGATTCCATCAGTACAACCAATATTTTGGTTGTGGTATACTTCTGCTTCCATGTTGACAACAATCATATTTGGTTGCGCCAACTACGAAAATGGTGGCTTAAATTATCTGTTGTAGTTGCCACAACCAACTGTTTTAAAAAAATTGGTTGTTCTGACAATTTGTCAGTCATTACTACCGACAAATAATTAAAAACAGTTTTCATTAATTTTTATTTTATTTATTGAACAAAAAACAAAACAATTCATAACAAAATTAAAAATCCCATATTACAAATTCATCACTGTTATGAGATGCGGAAATATATGACACACATTTGAGTACACGAAAAAAAAACACAAAACTTTTATGCAAATATCGCTTAACCCTTTGCTTTCAATTTCATGGCTGTTGCTTTTATTTTTGATTTATGTAAAACATTTTGCATTTGCATTATTATCCGCACGAGATTATTTTTGATTACCTATACCGTTCTTGAACAAAATGTTGAAGATTTTTTTATGTCGAGTAAGTTTATTTTTTGTTTGTCATGTATCAGCAAAAGAACAGCAACCAATCTTCCGGTTGTATTTCCCAAAATACATTTGGGAAATGATTGGGATAACCAATAAACGATTATTTATTAATATTTTTTCTGTTGTAGTAACCAATTATTCGTTGCAATAATAATCTTTGGTCTATTGATACAATGTCTGTTGTCAAGAATAAAACATTGGTTGCCACAACCAAAAATCGATCATATGGTACTATAATGATAATTTAAAATCGGTTACCACAGCTAACAGAGTGTCAATGAAAAAAACAATCTTAATTCGATTGATACAACCATCGATTTAGTTGCAAGCATTTTCATTTGATCGTATCCATGTTATTATTGTTGTTTCAACTAATTATTTATAAATACAACCGACAGACTGTGTAGGCAATATACTTTTTGTTGCTAATACTATTTTTTTATTGTTACAATCGAATTCAAACCAATTATTTTCCTAGGTGCATCTGTTGTATAGTCCCAAATATGTTGTGCTTGAAACATATTTATGGTTAGAATACACACTCGAAATATATAATATGTATTTGGAACACACAAATAGTATGTAACGGGTGATACAAGTAGAGATACTTTTTTCAATAGCCTTTTTTTGACAGATCGCGTGTGAGTCGTGTCATGCTGCCATGTTTTTTTTGTTAAGTATTGTTTGGCATTTCATCATGGAAAGACTTACGCCTGAACAACGTTTACAAATCGTTCAACTTTATTACGAAAATTCACGTTCTGTGAGGAATGTGTTTCGTGCACTTCGCTCAACTTATGGTCAACATAATCGGCCTACTGAGCGTACTATTCGCAACACCATTACCCATCTTGAGACCCAGCATCCATTATTGGATTGGAGTGAAGAAAATATAGCGGCCGTAGCTGATAGTGTACACGAAGACCGTGGAGAGCGACATCGCTTCGCTCTATGGGCTCTTGAAAAGTTCCCAGAAGATCCGATGAGGCCCATTTCTGGCTCAATGTAAACAAGCAAAATTGCCGCATTTGGGACGAAGATCAACCTGAAGAGATTCAAGAGCTGCCACTTCATCCAGATAAAACAACGGTTTGGTGTGGTTTAGGTTTAGGTTAGGATGGCAGCCGTATTTTTTACAAGCTCACATAGACCAGTTTAGGTCCCTAGTGTTACCACGGGCTGAAATGCCCCTCATCGAAACCAACCTGTTTGATATATAAATTTATCGATACTACGACTATCAGTACTGGAAAGATCTGTTAGGCTGCTTAAAAAGGCCGACCCCAGTATGTCCAGTCGTCGTTTACTCAAAGCGGGACAGTCGCAAAGCAAGTGCTCAATGCTCTCCACTTCTTCCTCATCTCCACAGCTTCGGCAGAAGTCATTGGAGTCAATACCCAATCTTTTGGCGTGTTCGCCGATCAAGCAGTGTCCCGTCAGAACCTGTACTAACGTAGACAATCGTTTCCTCTCTAGTGCGAGGAGATATTTTGACCTTCTCAGGTCATACCTTGGCCAGATTTGTCTAGCTACGCTGCAGGTGCCGATTTCTGTCCATCTTTCGTTGGACTGCCTGATTGCCTCTTGCCTAAGCCAAAGCTTGCACGTGGATAGTGGCGCACCAATATATGCAAATTCTTCGAGAATATGTAATGTCGTCCCTTTCCTAGCTAAGTTCATCGGCTTTGCAGTTCCCCGGGATATCCCTATGCCCAGGCACCCATATGAGGTGTATATTAAACTGCTCAGCCATCTCGTTAAGAGATCTGCGGCAGTCGAGGGCTGTTTGTGAATTTAGGGATGTTGCCTCCAGAGAATTGATGGCAGCCTGGCTGTCCGAGTAAATGACAACGCCAGTGTTGGTAACTATGTTGCGACTCAGCCACTTGGCGACTTCCCATATTGCCATTATTTCGGCTTGATAGACACTGCAGGTATCTGGTAGTCTGTGAGCTATATCCAGACTAAGTTCTTCACAGTGTACTCCGAAGCCAACCTTTTCATCAAGCTTCGAACCATCCGTGCAAAAGTGGAGATGGTTTCTATTACCTGGTATTCTGCCGATCCATTCATCTCTGGCGGGAATCATAGTGATGTAATTTCTCTCGAAGGTGTACACAGTTGGTAACAGGTGGCGCAAAAGTAACCTTTCGATGTTTGTTGGCTGTAATTACAATAAAATTAAAAACTTTGATTCTTCTTGTGGATTATTTTTATTTGGTCTTTTAATTTTGTTTACATCAAGTCGATAATATGATGTCATGTAAATGGCCGCCGCCACAGTTGATTGTCTAAATAACATTTTCCTATCTAGAATTATTCCTAAAAATTTTGCACTTTCAGAAAAGACTAGATCTGTTCCATTTATCCGAGATGGAGGGTCCACATGTGGGACATTATTCATCCTAGTAAAGAGAACCAATTCTGTCTTGTTGGGGTTAACGCCCAAACCACTGCTTCTGGCCCATCTAGCCAACTTGTTCAGAGCCACCTGTAGGATGTCTCTGAGGACGTTTACGAATTTGCCACTCACTGCGATTGCCACGTCGTCCGCATATGCCACGACCTTGCAGCCACAACGTTCTAGATCTAGCAGGATTTCATTCACCGCTATGTTCCAAATTAGTGGAGACAGTACTCCTCCTTGCGGGGTCCCTCTGTTTACATACCTTGTTAGAGTTGTGGACCCTAGACATGCTGTTATGCGTCTTCTGGTGAGCAGACTTTGAATTAGTCTAATCAAACTAGTGTTAACTTTTAGATGTGAGAGTGCCGCAATTACCGCATCTGAGTGAATGTTGTTAAAAGCCCCTTCTATGTCAAGAAATGCCACCATGGTGAATTCCTTGAAATGCAGGGACGATTCGATAGTGCTCACAAGTTCGTGCAGGGCTGATTCTGTAGACTTTCCCTTATTGTAAGCATGTTGGTTCCCCGACAGGAGTTTTGTATCCAGGTTTTCCCTAATGAAATGATCTAAAAGTCTTTCCAGACCTTTCAATAGGAAGGAGGATAGGCTAATTGGTCTGAAGTCTTTTGGCCTAGTGTGTGATATCTTTCCCGCTTTAGGTATGAATACCACTTTGGTATCCCTCCATCGATTCGGGACGTATGAAAGCCTGATATAGCCTACATAAATTTTCTCCAGCTAGAGGATAATGTACTTTAACATTTTCTGCATTTCTGCTGGAGTGATGCCATCTGGTCCAGGTGACTTGAAGGGCTCAAAGCTGTTAATAGCCCAGCTTATTCTGGATCTCTCAGTCAAGAAGCTAGCGACGCTCGCAGTCCACTCGCACTCTTGTTGGTCCTGCTGATCCTCGGGTTCTGTTACAGAGTTCCCCGGGAAATGTGTGTCGAGCAGTACATTGAGCGACTGCTCGCTGTTTTTGGTCCAGTTATTTGCCTCATCCTGTAAATATCCCACTGTACGGGTGAAGCAGATAATATCTTCCTCAGCCTACACTTCACCACAGAAGGTATACCAAGAGCGCCTTTGCGCCTTTCTAAGCTCCTTCTTATAGATCTTGAGTTGCTCTTTATAGGCATCCCAATCATTAGCGACCCCAGTAGATTTAGCCTTATTGAATAGCTTGTTGCAGGTCTTTTTCATAGCCGTGACTAGGGATGTTGTTTTTTTCGACAACATCCAACTGGGCACCCGGCCACACCTCAGCCGCTCGACTCAGAGCAGCCTTATACATGTCTACTGATCTGGCATCACCGAAATATAAGAGCTTTACTCTCCCCTGATGCCATCCTGCATCGTTGCAGATTGGTGGTTTGCCCGGCATTTCTCTACGGACATCGAGGTAATGAGCCATAATGGCTGATTGTACATGACTTAAGGCCGGGTTAGGCATACGTAACCGTAATTTATCTTTACCGTTGCCGTAACGTTGCCCGTTTGAGCGATTAGCCAACGTTGAGATAACGAGTCATATGTTCTGACAACAACAACACATAAGTAAACAAAAAAGCCGCGATTTCTTTTTGTTTAGGTTTATAAAAAATGAAGTTAAAAAGATTGTTTATAAATTTGTGTTTTTAAATCTGTGCAGAATTTACAATTAAAGTAAATCAAGAAAATATCGTCGGATAAGAAGATGGGGTGGACGTCCTATAAACAATGACCGAGTTAACTACGCCAAAGCAACGGATTAGACCGGCAGAGATATAACAATAACACCACTGTATGTCATATATTGCTTTATCCTATGATTCCAAGTTGGGAAATATTAACATTATATTCTTTAAAATTGTAGATATTTGGGTCACGGTTGTTCCATACAATCGATTGCATGGAGTCACAGGCTGGGGAAAACAACAATGTGAAATATTGTTTTAGAATACAGTGAAGTTTTGTGTCGCTTGCTTTCTCCGATTTAATTAAGTGAACCAACTACACAGCAGTACAAACACATTGCCAATGATTTTCAACGAATGTGTGATATTCCGAATTGTGTGGGAATCTGCGATGCTAACTATACATTCATATCAGTTAATGTTGGAAGTTATGGCAGCCAACACGATGGGGGTATGTCCATTAAACTTCTATTTAATTATACCCTCACTTTAGTGTGACGAGGGTATATATCATTTGCTACGGAAAAAAGTGTAACACGTCGAAGGAGTGACCTAAGACCCCAAGTATGTTCGGAGGAAATCCGTTTTGGGTCATTTTAAGTCGAATGAGCAATGTCCGTCCGTCTGTCTGTCTGTCTGTCTGTCTGTCTGTCTGTCTGTCTGTCTGTCTGCTGGCTGGTGCGCACGATAACTCTCGAAAGGAGTAACCGATTGACCTCAAATTTGGTAAGTGGTAATATTTTTTTCTATCTCCGGCTAAGTTCGAAGATGGGCCATATTGGTCCACTCCTTCTAGTACCTCCCCCACAAAGGGTTAAAATGTTGTGAAATATTGATTCTTTAATAACTGCTATACTACTTATTCGAATCTTTTGAAATTCCACACATAGTATTAGCTTATTAGTCGTTATCAACTCGAGAAAAATGGGCGAAGTCGCCACGCCCCTTTTGGTACCTCCCACACAAATGCACCATTTTGCACCAAAAGTTAACAGCTTATAACATTAATAACAGTGTATAAAAATACTTGAAATTTTGTACAGTATTATGTTTTTATATTGCCTACAGTCCAGAGAAAAATGGGCGTTGTTCCCACGCCCCTTTTGGTACCTCCCACACAAAGGTACCATTTTGCACCAAAAGTTAACAGCTTATAACATTAAAACCAGTGTATAAAAATACTTGAAATTTTGTTCAGTGTAATGTTTTTATAGTGTCTATAGCCCTATGAAAAATGGGCGTTATTGCCATGCCCCTCTTTGTACCTCCCACACAAAATGCCCAAATCATACCACAATTTAATGTCTCATAATGTTTATACAAGTACACATAAATGCTTATAAGTCGGCACAGTGCAATGAATTTAAAGTATCTAATGTTCAGCAAAAAAAAAGGTGTATTTGATAAACCCCTTCTGGTACCTCCCACACAAATTGACAGAATAATTCGAGTAATATTCAATATTACATTACTCACAAAGTGAGGGTATACCTTAGTCGGTTTACCCGACTGAAACTTTTTTACTTGTTATAATCTATTTTAATACAAACAATTTCCATTTCTTAATTTAAATTAAATACAGCTATATTCCAGTACTCTCCGTTTGGCCAATCAGTTATTTTAGGTACAGTACCTGTACCTCCTAGTAAACCATTATCGTCAGCATCCTCTGAAGCCTTTCCTCATTTTTTTATTGGCGATGCGGCGTTTCCCCTGAGGAATATCCTTGGTCTAAGTCAACAACTATAGACGAGCTCAGAGACAACACCCAACGCGAAATTGCCAACGTTCCGGTCGAAATGTCGCTGTTGACGGGCTCGTGGTATTTCTTGGTCATTCTTAAAATGTAACATTTGCACTACACCTGGAATAAATTTGAACTCAATATCTTAAATATTCTGTGTTTTATTAATACTATTACTTATGTCTATTTCCATTGAAGAGGGACTCAGCCAAATCCAATCCAATATCTATCTATAAATAAGTCCACGTTTGTAGAGACGCTTATATTGCTGTCAAATTCGCCCACAATGAAGAAGATTGGCGCAATTATTGTCTCGTACTGTCGCCAAAAGAACCCTGAAGCAGATTATAAATTTAATTTTTAATGGAATCAGCCGCGATCTTCATAAAACTCACCTGTGACGCCCAGCTCCTTGCCAATTTGCTTCCAAGCTTCTCGCTTTTTTTCAGATATCCTATATGCTGGATTATATTTATTGTATAAATGCTCGTGCAACTGCACCAATGAAATCAAATCTTCATCTTTCATGTTTATTTGCACTTTTAAACAACAAATAATTAATAAATTATTTTCTTTGCTTTTCTCGGTGAACATACAATTGTAATTGTAAACAACATGTAGTATCAGCTGTTGTCAAATTGTACGTAAACGGAACGTCCAATTCTAATTTCAACAGATTCAGCCGTCCGTTTACGTTTCGTTTCCGTTGGCTAATCGTTTATAACGACTTCCATTTGACAAATTGAATCAGCTGATTCGTTACGCTACGGGGGCGTTACGGTTAAGTTTGCCTAACTGGGCCTTTAATTTGTCCTTGAGGATGGATCCATCCTCACTACTTCTGTCTATAACAACCATCACTAGACTCTCCTTCGCCACTTCATTGAAGGGCTTGGTGAGTGTCCTTTTGATGGTGACATTTGGTGTGGTTCGTGGGCCGGTGGAATCATCGGTCCATATTTCTTCAAAAATGATGCCGGTGAGAACGTTACCGTCAATGGCGACCGTTATCGTGCCAAGAAAACCGACTATTTGATGCCTGAATTGAAGCTCGTGATCTCCGCGACATTTGGTTTCAACAAGACGGCGCCACTTCACACACATCGCATCAATCAATGGATTTATTGAGAGAACACTTCGGTGAGCAGATAATTTCACGTTAGTGGCCGGTCGATTGGCCACCAAGATCGTGTGATATCAAACCGTTACACTTTTTCCTGTGGGGATATGTAAAGTCTAAAGTTTATGCGGACAAACCCACTTCGATTCAGGCCTTGGAGCAACACATCACGCGTGTCATTCGCCAGTTACCAGTCGAAATGCTCGAACGAGTGATCGAAAATTGGACTCAACGGATGGACCATCTGAGACGTAGCCGCGGCCAACATTTGATAGACATAATCTTCAAAAAATAAATGGCAAAGAATGTTCTTTCAAATGATAATAAACATTCTCCATTCAATTTGAATTTTCTGTTTTTTTTTTCTTTAAAAAAATAGGGAACCTCGAAATGGATCACGCTATATAAACAATAAACATTTAAGTTGTCAATTTATGCCAGAGATTTCACTGATTGGAATTGTACATTATAAGGTCGCACAGAGTTTCAAACCTGAGTTTATTGTTTAAAAAAAATTGTGAATTGCAAATGATGTCTTTTGAGTTCAATTGATATATAATTTCAACTGATGTATTTTCTTTAAATGTAAACGAAAACTTTGTATTTCAATTGATTTTTTTTCGAATTACAGTTGAAAATGGTGTAGATTCACAGCAAATTAATAAATACCAGATCACAAATCAATTAAATCAGTTTGGCTTAGAAATTGGTTCAGGTGTAAATGAAGACATTAATATTATGTTTTGAAATATTTGGATGGTCAAAATTTTACCATAATTTTATATAAAACGTTAACGCCGTATTTTACAACTTATTTATAACAAAAGAACATCCATATGTGCGAAATTTTAAATAAATACACACTTAATAGTAATTTATATATGACAAAACGAGTATTACGGTTAATATTCTGTATTTCCAGACAGATAGATAAATGAGCAATTCCAATGCAAATTGAAGTAGAAGAAAGGCAATTTATCAAGAGGTGACTCATTTCAATACAATAATTGTTAAACGTTTCTTTTGATATTCTATAAATCTGAATTGATGTACTCGTACACGTATAACCGTAATCCAAATGCAATTCTTGTATACTGGTATGAAGAAATTTTTTTGTCAGCTAAGTTTTTACGACAATTACATTTTTCTACAAAAATTCTTGAAATTCCATTTTTTAGGAAATTTTTCTATAAAATTACTTCAATATTACATTTTTTTATTTTTCAAAAAAAAAAAAATTTTTCTTCAAAATTTTTTTGAATTTTACTACAAATTTTTGTTGAAAAAGCATTTTTCTAGAAAAATTTTTGAGTTTTATCGAAATTTTCAAGAAAATTTTAATTTCCAAGAAAGTTTTCTGAAATATAAATTTTCAAAGAAATTTTCTTTGAAAATTGAATTTTGACAAAATTTCTTCAAAAATTAAGTTTTGAAGAAATTTTATAGAAAATTAATTTGTAAACGAAATATTTTAGAAAATTAAATTTTGACCAATTTTTTAAAAATACCACTTTTTATAAATTTTTCTATAAAAATTCGATGTTTTTTTATAGATAAAGAGCGATTTCAACGAAATCTTCAAGAAAAAATTAATTCCCAAGAAATGTTCCAGAAATATAAATTTTCATAGAATTTTTCTTAAAAATTTAATTTTGACTAAATTTTCTATAAAATTTCTAAAATAAAAAAGAAATTAAATTTTATAAAAAAATATACAATTTTAAACAAATTTTTTTAGAAAAATTTTTTTATTAACAGGAATTTTTTTTTAAATACCAATTTTTATAAATTTTCCTATAAAAATGTTTTTTTAAAGAAAAAAAGCGATTTCGAAATTTTCAATAAAAAATTAATTTCCCAGAAACTTTCCAGAAGTATAAATTTTCATAGAAATTTTATTAAAACTTTGAATTTTTACTAAATTTTCTATAAAATTTCTAAAATAAAAGTGAAATTTTATAGAAAAATAAAATTTTAAACGAAATTTTTTAGAAAAATTTAATTTGGACGAAATTTTTTAAAAAAAGTCAATTTAGATAAAATAATCTATAAAAATTCGATTTCTACGAAAAAACTAATTTTTGCTTAATTTTTTCTTCAAAAATGCAATTTCTACGAAAAAACGAATTTTCAAATAAAAAAAATTTTCTACAAATTTTTTAAAAAATTCAATTTTTAACAGACCCTTTTTTAGAAAAGTGCAAAATTTTTACGAAATTTTTAAAAATAACAATTTTTAAAACAATTTCTATAAATATTAAATATAAATCGAAAAATTAATTGAAATCGAATTTTTATAGAAAATGTCAAAATTGCTACTTATAAAAATTCAAAAAAAAAGTTTTGCATATTTTTAAAAAAAAGTTTCGTTGAAAAAGATTTAAAAGATTTTTAGAAAATATTTTTTTTCATTGAAAATTCGCTTTTTCGTGGAAATTGCTTTTTCGAAGAAAAATTCAGCAAAATTTAATTTTAATAAAAATTTAATAACATTGAATTTTAATAGAAAATTTTATCAAAATTGGTGTTTAAAAAAAATTCAAAATTACGTTTCTAAAAAATTTCGTTTAAAATTTAATTTTTGAAAAAATTTGTCAAAATTCAATTTTTCAAGAAGATTTATATTTCTGGAAACATAATTTTTCTTGCAAATATTGTTGAAATCGCTTTTATCTTTAAAAAAAACATCGAATTTTTATAGAAAATTTTATAAAAATTTTTATTTTTAAAAAATTTCGTCAAAATTAAATTTTTCTAAAAAAATTTCGTTTAAAAATGTATTTTTTAATAAAATTTCTTCAAAATGAAATTTTATAGTTTTTTATAGAAAAACTAAAACTAAAACAATTTTAAACAAACTTTTTTTTTGAAAAATTTAATTCGGACGAATTTTTTTAAAAATATCAATTTTGTTCAAATTTTCTATAAAAATTCGACGTTTTTTTAAAGATAAAGCGATTTCAACGAAATTTTGAAGAAAAATAAAATTTTCTTGAAAACTGAATTTTGACAAAATTTCTTCAAAATTAAATTTTTATAAAAATTAAACTGAATTTTTTTTCAAAAATTCAATTTCCACGAAAAAAACGAATTTTCAAAAAAAAAAATATTTCGAAAATTTAAAAAAAAAATCAAAAAAAATTTCGACGTTTTTTTTTTAGAAAAATTCTAAATGTTGACAAAAATTTTTAAAAATACCAATTTTGTGGAAATTGCCTTTTCGAAGAAAAAATAAGCAAAATTTAATTTTTATAAAAATTTTATAACATCGAATTTTTATAGAAAATTTTATCAAAATTGGTGTTTTTAAAAAAAATTTCGAAAAAATGTTTCTAAAAAATTTAATTTTTTAAGAAATTTCTATGAAAATTATATTTCTGGAAATTTAATTTTTCTTGAAAATATCGTTGAAATCGCATTTTATCTTTTTTCGAATTTTTATTTAAATTTAAAAATTTATTTTTTTATTAATTTTCTTCAAAATGAAATTTTATAGTTTTTATAGAAAAGAATTAAAACAAAAATACAATTTTAAACAAATTTTTTTAGAAAAATGTAATTTCGACGATTTTTTTTTAAATATCTTTTGATAAAATTTCCATTAAAAATTTTATGTTTTTTTAGGTTAAAGCGATTTCAACGAAATATTGAAGAAAAATTAAATTTCCAAGAAATTTTACAGAAATATAAACGAACGAAAATTTTAAACAAATTTTTTGTAAAAATTAAATGTTGCTTATTTCTCTTCAAAAATGCAATTTTCACGAAAAAAAACTAATTTTGGACTAAAAAATAATTTGTACATTTTTTAAAAAAAAAATTAAATTTTCAACGATTTTTTTTTAAAAAAATGTCAAATTTTTACGAAAAAAAATGCAATTTTGACATTTTCTATAAAAATTCGATTTCAATTAAATTTTCGATTTATATTAAATATTTATAGAAATTGTTTTCAAATTTGATATTTTTAAAATTGTTTGTGAAAAATTCGCATCTAAATTTTTTTTTGAAAATTACATTTTTCTATAAAATTTCTTCAAAATTGTTTTTTCGAAAATTTAGTTTTTTTCCAGCAAATTATGTCAAAATTAAAGTTTTTAAAAATTATTCAGTCAGAATTTATTTTTGGTTTGAGACCATATGTTCCATTTACTTTCTGTCTATTCCAAGAAAGTAATAGAAACAAATACAAAAATTGGTAGAGAGTTTTAATTGCTTGGTAGAATTGACTGCAGTTTCGATAGACACCACTCTATCATCTTCAGAATTCAGTAGCAATAGTGTATGTCTTTAACTTAAATCAGCTGAAATACTTATGGAAGCAGTAAATTGAATTTAACAAGAACTGCTAACCAAACCCGTATTTTGCCGAACTAAGTCAACATACTAAAACTCTCATACCATAACATTTTTAAAAATTTTCGTTGAAAAT
The DNA here is from genome assembly GCA_963930755.1 of Eudasyphora cyanicolor. Classification (NCBI taxonomy): domain Eukaryota; kingdom Metazoa; phylum Arthropoda; class Insecta; order Diptera; family Muscidae; genus Eudasyphora; species Eudasyphora cyanicolor. The sequence continues at coordinate 242,513,348 of OZ005735.1, forward strand.
GTATATTCCTGGAAAATTTCTTTGAAATTTACCCTTTTTTCAGAAATTTCGTTTAAATTGCATTTTTCATTTCAATTTCTTTGAAATTGAATTTTTCCACAAAATCTTCTTTCAAAGAAGAAGTTACTGCATTTTGGTCACTCCAAAGTAATTTCTTTTGCATTTTTTATAATTTATAAAAAAACATAAATATTAAAATTTTGCTATTAAAAATAGATTTTTTAAAATTGAATAGATTTTTTTGAAAAGTAAAACAACCGCTGCGGTTTTCGAACCCGGACCCCCCATTAATTATTCCTAGATAAAGCGAACCTCCAAATAAGATCCAACTTTTCACAAGTTAGCTAAAAAGTACTAATATGCGAAAGTGTTTCATATATCTCTGAGGACAGTGGTAATTCGAACTCATTTGTGGCCGTGCGCGTTAACATGCCATGTTATGCTGCTGCAGCGCTGGGAGACCCAGGTTAAATTGAAGGCAAGAATAAAATTAAAAAAAATTAAGAACATTTTTTTTAGCAAATATGTTAACAACATCCTAATAGAACGAAACGGTCGATCTTCTGTCTTAAGTCTGCGTTGCATTATCTGAACCAACTCCACAACTCATTTTGGAGCCGTCCATGTACTCCTTGGTGGCATATCCCGTCAACGGATTCCAGCTTTACCATTTTATTCTTCTATGAAATTTGACTTTATGTAGTTTGTATTTCCCTGGCGAGTTTTTGAAGCATCCGAGCATGTTCGTATGTTCTATCTTTCAATATTCCAAAGGTTAGCAATCGTGACGCATCATCGCGTTGAGGGCAATTACGAATTGTCCCTTTCACCCCGATACCTGGTGATGTTTGTACATTTAGGTAGATTTGACAAAATGTTCTATAAAAATTCCATGTTATAAAATTTTTATAAAAATTTTAAACAAAAATTTATTTTTGACAAAATTCTTAAAAAATGGAATGTTGACGATTTTTTTTAGAAAAATGCAAAATTTTATCGGAATTTTTTAAAAATACCAGTTTTGACAACATTTTCTAAAAAATTCTATTTCTATTAATTTTTTTCAATTCGCAAGAAAATATTAATTTGGGCGATCTTCTAGAAAATTAAACTTCGTCAATTTTTTAAAGAAATCATAATAACAATCAAATCGTAATTTATATGAAATTTTCAATAAAATTGTACTTTATATGAAATTTTCAATAAAATTGCAATTTCTATAAAATTGCAAATATTAATTTATGCAAGATCTTCTAGAAAAATAAAATTTCGTCAATTTTGAAAGACATAATAACAATAAATTGAAATTTCTATGAAATTTTCAATAAAAAAGCAATTTTTTATGAAATTTTCAATAAAATTGCAATTTCTAGGAAATTTTGAATAATATTGCAATTTCTATAAAATGAAATATTCTATAAAATTGTAATTTCTATGAAATATTCTATAAAATTGTAATTTCTACGAAATTTTAAATAAAATTTGCAATAAAATTGCAATTGTTATGAAATTTTCTAGAAAAATGAAAATTGCCTTTTTTACAAAAAGCAATTTTGACGAAATTTTTACAAAATACCAATTTTGACATTTTCTATAAAAATTCTATTTCTGTTAAATTTTTTATTAAAATTAAATTTTGAAGAAATTTGCAAGAAAATATTAATTTCGGAAAGATTTTTTGGAAAAATTTCGTTAACAAAATTTAATTTTAACGAAATTGTCTAGAAAAATTAAATTTTGAAGAAGTTTTATAGAAAAATACAATTTTCAACGAAATGCTTTAGAAAAATGCAATTTTGACGAGTTTGACGTTTTTATAAAAATTCGATTTCTGTTAAATTTTTTTTAAAAATTTTATTTTAAAGAAATTTGGAAGAAAACATGAATTTAGGCAAGATTTTCTAGAAAAATAAAATTCCGTCAATTTATAAAGACAATAATAAAATGGAAATGTTCGATAAAATTACAATTTCTATGAAATTTTCAATAAAATTGCAATTTCTATGATATTTTCAACAAAATCGTATTTTCTATGATATTTTAAAAACAAATCAAATTCTGATATAATATTTTTAAAAAGAAGTTTTATAGTAAAATCCAATTCTGACAAAATTTTTACAAAATACTAATTTTGACAACATTTTCTATAAAAATTCGATTTCGGTAAAATTGTTTATAAAAATTTAATTTTGAAGAAATTTGGAAGAAAATATTAGTTTAGGTAAGATTTTCTAGAAAAATACAATTTCGTCAATTTTGAAAGAAATAATAATAAAACTGAAATTTTTATGAAATTATCAATAAAATTGCAATTTCTATGAAATTTCCAATAAAATTGCAATTTCTATGAAATTTTCAATAAAATTGCAATTTCTATCATATTTCCAAAAATATCGCAATTTCAATAAAATTTTATTTCCGATAAAATTAAAAAAATTTTTTTTTTTAAAAAAATTTTACAAAACACAATTTCTGACATTTTCTATAAAAATCGATTTCAGTTAAAATTTTTATAAAAATTTAATTTTGAAGAAATTTGGAAGAAAATATTAATTTAGGCAAGATTTTCTAGAAAAATAAAATTTCGTCAATTTTGAAAGACAATTTTGAAAGACATGCAATTTTCAATAAAATTGGATTTTTTTATGAAATTTTCTATAAAATTGCAATTTTTATGAAATTTTCAATAAAATTGCAATTTCTATGATATTTTCAATAATATAACAATTTTTATGACATTTTTAAAAATAAAATTTTCAATAAAAATATATTTCCGATAAAATTAAAAAAAAATGTTTACGAAATTTTCTAGAAAAATTAAAGAAGTTTTATAGTAATTTTGACGAAATTTTAAAAATTCGATTTCTGTTAATTTTTTAAAAAAAAAATTAATTTTGACGAAATTTGGGCATGATATAATCTTGCCTAGAATCTATCTGTCTGTCTGGTTGGAGCGCACGTTAACTCTCGAAAGGAGTAAAGGATTGACTTCAAATTTAGCATGTGATATTTTTTATTATCTTAGGCAAGTTCGTAGATAGTCCATATTGGTCCACTCCAAAAAAATAAATAAATTTACAAATATACTTTGGGACTGAAGATGAGAGGATTCGTGAGTCGGTTCACCCGACTGAACATTCTTACTTGTTAAAAACTGTCTTCAAGTAATCACTTATGTTGTCTTAAATTGCATTATAATCGATTAATTCATTACTTTTTCGTAAGATATTCTCAAGTCATTTTCGATATTTTCAAAAGTCAAAATCCAATTAAAATATTATAATTATAACATTCACAAAAAATAGTAATATATTTATTAAATGTTCTCACGGCTCTCCTGGAAGATCGCTAAGCCCGCCTGGGCAGCCGAGGCTTCCGGAGCCTTGCTATATAGTCCATTATGCTACCAAGGAATTTGATGAAGTAATCAAAAGCTCAAAGTTGGCCGATTTTAACCTGAGCTATCTTACTTAAACCCCAACGAAATGAGAGCCTACGGTCGCTTGAGGCATGCTGACATATTCTAGTTCCCCTGGAGCGTTTAATATAGTTCCTAGTATTTCAAGTTTATCGGCTCCCTGTAGCCCGACATCCATATCAGGTGAATATTAGACATGAATATCATGTTAAAATTTAGGTATTTATATTTATAATTGCCGTAAATAATTCCTATTATAAATGGGGTATATCTGTCCAGGTTTCAATATAAACCTTTATATGAAGGTCCTTTTGATTTGCCTTCGTGAAGGTGCAGGGAGATATTTAAACAAACAATATGGCTGAAATTGATGGCTTTTAAGATCCCTGATGATTTTGACTTACTGGCGGTGTAGTTAGGTGCTGCTTTTTAACCGCTTGTAATTTAGAATTTTGTGTCCTATTTAACCTGTTAGGATTTGTAATATTTGTTTAGTTAATTTATATGAATTGAACATTAAAAACAAGTAAGAAAGTTTCAGTCGGGTAAACCGACTAAGGTATACCCTCACTTTGTGAGTAATGTAATATTGAATATTACACAAATTATTCCGTCAATTTTTGTGGGAGGTACCTGAAGGGGTTTAAGAAATACACCTATATTTCACTCAACAGTAGATACTTTAAATACATTGCACTGTGCCGAATTGTAACCGTTTATATGGACTGGTATATTAACGTTGAGATATTAAATTGTGGTATAATTTGGCCATTTTGTGTGGGAGGTACAAAAAGGGGCGTGGTGATAACCCTCATTTTTCACTGGACTATAGGCATTATAAAAGCATTACACTGTACAAAATTTCAAGTAATTGTATACACTGATATTAATGTTATAAACTGTTAACTTTTATTGCAAAATGGTGCATTTGTGTGGGAGGTACCAAAAGGGGAGCGGCAATAACGCCCATTTTTCACTGGACTGTAGGCACTATAAAAGCATTACACTGTACAAAATTTCAAGTATTTCTAAACACTGGTATTAATGTTATAAGCTTTTAACTTTTAGTGCAAAATGGTGCATTTGTTTGGGAGATACCAAAACGGGCGTGGCAATTTCGCCCATTTTCCTCGAGTTGATAGCGACTAACAAACTAATACTATGTGTGGAATTTCAAAAGATTCGAATACGTATAATAGCAGTTATTAAAGAATCAATATTTCACAACATTTTAACCCTTTGTGGGGGAGGTACCAGAAGGAGTGGACCAATATCGCCCATCTTCGAACGTAGCCGGAGATAGAAAAAAATATTACCACATACGAAATTTGAAGTCAATCGGTTACTCCTTTCGAGAGTTATCGTACGCACCAGCCAGCAGGCAGACAGACACACAGACAGACAGACGGACGGACATTGTTCATTCGACTTAAAATGACCCAAAACGGATTTCCGCCGAACATACTTGGGGTCTTAGGTCACTCCTTCGATGTGTTACACTTTTTTCCGTACCAAATGATATATACCCTCGTCACACTAAAGTGAGGGTATAAAAAATTATATGAGAGTCGAAACTAAAGCGAAAGGCATAGGTCTTAAACAGTTGATGTTTCCAGCTTGAGACATCTTTGGTAAAAAGCCTATTCTATACCCACTTCTATACCGACCAATGACAAATAGAATAAGAAGAAATTCCTTCCGGACGTAACGTCAAAATCTATAAGGTACGAACGAATAGGAATGAACCGTCTCACGCGAAAAAAAAACAGATTTCCGCGAACATTGATTGAACTTTTTTGCAATTATCGATTAATATTAATTGTGACAAATACAAAAAAATCAGGAAAATCGGTCTGAAAATCCGCCTTACTCATTGGAAACAAATTCCTATTCGTTTGTACCTGACACTCGCTCCGGGATGACATAGTATCTTATTACTTTATTATTTTTGATCCCAACTACTGCAAAAACAAGTAAGAAAGTTTCAGTCGGGTAAACCGACTAAGGTATACCCTCTCTTTGTGAGTAATGTAATATTGAATATTACTCGAATTATTCTGTCAATTTGTGTGGGAGTTACCAGAAGGGGTTTATATAATACACCTTTTTTTCGCTGAACATTAGATACTTTAAATTCATTGCACTGTGCCGACTTATACGCATTTATGTGCACTGGTATAAACGTTATGAGACATTAAATTGTGGTATGATTTGGGAATTTTGTATGGGAGGTACAAAAAGGGGCGTGGCAATAACGCCCATTTTTCACAGGGCTATAGGCACTATAAAAACATTACACTGTAAAAAATTTCAAGTATTTTTATACACTGGTTTTAATGTTATAAGCTGTTAACTTTTGGTGCAAAAAGGTACCTTTGTGTGGGAGGTACCAAAAGGGGCGTGGCAACAACACCCATTTTTCCCTGGACTGTAGGCAATATAAAAGCATAATACTGTACAAAATTTCAAGTATTTTTATACACTGTTATTAATGTTATAAGCTGTTAATTTTTGGTGCAAAATGGAGCTTTTGTGTGGGAGGTACCAAAAGGGACGTGGCGACTTCGCCCATTTTTCTCGAGTTGATAGCGACTAATAAGCTAATACTATGTGTGAAATTTCAAAAGATTCGAATAAGTAGTATAGCAGTTATTAAAGAATCAATATTTCACAACATTTTAACCCTTTGTGGGGGAGGTACTAGAAGGAGTGGACCAATATGGCCCATCTTCGAACTTAGCCGGAGATAGAAAAAAATATTACCACATACAAAATTTTAGGTCAATCGTTTACTCCTTTCGAGAGTTATCGTGCGCACCAGCCAGCAGACACACAGACAGACAGACAGACAGACAGACAGACGGACGGACGGACATTGCTCATTCGACTTAAAATGACCCAAAACGGATTTCCTCCGAACATACTTGGGGTCTTAGGTCACTCCTTCGATGTGTTACACTTTTTTCCGTAGCAAATGATATATACCCTCGTCACACTAAAGTGAGGGTATAAAAACTAAATAAATATATGTACATATACTATTAAATTAAAAAGAAATATTTTTTATTATCGTACGTATATTTATTGTCGTTAAATAATTCACATTCAATTAATTTGGTTGTATCTTCTTCAGCGACTGACTAATAAGCTTCATTGTTTCGGTTTCACATAATAATTAGTCTTGACAAATGGCATTTTTGCAATTTCGGCGTCATAGAATCGATCACGTATCTTCAGTTGCACCAAAGAACCGGGTTTCTTAAACTGCTCCTCTATGTAGCCCATGGCGATGTTAAAACCTAAAGAGGGACTAGGGCAACCACTGGTAATATGGCCAACCTTTTGTGAATCTTTGAAGATTTCGACACCAGCACGAGCGGGTGGTGGCTTGGCAGAGGCATCCATTTTCAGGCCAATACGGCGACGTTGTACTCCCGATTTGAGTTGTTGATTGATAAGCGAGGCTCCGGGGAAACTTTCTTCGGCGCGACGACGTTTAGCCACCAGCCAGGCAAGGGCGGCCTCAATGGGAGTGGTCTTGCTGTCGATATCACTGCCATAAAGGCAAAGACCGGCCTCAAGGCGTAAAGAATCTCGGGCTCCCAACCCCGCAAGTTTCACCTGCTGTTGGCTCTGTTGCAACAAAGCCTCGGTGACTTGTTCCACCTGTTTGGAGGGTATGGAAATTTCTACCCCATCTTCTCCGGTGTAGCCGCAACGGGTCACACGACATTTCTTTACACCCGCTACTTCAGTTTCCAAAGTATTCATGAAATAGAGTTTGGATAAATCCGCCGAAGTCACTACTTGTTTCAAAGCTTCCACAGCCGAAGGTCCTTGCAGGGCTATCAACGATTGGTCGGCAGATGTAAGAAATTCTATGGCCACATCTTTACCTTGCGATTTGTAGGCATTCACAGCCGCTTCCATTATAGCCATATCCTGTTGTTTCATGGCAGCATTTGAAACCACGTACAAAAGATCTTCACTCACTTTGGTGACTATCAAATCATCCAAGATGCCAGCTTGGTCATTGGTAAACACAGTCAGAGAACCACTGCCATCCGAGGCACCACGTATGTCCGCCGTACACACCGATTCCAGACACTCAATGGCATCTTTGCCACGTATATAAGTTTGCAACATATGCGAGACATCAAAGATCGAGGCAAATTTTCTGGTATGCAGGTGAGAGGCCGAAATGCCTTGATCGGCATATTGTACGGGCAGTGAATAGCCACCGAAATTCACAATTTTACCGCCATTTTTCACATGGAAATCATACAAAGCCGTACGTTCAACTTTGTCGGTCGCCGAAGCTCCATGGGAGGCAAATCGTCTCATACCTCCCAGACACGGCAAAGATCGGAGCGTTGATTTGGAAACATGCTGGGCGAGGTAAGTAGTAGTTGGTCTTATCATTTTTCACAGATTCCTCACACTATAATCTACTGCTCCGACTGCCGATGTATTCTCCTCAAACTATAGCCAATAACTGATAAGTTTTTGGTACTTTTGCCAGGCCGGCTTTCCTACGGATCATTTGCTTAGTCGTCGTCCGCTGATTTTTTTCTATGTATCTTGCTGCCATGCATTGCCTCTGGATGAAAACATCAAACAGCAAAGACAACAAATCAGCTGTACTTTTTTTTGGGGAGAATAGGCAAAGGGAGGAACTGATAAGAAATGTCATGAACAACAGTTTAATGTTGTCTCTTATCATCCATCGTCTCATGCGATGTTTTGTTTTTCCTGCTGTCCATTTCACTCACTATTCCGATCGAGATTTTTACATTGGCTCTCTATTGGATGACGATCGAAGAGTGAACCACCGACAAGATGAAACAAATCAGTACAATAGTGGGGATATCACTATACAACAATTATTTTTTTTTATTACGACAATAACTCTTGTCTTAACTAAGTTATTATTTATTTAAATCTAATATAATATTCAATACCAAACCATTTTTCATAGGTATAATGCAAAAGTTTGATCTAATCGTGATGTTTTAAGCAGAAAAAGTACCTTTAACTTCTTTATTTTTTTTTTTGTGTTGTTGTCATGACACAATAAAAAATAGATTTTAAATCTCTTCCATCAATTAGCAATGCTAGATGAAATTCCCGACCTATATTAACTATTTTGGCTTTTATCCTGCTTCCAAACTATCAAGATGAGTTAAAACCTATTTGTGATTTTGTTTGTGATTCCTGGTTTGAAATTTGGTTTGGTGACCATTACTTCAAAGAGAATGATTTTGAAGCATTAAGTAAATCTTTAATAAACTTCGCGGAAGCTAAGTCCAGATTCACACTCGGCAGTGTGAATGGTGTTCGCTATTGTGAGACGATAGCGAACTTTTTATGGCCCGAATTGGAAGATATGGATGTGGACAATATGTGGTTTCAACAGGATGGTGCCACTTGCCACACAGCTAACGAAACAATGGCTCTTTTGCGCAACAAATTCAATGGCCGTGTTATCTCACGTCGTGGCGATGTTAATTGGCCGCCAAGATCATGTGATTTGACATCGTTGGACTTCTTTCTTTGGGGTTATTTGAAAGAAAAGGTGTACGTCGATAAGCCAGCAACAATTCAAGAGCTAAAGGATGAGATAATTCGGCACATTAACGGAATAGAACCTCAATTATGCCTCAGCGTCATCGAAAATTTGGACCATGGGAGGCGAGCCGCGAGGTCGAGGCAGCCATTTGGCCGATATTTTGTTCCATACATAATTGAACCATACCAATAATAAAAAGAAACGGCAATAATTTCCTAAATAATTTGTGTTTTGTTCAAAATCAACATCGGCCCTTAAAATGTCACCACCCTTTATAACTAAAGAAATAACCAATCGCCTGACCCACGATGTCGAACGTAAATCTAGCGTGACTCCTATGCGAAAAAAAGTAAGTATGTATGTCAGTAAGTAAGTCGGTATGTAAGTAAGTAAGTTAGTTCGTTAGTAAGTAAATAAGAAAGTATGTAAGTAAGAAAGTAAGTAAGTAAGTAAATAAGTAAGTTAGTTAGTAAGTGAGAGAGTAGGTGAGAAAACAAGTAAGAAAGTTCAGTCGGGTAAACCGACTTTTGAATCACCTCACATTGAGTCCCAAAAAATAGTAAATTTATTTATTTTTTTATTTTAATTAAAATCCATTTAAATGGCATTTTATAGCTTTAAGGTGTGTACTGGTATTAAAGTTATAAGATTTTGGTACAAAATAGTCCATTTGTGTGGGAGGTACCAAAGGGGCATGTCAATGACGACGGGTTTTCACGGAACTGTAGGTACTATAAAAGCATTACACTGTGCAAAATTTCACGTCTTTGTATGCACTCATAATAAAGTTATAAGCTTTTAACTTTTGGTTCAAAATTGTCCATTTGTGTGGGAGGTACCAAAAGGGGAGTGGCAACTTCGCCCATTTTTCAGTATAGAAGCTATTAAATAATCAATATTTCACTGAATGTTAACCCTTTGTGGGGGAGGTACTAGAAGGAGTGGACTAATATGGCCCATCTTCGAACTTAGCCGGAGATAGAAGAAAATATTACCTCATACCAAATTTCGGTTGCTCCCTTCGAGAGTTATCGTGCGCACGAGCCAGCAGACGGACGGACGGACATTGCTCATTCGACTTAAATTGACCCAAAACGGATATCCGCCGAACATACTTAGGGTCTTAGGTCACTCCTTCTATGTGTTACACTTTTGGCTCGTAGCAAATTATATATACCCTGAGGGGATAACAAGTAAGAAAGTTCAGTCGGCTAAACCGACTTAAGAATCCCTTCACCTTCAGACACAAAAATATTCGTATTTTTTTTTATTTTTTATTTATTTATATGAATAAATTTATATTCTAATTGTAAGGTGCAGGGAAAGGTCGGGTTTCAAAGACCATATGGCTAAATTTTGCAGCGACAGACCAGAGCCTCTGGTGGGAATCGAACTCACGACCCCCAATCTCATAGGCGAGTACGCTACCAACCCGCCTACTGGGGCGCTCCTTTTTATTTTTATACCCTACACTCAAAGAATTTTGTGAGTATCATTAGCAAAAATGTTTGTTGTTACAACAGTCTGTGTCTGCTGAAAAAGGGAAAGCAGACTTCGTCTGTTATTTTAGCAACCCTATGGTTGTTATTTTAGCACATAAATTTGCCTGCTACTGTAGCAAACTAGAACAGTCGTGTTAGCAAACAATTTTGCTATTATTTAACAGAAAAAAGCGGCTGGGAGAACAAACTATTTTTGTTATTCTAGCATACGTTTCTTTCTTTTTTATTTTAATAAAAGAAATACAAATTTTATATTTTCCTGATATTTGCAAAGAGTATATCAACCAGGACTCCAACCTGAAGTTATTCAGCCCATGTATTGGGAAGCGTTTCGAACTGTGAAATCTGTATGTATGCTTGATCTAAAAATATAAATGAAAAATAAATCATTTAATAAAATTGAATAGCAATAGGAGTATCTACAAACAATACTTACCGGTCACTGGCATTAACAATTATCTTCTTTTTGTCCGAAGGATAAATATAAAGAACATAAATCGTACGACATCGACGCGAACTCTGTCAATATTGGCCAATGTGTTGGGTTTACCCTATGGACACGGTATCTAATTGTACATGTCCAGAGCCATATCATTGGGCAAAATGGTCTTATCCATGGATTACATCCAAAGTAGACTAAATTATGCTGAGATTTTTGGAGCCAAAAGGTTGCTTCGTGATTCGGATATTAGCGACCATCGTTGGAACCTATAGAGTAAATAATCAATGTTGCCATTTCGGTAAACAAATCACAAAAAGGAAAAAAAATACTTACGAGTTGTTGCAGGTATTATCGTTAGGGTCACACTTCCAAGAGTTGTATGCGATTTGGAAAAGTAGACAAGGAAATAAATGGTTAGTCCATCCATGACACAAGTTATCTGAATTTATACATTGTAGTTGCTACGAAATTTCAGATCAACTTTTATACCCGTATTTTAATAGGACACTGCTTGGTGAGAATCTTGAAAACAAACAGAATTAAGTCTTATAATCATAGTACATTTAATTTTCAATTTGTGTACGCTTACCTGTTGCGTCTTGATTAATTGATAACATGGTCCTTTATGTGCATTTGTGTACGCTTGATCAAAAAATATAATCATTTAGCAAATTAAATAGGAGCATCTACACACAATACTTACCGGTCACTGGCATTATAACTATCTTCTTTTTGTCCGAATGATAACAATAAAGAACATACATCGTACGACCTTTGGTATATTTGATGTTCTCCAAGACCGTATGATGATCAGTGACTCCTACGCGTTAGCCAATTGGGTTCAACCTATATACACGGTAATTGTACATGTCCAGAGCCATAAAGCTTGCTGAGAATCATGAAAAAACAGAAATAAGACTTACAGAATCATAGAGAAATTTCCAATTTGTGTACGCTTACCTGTTGCAACTTGATTAATTGATCCTCCAAGGCATATACAATTTAGCCTTTTTTTCTTTAGCCATTTGTGTTGTCGAAGCTGTCCCGGAACCGTTTTACTTATTAAAATCATTTGCATTATCTTCGCGCTTTTTGCTTTTTTAATGCGAATTAACAAACAGAACGAACATTTCAATCCAATTCATTTTTTTTTTGGTTTTAGGGTTACATCAAACGCAATTGCGCTAGAAGAATTATTAGGCTGGTCATAAAAAAACGCCAAGACAAAATCCAATTCAATTTGTTCGGCGTAAAATATTTTATTCTTCAAAGGGTGTTACTTAAATAGCCGTCGTCGGCGCACGATGTCTGTCAAAGAGGCAATCTTGAATGCTAATGAAAGCATATTACGTCTGTCAATATTTTTTGATAAGCGAAATAAACATTTTATATGAGATTTTGTCATCTGCACAAATATGAATATATGTGTAACTTATCGCAAGCACATTTTAATGGAAAAAAATGGTTTCAGTGGTAAGGAATATAAATTAAACGCCGCTTTTTTAATTTTCCTTTTTCCGTCATAAAGCGTGGTACTATGTTCATTTTTCGCGTTGAAATCCCATATAAAAACAATGTCGCGAAAAAAACTGCGAAATTTTTTCGTTTGTGGTACTATGTTTATTTCAACGCGAAAAAGTAACATTTGGCGCCATCACAAATTTAATGCCGCCACGGTCACATTTGTTTATATTTATTTTTGTCCGCAAGAAACTCAACTGTTGTAAATATTAGAAATACAATTTCCTAATAAAGAATAATAAATTAAATTATCTTCCGAAATAAAGAAAAATAATGCAAAGATGTAATAGGAAAAATAACTATGTGTATGGAATAAACCAATTGGATTGCAGTACAAAAGCAAACAAGATGTGTAAAACACTGGAAGGACGTGTAACTAAATGTAATAATGTGGAATTTGTCTTGTAATTACCCAGCAAAAAAAGAGCATCCAAAGAAGCAATAAAAATCCCCAACTTATGATCCGGAAGTTGTTCTAATTTGGATTTTCACCAATGAATTTAACAAGGGGTTGTCGCGCCGGGGAAGTACTTCTTTGTCACCACTTTTGCACAACGCCTTTTAAAGCACTGTAAGATTTGCTTTTTTGGTGTTGTATTTATTTCATGAATGTATGTCGTTCTTATTAACATCTTTGGGTCCAGAGATCTCTTATTTTAAAGGAATACAAATGTTGACATGGGAAGGGAACGTATAAATAATATACTATTGGCCAAAGAGATAAAGGATCATATATATGTAAGTATGTTTAGGACATTTGATGATGTTTGTAATCTGCATGTTGTAGCTGGCTCTTGAAAAGTGTGACCGAATGACATTTTCGCAAATGATCAAAATTCTCACTAATAAAAATGTATATTTATTTTACACTGTAATACATAGCACATTTGTGCGGCGCTATATATTTTCCCGGTTCAGATAGTAGTAAAGTACCACAGTGTGGTACAGTAAGTATGGTATATTTAATTACCATAATTTCTTTTAAAATTATTTAAATATAACCTACACCACACTGTTGTACAATTTATTATAATGTTATGCATTTGTTTCTAACACCCAAAATGAGAAGAGATATATAGAACAATCGTTAATTATACCAACCGACTTAGAATCACTTTCTGTCTGTGCATGCATTCTTGTAATCAATGTGCAGGTCACAAATATAGTCCGATCTCAAAGAAATTTTGCACATATCTTTATTTTGGGTCAAGACAATTCTTATTGAAATTGAAAGACAATCCGTATTTTGATATAGGTCCTGTTTCTGTAACTTATTTTCTTTCTTTTGAATATCAGTTTAGAACCAGATATCCTAATATATATGAATGGAATGTGCCTTTGATTTAGCTTATACCCTCTATAGAAGATGTAATTTCCTTTAGATATCCATGAAATTTGGTAAAGAGTATCTTATTTTAAGAGTTAATATCTGTGTGAACAATATCGGTTCAAATTTACATATAGCCCCACATAGTCGCATGGATGTGTTCCTTCCGATGTGGCATCTAAGCTCCATAGAAACCATATTTTAGTCAAATGTACTATATTTTGCACAAAGGATTTTTTAATCCGAGAATAAACGGTCACTAGAAGAAAATCAGCATACTTTGAAATGACTTTATGTTATTTTAATCGACTATGAAAAGGTCGACTTTTAGGTCTGATAAATCGATTGGTTGATGAAAAAGTCGACTAGCTTCCAGAACCATTCACTAATTCTGATATAGCCGCCATATAAATATATATGTCTTCCCTCTAGAACTATAGAAGCAGTATTTTACATATATTTCATAGCCCTCATATATATGTTCCTTCCGATCTGGAGCTTTATCACTCCAGAAGCTTTATTTTACATCCAATCGTTTTGAAGTTATGCATTCTAGGGTTATTAATTTATATTCCGAAATTACATTTTAGTTAGTTATTTAGAAGAACTTCATTAAATGCCGAAAAAATGTTAATACTTATGATTTGGAAGTACTTATAATGTTATTCCTTTGGAAGTACTTCTTTTATTTTTTGCTGGGTAGATATGTACATTTATGTTTGTATGTTTAGAAAAATTGTGTGCAAAAGCCAGTAGAAACATTATGGACAGCTAAAGCACGGTACTATGTTCCCGTTTCACGGTGAAATCCCATACAAAAACCAAAGTTGTGAAAAAATGAGTGAAATTTTTTCATTTGTGGTACTGTGTTTATTTCAACGTGAGAAATTGACATTTTGCGCCGCTGCAAATTAATTGAACGCCGCAACAAATTGAAGCCGCCAGCATTGTACTCCTATTTATTTATATTTATATTTGTCCGCGAGAAATTCAACTGTTGTAAATATTATCAATAAAATTTCCTAATAAAGAATACTAAATTAAATTATTTGAAACAATGAAGACTAATGAAAAGCTTTGGAACGGATAATAATTATGTATATATGGAATAAACGAGAAGAGCGACATTCCGATTGGATAGCAAAGCAAAAAATGTGCAAAACACTGGACGGACATGTAACTATATGTAATAATGTGAAATTTGTCTTGTAATTATATACATTTACGTTTGTATGTTTAGAAGAATCGTGATGAAAAGCCTGGAAAAATATTGTGGACGTCTATCGCTGCCGAACCAGTAAGACAATGGAATTGGGTAGTGCCTGTGATCATGTTTTTAAATGGTTATAAAGAACATAGTGAGTTCTTGCCAACCATAGAAGTTGGAAGAAGAAATTCCGTTTATGGATGGAAAAACATAGTACCCACCTTAACGCAGTAGGACAATGGAATTGGACAGTGCCTGTGATCTCGATTTGGAAATGGTTGTAAAGAACATACATACATAGTTAGTTCTTGCCAGCCATAGAAGTTGGAAGAAGATATTCCGTTTATGGATGGAAGTATAATAAATATGTCAACAAATATAATGTAAATCCTTAAATGTGATAATAAAACATATTTTTCGATTAATCAAAACATCATTTTATTTATTTATATTCGTACAACAGTAGGAAATTATTTCGTTATTTATAACATTGTCATGTCTCACAAACATCGCCACCGCAACAACACAAAATAAATAATTTATGTATAACATTAGCACAATGATCTCCAACAATATTCCCTTTCTGACATTTAAATTAACTATTTTCTAAGTCGGCATTATTCCAATTAATTGTTTATTAATTCGAATTTTATCTTTTGTTTGTTTTCAATAATGTTAGCAAAAAGAAAAAATGCACATGCATATACACACATACATACATATAAAAGTGACACTTTGACACACACACTTCCAAGCTGCAATGCAACTTTAGTAAAAAAGCGTTCCATTTTTCAACTCGAAATAAAATTTTGCGAAATTTTTTCGTGCCGAAAAAACATAGTACCCACCTTAAAGCATGTCTATGTCCCGATTCACACGCAGCAAAGTTCGAATGAAAAACACAAAACGGATTGCCAGTACAAGAAACTATTTTCCCCATTGTCCATATTCACACTCCGCAACTTTTCCAAGCAAGTGTCAAAGTTTGTTGGAGAGAGCTCATTCCGCCCGCCTCTCTCTCCATCAAACTTTGACACTTGCTTGGAAAAAGTTGCCGAGTGTGAATCTGAACATTATCTTCCGTATGCCTCTATGTCCAGATTTACACCCGGCAACTTTTTCCAAGCAAGTGTCAAAGTTTGACAGAGAGAGACGCCGAATTACCGGGTGTGTTGAGGTGTCTATGTTCGTCCCAATTTACACGAGGCAATTTTATCAGCGGTTTAATGGTGTTTGTAGGGGAGGCAGTTGGAAAGGGAGGGGAAAAAACTCTCGTACTCGATTGAACGTTTTGTTTTTTATTCGCACTTTGAAACAACAACAATACACACAGGAATAGCCGTGGAAACCGTATAAAAATCGTCTTTGCACAGAATGATACAATCTTGCGAAATTTTCTCTTAATACTCACCCTAAGCCTTTAGGAATTCTCTCGTTTTTTAACTTTTTTTGCATACACAATACTTAGTCCTAGATCACACGGGGCAATTTCTTCCAAGCGGGAAGTGCTCTCTGTATCTTTCCTACAAACTTTGACACTTGCTTGAAATAAAATTGCGTTGTGTGAATCAGACTTTATAAAAATTTTTACAAATCGCACATAAAATATTAATGTTTAGCTTTGGTTTATTAAAATATGTATGTATAAAAAATTAGAAACTAAAATCTAAACACAATAGATTAATTTTAATTGTATGTCCGGAACTAAGGTTTTGAAATCGTCAAATCATATTCGTTATCGATTTGTGTTTTACTTTTTGCAGTTTTAATCGACTCCTATTTCCAATATTTTTAAAATCGAATGAAAAAATAAAAATATTGAGAACCGTAACTCGAAAACAGATATCGCCGAATAATTATTTAATTTTTTTTAAATATACTTGTCTTATCTCACGAATGACCTTAACCTTTTTGATTTTCAATGGTAGTTGAACTTTATCATGTAAATTATTGCAACTTTTGTCTTATTTTCACATATTTTGATTAACAGCAAAAATTTTCAGCAAACTGCAAATTTTTCAGCAGTGCGTTTGCTAATGCAAAACTGCAAACTTTTTGCTATTACAGCAGAAAATGTGCTGTATTAGCAGAAAAAATGGTTGCTAAAAATTAGCAGACGTTGTTTGTTATTACCAGCAAACAATTTTTTTTTGGTGTACACCACACTGTGGTACAGGGTATTATAACTTTGTGCATTTGTTTGTAACACCAAAAGGAGAAGAAATAGACCCATCGTTTATTATACCGATCGACTTAGAATCACTTTCTGAGTCGATTTAGCTATGTCTGTCTGTCCGTCTGTGCATGTAGTCTTGTAATCAAAGTACAGGTCGCAATTATGGTCCGATCTCGACGAAACTTTACACATATCTTTTTTTTGGCCCAAGGACGATCCCTATATATTTGGTTAAAATCGGTTCAGATTTAGATATAGCCCCCATATATGTTAGCCCCGATTTGACATGTAAGCGCTGTAAAAACTTTATTTTATATCCGATCAGTATGAAATTCTGCAGGAAAAAGTTTCTTTTTACATGAATGAACTCTGTTAAATTTGGAAGAAATCGGTTCAGATTTAGATATAGCCCCCATATATACATTACCCCCGATTTGACATATAAGCGCTGTAAAAATGTTATTTTATATCCGATCAGTGCGAAATTCGGCAAAGAGAGGTTTCTTCTTACATGAAGGAATACTGCTAAATTCGGAGAAAATCGGTTCAGATTCAGATATAGCCCCCATATATACGTTACCCCCGATTTGACATGTAGGCGCTGTAGAGACTGTATTTTATATGCGATCAGTACGAAATTCGACAGAAGGAGGTCTTTTTACATGAACGAGTATTCAGGGAAGATCGGTTCAGATTTATATTGATTATTGCTCCTGATTTGGTATCAAACCGCTATAGAAGTTGTATTTTACTTCCGATCATTAAAATGTTCCAGAAAGATGTTTCTCAATTTAGGAACGAATATTGCTTAATTTAGCGATTATCGTTTCAGAATTAGATAATATGTTTCTACCCATTTACCAATTATTCCAAATTATTATGGCAATGACCCTTATCGCATTGTTAGGGAGGTGTAGGGTATTATATAGTCGGCCCCGCCCGACTTTCTGCCTTTCCTTACTGGTTTTTATTAAATTATAATCAATTTAAATTGCATTTAATAGCTTTAAGGTGTATACTGGTATTAAAGTTATAAGCTTTTGGTGCAAAATAGTCCATTTGTGTGGGAGGTACCAACAGGGGCATGTCAATGACGACGGGTTGTCACTGAACTGTAGGTACTATGCAAGCATTAAAATTTTAAGTATATGTACGCACTAGTAATTAAGTTAAGCTATTAGCTTTTGGTGCAAAATGGTCCATTTGTGTGTGAGGTACCAACAGCGGCGTGTCAATAACGCCCACTTTTCTCTGGACTCGAGGTACTACATATAAAAGTGTTACACTGTACAAAATTGTACGTATTTGTATGCACTAGTTTAAAGTTATACGCTATCAACTTTTCGTACAAAATGGTACCTTTGTGTGAGAGGTACCAAAAGGGGCATGGCAAAAACGACAATTTTTCAGCTGACTGCAGGTACTATAAAACCATGACAATGTGCAAAATTCGAAGTATTTACATGCACTGGTTTTCAAGTTATAAACTATTAACATTGTTGCAAAATAGTCCATTTGTGTGGAAGGTGCCAAAATGGGTGTGCCAACAACTCCCACTTTTTACTGACCTATAGGTACTCTAAAAGCATTACACTGTACAAAATTTCATGTATTTGTATGAAGTGATATTAACGTTATAAGCAGTTAAATTTGGATGCAAAATGGTCTATTTGTGTGGGAGGTACCAAAAGGGGCATTGCAACTTCGCGAGGTGATAGGGACTAATAAACTTATACTATGTGTGGAATTTCACAAGATTCGAATAGGTAGTATAGAAGTTATTAAAGAAACTATATTTCACTAAATGTTAACCCTTTGTGTCGGTTGTATAGGGTGATCCATTTCGATGTTCCCTATTTTAAAAAAAAACACAGAATATTCAAATTGAATGGGGAATGTTTATTATCATTTGACAGAACATTCTTTGGCATTTATTTTTTAAAGATTACGTCTCAGATGGTCCATCCGTGAAGTCCAATTTTCGATGACTCGTTCGAGCATTTCGACTGGTAACTGGCGAATGACACGCGTGATATTTTGCTCCAAGACCTGAATCGAAGCGGGTTTGTCCGCATAAACTTTAGACTTTACATATCCCCACAGGAAAAAGTCTAACGGTGTGATATCACACGATCTTGGTGGCCAATCGACCGGTCCAAAACGTGAAATTATCTGCTCACCGAAGTGTTCTCTCAATAAATCCATTGATTGATGCGATGTGTGGGAAGTGGCGCCGTCTTGTTGAAACCAAATGTCGCCGAGATCACGAGCTTCAATTTCAGGCATCAAATAGTCGGTTATCATGGCACGATAACGTTCGTCATTGAAGGTTACGTTCTCACCGGCATCATTTTTGAAGAAATATGGACCGATGATTCAAGTACGTCGGATCGGGAATCGGTCAATGGCAAAAAGATAGCTCTTAACGAAAGCTAAAATATTGTTCATGGGTGTCAAGGTAGTGGGTCGACTGGAAAGGGTTTTTTTGGATTTAAAAAAAATGGACTTAGCGCAATTGGCGAACGATTATTTTGATTATAAAACTGAATAATTTGTAAACGTTGTTCAGGCGTAAGTCTTTCCATGATGAAATACCAAACAATACTTAACAAAAATAACATGACAGCATGACACGGCTCAGACGTGATCTGTCAAAAAAAGGCTATTGAAAAAAGTATCTCTACGTAGATCACTCCATACATTAGAACAAGATATATTTGCGAATCAATTTTCTAACTAATTTTCTATAAGAATATTTTAGTGGAAAAAAGGTTTTAAAAACTTTTCTGATTTTTTCAGTTTTAATTTTTCCTTGGTTTCGAATTATAGCTTCCATTTAAAAATGGCATATGTTCACCCAGGAAATAATTGGTTGGAATTCGATTGTAACAATAAAAAAATAGTACTAGCAACAAAAAGTATATTGCCTGCACCGTCTGTCGGTTGTATTTACAAATAAATAGTTGAAACAAGAATAATAAAATGGATACGATCAAATGAAAATGCTTGTAACTAAATCGATGGTTGTATCAATCTAATTAAGATTGTTTTTTCATTGACACTCGGTTAGTTGTGGTAACCAATTTTAAATTTTCATTATAGTACCATATGATCGATTTTTGGTTGTGACAACCAATGTTTTATTCTTGACAACAGAAATTGTATCAATAGACCAAAGATTATTATTGCAACGAATAATTGGTTACTACAACAGAAAAAATATTAATAAATAATCGTTTATGGGTTATACCAATCATTTCTCAAATTTAGAATAATTAAATGTATTTTGGGAAATACAACCGAAAGATTGGTTGCTGTTCTTTTGCTGTTACATGACGAAACAAAAAAATAAAATTACTCGACATAGATTAATCTTCAACATTTTGTTCAAGAACGGTATAGGTAATCAAAAATAATCTCGTGTGGATAATAATGTGTGGAATGCAGAATACATATATTGTGCAAAATGTTTTACATAAATAAAAAATATAAGCAAAAATCATGAAATTGAAAGCACAGGATTAAGCGATATTTTCATAAAAGTTGTTTTTTTCGTGTCCTAAAATGTGTGTCAAATATTTCCACATCTCATTATAGTGATGAATTTGTAATATGGGATTTTTAATTTTGTTATGAATTGTTTTGTTTTTTGTTCGATAAATAAAATAAAAATTAATGAAAACTGTTTTTAATTAATTGTCGGTAATATATGACTGACACATTGTCAGAACAACAAATTTTTTAAAACAGTTGGTTGTGGCAACTGCAACAGATAATTTTAGCCACCATTTTCGTAGTTGGCGCAACCAAATATGATTGTTGTCAACATGGAAGCAGAAGTATACCACAATCAAAATATTGGTTGTCCTGATGGAATCGCATGATAGTAGACAAAACTACCAAAATTCGGTTGAGGCAACCAAACTGTATTCTGTGTGTTGCATTAACATCTGTTTTAAATCACTAATTTTGAATTTCTACGTATTCCAAGTCAACATTTGTTGTCAATTCTTCAGGCAATTTATTGTCTTTTTTTACTAAAATTAAAAATGTCTAAAAACATTATTGATTTCAATTAAGGTATCGATGTATTTTCTGAAAACTTTAATAGAAATAAATCTTCGTTTCGGAAATGGGATTTATGTTGACAAAATTGATATGTCATTAGTGTAATGCTGTTTCATGTGTGTTCTTTATTTACAGCCTGTTTCTCTATGTCGAACGAAACACAGCTGATTTTAGACCTGAGCAATACCTGTGATACATTTTATACATTTTTTAAGCTATAATTTTTGCAGATTGTTAGATGTGCGAAGTTTATGCATGTCAAAACGGCGCCATTGTCAGGAAAACATTTTATTGGCAACACTGTCTTTAAAATATTTTTATCGGCAATCCTGCATATAAATATTTGCTAAATATATTGTAAATATATGTAATTGTATGGTTTTCTCGCAATCGCGTCAACTGTCAATTGACCTTTGCCTAACAGTCTGTCATTGCCCGTACATTTGCAGCACTTTTACAGGGTTGATAACGTTGTCCGATCTGATCTGACCGATCTGAAGTCAAAATCGGATGAGACCTTCATCTAAAAATAATTTTTTCATTAATAGAATAAGTCATAACATGAATATGTTACGGTTAACCTACTTTAATATCCTTAGTAGAATATATCATAACAAATTCTGGTTGACCGATTTTAATGCCCCGTTTTTAATGCTCTTTGTTTGCTGCAGAGTGAGTATATAAAACGGTCGAAAAGCTAGTAGTGGACCGTGGGATCAGGTTTGCGGTTTCTGGTTCATGGAGGAGTGTTGAGTAAATTGATTTAAACTCTCACTTTTATGTTAGGCTAATTGTTATTTATTCTGCAAACTGGTTTCTATTATTTCCAGATGCTATGCGTCTAACAAGTGCTAAATAATTAAGAAACAATGTGCATGAAGAAGCCAAATTCTATTTGTATCTAAAACAATTGTTCTCGGCTTTTGTGTACGCCGAAATAATTACCGTAAAAAAAAACATTTAGTAGCAATAATATAAATCTTTTCATTATTCTTTGTTGGTCAAATGTGAATTTTTTCACAGAGATTTTTTATGATTGAGTACATTAGGGCGAATAGATATTTCATTTCACTATAATAATTTCACAAAACCGCTCTCGAAAAAAGTGGTCGATTGACTTCAAAGCTTGTACGTGCAAATATTGCTCACTCACTTCAAGAGTGACGTCTCCTACTTGTTTTATTAACCACTTTTGTTACGGTTGCCTCTTTGCGACAGGAGGATAGAACGATGCCCTAACTAACTCGGCCACTTTCAGGGGAGGTCCCGTCCCATATATCCTTGTCCAAGGTCCGCACCAATAAATCGTGTAACAACCACAAAAATCTACTACAATCACACTCTATTGAGTCGGGGAACAGTTGGTAGTTCCCAGTCGCCCTCCCTACCGTGGTCACTAAATTTCCTCTTAATCTTTTTATGTAACCCCACAAACCCGCGCACATCACATCCTTCCCTCTACCTCACCATTTCCCTTATTTAATCAATTAGCACTTCATATTTCGATTTCTTTCATTTCAAAAGTTTATCATTATATCTTTATTTAATTCTATCTTAATTATCCTATTACAAAAATCAATACAAAAAATGTTCTCTATCTTACGATTTGTCACTTTAATAAGAATAAAAACAATTTTTCTTTAATAAAACAAATAAAACAATGTCTATCTTCGTGAGTTAAACAAAACGAACGGTCGATACAACCAGCGACACATTGGACAGTTATAAAGACAAAAAAAAACTTTCTACATATGTCATAAAATCCTTAGAACCTACAAAGTTTTATTTTCTGGGTTTAAAATTTCGTCACCCACATTTACTGCTAATGACCCTTCCTATCCTACCTAAGGGAGCTCTCTTAGACCAGTATTGAGGGTAATTACGGGTCAATACGACACCACAAAAAAGTAAAAATCAATTATTTGCAGGCCCTATTACAAAAACTCGAAGATCATTGTACGTCGAAATAAACAAATAAAAGAAATATATAATCTGACAAATATGATAAAAAAAACAATACTACATAAAGGGATCGATACAATAACTACCATACGATAACTTAAAATCTAATATATATTAATGTATTGGTAATGTTTCTCCTCTTTCTAATCCGGATGGAGAATACATATATATCCAGTATGATTGTTAGTTTATTGGTATGAGTACGAGTGCATCCGCTTCAATTAACATTCTTATTTAGTGGATTCAAGTATTACAGAATGTTACTTGGCGCTCTCTGTTACGTATGCCTGTGCAAGTGCCTCACTGTTAAGACTATGTCGCGTTTCTTGTTATCTCAACCCGACTAATAGGTGGCGTGCCTAACCTCAAAGGTCGATAATGGCGGCACGGCGGTAGTTAATTTAGGCGCAACGTGAGATACGCCGCGCTCCACCCCGGATGGACGGAATTTATTTCCCGGAGATAGAGTATTTTTTTGGGATAATAAAAATAAGTTTCTGGCCTACCTTGACCGTTAAAACACTTGGGTAATATTTCTTTGTGAAACTGTGTCCGTTCACCGTCGCGTGCCTTCTATGGTCTCTTCTGGAGCTTTATTTCTACCGGGCTTTACCTCTATTGAATTTTGCCTCGCTTCCAAAAAAAAGCATCACCTCCTGATACACAGGAGGCTATCTGTAACTATTTTCACACAATTAGTACTATACCCATGTTCATTGACATGATTTCAAACTTACGTCTTTCCTATTCGTTATAATTTTCGTCGTTTGGCTTCTCTCACCACAGGCCACACTGATCCTGAAGAAACTCGCGACAATCTATTGGATCTTCATTTGAAATTAACATAGATTAGTCTATTTTTTTCTCTTCACAAAAAATATCACGCTCTAAAAGCTAACCTTTTTCCTTTTGTAATTTTTGTCTTTGTTCACTTTTAAGCTTACACTGCTGCTAGGCACTCAAATTTACTCAAACTGTCCCATTAAACTCTCTGCACCACTATTTATAGAGCTATATTCTTTCCAATTACTTCCAACGGACGACATCTTTGTCGAGGGCAGCCATATTTAATGAGCTTTCGTCTCATTTTTGCACTCCCTATTTGACCTTTTCTCACCATTCGCGCCATGACATTCACTATTTCACTTTTTATTATTTTGGCGCTAACGATTTTTATCAATGAAATTCGCTGTACGGCATTACCTTCTCAAGATACTACCAGTAGTACGACACTATGGTCACCGCAACAGAAGTTGGTAACGCGTGTACTTACTCATTTTGACATTCGCAACATTGTAAACAAAGAATACATTTTTTCGTAGTGGAAGCACCACGCTTCCTTAGAATTTATTTCTAATTAAATTTTTTATTAATAATTTTTTCTTTTCTTTTCAGGTACATCCAGACGACCCTTATTGGAGAGGCTGCCTCCGCCTACGACCTCGTAGGAGTGTATATTACCAATGTTTTATACACTTCTATGAATTCTCGGCAGAAGCATCCTCCCCACCATGGGACGTCGCCATTGGATTTAAGGGTTCGGGGATAGCCGCGGTAGAACCCAACCGCAAATCAGGCTTCCCTGCCAGCATGGATGCATTCCCATTGAAGGGACATCCCAACGAGAAATAATGCGTCCACGGGACGACACAAAAAAACGAAAACAAAAACTAACTACTAACCTTCTAACCCCCCCCCTGCAAAAAAGAAAACAACACTAACATACTAAAACCCTTACTGACCACAAAAATCATAGACACGGCTGGTCAATCATTGTGGCAAGTTGACCGGCCCATCCGCGGTGTCTATAGCTCTCCTCAGTCCCTCCAGCATTACCACAAATATAGGGACTGGGGAAATTTCGTGGCGATGAGGCAGCCACGTAGGCGTCAAGGCCTCCCATAGGGGAACCTCCACGCCGTTTTTTTTTCCGGTGGCCGTACTGAACTGCTTTCACATGCCACCGCAACAATACACCCGGTTTGTCGAACTGATGATGACGGGACGGGTGTGCGGGGTACTCTGCTAGGGCGTTTTTGTATAAATCGGGTGGAACATATCGCGAACGTGGGGAACTCCCACACCCTGAAACAGCCGGGCCTTGATACCATCTTCTATGGCTCTTAGTTGTGTCTCTGGAACATTTAGGGAAGTATAGAATGTTTTCAACCTAAGGAGGTTTATTTTGTTGAAACTTTCTTGTTTTCTAGGTGCTCCACTGAATGTTAGGATCCTTTGGAACATCTTTCAATCACCGAGGGTCATTAGACAATAACGATGTGGGGGTAGGTAAATCAATTTTTATTTACATATGTATATTACTCTATGGCAATTGTAACATTAGGTTCAGGTAGGTGTATAATCAGAGTAGGTGTATAATTCAAGTGGGTGTATAATCAGAGTAGGTGTAAAATCAGAGTAGGTGTATAATCAGAGTAGGTGTATAATCAGAGTAGGTGTATAATCAGAGTAGGTGTATAATCAGAGTAGGTGTATAATCAGAGTAGGTGTATAATCAGAGTAGGTGTAAAATCAGAGTAGGTGTATAATCAGAGTAGGTGTATAATCAGAGTAGGTGTATAATCAGAGTAGGTGTATAATCAGAGTAGGTGTATAATCAGAGTAGGTGTATAATCAGAGTAGGTGTATAATCAGAGTAGGTGTATAATTCAAGTGGGACTAGACAAAGTAAATCAGGTACTCGGCATCATAGACACAAATAATATTGCACTATTGATTCAGGCTTGGTATTAGGACGAACACAAACACAACAACAATAAAATAAATTCCATCTATTGTGTTCTTAATCCTAATATTGCACTGGTTATTATCACAGACTAAATCTATATTGCACTATACTCTTATGTCTTTTGCATGATATGTCCCTAAGGATTTGCCTTGTAAGGTCTCTAACTCGAACATATTATTCCCTACTGGCTTCACTACTCTGCATTTCAGGAATTTTTTGTAGAATTTGGCGTTTTTACATTTTGAAAAATCGGATAGCATCATATTTCGCCGGTAAACCTCTTGTCCCGGAACTAGTTTCACGTTTCGTGCTCTTTGATTATACCTCTCCGCACTTTTCTGATATGCTTGATGCATGTTCTCTTTAATTTTCTCTCGAATAAGTTCTAGTTTCTCGGGTCGGTCAAGTCCTTGAATCTCATGATCACTCAATGACATTAATTTCCTAGCTAGCCTATAATCAGATCCACTAGAGAACATATGATAACCAAATAGTGCGAAAAATGGTGTCACTCCCGTCGCGGAGTGAACTGAAGCCCTTATTGCACACTCGATTTCTGACAGATACACATCCCAGTCACGATGGTCTTCAGTCAAATACGCCCTTATGGCAGAAATCACTGACTGATTTACCCGTTCTGAAGCGTTAGACTGGGGTGAGTATACTGCGGTCTTCATATGGGTTATTTTATAAGTATTTATCATCTCCTGAAACATTTTTGATACAAACTGGGCGCCGTTATCGCTGTGGATCACTTCAGGTACACCAAATTTATGAAATATTTCATTAACCAGGAAGCGAATTACGTTACTTGTAGTAGCTTCACGCATGGCCTTAAGAAACGTAAATTTGGTGAAGTGATCCACAACGATAAAAATATACGCATTGCCGTTTTTAGATCGGGGATATTTCCCCAGAAAATCAATATACAATTTTTGAAAAGGTCTATCAGTAATAACCTCCTGACCTATCCCTGGCCTTAAATTTTGATTGCATGGTTTTGATTCTTTGCAAACCTGACAATTCTTTATATATTGTTTTATCTGGCTAGACATCTTGGGCCAATAAAAGTATCTCTTTATGCGTTCTAAAGTTTTCGCTACTCCACCATGTGCTGCCGTTGGTGAACTATGTGCCTTTTCGATAATAATACAAGTTATATTAGAAGGTAACCACAGCTTCCATTCATGTTCATCTTCCAAATCCAGATCTCGCAAAGTTCTTTTAAAGATTAGACCATCTTGTATCTTAATATCTGGTAGGTGTTCTCGATTATCAGGGATATTTGACATCAGTTCCAGGTATTCTTCACTCTGAAACTCTGTCGTCTCGAAATCTAGAAAGTCATCTTTGGTCAATTCTTCTATTATTATATCCTGTGGTGCTCTGGATAGCATATCCGCGACTACATTTTCTGAACCCTTTCTGTGTTCAATCTCAAAATCGAAAGCTTGTAATTGGAGAGACCATCGGGCCAATCTCCCGCTTAAATCTTTCAAAGTCATGAGCCATTTCAAGCTTGCGTGATCTGTAATTATGGTAAATGGCATCATTTCCACATATGGTCTAAATTTCTTTACAGCCATGACTGCGGCCAGGCATTCCTTTTCCGTCACGCTGTAATTTCGTTGGCATGAGTTTAATTTTTGTGAGAAGAAAGCTATTGGATGTTCTTCACCATCCTTATTTAGTTGATACAATACTGCCCCGATTCCGTAATCTGAGGCGTCGCATTGTATAAAAAATCTTTTTGTAAAATCTGCATGTCTCAGGACTGGAGCAGATGTAAGAGCCTTCTTTAAATTCTCAAATGCGGCAATAGCCGCATTACTTATTTCAAATTTCTTTGATTTTTTGAGTGTATCAGTTAATGGCGCGGATATGGAGGCGAAATCTTTTATGAAGCGCCGGTACCAACCAGCAGTACCCAAAAAACTCCTAACTTCTCTTCGATTTCGTGGAATTCGGATAGCTTTTATGGCCCGGACCTTATCTGGATCCGTCTTTAACATTCCATTCCCTACAATAAATCCTAGATATTTCAATTCTTGGAAACAAAATTGTGATTTTTTTTGTCCTATTGTTAAATTAGCCTCCTTTAGACAATTGGCAACTTCCCCCAATAGTTTTAAATGTTCGTCGAAGTCACCTGAGATCACTACTAGATCGTCCAGGTAAATGAAGACATTCTCCTTCAGTCTTTGTGGAATGACTCGGTCCATAAGCCTACACAAGCGTTGAGCTGCGTTACATAACCCGAACGGCATTACCCGGAACTGGTATAATGGCCGCCCGGGAACAGTGAACGCTGTGTAAGGCTTACTTTCCTCATCTAATTCCACTTGCCAAAACGCGTATTTGAGATCTATGCTACTGATATAATACGTTTCGTCGATTCTGCTCAGGATGCCGTCAATATTCTGCAACGGATATGCATCTTTAATAGTTAATTTATTCAGTTTCCGGGCATCCAGGCAGAATCGATTTTTGTCGGGTTTTCTCACAACTGTTGTCCGGTTACTCCACGGACTTTCGCTTTCTTCGATTACGTTTAACTGTAACATGTTGTCTATTTCTTGATATACAATGGCCTGAACCGCGGGAGACATGGGATAGTGGCGATCTTTTACAGGGACTGCCCCTTCCACAAGCTTTATAGTATGTTTTTCTAAATTAGTTTTTCCTAACCCTTTTTCCTCGAAGGTATCAAAACTTTGGATGACCTTCTGCAATCTAGCTTGTTGTTCATCTTTTAGTATATGCGGATTCAGTTTATGTTTCATGCTTTCATCCACAAATTCCTTTTTCAGTTGTTCCATACTCATTTCGCTAATATCAACTATTTCAGGCGCTAGCTTAAATTTCCTCCAAAAATCTATTCCTAGATATAACTCCTGGTCCAAATCCGGACACAGATATAATTCGATTTCCTCCGTTATATCTTTATACTTCAAAGTCAGTTTCACCTTACCTAAAATTCTGTGTTCCTGTCCACCCGCTGTCTTGACATTACTAAATATAGTCTTTATGGCACAATTTAAGTTGTTTATTAGCTCTCGGCAACCTTTTCCTAAAACACTAACGGTAGCCCCTGTATCTAAAAGTCCTTTCATTCTAATTCCATGAACTTCTACGTCTGCAAATACCCTTGGGTCTTTAAGATCGCAGGCTCTTTTTATTGAATCTATTACCATTTTCATTAATCTTTTCTTTTCGGCAAACTTCTGACGAACTTTTGGTATTTTGCTAGTTACGATTTCGTTATCGTGGAATATCCTGGAGCGGATTTCCTCATATTTCTGTTGTCTGACTTCTAGTGGTATGTAATGCCGCATCTCTGGGTTATATTTATTGCTATTCATTTCAAAACAACTATTTAAAACGTCTTTTTTGGTGAACTCTTTCGAATTAGGTCGGATTCGTTCACTTATTATTGTTGTGTCTCGGGGTTCTCGCGTGGACGTGGGCCCCCTGCATTCTCCACGCCCGTTTTGCGGTTTTCCTGCTGGCAAACTGGGCATCTCGGGGTGACAACACCGGGTTTCCCACATTTATAGCAGAATAAACTTCTAACGGTAGCCTCACAATCCCTAAACCCATGCCCTGATTTCCTGCAATTCCAACATGTTATAGTGTTACTAAAATGTCGATTCACTTGCATCGCGGCTACCGACTCCTGTTCCGATATTTCAAAATCACCATCAGATAAATATTCCGCCGTATCGGCATAGATTTCGCTTACTTGTCTGACTTGGCGCGGTGGTGGTACCATACTTCTCATTTCGCGTCTAGGGAAGTTCTTCTCGGCCTCATTACATTCAATTCTAAGTTGCTCTACTGAGGATATTTGAATTGGATATACTATGCGGCCGATATTTTCTTTTACGTTCTTCTTCATGATTTTTATCATATCGTATTCTGAAATTGGTTGTACCAATTTCGATCTAAATTGGCACATAATATGGAAAAACGTATCGATAGTTTCATTGGGTTGTTGTTTTCGTTGGGCCATATCGGTCAATATTTCAAAGTTGGAGCGCGTCGACTGATACTGACTGAGGAGACCATGCTTCAATTCCTGCCAATCTCTAAACCTATAAGTTTTTTGCGATAGCCAGTACCAAGATTCAGCTGGCCCAGTTACGATTAAAGGGAAATCGCGTATGACTTCCTCCCATGGGATACAATATTGTCTTTGAAAATGTTCCAGCCGATATACAAAGTCTTCCACGCTTAACCCGCGATAAGTACCATCAAACAAAAGGCCTAATTTGTCAATTCGTATTCTTATCTTTTCCCGATCTAGGCTACCAGATTGGACAGTGCCGCGGTTGGCTGAAACCCCATTATCAACAACACTATGCTCTGGTGGCGACGGGCCTGTATCCATTGGCATGGTTTGATTATCTATCCCGTTTCCACTATGTATTGTACCTGTGTTTGGACTATTTCTCCTAGTAGACGAATGTTGGTGAGTTGTGAGATTGGTCAATTCTCTAATTGCCCTTGACAAATCATTTATAGTTTTCTTAATATCCCCCATTTCGCTCTGAACGGTTTGCACCCGGTTCTCGAGGGATCTCTGGATCGCTAACGTTTCTCCCTGAAGTGGACCACTAGGTATGATATTGCCGTCTAACGCATTTCCTCCCGACGTTCCCTGAAGGTATACCGGACCTAGAGTATTGGTTCCGTAGGACCTAGTATTTATAGTCTGGGACATGTCTGTAAACTGCCCGTCCACGGTCCCTCCTTCTTCAGTCATTTCGTCGGTAAGTTCTTTTCGCCTTTTCTCTTCCACACACTGGATGGATCTGTTTAGGTCAAATGTCACGGGTCTACTTCTTTTTCGCTTAGCTTGCGCGCGAGTCTCTACGCTCATTCCTTGTTAAACGATATAATCAATCTTCAACCTATCACACAATATAACAAAAAAAAATTATTTTGCACAGATTGTATATAATTTTAAAATTAGTATTATTTTGTCTAAGTATATAGTTTTTCTAAACCTTATATTTCATTTAATCACGGGATGGTGAGCTTGAGTTGCGATGTGTGCGGTTTTGTTTCACTATGACTCTCTTCCGAGCGACTCTATCGAATATGATACGACATTATAAAAAAAGGAACAAATCTCGTTCTGTCTTTGCCATGTTACTTTCATCCCTAGCATGCTCAAATATCTTCAATCCGCTGACACTACAGTCCTCTAGTACTTCTCTAGAGCGGTTATCAGCTCTGTAGATATTTGGTCAAAACCGAACTATAAACGGATTCTAATAATTATTTCAAACCTCGAATCACGTGTGCTAGTCACATATCGCTGGGAATATGCACGACACTACGTTTTCTCATTATGTATTGATCATTACAATTTCTCTTCTCCAGCTTCAAAGTATCGGTTCTTCACACAGCATCCTCTTAACCAATTTCTAGAGTGGTTGGGAAGACCCCGAACTTCTTCACTTTTGATTCGAAAGCGAATGTTGGGCTATTTCATCATATCTAATGGTCTATTGTTTCATGTTTCGATGTCATACATTTTCAATTAATCCACGGCATAAAGTGCCGGGTATCTTCCGATTGGGCGCCATATTGTTACGGTTGCCTCTTTGCGACAGGAGGATAGAACGATGCCCTAACTAACTCGGCCACTTTCAGGGGAGGTCCCGTCCCATATATCCTTGTCCAAGGTCCGCACCAATAAATCGTGTAACAACCACAAAAATCTACTACAATCACACTCTATTGAGTCGGGGAACAGTTGGTAGTTCCCAGTCGCCCTCCCTACCGTGGTCACTAAATTTCCTCTTAATCTTTTTATGTAACCCCACAAACCCGCGCACATCACATCCTTCCCTCTACCTCACCATTTCCCTTATTTAATCAATTAGCACTTCATATTTCGATTTCTTTCATTTCAAAAGTTTATCATTATATCTTTATTTAATTCTATCTTAATTATCCTATTACAAAAATCAATACAAAAAATGTTCTCTATCTTACGATTTGTCACTTTAATAAGAATAAAAACAATTTTTCTTTAATAAAACAAATAAAACAATGTCTATCTTCGTGAGTTAAACAAAACGAACGGTCGATACAACCAGCGACACATTGGACAGTTATAAAGACAAAAAAAAACTTTCTACATATGTCATAAAATCCTTAGAACCTACAAAGTTTTATTTTCTGGGTTTAAAATTTCGTCACCCACATTTACTGCTAATGACCCTTCCTATCCTACCTAAGGGAGCTCTCTTAGACCAGTATTGAGGGTAATTACGGGTCAATACGACACCACAAAAAAGTAAAAATCAATTATTTGCAGGCCCTATTACAAAAACTCGAAGATCATTGTACGTCGAAATAAACAAATAAAAGAAATATATAATCTGACAAATATGATAAAAAAAACAATACTACATAAAGGGATCGATACAATAACTACCATACGATAACTTAAAATCTAATATATATTAATGTATTGGTAATGTTTCTCCTCTTTCTAATCCGGATGGAGAATACATATATATCCAGTATGATTGTTAGTTTATTGGTATGAGTACGAGTGCATCCGCTTCAATTAACATTCTTATTTAGTGGATTCAAGTATTACAGAATGTTACTTGGCGCTCTCTGTTACGTATGCCTGTGCAAGTGCCTCACTGTTAAGACTATGTCGCGTTTCTTGTTATCTCAACCCGACTAATAGGTGGCGTGCCTAACCTCAAAGGTCGATAATGGCGGCACGGCGGTAGTTAATTTAGGCGCAACGTGAGATACGCCGCGCTCCACCCCGGATGGACGGAATTTATTTCCCGGAGATAGAGTATTTTTTTGGGATAATAAAAATAAGTTTCTGGCCTACCTTGACCGTTAAAACACTTGGGT
The DNA here is from genome assembly GCA_963930755.1 of Eudasyphora cyanicolor. Taxonomy (NCBI): domain Eukaryota; kingdom Metazoa; phylum Arthropoda; class Insecta; order Diptera; family Muscidae; genus Eudasyphora; species Eudasyphora cyanicolor. The sequence continues at coordinate 242,546,183 of OZ005735.1, forward strand.
AATATTTCTTTGTGAAACTGTGTCCGTTCACCGTCGCGTGCCTTCTATGGTCTCTTCTGGAGCTTTATTTCTACCGGGCTTTACCTCTATTGAATTTTGCCTCGCTTCCAAAAAAAAGCATCACCTCCTGATACACAGGAGGCTATCTGTAACTATTTTCACACAATTAGTACTATACCCATGTTCATTGACATGATTTCAAACTTACGTCTTTCCTATTCGTTATAATTTTCGTCGTTTGGCTTCTCTCACCACAGGCCACACTGATCCTGAAGAAACTCGCGACAATCTATTGGATCTTCATTTGAAATTAACATAGATTAGTCTATTTTTTTCTCTTCACAAAAAATATCACGCTCTAAAAGCTAACCTTTTTCCTTTTGTAATTTTTGTCTTTGTTCACTTTTAAGCTTACACTGCTGCTAGGCACTCAAATTTACTCAAACTGTCCCATTAAACTCTCTGCACCACTATTTATAGAGCTATATTCTTTCCAATTACTTCCAACGGACGACATCTTTGTCGAGGGCAGCCATATTTAATGAGCTTTCGTCTCATTTTTGCACTCCCTATTTGACCTTTTCTCACCATTCGCGCCATGACATTCACTATTTCACTTTTTATTATTTTGGCGCTAACGATTTTTATCAATGAAATTCGCTGTACGGCATTACCTTCTCAAGATACTACCAGTAGTACGACACTATGGTCACCGCAACAGAAGTTGGTAACGCGTGTACTTACTCATTTTGACATTCGCAACATTGTAAACAAAGAATACATTTTTTCGTAGTGGAAGCACCACGCTTCCTTAGAATTTATTTCTAATTAAATTTTTTATTAATAATTTTTTCTTTTCTTTTCAGGTACATCCAGACGACCCTTATTGGAGAGGCTGCCTCCGCCTACGACCTCGTAGGAGTGTATATTACCAATGTTTTATACACTTCTATGAATTCTCGGCAGAAGCATCCTCCCCACCATGGGACGTCGCCATTGGATTTAAGGGTTCGGGGATAGCCGCGGTAGAACCCAACCGCAAATCAGGCTTCCCTGCCAGCATGGATGCATTCCCATTGAAGGGACATCCCAACGAGAAATAATGCGTCCACGGGACGACACAAAAAACGAAAACAAAAACTAACTACTAACCTTCTAACCCCCCCCCTGCAAAAAAGAAAACAACACTAACATACTAAAACCCTTACTGACCACAAAAATCATAGACACGGCTGGTCAATCATTGTGGCAAGTTGACCGGCCCATCCGCGGTGTCTATAGCTCTCCTCAGTCCCTCCAGCATTACCACAAATATAGGGACTGGGGAAATTTCGTGGCGATGAGGCAGCCACGTAGGCGTCAAGGCCTCCCATAGGGGAACCTCCACGCCGTTTTTTTTTCCGGTGGCCGTACTGAACTGCTTTCACATGCCACCGCAACACTTTTTTATGTCAGGGATTAGTTTTGAGGTCCACCTACCGTGTTTCTCGTTTCTCCACCGTGACTGCCAATGGTCTCCTGTCTTATTTGCTTTATTGCTGCTGTTTCGTGATGTTTCATGGAGATTACCTCGTTTGATATTCCATATTTGATTGCGTTCCTGTGCTTGCAAATCGATTGGCGTCATTTCGGCTATTATAAGAACTGCAGGGGCCGATACCGTGCGGTATGCTGATGTAACTCATAAAGCTGATGTTCTTTGCACTGCCAGTAGTGTTTTTGTTCTGCATTTCGTAGCTAGTGTGTGTGCCCATATTTCGCTTCCGTATAGAAGGATACTATTACAAGCTTCCATGAGTAGTTTCCGTCTGCTTTGTAGTGGTCCTCCGACGTTTGCCATAAGTCGACTGAGTTGCGCAGTTATCTTTGCGGCTTTTGTTGTGGCATAAATAATCTGGATCTGGTTTGAAAAGGTAAGCTTGGAATCAAGTCTTATCGCGAGGTAGTTTATCGATTTTTTAGTGCGTATTTCCAGATCATCGAATCGCATATCTATCTCGGTGGGAATGTATCGCCTAGTAAGCAGTAAAAGCTCCGTCTTGTGTATGGCTAGTTGTCGGCAATACGAGTCCATCCAGTTTTTTTGTTCTGATCATGACTTGTCTCAGTTTCCGTTGTGCCTCATCGTTATTTCTTGCTGTGATAACTGCAGCGATGTCACTGCATAACCCACTAGAAATGTGTCTTCGGGCATTTGTATTTTTCGGATACCGTCGTAGCTTGCATTCCAGAGATCTGGTCCTAGGATAGATCCCTGTGCAGCACCAGAGGTAATTTGCATCTTCCTAGGACCCCCGCTGGTGTTTTAGATGGGAACTCTGTCACTTAGATAACTTTTTGCCATTCTCATGAGATATGCTGGTACATTAAAGTTCTCTTTCAGCACTTCGACAACGTCAATCCACCTAAGGCTATTAAATGCTTTTTTGACGTTGAGTGTGGCCAGGAGAACGACATGACCTGGTGTAAGGGGTTGTTGTCTTTCAAGGCTCCTGCTGTGGACTTTCCTGGTTGAAAACCTTGCTGTCTCTGTGGCAGGCCTCCTGCAGCCTTAATTGCGTTTCTAGTCGAGGTTTCATAAGCCTCCCTAGCAGTTTCCCAGCCGTGTCTAGCATACAAAGTGGTCTGTACGAAGATGGTAAGTTGGGGTCTCCCTTTCCTTTGCTAATTAGGACAAGTGTATGCTCTTTCCAAGCTCTTGGAAATACTCCTTTTTTTATGTAGCTATTATACATCCTGAGTAGTAATTTGGGTCGTTTATTTGATATTTCCCTTATTACTTCTGCTGGTATACCGTCGGGTCCGGGGGGTCTTCGACTCTGTTGTCATGTTTCGGAGACAGCGCCTCGACTATATGTTCCATGGTTTTCTCGTCCATCACTTCCGACGGGCTTTTGCTGCAGAGTTTTTCCATGACTAACTTTTAGCTAAGCCCCCATGGGTCTCTGTTCATATCTTCTCGGAGTTCATTCCATTTGTCTTTCTTGCTGTTGAGTATAACTTTCTGGGGCTGCTCTCTTGTTTCTTTGTACTCATAATGTTTCGCTTCGGCTGCACCTCATCGCCTGGCTTTTGTGAATTTTCTTCTTTGGTGGATGTAGTTTCGTCTCAGTTCATCGATTTCAGTTTTGTTGATTTTCGGCCTTTTAGTCCTAGGCATTGCCTTGTTGCATCCTCTAGTAAAGATTTTCATAACCTGAGTCACTGTGGATATGGCACAATTTCCCCGCTTTTCTTTAGCCTGTCTATCTCATTTAAAAGTGCAGTCGAGTTCAGTGATAATTAGATGTATTGATGGTCACTTGCGGTGTATTATTCTAATACTTTCCAGTCTTTGACGTTTCGTGCTATGTCCTTTGATACCATAGTGATATCAGGTATAGTACCTTCGCAGTCTGGACGCCTGAAAGTGGAAACTCACTTAGTCCTGTCCTTGCAGTCATTTGGACAATTTTTCTTCCTCTTGAGTTCGTCGGTGGCATACCCCATTCGACAGCCCTGGAAATGAGGTCACCAGCGACTATGATGTGTCCCCCGGAAGTCATCAATGGGGTCGCTGGGAGTAAGGTAAAAGCTTACAAGAGTAATGTCATCAAGTTGCACCCATACAAATCCGTTGCCTTTGCCGTGATTTTGTGGTTGTGTCGATCTTTTATTAGGGATCCATATTGAAGCTGTTTTGGACTCGTCTTCGAACCAAAGGCCATTAAGCATTTTGCTGTACGAGTAATGTTCGCTGATGATCACCATTTCCGCTTCCTGTTCTAGTACAATTTGAGGCAGGATTGCATGCGCCACTTTACCTTATGCATGTTCCCTTAGAGTATCTTCATGATGACTTCTGTTGGCTTGTTTTACAGCTTCTTGACTCAGGTAGGTGGTCAGTCGCTGTGATTCCTTCTTGAGAGCATATGAAGCATTTTGGTGGTTTCATAGATTCCTTCATTTTATGACCCGACTCTCCATAGGATTTGTTTGTTTGTCACTGCTATTTTGATTAGTACGTTAGCCCCTGCCCTGCTTCTGGGGCTCGGAAAACCCAAGACTTATTGTTGAGAAGCCTCTCCATTCTCAACGTGTGACTGTTTGGTGCTGTTTATGGTCCGGCGAGGTCATTGGACCTTACTTTTTCGAAAATGAGGTTGGATCAACAGTTACGGTGAATGGATTGCGCTATCGAGAGATGATTAATGAGTTTTATGGTCGGAGTTGGATGGTATTGATCTGGACAACGTTTACTTTCAACAAGACGGCGCTACGTGCTACACAAGCAACGAAACCATTGCTCTGTTATGGAAAAGTTTCCTTCTCTCGAAGAGGTGATCACAATTGGCCACCGAGATCTTGTGATTTAACACCTTGGGACTTCTTCCTTTGGGGCCACGTGAAAGATAAGGTCTACGCCAACAGTCCAGCGTCGATTCAAGACCTCAAAGATAGAATTCGTGAGGCTATCGATGACATAGGGCAGCCACTTTGCGATTTGGTTATGGAAAATTTCATGAAAAGGATATGGTCCTGTAAGCGTGGTCGTGGTGGCCATTTGGCTGATGTTGTTTTTCATGGCATTTTTCTTTGAATACCAAAATAACACCTCTTGTTGGAAAACCCTATCCTGTCGGCATTCGGTCCAGCGGGAGCACCTAAAGAAAGTATGCTATTATTCATTTTATATAGATACCTCAGAAAGTATCCGTGTCCCGATAACATCTGTGTTAGGTAGTAATTTACATCCCCAGTTCTGGTGTTAATTCACTTCACAATGTTTGGGATGAGTCTTTCCGTCCATCTTCCTTTTGCTTCGCTACTCCACCTATGTTGCCTAGATTGAATGGTTTCTTGACTGGTTGCATTTCCATCACTTTGTCTTTTCTCATTCTGTTTTTTCGACATCCATAGTATTTTCCTTATTTCTAGAATACAAAGATTTATTGGGATCATTCCTGCAATTACTAGTACTGCTGCACCAGATACCGCGCGATAGGCCGATGTAATTCGCGCTCTCTTGCTGAGAGTAACACATTCATCAAGAGAGCGCGTTTTGAAGCGTTTCTAACTGTGCTTTGCTCTGTCAGAACACAAATGAGAAAAACAAACACTTTCAATCTGATCTCTCACTTCAACACATGTGTAAACTCTCTGCAGTCGACATGACATGTTGCGTCGTTGTTTTAGCAGTGACTTCGAGCAGTTTTCGCATTGCTTTGCTTCGGTGTGCGGTCTGGCGTCAGCCTTAGGCAGCGGACCATCAATTTTCGCCATGAAGTGGCTTAGTTGGGCTGTTAACTTTGCTGCTTTATTTGTAGCATATTGTACATTCGAGTATGTTCATTTTGAATCGGGTCTAACTCCCAGGTAGTTGGTATTGTTATTCCGCCAATCTGTATATCTATTTCCACTGGTATGTGCCGTCTGCTTATAAGCAATAACTCAGTTTTGTGGGTGACAAGTTGTAAGCCATGATCGCCAAGCCATGCTTAGGTTCATATCATAACCTGTCTAAGCTTTCGTTTAACCTCTTCCATACTTCTGCCTTTAATTACAGCCGCTATGTCGTCTGCATACCCCACAAGGAAAATATCCTGTGACATTTCGACTCGCAGTATCTCGTCATAGCTGATATTCCAAAGGTCTGGGCCCAGTTTGGATCCCTGAGCAGCCCCTGATGTTATCTCCATCGTACTCTGGCCCTCGATTGTGTTGTATAACAATTCTCTATCTTTCACATAATTTCTGATGTAGATACTTCGGTATACTAAAATTTTCTTCTAAAGCGCGTAGAACATCTGGCCATCACAGACAGTTAATAGCATTTTTTAATGTCTAATGTAGCCAGAAGTACCTGAGGTCTCGTGAATTGAGATTCTTGCATTGTTGCTTAAACTGCGTTTACTACATCCAATGGTGGATCTCCCGGGTCTAAGAGATTTCCCTTAGCTCGTACGGCTTCATTTAGTCGGAGTCTTATCAATCTCTCAAGCAGCTTTCCTGCTGTATCCAGCTTACAAAAGGGTGGTTCCTTTGCTTAAGAGTACTAATAACTTTTTTTTCCAGATCTTCGGATATACCCCTACTCTCAAACAGCTGTTGTACATATTTTTTTGTGCTTTAACGTTGTTGTTGTCGAGGTTGTACATATTTACCATTATATATGGGCGTTTTATAGCTATCTCCTTCATTATATCTGCGGATATTCCATCCGGGCCCGGGGCTTTATTGTTTTTTTTTAACTTTTGGTCGCATCTGTGAGTTCTTGTAATGTGAACAGTGGAATTTGTAAAGAGTGGTTAAATTGTATGGGCCGATGTTGAATGTGAACCACACCTAAACATCAAGAAAAGAAAATGTGTACGTCGATAAGCCAGCAACAATTCAAGAGCTAAAGGATGAGATAATTCGGCATAGAACCTCAATTATACCTCAGCGTCATCGAAAATTTGGACCATCGGATGAAGGTGTGCCGGCGGCCATTTGGCCGATGTTTTGTCCCATAGATAATTGAACCATACCAATATTATCATAATAAAAGGAAATGACAATAATTTCCTAAATAATTTGTGTTTTATTCAAAATTAACTTCGGCCCTTAAAATTTAACCACCCTATATTATTTCATTTGTTGGAGGTCTGTCCTCCGGGACTTCGTTAGTTGGAAATAGAGAATTATTTTTGGTTTCGAGGTTCCCTACTTTTTAAAGAAAAAAACACAGAAAATTCAAATTGAATGGGCATGTTTATTATTATTTGAAAGAACATTCTTTGGCCTTTATTTTTTGAAGATTATGTCTATCAAATGTTGGCCGCGGCTATGTCTCAGAGGGTTGAATCCAATTTTCGATGAGCATTTCGACTGGTAACTGGCGAATGACACGCGTGATGTTTTGCTCCAAGGCCTGAATTGAAGCGGGTTTGTCCGCATAAACTTTAGACTTTACATATCCCCACAGGAAAAAGTCTAACGGTTTGATATCACACGATCTTTGTGGCCAATCGACCGGCCCAAAACGTGAAATTCAGGGTTGTTGTGGAATCCGATTGCTGTCGGAATCGGAATTGAAATCGAGAAAAAAATAACTTTCTGTGACACAAAATTTATTTTTTTTCTCGTCGTGGAATTCGACTGTTCGAATCGGAATTGAAATCGAAAAAAAATAACCTTTTGTGTCTTTCTCGGTTTCAATTCCGATTCCGACAACAATCGGATTCCACAACAACCCTGATTATCTGCTCACCGAAGATTTCTCTCAATAAATCCATTGATTGATGCGGTGTGTGGGAAATGGCGCCGTCTTGTTGAAACCAAATGTCGCCGAGATCACGAGCTTCAATTTCAGGCATCAAATAGTCGGTTACCATGGCACGATAACGGTCGCCATTGACGGTTACGTTCTCACCGCCATCATTTTTGAAGAGCCCATAGAGCGAAGCGATATCGCTTGGGAAGGTCGGGCGGCCGCAGTTCTTGCACAAGCTGTATTTTGTATTGTATTTTGATTCTGTCAAAAAAAAGGCTATTGAAAAAAGTATCTCTACTTGGATCACCCGTTATTTTGTACCCTGTTCCCCAGGTATTTATGTTTATTTCCTCACGTAGTTCTTCCCATAGCTGTTTCTTGCTGTCGAAAATTGCACTTTGAAGTCGTCTCTTTGAAGCTTTATAGCCATTTTTTCAATTTCTTCGTCTCGCCGTCTCGTCTAGTAAATTTTCTCCTGTAGCGCAGGCAATCTAGTCCAAAAATAATGAATAATAAGATATGTCATCCCGGAGCGAGTAAGTTATCAGGTACGAACGAATAGAAATTTCAACGAGTAGGTGTTCAAAGAGTGAGTTTTTCCGCGGATTTCGGACCGATTTTCCAGAATTTTTTTGTAATTGTCACAATTAAAAAATTAATATCAATCGATTAGTGCAAAAAAAGTTCAAACCATGTTCGCGGAAACCTGTTTTTTCGCGTGAGATTTCATTCCTATTCGTCCGTAACTGATAGATTTTGACGTTTCTGGCTGACGGCACAACTGTATAATTTAAGGTCTGTGATCTAGTCTCGTATCTGCGATGGTCTCATTCCACAAGTATACTGCTTTTTTGTTAGCATTTATTTTCTTTATCTTGGGCATTGATTTATCACAGCTTATTTTTAATTATTTTCATCACATTTTAACGACTTTTATAGCGTCAGTCGGCATGTGTAGTGCACTTGATTGCCTCTCAATTTCTTCTATTAGTGCAGATGCGTTAAGTTTACTGACATTTCATTTTCTGGTTGGCATCCGTTGTCTTGCGTTTTCGCTTTCCGTACCTTCTGCGTCGAAAAAGTACGAGATATATAATACGAACACCCCAATTTCGTATTTTATTCGTGGCTCTCTCAGACACTAAAGTTATGTCGGGGATAGTTCCTTCGCATCCAGGTCGCCTGAACGTAGTTACATTTCCCACGTTTGCAACAATAAGGCCAACTCTTGCTGACATTTGCACTATCTTCCTACCTCTAGAGTTTGCTGTTTTCATTCCCCATTCTGCAGCTCGGGCGTTAAAATCACCTGTCACAACATGTGTCCTTGAATCTCGCGTACATTGTCTTCGATTTCGTCGATCTTTCTCTGAAACTCGTCAATGCGATCGCTAGGAGTGAGATAACAGCTGATTATAGTAAGGTTGGGTATCTGCACCCATATGAAGCAGTTTCCTTTTCCGTTTCTTATTGGGTGCAATTTGCTTGTATTTGGGGTCAATATTGCTGCGGTAGCAGTATCGTCCTCAACCCAATGCCCAGATGTCTTTCTGGTGTGTTGTTCAATGATAATGACGATATCCGTTTCTTGTTCCGTGCATATCTGTGGCAGGAGTGCGTCTGCCACTTTTGCCCTGTGCATATTAAGTTGTAGTATTTTTAAGACGATTTTTTGCTTGTCTTGCAGCCCCTAGAACCGGGTATGTGGTCCACTGCACTTTTATCTTCTTCTGAGCAGAGACAGCATTTCGGTGGGTTCTTGCACTGCTTCAACGAGTGGCATTTTTCACCGCATCTGATACATACAGGGTGGCTGATATGTAATGCAACAAAGTAAAGCGCTATATTTTTTTAATTTTTTTTTTAATTTTATTGTTCAAAAGCAAAAAATGTCGGAAATAACATAAAATTTTAGAAACAGTTTCGATTTGTTCGAATTGGCCAGCTTTGGCACGAATGATGGCCTTCAAACGGCCGACAAAGCCATCACACGCTGCACGAAAGTGGCTCTGCGGTATTTTGGCCCATTCCCGGCGAAGCGCAGTCTTGAGATGATCGATACTTTGGTATTTTTTAGTGCGAACCTTAATCTCTAAAATGCCCCAGGCGCAAAAGTCCAACGGATTGAGATCCGGAGCTCTTGGTGGCCATGAAATGAAGCGAGAAACATCCTTTTTAAGCCATTCTTGGTTGACGCATGCTGAGTGCGATGGTGCTGTTTCCTGTTGGAACGTCCATGGTCTGCGGCCGAAATGTTTGTCTGCCCAGGTCTTCAATACTGTCTTTAGGACATTTTCCCGATAATATTCGCCATTTATTTTGACCCCATGGTCGATGAATACGAGCGGGGAGCGACCATCGGCCGTTACGGCGGCCCACACCATTACCATCGGCGGCGCTTGAGTTCTGGTGGCCAATCGAAGGTGTAAATTTTCAGCTGACCTCTTTGGCAAGTAAACCCGATCATTTTGTTTGTTCACAAACTGCTCAATTTGGAATGGCTTCTCATCGGAGAAAACCAAATTCGGTAACTGGCCGCTTTCGTGCAAGCGAAGCAACTCCTTGGCTCTTTCCAGTCTAACTTTTTTTTGTGCATCGGTGAGCTCTTGCACTTTTTGGAACTTCAATGGCTTTAGTCCAAGCTCATTTTTTAATATGTGTTGTATCCGTTCTCGCGATATGTTCAGCTCACGAGCAATTTTTCTACCACTGCGGCGTGGATTTCGATCAAATCTGGCCTTCACTTTTCGGATAATTTCTGGTGTTACCGTTTTTTTTCGTCCACTTTTTAGACGCGATGCAACACTGCCAGTATCGCGGTAACGAGCAATGGTACGAGAAACAAAAGATTTATTCACATTTAAATGCTGGAGGGCTCTAACGATAGCCACTTGTGTTTTTCCACCCAAATATAAAGCAACCACACTATCACGCTTGAATTCCATCACGAATAACTTTTTTTCTGAATGCAATAGATCAAAATGCTTTTGTAAGCTTGTAAACAATAAAAAGAACTGTCACTGAAATAAATCTGTCAGCTATCAGACTAGCGGTTTAGAAATGATAGCAACCTGAAGTTGGTTGCAATGAATATCAGCCACCCTGTAGTCCCAACCCTTTTCTGTCTTTACTTTTACACTCCCACTGTGTATGTCTCAGCCCAAAGCACCTAAAACGGATTTTAAGGCCGAAGCCGAATGCTTTATATTTGTTAAAGAATTGTTAACATTGCACCAAAATTTATTTACTTAGCTTTCACTAGTTCGAGAGCTTTTAGATGAGGAACTGAGTCATATTTGTCTTTGTCCTTCCTTACTTTGATGTCCTTTCTCCAATTATTTTTGAAGTATTGTTCACTTCTGTACACTTCGCTGCTCTTGTGAAAATTTCCATAATAGAATTTTCTTTAAAATGTCATATAATTCTATTTTTTGTACTTTTTGAACAAAAATTCGGCCTTTGGGCAAATTCGGCTAAAAAATGCCGAATATTGGCCGAATGTCGAGCTTTATTAAAATTTTAATTTTTAAAATATTAATATTTTAAAATAATAAATTTTAAAAAAATATTAAAATATTAAAATGTTAAAATATTATATTAATATTAAAATATTAGAATATTAAAATTAAAATATCAAAATATTAAAATAATTAAATATTAAAATATTAAAAAATTTAAAATAATAAAAAATTAAAATTTTAAAATAAAATAGTAAACTATTAACCCTCAAACAGCTGACAGTTTACAAATGTAAACTTTTCATCTTTGGAACGACATTTTTGTTATAACAATGGTCGGAATTTCTTGAGTACTACAAATTCAGTTCTTAATCTAGTACAAGAAGATGCCAGTGTAGAAACGTTTTTGTGTACCTTATATTACGTGTTTTTCACGAATACCCATCTAAACGGCTGACTGGTTTACATTTGTAAACCCATATATACGAGTCTGTTCTGTAGCAAGGTGATTTGAAATCACGGTGATTTTAAAATCACCGGCGACTTACAATCACTGTTGGAGTACGAAATCGCCCGGTTTATTATTCATAGCCTCCCAAAAAAGATTGTTCGAAATATGTTCGGGTGATTTCGAACTCCAAAAGTGGTGTTAAGTCGCCGGTGATTTTAAAATCACCGTGATATCAAATCGCCGTGATTACAGAACAGACCCGATAGTGACTTGAGATACGCATAAAAAAGCAGCTCATTTAGTGTTTTTTGGGAAACATGTTGTATTTAACATTTTATTAGAAATTTTAATTTCCAATTTGTAATTTCTAGTTACGCATATTCGTAATAATTTTTTTCTAATTTACGCGTACAAGAATACCCACGTAAACGGCTGACTTGTACTGGCATATTCGTACTTTATGTATTGGTTTACAAATGTAAACCAGTCCGCCGGAATAGGCGGAAAAGAACAGTCAGCTGTTTGAGGGTTAATAAAATTAAAATAATAAAGTATTAAAATATTAATATTATAATATTAAAATAATAAAAAATAACATAATATTTTAATACAAAAATATTAAAATTTAAGAATAGTAAAATATCAAAATTTTAAAATATTTTTTCATAGAAAAAAATCTTTCATATTTTTTATCTTCATTATATTTTTTTTTTTAGTCCTCGTTTTAATGTCAAACGATAAGTAATATAAAGGTTTATTTTTTCGTCATTGCTACCCAACAGATACAACTTGTATTTATTTTTGTTTTTGTATAGTTTTACACAACAAATAAAAAATTAAAGAAGCAAATAAAACCACGTCCAATAGATTTTTTTTTTTATTTTCAGTTTATACATTTATTTTTATGTTTCTTTTCTTCTTTTAATATGAATTATCCTTAAATCCTTACATTGCTGCGGTCTCATTTCTTCTCATTTTGAATCATTATTTGTTTTATTAGTGTCTATTATTAGGTGTGTGTGTGTTTCTTTAATGTAGGGTGTGTGGATTTGTGTTTCTTGCGCTTAATTATAGAAAAAATATAATTTTAAAGTATTTTTTTATTAAAAAATAACTAGGCATAATATATTATATATATTAATTAATACAAACGAAATTTCACTGATGCACTATTTAAAAAGAAAAATATCAAATAAACAGACAATTTTGAAAAGATCAAAAGAAAATAAATGTTTTTTGTTTGCTCTATGCTAAAGGCTTTGACCTGTTTTTATACACATTTTATTAATTTTTAGATTAGATATAATCTACTCCTGTGTTGATAGATTGTTTTCTTAGAAGTTCGAGTAAGAATACAGAATGGGTGGAGAGGGGGTAGGAGTGGGGGAGGACAAACATGTCAATAACATTATTTGGTAGTACCATCACGGAGTGTGGTATGTAGGGGCGGGCCTAAAAAGAGTGTTGAGGAAATTTCCAAGATTTAAAATGAGAAACTTAAATCTTGTTTCCATAATCTTGGGAATAAAACACAAAATCATTCCCGTTTCTATTTGTTTGTTTTCATAGTACGTTTTTGTTGTTGTTTACATTAGGTTTAGTTATTGTATTATCGAATTTCTCCTTTTTTGCTTTTAAATTTTTTTTAATATTAATTACATCTAAGTTTCTTCTTTTTTTCAAAATAATAATTATAATATATGTATATATAATGAATAATAAACCAAACTATTTTATTTTTTTTAGATGTAAGAATTTTATATTAAAATTACATTTGTTTATAGTTTTATTAAATGTGGTTTCTTTATTTGTTGTTTGTTTGTATTTTTTTATTTATTTGTAATCCTTTAAAAAGACAGGGTATGGGGGCTTTGTGTTTGTGTGTATTAAGCCTAAGTAACTAACGACGACGTAGGTTATAATTATAATTATTTTCTTGATTCATGATTCAATCCAACCTTTACAAACTATTCATTTTGTAGAGGAAAGAAGGAAAAGTTACTTAAGTGGAGAAACAGGGTAGTTGACGGGTGTGGGAGTGTGTATGTCTGAGATAATAAGAAGAATGCATGAATTCTTCGGTTTTTGAATGGTGTACGTAATATAAGTTTATATGTATTTATATTCTTGTTTTGAAAAGGGGATCTTTTGTTTGCAGGGTTTCTGAGTTGATTTTTTGTTTGTTTCTCATTCATGGAAGGTTTTTGGGTATTTTTTTATAGGTTTTTTGTTGTTGTTTAATTTTCGTCTGACTTTTCTTTTTTGCTATAAACTAATGTAAATTAAGACATTAGATTAAAAATAATAAAAAATTATTTAAAAAAAATATATATGATAATTTAAGCATATTTTACAACTTAAATGACTACGAAAAAACCTAAATCAATAGATAATAGATAAGCGTGACCGTAGACGCTACGTTTTGTTGGTTGTTGTTATATCTGAATTGGTGGCGGACCCCACACATCATTTTTCAAGCGCTGAAAAGTATTTCGATTAGGGCATCAAATAGGCCGATTCATAAGGCTCAAATTCCATCAAATGTTTTAATGAATTCTGGAAAAAAAATGTTTCAAAAAATTAGTAGATGTAATTTCTAAGTTGTTATATCCAGCCAAAAGTTGGCTTTCGTTTTTAAGTGGAAGTGAAACACATTAACGACGACGCTTTTCGCTGATGATAAGACAATTTATGTCGCCAGTAAATAAATGCTGAATAAAACTATTTTCAGTGGTAATAATACTTGAAGGAATTTTCATATCCTGATTAAAGAACTTTTCAATTGATCTATTTTTCTTTTTGAAACCCTACCCTATCTCAAATATTAGTGTATTCTGGTCGGTATCTAATTTAAGTGGTAAAGACCAAACATCTGCTAGTCTGGAGATCGGTAATCGCATATATTGGGTGGTCTCCAGTTACTTGCCTTATGAAGCTGTATTCAGGGAAGTAGTAGAAGAAGCAACGTCTGATGAGGTCGAGCTGATTATTGGCGCAGACACGAACGTTCATCATACTATCTGGGGTACTACTAACTACCAACCTAAGTATTTGTAACATAGGTAATAAACCGACCTTAACAATTAGAGACAGACAAGAAGTACTCGACGTAACGTTTGCTACTGACCGGCTGTCAGACAAAATTATTGGGTGGAATGTACTGGACGACCACTCATTCTCAGATCACCATTATATTGAGTTCAAACTCGCTGAAAAAGCGCCTAAACTTGCCGTCCACAGAAATGTGAGGAAGACACAGTGGCACCTGTATGAGAAGAATTTCAAAAAAGTACTCAACTCCAAACTTCTGTGCGAACCGAATGACAAAGAAGGTCTGGATAATCTGGTCGAACATATTACCACATCATTCAATAGTTCCCTTGAAGAAACCTGTCCAAAAACAAGGTACAAGGGTAAAACTAAACCCCAATGGTGGACTTCTGAGCTAACGGCTATGAAAAAGACCTGCAACAAGCTATTCAACAAGGCTAAATTTACTGGGGTCGCTAATGTTTGGGATGCCTATAAAGATCAACTCAAGATCTATAAGAAGGAGCTTAGAAAGGCGCAAAGACGCTCTTGGTATACCTTCTGTGGCGAAGTAGAAAAGGTCTCCGACGCCGCAAGGCTGAGGAAAATACTATCAGCTTCACCCTGTACAGTGGGTTACTTGTAGGATGAGGCAAATAACTGGACAAAAAACAGCGAGCAGTCGCTGAATGTACTGCTCGACACCTATTTCCCGGGGAACTCACCAACAGAACCCGAAGATCAGCAAGACCAACAAGAATGCGAGTGGACTGCGAGCGTTGCTAACTTGTTAAAAGAGAGACCAGGATAAGCTGGGCTATTAACAGCTTTGAGCCCTTTAAGTCATCTGGACCAGACGGCATCACTCCAGCAGAAAATGTTAAAGTACATTATCCCCTGGCTGAAGAAAATTTATGTAGGCTCTATCAGGCTTTCATATATCCCGAATCGATGGAGGGATACCAAAGTGGTATTCATACCTAAAGCGGGAAAGATATCACACACTAGACCAAAAGGCTTCAGACCAATTAGCCTATCCTCCTTCCTATTGAAAGGTCTGGTAAGACTTTTAGATTATTTCATTAGTAGAGCCTGACCGAAGTCGGATTTTAAGGCCGAAGCCGTAGCCGAACTTCGGCTAGATTTACAACCTTCGACCGAAGCCGAATGTTTTATATTTGTTAAAGAATTGTTTACTTTGCACCAAAAAATTGTGTTTTTTATCAGTTTATGTCTACTGCTTACGTATTTATTTACTTAGCACATAAAATTAAAAACCTTAATGTTATAATGACAAAGAAAGTATTTTTTCTGCATTAAGACCTTGTATATTCTTTTCTTTATTTGAATACAGCAGCCCAGTAGCATAAACAACTCCCCTCTAGCACACAAATACTTTTCTGCCACCATTTCCGTATTTTTGAAACATCTCGAGTTACAGTATTACCAAATTTTAATGAGTCTTGAACTCAATGGCTCATTATTATATATTCGTACTACTTTTACAATAATTCTTTAACTAGTTGGAGAGCTTTTAGGTGAGGAACTGAGTCATGTTTTTCTTTGTCGTTCTTCCTCTGGTGTCCTTTCTCAAATTATTTTTGTAGTATTGTTCGCTTCTGTACACTTCTACAAAGATTTCAATAATAGAATTTTCTTTAAAAAGTCATATAATTTTTTTTCTTTTTAAACAAACAATCGGCCTTCGGCCAACTTCGGCTGATTTTGTGGCCGAATGCCGAATATTGGCCGAATGTCGAGTTTTGGCCGTAGCCGTAGCCGAAGCCGAACATTCGGTCGGGCTCTATTCATTAGGGAAAACCTGGATACAAAGCTCCTGTCGGTAAACCAACATGCCTACAATAAGGGGAAAGTCTACAGAATCAGCCCTGCACGAACTTGTGAGCACTATCGAATCGTCCCTGCATTTCAAGGAATTCACCATGGTGGCATTCCTTGACATAGAAGGGGCTTTTAATAACATTCACTCAGATGCAGCAATTGCGGCACTATCACATTTAAAAGTTAACTCTAGTTTGATTAGACTAATTCAAAGTCTCATAGGACTATCGAAACGATGGAACATTTTCTGTGTCACTGCCCAGCTTTCACACATGCAAGATCCCGATATTTCGGTTCCGACATATTGCCAGACATGACTCATCTCAGTAGTACTGTCTCCACTAATTTGGAACCTAGCGGTGAATAAAATCCTGTTAGATCTAGAAATGTTGTGGCTGCAAGGTCGTGGCATATGCGGACGACTTTGCAATCGCAGTGAGTTGCAAATTCGTAAACGTCCTCAGAGACATCCTACAGGTGGCTCTGAGCAAGTTGGCTAGATGGGCCAGAAGCAGCGGTTTGGGCGTAAACACAAACAAGACAGAATTGGTTCTCTTTACTAGGATGAATAATGTCCCACTTGTGGACCCTCTCCACCTCGGATAAATGGAACAGATCTAGTCTTTTCTGAAAGTGCAAACTTTTTAGGAATAATTCTAGATAGAAAACTGTTTTTTAACTTAACGTATTGATACGTGTAAAGAAGGCCAATGTCACCTTATATTCCTGCAAAAAGGCTGTAGGGTCGCGGTGGGGCCTCTCTCCTAAAATCGTCCACGGGATATATATAGCAGTAGTTCGTCCAATACTGTTATACGGCATTGTGGTATGGTGGACGGCAAATGACAAACTAACCATCACCAACCTACTAACAATGGTTCAGAGAAGTGCCTGCCTGAGCATAAGCGGAGCCTTAAGGACTACAGCGACCGAGTCTCTACAAGCCCTACTCCATACACTGCCGATTAATATTGTGGCAAGAGAAGTTGCAACCAAAGCGGCAATAAGATTAAACTGCCTATCAATGTGGAGGTAAAAGAACTACGGTCACATGAGGATATCAAAGTGTAGTGCTATGGTAACCGACCAAGTGGACTATACATTATTACATCACTATGATTCCCGCCAGAGATGAATGGGTGGGCAGAATACCAGGTTATAGAAACCATCTCCACTTTTACACGGATGGTTCGAAGCTCGATGAGGAGGTTGGCTTCGGAGTACACTGTAAAGAACTTAGTGCGGATATAGCTCACAGACTACCAGATACCTGCAGTGTCTGTCAAGCCAAAATAATGGCAATATGGGAAGTCACCCAGTGGCTGAGTCGCAACATAGTAATCAACACTGGCGTTGTCATTTACTCGGACAGCCAGGCTGCCATCAATTCTCTGCAGGCAACATACCTAAATTCACAAACAGCCTTCGACTGCCGCAGATCTTTTAACGAGATGGCTGAGCAGTTTAATATACACCTCAGATGGGTGCCTGGGCATAGGCATATCCCGGGGAACGGCAAAGCCGATGAACTTGCTAGCAAAAGGACGACATTACAAATTCTGGAAGAATTTGCATATATTGGTGCGCCACTATCCACGTGCAAGCTTGGTCTTAGATGGACAGAAATCGGCACTTGCAGGGTAGCTAGACAAATCTGGCCAAGGTATGACCTGACAAGATCAAAATATCTCCTCGCACTAGAGAGGCAAAGATTGTCTACGTTATCAGTTCTGACGAGACACTGCTTGATCGGCGAACACGCCAAAAGATTGAGTATTGACTCCAATGACTTCTGCAGAAGATATGGGGATGAGGAAGAAGTGGAGAGCATTGAGCACTAGCTATGCGACTGCCCCGCTCTGAGTAAACGACGACTGGACATACTGGGGTCGGCTTTTCTAGGCAGCCTAACAGATCTTTCCAGTACCCATATTCGTACTATCGATAAATTTGTATATCAAACAGGTTGGTTTCGATGAAGGGCATTTCCACCCGTGGCAACACTAGGGACGGTTGCCACCCTAACTTAACCTAAACCTGGTCGGTATGCCGTGTCCGGATTGAATCTGACATTCTTGTTCATAAACTGGCCCAAAGTTTTGAGAATTCCCTGTAACAACTAGCTTAAAAGTTGACTTTGTCATCAAATATATTTTGTTTCCGTTGACTAGATAGACTAATCGGACCTATAAGTCGACTTTTTTATAGTCGATTAAATTAACATCATATAATGAACATTTAGACAAAACTCAATTAGCTTTATAGTCCTATGTGTATATCTGATTAGCCCGGAAAATTTAATTTTTACTATTCAAATATTTCATACTTGTGTTTCTTTATGCTCTGTCCTTGCTGACCATCATTTCCATTACGTTTAGCATCTTATTTCGGTTTAGGTATAGAGGCGTTTAGTTTTTCGTTTTGATTTAATAAAAGTTGTTATGATTTCTGATCTCTAAATTGTAACATTCCATCTATTTACTTTTTTATTTCATACAAATTAATTTGAAGTACAAAAGGAGACATCTAAGCATGACATCCACATCCAATAACGAAATAAAGAGAAGACATATTTATTTATTTATTAAACAAACTGAGCCCTCGTGGGCTATATGTTGATAGTTAACAAAATTTTAGTTTTATAATATCAAAATTATCTAATGAATACTCGTATATTCAACTAGAAAAAACAAGGCGGCGTTTACTTTCAACAAGACGGCGCTACGTGCGTACACATGCAACGAAACCATTGCTCTGTTACGGGAAAAGTTTCCGGACCGTGTTATCTCTCGAAGAGGTGATCACAATTGGCCACCGAGATCTTGTAAGTTAACACCTTTTGACTTCTTCCTCTGGGCCACTTGAAAGATAGGGTCTATGCTAACAGCCCAGCGTCGATTCAAGACCTCAAAGATGGGCAGGACATAGGGCAGCCACTTTGCGTTTTGGTTATGGAAAATTTCATGAAAAGGATATGGCCTGTATGCGTGGTCGTGGTGGCCATTTGACTGATGTTGTTCATTATTAACGGCATACCTTCCTCTTTATTATGAAATAAACATACGATCATTTATCTCAAAAAATTACATTTTTCTTTGAATACCAAAATAACACCTCTTTTTGGAAACCCCTTTTTATGATTGTAGAAGATAATAAGAGATTTAAAGTTTCACGGAATTATGTCGGAATTTGTTGCCGGAGGTGAGTCGGTGTGGTCTACCTTCGGACTTAAACTAGGGGCGGGGAAAATATCATCACACACAAAATTTTAGAGCATTCTGTTAGAGAGTTATTGTACATATGTTAGAGAGTTATTGTACACACCCAACCAGGCAGGCAATAAGAACTTCAGTCGCGTAAACCTTCAGAAAATTTACCACCCTATCATCAGAGAAATAAAATGTGCAATTCGCAATTTTGTGTTGGAAATTCCAGAACGGATGGGTATATTTACTTTTAATTCGCCTGATTGTAAGCACCGTAAAGATAGGGTAAATGATACACGGGTTATAAGTAATTGATTTTCTTATGAATTTCAAGATATGTATGGGAGAATTCAGAAGGGACCTAATGTTTTGATGGACTGTTGACAATTCGAAGGAGAGAGCCGATAACATATAAAATTTTGGATATTCGGTCACTGTTTTCGAAGGTAAGTTATCAGGCGCAACAGCCGGACAGACAATATTATATATATTGTTCAAATGTTTTAAAAAGTCTCGGAAACAGTCCACAAAACATACGGAGGTTCGATGTGATACACTTTTAATCGGTATACCCACCACCTTCTTTCGTAAATCATTCACCAGGGCAAAACTCAATAAAGAATCTTTAATGAATATGTTTTGGAAGACAAATCCACTTTTAGTCTTCTTTGAAATATTTCCTGAATAAAACCATATCATTGGATAGTATTAACATACATATTGTTTTATACACAATAGAAGTAGTATACAATTTGGCAAAGTTTCTGTTACACAACTTTTCAATTTTATACATTTTACAAAACTTCGCATAAGTACTTCTTTTGATTACAATAGTTGTCGCCGACTCGTCCTAAAAACTTTTTAAATTTATGATTGTGCCAAATTCTCCTTTCAACGTTCCTTTTATATGTAATACACTGTAAAACAAATTTCTCTCTAAATAATACTACTTCATTCTACATAATTATCTGGTCTTGGTTTCCAAATAAGTTGTGTTTTAATTAAATTAACTCCTTAGGGGGTTATTATATGAAAATTCTCCAAGTTTACTTCTGCGCTCCCATAATTAATACAAATAATTAATAATTGTAGTTATTGTCTCTAAAATGACTTCCACTTTCAAATACATAATAAAAATTGTAATTACCTGAATTACTATAGTTTTAACCACCAGCTAGCATTAGCATCAGAAATATTTAGCAGATAGTTGTGCAACGACACTTACTTCGATGCTCGACTTTAAAGCAGCCACTCCTAATCTGTACCAATTGCTATTTTATCTGCACTACCCGCCGCTTCTGAACCTGAAGTGAAACAGTTGTTAGCTTCATTTTTATATTTAATCTGACTTTAAATTACCTTCAGCAGCATCTTTTTCCATACCACTTTCGCTTCCGGCACTCGCTGCTTCCAAGTGTTGCTGTTGGACCTGTACAATAGGTTGACCATCTTCGGTGTAGGATACAGAAACAGGAATTCGTGTACCATCTTCGCCGATGACATGGGCACCGCCTTCGCCATCTTGTGATTGTTGTATGACCAATTGTCCCTCCGAATTGAGCAGCGAGGCGTCTATCAGTTGGGTTTCATTATTTTCTCCCTGAACCAACACCATTTGTCCATTGCCATCGGTCATCATCTGTAGTGTCTCACCATCAAGTCCTTCGCCAGATTGCAAAACACCAACCGACTGCAGGAGTTGTTGAATTTGTTCGGGATCTTGCACAAGTATCTGATTACCGTCGGCATCAGTGATGATGTGGTTGTCCAATTGCAACAATTGACCACTCTCATTGAGGATAAATTTAATTTGTCCTCCATCCACCTGTGCTTGCATAGATGCCTCATCTAGCTCCATGGCGACGTGTTGCTCACCTCCCGCCTCCGAGGCTGCAGCTTCTGCGGCTGCTAATTGCTGTTCGTGGGTCTGATGATGTTCACTACCATCTTCGCCAGTTGCTTCGGCTTGTTGCTGCTGTTCGGCATGTTCCTCTCCGACTGCGGCTGTTGCTGCAGCAGATTCCTGTGAATTTTCCGAAGATGTGGCTGCTGTATTTTCTGTTGACGATTGCTGTTGTTGTTCAGCTGCATCGGGGTGATGTTCGCTTGAACTACTTGAGGCAGCTTCTGCTGTCACTGCCTCCGATTTGTTGTCGTCTTCAGTGGCAGGTTGTTTAGCAGATTCTTCTGACGTCTGTTGGTTTGCCGATTCTTTGGTTTTGGAATCTTCATTGCCGGCAGACAAGGTGGCTGTTGTGTCTGTGGAGATTGATGTTACTGCCGGATTTGCGGGCGGTTCTTCGTTATCATCATCTAAACTGGGCATACTGACGGGCCCGGAGGACGTCGGTTTGTTTGTCTCGGAGTCATCCTTTAAATCGGAATTCGACGATGCGCTGGGTGGTGTTGCATTGCTGGCCGCCGAATGTGTAGATTCATCGGGTTGATCCAGCATGGGCATATCTATGCTAACCGATACGGGAGCTGTGGTGGTGGTAGGGGTATTTTTCATTTGATCATCCACGCTGGTGGTAACTGCTGCTGTCTCCTGTCCGGGCAAAGTGATGTTAAACGTGATGCCACCTCCTGTTCCGGCTTGTGAAGTTATAACGACCTGATCGCTTGATCCGGAGGCAGATGTTGTGGTGGTTACAACGTTGCCATTGTCGCCCTTGTCGGAGTGCATTTTCTCAAAAATGCTTTCAATATCGGCTTCCGAGATGGTGGCTCCACCCGCTCCCGCACTCATAGAGCTGACCTGTTGTTGTTGCTGCTGATGGTGGACATTCAAATCTTGACTGTGGTGTGACATTTCATTCGCTTCCTGCTGGGCAGCCTCGCTGAGCAGAGCGGCGGCATTGAGGGTAGACAAATTGTTGCCTCCTCCAGACGAGGTCTTTTTATGAACACTCGACGAATCACCTCGCCTGTGTGTCTCCATATGTTGGTTATAGTAATTCTCTTGAATGAAGGTTAACGAGCATATGTGGCACGAAAAGAATCGTATATTGTTGGCCGCATTGGCGGTAACATCGCTGGCAGCAGATGTTGTTACCGGCGTTGTGCTGTCACTCAAGGCCTCATCGATCGTCTCTTGCAGTAGCTTCTGGGTGGTTAACAAGTTCTGTGAAGATTGTGTGGGCTGCTGCTTGATGGTGATCATTTGTTGTTGCTGCACTTGTACCTGTTGTTGCTGCTGCTGCTGGTGTTGATGTTCCTCGAAATGTTTCACCAGCATTTCCCTCTTGGGGAAGGACATGGAGCAGGTTCCACACTTGAAGACATTGCCCTGATGTTGTTTGGCGTGAGTGGTGGCCGCCTCGCGAGTTTCAAAGCGTTGGGCGCATAAGCGACACTTGAACGGTTTGGACTTGATGCCGGCCATGTGCTTGCGCATATGTTCGTCAAACAGGACTTTGTCCGTGGACTTGAATTGACAGTGATTACATGTGTACAGGGCGGTGGTAGTGCCCGAAGAAACTTGGGCATTCACTGCTGATGTTATGGAATCTGCGGCTGGCGCTGCGGCCACTTGTGAAACAGGCAGTGTTGTTGTACTTGTTACCACCACATTGGTACTGTGATTGATTTCCATGTGTTTGCGCAAAGCCTGCTCGCTGACGAAATTGATGTGACACACGGCGCACGTATTGTCCATAGGAGTGTTGTGCTCACGCACCATGTGCTGCTTCATCGCACCAAAATTGGGGAAGATCTTTTTGCAATTTTTGCATTGGAAATTCTGATGTTTGCATGTCTCGTAATGGGTGTTGAAGAGGCGCATGTCGGATGTTTTGTATTCGCATGACAGACACTTGTAGATTTTCGTGGTTTTACGCTGGAGCGTTTGAGTGCCAGCCGATTGTTGCTGTATCGATGTTGGCGATGGTGTGGAGATTTTCATTTGTTGCACGGCACTCACTACATTTGTAAAGAAAAAAACAAAATAGGAAAAAAAATAAAATATTAATAAATTCAAAATTCTAAATGATGTTCTTCTGCGGCTGCTTACCTGCTGCTCCACTGTTTAGCTTTTGCAATTTATTGGGTGGAGTCTGTTGCGCTGATATATTATTGCTGGCAGCGGCACCAACTGCTACCGCCGCAGCACCAGTCGTTGCGTTCCCTGTAGCTCCACCACCACTGTCATCATTCAGTCCGTACTTCTTGTGCAACAAATTCATTAAATTTGTCTTTACACGTTCTACATCATTTTCCAGACGATCCAAGTAATTGATCAAGTTGGTACATCGCGAACACACCACATCTTCCACACTGACAATGACCATAAATGCATCGCCCACCAATTGGCCAATTTTATTGGGAAATTTTGTAGATGTATGCGTTGTTTGCATATCGGTCAAAGGATGTTGAGCCTGATTGGCCCCCAATGTATCGTCGCACACATAGCAACGATTGTTGGCGGTCGCAATTTGTTGTTGCTGTTGTATGTTATTGGTTAGACCAGATGATACGACTGTGGTTGCAGATGTGGCGCCAGAACCGACAATTTTTTGCTTCAGAATACGTGGTTGATTTGGTCCAGTGACCGTAACTGCTCCGCTCGAGAGCAGATTGTGAATTTTCCGTACAGCACTATTCATTTGATTGTTCATTGTGTTGCAGGCTTTCGGTGTGTGTATGTATATGTGCAGGGGATATGATGGTGTGGCGTTTCGGGGCTATTGTTGTATTTTGTGTTTTTCTCTTCCTTTATCTATGTCCTTATAGTTAACGGCATTCAATAAAACAAACAATAGTTTATATTGTATTAAACTGGAAATTAAAGTAAATAATTGATAAAAATATTTAGTTACTAAATAATTGATTTGGAATAAGAAAAAGATGATAAATTTTATTTTAGCTCATTTAATGAACTAGGATAAATATTAGGCGCAAAATGTCAAATTCTTTCATAGAGACATACGAATCCCAATTTTATAGATGTGCAATTTTTACGATTAGCCAACGGAAACGAAACGTAAACATACGGCTTAATCTGCTGTAATTTGATTTGGACGTTACGTTTACGTGCATTTGCAAACAAAATTAGTAAAATAATGAAAAAAGAATAAATTTATGCGAAACTTTTGAAAAGTAATGATAAGCACTAAAATGATAAATTAGTAGCAAATAAATATAAAATAAACAAAAATTGTTGCTATTTTTGTTGTGAATGTCTGAGTGATGCAGCAAGCTTTTCAACTTTTGGGTAATTGCTCCAGCGTGCAACGCTACGGGAGCGCTAAATTTAAATTACTGTTAAGTTTTCCTAACCCGGCCTTGAATTTGCGTGAGCTACGCCTTTTTTTGTACTTAATGATCCTCATTAATTTTGCAAATGTTAAAAGTTAAAAAATTGTCGAAAATCGGACTTAAAATAGGCAAACAAAATCAATCGCTGAAATCAAATTTCTATTCGCTCGTCACTGACTGGACCGACCTTCTTTATAACTTCATTTTCTTTCCCTGGAGACAGTTCTACGTATCCTTTTATCACATTATTTTGTTTACATACGACACACACACACAAACTCTCAAACATATGATCGGTGCAGTCTAATTTAAAAGCGCTTCGTTCTAGTGTCAGTTTAGTGTTTACACAGTCTTGTTTGTTTGTTTATTTTTTGTTCCGAGAGTAATGATAGAAAGCCAAATGCATCATTTTGAACTACGGAGCACATGTTTATAAAGATAAAAAGATATATGTATGTACATAAGTTTACAAATTGTACTTTCGAAATCTCACTTTCGTGATTTAGATCAAGTGATAGGTAGTGAGAACTAGTTCTCGATGCGATAGCTGAATGAATCGAAATATTCAGCTACATAGTTATAAGACCTTTAACTAGAATCTGCTTTAGCTAGAAAAGTTATCAACATTTTTAGGGGGCGAGGGACACTTTCTTACGTGATTGATATAAGCTTTCCATAGACATCAATATTTATGCATGTGAAATCCCTTTTTTAATTGCATAAATCGAAGAAGTCGATGAATTTTTTTTGCTTTCTATCACATATATCAGAAAAGAAAACATGCAATGGACTAGACTAAGCTGCCGCCAGACAATTAAATAATAGGAAAATTGTAAAAAAAAAAAACGAGAAAACCAAGGCAGTCAAACACATGGCTATATACCCAGTAAATGAAGAACAAGGTAATCCCACAGGTAAAACTATGATGATGATTTCGATTCTGAAAAAAATGTTGGCGGTCGACGCGAAATTGTGAATTAAACTTCTCTATTTTAAATTTTTAAAATGTGATAAAAAAAGTCCAGTTTTCGGGAATGGAAAAAATTCATATTTTATTTGTTTCAAAAACTATACTTCTGCAGAATTTGGAATTGATCCATAAACTAGTTTTAATTCTTACCGCTACGGTTTCAGATATTTTCGTTTCTTCCAATGCTGTTAATATTGTACTCACTTTTTGGCAGTTAAAGATCAAAAATATTAATAGATATATTGACCACTAACCTTTACACGTTTAAAACTACCTCACAATCTAATGTCTACAGATATATTACAACATTTTATTTGAAGTGATGAAATATTATCACTCTTTCTTGAAATATCGCACAGAAATAACAAAAACAGCCCTTATATCCCTTTTTGTTTTGTTACGGTTTGTCCCGTTCTTTTTTTTCATTCTAATGGTCTCCGCAACAATACGTTGGCAACCCTTATTTAAACAGCTTGTCAAAAATGAAATACAACAACAACATTAATGTTTCTGTCATACATGTGTGCGTTGTCTGTGTTTAAAAAGACGGGTGTTCTTCTTCTCGTTCTACGTTTCTTCGTTAAGTAAATTGTTTCGTTGAATATAAGTAATGACAAATATGTCGTCGAAAATAGGAAAAATTATGAAAAAGAAAAGAATTATCAAAATTAGGGAAAACGATTAAAGGAATACAAGCTGAGAGAACATAAAATACAAGTAAAACAGCAACAACAAACACTGGGAAAGATGTTTTTACAGGCGGTAGGATGTGAAGCTGGCGGCCAAAAATGGAAAATTTGCACGAACAATTCCAAATTTCAGAATAACTTATTAAAGCAGACAATTTTATTTTTCACTTTTTCGTTGCTGTTTTCACTCAAAAGAATTCCAAAGGTTAATTCAATCTGCTCCTTGAATTTTCCACAATGCATTATTTCCTTTTTATTAGCTTATCATCCAACTCGTATCTGAGAGAATGGTGCTGATGTTGCTCAAGGAGAACATACTACACATTGTTCACAATAGGATTTTTATATCGTATATACTAGACATTTTGTCTCGAAAAAGAAGTTTTATTTTGCTCTTATTAATAAGAGGCGCGTTTAACATTTTGCACAGCAGCAGCAGCCCACAATTGTCAGACAACAAAAATTTGCACGCGTACACACACACAAACACACTACCCTCTTGATTATTCCAAAAAAAAGTAACAACAATCATTGAACCAATTCCGAAATATAAATATATTCGTTAATGAAATGACGCGCCAAAAAAAATGAAATTTAACCACAAACCATTCACTGAGCTTCGTTGTCGCATGAAAAATGTAAACAATCACATTCACCAAGATAATTTACCTCAAAATTTTCAATTCACAATTTATGAGATGGAAACCCAGAACACTTCTTGTTGTGAGCCATTTTACTAACAATTAGCAATCTAGGGAAACTTGAATTATTAATTAAATTTTTTTATTTTTGTTATTTTCGAGAACACTGAACTGAGACTAGGGAGAAATAATGGTCAACTTTATTGCTCTTTTTTGACAAGCGATTTCAACGACGACGAGACTACCACGATTCACGGCGTTACCCAACGGAAATATATTCAACACTAGTCGGTGAGCCACTACTGTACGAATGCTAGACCAAACTTAACGAAAGTACCACTGTCGTCCATCGTCACACAACGCAACGCTGAGTTGAGTGTAGAAAGACGGCGGCGGTAACGACGAACAACAAAAAATAAATTGGGAATATAAACCCACGATATGAATATGGTTGGTGGTGGCTGCTTCTGGCTGGTCGTTAAGAGTTAGTTGATTCGTTTATCGTCCTCTTCTTTTTCTGTTAATAAATTCAACAATGTACTTCTGCTTTCTTACACAATTCTCCTTTATTAATCCACCTAAATTGCTGGCGCAAACATAAAAAATCCATAATAAAGTTCAAAATGCAGCTCTACCACCAGACGGTGCAAAATATTTTATTCTCTTGTAAAACAAGATTGACAGTTATTAAAATTTTTGCAATTCACAAGCAACACTGTACCAAACTTCTATGTTGAAATATTTCACACAACACACTAAAAAATCCAACCGTTTTTAACGCGATTTCGTTCAGTTTGGCTCACACTACTCATCTCTTTTATACTTTCTTAACATCCCTTTATTTCACGTGCGTGAAAGAGACCACCACACTTAATGGTTTCGTTAAATTAATCAAAATGGCGACACACATTTATTTCGTTTTTACGGGTGCTTCGTTATGTTTGTTCTCTCAGCGTACAAAATTTAACGTGATTTTTTCGTGCCGCCGCTTTTATTTTTGTGTTGCACGACCGACGACGGCTTCTATTATTGATTTGACCCGGCATTTTTTCTTTGGAATTTTCAGCATTTTATCATGTTTGTTGCTTTATGGTCGAACCTCGATAAATCTGTATACCTTTTCCAATATCGCATAGAACTGTGGGCCGAAACACGGGTGTTTTGTTTCTGGGAAAATTAGATTTTTCACTAAAAGCGTGTCTCTCAGTTGAAATGCACGATATGACTGGTGGTGTTGTAATGAATGGTTGTGTTGTGCGGGTTTCTTGTATGAAACGATTATTCATTCGCACCATACGGTGGTTTTCATTTTTGGATAACAAAGTGAAAAATGCTCGGGTCATTAGGTTTTAATATGGGGAATAGGTTTAATTTTATTGATATTTATCTCCTCCAGACTTCATTGAACGGGTTACCGGCAATTCAAAGGGGACTTTATTTATTTGACTTAATAACTCTGATAAATAGGTGTGGGTATTAAAATGTACGGAAATTTCTCATAAATTAAAAACATTCTCAACAAATAGCTAGTATTCCCGCATTAATCACGCACAAAATTATATTCTTTTATAAGAGTGCACATAAAGTCAGTGTCAATAACACAACAACAAATTATAGGGTACACATTATAAGGTAATAAAAAGACCGATAGGATGTTTTGCAGTAGAACGGCCATTTCAACAAGCCTGGTTATCCATCAGTTAGTTCAGATTTACGCTAGGCAAGTTTTTTCAGCAGCTTATCAAAACTTTCAGGGAGTTTTTCCCCCTCTTGCCGACTGCCCCTCTCTGCTACAAAACGACGACAATCTGCTGAACATTCAGCCAGTGTAAATACTTAGCATCCGGATAGGGATAAAAGTTCAGATTCACACTAGGCAACTTTTTCCAAGCAAGTGTCAAAGTTTGCTGGAGAGGGAGGCAGGCGGAAAAAGCTCTCTCTCCTACAAACTTTGACACTTGCTTGGAAAAAGTTGCCGGGTGTGAATCTGGACAAAGCGAATGTTTGTTACAGATTGCATGATACAATTGGAAGGTAGTGGTAGGGGCCGAACAACAAAATCATATTAACCCTGGGAGCAATTCATGATACAATAATAGAAGGTAAAATCACTTGCCCAACAACAAAACTCGGATACAACCCTGTGCCGTATTTTCGTACAATAACTTGTCAAAATAGGCAGCCGACTCGAACAGCTGACAATTGGTTGTAAAATAATTTTTTTATTTGAAATTGTATTATCTTTGAAAAATAAAATTTCAAATTATCCTATAATGTAAAGCTGGTGACTGCATTGCATATTGCCGTTCCTGCGGCAGTACTCGTCTATGGGGGGCTTTAGACTTTACATATCCCCACAGGAAAAAGTCTAACGGTGTGATATCACACGATCTTGGTGGCCAATCGACCGGCCCAAAACGTGAAATTATCTGCTCACCGAAGTGTTCTCTTAATAAATCCATTGACTGATGCGATGTGTGGGAAGTGGCGCCGTCTTGTTGAAACCAAATGTCGCCCATATCACGAGCTTCAATTTCAGGCATCAAATAGTCGGTTATCATGGCACGATAACGGTCGCCATTGACGGTTACATTCTCAAAAGATAGCTCTTAACGAGAGCTAAAATATTGCTCATGGGTGTCAAGGTCGTGGTCGACTGGAAAGTGTTTTTTGGATTTAAAAAAGAAATAGACTTAGCGCAATTGGCGAACTAATATTTTGATAATAAAACTGAATAATTTGTAAACGTTGTTCAGGCGTAAGTCTTTCCACGATGAAATGCCAAACAATACTTAACAAAAATAACATGACAGCATGACACGACTCACACGTGATCTGTCAAAAAAGGCTATTGAAAAAAGTATCTCTACTTAGATCACCCTATATATATATTGCTGACAAAATCCAATTTTCATTAACGGGATAACGTCATTGAGATACGGCAAAAAAAAGTATGGGGCTAATACAATGCTATCAAATAGAGTACAGCTTCCTCGTTTATCTAATATTTGTCGTATGGAATCATATTACAATAAATAAATAAATAAAATCAGTAAGGGAAAGTAAAGCAGAAGTCGTATTGTGGTTTTTGCGAAATTCAAACTGATTAGGTTGAAGAAATGAGAACCTTTCACAGTAAGTCAAAATCTGGGTTTTCATCACATTTTCAAGGATTTTTGACATCGCAGGTAATATACTTATAGATCTTAAGTCATCATTGCAGAAACGGCCATTTTTCAAAATTGGTATAACACGTCCCAGCTTCCAAGCTTTGGGAAAACTAGAGACTGTTAAAATAGTGTTGATTAAATGAAGAACAGAGAGAAGATGAGAGGAATACTATTTTGATAAATTTCATAGGAATATTATCATAACCCATGGCTTTTGTTATATATGTATTATTTAATGCTAACATTAGCTCATAGTCAGTGATAGGACAAAATGAAAATGAATTATCATTGTCCATAAAATTATCCAAATTTAAAATACCATAATCATTTGGGCTCTGATTATTCAAAAAAAGCCATAGCAATTGATTCAATTTCATTTTCATTAATATCTGCTTCGTCCCGACCAATACACCCCTTACGTAATCTACTCCACATCTGAGTATTGTTCGCAGAAGAAAACAATTTATTTCCGTGTTCAAATCGAACTTCTCTAATTACAGATTTTGTTTTGTTTCTTTTACGACATTAATCTTTCCAATATTGAGTATTTTTCGCTGTTGTCGTCCAGGATTGTAAACACACAGTAGAAATGTCAACTTAATATCAGAAAATGTATGGCAAATCGGAAAAAATACAAACCACCAAAGACGAATAGAATATAAGAAGACATTCCTTCCCATAGCGAGTGTCAGTGACGAACGAATAAGAATTTGATTTCAACGAATGAGTCTTCCGTGTATTTTCAAACCAATTTCCCCGAATTTTTTGCAATATCACAATTAGAAAATTAATATCAATCATAGTGGTAAGTAGAACTCATGATACAATAATAGAAGGTAAAATCACTTGCCCAACAACAAAACTGGGATACAACCCTGTACATTATTTTCGTACAATAGCTTGTCAAAATAGGCAGCCGACTCGAACAGCTGACCAACAATTGGTTGTCAAATAAATTTTTTATTTGAAATTTGATTTTCTTTGAAAAGGATAATTTTTTCTCACACATATCACCCATGTCACACATATCACCCATATCAGTAAAAAGGCAGAACAGAAAAAATGGAGCAGTAAATGCATAAAATGGAAGACGGCCGGCCTCTCGTGCAATGGAATTAACTCAAAATGACGAGAGCAATATCCTTTTGGGCAGAATGGGGCTCCTGATGACGTAGAGGACTTTGGGTTGAAGAGCTACTCCTCATGTTAAAACCAATTTTCAGGTTGTATTTATTTTCTAGTTAGGAAATAAGTTTTTCATGTTATAAGAAAATACATACTCGTACATAAGTATATGGACCATTTATTAAAAAATATGATGAACGAATAATGTAAAAAGATTTGATCGTATATTATATATTTTTTAATTGAATAACAAAGTTTTTCGTTGATAAAAATAATAAGTTGTTAGCTGCAACATTGTTCAAGCTACATCTTGAATTGTCCATCAATTATTCAGTTTTATGAAAATGGGTGTTGTCTTCCGCCTAGTTTACCATTTGTGATGAACAAAATTGAACAAACAAGAGTTCCAAGAACGTCTAATTCAAATTGAAAAAGTTGCTGTTTGATGTGGATTTGGGGCTTACCAACTTCTTTTGAGCTGAATTGGATGATATGGACACTAACATGTGGTTCCAACAGGACGGCGCACTAGCCACACAACTCATGCTACATGGCATCGTCTTCTCACGAGGAGGTGATGTGAAATGGCCTCCGAGATCGTGCGATGTGACTCAATTAGAATTTTTTGTGGAGTTTTGTTAAGTGGCACGTCTATGAGAACAATCTACAAACCATAACAGCCAACACAACCATTGACATCGGTAAAATTCAGCTTGTCTCATGCGCCAAAGTCATGGAAAATTCGAAATTACGGATTCGCGACTCTGCGAAACCGTGGCATACATTTGCAAGATATTATATTCCATTTATAATGACATCAATAGGACTTTAAAAAGTTATGTTATATCACACATACACACTTTGCTTTATTTACATTTAAATATTGGAAATGTTAAATACAATTTACATTATTTTTAATTTGCGTGAATTTTGTTTGATTGTACACTATTTTTTAAAACGCTCCCAACAACAAAATGTAAACAAACAATCAAACGTCATCCATGAGTTTGACAGTTCATTGTGCTCAGAAAAAATGGCGAGAAAATCAGCTGTTCGCTGTACGCTACCTTGTTCAATATACCTTGGTAGAACTATTTTGTTTTTGCATGGTGTATTTAGACTGATCACCTGTTCACCGATAAACCATAATCGTCTTTCCGTCGATTATATTAAATTAATCGCTTTCGATTTTTTCGATATTAGTTGGTCACTATGGACAACAAAAAAATATGTAAACACACAAGCCACAAACTGGACACAAGATTTTCTTTGGGAGAAACCGGAAAAAAATTCCCAGAAGATGGAAAAATAAATAAATTTTTACCATCATTTGTGAACAAAATCCAAAAAACAATATGCGAGGGATATTAAAGTGGATAGATAAAGTTGAATTTCCCAATGTAAAGGACGATGATATCAGGTAAAATTTAGTGAAAATCAAGAACAGTGTTTCCAAGTTCGGTCGTACCGAATTAAGAATACCCTACCCTCACCCTTACATACATTACGCGTTAAGTATGGCGATTGAAAATCGACAATATTTCATTTTTTTTTTAAATTTCCTTCAGACAAATATTTTTTAGTTTAGAAAAACTGCGAATATTTTTGACGTTAGAAGCTGAGAATTTTTTGATACGTTTATTATCCTAAATTTTAAAAAAATGCATTTAAGAAAAATATGATTTTTCTGTTAAGAGTGAAAGTTTAAAATGTAATTTAAAAGGATTTTGTGGAAATTGTATTCCAATATACCTACCTATTGACGCATCAGCATACCTGCTGTAATGTTACTAACGTTATGGCAAATCTATGATTCCTCGCATCTGTACGATGTCGTATAAGCAAATATTCCTGTATGCATCAGACGCAATGACACAATTTTCATTCTGCAATGTAATTATCATATGCAACCAATGATACGACAAATTCACAGTTCTTATCGAATATGAAAATCTTATAAGCAGGCTTTTCCGTTTGCGCCAGACTTAATGACCCAGTTTATTTTTAAAAGCAGTTATAATTTGTTGTTTGTATTTTTTGCAGTGTCCACAGTGTTTGTTACAGTCCAGATGGCTCTCAGTTAATAGTTGCAGCTCGGGAGAGAGTTTTGGTTTATGATCCCCAAGATGGAACGCTGTTGAATACTTTGAAAGCACACAAGGATGTGGTGCACTGTGTTGCTTACGCCAGAGATGGCAAAAAATTTGCCAGCGGCGCTGCAGATAAGACAGTAAGGAGGAAAATGTCTATATGAATAAAGCTATTTTTTTCTAATACACATCTATTCATTTAAGGTAATTGTTTGGTCGCCAGAGTTGGAAGGATTGCTGAAATATTCGTAAGTTAGGCAAATAAGTCCATAACGAAGTAATGGACCTATTTTTCGGAAATATTATTTATTATGTTATTATTATCATCTTTTTTCACCCATTTTCATTTCATTTTTATTAATGTAATTTAAAGCCTGTATGCCAATTAAAGGTGAATTGCAATATTCTTCAAAGAAACATTTTTTACGTACATATATAATTTGAGTTGCTACTACATTTTCAAGAAAACGTAACTGGCTTTTATGGCCAAATATTATTTTTTTTGTTTAAAACATTAAAAATTCCCTTTGTTTAAAAAAGTTATGTACACTGTTCTCTTCTTCCTATTTATTTCCAGTCATGGCGACTCTGTGCAATGCATGTCCTTTAATCCTATATCCCACCATTTAGCCTCCTGTTCCTCCTCAGATTTTGCCTTTTGGTCATCGGATCAAAAGGCCGTGCAAAAGTATAAAATACATTCCCGCGTCAATGCTTGCTGTTGGACGAATGATGGTCAATACTTAATTATGGGATTGGCCAATGGTTC
This sequence comes from Eudasyphora cyanicolor, assembly GCA_963930755.1. Classification (NCBI taxonomy): domain Eukaryota; kingdom Metazoa; phylum Arthropoda; class Insecta; order Diptera; family Muscidae; genus Eudasyphora; species Eudasyphora cyanicolor. Next base: position 242,580,114 of record OZ005735.1, read on the forward strand.
CATAACCATACGTAACAAATCAGGCGAAGAAAAAGGACGTATCGATCGTCCAGGCGGATCGTCAAGTGCCGTTTATGGTGTTAAATGTTGTCCGCCGGCGGCAGCAGAACCCAATGCCGATATTATAGCTGTAACAGATTGGAATCAAACTCTATCATTCCATACCCTCAGTGGACAAATGGTGGGTAAAGAACGATCAGTAGGATTTGATGCATTATGCTTAACGTACCTGCCCAATGGAGAATACTGTTTAGTAACCGGTTGCACGGGAAATGTGCACTGCTTTACACGAGAAGGCGTGCGATTGGGTACTTTGGGGGAAACCATTGACATTTCGTGGATTTGGTCAGTGGATGTACATCCGAATGGTCAGTCGTATACTATAGGTTGTCAAAATGGCACCTTAGCCACATACACAATATCTTTTGCAACTGTGCATGCGTTGTACCGCGAACGATATGCTTTTCGGGAACACATGTGCGATGTAATAATACAGCATTTAATATCGGGCCAAAAGGGTGAGTACATTTAATAAATATGTATATTACTAATTTTCTTGAATTTTTTATTAAAAATATTGTATTTGGAAATTTTTATCGGAATTTGATTGAATTTGCCCCAAAAAGTAATGAATTAATCGATTCTAATGAAATTTGCGCAATTTTTACACAACACAAGAGATTATTTAAGACATTGTTTTAATTTTTTTTTTCAAAATATTCTTCAATCTTTCCTGTTATTAAGTTATTTTAATTTTTAAACAAAAATATTGCAGGATAGCTTTAGCTTATCAAGTTTCTTCGGAATTTAATTTTCTAAAAAAAATTGTGGGATTTTAAAAAGCATATGGGATTTCAAAAGGCATATGGTATCTCAAAAGGCATATGGGATTGAGAAGGCATATGGGATTTCAAAGCTAAATTGAAAACAGGTCAGCAAGTTGCAGTTAAGGTGGGTGCGGTACACACGTTACACGTTATCTTCGAGGGCATCAAATCCTCTTTTATTCATAATTTAAGGTTCAATATAGAGCGATCTGCAGGTTATGTTTTATATTTATTTTTTCATTATTGTTATATTTTATACAAACATACAATTACATACATATTTATGCATTATGTATGTATGATATGCGAAATAAAATGAAAATTATGAGTAATATTTAAAAATTAAATACAATTTTCGTTCGGCTACTAGAGGTAGATAAAGTAGTTCACAAATGTAGACAAGATTTAGAATGTCTTTTTGGAAACAACTACCGCTGAAACCCCACCGAGGCTTGTAGGAACTTAGGGCCAATGCGAGAATCCAAACCAATAGCTCTGGCCACTTCGGAAACATCTCCATCTGTGGCCTCGCAAACGGCCGACAGGGAATTAATACTGGAAATTCTTTGAGCCAATAAGGCATTTGCAGCCAACTTAGATAACTCTGAACTCCAGGTATTTGTGATTAGTATAAATCCACGATAGCTTCTCTACGGCTTTATGGCCCTCTGGCGTTTCTTCGCCACCGATTAGAACAAGATCTTCAATGGCCGTGCCTTCGGCCAAGAATTCGGGATTTGACAGTATATCATATCGTATGCCGGGTTTTCGATTGCCATGCAATATGTGCATAATACTCTCGACAGCACGGACGGGAACGGTACTCTTCTCCACAACGATTTTGTTCGATTGGTAAATTTCAGCAATCATGCGAGCAGAACTTTCAACATATTTCATGTCGACAGCTCTTCCTGAAATGAGAGTGATTTAGACAGATATTTCAATGCTTGTGGATGCTTGTGTGCCATTGCCGAAAGTCTTTGCGGGGGTATTGACCGATATGAAAATTAAATCGGCTTCTTTTATGGCAGTTTCAATATCCGTTGAACCCGGCTGCAAATAATGGAAAAATCAATTATGATACGCTTGAAAAGGATACCTAAAGCAAATGCTACAGAAAGGAAAGAATAAACTAATTTGGAGTATACTGAGTCCAGTGAATTATATAATGCTTTTATTTTAAATTTATTCGGCCCAAAGTTTTCTGATGTTCTGAGATCGAATTGAAAGGGGGCCTTTGAATAATTACACAGTCAACGAAATGAACATTTAATAATCTAATAATTCTAGTGCGCATAAAATGCCGAGATCTGGTGCAGAAAATAGCCATATATAGAGAGAAACTGGCTGTGCAGTTACCTGAGCGAGTGGTTATCTATGAACTAAGTTCAACCTCGGAACAGCCTATGCATTATAAGGTAAAGGAAAAAATACAAAAGAAATTCGATTGTAGTCTTTTGGTGGTGTGTGCTCGTCATATTGTCTTGTGTCAAGACCGAAGGCTACAGTGTTTGGACTTTAATGGCACCCTCCAAAGAGAATGGCTAATGGACTCGTTTATACGCTATATAAAAGTGATTGGTGGTCCGGCCGGAAGAGAAGGTCTTATGGTGGGATTGAAAAATGGCAAGGTAAGTCTTAGTAAGGTAAAAATCTCCCGATGAAGTAAATAAATTCAATTCGTATTACAGGTATTTCGCATTTTTCTTGACAATGCTTTGCCTTTTCTTATTACCTCGGCTGTTTCGGCAGTTCGATGCCTTGATGTAAATGCAAATCGTTCCAAAATAGCTGTTGTAGATGATGGTGGACGTTTGGTGGTGCGTGATATAAATAACGATGTCTTGCTATATCAAGATAGCGGTGTTAATTCTGTAACTTGGAATACTCATTTGGATTCGATGCTATGTTATACACATACTACGGGAGGCTTATCGGTGCGGGTGGGAAATTTACCTCCCAGAGCTCCGCAACAAATGTTGGGAGTTGTTGTTGGTTTGTGTGGAGCAACAGCTTTCTGTTTACGGGGAAATATTATGCATAATGTGCCTTTAGCTTTGGGAGCAACAATGTGGCAATTCATAGAATCTGGCCTGTTCGAGTAAGTGGTTTTGTGTTTTTTTCGATTTGAGATTATTAATTTAGTGGATTTTGGTGATGTTGTCTTTATTCAGTGAAGCATATCAAGTCGCCTGTTTAGGAATTACGGCCGCAGACTGGGAAGGTTTAGCCAAATCCGCATTGGAAGCTTTACATCTTAACATAGCCCGTGATGCTTATGTTAAAATACGCAATCTGCCGTGGCTTCAAGTCATAGCTGACCTAATGGATAAACAAAAACGTGGCCAATTGCCCAAGGAGGTGTTGCAAGCTGAAATCTGTGCCTACTCGGGCAAACACAAAGAAGCCGCAAGATATTTTGAGAAATGCAACATGTCCCAAAAAGCCTTAGAAATGTACACAGATTTAAGGATGTTCGATTTGGCTCAAGATTTCATTCGAGACGGTAGTGCGGAGGAAAAGAAGGCTTTAGTACGCAAACGAGCAGAATGGGCGTATTCGGTAAAAGAGCCCAGAGCAGCCGCCGAACTCCTGCTTAGTGTGGGGGAACATCAAAAGGCTATTGAGATTGTTTCTGAGCAAGGATGGTCTGATGTGTATGTACATATTTAAAGAACATTAAGAGAAACAAATTGTATTAGATTTTTTATATTTTCCTAGACTTTATGATATTGGCCGGAGACTAAGTCAAAGTGATAAAGAATCATTGGAGATGGTAGCCTATAATTTAAAACGCTTAAAAGCCTTACCGTTAGCTGCCGAGGTTTTTAAGAAACTGGGTAATGAAGCTGAGGTGGTACAGTTACATGTGGAAGCGCGTGACTGGGCAGAGGCATTCCTTTTAGCCACCGATATACCCGATTTATTACCTCAAGTACATTATCAACATGCTCAGTGGTTGGCAGAAAATGATAAATTTATAGAAGCTCATGAGGGTAAGTGTTTTTTTCTGTTCTAAATAGACTTTCACAATGTCTTAATGAAATTTCTTTTCTAGCCTATTTAAAAGCGGGACGTATTAAAGATGCTAATCGTCTATTGAAACATTTAAGTCATTCAGCCATAGAGGAGGAACGTTTCTCCGATGCCAGTTATTTTTATTGGTTGCTTGCCAAACAATATCTGGATATCTATTACAATAAAGAGTATGTATGGTAGTTTTGAGATTGATTTTAAATTAAATTTTATTTTTTGTCAGATCTCAGAATCCCATAGATTTCCACTTAAAGGAATATTATTCACACCTCCGCATAGCGAAAATCTACTACGCCTATGGAGTTGTATACAATTACATGAAGGAACCGTTTACCACTTATTCGCCCGTTAGTCTCTTCAATGTATCTAGATTCATACTAAATGAGGTGGAGTATAAAGGAGCACCAAAGGGCGTTAGTATGTTGTAAGTATTGCCCACATATCCTGCAATAAATTCAATTAAAAAATGATGGCATAATGTTAGCAATTTCAATATTTGTAATTTTAAATTCCAAGAAATGACGTCTTTACATATCCACAATCCGAGGACAATTATATAACATAACAGGGGCCAAATCACGGCATTCGATATCGACTTCACTTCACGATCGAGATGTGTTTTTTATTAACATTAAACGAGTATAACTTTTGTCGAATTCGAGTAGATGGTTTAAATACAGTCTTATATAGCTTATCTGGATTGTTCTTAATTAATTCCAATCTTCACTTTTTCTTATTAAAAAAATCTAAAATGGCTTTTCGATCGAAAAGTTTTCGATATCGAATGCCGTAATTTGGCCCCAGGTTTTAATTAAAAAATTTTAAAAACATACAAAACCATATAAAGTGTTATGACGATTTTCTTGTTCTATAACATATAAATAACATATTTTCGATTAAACAAGTAAGAAAGTTTCAGTCGGGTAGACCGACTAAGGTATACCCTCACTTTGTGAGTAATGTAATGTATAACATTACACTAATTAATCTGTCAATTTGTGTGGGAGGTACCAGAAGGAGTGGGCCAATATGGCCCATCTTCGAACTTAGCCGGAGATAGAAAAAAATATTACCGTATACCAAATTTGAAGCCAATCGGTTACTCCTTTCGATAGTTATCGTGCGCATAAGCCAGCAGGCAGACAGACAGACGGACGGACATTTCTCATTCGACTTAAAATGACCCAAAACGAATATTCGCAGAACATACTTAGGGTCTTAGATCACTTCTTCGATGTGTTACACTTTTGGCCCGTAGCAAATGATATATACCCTCGTATCACTAAAGTGAGGGTATAAAAATACAGTAGACTCGGGGTAGAGGGAACTAATTAATGCAAGGGCTATTCCCTCAACCCAGATTGTGTCCCTCAATCGAGATTTAAAAAAAATAGTTTTTAAGATGGAAAAAGTGTTTATTACAGTTGGTATAGTTATGTATTAATGAATATTATTTTAAGAAGTCGGACATAGTGCGTTTTTTTTTCTTCCAGTGATTTTTGCACAGCAATATTTCTGATATTTTTGAGAACAATGATGCATTCGAGTGAGTTAGTGTTTTTCTCAATCCAATCAATTGCTTTATCGAAAATTTTAGTGGCTTCAGCTGCATTAATTAATTGTACATTTTTGAATATTTATTTCGTTTTTATTTGTCGACATTTTGCTTTAAATTCTGGCACTGCTTCTTGATCAGAAGACAGTTTTTCGTCGTTAATTTTCAATAATCTAATTCCGAATCTGGTCTTGCATCCATTGAGCCAACCCCAGCTTGCATAAAGTCCTCAATTCTCTTTCCCCTACATGTTTTCATGCAGTTTTTTAGCTTTTTCTTTTATAAGATTACCAGAAATTGGTATTTGTCGACTTCTTTGAGTAACGAACCATTTATACAGCCATTCTATTTATACAGCCACGCTATTCATTTCATTTCATTTATTTCGTACATGACTATTCACATGACTTTTGCTTTCGTTTTTGTTTTTATTTTGATTTTCCACGTTAAGTACCCTCTACCCAGTACTAATCAGATCGAAGGATCCTTCTGTAGAGTACCTAATGATAGATTTTTTTTCTGTCCCCTCTATCGAGTAGTTACCTTAATCCTGGATTCCCTCTACCCCGAGTCTACTGTAGTCTAATTAGGTCACTTTTTAACTGAAGATAGTTATATTGCTATAATTTTTTGATTTTTTAAAGTTTAGTAATTGTTTTCATTCTTCTCGTCATACTATGTTAGTGCTGTTCTTTTTACTCTGGCCAAGCAAGCAAAATTCCTGCAAGCCAATAAACTTTGTTTGGTTGTAAATAAAAGACTTCAATCTCTTAAACCACCTGCTGGAGTTCAGGAACAAATTGACGTAAGGCAAAATTAAAAAAAAAAATATTTTTTTTTGCTATTTAATTTGTGTGGAATTACTTTTTCAGATCAATTATTTAAATAGCAAAGCATGCAAAAGTGGTTTCAATGATCCCGAGGAGTTGTTACCTTTATGCTATAAATGTTCGAATTACAGTCAACATTTGAATGCTAACTCTTGCCCTACTTGCCGGCAAGATTATATATTTTCTTTCATATCATTTGGTAAGGCTAAACATAGAAAAAATATCAAAGATAAATTAATTGAAATTCTATATTTGCAGAGATATTACCTTTAGTACAATTTTATCCTGAAATGGATATCACGGATAGTGAAGCAGAACGATTATTGTTGGCCCCACCTAAATCAAATGAAGATCAGGATCCTTTCAATGAGGTAAACTCAAAATTTTATTTAAAAAATGTTTATGTATTGACATTGTTTTTATTTTTAAAGGATACAGCTAGTGCCCTTCCCTTAAGCTTAGACCGTAGTGCCTTACGTGCTATAGACCCCAATCATGTTTTGATTTTAAAACGTCGTTCCCAAACCAATAGCAAATCTATATTCTATCGCAATATATTGCCTGATCTCCAAATAACCTATTGTCCCGAATGTTTGTTGGTATGTTCTATTCTCCTGGCCATTTTTTATAAAAAAAATAATTATTACATTTTTTTTAGGTTTTCTATGCTGAAGATTTTGAGCTGCAAGTTTTACAAAAGGGCTTTTGCCCTTTTTGTCGCACCACAGCCGAAAAATTATTTGAAGAGTATTAAAATGTTTAGTTGTAAGGAGTGTATATTTTCTTTATTTATTTTTCTATTTCTTGTTTTTTTTTGTGAATAAAAATGTTTTACTATTACTAAGACCAAGTTTCCTCCTGATATCTTTTGTGTTTTATCATTTCGTCAATTAAGTTATCCTGCCCTTTAAGCACTTTAATGAAGGCTTCTTTAACGGATTTCGGCATATTATTAGAAGATCCCGCCACCAATATAATAGCCTGTTGTTCGAGAATTAATGGTTGTAATGCAATATCATGTTTCTCGATTAAATGTTGCACATAAACTTTATTATCTTGATCTCGCGAAAAAGCACAATGTAATGAAATAAGTCCTTCTTTGGCCCACTGTTCCAAATCATGTTGAAAGTGAAAATCTTTATTGCGATTACGACAACCAAAATAAACCACCATTGAGGAAGGGGCATTACTTATATCCTGTTCAATGTTTTTGAGGTAGTAACGGCTTTGTATAAAGCTTCGGAATGGTGCTATACCCGTACCGGGACCAATCATTATAACTGGTGTTTGAGGAATTTTAGGGAATTTCATTGTTCCAGCCTTTAAAGCGCCAAATATGGTTGTCCCTGCTTTCAAGCACTTTAACCAATTTGAGCATAATCCCAAACGAGGTTTAGAAAGTTTTGTTTTGTATTCCACCACAGCCACCAATAGATCGAGCTTCCCCGATTCCGGACAACTAGCTATGGAGAAGCTTCGAGGTTGTATAAAAGTAAAAAGTTCTATCAAAATATTGAGCGTGATCTTAGCGGATGCCCGGCGGAAATCTTGCAATACCTCTAAAATTGTGCGACGAGGACGATTTATATAGCTGATAAGACTATCCAAACCTTCGACTGTGGAAAATTCCAATAGCTTCTCCTTTTCCAATTCATCGTCACAGTTCATGGCCAAAAGTTCGAATTCCCTTTGTCGTGGTTTATGACTCAAATCCCATAAATATGTTACCATCTGCCTAACTGATAAAGGTTTTCTGTAGCATTTAGGCAGAGGCATGTCGTCATAATTAGATGTAATGCGAACTATCGTATCAGGACCAAAATGTAACTCATGTTCTTTGGCCCATTTAAAAAAGTCTTCGACTTGCTGTTCCGAGTTATGGGGTTGTACTTGTAAAATATCACCAGGACTCCAGTTAGCCTTTTTAGGCTCAAATTGCAGTATACGAACGTCTTGAAAATGATCATAATCAGTGGTACGAGAATTCGCGTAAAGGGTAAACTTCAGAGGCTCGTCGTTATGAGGCCACTCGATATTTTGTCGGTTATTGTCGTCAATATTTGCATTGTCCAAAACCTTACATTGCCATTTGAATACTTTAGCACTTTCCTCGTTTTCTCCTCTTGCTCGCACGCCTAATCGTTGTTCCATTTCCAGCCAAAGTTGATCTATCCATGGTAAGGCTACCGCTCCTAAACCATGATCATGTTGATCATCGCACAGACCCAGTGGTACTATTTGTCTGCCTCCCAACTGCTGAAGACGTTTGCTCAATTTCTTTGCTGCATAATTGAATTTAGCGTAGCTGGAATCACCCAATCCCAAACAGGCATATTGCAGCTTTTCTAACGAATTGCCGGGTAAACTTCGCCTCAAGAGAAATTTCCAAAAATTACGCATATTCTCGGGTTCATCGCCATCGCCCGTAGTTGCCACAACAAATAACACCAATGATTCTTCAATTAAATTCTGTATAGGATAATCATCCATTGCCAGGACGGGACCCTCGAATCCATAGGTTTTAGAAGATCGCCAAAGCTGCTCCGCAACATCTTGGGCAGTTCCTGTTTGGCTTCCATATAGAATTAATAAACGCATTTCCTTGTTCCACAAGACGTACTTGTCATATCAGCTGATCCTGACAAATTCATAAAATAAATTTCGATGAATCAACTGCTAGCTGGATTAGCCTGACGTAATCGCTGTGCCACTTTACCGTAAAAGTGTCGTTGTCTGGCAAGAGCAATTAGTCAACTTGAAAAACCAAAGTAACTCTCGACTACGTTAGTACAGGTTCTAACGGGACACTGCTTGATCGGCGAACACGCCAAAAGATTGGGTATTGACTCCACAGCCGAAGCTGTGGAGATGGGGAAGAAGTGGAGAGCATTGAACACTTGGTTTGCGACTGTCCCGCTTTGAGTAAACGACTACTGGACATACTGGGGTCGGCCTTTTTAGGCAGCCTAACAGATCTTTCCAGTACTGATATTCGTACTATCGATAAATTTGTATATCAAACAGGTTGGTTTCGATGAGGGGCATTTCAGCCCGTGGTAACACTAGGGACCTAAACTGGACTATGTGAGCTTGTAAAAAAATACGGCTGCCACCCTAACCTAAACCTAAAACTCTAGACTTATTCTCTTTTGAACTTGTGTTTACGTTCACACACGTATTTGTTTTTCATTTTTTGTTTCGTCTTTCCTGTGTGAATTGTTGTTCTGTCAAAGTGCTAATGAAAAACACAAAACGTTGAGTACGACAAGTACGAGCATTCTCCCCCCTTTCCGACTTAATACTTAAAATACTTTTTTTAAGTATGTGAATGGTGATCTTTGATTTACGGTTAAATTTAACAAATCCATATCCATACAAACGTATGGCAACGTTCAACGCCAGTAGTTGTGATTTAGTTGAAGAGTTCAAATAAATATAGGCAACCCTTATTTTATTTTTGAGTTTAAAACATCTGTTTTTGTTTTCATCGTACATAACATAATAACTTCCGGCAAATTTTTTTCTAATAAAACACTATGTTAAGATTATGCGGCCGACTATTAACTCTTCAAACCAAACCATTGGTCGCATTAACGGTTAAACAAAATATTAACTATTTGCATCTTATAACTAAACCCACACAGCAAAGATGTTTCTCTCAACGGCCAACGTCGTCTTTCCCCGGCAGTCCTGGTGTATCAATCGGAAAGGAGGAGAAAATAACACCGCTTGGATGGTTTCTTTTGGTAAGGTGGTAGTATATTTCATTGTTAAATTAAATTTACTTAATGGGCATTCGCAAAATATGCTTGGCATATTTCCAACGAGTTGAACTTTATGGGGGCCCCTTCTAAACAACTCCAGGAAAACGAAAGTGGGGTCAGCATAACACCCTCAGACTCAAAAAGAGAACCCGGTCTCGATCGTGGTCAATACTATATACAAAGTAAAGGAAATAAAAGTGATTTAGGTCACCAAATATCGCGAGACCCCTTTAATGAAAGCAAAATTTTAGTGTGATATGCCCAAAGCCGTCTACGCGGACCTAAGTTCCTGCGTGATGATATTGATTTTCTGATTTTATTTTCTTTCGTTTGAGTATAACTCTGACTGTCAGGGACCGGCCCTTTTAAACCGAACTGAACGAGTCCAAATCGTGATAATGGGGGGCAGTGCAAAATACAATTTAGCCAATTCCATAAAAAAATGGATTTCGAAAATGATTTTAAGCTAATTTACATAAAACCTATATTGATTTTTTAGCTCATTCCAATTACAACATTCGGTTTAGGTTGTTGGCAAACTAAACGCAAGGTTTGGAAAGAGCAGCTTATTAAAGACATTGAAACATTAACAAAAATGCCACCAGTTGACCTGCCAGACGAGTAAGTAGTTTTCTTGTAAATCTAAATGTTATTTATTGTGTTCTTCTTTGAAGTCATTTTTAAGAACTTATTGAAAATCATATTAATCAAAAGCGATTTTTGTTAAAATCTTCAGTTTATCTTCCCTGGAGGATATGGAATACCGTGCCGTAAAAGTTAAAGGCACCTTTTTACACGACAAAGAGTTAATCATGGGCCCGCGTGGTTTCATACGTCCAGATGGCGCAGAAACACAGGGCGGTTTATTTTCTCAGCGTGATGCCGGAAATGGTTATTGGGTCATAACACCATTTCAGCTAAGCAACAGAGAGTAAGAGTAAAATTTCACAAAACATTTTTTATTTGTTTAATTTGAATTTCTATTTCAGTGATATAATTCTTATAAATCGTGGCTGGATTCCACGAAAAAATTTAAAACCAGAAGCGCGTATGGCTGGACAAGTTACCCATGAAGTTGAAATAACCGCGGTGGTGCGTAAGGGAGAAAAAAGGCCACAATTTACGCCAGATCACAAGGGGGATATGTATCTGTACAGGTACGTAATCTAAATTTTGTAATATATATATATATATACAAACATTCATATATGTATATATTTTTCAGAGATTTGCCAAAAATGTGCGCTGCCACAGGAGCCCAACCGGTATTCCTTGATTCAAATTATCAATCCTCCGTTCCCGGTGGTCCCACGGGAGGACAAACTCGTGTAACCTTACGAAATGATCATCTGTCATATCTCATAACCTGGTACAGTTTGTCATTAGCCACTGCATTTCTCTGGTACCGCACGATTTTGAAAAGAAAACCTTTTTAAAGAAAACAATAATAGATATTTCACTTAAAAGTTTTTCTTTTAGTTAAACTAAGTTTATGATTTATATTTATTTCTATCATTATTGTTATTGTTTCAATTACATACATATTTATGCATTATGTATGTATATATGATATGCGAAATAAAATGAAAATTATGAATAATATTTAAAAATTGAATACAATTTTCGTTCGCTTGAGAAAGTCTGAATTACTAATGCAAATGTATGTTTGTTGGAAAGACTTACATGTTACAAGATAATAATCGTAGTCTATAATAATACAGAGTAAAACATTTAAAACATTTCACTTACAAAAAATATTATATATGTATATTGCCGCTTTTCTTTTGTGTTGGGTTTTCTAGTTTTGTAGTATTTAATTGCAATTACATATTTGCATTTGTAATTCTGTTTTGGTAATAAAGTACATTCACTGTTGCTTATTTACAAATAAATAGGATATATTTTGATTGGGTTTCTAAAAGAAAAAATACTGTGTGCATTATAGTCTTTAAAGTTGTTGACAAAAAGTTGGTGCAAAATAGGATAAAATCGGAAACGACACGACACTAGGAGAAGATGCAACTTCTGGAAATAAGCTTAGCCTATCATAATTGCGTAAAACCGGAAACGGTGGCAAGTTTTACTTTTTTATTCTGATTGGCCTACAATTGCTGAACACTACCCCAGGAACGCATAAGGCCGGAACGTGAGTATTTCTTTCCGATTGTCTGGACATGAAAACCAATTTGTTGTAGACGTTCATGATCCAAAATCTTACGGCCATCGAAAATGTAGGCTGGCTTCATCATCGATTGATAAATGCGTTGATAGTCGAGAGTCTAAATGGAGAAAATGGGAAAACCGAATATATAAATAGTCATGGGAGTGAATTTATTTACATATGAATCAAAAATTAAAAATGTTCATCATCAACTCACCACAAATTCATCCCATTCCGTACACAAAATAATGGCATGTGTTCCCCTCACTGCACTGTAGGGATCACTGTGAATCTGTACCGCCTGTTTAACAGTCTCCGGCGATTCGGTAACACTTGGATGTGTTAAATCATCGATAATTTGCTCAGGCTCTACTTTGGGATCATAAATATCCAATTTGGCTCCCTCTTCCAGTAGCGTCTTACACACTGTAATGGCTGGTGTCTCACGGGTATCACCTGATTGATTAATTAATAATAATTAGAGGGTGGTCTACCATAAGGGACAATGATAATTGTCACAAACTTGCTGATTATTCAGCAAGCTGAGTAATCGTTTGAAAAGTTTTATTGCTTAATTAATAATATATCACCTGTATTCTTCTTAAATGCAAAACCCAAAATCGAAATATGTTTATTCGATACCGTATTGAAAAGACACTCGATGATTTTTTGAGAAAATCTTGACTTTTGATACTCATTCATATCGATGACTTGCTGCCAATAGGCGGCTACTTCAGGTAGATTTAGTCCTTCGCAAATGTAGACAAGATTTAGAATGTCTTTTTGGAAACAACTACCGCCGAAACCCACCGAGGCTTGTAGGAACTTAGGGCCAATGCGAGAATCCAAACCAATAGCTCGGGCCACTTCGGAAACATCTCCTCCAGTGGCCTCGCAAACGGCCGATAAAGAGTTAATACTGGAAATTCTTTGGGCCAAAAAGGCATTTGCTGCCAATTTAGATAACTCTGAACTCCAGGTATTTGTGGTTAGTATATTGCCCTTGGGAATCCAATGTTCATAAATCCACGATAGCTTCTCTACGGCTTTATGACCCTCTGGCGTTTCTTCGCCACCGATTAAAACACGATCGGCATGTAAAAGGTCTTCAATGGCCGTGCCTTCGGCCAAGAATTCCGGATTTGACAGTATATCATAGCGTATGCCGGGTTTTTGATTGGCATGCAATATGTGCATAATACTCTCGGCAGCACGGACGGGAACGGTACTCTTTTCCACAACGATTTTGTTAGATTGGGCAATTTCAGCAATCATGCGAGCAGCACTTTCAACATATTTCAAGTCGGCAGCTCTTCCTGAAATGAGAGTGATTGATATAGATATTTCAATGCTTGTGGAAATGATTATGCATAGCATTAGACTTACCTTTGCCATTGCCAAAAGTCTTTGTGGGGGTATTGACCGATATGAAGATTAAATCGGCTTCTTTTATGGCAGTTTCAATATCAGTTGAAAAGAATAAATTTACATTACGACATTTTTTGACAACATCATCTAAACCCGGCTGCAAATAAATGGAGACACAAAAGATCAATTACGCTATGCTTGAAAGGATATTTAAAACAAATGGTATAGAAAGGAAACCATATGTATAAACCAATTTGGATTATACTGAATCCAGAGTATTATATAATGCTGTTATTTTAAATAAATTCGGCTTCACAGCTTGTTGGTGAAAAGGCTTAGATATAAAAATAGTACGCTTGAGTTCTGAGAACAAATTAAAAGGGGCCCATATATAGCAATGGATAATAAAGGGGTTTCCAACAAGAGGTGTTATTTTGGCATTCAAAGAAAAATGCAATTTATTGAGATAAATGATCGGATGTTTATTTCATAATAAAGAAATAAAGGTATGCCGTTAATAATGAGAAACAACATCAGCCAAATGGCCACCACGACCACGCTTACAGGACCATTCTTTCATGAAATTTTCCATAACCAAATCGCAAAGTGGCTGCCCTATGTCCTCGATAGCCTCAAGAATTCTATCTTTGGGTCTTGAATCGACGATGGGCTGTTGGCGTAGACCTTATCTTTCACGTGGCCCCAAAGGAAGAAGTCGCAAGGTGTTAAATCACAAGATCTCGGTGGCCAATTGTGATCACCTCTTCGAGAGATAACACGGTCCGGAAACTTTTCCCGTAACAGCAATGGTTTCGTTGCTTGTGTGGCACGTAGCGCCGTCTTGTAGAAAGTAAATGTTGTCCAGATCAATACCATCCAACTCCGACCATAAAAAATCATTAATCATCTCTCGATAGCGCAATCCATTCACCGTAACTGTTGATCCAACTTCATTTTCGAAAAAGTAAGGTCCAATGACCCCGCCGGACCATAAACCGCACCAAACAGTCACACGTTGAGGATGGAGAGGCTTCTCAACAATAACTCTTGGTTTTTCCGAGCCCCAGATGCGACAATTTGGCTTGTTGACGTAGCCACCGAGGTGGAAATGGGCCCCATCAGTCAAGATGATTTTGTATCGTTCGTATCGTTTTTTGATCGTTTTGTATCGTTCGATGATCGTGTATCGTTCCATCTTTAGTAATGGCGTAGTTTCTACTTGTCTAATATCAAAGAATAAAAGCTTCTAAAGTGACAGCTACCGAAATACCGGGTGATTCAAAATAACACCTCTTGTTGGAAAACCCTGTATAAACGTATTTATCCATTGTAATAAGGATTTTTCACTTTGCCCGAAATGGACACTTTAAAAATGTAAAGGGAAGTCAGAAAAGTAAGTTATCTCGGATGATAGTTTAAAGTCGACCTTTTTAGAATCATTTCTCTAACGACAGTCGACCACGCTTCTCACCCGCAAAAAATTAAAATAGAACATTTAATATCAGAAATCGTTTTGAAAGAACTAATTAACATTTCATATCAAAAATTTTGAAAAACCTGTACTCTATGAGCGTTTTAAGCAAGCGCCATGAAAACATCCCAGCACAACTCTTTTTATTTGCTATAATCGAACATTTCTGGCCGGGCTCCATCGCTAATAAAGTGGGGTATAATAAATACATTTTAAATTTGCAATATTACAATACTCCCAAGGTAATACCTGTGCACATTTCAATATTTAATGTTTGTATATTTTAAAACCTTTTTACAAAGTGTTTTGCGGTAGTTAAGTGTGTCATATAAATTAATGTTTATATGCCATAACTTAATGTTTGAATTTATTGTTTATTTGAAAACTATTCGCATTTATAAACAACTCTTTAACACCTTTACATAGCTTCGATGCTCAATAGCCAAGTAATTATTATCAATGCTAATGTATTTTTTTTTTGAAAACTATTTTTAGACATCACGTATTCTGTTCTTGGAATTCTGTTAATAAATTCACAATGAAGATTTATAATGATTGATGTTGCGAAATGGATGGATAGAAGAAAAAAAAGATTGCTTAAAAAGCTCTTACATGAAAAGTTGAAAAATTTTGTTAGAACCTGAAGCTCAATGATGTTTAGAGGTCAAATTTGTTGAAGTTAAAATATTTACTATGATGAAAATATTGCAATCAAATGTTAAAGTGGCATTTACCACATCAATTATGTATATGTAGTGGAAACTAAATTCTACAAAAAAAAATATTTTCTAGGGAAAAACAATTTATGTTTTCTTTGAAAGTTTAGAAAATATTTGTTTTGCATTTATTTTTAATTTATATTCTACGTATATTAACTGCATTATTCGTAGGCACTTTGTAGGAAAATCAATTGCATCATTAGAAACCATTTTATAATAGTTGCGATAAGGTTGACTGATGTGCGGCTATATTTCTGGGTCTCTGTGTGTCTATCATATCTCGCTTAATTTATTATCTAAAGAATAATTACCAGAACCTTATCTAGTGACGTAACAGAATAAAAAAAAATATTTAGTTTGCTTTTCACTACTTATAAAAAACGTAATTCAAACCATGAAACCTAGACCACTCGTAATAAGTCTTAGGAGAATGAACAAATAAAGGATATTGTAATTGTTAGAGGGAATTAATTGTTGCTAATTGAAATTGTGCAATTTTTAGACAACATATGGGATTATTTTAAAATATTTATTATATTATTTTAAAAATGTTTAATTGGTTTAAATAATTTTCTTAACTTCAGAATAGCTTTATCTTCTTCATTTCCGATGGTTTTGCCCTTTAGATATGCTATTTGCTGGGCTTGGTCCCGCTCTAGAAAAAGTTCGACGAAATATGATTTTACTGAAAATTTTAATTTAATTGAAAATTTCATAGAAATTGCAATTTTATTGAAAATTTAATAGAAATTATAATTTTATTGAATTTTCCATAGAATCTGCAATTTTATGGAAATTTAATTGTAATTGTCCTTTTATATAGCATATTTATTGTAAATTTAGTGGAAATTAAATTTTATTTAAAAAATATCTTATTAAAAATTTATTAGAAACTGAAATTTTATTGCAAATTTCATAGAAATTGTAATTTTGTTGAAAATTTCATAGAAATTACAATTCTATTGAAAATTCCATAGAATGAGCAATTTTATAGAAAATTTCATTGAAATTGTCCTTTTATATTGCATATTTATTGTAAATTTAGTGGAAGTTACATTTTTATAAAGAATATCAGCAAAACCTAAAAACAATGAATTTTTATCTATATAAAAATTTTTCAAATTGGGATTTTTTTAAAAATTTCGTTATTGCATTTATCTAAAAAACTCATTGAATATTGAATTTTTCAGAAAATATTGTCGAATTAAATTTTTTGAAAATAATCTCTTATTTAAAAAAATTTCTCAGATAATTATGTAAATAATCAATTTTTCCAGAATATTTCGCTGAAATTGCACATTTATAGAAAATTTCTTCGAAATTAATTTTTTTTGTTGTAAATTTCATTGTATTTTTTTAATTTCTTCGAAAATGAATTTTCCCAAAAATTTACCTCAGATATGCTATTTAGTTTGATTACTTTGTCTCAGATTTTGCTGGGCTTGTTCCCGCTCTTAAAAAGTTCGTCGAAATGTGATTTTATTGAAAATTTCATAGAAATTGTAATTTTATTGAAAATTTCATAGAAATTTAAATTTTTTTAAAAATGTCTTTGATATTGCCCTTTATATTGCATATTTATTGAAAATTTATTTGCGTATTTATTGTAAATTTAGTGGAAGTTAAATTTTTATACAAAATTTCAGCAAAATCTAATTAAAATCGAATTTTTAACTATAGAAAACCATTTTTGTAAGAAAAATTCATTGAAATTTGCATTTTTCAGAAAATTTCGTCAAATTACTTTTTTTTTAATTTAACAAAAATACATTTTTATTTAAAATTTCTTTTTTTCAGAAAATTATTTCAAATTCTATTTTTCTACAACATTTCGTTAAATTGCCTATTTCTCGAAAATTTCTTCGCAAATTTTATTTTTCTAGAAAATTGCAATAATTTAATTTCTCCGAAATTGAATTTTCCCAGAAATTTACCTTTTTGGTCATTATAAAGTCAACGACCTTTAATATAGCTAGTGACCAAAATCAGGTGTCAATACATCCTTCAAAATCCACTATTAGCATTTGACCTTTCAACAACATTTTCTAGAAAAAAAATTATTTCAAGAAATTTTGTAGAGAAATGCAATTTTAACAACAATTCTGAGAGCAATGGAATTCAAAAATTTTTCTATAAAAATGCAACTTTGATCAAATCTTGAAAAATAATACAATTTCAACTAAATTTGGTTAAAATTGCATTTGTACTTTTAGAAAAATACGAATTTGGAGAAATTTTGTACAAAATATAGATTTGAAGAAATACAAATAAAAAAATTCAATTTCAAGATTTTTTGTAGAAAAATGTAATAAAATGATGAAATTTTCTATAAAATTGCAATTTTCATAAAACGAAATTTTGTTAAAAATGTTAATGCAACCAAATTTTGTAGAAAACTGCAATTTCAAAGTAATTTTTGAAGAAATGCAATGCATTTTTATAAAAAAAAAAAACAATTTCAATGAAATCTAAAAAAGGAAATCAATGAAATTTTGCACAAAAATGCAATTTCGAGGAAATATTAAAAAAAATACTATTTAAACGAAATTTTATTAGCCATATAAAAAGTATAATTGAATAATTCATAGTTCGTTTGTAGGAAGGAGCAGATGACTTTGTCATGGTTGTCGGGAGCCGTGTGGTTGAAAGCGTTGCAAAACCCTGTTATAGAGGGTCAACAAGTATAAGTCAAATGGGATTGTTTATGGTGGATATAGCAAAACATGGACCGATATGCCTGCTTATTATTAGGAACGATTATAAGGATATGAAATATAAATGCATAAATTTCAGCATAATTGATTAAAAATTCGGTCTCTAGAGCGGTCAAGAAGTCTAAGCGAAAGGGTCATTTAATGAAGGCTATAACAAAACATTGACCGATATTCCCAATTTTCATTGGTGACGATTTAATGCAATATAAAATATATATGCTTGGATTTCAGCATGATATGTTGTGGGGAGCTGTATGGTTGAAAGGGTTGTGAAGTTCTGGTATACTCGTACGCATTTGTTGGACAAAACATATTGTCTAGAGAATAAATAATTAAATACATTCTAAAATTTAATCTACAATTTCTATTTTGCTTCTTCCAAATAAATAATGTTGCATTGTTTGGGTTTTTATTTACTGTCATTATTTGATTTTCTCAAAACATTTCTAGAAATTTCGTAGGTTTTAGCTATGACAGGTGTTTGTTAGTGAAAAATTTAAAATCGTCGATTCGAAAAATTAATTTCGTCATGAGAAATGCAAAAGGTCAATCAATCACTTAACTCTAAATCGAGTTAGTGATAGATTGGATCAATATTAAAGCTCACCTCGAGACAATCGCAATTTTTTTTTTTATTTTTTCCGAGACCTCTTAATCGGCCCAAAGTAATTTTTATGGAATTTTTTGTTTGTAGCTCGATCGTAACATGCGATACATCTCTGTGTAGGTCTCGACAAGTACTACAATGTCGATGTAAAAATTCGACAAATTAAATAAAAAATCATAAAAATATCGAAGAAAAAAAAAGAAGGTATGGAAAATACGTGGATATATTAAAAAGTTATAGTTAACTCATCCCAAACCAAATCATTGCAAGTTTTTAAGTGTTGTCGAAAGTTACGATTTATCGTCATTTGGCTATTTTTTAAGCACAAATACAGAAATAACTAGTTTTGTCCTGAAATGACGATATTAAAAAATTTACTAAAGAAAACTTCAAAGATATATTTTGTATTAAGACGCCCACAGATGAGTACTGTCGCAGTTTATGCCGATGAACCCCTTGTGCACGTGTGTGGGTGACATTTTCGATACACACATATCAATCAAAATTATTTTTTTTTTTCATTTTGCACACAAAACTTTTTTAAATTTTCGTTGTTTACATACTTATAATAAAATTTCCAATAATCTGATATATAATGATGAACAAAGTTCATCCGATTGATAGGTATTCATTTTGAAAAACAAAATAATTTTGATTTTCATACTGCAACCAATACATTCTCATGTTGTGTTAAATTCACAAATACACACATATTGCCGTTCCTGCGCCATTACTCATCTATGGGGGGCTTAAAGGCTCTTTATAATTCCGATTTAGGAATAATATCCGAAATTATAGAAAAAGAAAATAGTATTATGAAATGATCCTTATGAAGGCGAAATCCAAGTGGAAGTGGTAATTTCGTTCGGACGGAATCTGTATTTCATGGATCGTATTTAATGCCATTAAAGGTAAAATCTCTGGAATGGTGTCAAGATGTAAAATCGGGGATTATATCTAATCGGACCTTTGTATGGGGCTATAGCAAATCATGAATCTGCGAAGGCCCATCTTGATGTATTTTGTTGCGTACTCTAAAATTTCATTCCAATCGCATGAAACTTGTGTTTTCTATGACGTAAAGAAATAAAACTGGTCGAATCTCTCTATGCGAAATATACCGAACTATAGTCCGAAATTTTTAATACCACACAGCTCACATCTTTAAGAAATATTTCTGCTAAATTTGAGTGACATATCTTTATTATTGCGTAGTGTGATTTGAAGAGACGGCTGGGCAATGGCTAAATCGTTTTAAAAGTTTACGACTATAAAGAATATACTCGTATACTTTATAGCATGACTTTCCAAAGGGGGCCGTTGCTCCCTTAAGGGCCTTCGGGGGCTTCAAGGGGAATATTTAATAAATATATCGCCAAAGTATATTAGTTTTAATTTACTTATTTAGAAACTACATATATATTCTTAAATTATTAATATGTGCCAATTTTACTAAAATTCGGAAATGTTGGTCTTTGGATGAAGAAACTCGACCCTGCTAAATTCCAAAATGATGGGCTGTAAAATACAGCTTCTGTAGCGCAAAAATTCAAATCGGGAGGAACATATGTATATATGGTGACTACATGAAAATCTGAACCGATTTTCCTCAAATTCGGCATTGTGTTCTTAGATAAAAAACCCTACCCTGTCAAATTTCAAAATTATATGTTGTAAAATATAGCTTCTATACCGCAAAAAGGCAAAAGAGAAAGAAATATATGGGGCTAAATCTGAATCGATTTCAATATGGTTCTTCCCAGTTGGAAAGAGTACTTACTGCCAAATCTCAGCAATATCGGAGGGAAAATGCGACCTGTACTTAAAGAACAACTTAAGATAGACAAACAGAGCTAGTGATTATGATCCGATACTAATTTAGCTGTAGTATTTATAGGTGTTACAAACATCTGCAATAAAACAAAATTATAATACCCTGTACCACAGTGTAGTGTAGGGTATAATGATGATCTTAACATATATAAATGCAAAATGCCGCTGCAGTATATGGCAGGAATAATTCGTCTATGTTGAATTCTGGACATATTTGGAAAGGAAATTGCTGACGAACTGGAACGTAAAGGATCCACAATGAATATCTCTATGACTGCTACATGGATATTAGACAAAATCGGCACCTGGACCAGCCCTACTAAAAATGGTGATATAAACATGAAGCATCAGATCAATGACAACAAAATGGACTACTGTCACATGTGTGAGGATGAGAACGAATTGGATCACCTCTTATGTTCATTTGCTATTAATAAAGGGTGTCCCAAGAAGAGCGCAATTTTTTAATCTCGCAACATTCGAAGTGTCATTGTTTGACATTTGAATAATTGTTATTGTTTGTTAGTAGAAGGTACGAGGTTAGTAAAAATGGAGCGAAGGGAGCGAAGGGAGTTCGTTAATTGGGTATTGGAGAGACAACATGAAAATGCTGATTTTGCCGATAAAATCATCTTCAGTGACGAGGCCCATTTTCATCTTGATGGCTTCGTCAATAGGCAGAATTGTCGCATTTGGGGTGCGGAAAATCCTCGAGTGATTCACGAGAAGCAAATGCATCCTCAACGTGTCACTGTGTGGTGTGGTTTTTGGGCTGGAGGAATCATTGGACCTTTTTTTTATGAAAATGAGGCAGGTCAAGCGCAAACAGTCAATGATGTTCGGTATCGTGAAATGATAACCAGTTTTTTCTTGCCTAGAATTGAAGAAATGAATGTGGAGGGCATGTGGTTCCAACAAGACGGCGCCACATGTCATACAGCCAGAGAAACAATTCAATTGCTGCATCAGTCATTTCCCGGTCGTGTTATTTCGCGTTTTGGAGATCAGAATTGGCCGCCTAGATCGTGCGATTTAACACCATTAGATTTTTTTCTTTGGGGTTTTTTGAAGTCGATGGTTTACGCGAATAAGCCGACGACGACTCATGCCTTAAAAGACGAAATTGGACGCAGCATTAATGAAATACCGCAGCATTCATGCAAAACGGTCATTGAAAATTTCATTAAAAGATCGCGTGCATGCCAGCAAAGCCGCGGCGGCCATCTGCACGATATATTGTTCCATACATAACCTCATTCTGTCTACTTTACGATATAATAAAGTTTCACGATTTTTTCTTAAATATCTGTGTTTTATTTAAAATTAAAAAATTGCGCTCTTCTTGGGACACCCTTTAGATAATAGAATATATTTTTTGAGTATATTATCTCTTATTTTGGGTCCCTATATGCTGCAAAACTGTCACCTACCATTGATTTCCCAACATTAACAGGTCATAATTCATTCCTTCGAATTATCATATGAAGATATCAGAAATTAAAATTCGTTATATTGTTATTATTTTATTTTGGAAGTGTATTTTACCATTTATAAAGAAGGAGATAAGTATAAAAATAAAAATGAAATGCAATCAAGCGAAATCCTGATAAATATTTTATTATGATTGCATGAAGTGATGAATACCCCAATTGCTGATTATTCTTTGTCAAATTAAAGTCATCGAAAATACGTAAAAGTTATGGTGAAATAATAATCGTATGAATTTGTCTATTTTAATTTTACTTGTAAAATACGCCTATGGTCTCTGTGTGCGCCCAAATTACCATTCTATGTGTGAAATTATTTGTTCTTAGCTTGCAATATATAAGATAAATTGATTTGTGAGCACCCAATATTTTTACAAGAGTCTAATTTAATATATACCAACCACCAGACCTTATCTATAGCATTTTCAAAAAACAATTCTTTAAATTTTGATAAATAAAATGGAAGGAATGGTTGTTGTTAAACATAATAGTTTCGGATTTTTTCAACATCAGACAAGTATTTTGAAAATTGTACTTTAGTAATTTGATAAAAAAAAATGAAGAAAGCAGGAAACAACAACTAATTTCCTTTTGTTCCTACAGCTACTTGTGTTGCTCACATTGTCCGTCCAGTGCCACAAGTACTCTGCCTGTCTTTTTAATTTATTAAAAAAATTAAAACAGAAACTCTTAGACGTAATGTGTGTGTGTGTTTGTTTTTTGTAGAGGAGAAACAATAACAATAGTGCTGCAATTGTTATCGTTAAGATATGTACATATGTACTATGTAGAAAAAATAAAAAAATACAAGTGCTGAACTATTTCTCCCCTTTTACTGACGTATGTGAAAAATACACTCAACAATGTTTGAAACTTATTTATTTGCAGAAGATTGGAGAAATAAATTGAATAAAATAAGTACAGTTCGCTGGAAAAAATACTTTTTAGAACTATTGAGAACAAATATGCTCGCAATTTTGGAATTTCCTTCCAATGAACAATCTTTTGAAACCTACTACTGTCAGTTTACACATTTTGTGTTAGATTAATAAAATTTTTCCTTTGAAATACTCATTAAATATCGTTAAATATATTTTTGTTCATTATTTATTTCGCTTAGCAATTTTCCGCTTGGCCATTTTCCATTTTACTCTATCATAACAAAATACTTCTATATAGTATATATTTATATTGTGCCAAGTGTTCTTCGGGCGCCCGCGTTTTCGGCTGCCCTGTGTATTCAGTACAACGCTACATCTGGTGATACTTTCAGGTGTTTTGTTTTATATTATCGAATTTAATAGTCCGAACTAAGTTGAATTATGGGTACAACGTTAATAGAACAGTTTTGTTTTATAATTCGTATTTAATTACATAGTCACAAACGTCGACATATTTGTCAAAATTAATAATATACAACAAATTGGGACTCAATTTATTTCTTTGTCTAGCAAGGCATTTGTACGTTGAGCACGTATTTGCAAAAATTCTTGAAGTAGTTCAACGCATGCTTTGTTTTATAATTATGTTACGTTTTATGTATTTTTGTCACTTAATATACATGCTTTATTGATTAAAACTTCAACAAAAAAATGCAGGCCCAATGTACAAATTTCATTAAATCTATTAACACTAGAGCTATGAAATTATTGACAATCCTTTGTTGGGCATAATTAATAGTTTGGTCACGAAAACTACCAAGGAGGAAGTGTGCGGTCATATTAACCATTATTGTTAGTTAGAACAACACTTAGTAATGTAAATATTGTGGGAATTCCCTAAAGTTGACGACATAAATTAGGAAAATGTAAAAAAATAATACAGGGTTTGCCAACAAGAGGTGTTATTTCGAATCACCCGTTATTTCGGTAGCTGTCACTTTTGAAGCTTTTATTCTTTGACATTTGACAAGTAGAAACAACGCCATTACTAAAAATGGAACGATACACGATTCAACAACGCATTGAAATTATTAAAATTCGAAAATCATCGAAAAATCATTTTGACTGATGAGGCCCATTTCCACCTCGGTGGCTACGTCAACAAGCAAAATTGTCGCATGTGGGGCTCGGAAAACCCAAGAGTTATTGTTGAGAAGCCTCTCCATCCTCAACGTGTGACTGTTTGGTGCGGTTTATGGTCTGGCGGGGTCATTGGACCTTACTTTTTCGAAAATGAAGATCAACAGGTGCGGTGAATGGATTGCGCTATCGAGAGATGATTTATGATTTTTTATGGTTGGAGTTGGATGGTATTGATCTGGACAACGTTTACTTTCAACAAGACGGCGCTACGTGCCACACAAGCAACGAAACCATTGCTCGGTTACGGGAAAAGTTTCCGGACCGTGTTATCTCTCGAAGAGGTGATCACAATTGGCCACCGAGATCTTGTGATTTAACACCTTGCGACTTCTTCCTTTGGGGCCACGTGAAAGATAAGGTCTACGCCAACAGCCCAGCGTCGATTCAATACCTCAAAGATAGAATTCGTGAGGCTATCGAGGACATAGGGCAGCCACTTTGCGATTTGGTTATGGAAAATTTCAGGAAAAGGATATGGTCCTGTAAGCGTGGTCGTGGTGGCCATTTGGTATTTTTTCAAGAAATGGTATTTTTCTTTGAATACCAAAATAACACCTTTTGTTGGAAAACCCTTTATAATGGTAACTATGAAACGAATTTGTATATTTTCATATATTACACAGTGCGGGGACCAGACCATATAAGAATGAAAGCAAATCTAGTAGAATTAAAAAAAAATAAATTGTATATATGAGCCCCAACCTGTGAAAACACATTTGAGCAAAAAATATAGAATAATTATTCTTCCAGTTATTACCAAAATCTGTGATGGTTTATTTTTAACAAATATGGTAAAAATCGGAATCGTATTCATAAATACCTAAACATGAACATATAATAAATGAAAGCGTAATAGTAAATAGCAGCAAAATCAATCTGTTTAAATAACAAATACTCTGTAAAACATATGTTCAAACAGTCATATATAAATACACATTTTAATCTATATATATAAAAATGGAAAAATGTTTGTATGTTTCCCATGTTTTATAGACGCTTAAGCCACTGGACCGATTTTAAAATTTTTTCTTTTGTTTGAAAGCTACTTGGTCTGAGATGGTTTTGGAAAAAAAAATTTGCAAATAGTGGGCGTAGCAAATCGTTTGTTTGTCTGTCTGTGTGTTTGTTTGTTCCACAGCAGTTCTGCTGGCAGTCTACGTCAGTGGTCCAAAAATGGACGGGATCGGAAATGTGGGGCAACGAAGTGGACCGGGTCCAGCTATTGTTAATAAAAAAAGATTAACTTATAAGTAAAATAAGTAATGGCATAACCAATTTTTATAAGTGATAGTCAAGCTCGAGGTCAAATCTTAAGTAAAATATTATTTTTTGCTTGAATTACTTCAACAGAGATGTTCTGCATGTGAACAAAAACTGATATAATTATTAAGACTAGCGTAGTATCATTGAAATAAAACTTAAAGGATACAATAAGTAATATTCTAGTATCAATATTATGTACTAATATATCAAATCTGTGGTGAATGAATAACTCAGCTTAAGAAATTATATAGGGTGATCTAAGATAGCCTTTTTTTGACAGATCACTTGTGTGTTAAGTATTGTTTTGCATTTCATCATGGAAAGACTTACGCCTGAACAACGTTTACAAATTATTCAGTTTTATTATTAAAATAATCGTTCGCTAATTGCGCTAAATCCATTTTTTTAAATAAAAAAAAACACTTTCCGTGCCATGATAACCGACTATTTGATGCCTGAAATTGAAGCTCGTGATCTCGGCGACATTTGGTTTCAACAAGACGGCGCCACTTCCCACACATCGCACCAATCAATGGATTTATTGAGAGAACACTTCGGTGAGCAGATCATTTCAAGTTTTGGGCCGGTCGATTGGCCACCAAGATCGTGTGATATCACACCGTTAGACTTTTTCCTGTGGGGATATGTAAAGTCTAAAGTTTATGCGGACAAACCCGCTTCGATTCAGGCCTTGGAGCAAAACATCACACTTGTCATTCGCCAGTTACCAGTTGAAATGCTCGAACGAGTCATCGAAAATTGGACTCAACTGATAATAAACATTCCCCATTCTATTTGAATTTTCTGTTTTTCTTTAAAAAATTAGGGAACCTCGAAATGGATCACGCTATACTTATGTTTTATTAGAAATGAGATTGTTAAATTTCGAAATAACTTTGAAGATTTTGAAGCTTTGTTTTTAATAAATTTGCAACCTAATTAATTTCAAAAATTAGTGAAGAAGGGCTAAAGTCGGAAGGAAACGACTATATGATACCATACACCAACTTGATGGAACAGAATAAGCACGAATATAATTGATCTAAATTTGAAACGATTATTTTGAAACTCGTACTATCAACAAATGGATCAAGAAACACCTTTTTTAAATTGCATAAAAAACATTTGGAAATTTTGGCTTTACTAACCCTTAGATGCATAATCGAAATGAACATATATATGGGGATTACACATGAATCTGATCCGATTTCCTTAAAATTTTGCAGCACTTATTGGTAGAGGAAGTGACTTTCTTCTTCCAATTTTTGCAACGAGGTACTGTAAAATACTGTTTCTAAATCTAAATCTGAAACGATTTCTACTACATATTGCTGCAGTCTTTATTAATGGCTGAAGAGACTTCCCTCTGACAATTTTTGCCTTGATCGAATGTAAAATACAGCATATATATCACTTAGATGGCAAATCGGAAGGTACATACATACATATATTGGTGTCTATATCTAAATCTGAACCGATTTTCGCTAAATTTATCATTTTTTAATGACTGAAGAGACTTCCCTTTGCCAAGATTCATATTGATGGGGCCTCTATGGCGCTTAGATACCAAATCAGAAGAAATATATATATGGCGACTATCTAAATCTGAAGTGATTTTCTTTAAATGTTCTAGTATCAGAGAATTTCATATAGATCGCCTAAAAATGTGGTTTCTACAGCGCTTTAAATGCAACTCGGAATTTCAATATGGGTCGACCTTGGGCTATAACATAATGGATCCATAATTACGACCTGCGCTTTGATTACAATGTACAGACGGGCGGACGGACTTGCTAAATCGACTCTTCTCCTTTTTGGTGTTGCACACAAATGCACAATCTCATAATACCCTGAGGACACAGTGTACGGATAATAGCCAAATTTGTAAATATTCAAGATTACACCAACCCCCCCTTCAAGACCGAGTGATAAGTATTTTTTGACACCCCCACCATAGGATGAGGGGTATATTCATTTTGTCACTTCAGTTGTAACAACTCGAAATATTAATCAAGGACCCAATAAAGTTTATATGTATATTCATAATTTTAGGAAAATTCCAAGACGATTTTGGTATGCCCGTCCGTCCATCTGTATTTCATAATCTCGCTACAATCTACAATAATTAAGCTAGCTTTAGAAATTTTGGAATTGAAAATAAGCAATTTATAAAATAGAGAGAAGAATCATAGCAAGTGGAATATACAAGTATTAGAAATTCCAAAAAATAAAATAATATCCTTTAAAATTTATTTATTATATTTTAAGCTCTATTTTTGCTAATTTCTTAAATATTTCAAACTACATACATCTGCCAAAGGTTGCCTAATCTAATAACCTCCCAAAAATATCCGCATACCAAAGTCATAAATTTTTAATATAATGTCATTCTTTTGAATAAATAAGAACATTAGACTACCTCGCACCAGTCTGTTTTCAGTCTCGCCTCGATGACGATGTTAAAGGGGAAATATGGCACATTGGAAAAAACTAAACGCTGAACAGAAAAAGTACGATAAGAGTATGATTGACTTTAATTAAGATAAAATAAAACAGCAGTGTTAGCTGAATTCATATTTGAAACCCGACGACACATAGCAATACATTTGCCACCAAACATTTAAAACACTTAACAATTAATGAATTAAAATTCGTAGTCGTACTCGTACAAATTGAAAAAAAAAAATACAAAACCATTTAATTGAAATGCAAGACACCTTAAATAAAAAATGTCTTCCGTGGTGACCAACAATTAATTGGGTGAGAATGTATTAATAAAACAGTTAGAAAGTACAAATGGGAAAAAAGAGTAATGATAATGAATAGAATGAAAGTACTCCAGTAGTGTCTTCCCCTTGGGTTTGGCGACCAGAAAAATTAAATTGGTTTTAAGATTATTATGTTAGTGTCTATGGTAATTACAAAGCTTACGAAGTAAATCTGCAAAATTATGAAACTTGTGGAATTTTCTTAAAATTAGTAATTTTCCGCGAGGGATACTTCTGTCGAATATACGTCTTTCACCTTTGTAGAAATAGGTATATCTATTGAGTCACCTTTCTTTTGAAAATGTTGGTTTGCTAAGTTTATGTTAATTTCCTCTGGTTGGTTGGTTAATTATACCCTCAGTTTAATTTTTAATTTAATTTAATTTAATTTAATTTTTATTATATTCAATAACAACCGATTAGTGATTCGAGGGTATATATTATTTGATATGGGCCACAAGTATGTTCGGCGAATATCCTTTTTGGGTCATTTTAAGTCGAATGAGCAATGTCCGTCCGTCCGTCTGTCTGTCTGCTGGCTGGGACGCACGATAACCAAAAAAAGAAGTAACCGACTAAGTTCGAAGATGGGCCATATTGGTCCACTCCTTCTAATACCTCCCCCACAAAAGGTTAACATTTAGTGAAATATTGATTGTCTAATAACTTCTATACTACTTATTCGAAACGTCCGAAATTCCTCACATAGTATTAGTCTATTGATACCATTTTGCACCAACAGTTAACAGCTTATAACATTAATACAAGTGAATAAAAATACTTCTAATTTTGTACAGTTTAATGTTTCATTTAATTTTCATTTTTCATTTATTTAATTATAGTAATATAAACAAGCCATTATGGCCAAAATTCTTATATTAACTTTATACTAATCCATTTTATATATTTTAATAAAGTATTTATGTACAAAATTATTATCAGAAGTCAGTTTGAAAGTTCTAATTCACATTTCACATCAAAAGTCTTTAATAGCTTTAATATATGAATAGTTTTAGCAGGCGCCATGAAAACGCTTTGACAAAGCTTTTTATTTGACCCTGCGTTGGCCTGCACTTGCAGGTACACGAAACAATTCCTCCCGCGCCCCGCGTCTTATGTGTGATAAATATAATCAGTGATTTTTGAACCCCGCTCAAGAACTCTTAAGAGAAATCTTAAAACGAATTTCCGCCAAACATTTTTGGGGTCTTATATTATGAGATAATCTACTATTATTTTCATCATAATTACTAATCATAAAATGATGATATTAGTACATAACTAATAAAGTATACTTTGAGTTCTTTAAAGTCCATATTTGCCAAAGTCTAGACTCTTAACCTCGTGCCAGTGTTAGGCCATTGGCGTTCTTCAATATTCACCGAAAAATCAAGCCGTCAAAGCAATTCAGCAAAAAATATTGTTTTATTGTTTAGGTGTCATATGAGGCCACCACAAAAAGCCCCTCTAGATTACATTGACCTTGCGCGTACAACACATGTGTGGCAACCAACTAAACAGACAGTTTTTGCGTTTGTCATGTCCGGTCGGATAAGCCAGTGAAGAAGACGAGACGAATACTTCACCACACAATCAAACAATTCGATGTGGAGCAAACATAAGTGAAGAGCATATATCAGTCCATAGCAAACATCTGAAGGCTATCCAACAACAATAAAAGAACCATAACAGGAGGGGATATACGTTGGCTGATCTTGTTAGTGTCTACTTACCAAAGCCAATTGACATTAGAAAAAAGTGGTAATGGTTAGTTATGCTTTAGGCCAAAACTACAATAAAACTTCGTTTACATTAACGCAGTCAATGTCAATGAACGCTAAATGAAAATAAACATCTAAAGAGGACAGGAATTTCTGTTTGTTTGTGGTTCCCAGTTCACCCACCGCACCCAGCCAGCCTCACCAGACATTCCATCTTAAGCAAAATAAACCAGTTTGCAGTTTGCTACAGGTGTTGACCTCCCGCTCGCCTCTTCCGTCCACATTTCGGGAGCGAGGCAAACAGACAAAATTCCCAAGCAATGATAATTTATCATCATGATATTTTATGATGCCTGGAGGCAAATATACACACACACTCCAATAATCTAATGAATAAAACGTTAACTCTCTTACCTCATATATGGGCAATTTATCGGAATTCCATTGAGCTATGCGTTCGGAGCTCTTGTCAACCACCGTCACTGTTATGTCGGGGCATTTCAAAGCCATCACGGAGCAAGTGGGCCCACCAACATAACCCGCTCCCATACAACATACTTTCATAGCACTCATTTTTTTGCTGTTAATGTTGATTATATTGATTACTGTGTGTTCAAAATTTCAGTTTATGTATATTTCTATTTAAATTGAAAGCACTTTTTTTGGTGTTATCTCAAAATATTCACTTCTTAGAAAGCAGGAAGTCGGTTGATGTGGGGTTTGTTCTGCTTTTGATTTGTTTTTCGTTGTTGTTGTTGTTTTCGACTACCATTGACAAAAAGGGGGAAGTGAGCCAAACTCTTTTTCTTGTTCTTTTTTTCTCTGCTTTGTTTTCACTTGATATGGTTTCTCACACTTTACAAATGTGGGGCGAAATGTTTGCCTTTTTTTAGATTTTAATAAATAAATATAACAAAATATAACTGATTTACGAAATCCACAAATAGAAGTCAAGGCTTTTACTTATTATTTAGTTTTAAATTAACTGCGTGTGGTTTGGTTTGGGTGGTTGGAGCGACTGCCCCAAAACGAACTGAACTTTGCTGGTTGGCTGTAACTTGGGATACTTGCATGATACAATGATAAAGGTAGTGCGAACAACGAACAGCTGATTCAAATTATTTATCGGGTGCTGTTTTATTGTTTATATCAGACAATTTCTTTATGTCAGCAGTTAAAAAATTTATAATTAAATTGTGTTTAAATATAACGTATTGCATTTTTTTATTAAGGAAATACAATAAATGAGAAGAAAATATGCGAATCTTGCATTACAGGTTTGATATATTGTTTTTGTTGGGCAAGTGTCACTACCTCTATCATTGTATCTTGCTTGGAACTTATGACATGTGCTGATCTGGGATGGAAATGTTGTACTTTTTTCCGTACAAATTTGTAAGTAAAGTTAATACAGGGATTAGTGGCAAAAACGTATCGTAACGCCAATTGTGATCCATGACTAAGATTATTTACACCGCGTTACGTCATTATTTTGCGCGGACGTTTTTAAAACGCACTTCACAAGTGTGTTACGTGAGTTTGTTGTTTTTAATTACATACAAAAATAAAACGTACGTTTGACATTGCCTTTACATTTAGCGTAACGTTGGTTACTAATCCCCCCACGTGAGGAAAATAAGAATGGCAACTTTATGTTGCGTATTACGATACGTTTTTCACTAATCCTCTTATACATATGAAAATACGTAAACACAGAAAAGCAACAAATGCATAAAAAGGCCGGTACTAATATCGCGATATCACGGGATTAACATCGTCGGCCCAGTGTTGCCACATACAGATTTATCTTGTTTTGATCTCAAAAAATTATGAATTTATATACTCTCCGGAAACTTTTCCCGTAACAGAGCAATGGTTTCCTTGCTTGTGAGGCACGTAGCGCCGTCTTGTTAGAAGTAAACATTGTCCAGATCAATACCATCCAACTCCAACCATAACAAATCATTAATCATCTCTCGATAGCACAATCCATTCACCGTAACTGTTTATCCAACCTCATTTTCGATAAAGTAAGGTCCAATGACGCCGCCGGACCATAAACCGCACCAAACAGTCACACGTTGAGGATGACACATTTGCTTTTTGACGTGGCCACCGAGGTGGAAATGGGCCTCATCAGTCAAGATGATTTTTCGATGATTTTCGAATTTTAATAATTTCAATATTTCAATTTCAGATTATCGGTGTTTTGTAGGAGAGAGTTGCAGGCGGCAAGAGGGGGAAAAACTCTCCCTGAACGTTTTGAGTCCTTTATGCAAGTTCAAAAGAGAATTTGATGATAAGCTGCTAAAAAAACTTGGCTAGTGTAAATCTGGACTTACTAAAATGAGGGCATACAAATATTAGTTTCAATTCACACAGAACTATGAACTAAGGGTGTCCCAAGAAGAGCGCAATTTTTTAATTTTAAATAAAACACAGATATTTAAGAAAAAATCGTGAAACTTTATTATATCGTAAAAAAAAAAATTGCGCTCTTCTTGGGACACCCTTTAAATGACCAGACTATAGCCAATTCGATATTCTTAAGAAAACATCTGCCGCTAAAACATCCTAACAACAGCCTAGAAATGGATTTGCAAACAAATTGAAACGAAAACACCGGTTTTCGATTTTCAAAAAGGCACCCGTTACCACTGACAACCGTTCAAATTGAAATCAAACAAAGCCCCCTCCTGCAGAATTTGGGAACAAAGAAACTTCAAATCTGACGAACTTATTTTTTATAAAAATTTTTTTAAATAATTACAATAATAAATAAGAACATATTAATCCAATTATTATGTCCTCCGAAATAATCGATACAAAGCGATTACGGCCACGAGCTATATTCGGCATTAATGGCAAAGTCGAATTCGGTTTGCATTTACATCCCAATAAGCGACATATTATTTATCCGTTGGGAACTAAAATTGGCATCGACGATACCAAGACAAGTAAACAGGAATTTGTTGGTGGACATACAAATAATATATCATGTCTGGATTTGAGTCCCAGGTAAGTGAGGAAAAACGGAAGCTGAAAGCGAAATCTATTACTTGCTAAATTTAAATGTGATTTATATATTTATTAGCGGTCGTTACATGGCCTCCGGACAAATCAATCATATGGGCTTTCCCGGATATGTGATTTTATGGGATTTTGAGCAGCGCAAGGAATTGGCAAGGCATGATTTGCATAAGGTAGGTGTGATATGGTAGAACAAATTCTTAGAGTAGGAAAAATAAGTCAATTCCAAGCTATGGATGAAAGTAGGGTTTCATTGTCTGGCATCAAAAATGTCAAATTTCCCGTATCACGTAAGACATTTTTGTTTAAGAAAAATATACAAATTATAAAATCAATAATAAGATTCTAGAAATATGCAAATATGAAGAAAATTTCTAAAAAATTCAATTTTTTAATTTTTAATTTAATAATGATGAAATTTTCTATAAAATGGCAATTTTCATTAAATTTTGTAGAAAAATACAATTCCAACGTAAATTTTTAAAGAAATGCGGTTTCAATGAAATTTCCTAAAAATCGAGTGAAATTGTATTTTTCTAGGAAATCTTTTCTAAATTAATATTTTCTTGCCAATTTCATCTAATTTGCATATTTATTGTAAATGTAGTGCAAGTTGCTTTTTATAGAATATTTCAGCAAACTCTAAAAGAAAAAAATTTCGTAAAAATTCCAATTTTCAATAAAATTTCTTCAAAATTGCATTTCTTAGTTAAAATATCGAAAATTTCTTTTTTTTTTACAAAATTTAATTTTTTTTTAGAAAATTTAGTTCATATTGTATATTTCCAGACAATTTCTTCGAAATTTATTTTCTGTCTTCGAAATTGTATTTTTCAAGAAAATCTTGATCAAATTAATATTTTCTTGCAAATTTCATAAAAATTGCATATTTATTTTAAATTTAACGAAAGTTGCATTTTTATAGAAAATTTCAACAAACTCTAATAGAAATCGAATTTTACAGATTTTTTTTTAAATTTCGTTAAAAATGCAAGTTTTTAAAAATTTCTTTGGAAATTGTGTTTTTCTATAAAATTTCTCCAAAACTGAATTTTTCTAGAAAATGTCATTAAAATTGAAATATTTCTTCGAAATTTAATTTCTCTAGAAAATTTTGTTAAAAATTGAAATTGTATTTGTCTAGGAAATCTTCCCTAAATTAATATTTTCTTGCCAATTTCATCTAATTTGCATATTTATATAAAATCTGGTGCATGTTGCTTTTTATAGAATATATCAGCAAACTCAAAAAGAAAAAAATTTCGTAAAAATTGCAATTTTCAATAAAATTTCGTAAAAATTACATTTTTTTTTAGAAAATTTCGTTAAAATTATTTTTTTTGAAATTTTTGTCGAAAATACATTTTTATCGAAAATTTCTTTTTTTACAAAATTTAATTATTTAGAAAATTTAGTTCATATTGTATATTTCCAGACAATTTCTTCGAAATTTATTTTCTGTAGAAAGTTCGTTGAAATTGCATTTTTCTTTAAATTTTTTTCAAAATTGAATTTTTTCAAAAGAATTTTCTTCATTGTCAACAGCTTCATAAAGTCAACAACCTTTGATCCGGACAGTGGCCACTAATCATGTGTCATCGTCCTTTAATCCGATTCAACAAAATTTTCTAGAAAAAAATTATTTCAAGAAATTTTGTAGAGAATTGCAATTTTAACAAAGAAATGCAATTCAAAGATTTTTCTAGGAAAATAAAATTTTAACAAAATTTTGCAGAAAAATTCTATTTTGACAAAATTTTCAAAAAATACAAATTTCAACAAAATTTTGTAGAAAAATTTGATAGAACATTTTTTAGAAAACTCCAAATTTGAAGGAATTTTCTAGAAATAAGCAAATTTGAAAAAATATTGCAATTTTTGTAGAAATATTTAATTGTGTAGAAATTTTCTATAAAATTTGCAATTTTCGTTAAATTTTGTAGAAAAATTCAATTCCAACGTAATTTTTTTTAGAGAAATGCTGTTTCAGTGAAATTTCCTAAAAATTGCATAAAATTGTAATTTTCCAGAAAACCTTCCCTAAATAATTATATTCTTGGAAATTTCATCAAAAAGTTGAATTTTGTATATTTCCAGACAATTTCTACGAAATTTATTTTCTGTAGAAAGTATCGTTGAAATTACATTTTTCTTTAAAATGTCTTCGTTTTCTTGCAAATTTCATCAAAATTGCATTTTTATTGTAAATTTACTGAAAGTTGCATTTTTATAGAAAATTTCAGCAAACTCTAATAGAAATCTAATTTTACAGATTTTTTTAAATGTTAAAAATTCATGTTTTTTAAAAATTTCTTTGAAAATTGCGTTTTTCTATAAAATTTCTCCAAAACTGCATTTTTCTAGAAAATTGAATGCTTTTAAAATTTTGTCAAAAACATATTTTAATTGAAAATGTTGTTAAAATTGCATTTTTCTTTACAAATTCATCAAAATTTAATTTTTCAAAAAAAAAATTTCTTCATTGGCCTTTAATAAAGTCAACAACCTTTGATCCGAGCAGTGGCCACAAATCATGTGTCATCGTCCTTTAAACGACTCATCGACCTTTAATCCGTTCAGAGGCCCTTAATTCGCTTATCAACCTTTGAAATTTCAACAAAATTTTGTAGAAAAAAAATATTTCAATAAATTTTGTAGAGAATTGCAATTTTAACAAAGAAATGCAATTCAAAGATTTTTCTAGGAAAATACAATTTTAACAAAATTTTGCACAAAAATTCAATTTTGACGAAATTTTCAAAAAATACAAATTTCAACAAAATTTTGTAGAAAAATTTGATCCAACAACATTTTTTAGAAAACTGCAAATTTGAAGTAATTTTCTAGAAATAAGCGAATTTGAAAAAATATTCCAATTTTTGTAGAAATATTTAATTATGTAGAAATTTTCTATAAAATTTGCAATTTTCGTTAAATTTTGTAGAAAAATTCAATTCCAACGTAATTTTTTGTAGAGAAATGCTGTTTCCCCTAAATAATTATTTTCTTGCAAATTTCATCAAAAAGTTGGAGTTTTATAGAAAATTTCAGCAAACTAATGGAAATCGCAATTTGTAGAATTTTTTAAAAAATTTCGTCAAAATTGCATTTTTCTATGAAATTTCTTCAAAATTGCATTTTTCTAGCAAATGTCATTAAAATTTACCCTTTTAAATATTTTGTCGAAATTACATTTTTATTGGAATTTTTCTAGAATATTATGTAAAAATTAAATTATTCAAGAAAAGTTCATTGAAATTAAATATTTTTAGAAAATTTCTTTGAAATTTAATTTCTTCGAAATTGAATTTTCCAAAAAAATTCCTCCATCGGCCTTTAATAAAGTCAACGACCTAAAAATTTGATGGAATTTTCTAGAAATATGCATATTTGAAGGCGTATTCCAATTTTTGTAGAATAATTTAATTATTTCGAAATTTTCCAAAAAATGTGCAAATTTGAAAAAATATTCCAATGTTTGTAGAAAAATTTAATTATGTCGAAATTTTCTATAAAATTTGCAATTTTCGTTAAATTTTGTGCTGTTTCAAAGAAATTTCCTAAAAATTTCACAAAATTGTAATTTTCCAGAAAACCTTCCCTAAATAATTATTTTCTTGCAAATTTCATCAAAAAGTTGAATTTTTATAGAAAATTTCAGCAAACAAATGGAAATCACATTTTGTAGAATTTTTTAAAAAATTTCGTCAAAATTGCATTTTTCAGCAAATGCCATTAAAATTTTCCGTTTTAAATACTTTGTCGAAAATACATTTTTATTGGATTTTTTTCTAGAATATTATGTCAAAATTAAATTATTCTAAAAAATTTCATTGAAATTTAGTATTTTTAGAAAATTCCTTTGAAATTTAATTTCTTCGAAATTGAATTTTTCCAAAAAAATTCGTCCATCGGCTTTTAATAAAGTCAAGGACCTAAAAATTTCAAGGAATTTTCTAGAAATATGCAAATTTTAAGGCGTATTCCAATTTTTGTAGAATAATTCAATTATGTCGATTGTGCAATTTTTATTAAATCTTATTCCAATGTAAATTCGTAAAAATTGCATGAAAATTAATTTTGTAGAAAACCTTCCCTAAATTAATATATTCTTGCAAATTTCATCAAAATTGCATATTTATTGTAAATTTAGTGGAAATTGCATTTTTTTTCTTTCAAATTAATTATTAATCTAATGAAATTTGTTCAAGTTGACAACTGATATATACCCTCGTTCACAATACTGAGGGTATGAAAATGATTTTTTTAAATTCTCTTAAAAATTAGAAAAAACTTTATAGAGTTATATCCATCAATCTACATAAAAAAAATGTTGCATAGTGTAATTTATTTGTGGGAGAGGGACATGAAGATTTTGTACATGGTTGTGGAGATCCGTGTTGTTTAAAGCGTTGATAATCCCTGTTCTAGAAAATACATTCAAGACTTTGAAAGAAATTATTGTTAAATTGCACTAAAACAATGTAAAAAATGTTATCTTGTTTAAAGAAATTTTGATAATATATTTTCTATTTCAGGTCCGTGTACAATCTATTTGTTTCACTGCCCACGACAAATACGTTGTATCGGTTGGTGGTCGGGATGATGGCTCAGTCATTGTTTTCGATATCGAGACATTGTAAGTGGCGGTCAAATTCATAAGTTATCTATCTAGTGCTAACCTGAATGCATTTTCGTTCTCTAGTACCCCGATTTGTAGGTCCGTTGCTGCACGTTCCATTAACGGGAATGCCATTATTGTTCGCGCCCTGCATAATAATCCATCGTTCTTTCTCTCGGCTGGAGATCGTAAGTATTTAGTTACAAAATAATCCTAAAATTTCAGTCGAGTAAGCCCACTTTATACGAATTATAATATCCGTGGGAGGTGCCAGAATGGTGCAACATTTTCATTGCAAAAGTAGTAAAAAAATATATATATATAAACTGCAGGTCATCTACGCATTTGGAGCATACAACGTGAAATGAAAAAAATCCACGTCCAAGATGTCTATGTGGGAAAACATCAGCGACGTTATACAAGTATTTGCATAGATCGACGTGATGAGTATGTGTATTTGGGAACCTTTAGCGGAGATGTGGTTAAGATTGTACTCAACTGCTGTGATACGGTAAATGTTACCAAATCTGGACAATTCTCTTCAATGATAGGCGCTTATGGGACCCATAACAAAAGGAAGCCGTTTGGCAAAGACTGTGACCGTTATGTAAATGGTTTAAGAGTAGTTTATATAGTCGATGATGGCCTGCTGTTAATGGGTGCTGGCGATGGGGTGGTTGAACTGGTGGAAGAGCGTAAGGATGTAAGGGAAGTTGCTTTCAAAAATTATCCTAGTCCCACTTGGCCAATGCTGAGAACGGTAAGAATGATAGCTATATATTTTTTTAACTTTAGACAATTGAATAACTGATAATATGTATTCTCAGCTGAAAAGAACTAAGGTTAATGGGGCTATAACTTCCATGGTCCAGATAACTCCAATTGAATATTACATAGCCACCGAGACCAATGAGATTTACTGAATATAAAATTATTTACATTGAAGCTACTCAAGACATGCCACAGGGAGGCAGTGCATAATATTGTGTTTCCCAAGTAGGTTATTATATCTGACTGGGAAGAGTCATGTGAGGACTCTAATTTTGTATTGTTTTACATTTCAGAAATCTTTCATCAGTCTTCGCCACCGCTGGCTATGAAACCATCCGTATTTGGTCTACAAAACGTCTGCAGGAACTACTGCGTATTATGGTGTACAATTTCCAATGTGCCGATGTAGAATTTACCACAGACGGCAGTAGTTTAGTATCGGTATGGAATGATGGTGTGATCAGAGCTTTTACACCTATAACCGGTAGATTAATATATGCCATACCTAATGCTCACAATAAAGGTAAGCCCAACTATTTGATATGAGTATAACAGTTATTTAGTAATTGCATCCTCGTCTTTTTGTGCAGGATGTAGTGCTTTAGCTGTCTCTTCGAGTGGTCGTATTATTGTCACCGGTGGCATTGAGGGTCAAGTGAGGGTTTGGAAAATTGAACCTTATCGTCAGAGTTTACTGGGTGTTCTAAAGGATCATTCGGGTCCCATAACATCATTGGATTTTAATAAAATGGATACCGAGGTCATATCAGCCAGCAGTGATGGTTCCTGTGTTGTTTGGGATGTTAAGTAGGTTTGAACACAAAAAATAACATGCAAAAATTTGCAATTGAAAAATGATTATCTCTAAGATAAAGGATTTATTTGTACACTGTTTAAAAAAATAACACTGTGTGTATTGTATCCTCAATGAACACAACTTAACCCGCCGAACTTCGACCCGCTAAATTGAATGGCATTAACTTTTTTTCCTGTGACATAGCGTTTTCGAAATATTTAGCCACAAAATTTGATGGGTTAGTAAATTCAGACGCCACTTTAGTGTAGAAGGCTTCGGAATAGATGATCCATGTCAAAGAACAACAAAATAAAGGAGATACTCCAAAAAGTAGTTCTCCTAAATACGGGATATATTAATATGTCGTATTTATTGGTAATCTTTGAAAAATCGGAAATAAAGGAAAATTTCAAGATCACACAATTTTTATCAAAAATGGAACTTTGAAATGTCCGCGATTTCTTTGAGTTTTAATACATCATTCTCAATGGAGATTTTTATGAAGTAAGGGAGTGACCTGGAACTTCGAGTACTTTAACAAAAATAATTATTTAAGGGTCTCCTTCATTTCGTTCCCGGATATGTTCCATGTTTTTCCAAGCAGTTTAGCTCCAGCAAATTTATTATTTCATAAATATGGATTGTTTGGAACTTTTTAATTTAAAGTAGAATCCGAATACATGGTATGCCCTGGTCGAAATTTTTGCCCTGAGCAATTTACTCCGCCCTACCAGACATGATAAAAATCAATTAAAACATTGTGTCGATTAATTTCGATTAGTGATTGAAAAATGTACATGTCCTCAATTAAAAAATTAATTAAACAGATTAAGATATGAATTGAATGTAGTTGAGCATTCAATAATTTCCTTAATTGTGTTATTTTAGGTATTAGAGAGAAGATTGCTTCTGTAAGATATATTGAAATTATTCTCATTTCAGTCGATTAACTCGCAAAAATGTTATAACCGCAAATACCCAATTTATGACTGCCAAATATTTCCCTACCGGTGTTCAAATTCTCACCTGTGGCACTGATGGTCGTATCGGTTATTGGGCTGTCTATAATGGCAGTTTGATACGTGAACTTCAGGGCTCTGTAAAATCATCGGTCAATCATATTGATATCAATGGATCGGGTGATTATTTCGTATCGGTGGGCAGTGATCAAATGGTGAAGGTAAGTCGTGTTTATTATTAGAGATCCAAAAAGTCTTTATATAAAAAATAAACTTTGAAAAATATACATAAAAAATTATAAATAACATCAATCTAATTAAATAAATCCATAAGATTAAAATTAAAGGCTTTTTGTACAAAAAGTTATGTTTCAAAATGTACAAAATTATGTACAAAAATATGTTTCTAACTTATCGTCACACATCTGTATATTTTCGAGCATTTAATTATATGGTGTTCGAAAAAAAATGTAACAGAAAGGCGACCCTAAGGGTATACCTATTTCGACCACGTTGAATCCAGTAGTGGCAGAATTTTTATAGCTTACCTCTTGTACTAAAAGTTTCATACAATTATTATTTCTTTTATTTCCTATCATACAACAGCTTTGGGAATATAACCGTGGCATAGTTGTGGCCCAGGGCAGCGAACATGCATCGGCTGTAAAAAGTGTGGCCTTTAGTCCATGCGGTAAATTCTTTGTGACAGGATGTTCAGATGGTTGCATTATTATCTGGGATGTACCGGGGGTAAGTAGCTAAAATACATTTTAATAAAAATAAATATTTTATTTAAAAAATATATACTTAAAATATTCTAGCAATTTTGCGGTTCCTCCAACACGCTGGTAGATTTTAACGATTTGAAAATATCCCCTAAATATAAATCGGAAAATATGGAACAGAGAGCCAGTGCCCGCAGTAATCACAGTCAGAGGCGAGAAAATATCGAAGGACTTGTTGCAAATACCCCAAAGAATAATGTAAATCTTATCGAGTGCCCTCCGGTGGATTTACAAAAGAAGCCCGAGATGAACTGTAATTTACAAACGGATGTGAGGAAGTGTTGAGATTCGAGACATATATTTTATTATTGGAATATATAAAAAAATACGTATATATACAATAGCACATATTTTTTAAAAATTAAAACAATAGAAATCTATATATAAAAATATTTTTTTTATATGAAACACTGAGAGTTTTCAATTTTGAAGATAATTTTGCATTTTCTTCCCGAATAATTTGTTGTTACTCGAACGTAATCCAGTTGACTTGAAGTCAAGGGGTTTTGTAAGGAACAATTATTTAATATTTTTTCTCTTCAAATTTCGTCTTGATACTCCAACTCAATGTTTTCCATTAGCTTCTTCAACTTTATCTTCCTTATTGTCTTCTCTGGAGTTGTCTTTAGTTTTATCTGTTGCAGCTTTCACTTTGCCTTCTCTGTCATGCCTCATTTTTCGCCTTTCCAATTCTTCTTTTGCGTGTTGCTCTCTCAAGGCTTTGCGTAGTTCCATATTCGTATCCCTGCTACGATGGAGTTTTTGGACGTCCACTACGTGGTTCATCTTCAATGCTTGTACGACCACGTTTAAATTCAGCAACCCAATTTTTTACTGTTGCATATGAAGGAGCACTTTCACCTAACACATTCACCATATCATTATGAATTTCTTATCCCGATAAACCTTTTTTATGTAAATATTTAATGACACCACGCATTTCTAATTTTTCCATTGTAAAAAAATCGCGGATGCGTCTTTTGTGAACACCTGTTTCTATATGAAGGAGTTGCCAGATCGAAACAAAATTTAACATGTGTTCATAGCAGAGATGGAAGTTTCCAAAACACTTAACTTTTTTCTGTTTATACCGCGCTTTTTGTGCTAGGCTAAGAAGTTTCCGAACCGCCCTCGTATTTGGTTTCTTTTCATATTGTTCCTTTTCGGGCTTGAAATTATTAGGTCCATGGAAAAATGTGGTGTGACCGTCCCCCAGGCAAAACGTTTAAATCGTTTATACATATATTCATAGGGTACAAAGTGATCTTCTTTCTCTTCCCTTGGCTTGGTCAAGACGTAACCGGAAAATCCAGCAATCAGCGGTAGCATACAATAGGATATTAGGCGAAAAGGTTGAAGTCC
This sequence comes from Eudasyphora cyanicolor, assembly GCA_963930755.1. Classification (NCBI taxonomy): domain Eukaryota; kingdom Metazoa; phylum Arthropoda; class Insecta; order Diptera; family Muscidae; genus Eudasyphora; species Eudasyphora cyanicolor. The sequence goes on from OZ005735.1 coordinate 242,622,646, forward strand.
GTAATTTATCTTTACCGTTGCCGTAACGTTGCCCGTTTAAGCGATTAGCCAACGTTGAGAAAACGAGTCATATGTTCTGACAACAACAACACATAAGTAAACAAAAAAGCCGCGATTCATTTTTGTTCAGATTTATTAAAAATGAAGTTAAAAAGAATGTTTATAAATTTGTGTTTTTTAAATCTGTGCAGAATTTACAATAAAAGTAATCAAGACAATATCGTCGGATAAAAAGATGGGGTGGACGTCCTATAAACAATGACTGGGCGAAAGCCGGACACTAGAATGCCTATGGCAGTTTTTAATTTTTATTAACATTAATAAAATATGAGTTAACTACACCAAAGCAACGGATTAGACCAGCAGAGAGACTAGCAATAACACCACTGTATGTCAAATATTGCTTTATCCTATGATTCCAAGTTGGGAAATATTAACGTTCTATTCTTTAAAATTGTAGATATTTGGTTCACGGTTGTTCCATACAATCGATTGCATGGAGTCACAAGCTGTGGAAACAACAATTCGAAATATTATTTTAGAATGCAGTGAAGTTTTGTGGCGCTTGCTTTCGCCGATTTATTTAAGTGAACAAACTACACAGCAGGACAAACACATTGCTAATGATTTTCGACGAATGTGGGATATGCCGAATTGTGTGGGAATCTGCGATGCTAACTATACATTCATATCAGTTAATGTTGGATGTTATGGCAGCCAACACGATGGGGGTATGTCCATTAAACTTCAATTTATTTATATTCTATTTTAATACAAACAATTTACATTTATTAATTTAAATTAAATACAGCTATATTCCAGTACTCTCCGTTTGGCCAATCAGTTTTTTTAGGTACAGTACCTGTACCTCCTAGTAAACCATTATCGTCAGGATCCTCTGAAGCCTTTCCTCATTTTTTTATTGGCGATGCGGCGTTTCCCCTGAGGAATATCCTTGGTCTAAGTCAACAACTTTAGACGAGCTTAGAGACAACATCCAACGCGAAATTGCCAACGTTCCGGTCGAAATGTGAACAGGAGTGGTGGAAAATTGGGTCCAAAGAATAGATCGCTGTTGACGGGCTCGTGGTGGTCATATGACCGAAATTGAATTTCATTCTTAAAATGTAACATTTGCACTACACCTGGAATAAATTTGAACTCTATATCTTAAATATTCTGTGTTTTATTAATATATAAAATTCTTATGTCCTTAATGGAAAACTCTTTACTTATGTCTATTTCCATTGAAGAGGGACTCAGCCAAATCCAATCCAATCTCTATCTATAAATAAGTCCACGTTTGTAGAGATGCTTATATTGCTGTCAAATTAATCCACAATGAAGAAGATTGGCGCAATGATTATCTCGTACTGTCGTCAAAAGAATCCTGAAGCAGATTATAAATTTAATTTTTAATGGAGTCTTCTTAAAACTCACCTGTAACGCCCAGCTCCTTGCCAATTTGCTTCCAAGCTTCTCGCTTTTTTCAGATATCCTATTTGCTGGATTATATATATTGTATAAATACTCGTGCGACTGCACCAATGAAATCAAATATTCGTCTTTTATGTTTATTTGCACTTTTAAACAACAAATAATTAATAAATTATTTTCTTTACTTTTCTCGGTGAACATACAATTGTAAACAACATGTAGTATCAGCTGTTGTCAAATTGTACGTAAACGGAACGTCCAATTCTGACTTCAACAGATTCAGCCGTCCGTTTACGTTTCGTTTCCGTTGGCTAATCGTTTACACTGATTTCCATATGACAGATTGAATCAGCTGATTCGTTACGCTACGGGGGCGTTACGGTTAAGTTTGCCTAACTGGGCCTTTACTGTTTCCTTTGAGTTCATCAAATACATTACATTTGTCAATGATATGTGAAGAGTCGCCCGACTGTTTGGGTTTCTTTGAGCCTCCACTTTTGTTCTAGCGGTCAAACGACTACCCACCAAAGCATTTTGCGCTATCTTGACCTGTTCCGAAGTTACCAAAAACTCCTATGTGTATCCCTCTATAGCAATGCTCCGACAAAAACTCCTATGTGTTGTAGGCATAGCCTGTCTCAAGGGATAGAATGTTTGCTTAGATTCACGCCAAAAAACGGCTAATGAGTTTTTGTTCAGAATCATCCCCTCTATTCGACAATGAATAGATCAAAATTGGATCTGCTTCCATTCGCGAGTTATCGCGAAACGGTACTTTTACTCAAAACAAACTTAATAGCTTTGATTTGTAAAGAAAAACGCCGAAATTTAGAACTGTAACACAATTTCCTTTAAATATGATTATTTGTAACACGCTTTGTAACGTCCGCGACATTTGCCATATTTTTATATTGCGAATTTTGTGTAATCCATAAAATTGACTTACACCGCCAAATTTTTCCAAAATTATTATACCGAATTTAATAAGATTAATATACATACATGCATTCTATAATCTCTGAGGAATAAATTAATATCAGCATCTTCGCGAAAAATACCCTCGACGAATAAATTTTGTACAAAAAAAATTAGTTCGGAATTATTTTACTATATAATGCTATTATCTCGCGAATGAACAGTTCTAGGGAAAAGTAGTCATAGGAAGTTTAGGAGATAAGCTAAAGGCCTACAACTCTTTCTTTAAGGATTTACAGTGTGTTAAAACTTTTGTATGCTTTTCCCTTTATATGAGGCATATTTTGATTTGACATTGTAAATCCCTACCAAATTATTATATTTTTTTGTTAAAGAAAGACTTGTAGTCGTTTTTAATATCTCCCAAACTTTCTTTGACCACTTTTTCCTAGGACTGGCCGTTCGCGTAATAACAGCATTATATAGTTAAATAATTCTGAACTTAAATGTTTTTTGTTCGAAATGTATTCGTCGCGGGATGTTTATGGCGGAAATGCTAGTGCCAATCTATCCCTCAGAAATCATAGAATGTAAATATATTAATTTTAATAAATTCGCAATAATATTTTTGTAAAAATTAAGCGGTGTAAGTCGAATTTTTGGATTAAAAAAATTTTGCTATAGAATAATATAGCAAATATCGCGGACATTACAAAGCGTCTTACAAATGTTCATATTTATGAGAATTTATGTTATAGTTTTAAATTTCCGCGATTCAATGTAATTAAGTTCGATTTTTTGGTTAATAATTGTTTTTATTGCGATAACTCGCGAAAGGAAGCAGATAAGATTTTGATTTCTTCTTATCTGAGTAGAGGGGATGATTCTGTACAAAACCTCATTAGCCGTTTTTAACCACAATCGAGGCCAACTTTCGTTTGCTTGAGGTACGCTGTGAACATTCAAATATTAAAACTCCTATGTGTAATTTTTTTGTTTTATAAATATTTAAAATGCTCCAAACAAAAAATCCTATGTGTCGATTTTCATGAAAACCATTTACCACGTCATGGGCTTTTCACATATACGATTTTTGTTATGATATATTGGTGGTAAATAATTAAAAGAAAAATTCAAAAATTTGAGATATTAAAAATATCGCGATTTGACGAAGTAGCAACGTTTTTTGTCTCTCCTGAAAACTAGTAAAAAAAAAACACATAGGAGTTTTCGTCGGCGCACCGACGATATAACATTTTGATTTTTTTATGATTTAAAAAATTAAATTAATGAACTCGATGAAATTTGGAAAGATATAGTTGAAAGTATATTTTGAAAGTTATTACATTTCAATTTGAAATAGCATTGAAAGTTCATATTACTAACAAGTGAACCCAAAATAAATTTCGGAGATAAGCCAAGTGGCACATTCTACGAAAATAGTGGCACAATTTAATATTATTAGAAGATACAAAGATTTAACAAATAACTACTTACCCCCACGCATACGAATATCCCACATATAATTAGTTATTATTGTTATCTTAATAAGGGGTTAATAAAGGGGTTTTCAACAAGAGGTGTTATTTTGGTATTCAAAGAAAAATGCAATTTTTTGAGATAAATGATCGGATGTTTATTTCATAATAAAGAGGGAGGTATGCCATTCACCGTAACTGTTGATCCAACCTCACTTTCGAAAAAGTAAGGTCCAATGACCCCGCCGGACCATAAACCGCACCAAACAGTCACACGTTGAGGATGGAGAGGCTTCCCAACAATAACTCTTGGGTTTTCCGAGCCCCAGATGCGACAATTTTACTTGTTGACGTAGCCACCGAGGTGGAAATGGGCCTCATCAGTCAAGATGATTTTTCGATGGAATTCCGGATCATTTTCATGCATTTCAAGGACCCAATCAGCAAAGACACGACGTTGTTGATGATCGGCCGGCTTGAGTTCTTGTGTTAACTGAACTTTATAAGCCTTAAGACCCAAGTCTTTATGCAAGATACGGTGTAATGACGTTTGTGGAATGTCCAATGGACAAACCTTGGAATGGACAAACCTTGGTTTTCTTTAACACTTTGGGCTACTACAGCAATATTTTCAGTTGTTCTTGAGCACGGGTTTTATTCTTCACAACTTTTCCCAACAGCCCGAATTTTTCCAACAATTTCTTTATTGCGGTCCGACAAGGTGCTTCACGACGACCCAAAAATGCTTCAGTTCTGCGAACTTTGACTGGCCACTATATAATTGTCTCGTTTTCCACTAATTAAGCACGCCGAAAGACTATCAGTGAAAACAACACATTTATCATCTCCATCCTCTATCCCAATTTCCGGTGCCTTTTATAATCATTGATTTCTCTTCTATATATGGCGTTGATTAATTCGGCAGCGGATTATCCACTCTTCCCAGGAAAGTAAGTTTTCTTTGTTAGACTATATCATGTCCACCAACATTCATTGTATTTTTTAGCAGGGTTAAAATATAGATTTAAATTCCTACATTTGTTCTTGAACCGCATAACTTTATTTCTTAGATTTGTTGTTATTTTATTATCCTCAATCTCATGTAGATCCGCTGTGTAGAGATTGAACAACACTGGTGACAAACAGCTACCCTGTGGGAGCCCATTCGTCACAGTGACTTCCTCCGTACCCATCTTTAAAACGCGAAATGATAGAAAGTTGAGAATCCATTTAACAAAAGTTATGTCAAAGCCGCAATTATTTAGTTTTATACCAAGTTGATCTAGTTTTACACAATTATACGCATTACTGATTTCCAACTTGAATACCAATACTTTGAATTTATTCTGCTTTAGGAGCGCTATCCTGTGAAAGAGTTCATTAAGGCATGTCGATGTAGACGAGTTTTTCTTGTATGCAAAGGATCTTGATGGAATGAGATCATGTTGCTCTATGAACTCATTCAGTCTATCCTTCATCATTAGGTTGATGCATTTTAAGAATACAGAGATCAAACATATGGTGCGAAAATTCTCAATATTATTGTGATCTTTGTTTGGTTTCGGGATTGGGATAACTTTTATTGTCCTCCAGTTGCTTCAGATGTTGTTGTTCATTATTGCTTCATTAATTGCAGTTAGAACTGCTCTTTTAGAAACACCTGACAAAGCTTTTACCATGGTATAAGTTATACCATCATATCCGCCTGCCGAAGCTCTTTTTTTATTGTGGAGACATCTTTCCAACTCCTCAAAATCTAATCCATAAAAATTCCCACTCCCCTGACTCTGTTGTATTATCATGGAGCTACAACTATCATTCGGAACCTGGTCCTTAAGAATGTTAAATATGCCGCATTATTTTCAGGGTTCAACATTGCATTTGGGACATCATTCCTACCCATGATGCTATTCACAAACTTCGACGCACTGTGTGTATTTGGGGCATCATTTACCTTTGCTATCTTTAAGTTGTCTTTTTTCGCATTCTTAACTTCTTTTTTCCATTCCTCTACCAAAATTCTTGGCTTCAGCCTGTTGCCTTATAAATAGCGCTAGTAGAGACTCATTCCACCAAAACTTCGGGCAGCGAGCTCCATTTAGTGTTATTGTCGCATCTTGCAGTTCTCCTGCTAGTGTACTTTAAATTTCATTAAAATCCGGTTGAAGCGCAACCGAGTTCAATGATCTTATGAGCTTGTGTTTCGAGATATTTTTTTGTTTCCTAGTCAAAATTTATTTTTTATTTAAATTATTTTGATTTTATTTTGGCCATGAGCCGTATGTTTTTACAACTGGCCACAAAAATGTCACAGTGATGGCGTTACCATCACAGATTTTTTAGTTGCAACCGATGTCCATAGGGGGCGTTGTTGTTAAATGCGAAGTAGAACTGGGGGCGCTGCTGTTAAAGATCAGCTGTTGACACGTCAACATACCGCCCCCATTGCACAAGTGTTATGTCAGCCAGCATGATTCGACAGTTTGTTGTTGTTTGGTTCCAATGTTTATTCCTTGTAATGATGTTGGGCTAGAATTTGTTGTGGCCGCTATATATTTTTTGATATCAGCTGCTGATTATTTTGTGCTTTTTTCGTCCGTCACTGGCTCGTGAAGCCTTGTTTCACGTGATGAAACAATGGTGTAGCGACGGAGACTAGGCGGATCGCAGGAGAGTGGAACGCGCACAAAAATCACTGAATCAAATTTGGTTATGAAGGACCATGTTTAATTCGGCGCCCGGTAAGCGGGACTTAAAAAGGAAAACACAATATATATTTTTTTTAAATTATTTTGATTTTATTTTGGCCGTGAGCGTATGTTTTGCGGGTGAGTTTCACAGATTTTTTAGTTGCAACCGATGTCGATAGGGGGTGTTGTTGTTAAATGCGAAGTAGAACAACTGGTGGGCGCTGCTGTTAAAGATCAGCTATTGACACTTCAACATCAACAATGATCGGAAAATGCCTGCTGCCACCCAAATATGCTTCCGCCGTATTCCAGTCTGCTTCCAGACCCGCACTGATGAATGTTAAATCTAACACTGATCCAACTGAGTCATTATTCCTTCAGAAGGTCGGTTTCCCATTATTTATACACTTAAGTTGTGTTTCCTTAATAATTTTCTCCAATTCCCTTAGTAATGTTTGGGTATCACCCCAAATGGTGTTTCTAGCATTAAAGTCCCCCATGAGCACAATATTCTCAAACGGCTCAATAAAGTACATCATTTTCGTAAGTTATTTTTTAATGTCCTCCAGGGTCATCGCCGGGGGGAAATATAATGATACGATTGTAAGATTAAGATTTTAGTTTTAATTATCAACACATCTTTTGTAGTACTATACTCAATTTCCTTAAAATTGATTCCTTTTCTCAGTCCAATAGTCACTCCTCCATAACCATCGGATCTGAATTTTTGAATTAGATTGAAGTTGATGAGCTTATTCCTTTTGCATTTGTGCTCTGAAAAAATTTCTGATAGCACAAAACATCAAAAACATTATTTTGTCCCCTCACCTTAGAGAGGAGGGTATATATCATTTGCTACGAACCAAAAGTGTAACACATCGAAGGAGTGACCTAAGACCCTAAGTATGTTCGGCAGACATACGAATGAGCAATGTCCGTCCGTCTGTCTGTCTGCTGGCTGGTGCGCACGATAACTCTCGAAAGGAGTAACCGATTGACTTCAAATTTGGTATGTGGTAATATTTTCTTCTATCTCCGGCTAAGTTCGAAGATATTGATCCACTCCTTCTAGTACCTCCCCCACAAAGGATTAACATTTAGTGGAATATTGATTATTTAATAACTTCTATAATACTTATTTGAATCCTCTGAAATTCTACACATAGTATTAGTTTATTAGTCACTGTTACCTCGAGAAAAATAGACGAAGTTGCCACTCCCGTTTTGGTACCTCCCACACAAATGGACAATTTTGAACCAAAAGTTAATAGCTTATAACTTTATTACCAGTGCTTACAAAGACTTGAAATTTTGTACAGTGTAATGGTTTAATAGTACTTACAATACAGTGAAAAATGGGCATAACTGCCACGCTCCTTTTGGTACCTCCCACACAAATGGACCATTTTGTACCAAAAGTTACCAGCTTATAAATTTAATACCAGTGCATGAAAATACTTGTACAGTGTAATGCTTTTATAGTACCTAGAGTCCAGAGAAAGGTGACCATTATTGGGACGTCCCTATTGGTACCTCTCACACAAATGAACCATTTTGTATCAAAAGTAAACAGCTTTGAACTTTAATACCAGTACATACTTTAACGTTATTAAATGCAATTTAAATTGATCATTTAAATAAAACAAAAAATAAATAAATTTACGAATATTTTTTTGGGACTCAAGGTGAGGGGATTCATAAGTCGGTTTACCTGACTGAACTTTCTTACTTGTTTAGAAAAATTTCCATATAATTTGTATGGAAATAATATATTTTTAATAAAATAATTATATTTTTTTGCAAGCAAACCACTGAACATTTAAATGACATATTTTGACCATTATTAGAATAATTATTGTTGTTGTTATATAATACTAATTGTAGGTTAACGCCACATTTTTGAATTATAGTGGAAAATTAGTGACCGCTTCTAGCGCTATTCATTCACCAATTCGCAAGTGATCTTTTCAATCTCACTTCTTCTCATTTCATCCCTTATATATACAGGCCTAGGGAGACTAGGGACTTCAAACAACCTTGGGTGCATCTGCGCCCCAGGTTGGTGCACGTATGTTTTTTTTTTTTGGCTTCTTCGCCACAGAATTGTACGTACATATAAGGGGTGAGAATCTCGTTAACCTCTCATTCCCTATTTGTACTGTTACCTTCATTCCGGGTATTATTCTTATTTTCAGGAAGAGATGGGAAACTCTCATCATTCCAAAGTATGTCAAACCTATTTTGATTTCTATATTCTTGTAGTACTTCTCTCTTAGACATCATTTTCTTCGTCATAATCTTATTCGTAGCAATCTCCTCTGACCATTTCTGACAGTTCACCTTGTCACTTGCGACATGTCCTTCCTTGTTTATAAAATGCATTTAACCACGTTGCGGTTGCCCCCAATGATCTCCTCCTCACTGCCACATTTGATACATCTCTTCTTCGATCTGCATCCATTTCGCGTGTGCCCCAGTCTACCATATTTGTGACACTGTCTCACCGCCGGATAATAAGTTTCAACAATCAGTACCGTATGGTTAAAAATAACCCAGTCAGGATGAGTACTACCGTATAATACTACTTTGACCGTTTCCAGTTGGTCAAACTTATCTTTATCAATAAGATAAGTTTGCGTCTAGTGAACCTCTTCACAGACGCAATCCTGTTCTTCGATTTCGTATCTTGCATAATTTCATCTTCGGACCAACAAAGTGGAACATCCCTAATCACTCCATAGGTCTCCGTGTAATTCTTTGGAATGAACGCCCTCAATTTCCTTATCTTTAATTCCTCATTACACAGAAACTTGTTTGCCGACTCAGTATCATGAAATGCCACCTTGTACAACGTTACACCAATCGCATCTACTGTTTTTATTTTTCCAAATTCATCACTTTTAATGCCTTTTATTTTCTCAATGAAATATAAACCATTTTTTATTCTCCTATTTCTAACATTTTCGCCTCAGACGTATCTACTAACGCAATAACCTCACCTGAGTGCTCCTCGGTGTATCTAACTTCTACGTCATTCGCGCTCCTCTTCTTATTGCCGGATTCCATGGGCTCATTATTTCCTCGAGGGCGCCGTCCAGCCTCACTGCTCTGCCTCACGTATTAAATCTCTACTGCCACTTCCAAACCGCCATCACCATTCACCTTCTCCACTGCCATAACCTCCAAATTTGCCTCCATATTCTGCATCTCACCATGCGCATTTGTCAAAATGTCTCTACCCTTAGTAGATGCACTCGTAGTCACTCTACCTCCTTTTTTCGGAACTTCATCACTGTTCAATTGCAGAACAATTATAGATTTTGACGCCGCAGCGTCCGCCGCCTCGTTCATCTTGGCCTCACAACGTGTATCACCACCTTCTACAGAAAAAGGTATTTTTTCCTACACACCAGCAGAATATTTTAAAAGTATCGTGGTATAACAATTTTCTAAATTATTCTTGCTTAAAAGCACTGTTTTTCACTTAGTGACTTAACCAATAGCCGATCTATTAAGATTACTTTTACTTCAATACGGAAGTGGAATGATACCAAATTTCTAAATCAAATCGCAGTTTTCTTATAAAAATTGGTGTTGTCGCATATTTTACATCATTCATCTTAAATTAACTTACAAATAAGAAATTATTTAGGTCAATATCAGTAAGTCATTATTTGCTGACTAAATGTAATGAAAACAGTGACATGTGCTTACCAAGTTTTTGCTAGGTAGAAACTAGCACCTTAACGAAGAAAACTATGCCAACTTTAAAAATCTATGAAATGCATAAGTTATAACCATTTTGTAAAAATAAGGGATATGCAACAAAAAAAACATGTTTGATATTTTTTATTTTGGCCATTTTGTTTGGAATTACCAAAAGGGGCGTGGAAGTAACGTATTGATTCAAGTATTTGTATGCATTAGAATCAAAGTTGTGCAAAATTGTAATTTTGTCTCATCTCACTAATTGACACAAAGCTCTTAAAGGAAACAACCTAAGTTTTCTTTTGAGCAAAAAAAATCAAAAATTGAAATATTACTTTTTACAAAAATTTCAAAACAAGTTTTAATTTCGCAAAACTAAATTCACAAAAAAAATATTTGCCAAAGTTTTTATTTAGAGATAAAAGACAAAGGTATCGATAACACTTTGGGCAAAATTCGGTTCAGATTTAGATAGAGCCCCGGTATATACTTATAACCTGATTGTGAATCTAAGCGCTATAAAATAAAAATGTTTGGTCAGATCATTAGGAAATAACATTGATAAAACTTGACAATATTGGTTCCTATTCTGCTTCGACTCCGTTCGGCTTTTAGCCCTTCCTTAGAGGTTTCTTCATTTTTTACGTCAAATTTTAGATTTTAGAAAAGCAGATTCCAAATATTTTATCATAACTGTAAAACGATTTTTCCGATTTTTCGAAAACATATTGAAAGAACGGATATTAAATTAATATAAAACTGTTGTTTAAACCCACTAGATACTTCTAATAAATTATGTCGATTTTTTTAATTTCAATATTTTTTAACACTAAAGTTTGTAGAATTTTTTTAAATTATTTATAGAATTTAAAATTTGGTTTATTTTTATAGCATCATAAAAAATATAGTGAGTAGTCCTTTTCTGTCGCAAATTCCTATTTATTGGTGTAGTGTACTTACCTAATGGGGATATAGATAATCTTGAGCATAACATCGCCGATAATATTCCCCGATTCCCAAACATAAATATTGTTGGTGACTATATCTGTGATATTTCTAATTCTAGAAAATATTCTTATCTAAATTAATGTTTACTCGTTGTAATATTTCTGTCTTGCACAACAATAGGCCAACTCACTATGACTTGTCTCGAAATTCTACATATATTATTGATTATTCATTAGTTAGTAATCCTTCTTCAATTATTAGTAGTACTCAGTTTAATTATCCAGCCCTTAACTCTAGTCATGCCTTTATGCTTGTGCAATATACAGTACCTACTATTAATAAACCTAAGTATAAAATTTATCGTGATTATAATATTATTACATGACATCATTATTATGCTAATGATACAGATGCGCAATTATTACACTTAAATACTATATTATCTAACTTATTTGAGGCTCATGTACCTGAAAAAACTATGTTTATCTCATCTGGTAAACCCCGTTGGTTTAACAATAGAGATATTGAAATAGCTATACAAAATAGGGACTCAGCATACAGAGCTTATATGGAGGTGAACTCTGACAGAAATAAATTTATTTATAAAATTTATAAATCTACAACTCGAAGGACTATCCGACAAGTGAAACGATCTTATGGCCTCCGTTTTTTCAATGAATCTTCAGATTCTAGAGCATTATGGTCTAAAATCCGCTCGACTCGTGGACTTGATTCCGATAACTGTGATAACATCTGTGATATAGATCCAAATTTATTAAATAGTTACTTTACATCCATTTCTTCTGACCCTGTAGCTAGTTTTAGCAGTAATATGTTTTCTGATACTCGAAATAACTCGCTTTACTTTAGGAACTTTGATCTCATAGAATTACACAGTGCAATATGTAGAATTAAGTCCAATGCTTTAGGAACTGATGGTATACCAATACGTTTTATTAAATTGATATTTCCGTACATTCAACACCATATTCTGTACCTCTTTAATACAATATTTATGACAAGCAAGTTTCCGTTGGCCTGGAAGATGGCAAGAGTTACGCCTATAAAGAAAAATGGTACTACTGATCTACAATGTTCCGACTATCGCCGAATTTCTATACTACCAGCGTTGTCTAAAGCTTTTGAAAATTTAATTAAAGATCAATTAGTCGAACATGTCAACCTTGTCAATCTGGTTTCAGAAGACATCACAGTACAACCTCTCTCATGATTAAGCTTACGGATGATATTAGACGTGCGACTGATAGTAGAAATTCTAGCATTATTGCCGCACTTGATCTAAGTAAGGCTTTTGATTCTGTCAATCATAACACTGTGCAACAGTGAAAAAAATACATGGAATTGACAGTATAGGTTCGATTCTACTATCAAAGGGTAGTATAACCCATACTCGGTTTGGCGAAATTGGTGACCAATTATTTTTTATGGGCCTCCAAAGTTTCTGAAAATCTGTGGGCCGCTCGAAAAAGGTGTCATCAGCTTTTGTTCAACAACTAATTCAGACTTGGTGATACCGCTTAACTATATTTGGCAATAATGTAGCTAAGAATATGCTGAACCAAGTTTCTTAAAATTTTTTGCGAAAAAACAAATTTTTCCGGTAGGTTTTTTTGAAAAAGTGAAGGAAAAAAATATTTTTTTTCACTTTTTTCAGCATAACTGACCAAAATAATGTTGGGACTTCAGGTAATTCAATTAAATCTCTAGGCTTTGATATTGATCATAGACTTCAGTTCGACTCTCATATATCGCATATTTGCTCTAAGTTAAATTTAATACTTAAGAAGCTATCCAGCCTTAACGTTATCTTACCAACTCAGATAAAGTATATGTTGGCTCATTCTCTGCTGATGCCCCACATTCTTTATGGAGCAGAAGTATTTATGGGTACTAACCGGGCAAATATCGCTAAGCTCACATCATCATTTCACGGCATTCTTCGGTTCGTTTATGGCAGGCGTTTTTGACAAGATTATTCTCGTTTTTGTACTCTATTTTTGGGTTGTTTATTTGAACGTTTTCTTGAATTAAGATGTCTTTGCATCTATCTGATTAACTCTTTTCGCTTTTTGATTACATCTAGAAATTCCCAAGTTCTCATCGAACATTGTAATTATAATATGTTCGAGCGATCTTTTGCTATACTTGTGGCTAGATTATGGAATTTATTGCCGCAAAATATTAAAAACTTTTCAGTATCCCCTCAAACGTTCAAGAATAGTCTACTTGCTCACTTTTTTGAAGTGACTTAGATTTATTCATCACAGACAATACCAATATCCCTTTTTTTATATTATTTAATAAATATTTTAGCATTAATGTTTAAAAAATGTGCGTTAGGATTGGTTTAGTATTTAGTATTTTTTATATATCGTCATCAGAAACGAAAAAGGGCGTAACAACAAGAAAAATGGAAACTCAGTTTTTGACGGATTTCGGTAACCTGCATCAAAATACACATCCTGACAAATTTTTAGCGGCGTAATATTAAAAATGGCGAATTTTTTAACGAAATTCAAAAGGGCCTAACAACAAATTATTTCTTTTTTCATAGTTAAAAAATTCTAATTCACGCAATTTTCACAAACAAGTTATAAATCATGTTTGTGTGATTTTATATATGCATCATTATGTTTAGATAATATCCTGAAAACTACGTTTTTCTAACGGCAACACTTTTCATTTTATTAATTTTCAAACATGATGATAGGCCCTTTTTCGTTTCTGATGACGATATGTAATCTTATAATGAATTTGTTATTCTAATTATAGTAAACCTGAGTTTGATTAAATAAATGAAATGAAATGGACCTTGTATCTTGCGACCTATCAAATGAACAGTTTTAAGATCAAAGATGAGCAAGAATGCTTAATAACCCCATTTCGTTAAAACTCATTTCCTTGATCAGAAGATTATTTTAAGATTACGTATGTATATTTTCAATTTTCTTAATTATTGGCATTGATTACAACAATACGAGTATGTCTCATAAATCAAAGGCGGTTTGACAAACCAAAATAGATTTAATGAATTTGTTCTTATATCCACTCATAGATTCTAAACAATTTACTACATACTCGTAGTTAGCCCCCTCGTTCATGTTTTCTCTGCCGTTTATCCAACTCTTCTTTGGCATGTTGATCACGTAACGCCTTACGCCTGTTTAAATCTTCTTCATCGACACTTGACAACTTTTCTCGATCATAAGTTTCTTCGTCCGGTATTAAATTGAAAGGTCCATGAAAGAATGATGAACGACCATCGCCCCAGGGAAAACGTTTTGTGTGTCTATACATGTGTTCATAAGGCACATATTGTGGTTCCTTTTCCTCGCTGGATGAGGAAAACACATTGTAGGCTAAGACAACAATCACAGGTATCATACAGTAGGAGATCAAACGATATGGTCTACTATTGGGTCGTGGAACATCAAAGACATCACATTTATCAACGATAAAATTGTCGCAGATATGTTGAGATTTTCCCGAAGATTTTGAACATTTTGTAGAGGTAGCAGCACTGGATACGCTGGGATTTTTGGAAGTGTCAAGATTTTTTGCAGCTTTATTTCCTTTGGTTCCCAAATTTCGAGTAGCAGCATTGGAATATATTTTAAGAGTTAAATATCTTAAAGCTGGTTTTATCACGGATAATTTTGAGAAAAATCTAGACATATTGTTTTCTGACCAAAAAAAAAAGTCTGAAGAGAATAAAATTTTGAAAGAAATCGTTTATTTTGAAATGTGTATGAAATGTACATATGTATGTATGTTTTGAAATTTGAATTTAGGAAACGATTTTAAAATAATTTTTGAAATGTTAAAGTATTTTGATGAAACAAGTACATATTTGGTAATTCTGATTAAAATTACAATATTCCCCCATCTTGATGTTTTTTCAACAATTTTCTCTGGCCGTTTCCCCAAATACAGTTTTCTTTATTTCAAAGGAGACTTCCCATTTGATCCCATTTCCATCGCTTTCACTTATGATTTGCCTTCTTCACCTTCTTCATAAATAGCAATAGCAGAATGTGGACTAAATTTGGATCCACTTTGTTGTTGTTTAATAGATTTAAAGATATTTTGCCATAATGATAACGATGTAGTTTCCTGCAGTGTATATATTACGAAGCTTAACGCAAGGTACGTTGTGATTACAGTTAGAGTAGTCCAAAAATTGTTAATGGGATCTTTTGGAAAATTAGGTTGAAATAAATAAATTTTGAAAATTATGAGCTTAAATTAAGATTTACTCTTCGTAGTATAGTTATTATTTCGATTTCCACCACCAATTCCAGCTCCAGGAGGTCCTTTTGTTGGATCCTTGCTTTTTGTATCTTTTGTAATTATCTTTGTGCTTTGGGACTTGTTGTCTAAAAGTGAAAGAAATCCAAATATAACACGAAATTAATGTGTTATTTTATATTTAGTTTGGAAAATCTATTATTCCATCCAATAGATGCAAAATGTACCAAATTTGGATCTTGTGTCCAAGTCCTTTTTTCGAAACTTTATTATAATTTCACCTAAGCACAGAAAAAAATTGTTGAAGATGCATACAATTAACTGAATCATTTATAGTACAGAAGGCTTTGGAGTAGATATTCCGTGTCAAAGAAAACACTTTACGAAGTATTTCTCGCTCATCCCCTTACCACAGAAAATCTATATCCAAAAATAATTATATAACAAAAGTCATAGAAATAGATGGGTTTTTTGGTTGATGTATTTGACCAAAAAAAAAGACCTTATAACCAAAATAACTTATAACTAACGGATTTCCAGAGTGCCGTATTGAATCTAAAAACGTTAAACATTCCGACATAATAAATCGAGCCCAAACACGAACGTACCGCCTGCAGTGGCAAACGAAAATAGTGAACAGAAAGAAGCCAGTGAGACACTACCAAAAAGTGAGGTGGAAGTGGTTGATAACATCTCCAATTTGCCGATAACATCATCAATTTTGCAGAAAATTCCCAGCAAAGGTGGTGATAAGGATATGAAGAGGGACACAAAAACTCAAAACACAGAGGGAGCGATAAAAAACAACAACTTTTACTGGAAAGACAATGATTGAGGTCATCCAGATAAACCTCCACCGGAGCGAAACGGCATCCATTGCTCTGATGGACATAATAAATAAAGGCAGGGTTCATGTTGATTTGATTCAAGAACCGTGGACTACTAGTAACAAGATTACTGGATTAAACCATGTGAACTACAATCTTTTCTAAGCTAACACAGGTACTCGTCCAAGGACTTGTATTCTGTGCCATAAAAACGTATGCTATCTTTTCTCTCCAGAGTTGTCAACATCGGACGCAACTGTTCTGATGCAAGGTAATGGAAGTATGTACCTGGCGTCAGTATACCTGCCATTCGATGCGCCGACATTGCTGGTAAGGGAATCCAAAAATACAAGTAATGAGTTACTAGCTGGTTGTGATGCCAACTCACACCATATCGCTTGGGGTAGTACTGACACCAATAAAAGGGGACAAAACCTTATAGAATTTTTGAATACTAACGATCTCCTAACTCTCAACATAGGGAACAAGGCGACCTTTGTTAACAAAATTAGGAAAGAAGTATTCGATATAACTATAATGTTATATATGTTCAGAAAACCTCATTGATGAGATCCATGAGTGGAGGGTTTCGGATGAACACTCCTATTCGGACCACCGTTATATAAGGTTTAAAATTGCACGGCCACCGCCTGACCCTATAAGTTTCCGTAATAAGGCTAACGCCGACTGGACTAAATTCGACAATCTACTTAGAAATCGATTGGGCCAGCCTAAACACGATTATGAGGAGGATTACGGATGCTCTTGTAAAATCATTCGAAGATAGTTGCCTGCATCAAGAAAGGAAATCTGCCTATGAGAAACCCTGGATGACAGGGCAAATTCGCTCGATTGGCAAGGATGTCCGCAGACTTTACAACAGAGCTCGACGTAAAAAGATATCAGTATATTGGGATGACTACCACAGAAGACTCAAAGAATACAATAAAATCATTAGACTGGCGAAACGTAACTCCTGAATGCTTTTCTGTGAGCAGGTAGACAGCGTTAACAGCATGTCTAAAATAAAAATGTTCCTCTCAAAAACTCATATCCAAACCGAAACACTGGTGGATGAAACGGGTAAAAGGATGGAAACTATAGATTATACCGTAAGGCTTTTGATGAAAACTCATTTTCCGAGTGGTAATGCTGGGCCAGCATAGGAACAGTTACAGAACGAAAATGTGATGCACCAGAACCTATTACGGATGCTATGGTTAAAGAAGCAATAAAAAGCTCCCTTTCAAGGGACCGGACGGAATATTTCCAGCGCTTCTTCAGAATGAGGTGGATCTGGTATCAACTAATCTGGTTGGAGTTTTCACTGCATGCCTAACTCATGCATATACCCCAAAAAATTGGCAGGAATCTTCATACCCAAGCCTGGCAAGGCGAATTATACGATCCCAAAGGCTAATCGACCTATTAGCCTAACTTCTTCCCTGTTAAAAACAATGGAGCGAATAATTGACGACATGGTCAAAAGTAAGATAGCCGATGACAAGCTAAAATTCAAGCAACACGCATATGTTAAAGGAAGATCAGTGGAAACAGCTCTACATGAGGTAGTACACCACATAGAACAGTCCTTCAGTGAAGAAATGTACACACTTGCCGTTTGTATAGACATTGAAGGAGCTTTTAACAACGTTCAGACCGATACACTTATCCAGTCCTTAGACGAGTTTCAGGTTGACCGGGCGCTGATAAACTCGATCAACAATATTCTAAGGAATAAGTGGATTATTTGTGGGTCATATGACGTAAAAATCAGAGACAAGATAAATCGTCGTATACCTCAGGGGGGAATTTTATCGCCTCTCCTATAGGTTACGGCGATACACAGTCTACTTAAGGCCCTCACCAATGAAGGACTTAAACCAGTCTGTTATGCAGACGACGGTATAATACTTCTAAGGGGCACACATCCAAACCAACTATGCAGAAGAGCTGAGGAGGCACTAAACATAGCATATAACTGGACACAACCAAGCGGATTAAATGTCAACCCAGATAAAACAGAAATATGTCTATTTACAAAGAAAAGGAAGATACATCCTTTTACCGTGCCTCGATTCCTGGATAAGAATATTGCCATATCTAAAAAGCTAAAATACTTGGGAGTAATCTTGGATCAGAAACTGATTTGAAAAGATCATATTGAAGAAAGAGTTACCAAGGCCCACAGATGTTGGTCGTTGTGTAGAAGAGCTATAGGTTCAAAATGGGGACTACGGCCAAATATGACGCACTGGCTTTACATGAGCGTGATTAGACCAATAATAACCTACGCCTCTGTAGTGTGGTGGACATCAATGGACAAAAAGTACAACGTAATACCATTGCAAAAATCGCAACGTATGTGCTGCCTAGGTATAAGCGGGGAAATTAGAACCGCACCAACAAGAGCGTTGGAGACTACACTGCACATCCAACCAATAGATATCCGTATAAAGTATGAGGCAGCCCTCACAGCAAGACGTCTACAAGTGATGGGTGAATGGATAAATCGAGACCACAAGTCGTACCATCAGAAGATATTACAATCACTGGTCGGTCATATTCAAACAACGGAAATCTCCGACCGCATTCCTGAAGTGCGGCTTACAGCTACCTGTGATTCATTCATGCCAGACATGAACGAATTTCCTGGGAAAACGGAACACTAGCTCATGTGCCAGTGGGATCCAGCTGCTACACTGATGGGTCCAGGCTAGGAGGAAGGACGGGTCTGGGACTTTTTATTGATGAACCAGAAGTCGAACTTTACTTCCGCCTCTCAGACCATAACACAGTATTTCAAGCAGAAGTTCGAGCAATCACGGAGTGTGTTAACAGGCTCAATAATACCACAAAGCCAAAAATGCCAACATCTTCACAGATATCCAAATGGCGATCAAAGCAATAACATCGGAAAGGTCAAATCCAGAACAGTGTTAGACTGCGTATTTTCTGGGTACCGGGACACAACTGAGTGATTGGAAATGAACGAGCAAACAGCTTGGCTTCAAAGGGCAGAGAACTTTGGGTAATAAACTTGGAAAATTGGAAACCTTTCGAAGCCACGAAGGATGAGTTGAAGCACTGGGCAGTGATTGCTCACAAAACTGTGTGGAATAGAGCAACTGCAAAGATACTGTGGGGTGACCCAAATGAGAAGAAAACAAGTAGTTTTCTGAAACTAAACAAGATCGAGATTAGTAAGATGATGAGTGTTCACTCAAGCTTACAGGCCCATCTTCATCGCATAGGACTAGCAGAAAACGACGAGTGCAGGGCATACAGGGAAAACATCGAAACGATGGAACATTTTCTGTGTCACTGCCCATCTTTCACACATGCAAGATCCCGATATTTCGGTTCCGACATATGGCCAGACTTGAGTCATCTCAGAGGATGGGTAACCCGTGGGTATAAAAATCATAAATAAGGAGCGCACAACAGGCCGAACCACTGGCTTAAGTATATGTCCATGAACATGAGACGTTTAAACTTCTCCTCTATTCAACCTAACCTAATATCTTTCTGGAGGACTGTACAATTTGCTATTAATTCTAGGAATTGGTACGAAATATTTCAGACAAATGGACTGAAAATTCGCTTTAAAAAATATTTTTAAATAGACTTAATATTGCGATAAATACAATCTAAACCCAGCCGGTCCGTTTTCTCACTTTACGCAAATTGCCAAATATTGCATTGTGATTTGACATCATTTGAAATTTACAAAAAGAATGTCAAGTAAAATTTGCGATATGCTATGCTATATGATAATGTGACAACCGGAACCGACTTTAATAAATCTACGTATTATAACTTATACGCAAGAGGGCATAAATATGCTGATTGGTTGATATCAATTAGTATTTATTCTTAAGACCTCACCTCTCACCTTTTGCGGCCATCGTATTCTGCTTATTCTGAAATAGTTTTAAGCACTCTTGATTCTTCTTTAGTTGCTCCGGGGTTATGCATTCTCCAAACATATTTTTAGGACATTCTATAGTTAAAAATATTTTTTTTTCATAATTTTGTAAATATCTACAGTACTCACTACTGTTAGATTTATCTTGAATATGTTTTGTAGTACCGCCGGAAGTGACAGTTGCAAGACAGCTCTTCTTGGGTTTACTTAATAGATTTTTATCTTAAAAAAATTATAAAGTTTTATTATATTAATATACTTAAAAATACTTAAATTGTATTATATTTATTTGAAAAACATTTTAAATTTTTTCCATTAAGTGATGAATTTGTTGAAGTTTCAACATTTTCCAAAACTGTCTCTGTAATGTTAGGACCATAAAAATGCCTTTAATTTAAATCAGAAAATGTACCTTGTGATTTTGTTTTCAATGTTTGCACTTGTTCTGATAGTTTCTCTGTTGCTAAATGTAAATGGGTGAGAGAGCAGAGGATTGACGTGGAATTAATTTAGTTACATACACTCAGAATAAAATAGACACATAGACACAGAAAAAAATATTGCTAAAACAACAGGTTTTCTGCTGAAAAATGGAAAGCAAAAAATGTCGGTATAAATGACAAACTCGTGTTTGCTGCTATACGAGTAACTGGAACGTTTAGCTCATCTTCTAAACTTAACAATGTCGGCAACTATTTATTTCTACATTTATAAGCTTTCAAGCCAAAAAAAATAATTTGTCCCAACTTGGAGAATATAATGATTGAAATATTTTTAAAGGTCAGTATATTTATTTCTATTATTTTTAAAGATAGGGAAGATTCTCAAGTTTAATTAGAGTTGCCATTATAGATTTACAAATACCGAGAAGCAATTAAAATGTAAATGTCAATTTTTATTATCAAAAATTATATTAACATAACCGCAAATATTTTTAGCAAACTGCAAACTTTTCTGCTGTATATTTGCTATTCAAAATTTACAGACATTTTGCTGTAACAGCAGAAATTTTGTTGGAACAACAGAAATTTTGACTACGGACGACTCAGAAAACAATGTTGCTGTTTAACAGCTAGCTTATTTTTTGGGTGTAGATGACAGAGTTTCCAGCATATAAATAAAATTCTTAGAATTGAGTCTGGCTATCGATATAACTTGTTCTAGGTCTATACAAAATAGAGGTCGAGAACTATTTGACTGATTCGACTCGGTCTATGTGGCAAACAATGTCGCCGTGTTTTATTGGTAAAAAATTCTCAAAGTTTATTACTCACCTTTATCCATTTGAGCTATGGTTTTTGTTTTGCCATTATCGGGAGATACTTTGATGGTATTGGGAAATGAATTAAGTGTAATTTTCTGAGGCTTAGGATGCTTTATTATTGAAGGCAAGTTTCCTGAAAAATATTAATATATATTCTTAACAAAATAATTGAGAAAATTCGTTTAAAAATTTTTATTTTTAATAAGAAGTCATTCGAGACCTTAGATAATTTATTAGATATGTGATGGCAAACGATTTCTATTTGTTGTAAAAAATAATCTCCACATTTTTTCACTTTTAAAATGGAAAATGTGAAATTTAGCTTTCTATCAAATTATTTTATATAATTTCTATGAATAAATGGAAAATTAAACAGAATTGTTTAACAATACAATACTTATGTTACTGAAATCTCGGCCCTTCACATACCTAATCTGAATAAGGTATAGTTAAATACTCACCGGTATTAGTTGGAGTATCCGTTTGAATTTCAATTCCAGTCTCACTTTTCTCTGGTACGTTGTTTAGTAATATATCATTGTCTATTTGTATAAAGTGTTGCCTTAAATTTTTATATATGTAAATAGTGTACTAACGGGTTTTCTAACAAGAGGTGTTATTTTGAATCACCCGGTATTTCGGTAGCTGTCACTTTTGAAGCTTTTATTCTTTGACATTTGACAAGTAGAAACTACGCCATTACTAAATATGTAACGATACACGATTCAACAACGCATTGAAATTATTAAAATTCGAAAATCGCAAATCATTGAAAAATCACCTTGACTGATGAGGCCCATTTCCACCTCGGTGGCTACGTCAACAAGCAAAATTGCTGCATCTGGTGCTCGGAAAACCCAAGAGTTATTGTTGAGAAGCCTATCCATCCTCAACGTGTGACTGTTTGGTGCGATTTATGGTCCGGTCATTGGACCTTACTTTTTCGAAAATGAGGTTGGATCAACAGTTACGGTGAATGGATTGCGTTATCGAGAGTTGATTAATGACTGTTTATGGTCGGAGTTGGATCTGGAAAACGTTTACTTTCAACAAGACGGCGCTACGTGCCACACAAGCAACGAAAGCATTGCTCTGTTACGGGAAAAGTTTCCGGACCGTGTTATCTCTCGAAGAGGTGATCACAATTGGCCTCCGAGATCTTGTGCTTTAACACTTTGCGACTTCTTCCTTTGGGGCCACGTGAAAGATAAGGTCTACGCCATCAGCCCAGCGTCGATTCAAGGCCGCAAAGATAGAATTCGTGGGGCTATCGAGGACATAGGGCAGCCACTTTGCGATTTGGTTATGGAAAATTTCATGAAAAGGATATGGTCCTGTAAGCGTGGTCGTGGTGGCCATTTGGCTGATGTTGTTTTTCATTATTAACGGCATAAATTCCTCTTTATTATGAAATAAACATCCGACAATTTATCTCAAAAAATGGCATTTTTCTTTGAATACCAAAATAACACCTCTTGTTGGAAAACCCTTTATAAAAAAATTACCTAATCTTGGAAGCACTTTATTATTTTGATTAACTTTTAATCCAACAGTAGAGTTTGTCAGTGATCCAGACTTTTCAGCATTATCTTTCATTGCTTGAGTAATTAGATTCTTGGAAGATTTTTCAAAATTGAGTTTAATTTCCTCATCTGCCAATGAATTATGAATAGACTTTCCGATATTGTCTTTAAATTACATATTAAAAATATTAATGAAATGATGTCTTAGTTATTCCAATTACTGTATGTGTAAAATATATATCAGTTTACTGGAAGTCGTTTCATTATTTATTTTCCATATAGTATTCAATTGATTTGTATTTGCTTCTTTGTTAAATGGTTCTTAGTAAGAGACAAAATAAAATTTTTAATTGTATTGGTAAATATTAAAGCAGTATGGGTATGCTGTTTGGATATTACAGAAAATCTGCAGTAATAGCAAATAAATAGATAATTTTATAATTATACTAGCTGACCACAGCAGACGTTGTCCTGCCCGTCCTATTTCGGATGTTTTAGTTTGTTATTCATTGATATTTCATTCAAAAATGCATACATCCCGAGTTTCAGGAAAAAATCATCAAAAAAACATGTATATTGACCATATGTCCACTACAGCGCCATCTACCGGTTAGAATCATACATACAAACTATTATCAAGCCAAACCACACGTACATTTTAAATTTCAGTCAAATCGCTCTGGAAATACGAATTTTGCAAATAACTTGACCACTCTGCAATTTACCGAGGTGAAAATAATTCTAAAACACAAATGACCCTCAACTGAATATACTGTTAAATTTTCAGTCCATTCGCTTTTATGGTTTCGGAGATCATGCGTTACTAACAAACGTACAAAGGATTTTATATATAAAGATTATAATTATCTTGCAATTGAGACTAACTTGGTAGGATGTTTATTTCCCAAACTATAGTCAAATTAGTACCTTTGCTGTAATATGGGCATTTCCGCGGGTCGCGAACGTACGTTCGTACGCTTTTGATGTACAAAAATTATAGAAAACAAAAATTTTCCCCGCATTTTTTTTGGTGATTTGATAGCATATTGGTAGCTCTATGTTAGGTGCAAAAGATGGGTTTCATCGAGTTTTAGTTTTCATAATGATAGCAATAAACATGTGATCACGAACGTACGCGAAATAGAAGTCAACTTTGGCTGAATCTAGTAACATGCAAAAATCTGCGAAAAGGAACGGAATATTCTAAAGCTATTAATTTATTTTAAAAGAGGATTAATGTAGCTTTCTATCGAGTATTTACACAATAAATTATCTCTATTGTTTTTTTTTTCTAATTGGCTTAGGTGTTGGTCGCGAACCTACGGTCGTGAACGTACGATTTTCCATCTGTTTTAACCGTTAAATTAATCGTTAATCGAACTTTTTTTTGGTCTCCTTGCATTTTCTCTTCTTAATTGATTGTAATAGAGAAATTTTGTAGAAAGAGTGCAAGCATAACATATGTTTTTATATGTAAAAAACAAGTAAGAAAGTTTCAGTCGGGTAAACCGACTAAGGTATACCCTCACTTTGTGAGAAATGTAATATGGAATATTAAACGAAATATTCTGTCAATTTGTATGGGAGGTACCAGAATGTTTTTAACAAATACACCTATTTTTCGCTGAATAGTAGATTCTTTAAATACATTACACTGCGCCGAATTATAAACGTTTGTTGCACTGGTATATTAACGTTATGAAATATTAAATTTTGGTATGATTTGGCCATTTTGTGTGGGAGGTACAAAAAGGGGCGTGGTGATAACGGCCATTTTTTACAGGGCTATAGGGACTTCAAAAGCGTTACACTGTGCAAAATGTTGTTGCATTTTCGTGCATTGGTACTCATGCTGTGAGCTCTTAACTTTTTGTGCAAAATGGTACCTTTGTGTGGGAGGTACAAAAAGGGGCGTGGCAATAGCGTCCATTTTTCACAGGGCTATAGACACTATAAAAGCATTACACTGTACAAAATTTCGAGTATTTTTATACACTGGTATTAATGTTATAAGCTGTCAACTTTTGGTGCAAAATGGTACCTTTGTGTGGGAGGTACCAAAAGGGGAGTGAATATAACACCCATTTTTCACTGGACTGTAGGCACTATAAAAGCATTACACTGCACAAAATTTCAAGTATTTTTATACACTGGTATTAATGTTATAAGCTTTTAACTTTTGGTGCAAAATGGTGCATTTGTGTGGGAGGTACCAAAAGGGGCGTAGCAACATGGCCCATTTTTCTCGAGTTGATAGCGACTAATAAACTAATGCTATGTGTGGAATTTCAGAAGATTCGAATAAGTAGTATAGCAGTTATTAAAGATTCAATATTTCACAACATTTTAACACTTTGTGGGGGAGGTGCTAGAAGCAGTGGACCAATATGGCCCATCTTCGAACTTAGCCGGAGATAGAAAAAAATATTACCACGTACCAAATTTGAAGTCAATCGGTTACTGCTTTCGAGAGTTATCGTGCGCACCAGCCAGCAGACACACAGACAGACAGACAGACAGATAGACAGACAGACAGACAGACGGACGGACATTGCTCATTCGTCTTAAAATGACCCAAAACGAATATCCGCCGAACATACTTAGGGTCTTAGATCACTCCTTCGATGTGTTACACTTTTTTTCGTAGCAAATGATATATACCCTCGTCACACTAAAGTGAGGGTATAATAATTAAATATAAAAATGTCTGTAAATGTAGCTTAAAATGGAAAAAATAAAATTTTTCAGTTTTTAGACAAATTTCCTCATCAAAACAACTGAGATATGCTATGAAACCATTATATTTTAAAAATTTAGACAAAATTTTTCAGTTTTTAGACAAATTTCCTCATGAAAACAACTGAGATATGCTATGATATTTCTAGAGCACAAATATATATATATATATATGGATCTGCATAATATAAGTTAATCTGATGGTCCCAAATTTTTAAAAAATAAATTCCAATAAAAAACAAATAAAAGCGTTAAGATCGGCATGCCTAGTCATATATACCCTCCACCATGGATTGCATTCAATTTTATTACTGGAAAAATCTTTGAATATGAGCAAATCATGTTTTTGAACGCTGCAATTTTTAGCCAAATTTTAGGCCGCGAATTCTTAAGCCAAACTCTTCAGCTGCAATTTTTAGCCAAATTTTAGGCCGCGAATTCTTAAGCCAAACTCTTCAGCTGAAAAATGTGGTATTTATGGCATAAAATAGCATTTTTGAGAGCTACATCTACACGGGGACTACAACAAAATAAAATTTGATTTGTATAAATTTTATTGAAATGAATTCTGGCAAAATAGAAAACAAACTGCAAAGTTTCAGTTAAATTTCGTAGAAAATGTGGTGTATATTACATAAATAAGCCTTCTATAGGTGGGCTATAACAAAATATGAACTGACTTAAAAAAATTGTACTGCTATGAATTCTTGTCATAATTAAATACAAACTGCAAAGATTCCGTTAAAATGCTTAGAAATGGCATAAACTTTGGAGGCCCGACCCACCCATGCCAGTGGCACACCCCCTGGAACCCCCTGGGGGTTCCATACATTTGGACTCGATTGGAGCACTCTAAATGGGTCAAAGTGGGATTTTTTCCGGGACATAAGAATTCGTTTTAGAGGTATGGTTCCTTCGGCAAAGTTTCTTATTTTGATCCCTAGAATACGATTTTCACTGAGCAATGGGCGATTTTTAAATCGACCCGCCCTAATGTCTATAGATTTTAGCGCATATGTCAGTGTCTTGTAATTGAGTCTCTTCTCCGCTGTGACGTCAGTGATATGTAACCTCTCTAGTGTCAATCGTCTCGCATAGTTTCTCTCCTCTACTATTATTTCAACTTCGTTGAAGTTCGGCTTGTGCCCCGTCAAAGTGCAGTGAGCTGCGAGTGCGGTTTTTTGCTCAATTGGTTTGTCAAGTGCTTTGTGTTCCGTCTTATGAGAAGATATTCTTGTTTTTAGTTTAGTTTTTGTTGTACCAACATATACCTTTTGGCATATGTTGGAATCGTCACCGTTGCATGTAATTTTGTATACCACATTTGCCTTTTCATCCTTCTTAATTCTACATTTTGTCTGACTAAATAAGCTTGCTAGAGTATTATGGGATTTTTGGGCCAGTTCATACAGGGTGGGCCTAAAGAATCCAAGGGGTGTAAAAGTTTAATAACTTTTTCGTTTATTAATTTTTTTTATTTTTTCTTTCAGATTATATAGACAACACTTGGAGAATTTATAATGGAGAGGTTCACAATTGAACAGAGAACCAGAACAATAGAATTTTATTATTTAAACCAGAGATCAATTATTTTAACGCAAAGAGCATATCGTCGACATTTGAACGTCAAAATTTCGCCCTCTGAAGCAATGATTCGTTGCTTAGTTGATCGTCATCACCAACATGGCAGCGTAAGAGATTTGCCTCGAACCGGTAGACCACGTGTAAGCCGCACTGCGGAAAATATTGAACGAGTACAGCAAAGTGTTAACGAAGCACCAGAAACATCTGTCAGAAGGCGTTCTGCTCAGCTAGAAATGTCTCGTACGTCACTACGGCGCATTTTAAAAAAAGATTTACAGTTATACCCATATAAGGTCCAATTGGTGCAAGAATTAAAACCCCCAGATCATCGGCAACGTCTAAATTTTGCAGTTAAATTTCAAGAGTTGGCCAGAAATGAAATCAACTTTATTAAAAATTTGATTATGAGTGATGAAGCTCATTTTCATGTGAATGGCTTTGTTAATAAGCAGAACTGTAGGTTCTGGGCTTCTCAAAATCCAAGAGCCATTCATCAACGCCAATTGCACCCCATCAGGTGTACAGTATGGTGTGGGATCACATCTGAAAATGTCATTGGGCCTTACTTCTTCGAGAATGAAGATGGAAGTGCTGTAACCGTAAATGGAGAGCGGTATCGGTTTATGATAGAAAATTTTTTACGTCCTGCTCTTGAAAACAGACCTGGTATGTGGTTTCAGCAGGACGGAGCCACTGCCCGAGACACAATGGCACTTTTAAGTCAAATTTTTGGAGAGCGAATAATTTCCAGAAATTCGGAAATTATTTGGCCAGCGCGATCGCCAGATTTGACAGCACCCGACTATTTTCTTTGGGGTTATTTGAAGGAGCGAGTGTATGTGAACAAGCCAGAGACAATCCTTGAACTCAAGGCAAACATTGTTGCAGAAATTCGAACGCTACAGCCACAAGTTTTGAAAGGTGTTATGGAAAATGCTCTAAAATTCATTCATACTTAGTGTAAAAAAATTTGCCTTTTGTATATTATATAATCTGGAAGAAAAAATAAAAAAAATTAATAAACGAAAAAGTTATTAAACTTTTACACCCCTTGGTTTCTTTAGGCCCACCCTGTATTTCTCTTTATTATAAATATCCGAGCATTTTAAGCGCTCGGAGTACCCTGGGACATATGTCATTGATTTGTCAATTTTGGGTTGTCTTTCTTTGTTATCCTTTTCCACGATGACGTGCAGAGCGGGCTATTAAATAGGTCATCTACATATTTTGTTAAGTCGTGGTTTTTGTAATATAGGTTCTAGTGATATTTCCAGTAATTCCTCCATTACTATGTCCGCACTTCAAATATTTTTCCTCTGTTCAAATATTTTGTCATCGTGCTTAAAGTACCTCGTTTCCTTGATGCAAAAAGTTAATAGTTCCATAAATAGTTAGTATATTTTTCCACAATGTTCCATTTCTTTTCGATTATTTTTAATGCTATGTTAGCTGGGATGCTTGGAAATAGTGAAACTACGTCGAAAGAAATTAAAATTTCGTCATCATCTATTCTCTGATCCACTATTTTATTCCTATAGTCTTTAGCATCTTTTACATTGTACTTGGAATCTTTTGTCACATTTTTCAAGATATCTACCAAATATTTACAAAGCTCGTTACCGGCGCATTGATGGATGAGCATATGGGTCGTAATGGTATTCCCTCTTTATGTATTTTAGGCAGTCCATATATTCTGGGTGCCATTTCGATTTTGTTTATCATTTTATTTCCTTGCGAGGTGTCTATGTGCATTCCATTTAATAATTTTGCCACAAGACTTGTTTTTTTTCTGTAGGGTTGACGTAGGATCCCTTTTTAAGCGTTTGTATGTCGCAGTACAATTGATGAAGTCGAAACGGATGGTAGCCGTATCGAAACATGGACCGATCTGGCTAATTTTTTCAAGGAATAGTCATTTTTTCTAGGAATAATATAATAGAGTGACTTTTAGAACGACTTTTAGTCAAATCGGAAGGTACAGTTATATGGGGGATATATCCAAACATGAAGCGATTTGGCCCATTTTTTTAAGGAATAGTAGAGCCCGACCGAAGTCGGATTTTAGGGCCGAAGCCGTAGCCGAACTTCAGCTAAATTTACAACCTTCGGCCGAAGCCGTAGCCGAAGCCGAATGTTTTATATTTGTAAAATAATTGTTTACTTTGCACCAAAAAATTGTGTTTTTAATCAGCTTATATATACTGCTTATGTATTTATTTACTTAGCTCATAAAATTAAAAACCTTAATGTTATAATGACAAAGAAAGTATTTTTCTGCTACCCAGCAGCATAAACAACTGCTCTCTAGCACGCAAGTACTTTTCTGCCACTATTTCTAAATTTTTGAAACATCTCGAGTTACAATATTACAAATTTTAATGATTCTTGGACTCAATGGCTCATTATTATCTATTCGTACTACTTTTACAAGAATGCTTTCACTAGTTGGAGAGCTTTTAGGTGAGGAACTGAGTCATGTTTTTCTTTATTGTTCTTCCTTTTGTGTCCTTTCTCAAATTATTTTTGTAGTATTGTTCACTTCTGTACACTTCCATGAAGATTTCCATAATAGAATTTTCTTTAAAAAGTCATATAATTCTACTTTTTTGACTTTTTGAACAAAAAATCGGCCTTCGGCCAACTTCGGCTGATTTTGTGGCCGAATGCCGAATATTGGCCGAATGTCGAGTTTTGGCCGTAGCCGAAGCCGAACATTCGGTCGGGCTCTAAGGAATAGTTAAAGGAATTGTGGCAGCACCAAGACCGCCGTGTTAGAATGACAGACAATCTGGCAACTTGGTAACGAACCAGAGGAGGAGAAAACAACAGCTGATTCCAAGAGAAGTCTTCGCCGTCAACGGTAGCATGTTTAGTAATGATTTTGTGAACTAGTTTTAGTAATAATAAATAGATTTAGATGTTAAATGTAAATACGAACGTCTTATTACTACATCGGCAACTATAGCATAATAAAATATAACTTGTCAATTTTCAACCAGATCGGTTGTATAATTTGGCTTCTAGAACGTGAAGAAGTTTCATTTAAGGTGTTACAAATAATGTACCACAGTGTGGCGAAGGGTATAGTAGTATACATTATATACAAAATGAGGAATTCATAGCTGATATACTTTAATAACTCACCTCTTTTATATTTTGACATGTCCTTTGGTTTAAATTTAAATGGTTCTGCAAAAGAATCTCTTGAAGGAGTTTCACTTAATTCGACTAAATGAACTTACCTTTAAATGGAGATTGTTTTATTTTAGAGTTGAAAGCATCACTGTTTCCATTCTTTACTACTTTTTGCGATATTTTTGTACTCGATGGAGGCTCTAAAAATATACTCGTAGAATCTTAAGAAAAAAAATATTTTAATTATATATTTAATATACAACAGAAACATTTCTGTCTGGAGGATAAATAATTTTGTATCTTAAAATCGAAACCAATAAAAAATACCATTCGTCCGTGATAGTTTCAAAAGTTTGACTATATTTTGGGGCAGAATCAAAATAATACTCGTATGATATATCACATCATAATACAGGAAAAAAGTTTTTGCATCGTTTACTACATAAAAAGCTTTTAAAGTTTGTTTTTGTCTGTTTTACATCGATAAGAAAGTTTAGAAGTTAAAACCTTGCTAAATTAGCTACAACATTTAGAATCATGCATTGATTTTCTTCGGAATGAGCTCGTTTTATTCATGTCTGACCGGACTTTACGATAAAATCATAAAACTACATTAATTGACCATATTTCGATGTTTTATGAGGCTTTTGTTTTAAAAAATTTTAAAATTTCCGCCAAAATATGTGGCTGCACCTCCCTTTTTTCTTAGCCTAAAGGGCAGTTACTTTGAATTGACTCTACATAGTTCTCACGATAAAGTGTGATATTGAAAAATAGAGAGGTTGAACCACATATTTTGGTATAACTCGAGAACCATTTATCCGAATTGGTGCAGGTAAGTTTTAAAGAATTCAAAATTAAGTAGCCTTCAACTCACAACACCATTTTTCAATCCGTTCAGCGGTTTCGACAATATCTTACAAAATATTGCAAAAAAATCATACTTTTGAGGAAATTTTAAATTTTTTTAAAACAAAAGCCTCATAAAACATCGAAATATGGTCAAGCCTCCAACTTCTTACAATACCATACCATCCATGCAGCGATTTCTACGATTTCATACAAAATATTGCAAAAACTTTTTTTAATATGCTAATATATTTCAGATATGAAATAAACAAATCATATCTTAAGAAAATTAATTTTAGCAACGCTACCCGGATCACATTTTTGCAATTCCTTCTAAGGGTGATTCAAGTCGCGTTTCCGCACGACTGTGGCAAATATTTTCTAAAAGTTCAAGTAAGGATCATTAACAAAATGAAATTATTTTCCAGGCAACTTTACTAAATTAGTCATGGAGCACAACAACGGAAGAATTATCTAAACGTATTATGAAAAACGATAAAAAGTTCAGGTATAGTAAGCAGGTCAGATCGGGGTACACAATCAACCTTCTGAGAGCGCCATTTGAAATTTAGTCTTCTGGACGAACTGGTTTTTTTTGTATGATGAGAATACCTCAGAATGCTCGGACAGATCGTTCGGACAGAGTTCGAGAAGATGTGGCCCACGAACCAGGTACATTGTTTCGTAGTTAATCACTGCAAAGGGATTAAAAATTCCAAGACAGATTTTCCAAAAGTAAATGCATCCGCTAATAGTAATAGTTTAGTTTGCCTTGTGGTCTAAATGCGTATTTGCACCACACCTTTATGAAGATAATGGGGTAAATGTGCGTGTGTGTAAAAGTGCGCTAACGAAACATAATAACAAACTTAATGTGGGATAAGTCAGATGATGCCGATATCGGGGATCTCTACCCTACCATTGTTTCAGCAGCAACGATGTTGTTACTGCTTATTAAATGTCCAGGCCCCTATAATTCCATGACACGGCGATATTAATTGACATCTGCCATAGTGTGATTTAACACTTCTTGATTTCTCCCGTTGAGTCTATTTGAAGAGAAGAGGCTACGAGACCTATGCAAGGTATACTAACTTTTGAAAACTTTTGGACTATTTACCAGGGATGCCAACATAGTGCTTTTCGCACCAGAAAAGTTGTCAGTTAGTGCCAAATGAAAAAAGCACTAACTGTACGCTTTTCACATTTTTCGTTAGTGCTTTTGACACTTTTCGTACATTTGTCAAAACAAATCTGGTAACATACGAGTAAAGAAGTTAGACTATTTTGCTACACTATATGTACGTACTTCAAGATTTGGCATCATACGCCACAATTTGCATCAAATCTTTACGAAATTTGCCATAGAAATGTTGATGGTGCCAATAATAAACTCTGGCAAATTTTAAGAAATTTGTTGCAGGTTTAGATATATCCGTCATATACATATACTGATATACCAATTTTTGGTCTAAGCGCCATAGAATACCCGTTTCTCTTCAGATCTACATACAATTTAGTATTTAACGATTCCTTCAACCGGAAATGGACACATCAAATTTAAAGAAAATTGGTTCAGATTTATATAGACTCAATAACATATATTTCCCAATGCTGAATGACGATTTAAATTTTTCAACTAACGTTGAAAAATTTGACGAAAATAGGTTCAGATTTATGTATATGTATTTTTTCTATATCCTGATTTTGAATCTAAGCGCCATAAAATAAACAATTTTGAACATATTATTCTCATTAAGAAAACAACTTTGATACAATTTGACAAAACATATTTCTTTTTATTCTGCTCTGATGGGGGCGGATATATGTAATGTTGTCGTCTCCCGACTAAAGCAATTTTTCATTACGCTTTTGCTTCGGAAAAAGTTGGCATCACTGCTATTTACCGACATATTTTTATGAAAAATGACGGGACATTCAGTCATTGTTCTGCCCTTTCCTGTATAAATAACAATGTCTCCCGTGATCCAACCACAACTAATGCATAAAATATGATATTCCTAAATAACTTTAAAGCTGGCCCGCCTATCAGGTAATTTTTATACCCTACACCACACTGTGGTACTGGGTATTATGACTTTGTGCATTTGTTTGTAACACCCAAAAAGACAAAAGATAGGCCCATAGTTTATTATATCGGTCAACATAGAACCACTTTTTGAGTCGATTTAGCCCTGTCTGTCTGTCCGTCAATGTATTCTTGTGATCAAAATACAGGTCGCAATTATGGTCCGGTCTCAACCAAACTTTGCACATATCTTTCTTTAGGCCACAGGACGATCCCTATTGAATTTGGTTAAAATCGGTTCAGATTTATATATAGCTCCCTTATATGTATATGTACCTCCGATTTGGCATATATATATGCACTGTATAAGTAACATTTTTAAACCGATTTGTACAAAAATTTGACATGTAAGCGATTTGACATGTAAGCGCTGTAGAAACTGTATTTTATATCCGATCACAGCGAAATTCGGCAGAAAGAGGTTTCTTATTACATGAAGGAATACTGCCAAATTCGGAGAAAATCGTTTCAGATTTAGATATAGCCCCCATATATATGTTACCCCCGATTTGACATGTAAGCGCTGTAGAAACTGTATTTTATATCCGATCACAGCGAAATTCGCAGAAAGAGGTTTCTTATTACATGAAGGAATACTGTCAAATTCGGAGAAAATCGGTTTAGATATAGCCCCCATATATACGTTAACCCCGATTTGAAATTCAAGCGCTGTAGAAACTGTATTTTATATCCGATCACAGCGAAATTCGCAGAAAGAGGTTTCTATTTTACATGAATGAATATTCAGAGAAAATCGATTCAGATTTATATATAACCTCCATATAGATGTTTCTCTTGATTTGGTTATAAAGCGCTATAGAAGTTGTACTTTACCTCCGATCATTACAAATTTCTCCAGAAAGATGTTTCTCAATTTAGGAACGAATATTGCTTAATTTAGCGATTATCGGTTCAGAATTAGATATATCCACATATATATGTATGTTCTTACCCATTTACCAATTATTCCAAATTATTATCGCAATGACCTTTATCGCATTGTTAGGGAGGTGTAGGGTATTATATAGTCGGCCCCGCCCGACTTACTGGTTTATTATCTGAACCAATTCCGAAACATCTATAAATATGTATTTGAAGACTCACCATTTGCAAACGTAGTTGCTATTTGATCATTCGCCTTATTGGTATTGGAATTTGTTTTTTCAAGAGGAATCACATTATGATTTTGTTCAAGCTGTTGTTGTTTTATATGCGATGTTTCCTTCCTTTGATCACTTGATAGAGTTGCTTCCTTTCCTTCGGTTGTTAAAATATTTAGCTGTTTAGAACTGCTAGTTTTTGATATGGCAGGATTTATAAATGACAGGATTTTATTTATATCGTTGGATACCGAAATGTTTTGACCTTCACTTGTTCTTTCATTTGGAGTTGAGAATTTTTTATCTAAAGCGAATTTTAAAGAATATCGAAGTGTGTATAATGCAAATGTTTAAAATATAGACGTACATTTGATAATTTTTATGAATAAGGCCCTTGTTTAAAAAATACTTACATTTTAATCCCAAAGGTTTGTAATTAGAAACGTTTTTTAAAACGTTTTCTTTATGACCCAATTTTGGTGTGATCTTTTGCTGTGCATCCAAACATTGTATAGTGTTTGGTCTATTGGTTGCAATTGTTGAGTTGACTGTGATTTCGGAAGATGTCCTTTCTTTATCAATTCCTGTTGTATTTTCAGATGAAAATTTTTATTTTAGAATGATAAGATCTGGTTTGGAAAAATTGTCATAAAGTTTAGATTTTAAATAACTCTAATAACTGGACAGCGACATATATGCAATTGCATATTTTTATTGAATGGTTGTACGACAAAATCGATCACACAAATTTGTTTCGTCAAAAAATAATTAAATATACACATATTTATTTTTTTATATTCTAAATATTTTATGCAAACTTCATATTTGCATATTTCGTGCATATGCAAACACATTAATATTTAAAATTAACCGCAAATTCGATCAGTTGCTCTTGTTCCATTTTGTACCGGCTATTATCGTTCTATAAAAATACTTTTGGCATGTTTTCTTTAATTTTAATATGTCAATGTGTGTCGCATAAAATCTGTAAATGGTAACCTTAATTCTCAAAGGGCGAAACAGACAAACGGCTGAAGCTTTAATCTTGAAATTTGGTGCGAGGGTAGTTCTTGTCGTTATATAAAATTATGTTTCAAAAATTAGATCATTTTCACCAATTTGCCGATGCAAATTTTTTGCATGTGCAATTTTTTAGTTGCATATGCGATTTTATATTTGCATATGCATTTTTCATTAAATATATGCACATTATATTTTGCATATGTTGTGCATATTCCCTTGCATATAAAATGCATATATGGAATATGCAATTGACTCAAAATTAGAATCCAAAAATATACTTAATCCTAAAATATTAACTTCTTCGGATGACAAATAGAGATTGCATATAATTCCGCTGTCTACTGATAACGTACCAATATTAGTTTCCATTGAATTTCTTTTTTGCTCAATTATTGACAAAGATTTTGAATCTTGCTTATTTTTATCTGACTGTAAAGTTGTTAAAGTCCAGACTTCCTTGGAAAAAAACAGACAAGTTTGCTGTAATCGCAGATGTTCTCAATCCAAATATTTCTTAACATAAGATAATTCTAGCAGACTGTCATATTTCGACAGACAATATTATATTTTCAAATTTGTAATTATTTTGCTGAGAATTTCCAGTAATAAGAGACAATATTTTCATTAAAATTGAGGTTTTCTAGAAAATTTCACCAAAATTACACTTTTTAGAAAATTAGTCGAATCTGTATTTTTACAGTTTCGACTACACTGTAAAAAAATTTCATCGAAATTGTATTTCTACGGAAAATTTGGATGAAATTAAATTTTATGAAGAAAATTTCGATTAAATTAAATTTTTCAAGAAAATTTCGATGAAATTAAATTTTTCAAGAAAATTTCGATGAATTTTAATTTTTCAAGAAAATATCGATTATTTATTCGATTTTACTATACATAAGTATGTAAATATATCGATTTTTGTGTCGCCATGTTATTATAGTTTTTAAATTTTGTTATATCTGAATTTGAATGCTTTAAAGGTGTTTTACTCGAGTGTAATTCTTATTAATTAATCGAAATTTGTATAAAGTTTATATAAGATTATTGGGCATATTGGCTTATTTATTTTTGAGTTCAAAAGTTCTATCACATAAATGGTACATTTTGCACAATCCATCTCGGAGTCGACCATAATTTTTCGACTCCGACTCTCCGCGCAAAATTGCCCGATTCCACAGCCCTGCTTTTATATGTATTTTGTTTTAGTATTGTTATTTCAATAGTGTATAATAAATTCTAAAGAAATTTTGTAGAAAAATGTAATTTCAACAAAATTTTGTGAAAAAGCAACTTTAAAGAAATTTTCTAGAAAAAAACACTCGACGAATTTTTCTAGAAAATTACAATTTCGTTGAAACCTTCTAAAAAAAGCTTAATTAGTTTTTGAAGAAATGCAATTTCGAAATTCTTAGAAAATTCCATTTCAAAGAAATTTTTTAGAAAGTTAAAAATTCTGCTTAATTTAAAATACGTTGAATTTTCTAGAAAAATGTATATTTGTTGAAAAGTTGAACAAAAGGGGAATTCGACATTTTTAGAAAAAAAAATTTATCTCGACGAATTTTTCTAGAAAATTACAATTTCGTTGAAACCTTCTAAAAAAAAGCTTAATTATTTTTCGAAAAAAATTTCGACAAATTTTCTAAATAAAAAAACCAACATAGACCTCGAGCTCATTTTTGGATAAATATCATACGAAATGGAATCTCTACAATATTTTGTAGAAGAATTAAATTTCCACGAAAATTTCTAAATTATAAATATAAATAAATTTCAACAAAATTTTGTAGAAAATGCAATTTTGAAGGAATTTTCTCAAAAACGAATTGTAATGTATAAGTATAATGCTATTTCAAAATTTTCTAGAAAATACAATTTTGACGAAATTTTCTAGAGATGCAATTTCAACGCTTTTTCTAGAATTATATAACTTTGGCGAAATTTTCAAAAAAGTGCAATTTCAACAAAATTTGGTAAAAAATGCAATTCAACAGAAATTACTCAAAAATTAAATTTTAAAATTTTATAGAAAATTCGATTTACATAATTTAAATCCATTGCATTTTCTAGAAAAACGCAATTTCAACTAAATTTTGTACAAAAAAATTATTTTTATGATTTTTTTTTAGAAAAATGCAATATTAACGATTTTTTTAGAAATACATATGTAATTTCGTCAATATTTTCAAAAAGTGCAATTTCAACAGAAATTCTTAGAAATACATTAACTTTCTTGAAAAAAATTAATGTTGACGATTTTTTTTAGAAAAATATATTATTGTCGAAATGTTTAAGAAAAATGTAATTCGATATTCCATTTAAAATTTGTAGAAAAAAATATATCTCGACGATTTTTTTAGAAAATTGTAATTTCGCAGAAAACTTCTAAAAAAAATAATTTTATTTTCTAGGAAATGCAATTTCTACGAAATTTTCTATAGAAATTGAATCTACAAAAAATTTAATTTCCTCCACATTTTTTAGAATTTCGACGAAATTTTGTAGAAAATGCCATCACCTAAGAACGAAATTTCGTTTGGAGTGTAAAACGTTATTAAATAATGTTTATAGAAAATTTAATTTTGACGAAACTTTCCAAACAATAAATACAATTCTGACCACATTTTCTTTAAAAATTAAATTTTGACAACAATTTACAAAAAAATAAATTTTGATTAAATTTTCTAGAAATATACAAATTTATGGCAAAAAAGTTCAACAAAAAAGTGCAATTTCAACAACATTTTGAAAAAAGGTGCAATATTAATGAAATTCTTTTCGTAGAATTTTAAAAAAAAGTTTCGTATAAAAAAAATCTATATATGTACATAATTTTAATTAATTTATTTTTCTAGAAAAATGCAATGTCAACAATTTTTTCAAAAATTTAATTTCGACAATATTTTCAAAAAGTGCAATTTCAACGAAATTTAGCATTAAAAAATTATTATCAGAAATTCTATGTATATATTCTACAAAAATTTACCGCACTTAAAAAAAAACAAATTTTGACTAATCTAATGGCGATTTAGTTTCTGGAAAAAGTGCAGCATTTTCTTTGCATTTTCCCGAAAACAGCACTAAAACATTTCGGAAATTTGAAAATTAGAGTTAAGTTAAATTCAATGGACTATGTACATCATTTCGACTTCAACATAGCAAATACTTCCTAGAATTTCACGTCGCCGGAACAAATACTTTTCAAAAACGAAATAGCCATAGGCTTGTAGTATAATACATGTCATTATTATTATTATAGTGTAATATTATACTCTTACGTTTTTTCGGTGGTAACATCGAATTTGCAATTCCTTCATTTTCCGGAAGTAAATCAAAATTCTTTTCTCCAATTTTTCCAGCAATTTCTATTAAGATTGAGATTTTACCAAAAAAAAAGTTAAACTTATATGTACATAAGAAGAATTTTATGAAATGCTTCACACTTCGTTCACCTGAAGATTTGTGAGTTACTTTCTTTTCAATCATTTCCATTACAGAGACAACCATAATTTGTCTTTTACTTCCTCTACGTCGAGTTGATGGCGAACGATGGTGAATAGCTTCTGAAATTATTGCAGTATGTACGAGAATATACATAATAATATGGTTATCTAGTTACACAACATACTATCAAAATGGTATATTAAATACTAATTGAGGCTAAAAACGGTTTTTAGTCGCTACGTTA
Organism: Eudasyphora cyanicolor; assembly: GCA_963930755.1. Classification (NCBI taxonomy): domain Eukaryota; kingdom Metazoa; phylum Arthropoda; class Insecta; order Diptera; family Muscidae; genus Eudasyphora; species Eudasyphora cyanicolor. The sequence goes on from OZ005735.1 coordinate 242,661,840, forward strand.
ACCAACGTTACACAACATACAGATCTACGTAACTCACCCCTGGATTCATCACGAGTCCTTTTTTTGAAAACCTTCAAGACTACTCCTGTAGTTTTTGGTTTGACATCTTCCAGGTCTGTTGTTTTTGAAGTTTCCTCAAATTTCAAATCTTTTGAATTTGTAAACTCATTCTTTTGGGTGTCAGTCATATTTTTTGAATCTCCATTTTTAGAATCTTTGAAACTCATTTGGCGTATAACATGTACATTTGATAACAACCGATGTAATTTATCAACGGTTGATGTGGGCCGACGATTTGTAATCGTTGTCACAGACCGGGCAAGCTGCCTACAATACATGGACCCCGATTTATTAAGCGTCTTGCGGGCATAAGCATCCGCTAATTTACGGATATGTAAAAATAGCTGGGGATCTCGTAAACAATTTAACACGATCGGAACAACAGAGGATTTTGCAAGCATTTTAAATTTTAGAGTTGTCGTCACATAAACTAAATAATTTTAAAAAATTAAATTTTTCAATTTTGAAATATCTTAAACATTTGTTATGATGACGTATGAATTTTCTCACAGTTTTGTTACCTAGTATATTGCGATACGTATGTGTACGTACCAAAGACAAATAGAATGTAAGAAGACATTCCTTCCTGTAGCGAGTAATTGTCAGTTACGAACGAATAGGAATTTGATTCCAACGAGTGAGGTTTTTCGCGGATTTTCAGACCGTTTATCCCGATTTTTTTGTATTTGTCACAATTAAAAAATTAATATTAATCGATAAGTGCAAAAAAAGTTCAATCAATGTTCGCGGAATACTGTTTTTTCGCGTGTGACAGTTCATTCCTATTCGTTCGTAACTGATAGACTTTGACGTTTCGGCCTGAAGGAATGTCTTCTTATATTCTATTTGTCTTTGGTACGTACGATACTAGTATGTAAAAACAATTATAAAATAAGAAAACTGAATATACCTCTTAAAAACATTTATCCATTATCCCATAAACTTATTTTGTATCTATAAACTTATCCAATAAACTTGGTTTTTGGATATCATTTTGACATTTTACATTTTATTTGACATATGTATGTATAAGAAGCCACAAATATTGGATATTATTAAGATTTTGTAGAGAATTTATGTAAAATTATTATTGTTATTTATATATTGATAATGTTGGCTTACTTATCTATTATTCAAATATTCAATATTGGTAAGCTCACGTCAAATTCAGAAAAATTAAATTTTCTGTTTTCTTAAACAGGACCGAGACCTAAAAACTTTTTTTGTGTAGGCTGTCCCTTTAGATTAAGGGAAATTATGAGGACTACAAATGTTGGCAATATTACTTTCACGAATAGGCAGCGATTAATACAACAACAAAAAAATCGTTTTTTGATTGCACGAAAAAAGCCATAAAAAATTAGAAAATTATCACAAAAACATTGTTTATTTCAATTTCAAAGCTAGCATTCTAACGTAGACAACAATGTCACATTTTTTATTTTGGCCATTTTGTTTGGGAAGTACCAAAAGGTCAGTGTCAATAACGCTAATTTTTCAATAGACTATGGGATTCTGATTAGTATAGGAGTTATTAAAGAATAAATATTTTACAAGGTACTCGAAGGAGTCGAACAGCATGGTTCATCTTGGTTGATCTTAGGCTGAGATAGAAACAAATATTGACACATACCAAATTTGAAGTCAATCGGTTACTACTATCAAAAGTTCATAGTCCATAAATCTACATTTATTCATAGGCATCGTTTTCTCCGTTAGGACGGTAACTTAAAAAAATTAGAACAACCAATTTTTTAGATTTTTTCTATTTTTTATGTTTTTCTTCGCGCCAACCTATAACGTCTATTGAAAAAAAATCAAATTATTTCTTATTGTTTTAAGATAGTCTATAGGTGAATTAAAAGAGAAAAGTGATACTGCCAACATTTGTAGCCCTCATAATTTCCTTTCATTTAAAAGGTACACCGGATTTATGGAGCTTATACTTTGGCCATATTGGCTTGTTTATATTACTATAATTAAATAAATGAAATAAAATGAAATGAAATACTGACCAAATACTGAGGCAATTACCAAGAAAATAGGAATTACATAAAAAAATTTAAAAAAGTAAGTTTTGTAAACTAGTGTAATTAAAGATATTTTCACTCACCTTTTTAAGATAGCTGATTTTTAATATAAACCATTTATATGAGAAATATTATATACATATGTATGTACTCGTACGTTAAGAGCAGCGCATATTAAGAGAGAAACATAAGTGAAATAAAATCCCACTCTCGTCTGCTATAAATTGCAAAATGCATTGGTTCGGTTGTGTGTCATTTCTTTGTTAGTTGTGGATGTGAGACTTAATACATAAATACTCAAACTAATAGATGGTCCGTCCGACTCTTTAAAAAGTGACAGTTACGAACGATTAAATTTTTGACATTTGTTTTGCTCTCTTCGAGTTTCTTTGGCATTCTCTTGTTAACTCTCGAGATTTAATTTGCTGATTTAAAGATGTGTTTTTTGCAATTTTATTTAATAAATCAATTGTGTTTGCTACCATTGTGATTGTAAAGTGAAATGTTTGAGGAAAAATGCCAAAAATATGTATAAAAAATAAAAACAAATTTGTGCTCTTTCTTCTCTTAACTACTAATGTCAAAAATTTAATCGTTCGTAACTCGAGAAATTTGCTTAAGGGAGCGACGGACCATCTAGTAGTTTGAGTATTTATGACTTAATATGCCGCTAATCGAGAAAACTTGGGTTCATTCGTAAATCAGCGTTTAAAGCGGTCGGGTGTTTTGTTTTTTTTTTCTGCAAATTTAAGTACATTTCATTTTACGAAATACAACAAACAATAAAATAATAGAAAAAATAAAACCGTAACAAAATACCCAATAAATTGATACACTGTGGCAGGCGACACAGTAAGTAAGCATAGACAAAGAAACAATAAAGTGCAAAATAAGCAATAATCAATGATTAATTGAATTAAATGAAATAAAGTTCCTATAAGTTGCAATTCGAATTGGAACAATACTATATGCAATTTAATTAACTATTACCACCAGACGAACACGGCCGTGTCGGACCATTCTACTCAATCAAAAGCTGAACAATCTCATCAAGATTTGACCCAAACAAGCAATAACAACAACTGTGGACAAACGTAATTAAAATAAATAAAAACATGGGCGTCTTTCGTGCCCCTCGTTATCTCTTCTGGCAATCGCTGCTGCTTCTGCTAGTCTCTTTGGTTTATTTTGCTGATGATAAGGTTGGCGTTGAAGCATTAAGCAAACGCTATCATTTGGGACGTTATTGGCACGGTTTCCTTGGTGAGCCCAGCAAGATTCCTTCACTTCAACGAGAGCGAGAGACTCCAGATTTGTGGTTTGAACAGCCTTTGGATCATTTCACCGAAAAAAATAAAGCCACTTGGAAGCAGCGTTATTTTGTCAACGATGAATACTATCGCAATGATAGCACGGCTCCCATTTTTCTGATGATTGGTGGTAAGTACAAGTTTAGAAATTTAAAAAAAAAAATTCTAGCCAGGAAAATATCCTGGTTTGAATTACTTTTGTTATTATAATAAAATTTTTAACGTATATCCATTTTATGTAGGTGAGGCTGAGGCTTCGAAAAAATGGATGCACGAGGGGGCCTGGATTCACTATGCTGAACATTTTGGAGCATTGTGCTTCCAATTGGAACATCGTTTCTATGGCAAATCTCATCCGACGAGGTAAGTTTCGTTGTAGTTTTAATTTACCACTGTCCCTATTTTCTAGAAATTAACCTGTAGTTGGCTAGTTCTTTAAAAAATCAATATATCGCTCACTTACTTCAAGAGTGACATAACTAAAAATTGACGATTGTCAATGTTTAAAAACGCTGGAATAATCCGAAATGCATTGTTTACATATAAACTAAACTTCGCGTAGATTAGTTTATAGATATTTGCAAAATTCGCATTTCTCTAAAGCAACCTCGAAAATTTTAAATTTTGAGTTATGTATGTATGTCACTCTTGAGTGAGCGATATGTATATATAGACCATATAGAAATGGTGGTCGGCGTCCACTGGTAGCCATAGCGACCTTGATGAAAATTATGCACATTAAATTGTTCATTAGAAAAAACTTGGGGATTATTTTAATTCGAATCAAATATTAGAGACAAATTAATTCAATTCGGAGAATATTGTTCAAAACAAATAGACAAATTGGAAAATTTTCTTCCGTATCGGAATTGCAAAAAACTCACTGATATGATTCAGCGTTCATTCTTATTTTTGTTTTAACAATAGAGCTTTATTTGTCAGTTTTAGAAGACATTTAATTAGATATGAAAACTGCTACACGAGGTTTGGAAAAATACATATTTCTATGGAAAAATACTTACTTTTTTGTTCATGAATATAAATTTTGTCGCCATCATAGTATGAGTCCTTGAGTTATTCTAGCAATGTGGCCTTTATCTACAAAATACATATTTCTATGGAAAAATACTTACTTATTTGTTCATGAATACAAATTTTTTCGCCATCATAGTATGAGTCCTTGAGTTATTCTAGCAATGTGGCCTTTATCTCGTAAATCGTGGCAAAGCTCCATCTTTTCATTTGTATTTTCAGTTTTTGGAGCAGAAAGAAATCGCATAAGGCAGTTATGAGCCCATCTAGCTCATGTGACAGTTCCTTTGAAAGTTATTTTAAACAACAAGTACATGTTTCATGTCCAAAACTTCTAAAAAATTGGGAAAAATGAGCCATGCAGACATTCGACATTTCAATGCCTGGTTGGCTCAAGTCATTCGACAATTATCCACTATATTCACTGCTTTAACGTTTCCGTAGGTTATTAAAGTTCTGAGTCGTCTAAGGCGCGAACTTTCTTCTTGATGTTCTTGTACAACATCAAATAATTGTTTGCTCAAAGTAAACTCAGAAATTCTCGTATTTCGTAGTAAATAATAACGGTTAAAATAATACGTATACAATTTTGCTAATAATGTCTGTTTTTTGCTATTATTTTAATAATTTTCAAAATCTCTGAACCGTCAAAAATCTCTCAAGTGGTCCTTTACGCAACACTTTGTGAGAAGCCCTGATATAGAACAATATTTAAAATGGGATGTCGTAGACTTTTTATGTCGAAGAGTGTTGACGTACAATACAATCATATCAGTATTAAATCTTGATGAGGAAGTAGTGTTTCTCAATTTAATTAAAATGGGACTGAAGTACCTCTATTTATCTGAAAATACCTTCCATTTCACTGAAAAGTATTGCCGGTGGACGCATAAAAAAAAACTCGATTAACCCAACTCTCTGAGAAATTTTCTTCGTCCATGATTTGCTACGGGCCAAAAGTTAGGTTAGGTTAAAGGACGCATAGTGCACTACCAATTTGGCGTGCACTACTACACTCGGAGACCGAAAGGTCCATTGTGTTAGTCCTATAAAGAATTAAAGATTTGGAGAAACAGTAGAAAAAATAATAGATTGAAAAATGAGAGGGGGTGGAGGGGGGCCCCAATAAGGAGTGAGAAGAGCGGAAAAAAGAAATGTTGAATTAAAAGAGGAGAGGGCAAAAAAGTTATTGCAATAGACAATGCCGTTTAGGTAGATGGATGAGCGGTTGTCAGCCAGCCACTTCAGGCAACTAATATAATTGAGGATAATGACGATTTTATGCGATGACAGAGCTTCGAGATCTTCGGATCTTCTTGACTTCAAATTTGGTATGTGGTGATCTTTTTTCTATCTCAGGCTAAGTTCGAAGATGGGCCATAGTGGTCCAATCCTTCTGATAATCCCTCAAAAAGGGATAAATTTTGATGAAATGTTGTTCTTTTATAGATGTTACCTATCGAAATCTTCTGAAATTTCACACAAAGTATTGTTAGTATACAAATACGTACAGTGTAATGTTTTATAGGACCTGCAGTTTGTCGAGGAATGGACGTTATTATCAGGCCCCTTTTGATACCTCCCACACAAACGTACCATTTAATACAAAATGTTAAGAGCTTATAACGCGAATAACAATGCATATAAATACCCACAATTTTTACACATTGTAAAGTTTTTAAAATTCCGACGTAGAGAAACAGGCTGTTAATTTTGCCCATGTAGATTGACGGGCCAGTTATTTGGGTTCGGAGTCTCCATGGACATTGTCCATCTTCCACACATGACTTAGGAAGGGATAGGGATAAATTGCACTTTATTAAAATAAGAATCTTATCTCGTTCAGTTGGTCGAAACGTTAAGAAAATAGTGTTCAAAATTGGGGCTTGGACCCGATATTTGGACCCAAAACACTGTACAGCCTTTATTGCTAATGCCATATTAAAAACTCAAGGATAAGATAATCATATATGGGTATTTCCAGGATGCCGAACGCGACATTCGTACGCCTTTAAAGTGAAACAAAATAAAGAAATCTAACAATTTTTTTTTTGTTGTATACATTTTTCGGTAGCATTTTAGTAGCACTATATTTATGGCAAAAGGTAGGTTTGGTCGATTAGTTGCTTTCTGATATATTGGCAAAAAACATGGGATCCCGAACGCGACAAAAAATAGAACTCGTTTTCGACTGCATCTAGAAATATTCAAAAATCTGCGAATTGAAACAGAATTTTGTAATGCAATTTTTTTAAACTAAAATAGACTAATGTAGTTTTTAATTAGAGTTTGTCATGTTAAAATATATATATTGGATTTTTTTTGCCGCGCTTAGTGTAGTCATAAATTCATAATTAAAAATTCAAAATTCAAATTCTCATCATTTCATGTTATTTAATACAACAGAGTAGTCTTCAAATCCATATTATTAAATGTTTAGAGTACGTTTTTTTTTATCCCAGAATGTTTGTTTATCCCATGTGATGTTAGTTGTTTATATTCCGTTTACATTTTTAATTTATAAGTTTATTGTTAGTTACATTAAGATAGTAGCCTCATATTATTTTTTTACCTTTTAGTTACTTTATACATACGCTTTAATATTTCTTCGTTTTTGTAGTATTTATAACCATATATGGCCAACGGCTCGGTTTTATATTGAATAATAATAAATAAAATAAAATAAATTCCGCACGCGACATTCCTAACGCGACATTATTTCTCTCACGTAATAATTGCATTTTGAAAAACAAAAGTATAACTTCTACACTTACAAATGTAAGAATAATAATAATAATAATAATAATAAGGAACACATGTTTGTTAATTTTTTAATTTTAAATTTAATTTTTGTAAATTTATTTTAATTTAATTTTTTTAATTTAATTTCTTTCTGTTTTAATGTTTTCTAAATGTCGTCGTGATGCTTCTTTATTATTCTTTTTACTCATCCGCACAAAAAGTAAGCAAATATGAAAAAAAAAAATTTTTATTCTAATATGTCCAACTAAGATGGCGAACGTGACAAACTTTTGATTAAAATTAAAGCTTTGTTAAAAGCAACAGCAAACAATTTTTGTTTTTTATTAATTAAGCACAATTAACTTTGTTTGAATATAAATTATCAATTACTTGCTTCGACTGGATGAGCAGTTCTGAAACAAAACTGCGTTTTGTTATCGCGAACGTGACACCAATAGCAGGTGAAAGAAACTTAAAAATTTACCGTTAGTCGATGCTTGCTTTATCTCTGTTTCTATTTTCATAATAGTTTGTTGTTGGTACAAAGATCTTTAACGAAGATTGCAACCATAAAACGAATATATAACAAATAACAGTGAAATGCAAAACCAGCACTTAAAGGGGCCAAAAATGAAAAAAAAATATTTGTGACATTCTGTTCAAATATTTCACAACAAAAACAAAAATATGCTGTAAACTCATTATATTCTTTAAATTCAAATATTTCTTTAACAATATAAAAGAAAAAACATTAGTTTATCAACTTTTATTTTTCTCGTCGTGGTGGACCTTTCTCTGGAAATACCCATATATGATTTATTTATTACATTCGACTTTAAAAATTAACTCTTGCAAATATTGGTCGCTCACTTTTTCAACTGAATTTCATTTAATTTTATTAATTTAATTTAAAATAGTTGTACCAGTGTTGTACTTTTTGGTAAAAAGTAGGGAATAATTAAAGTCTGGGTTAAGCAAACGTAACAATAACGCCCCCGTAGCGTAACGTAGTAGCTGATTCCCAACAAAAACGAAAAACGTAAACGGGCGGCTTACAGCCCGTTTCTCTATTTCGCACGAAAGCGACGCGAACGAAGAACAGCTGATTTTAGACCTACCAAAAGGTATCAGAACGACAAAGTGACTGCAAACATAATGGCTGATGCCAGTTAGTAGGTCTTAAATCAGCTGTTTTTCGTTCGCATCGCTTTCGTGCGAAATAGAGAAACATTGTTTACAAGTTATTTGTATAGACAAAAGTCAAATGACATTAGGCATGTTTTCGTTACAAGCTAGCACTTTTAGTTTAGCACTTTGCAACGAAAACAACTGACTTCCACTAACTGGCACATAAGCAATAAGTGGCGGATTTTCACTATCTGGTAGCAATGGTGTCATGAGTTGCGAAGAAAGAACAGTGCGAAACAGACAAAAAATTCGTGAAAAGTATTTTTAAAACATATATTTACTATTCTATGTTCAATTGTTTACACTCTTTTTGCAAATATTAAAAAAATTTCCCATTTTTGTTCTTCTTCTTCCCGTTAATTCACAATAATTGATAAAATCTCTCCAAAAATGGGATGCCATATTGCTAAATATAGGGTGCCCAATCTGGCAACAGCATACTCGATTAAGACATGAACACAAGCACCAAACTTCATCGGGAACTAATAGTGCTTAAAAGTGCTTAGCTCCCCATACAAATTAAGCACTTATGGTGTAACGAAAACACGCCTATTATGTTTTCCTAATTCACACACTCTCGGCGTACGTTTTCTATCACAACTAATTTTAAAACAATTTATGTCGATGGTAACTATTTATATGAAGAGAATATGAACTGTAAGATTTTTATTAATTTTTTGTGGAATACAATCACTAATTTGAAGTATTCTTTTGGAATAGCTATCACAATTCTCTAAAAATATATTTAAAAAATGCTATAAGCGGATTGTCTAATAATAATTGTTGTAATAGTATAAAAATGCAAAATCATCTAAGCATGAAAAGTATCTGTACCCATGTTCTGTAACTCCAGAATCACACTCGGCAATTTTTTTTATGCAAGTGTCAAAGTTTGTGGGTGAGAGAGGCAGGCGGAAAGGCTCTCTGCCCCTCTCTCCTACAAACTTTGACACTTGCTTGGAAAAAATTGCCGAGTGTGAATCTGGACTAACTCTCGGTGAGAAAAATTACATGAAACGTGTAAGCGTATCCCTTAAATATCAGCGTGAAAGCGTATGGCAGCTGTCAAACTCGACTTTGAAAGACGCCGGACGCTTTCAATGGTGTTTGAAGGATTCTCTTAAGGTGTGTACAGACGATTGCCAGATCGGCAAACGTTATCAACCCTGTTAAATTGTTGCAAATGTACGGGAATTGACAGGTTGTTAGGCAAATGTTGACTGTTCAGACGATTGCAAGAAAACCTTCAAATTTCATATATTTTGTTAATATTTATATGCAGGATTGCCAATTAAAATATTTTATAGACAGTGTTGCCAATAAAAAGTTTTTCTGGCAATGGCGCCGTTGCCACATGCATAAACTTCGCACATCAACAAATCTGCAAATTATCTCACAATGACTTTTCTGCCAACGTTGCGAGACAAAAATTGTTTGTTCACACGGTTGTACGTTCACAGGGTTGCATTTTTCCGCCATTTTTCGGACAATGTTGTCCGATCAGGCAATCGTCTAAACATACCTTAACACGTTCCATGCAGGGTTGCCAGAACTGGAGTTTTGACCCCAATTGTGGGGTTTTGCCATTGCAAATTGGGACAAAAAAAATAATTTGGGGTTAGGGGTTTTTTTTTTAGGGGTTTTTATACTTTTTTATTGGGGTTTCTTGGGGTTATTTGAAAATATGAAAATTTTTAAGCAGTTTAAAAACTTTTCTGTCATGAGATGTACGAATTCCGTGTCACAAGCCAAATTTTGTGTAATCAAAGATGTTCTGCAAAATTCTACGGATAAAAAAATTCCAATGAATGTTTATGAAACTCAATGGGCTAAGCTTCCTTTTACCAACTGGAATCAGTATTTTGAAAATGGAACACCAAAAAATGTTCACTATAAAGAACTTGGAGAAGCTGTTCTTAGCATGCTTACAATTCCAACGAGTAATGCGTGTGTAGAAAGAGTATTTTCAATAATGAGCATTACCAAATCGAAGCTGCGCAATAAAATGCAATACGAACTTTTGGAGGCATTATTAAGAATAAAAATACATTTTAGTGTTAATAATATATGTTGCCAGTCTTTTAAACCTTCAAATGATATGTTGAAAAGATTCAATTCGAAAACTATGTACAATATAAACGAGACTGAAGATACAGATCGTGAAGCTGAAGTATATCAACTTATAAATTACTAAACTTTATTACTTTAGTACTATGTACAATTCCTTTAAATGATCTCTATAAATACTCAATGTCTTTTTTATATGTTATGATTTAAAAAAAAATTTATGTTATGTTTGAATTGTTTGAAATAAAAATCTTTCATTTGGGGTTATGTTGGGGATTTTCTTTGGCTGGTTTGGGGATATCAAACATTTTTTTCTGGCAAGCCTGGTTCCATGTGCGAAATTGTTCTCACTGAGAGTAACAGAACAGGGGTACTTTTTATTACTTTCCAAAAAAATAATTTTCCATCCCTGCTTGTAATTGGATGTCAATTTTGTCGTGCGATCCTCTCTCGGGGTCGTGCAATCCTCTCTTAAAATCGCGCGATTCTCGTTTACACCTAAAAGACTAGTCGCCCAGGGATGTATTTTTGACAGATCGCGCGATGAAATCTCATGGTGTAAAGAGGCCCTTAAAGTTAGTTGGGAAACGTAACCGTATCATAACGAATCAGCTTCTCGATTGATGTGTAGTAATTACAGACATCTTATTAAAAGCAAACTCTCTAATATCAATGAAAATAAGAAAACAATGAAAAATGGTGAGGGATTGGGTACAATCCTTTTGCCAAAGTTAGAGAAATTATCCACAACGAATAAATAATACTGTGCTAGTCCAAAAATGTAACAGAGAGAAGACCTTATGGATATACCTATTTCGACAATGCTGAATTCAGTGGTATGACAAAGCTTTGAAAATTATTTTTCCGTTTGTGTTTATGGAATTTACGAAGATAACCAACATAACCTTCCAAATTATGAAACCTTTTAACTTTTCATATTCACTAATCAGCATGGTCTAAAAGGATATATCTGTGGTCACAAGGCATAACAGCATATGTGTGTTTTTGCAAGTTTTCAGAAGAGCATTTTAAAGGTTTGAATCGATATAGCAAAAATATTTATAAACTTATTTTGAATTTTACGCCTGCAATTTCTCAGGCCTTGGAAGTGAAATGAATTAATATGAACACATTTATATAATTATTTTAATTACAAATGTTGTGGGCTAAAAACAGTTTTATGCTGTTATTCCCTTTTAAAATAAATTAAGTTACAAAACACACAACTCGAGTTGTGTCGTTCTTACAAAATGAATTTTATTATATATTGTAGAATATATCGACTTATGCTGATAAATCAAAGGACGATTTCGAAATTTACAACATTCAGTAGTCAATATTAGATTTTGGAATAACAGCATAAGTTGAGTAATGCTTTTGTGCTAGGCCTTAGTTCAACGTGGACTAATAACACAACTCAGATATGCTGTTACGACTTCATAACAGGTGGCGCAAAAGTAACCTTTCGATGTTATGTTAGACGCGATTGGCGGTCAGCAGCTAACAGCTGATGCACCGTCTGGACTTTGTACGGAAACATCTTCAAATCTTGTACCAAAATTCGCTGTAGAGACCGTTGACTGATACCCATTTGCGTGGCACGTCGTCTGGTCGATGTCGACGGCGCTTCCATGACATCCTCGGCTACAGCAGCAATATTCTCTGCAGAACGGCTACTCCGGGGTCTGCCACGCCTGGCAGCATCTCGTGTTGTGCCAGTCTCTTCGAGGCGAGCGGCTAAACGTCGCAGTGTTTCACCAGTAGGCGTTGGACGGCCAGGAAATCTGTGCCAAAGTCACCGACCGATTATTGGTCAAATAAATAGTCAGCAATATTCCGCGTTCTGGAGCAGTGTAGCGTAACATTGTTTATTAACGTGTATTTCGCATGTGTTTACTACCCAAATGTCAAAACAGAACTGACATTAGGGGCCAATCGCAAAATTTATAGGATTTTCTGATAGGAGGATTACTTTTGCGCCACCTTGTACAATTAACATCTTCAATAGTCCAAAGATAACTGGGGAATAAAAACACAAGTATAGTTTTCAAAGGAAAAAATGTGAGATATGCTGTTATGTACGTTATGAAATGTAGTGATACAGCGAGTTATGCTAATAAGTCTTGCCTTATATCTAAACAACTGAACAAGGTATCATCACCAAAATTTGTCACAATATGTAATCGAATATGGGGAACATCTTGGCATCGAAAACGCAATTTGAGCATAACTCGAGTTATGTTGTTATGCCTTGTGACCACAGATATGCATAAGGTCTCCTTTCTGTCACTTCTATATTAATTTTTGAAAATATGACAGCGAAACATGTATACATTTTCATTTTTAAGAAACACTCATCCAACGATGTATATTCTACAATTAAAAGTCAGTTCTTATTATCTTTTAGTGATCTTTCTACCAAGAATTTGAAATATCTCACTTCAAAACAAGCTCTGGCGGATTTATCTGCTTTTGTTTTGTCCATGAAAGAACAATATAATCTTGCTCCCACCCAAAAATGGATAGCTTTTGGTGGTTCCTATCCGGGATCTTTGGCAGCATGGGCCAGAGAGAAATATCCCGACTTGATACACGGTTCGATAAGTACGAGTGGTCCATTGTTGGCGAAATTAGATTTTACAGGTAAATAAATAGGATGTGTAATGATATGGAAGCATGATGTTTCAAGCGAATCATGTAAAGTCGCTAAATTAGAAAAATATATAATAATTGACTATAGAGTTTTACGATAATCGATTCAAATTGAGCGACTTTTTACTGTTCGTTTGTCTTAGTTAAATTAATATCAGGAAGAAAACAATTATTAAAATTGTTCTTATACATTTTTCAGAATACTTTGATGTTGTCAAAGCTTCATTGGCCAGTTACAATCCCGAATGTGTGGATGTGGTGGGTAAAAGTTTTGCTCAAATTGAGATTTTGTTAAAGCATATGATTGGGCAACGTAATTTAGATGATAAATTCAAGTGAGTATGAGAACATTTTCCCTAAGTTTATTTCATACTACTATTAAAAAGAATAAAATCATATCTTTAGGACTTGCACACCCATTAAAGATTCCATTGAAAATGAGCTGGACATATCGAATTTCTTTGAAAACATTGCTAGTGACTTCGCTGGCGTTGTCCAATATAACAAAGATAATAGTCCCCATGCTACAATTACTATTGATGATGTCTGTGATGTCATGTTGAATACTACCATTGGACCTCCCGTAACCCGTTTGGCTGCCGTCAATGATATGCTTTTGAAACAATCGAATGAAAAATGTTTGGATTATAAATACGATAAAATTATAAAGGATTTGCAAGATGTCTCATGGACCTCAGATGCTGCTAAAGGTGCCCGCCAATGGACTTGGCAGACATGCAACGAGTTTGGTTTCTATCAAACATCAGAAAACCCTTCCGATATATTTGGTGATCGTTTTAAGTTAAGCTTTTTTATCCAACAATGTATGGATATCTATGGATCGAAGTAAGGAAGTATATTATTAATTTTTTAACATGTGTCTTTCTGATGTACATTTCATTGTCTTTATTTTAGCATGGATAATGAATATTTGAATGCTGTTATAGCGGATACAAATAAATATTATGGAGGTTTGCACCCAATTACAACGAATGTTTTATATGTTCATGGCTCAATAGATCCCTGGCATGCATTGGGCTTAGTAAAGCCGCTAAATAAGAATACGCCAACAATTTATATAGAAGGTAAGTGTTCCTACTTTATTTATGTGTATACTTGTTTAAGCTGTATAAAAACACCGATTATATACAGAATACATTTTATGAAAATGATACAAATGACTTCCAATATTTACTTGGATACAAATTACTTAATTTGTCACACAAACTTGTTTACTTTATTTTTTCATTAATGTCCTTTTACATCTCTTCAGGAACCGCTCATTGTGCCAACATGTATGAACCAGTTAAGTCCGATCCACCTCAATTGGTTGATGCTCGACACAAAATTTTGAAATATTTGGCTCAATTACTGGAAGGTTATTCATCGTCAAAAATGTAAATTCTAATTTAAATTCTCCTCGTGAATTATATTTAAATGTGTTGAATGAAAATTAACTTTTTGAAAAATGTTTAAATAAAAAAAATATAGAAAAGCAAAAATGTCTGGGATAAAATCCAATAAAAATTGAATAATAAAACAAATGACCCGTTTAGAACAGTTTGGTATTCTTGAGCTGATGAAGATCAATGAACGATGTAAACATATATTTAATTTTAATAATACTTTTATGAAATTAATCAAAGTATTTTTTGCAATAAAAAATGATCCCATTTGTATTTTTGGGAAAATAAGCAATAAACTTATTATTAATTGCAGGTATGTTTTCGTTACAAGCTAGCGATTTAAGTTTAGCACTTTGCAACGAAAACAACTGAGTTCCACTAACTGGCGCATAAGCATTAAGTGTCGGATTTCCACTATCTGGTATGTCCAGATTCACACTTGCAATTTTTTTTCTGCTGAATTGCAGTGTTTGTGGGAGAGGGACGCAGTCGGTAAGGGGGGAGAAAAAATCTTCCGTACTCGCAATTTTTTTGCAATGCGTTTTCTTTCGCTGTAAAGTTTTTCGACATTTCCACAGTGCTTTTCATTTAATATTCGTTGTTTTGTGCTCGGTTCAACATATGTAAATTTGTGCGACATACATTTTAATAAAATTTAATGAGTTTTAATGAACGGTGAAAATAAAAAATTCTCGAAACAGAATACATTGTCTGAACGCAAATGCAATTTCAAAAGAGAATTGCAGAAAAAAATTGCAAGTGTGAATATGGACTATCAATGGTGTCATGAGTTGCAAAGAAAGAACAGTGCGAAACGGACAAAAAAAATTGTGAAGTGAATAAAACATAAATTTACTATTCTATGTTCAGGATGTCAATCTGGCAACACCATACTCGATTAAGGGCATCTCCTAAATACCGGTGAATGCGTCCTGCGTCTGTCAAAAAAACGCATGATGGATAATTTTTAACGCGCGCTGTACCGAAATACGCAGTAAACAAAAAACCGCTGATTTATCATCCCCATTTCAGAAAAATTTTGTTTTTCTACATTTGGAGCGGATATTCAGAGCAATATCTATATTATGGATGATTTATATGTTTTGAAAATATTCTGGACAAACCACAAAGAAGAAGGAATTTAAATATATTCCAAAACCAGGAGACATTCGAACAGCAATTAATCATTTTCAGACAGCAATTAATTTGTCTTCGCCTTCTCAACCTTCTAACTAAGTTTTCTTAAGGAAAGATTGTAGAAGCTGCGCTGAAGCAATTTGATAGTTTGC
The DNA here is from genome assembly GCA_963930755.1 of Eudasyphora cyanicolor. Taxonomy (NCBI): domain Eukaryota; kingdom Metazoa; phylum Arthropoda; class Insecta; order Diptera; family Muscidae; genus Eudasyphora; species Eudasyphora cyanicolor. The sequence goes on from OZ005735.1 coordinate 242,677,616, forward strand.
ATTCGAGCAGTATTATTGTGTATACACCCCAATGACACAACGTTTTTTAACTACAAAATTTCCACAGCATTGTAGTTATATGTTTTAATTTGTTTGTTATGCAAGATGCTGTCTTTCATTAGAGACGAACGGAAACATTGCTAATATATCGTGGAGTATCTAAAGATGTTGGTTTTGTCCACCGAATTCAAATTATGTTTCTTAAACTCTTTATTGGTTGTGCAAAATATAAAGACCTGTAATTCTCCTCCTGACTTTGTAAACGCCAACCAAATCTATCGAAGCTGTCGGCACTTGCCATGTTGGGACTAAATGGTGTTTTATATCACATGGCAGTGTCGCTATTAAATCAAATTCTATCTTATAATCATGCTTCAAAGTAGATAATTGTTTATTGGCCAGTTTCAATTGATATTTCCAAATGTCCTCGTTGAACATTGAATTCAATTGCAGCATCGTAAAGCTATGGAAATAAAAACTATTCGGAGCAAGCTCGTGTAACATGCTTCATTGTAGGAAGAACAAACACCTGGACTAACGATTTTCTTAGGTTAGATCCGACCGGAATCAAAATGTGTTCTTGAAATGGATTCCTTGCGTCCAAGCAGCATGAAAAGGTTCCCCACGTTTCTGTTGAATTAATAAACATTAATACAAAAATGCTGGTACATATTTTAAAGTTTTGGAATTTACTTGGTGTTGACAACTCCAGAGAAATTGCTTGCCTTGTGCCCTTCTTGATTTTTAGACATTTGTGGAGAGGCTCCTTTGTATTCAATAAGTGGGCAGTGTCCCAGCTATTTCAATCATTTCTTCGCTGTTAATCTGAAAAACACATTTTGATATAAATTATAACAGTAAAATATTAAATTCTTACCTGTTTGTATTTGGTATTTCCATCAAATTCAATATTTAAAATTTTTCTACTTCGTGCACTGTTCCAAGATAAAAAATAAAATGCTGCTTGTCATCTGTTTGTGTTTATGTTTTCTTTTGTTGTTGTTTTGTTTTCTTTCTTTGTATGTGTAAGCGCACTGTCAAATTCGGATTTTTTGAAATTATCCGGCGTATCCGTGTGCGTATTTCGGTAGCTGTAGTACATTTTCATATATTTGAAATCGAGTTTGACAGACGCAGGACGCATTCACCGGTATTTAGGAGATGCCCTAAGACAGGAAAACAAGCACCAAACTTCATCGGGAACTAAAGGTGTGTACAGACGATTGCCAGATCGGCAAACGTTATCAACCCTGTTAAATTGTTGCAAATGTACGGAAATTGACAGGTTGTTAGGCAAATGTTAATTGACTGTTCAGACGATTGCAAGAAAACCTTCAAATTTCATATATTTTGTTAATATTTATATGCAGGATTGCCAATTAAAATATTTTATAGACAGTGCTGCCAATAAAAAGTTTTTCTGGCAATGGCGCCGTTGTCACATGCATAAACTTCGCACATCAACAAATCTGCAAATTATCTCACAATGACTTTTCTGTCAACGTTGCGAGACAAAAATTGTTTGTTCACACGGTTGTACGTTCACAGGGTTGCATTTTTCCGTCATTTTTCGGACAATGTTGTCCGATCAGGCAATCGTCTAAACATACCTTAATAATGCTTAAGGGTGTCTCTTAAATACCAGTGAATGCGTCAGCGTCTGTCAAAAAAACGCATGATGGATAATTTTTAACGCGCGCTGTACCGAAATACGCAGTAAACAAAAAACAGCTGATTTATCATCCCCATTTCAGAAAAATTTTGTTTTTCTACATTTGGAGTGGATATTCAGAGCAATATCGATATTATGGATGATTTATATGTTTTAAAAATATTCTGGACAAACCACAAAGAAGAAGGAATAGAAATATATTCCAAAACCAGGAGGCATTCGAATTTTAAACATTTTCCGACAGCAATTCATTTTTCTTCGTCTTCTCAACTTTCTATAAGTTTTCGTAAGGAAAGATTGTAGAAGCTGCACTGAAGCAATTTGATAGTTTGCATTCGAGCAGTATTATTGTGTATACACCCCAATGACACAACGTTTTTTAACTACAAAATTTCCATAGCATTGTAGTTATATGTTTTAATTTGTTTGTTAAGGTGGGTACTATGTTTTTTCAGCTTGAAAAAATTCCACAAAATGTTATTTCAAGTTGAAAAATGGAACGCTTTTTTACTAAGGTCGCATTACATTTTTGAAGTGTGTGTGTCGAAATGTCACTTTTATATGAATGTGTGTGTGTAAGCATGTGCATTTTTTTCCTTTTTTGCTTTTCTTGAAAACAAACACAAGTTTAAATTATAAACAATCAACAAATAATTAAATGAAATAATGCCGACTTAGAAAATATTTCATTTAAATTGCAGAAAGGAAATATTTTTTAAGATAATTGTGCTAATGTTATACATATGATGGCGATGCTTGTGAGGCATCAGAAGCCAGCGTAATACAATGTTGCTAATAACAAAATAATTTCCTACTGTTGTACGAATATAAATAAATTAAATGATGTTTTGATGAACCGAAAAAGATGTTTTATTATTATTTTTAAGGATTTGCATTATATTTGTTGACTTATACAAATTATACTTCCATCCATAAACGGAATTTCTTCTTCCAACTTCTTGGCAAGAACTCACTATGTTCTTTATAACCATTTAAAAACATGATCACAGGCACTACCCAATTCCATTGTCTTACTGGTTCGGCAGCGATAGACGTCCACAATATTTTTCCAGGCTTTTCGTCACGATTGTTCTAAACATACAAACGTAAATGTACATAATTACAAGACAAATTTCACATTATTACATATAGTTACATGTCCGTCCAGTGTTTTGCACATTTTTTGCTTTGCTATCCAATCGCTCTTCTCGTTTATTCCATATACACATAATTATTATCCGTTCCAAAGCTTTTCATTAGTCTTCATTGTTTCAAATAATTTAATTTAGTATTCTTTATTAGGAAATTTTATTGATAATATTTACAACAGTTGCAGTTCTCGCGGACAAATATAAATATAAATAAATAGGAGTACAATGCTGGCGGCTTCAATTTGTTGCGGCGTTCAATTAATTTGCAGCGGCGCAAAATGTCAATTTCTCACGTTGAAATAAACACAGTACCACAAATGAAAAAATTTCACTCATTTTTTCACAACTTTGGTTTTTGTATGGGATTTCACCGTGAAATTGGAACATAGTACCGTGCTTTATGCGAGATGCTGTTTTTCATTAGAGAAGAACGGAAACATTGCTAATATATCGTGGAGTATCTAAAGATGTTGGTTTTGTCCACTGAAGTCAAATTATGTTTCTTAAACTCTTTATTGGTTGTGCAAAATGTAAAGACCTGTAATTCTCCTCCTGACTTTGTAAACCCCAACCAAATCTATCGAAGCTGTCGGCACTTGCCATGTAGGCAAGTGCCGACAGCTTCGGCACTTGACAGTGTCGCTATTAAATCAAATTCTATCTTATAATCATGCTTCAAAGTAGATAATTGTTTATAGGCCAGTTTCAATTGATATTTCCAAATGTCCTCGTTGAACATGGAATTTAAATGCAGCATCGTAAAGCTATGGAAATAAAAACTATTCGGAACAAGCTCGTGTCACATGCTTCATTGTAGGAAGAACAAACACCTGGACTAACGATTTTCTTAGATTAGATCCGACCGGAATCAAAATGTGTTCTTGAAAATGGATTCCTTGCGTCCAAGCAGCATGAATAGGTTCCCCACGTTTCTGTTGAATTAATAAACATTAATACAAAAATGCTGGTACATATTTTAAAGTTTTGAAATTAACTTGGTGTTGACAATTTCAGAGAAATTGCTTGCAATGATTTTTACACATTTGTGGAGACGCTCCTTTGTATTCCATAAGCGGACAGTGTCCCAGCTATTTCAATCATTTCTTCGCTGTTAATCTGAAAAACACATTTTGATATAAATTATAACAGTAAAATATTAAATTCTTACCAGTTTGTATTTGGTATTTCCAGCAAATTCAATATTTAATATTTTTCTACTTCGTGCACTGTTCCAAGATAAAAAATAAAATACTGCTTGTCATCTGTTTGTGTTTATGTTTTCTTTTGTTGTTGTTTTGTTTTCTTTCCTTGTATGTGTAAGCGCACTGTCAAATTCGGATTTTTTGAAATTATCCGGCGTATCCGTGTGCGTATTTCGGTAGCTGTAGTACATTTTCATACATTTGAAATCGAGTTTGACAGACGCAGGACGCATTCACCGGTATTTAGGAGATGCCCTAAAAGTGCTTAGCTCCCCATACAAATTAAGCACCTATGGTCTAATGAAAACATGCCTAGAATTACATAAGATTCGCATAAATCTTCTTTTTTCATTGTTTTTGCATAATTTTCATGATGCAGCCGACAAAATCTTTTTGCGTGTACTTTTCGTTTTCTAATCGGATCAACCTATTCGTAGCGGTGCGGTTACGTTTGACTAACCTGGTCTTAAGTCTTAATAATTATTCAGTACTTTAATTACCAATGCTGGGAAAATGCAATTGGAGAACGCGCGCCCGATGAGTTTAAAAATTAGCTTATTTTAATGAGAAATAAAAATTAGAAAAGTCTATAAATATACGAATATCTGTTGCAAATTCTTGATAACTAGGAAAATATGAATCATGGAGAACATTAAGAATACCAAATATCCCTTACACCATTCTCAAGAATGAACTTCTTGATTATTATTTTTCATTTATTCATACGTTGCAATGCACAAGCCATGATTAAATTATGCACGAACGGCGATTCAGGTAAGTCTGATTATTTTTTATTGTTCCCTTAAAATTTTCCAAGGTTCGACGACAATTCTTCGCAAAGAAGAAAAAATTTTAATTTAGGTTGCTCACTTTATAACATATTAAATGGGGACTAGGTGCGTTTATGAGGGATCGCTCAGAAAACAAAATTATATTTATGTTTATACCATCCCTCCAAAATGGGGATCCCCCTCTTTTTAGTTTACTAGATTGATAAAATGCTGAAAAGCAGTACTATCAACTCATCACTAGGAAGTGACTCCATATGGAAAGTAGTTATCAGGGGCACACCGCATGAGGGAGTTCTCTCTCCGCTACTGTGGCTCATTGTAGTTAATGGATTTCTCAGGTTCTTTGAGGAGGAGGAGCGAACAAAAGTCGTGGCAAATAACTGATTTGATGCGAAGGGCGCTGAGATGACTGTCAAACTGGAAGGAACACGGAGGAAAGAGCCACAAAAGGTCTCAATGCAATATAATCCTGCAGAAAGACCATAGGCAAAAGTTGGTGTCTCAGGCCACAAACAGTTCATTGGCTGGTCTGGTGGAAGGCTCTTAGAACTAGAAGATACCTCATGACTCTGAAAAAAAATACATTGCAGCAGTATGCATTACAGGTGCAAGACGAAGTACACCGCAAGTAGCACTAGATACAATTTTGAACATTCAACCATTAGGTCAGTATGTTCCATGTGTTGCACAAAGAATGCTCTACGTCTTCGAGAGTCAGGATTCTGGCGGTCATCAAAGTCTACTTAAAGAGGCAATAGTGATTGAGCAAATAAGGGACTGACATAGTAATTTCTGACAGGCCAGACTGAAGAAATGGGTCACCACCATTTGAAAAACCAACTCTATACACTGACGCGTCAAAAATGGACACAGGCACTGGAGCTGGGGTTTTACCGTGAGTGTTTGGATTTTAGATAATCGACTCCATGACTCGTGCAGCGTTTTTCAAGCAGAAATCTTCGCCATAATAAAAGCTCTTCCATTGAGCACTCAACTGAACATCTTGGCTTATAAGCTACTTTTATCGACGATGATTGTCAGGCAGCTCTGAAGGCATTGAAGTCAAATGTTATCAAAACAAAAGCGGTGAATGAATGGCACTGCTGGACCTTAAAGGAATGGTTCGTCTATGCTGGATTCCTGGTCACAGTAGCAGTGGGACCTGAAATTGCTGATGAGTTGGCAAGTGGAGGATATGCAATGAACATCTCTATGGCGAATTTACAGGATATCCCCCGTGCGAACTCTTTGCCAAAATCGGCAGCTGGTTCAGAAATCAGTATACCCAGAATAGGAGAGATTTACTGGGTGCAGGATCTCTCGAACTCTATGGCCAGCTACGTCACGTACCAGGGCAGAAGCCTTCCTAGAGATGGGGAAAAAATACATGCGACTGATGATAGGCCTTCTGACGGATCACTGAGACTTTAGATCAATGACAACAAAGTGGCAACACACAGTGACAGTCTACTGTCACATGTGCAACGACGAAGAGGAGATTGAAACGGTTGACAACCTTTTATGTCAATGTCCTGCACTCGCTGCAAGAAGACGACGCTATTTTGGAGTTTTTATAATCGATGCCATTGACACTCGCAAATTTTGACGTGAGAGCAATTTTAATTTCGCCAAGGTCTTATTTAAATTTTTTTCCTAAAAATACCACAGAAATGTCGAAATTATAAATGGAATTCAAAAAGGGCTTAACGACATATTATTCAATTTTTTATGATTAACTAGCTGGAGCCGGTCCACTTCGTTGCCCCATATTTCCGATCCCGACTGCCAGCAGAACTGCAGTGGTTTAAACGTCTATAAAACACATACATACGAGTACATACATAAATACAAACATTTTTTCATTTTTTTATATATATATAGAAAAGGTGTATTTCCCAGAACTTACAAAAAAACTGATTCTATCCTGAAGACCCTCCTAAAAATTTAAAAAATATGTTTGCATTTTTATAGCCGATAGTTTAATAATATTTTAAAATTTTAAAAAATTTAACATTCATACATACAAAATTTAAACTATTTTCTAGGCGAGGAAATTTCTAAAATGAAAATTTTTCATATTTCCAAATTTCATCTCACTTCAATCACTAATAAGAGGTATGTATGTATGTACATACAAAAACAAATTTTGATAGGTTTTGATTTGTTTTATTTATTGAAAAGTGTAAAATCAATCTCATGTTTCTACTTAAGTTCTAAAATGTTGCTTATGATAAAGAAATAGGAAAGCTGTGTTTCTAAATAACTTGCAAAATATGTCAAAATTATGAAAAATATGTAAATAAGCCTGGGAAAAAGTCTCACAATACTGCAAAAATTGCCTTCTGTGTTATCTATGTATCAATATATAATTGACAGATTTCACAAGAAACAAGTTGTTATCCATAGAAATGAAAACAAGTAATATACTGGGTTTTCGGTAGCTGTCACTTTAGAAGCTTTTATTCTTTGACATTTGACAAGTATAAACTACGCCATTACTAAAAATGGAACGATACACGATTCAACAACGTATTGAAATTATTAAAATTCAATACAAAAATGGTGAAAATCTTGCAGTCACAGTTCGCAAAACTAAAGCATTTTTGGGTCGTCGTGAAGCACCTTGTCGGACCGCAATACAGAAATTGGTGGAAAAATTCGAGCTGTTGGGACAAGTTATTGATGTGAAGAATAAAACCCGGGCACGTCGCTCAAGAACAATTGAGAATATTTGTATTTGTATTTATTCATTACAACTTGTAATTTTAAGCCTTCAGGCCAGCAGAATATTGCTGCTGTAGCCCAAAGTGTTGAAGAAAACCCAGGTTTGTCCATTCCTTAATGGTTTTTTATGGTCGGAGTTGGATGGTATTGATCTGGACAACGTTTACTTTCAACAAGACGGTGATACGTGCCACACAAGCAGCGAAACCATTGCTCTGTTACGGGAAAAGTTTCCGGACCATGTTATCTCTCGAAGAGGTGATCACAATTGGCCACCGAGATCTTGTAATTTAACACTCTGCGACTTCTTCATTTGGGGCCACGTGAAAGATAAGGTCTACGCCAACAGCCCAGCGTCGATTCAAGACCTCAAAGATAGAATTCGTGAGGCTACCGAGGACATAGGGCAGCCACTTTGCGATTTGGTTATGGATAATTTCATGAAAAGGATATGGTCCTGTAAGCGTGGTCGTGGTGGCCATTTGCCTCTTTATTACGAAATAAACATCAGATCATTTATCTCAAAAATGGAATTTTTCTTTGAATACCAAAATAACACCTCTTGTTGGAAACCCCTTTAGAAACCATTACCAATAAAAAATATTGATTTTATTCGATTCGGAATTATTAATCTTGCAAACGCAAACAGGTCTGTTTAGAACAGATTCGTTTTTAAAGTGGTATTTTTCGAACAGTTTGATTATTCAACACTATTTTCTAGAAATGCAAAACATTTTCAATATTCAGTTCAATTGTTGAGTGGAAGTTGAATTTATAGCATGTTCTTAGAAAATCTGGTTTTAAGAAAGAAGTAGGCATTTTTATTATTCAAAATGATTTCCCAACAGACAACAGAGGGAACTGTCATTGCAATTGTCAACATTTTATATAATAATTTATGTATTGAAAAGCTTGAATTTAGTTTTGCCATTTGTTAACCAAAAGCTTCATTTGTGCAAAGCAGAAGCAAGCTTTTGCATATAATAGTCGAATCATTTGTTGTTCCCTGTGAAGATTATAAACAACGCACCTAAAGTGATCTCATAGTAAACCAGGTAAGAATAAAATTCCAGATTTGTTAATATGGTAAATGTAACATTGCTTTGGAATTTGCTTCAGGAGAAGAAAACAAAAGTAATTGTCCAGATCATGCTAGCCACTCGTAGTTTACGTTTCCTGGCTTCACGTTGCAGACCGGCCCCGTTGTATACTTGGTCCGTAAATGTACAAGCTTCCCCAATGGTAGCTCATACGTCAACGACTTGGTATATAAGACCACCACCGATGACAGCTGGCTATTCAAAGGATGCTAAAAATGGTAATTTAATTTGTGTTTGATTAAAAGTAGTTGTTCATCGATTATTTTCATTTTATTGATGACAGTAGTATGTATATCGCTGCAGTTAATTAAAGATGATTCACATAATATGAAAAGAGTGGAATGTGGAATAATTTGGTATTTTTATTGAAGAAGAAGAAAGTTCAATGTTGTAGATGAACTGTTTCAATAATTTTGTTTCTATGCAGTCATATTATATGAATATGATTCCACATTCCACAATTATTATCTTTTATAAAATCTCATTCGATTGGCAAAGTAAGTCACTAAAAAGCTAACAAATTTTAGTTTTGACTTCACCACTTCTAATTCATAATCGTTTGGATGCAACTGCGGCTCCTAATCCCGCTACTAAAACCGACAACGATGAAAAAACTCAATCATCTACATCCTCGCCACAACCATTAACTATGGCAAATGAAACTCCCACTATATCAACCGCCGATGCAACAACTCATTCATCGTCATCCACCACCTCATCATCACAACCATTAAAAATGCCCCTAGAGTCATCATCTGCGACTCCTACCCCTTCCAGTTCCCAAGACAAGAAATCCTTAACTTCTCCTGGAAAATCCACCGATTCATGCAATATCTCATCCAAATCATCATCAACATCTTCCACTATTACTGACAAATGTTCTAAATCACCTCCAGATTCTCCAATTCAGCCGCCCAACATTAAATTGCCCAGCCGAGATCAAGTGGAGAAATACTTTTTTACCGCTTTGGTGTACGTCTGGGATTTCTGTTATTATGTTTTCTGTTTGACACTCAAACTGATTGATACCTATATCCTGAAAAATCCCACACTACAATTGTATTGGAAACGACTAATCAAGCGTTTGGATGAGCAACGTGAAGCCATTAAATCGAAGAAATAGATTGTAGATATATAGTCTACAGTTGGTATCTATGGTGGTTTCTCTACACATAACATGAACATGGACTAATTTTTTTTTTTAATTAACGCTTGTTGTTTTGACTATTTATATAGTATTTTTTAATATTTAAATGTAATTTTTCTTGCTTTGTAATACAACATAAAATAAATTTTATTTCTAAAAGAATTTCTTGGAGTGATTGCATTATAAGTATCTGCAGGATATTGATTAAATGTATTAATCAATTAGACCCTGCCCCTGTTACAGTACACATACGTGAACAATTTTGGGAAATAAAATATTTTTTGTTTTTTTTTTTTTAACTTTATGGTCCTCAATATATCTCAATCAGAAGTGGTGTTAATCAAAGATTACATTCAATGTTTAGAGGCTAAAGAATATACTTCGTTCAGTCTAAGGTGAAACTCTATGATAACTTAAGAATATAGAGTATAGATAGCCCAGATTAAACAACATAATTAATTAAAAAATATAGCAAATGATTAGCGAAATAAATTTATGCTAAAATCCCGAAATCGGCAATTTTCGACATAGGCCACAGATATAACACGAGAGTCTTACGCCAATGTTCTGGATTTCGAAAAGGTGCCGAATTTTTGATCCAACACTGACAAAAATTAAAGGAATCTTATATTCTTATGTTGGGTCTTTTAAACAGATGACAAGGATTAAAATTATTAAATACAAAAAACATATTTATTGCAGACACCCAAATAACACATTGGATTTCAATACATTTTTTTAATTCAGTAATGAGGTCTAATAATGTAAAGAATAATATTATATTTTAACGTTAAATGTATTTTTATATTCAAATTTATAAAACAAATTATTATGTTTTATGATCTTTTTGAAAATTTTCCTTTCCCTTTTTTCTGCGATTTCTTGGAATAATCTTTAGAGCCAGATCTACGTTTTTCTTCCCACAGCATTTGTTTCTGTGAAGATTTGTCCTTGTTGAAAACTGCATTGGATGTGCCCTGTCCTTTCACTTTACCGGTCTCTTCTAATAATTCGGCAAAGTCATCGGCCGCCGCAAACAAGGAGCTCATATCTAAAATTTAATGAATATGTTTCATTAATATAAGGAACATTTAATATATTTATTGTTTAGGTTAAATAACTCACCTGTACTGTGTTTCAGTTTCTTTGCAAACCCGCGCTCATCTATGGCTGAAGAGGCCCTCTTTGATTTCTTGGATTTAGGTGGAAGCATATCGCCATCTTCATCACTTTCGTCATCTAACATATCTTCTTCATCGCTCATACCTTCTGACATATCGCTTCCATCGAAGTCATCTTCACCCTCTAGATCTTGATCTTCATCCTCTTCGCCATCATCATCCTCATCATCTTCATTAAAGTCAATAGAACCCTCTTCGTCGTCCGAAACATCACTTCCTTCGAAATCCACATTTGCTTCATCCTCATCATCGTCGCCCCAGTCACCATCAATTTCCTCATTATCGTCATCTTCGGTAGATTTCTTTTTGCTTTTGGATTTCTTGGGCTTAACATCTTCCGTTCCTGGCTCACCTCCAAGATCCTTAAGGAAATCTAATTCTTCAGCATCGCTATCATCTCCTTCATCGCCACCCTTCGACTTTTTCTTTGACTTTTTACCGAAAAATCCATCCAAATAATCCTCAAATTCATCATCATCCACATCACCGGTCCGAACATTATCCTCCTCATCATCATCCTCATCACCGGACTTCTTAACCTTGTGCACCAATTCCGACTGTTTACGTTTCTGCTCCAAATAGTTAAATATAAACATTTCCTCTTCACTGCAATTGGATTTTGTAAGAGATTTAACGGGCATGCCACGTGTACCGAAGGATGTATACGATTTGTGTGTTAGTGTCTGGCTCTCCGCCTTTTGATCTAATTTCTTAGGATTCTTGAAAGAAAATCTTTCCAAGAAATGAGCCAAACCGAAATCTCTCAATGGATCACCATAGTAATCAATACGTTTATCTGAAAAGTTGGAGAAAAATTATTTGAGTTTATGTGCAAACAAGAAAAAATTTCGAAAGAAATTCCATTCATTATTTAATGATTCACATTCTTCTTTAAATAAAAAACTTACTGTTTAAAATGCTTTCGGCAAAAACTTCCACTGTAGGATGGAAGTGTCCTCGTAGTAGTAACAATTCATTTTGTAAAGCAAATTCGGCTCCTGCAAAATCTGGTACTCTGTGGAACGCGTCGTATTTACTCGCCGATAATTCCCGGGTTTTAACTTCTTGTCCGTTGTTTGCCGAAACCTTGGTGTGGTGCCATGAAGAGGCGTTTGTTGTGGATTTTTCATTTTCCTTTAATTCTTTAGCATTTCCGTCTTCATCATCTTCTTCGGGCACATCTTCATATTTCTCTTCGCCATCACTGTCAAATTTCTTCAACTCTTCGTCTGTGGCTAAAATCTTTGGAGTTACTGCTGAGGCATTGTCTCCATTCTTGTTGGTGTAATCGAGGCACAATTCCTTACGTGTTTGCAATATCTTTTGTATAACTATCAAACAACCAGCGGCCATATTTGAGGGCGAATACAAAGCCAATTGCAAGAGTCTTTTAACGAACGCCTGAGCTCTTGGTATATGTGAATCAATGAACACGGCACGATGGACAATATGAAGCAATTGAGATGCTGGTTTAGTGCCTATGGTCGTGAGGTTCATGTCCAATAGCTTTTTGTAGAGGGCATTGTAGAAACGATCACCTTTCTCCGTCTTAACGGTTACCAATTGCAACAATAGTCCCAGAGTTTGTATGGAAACATGTATATCAGCTAGATGGACCAGACGATAAATGGTATCTTGCATGTCTTTGCTCAACAGTTCACTGCTGCCTTCGGCGGGTTTGGCCTCGAGTATAGCTTTTTGCAAACACCTCAATATAGCTTGCATGGTGCGGTTGTTGACCGTACCCTTTTGCACCAAAACTTTGAACAAAGCAAAGCATATATTTACCAATTTTGTACAAACTTCTGGTCTGCCCGCCGGAGCTATACTGGACAAAAAGCAAAGGGTAAAATGTTGAGCACGTTCCGAGACATTATTACGGAACAGCAGTTTCTCGGCTTCGCTGACTATTACACCACACATATTGGGGTGTCTATGGGCCACATCAGTCAGATGATGCAAAGCTTTTGAGGCGATTTTGGCCACAGGATCACCCAGTTTATTGATCAGCATAGTCAAAAGCATTTGTTCTTTTTCCGGAGCATAAGAAAGTAATTGTGAAGCTGCCACTATCGAGGCTGTTTTATTGTTTTCCTGGCCGGTTTGTATGCCCTGTTGCAGATTTTTAAGGAATTCTAGAAAGAATTGAGTTATATTTATTTTCACCTGAAGATTGGGGAAACCATACCGCGCTTTCACTTACCAAAATAAAGATCTTTAAGCTCATTTTCATAATGCCAATAGGCGAAAATTTTTCTCTGTTGCTCTTTTGTTAACGTTGTGGATTTACGCAGAACTTTCCAGTCCTCACCACGCATTTGAACTGAGTAGAGTTTGCGATGAGGCGGCAACAACACTTCCTTCCACAAATCGTTTATTGTTGCAATAACCTCAACACAAGATTTATTGGACATTTTAGTAAAACCAATCAGTGTAGACAAAGATTCCAAATTTCCCAATGGATTGCTGGTCACCAGCAGAGCTCCAGCATTGGCACGATCCTTGGCGGTACCTTTGTGTAGGGCAGTCTGTAACCAACGTGCATCGGAAGGATTCTCTGCCAAATGAAGAAGGATCATAAAAAAACAATGCAACACTAATTTTACGCAGTCTACCAAAACTTACTTTTGTTGAATGCTGATTTCTCCTGCTCATAAGATGTACGGCATATGTTGTAAAGCTCCATCTGCTCGCTATCTTTCATATCCAATATCTCTTCACTTGATGGAAATTGGGGATACTATTTTGTGGACAATAGGAAGTTTTATAAAAAATTTATATTTTAATGAAATATTTTTCGATACATACCACTTCATACCATTTTTTGGCTGTTTCCGAGTCATCATTACCGTCAGCCTTCTGTTGTTTCGAATAACCACTTTCCGACTTTTTCTCTTTCTTCACCTTATGTTTGGTAGTGTTCGCTGCCTCTTCATTGTTGGCATTTGGTGTTTTATTCTTTTTCTGTTTAGCTTGTTTTTCTTCTGTAAGAACGTCTCCTTCATCATCAAAGATTATTTTTTTATTCTTTATTTCTCCCGCTACTAAAGCCATTTTCAATCAGGAGGAGCAGCTTCCAAAAAGTTTCCAAAGATATCAAAACAAATAACACCGCCGCTCACACGTGTTGTATAGAGACCAAAGCTGAGACACAATAATTAACGGCGTTCGCTGAGACTAGTGATGAGAGATTTTCAAGAAACCGTTAACATGATACAATTACAAGGTACGGTTGCACGAACAGCTGGTTACAGTTATTTGACATTCGAACAGTTTGTTTACATTATTTATAGTGTTTTTTTTATTGAAAAGATTAGAGAATTAATATAAAATATGAAAAAAGCGAAAGTGTTTGTTGAATTAATCAGTTGAATTTGGATTTTATTGTTGAACAAGTGTAATCTGTATACACTCCACCATATGACGGTATGTTTACCACTCCATCATGATCACATTGATTCCACACTGCTACTAGAAAATCATTCCCGAACGAGACCAATTGGTAGAGCCCGACCGAATGTTCGGCTTCGGCCAAAACTCGACATTCGGCATTCGGTCACAAAATCAGCCGAAGTTGGCCGAAGGCCGGTTTTTTGTTCAAAAAGTACAATAAAATAGAATTATATGACTTTTTAAAGAAAATTATATTATGGAAATCTTCATAGAAGTGTACAGAAGTGAACAATACTACAAAAATAATTTGAGAAAGGACACCAAAGGAAGGAAGGACAAAGAAAAACATGACTCAGTTCCTCACCTAAAAGCTTTCCAAGTAGTGAAAGCATTCTTGTAAAAGTAGTACGAATAGATAATAATGAGCCACTGAGTCCAAGAATCATTAACATTTTTTAATACTGTAACTCGAGATGTTTCAAAAATTTGGAAATGGTGGCAAAAATTTGCAATGTACCCAAGTATGATAGAGAGCAGTTGTTTATGCTGCTGGGGAGCTGTATTCAAATTAAGGAAATAGTATACAAGGTCGTAATGCAGAAAAAAGTAAATAAATACGTAAGCAGTAGACATAAACTGATTAAAAACACAATTTTTTGGTGCAAAGTAAACAATTCTTTAACAAATATAAAACATTCGGCTTCGGCCGAAGGTTGTAAATTTAGCCGAAGTTCGGCTACGGCTTCGGCCTTTAAATCCGACTTCGGTCGGGCTCTACCAATTGGATATGATAGTACATTATTAGAATATCAAATCCCCCACTTTTATCCTTTCTTGAAAAACTACCTTTTCGCACTTAGCATTGTTTATAATGGAGGTATAGATATGTACATACATCGGTACATATTTCGATATAGTCCTCATAGAAGAGTCCAACCCTTTGTGCAATAGAAGCCACATATTTCAATCGATTGCATAGTCCTGATTCACACTCGGCAATTTTTTCAAGCAAGTGTCAAAGTTTTGTAGGAGGGAGAGGCAGAGAGCTCTTTCCGCCTGCCTCTCCAACAAACTTTGACACTTGCTTCTAAAAAACTGCCGAGTGTCAATCAGGACATACAGATGTCGAGAAATTTTAGAATGTCATCAACGGAGAGATTTTTTATTTTAACAGCCAGCTCTGATATGGTTAGAACCGCCCACACCAACAAGGGTCAACAAGGAGTACCACAGGTTGGATTATTTCCCCGATCCTCTTTAACCTATACTTATCTAAACTCCCTCCCCCTGCAGGTGTGGAGATTATTTTCTATGTAGGTGATTGCTCAATCATGGCAAGAAGCCGTGGAATCGAGGACCTTTGCAGCCGGATAAATGCAAATCTCAGCACTCGATGGACAAAAAAAATCCGACAGCCTTTTCTTGTCCCTAGCGCATGGCACAGTGATTTGCAACAAGGTACGATCGCGGAATAAGGTCCTTAAGTCGCTAGATTTTAGCATACATATATTTATGCAGCTAATCATTATCTATCGACCAATATATGACGCCGCAACACTTAACTTTCACATTTAGTACCAAATGTACTTTTTGTATTTTATGATGAACATTTTGATTTTTTGAAATGTGCTGTTGTTTCAGAAACCACAGAAATATTTGGACACCCGCCACCCATAGCAGACGTCGAGACGAGCCTGACCGGAAGAACCGGAGTAGTTCTGGAGCAGTCGCTTGAACGCATATCGTTCGAGTCCCGACGCACCATTCCTGATATTTATCCAGAATGTGGCACAGAACCTCATTACACCATCCATCTATTCTGCTGCCCCGCTAAGCGGCAGCAGTGACGGCGGCCCGTTTCCTAGAACTTTATATAGAGGAATCGCCAGAAGGAACTGATTAATATAAACTAAATTATTTTATTTACAGCGATCGTGGCTACAACAACAAGGGTCATCGTAGGTTCTAGGTCCAACGTTCCACACAATTTAACTTCTTGACGCCTTAGAAACCGCAAATAAGTACCGCTGGGCTGAAAATTGGCAAGTTGTTTTTAAATGTATCAGGAAAATGCATGAGAGTAATGAACGTCATTGATCCACATTTTTATATAGCCCCCATACAAAGGTAACAAACGATTCGAATTCTTGACGTCTTAGAAATTGAAATTAACAACCGCTGAAATTTGGCTATTTGAAATTAATTTGTATAATCGTTCAGACCGATAAAGGTTATCGTAGGTCCATGATTTGATATAGCTGCCATACAAAGGTGTCACCCAATTTGACGCTTTAGAAATATCTATTCGAATTCATAGATCAATACGATCTTTTTTAAAATATTTGGCCTGACAAGGTTTACTGTTTCTTAGATACCCACATTCGGACATGGGGTCGTACCTTCCGGAGAGCATTATTTATTAGAAAAATGCGACCAATGTCGTGGTACCAAAAAATGTTTCCATATGTGCCCCAGTAACCAAGGACCGTTTATTTGTTTGGGACATTCTATTTCAGCACGTAACTCTTAAATTTTCTTAGTTTTAGTTCATAAAGGGTTAACATTTAGTGAAAGGACAAATTAATTTACAAATAGTTTATCCTTTACTTTTTTGCCAATCATCTTATCTGTCCTGAAATTCAGTATTTTCAATGATTTTTACAATGACTATAGTCTACCAAATAATGAGCAACATTTTCCCATTCGTTCTGGCATTTCCTATGCAAAGTACCAATTATATTTCTCTGAAAGTGGTGAAATATTTTGTCGAAAAGCCTATACATGGTAAAAAAAATGTATATTTTATGTAAGTAAATTTTTAATATATAAATAACTTTGCATTTGGGTCCGAATTTGTGATATCAGCCTAAGAAATTTTTGCCAAACTAGAAGTTGTCTCCAAAGTTATATATTTTTTAAAAAATTAATGATAAACGGATTGTTTAAAACTTTAATTTTAATTAAAACATTCAACATTACATATAAATACCAAAATTTTGCTTATCAACTGCTCATGGATTTGATTTTCTCTATTTCAACTTCAAGCTGTTGTATCTGAAAGGTAGAAATAGATAAATAGCATATTTATAGTGTTACACTCTAACAAATAAAAACAAAATGTGATTAATAAAAATGTCATCAAAAGATATTGCATTAATTAAGAATCTAGAAATACCTACCTTTTCCGCATGTTTTTGTTGAACATCTTGACTAGCTGATTTGCGGAAGCCCTCATTATCCATGCGCATCTGATAACGTTGTAAATCTGTTTGCAGTTTTTGTAATTTTTGTTCATTTAAGTTTTGAACATTGGATGACTTTCCAGACGACGGTTTATAAGAATCATTAGTGCTAATACCTTTAAGATAAATGATAAAGTTGAAAAAACTTAATCACTTTTTGCCATACATTAGATCTTACCAAAACTGCAAAGATGGCCTGCAGTGGAGAATACTTTGAAATCATGTTGCTTACTGGAGTTCTCTGCAATCTTATTCAAATGAACACCTGTGGTTAGTGTCAAAGCTTGTATCTCCTGCAAATGGGGTTCTAAGATTTGCAAAGCCTGCTCATTATGGGCATACAAATAGAGCTGAGGATCATATTTTTTACTAATGGTATTTCTACTTTTCAATTGACGTATTTGTTGGCAAATGTCCAAAATATCTGAAATTTCTTTTTCCAATTGATTGTTGTGAAATTTATTTAGGTCGATTTCTATATTTTGTGGCAGATGTTTTAGTAGTTCTTCACTGACGAATGGAGTAAATGGGCTCATCGCTTGCAACGACCAACTCAAAGCGGTAGCCAAAGTGGCACAGTGAATATAGCCTTCGGATTTTTGTAAATTGATGTTTCTCTTGCAGGTTTCCTGCCATTCATTTAAATCGGTGTAGTTAAATATATTAATCGGTATAGTTTAAAAATCTGTACTCACCACATAGACATCACATAGGTTAATGTACAGGAAATTCTTTAAAGCACCTGTCGCCGCATGGAAATTGTAGTTTTCAAAACTTTCATTGCATATATTCAAAGTTTCGGCTAAGCGGCTTAGTATCCATAAATCCCATTTTCCCAAAGGCACCTGATTCATTGTTTCTATATCTTTGAGAGGCATCTTCAAGCGTTCTGCTGAACCCAATGTAAACCTGGTGGCCTGCCATATTTTATTCAGGAACAGTTTGTTTGTATAACACTCGTTGACATCGAAATTAATGAAATGACTTTTTATATTGTGACTACAGAGAGTAAAACGCAAAGCATCAGTTCCACACTCCTGTATACCTTGAGGGAACATATGGCGCAGTCCCTTGAGGGACTTCTGTACCTCAGATTCACTTAAAACACCTGCCTTATGTGAAGCTTTTAAATCTTGTTGCAAAGACTAAAGAGAATCCCCCATTATATCAAGTTTTAAGCTTCATTTCACACTCCATACTCACCTCCAGGCTGGCTCCTTGCACCACTTGTTGCGGTGTTACCACATTGCCTAAACTTTTCGACATTTTACGGCCATGAGCATCACAAACAATACCATTCAATAAGATTTTCCTAAATGGTGCTGTCCCTGTGAGTTTTAAACCCAACATTACCATACGTGCTACCCAAAAGAAGAGAATATCATGACCAGTCTCCATTAAATCCAGCGGATAATGTTGTTTGTATTCATCGGAAGGCCAATTTGAAGCAGAAAATGGCAGTAAGGCTGAAGAAAACCAAGTATCCAGTACATCGGAGTCACGTTGGAGTTTGATGTTGGATGTATGCAATTGCTGTTGCGCCTTCGTTAATGCATCTTGTTCTGAATGAGCTGCTACCCATATCGAATTCCCGCTATTCGCATCTGTTGCTTTATATGCCGGAATTTGATGTCCCCACCAAAGCTGTCGCGATATACACCAATCGTGACAATTTTCCAACCATTTTTTCCAATCTATTTCGTAATTAGGTGGAATAATTTGTAATCGACCACTTAACACTTCTGAGAGGGCCTCATCGGCCATTGGCTGGCAGTGTAGAAACCATTGTTTCCTCAGCATGTATTCAATGACATCTTTGGATCGAGAGCAGATCGGCAATTGCATCGCGTGGTCGCGAATTTCCCCTAAAAGTTGCATCTCCGCCAATTTCTGTAAAATCCTTTCCCTTGCCTCAAATCTTGGTGAATTGGCGAAACCTTGGAATTCCTCTTTTATTAAGCCTTTCTCCGAAAACACTTGTAATGGCTTAAGCAAGTGCCGCTTGGCTATATCGAAATCGTCACGATCATGTGCTGGTGTTATCTTCACTGCTCCTGTTCCAAATTCTGGTTCAACGGTAACGTCGAATATCAAAGGAATAGTTTCCTCACGGAAAGGATGCCAAAGAAGAACTTCAGGCATATCGCGATACTTCTGGTAACGTTCATCGGTGGGATTTACTGCCACTGCTACGTCTCCTAGTAACGTCTCAGGGCGTGTAGTAGCTACCTTAATGTATTCATTATCAGCACCGTTCACAATCTTATAATTTATATCATAGATACGACCAAATGTAACATTTTTATCATGGCCAGGCACTGACAACTCTGTAGGCCCTTTGAGGTCTAAGGTATCTACTTCGATATCTGAAATGGCTGATTCCAAAGCACAAGACCAATTGACTAAAGACTCTTGACGATGAATTAAGCCCTCATCGAAGAGGCGAATGAAGGCTTCGTTTACGGCATAAGCTTGGCGCTGTAAAAATAATTGATACGATTCTTTTTTCTAAAAACATGACAATCTAATTAACTACCTCATCCATAGTAAAGTATTCCCTGTCCCATGCTAATGTGCAGCCCAGTTTCTTCAGATCATCCACAATACCACCACCCTTTTCTCGTTTCCATTTCCAAACTTCTTGCAAAAACTCTTTCCTACCCATCTGATGACGCGATAGACCTCTTTCCTTGACTAGCTTCTTTTCCACAACAACCTGTGTCGCAATTCCTGCGTGATCGGTGCCTGGTATCCAAAGAACATCAAAACCCATTTGTCGCTTCTGTCGACTAATAACATCTTGTACAGTGGCCATTAGGGCATGACCCAAATGAAGACTTCCCGTGACATTGGGTGGAGGTAGAAGCATGCGATATGATCCCGGTTTACACTTTCCTTTCATATCAGTTGAGGCATATGTTTTGTCCAATTTTCCCTTCTCCACTTCTTTGGGTTGGTAGCCATTAGCTGAAAGAGAAAACAAATATATTTACTTCCTTATTTTATCAAAGAAAATATGATTGATCTTACATAATTGGGACGTCCAACGTTGGAGAATTTTGTAATTATGCTGGATCGCATGTTTTGTGCGAAGTCGTATATTTCCATTACGAGATAATTGCAAGAAATTGTACATTGTGTTCTTTTTCCGGTCTTTTTTTTCTCCAACTTACATATTATGTCAATAGCGAACAGCTGACATTTGTAAACAACAGCGAAACATCCGAACGATAACTTTCCGATAATTTCGGAATAAACTGGATCAGATTTTATATTAGAATTTTTCATAAATTTAAAAGAATAGAATACTCCATTTGTGCTCTTCTTTCAAGTTTACAAGTTTATAATTAAATTTGTGCTATATTTTGTAATTATTTTCCAAATTTCTATTTTTTTCACCGGATTGTGTCAATGTTTTTTAATGTTAACAATTTTGTTCATTAGTTTACATTTTTAACAGTTTAACACTTAATATTTTATACGAGACAGCTTCATATATTATTAATAAAATATCCCGGGATTCATTTTAAAAAATCCCATGATACGGGATTTCCCAGGATTTTCGGGGTCGGGATTTCCCGTATGGCCTCACTCGATTAGATAAAAATTGTTAAACCTGAACTATTGTTAAATATCTTGTAATATACGAATGTTGGCCTTGTAGGCCTTATATATGTATTACAATAAATGAAATGGTATCTGAAAATCGAGTTTGATAGACACTGTACTATTTCACTCGTATTTAAGAAGCAGCCTATAGCCGATGAAATTTTGACAGACGCTCGACGCTTTCACTTGTGTTTTAAGTAGCAGCTTAACAAATTTTTAAGCATCAGCTGTTCTCAGTATGTAATCGAATATCGAATGTTAAATCGATTTCCTGTAGCAGTCGAAAAGCGCCCATCGCTACAAAAAATAAGACGTAACAAACATAAGATTGTCGGGTATATTTCTATATTTCGTCAACAAAAAAACTCCTAAAAGCTAACTAACAACGAATAAATAAATTAAATAATAATTAATTAGAGAGAGAAAGTGCTCAGTTAATAAAATAATCAGACATTTTTAATGGAGAAACTGTAAAACATCACCAAAGTTGTGAAGAAAAAAGTGCAAGAGGGCAAAGCGCAACTCAACGCAAACAAAGGTAAATTATTACCACCAGAGAATTAAAAAAAGGTTGTTAAGGCATTTAGAGAAGAAACATACTAAAATAAATCGCTTATATTTTATTAAGCAAATTATTTCACTTTTCGGTTGTTAATTGTAATGTAACTCTTTTTAGTGGTTTCCTTTACTTTATTTCTTCACCCTTTGTTTTTCTAATTAGCATTTGTCCGAACAGTGTTGCCAAGTGTTTTTTTTAAGTAAACTCGCAAAGGCGTCTAGAAAATTCGCATTTTTTATACTATTTTTGTTTGTAACCTCAAATGGAAAACTCATTATTTTATAATGTCGGTTGACTTTGAATCATTTTCCTTCTATATATATATATATGTATGTAATCGTGTAATCAAAGTACAGATATTTATTATCCGATCTTGATGAAATTGGTACAACACTAAGAAAAACAAAAAAGGTAATTTTGTTCCAAAATGAATTATAAATTTAAGGCCTCGGGATGAAATTTAAGCCAGCCGACTCCGTACTTAACCATGATATTATTCAAATGAAAGGAAATTTCCTGTAGAAATTTCCCGTAGAACATTATACTATGGATAAGTTGTTCCACCCTACGCGGAAATTGAATTTATCTGCAAATTTTTTTTTGTAGAAAAATTCAATTTTGAAGGAATGTTATAGAAAAATGCAATTATCAACAAAAAATTAATTCTGGATAAAATCAATTGCGAAGACATTTTGAAGAAGAATGCAATTTAATTTCAATGAAATTTCCTAGAAAAATTAAATTTTGAAAAAATTTTTTAGAAATGCAATTTTGTGAAATTTTCTAGAAAAATTTAATTTTTATATAATTTTCTCGAAAAATCGAAAATTTTCAAAAAATTTAATTTTGACGAAATTTTCTAGAGAAATGCAATTTGAAAGAAATTCAATAGAAAAATAAAATTTTGATGAAACGTATGAATAATATGAAATGAAATGGAATGCAATTTATTTATATACCAATTTGTAAAATTTTTCAAAAAATCAGCGAAGAAATATGAACTTTAAAAAAACTAGAAAATTTATTTTTTTATATAATTTTCTAGTATAAATTCAAATTCAATAAAAACGTATTTTCGACAAAATTTTCAAAAAATTAAATTTTGAAGAAATGCTATAGAAAAATTTTATTTTGATGACATTTTTTAATTTGACAAAATGTTTCTATAAAAATTTAATTTTTCCAGATTTTGGTGACATTTTCTATAAAAATTCAAAATTCACTAAATTTACAATAAATATGAATGCAAGTTGCACCAAAGAAAATATTAATTTAGGAAAGATTTCTAGAAAATTTAAATTGGGTGCAATTTTCTATCAAAATTTCAATTGGATGCAATTTTCATAAAATTGCAATTTCTATGAAATTTTCAATAAAATCCCATGTAGTCGAAATTAAAAAAAAAAACTTCAAATTAATTAAATTGAAACATATTTTAAAAAATGTTGCACAATTTCCATTTGAAAACATTACTTCATTACATACCTTCCGTCTCAAGTAATTTGTATACATTTTTAAAAGACAAAATCCTCATACAAATTCCAATTAAAATATTCTAAATATAATATTCAAAGTTGAAAACATACTTTTAAACACGTCTCCACATGGAAGATCGCTACGGCTCGCTCCAGTACGAGTAAACATGAGTTTGGGTCTTTTTCATATTTCGTTTGGGCGGTTTACTATTTATTTTTGGTTTTAATTTCATTGTTTCTTACTGACTAGGACATTATTTATTTTTTTGTGCAATTTTTCGTTCTGCCATCACAATAGTCGTGTACAGTATCATAACCAGTAAGCCCGACTTTAAGCTTTCCTTACAGGGGTTTTCTTTTGTTTTCTTTATTTTAGGAATTTAGTTTTTCAAAGTACAGAATTTCAGCAAATTAATAAATAAACGTAAATAACTACATATTCTGCTCCTGCAATAACCGCCATCCTCAATTTTGCGGTTTTACCCGCAAAGAACGTTGAAAAACGCGACGTTGGCAGCACATCGTTGCACTAACTAGAAAAGTTACAAAACAAAATGTCAAACAATCATATGAGAGCGCGCAGGTGCGTGGAAAGAGGGCTCATAAGAGAAACACCAATAAGATTGATTTTTCCGTACACAAATTCCAATTAGTTGGTTGAAAATTTTTACAGCATTCACACACGGATCGCGCGCTTGAGTTTTGTACGGTTTTTAGAGAGACACATTACAATAATTTTGTAATTGTAGAACATTTACATACATATGTACTGTTTTAATTAAATACTGTAAAATTAAAAAACAGAAAAAAATCATTTCTAACAAAGAGCGCGTGCGAATAAAAATTCAAAAATACAATTAATTTGAAAAATTGAAATTTTGAAGTAATACTTACTAATTTTTTTACATCAAAAAAAGAATATCTACATATGTACGTGTTTTTCATCCTCCCATTCAAGATTTGTTAATAAAACCAGCAGAAAAATGTTAAATTTCATTTAGATGTGCGGAGGTGTGTGTCTGTTTAACAAACAAAAGAAAAGAAAATTGATCTGTTAAATAAAAGCCCAGAAAATTAAGAATTTTTGTAAATCTTTATTTGGCAAAAAAAAGGAGGAGGAAACGAAAAAACGGAACTTAACCTAAAAACGATAAAAAGATAGGGTTTGAGAGAGCTGCAAAAACACCGAGAGAGTCTTTGGACGCGAGAGTGAGTAAATAACCAAAAAAAAAACAATCTTTTGTAAATAAAAACAACCCCTCTTCACAGCAAAAATTATAAATTATGAAGATAAGTCATCCCGAGAACTGTCAAAATCTATCAGTTACGGACGAATAGGAATGAAATGTCACACGCGAAAAAACACTTTTCCGCGAAGGTAATTTAAACTTTTTTTGCACTAATCGATTGATATTAATTTTTTAATTGTGACAATTACAAAAAATTCGGGAAAATCGGTCCGAAATCCGCGGAAAAACTCACTCTTTGAACACCAACTCGTTGAAATTTTTATTCGTTCGTATCTGATAACTTACTCGCTCCGGGATGACATATCTTATTATTCATTATTTTTGCTTCACAGAGCCACGAAGAACCATCAGTTAATTGCTGTTTTCCTTTTATCTTCAGTTTCTATTAATATTTACATTTGTTTTTTTGTTGTAAAAAAACAAACAAATGGTGGAAAAAGAATAACTTCTAAATATGAATGAAATTGGTATCTTTAGATGTTCTTCGACTTCATTATCTTCTAGAGGATAATTAACGTATCTATCTTAGTGGTCATTCCATCTTAGCATGATGTATAATTCCAGCGCTTTTTTATCTCTGCATGACCTTTGACATTTTCATTTCGGCCTTTTATGCATCAATGGGTTTAATAATTCCTCGTTTAAAAAAAATACACCAGTTTTTCCCCTAGACTGACAAATTTCTCGGTCACATGACTTTGGTCGTATTTTTAGAACAAATCACGCTCCCTAATATCGAAACTCATTTGTCCGGACGACAATATATGATACCATATACTACGAGTTTATACATTTCTTTATAACACCTAAAAGGAGATGAAATAGTCCCATATTTTTTTATACCGATACCGAGGCTTATAATCGTTTCCTGCGTCCATGAGATTTCAATGTCCTTCCTTCCGTTTGTAGATGTATTCTCGTAATCAATGTGCAGGTGGGTTTTAAAGCCCGATGAAATGTACCACATATCTCTTTTTTTTTTTTGTCCAATTGTTATGCTCAGAAATTCAACAAAAAACAAATAAAACTTAAGTGC
Organism: Eudasyphora cyanicolor; assembly: GCA_963930755.1. Lineage (NCBI taxonomy): Eukaryota > Metazoa > Arthropoda > Insecta > Diptera > Muscidae > Eudasyphora > Eudasyphora cyanicolor. Next base: position 242,703,148 of record OZ005735.1, read on the forward strand.
ATAAACTAAAATTTATTCATAAACTCATTCAAAATAATGTCAAATAAATCTAGAAAATTAGTTTTCATTAAAATATATGTATGTATGTGACATACTGGTCAATACTTGGTGTGTCCTCCGTTCGCATTGATTAATGCTTGTAGTGTTCTTTCAATTGTCTTCTTAAATACTTCGGCTTTATTCATAAAAATTTAATGACGGTTTGAGGAATGTTTTAGCAGTTCCTCAAACGTCCATTACATTTTTACGAGTAAGGCCCTTCCTCTATAAACTTAATAAAACACTTTTACCAAGCTTTTTTCAAGTGCGTCCACAAATTCTTAATTGGGTTTAAATCGAGGCTTTGTGCAGGCGTATCTATTACATTTGAACACTTATGCAAGGTCGTCGCATATGCGGACGACGTAGCAATCGCAGCAAGTGGCAAAAATGAAATCAAATGTTATTAAGTACAAGGTAGTAAATTATTGTCAATTGGAATAAAAACAATTTACAATCAGTATTAGACTATGCTGGGGTCTGGTCACTGTGATATCGCAGGAAATAAGAAAGCTGATAAACCCTTACGAAGGGGATCGGCAATAGTATTTCTACATAGATCTAGCAAACCTCTCTGGCTAGCCACATCAAGATCTAGGACCAGACATCTGTTGAACCTTTCAAAGAGGGATATTCGCTTAATGGTAGGCAAGCTGACTGGCCATTGCAATGTTATATCAGTACCATCAAAATGGCAGCGCGATTCCGCCGACTACTGTCGACTCTTCTTATTCTCTCTTTTCATACTCCTATCCACTTCAAAGAACAAACACAATGGACCAAATGGTCTCCGAGTGAAGTGGTACACGCCGGCAATGGAAGTAAACCGCTCGTTCTTAAACAAACCTAAGCCAATTGATCATATGAAATTTTCTGAGTTAGTTAAAATCTACTGACACAGAAGAAGTGACCTAAACGTACTAAGCGATACCCCCTTTATACTCAACCGATCAGATTACTACAACACCACTTTATACTCAACCGATCTGATTACTACAATAAATTTTACATTCCTTAAATACGTTTGTTGACAGAGTATCAAACAAATATGAGGAAAATAATTTTTGTTTGTGGAATTTTATGAGTAATTTCCTTTTGAACGAACAATTAGCATTTATTTATTTATTCAATATCAATACAAAGAAAGCCAAAAAGGCCAATTATACATGTACTAGGTGACCCCAGCAGACGTTGTCCTGCCCGTTCTGTTTGGGATGTCTTTCTTTAGTCATTCATTGAAATTTCATTAAAAATGAGTACATTCAGAGTTTCAGGAAAAAATCACCATAAAAATCTATATTGGACATAAGTCCACTACAGCGCCATCTATCGGTTATAATCATACAATTATTAGGACAAACCATACATACATTTTGAATTTCAGTCAAATCGCTCTGCAAATGCATATTTTGCAAATATCTTGACCACTCGGCCATTTATCGCGTTTAAAATAATTCTAAAACACAGATGACTCCCAACTGAAACTAATGTGCAATTTTTAGCCGATTCGCTTTTAAGGTTTCAGAGATCATGCGTTACTAACAAACGTACAAAGGATTTTATAGATAAAGATTGTAAGATACTCAACTATGTACAGCAGTAACAAACTTACTAAATCAAAATGTATTATTATGAATTATAAAAAAGTTCATTCAACTGGAACAATACAAATTTTCTACCACAAATTCGTATCGATTTGTCAATGGACTTGAGTTCTACCTTGTGTCCACAATTTTACACGAAATCATTTACTGGCTCACACAGGCTAGAATATATTAGATTAGAACTAATTTTACATTTAGAAATAAGTTAATTTTAATTCATTAATTTTTAATTTTATTAAGTATATTATTGTTGAGTTTCTCGCTCATGTTAAGCTAGTGCCGGGAGCAACGAATTTACAACTACTTAACATATTTTTATATGTTAAAAATTACGTTGGGTTTATTAATTGTAAAAAAATAATACGATATAGTTGTAAGAAATCACGCCATCATTGTTCAGCACACATTTTATTATCTCTAGAAAAGACTCAATAAATTAAATTCCTTTTGAAGACGCAATGATTTCGATATCACAGGAACCGAAAATCTCGCATTTAAATTTTTCGCTATATTGGAATCTAAATAACTCCCGAAATAAAGTTCTGGATTTCCATTTCCTTTTTTTAATTTTTTCCTAACAACCGCTGGCCAAAGCGAGTGGCTAACCACGGACTTTTGTAGCTCTTTCACACATCTTTCAGACATTACGACTAAAATATGATAATTTTGAATTCTCCAATGTTTTTTTTAAAAAGGTTTTAATTAAAAAGTTATTAAAATGTTCTCAAAAAAATGGATTTTATTGCAATATCTTGTAAGAAAAGTATGAAACCGCTGATGGGATGAAAACATATTAGAAGAAGATGAAGGCTACTTAATTTAGGATAATCAAAAATAAAAATATGTATTTTTACAAAATTGTCAAAACAAATTTTAATTTTGCAAAAAAAATTTTTGGATTTTTTTTTTATTTTTGAAAAAAGATTGAAGAAAAAGCTATCGGAAAACACTGCGCAAAATTTTCTAAATATAGTAGAATCTCGATATAACGATATATATATATATTATCAGCACACATCGTTAATCGAAAATATCAATGTATCGAATGATATTTTTTTCTAATGGAAACTCTGTTTTTACATCCAAAATTACTTTTCTCCATGTTATGCATAATTTTAGTTTCAAACTCTAATTTCTGATGAAGAATGTTAAACAATGCGAGTAAGATGTATGCATCGGCTTAAAAATTATAATATAGGGTGACCCATTTCGAGGTTCCCTACTTTTTTAAAGAAAAAAAACACAGAAAATTCAAATTGAATGGGGAATGTTTATTATTATCATTTGAAAGAACATTCTTTAGCAGTTATTTTTTGAAGATTATGTCTATCAAATGTTGGCCGCGGCTACGTCTCAGATGGTCCATCCGTTGAGTCCAATTTTCGATGACTCGTTCGAGCATTTCGACTGGTAACTGGCGAATGACACCCGTAAACGTTGTTCAGTCGTAAATCTTTCCATGATGAAATGCCAAACAATACTTAACAAAAATAACATGACAGCATGACACGACTCACACGTGATCTGTCAAAAAAAGGCTATTGAAAAAAGTATCTCTACTTGGATCACCCGTTATGTAATATGGCATTTGCTGATTTTTGCTTGTTTGTCTTATTTTATTTCTTGTGTATGATTGTTATACTGAGTACAACATTTTAATCATTTTTATTTGCTTATTTATTGAAAGTATTTTACAAAAGTAAATTTCTAAAATACATTGAGTTTAAGTGAGGGCTACAGGGCCATTGCACCATGCATGGTTTACATTTCTTTTAGAACATTAGCGACATTTAAAGCTAGTTTAATTTTTTTAATTGAATTCTTATCACTACAATTGAGTATGACTTCAAGAGGTTCTGGTATGATTGTCCTTTGACATTCCTTAAATATGTGATGTATTGTTAGCTTTTCAGCGCAGTGGTTACATATCCTGGGAGTTGTTTTCTCATAGAGATGTTGTGTACTAAAACGCGTGACTCCAAGTCTGGTTCTAGCCATCAAAATACATTATTCTCGGCTAAATTTCTTATGATATGGTGACCTCTTTATGGTAGTATTATGGCTTTTTAGGAAGCTCTCTGACATATTCCATTCACACTGTAGTCGAGATTGTTGATAACTTTTGTGGCAACTCATTATCATTGGTATTAGTGTTGGTACTTCTGTAATCAGAGGATGCATTATTGCATCTTTTATTTATTTTATTTTTATTTTTATTTATTTATTAATCAAACTGAGCCCTCATGGACTATATGTTGATAGTTAACAAAATTTTAGTTTTATAATATCAAAATTATCTAATGAATATATATTACTAATAATAACCCTAACCTAACGCACACTCTCTCAAACGATGATATACATATTAAAATTAATTTAAATGGTGAAACGAATGTTGTCAGTGATAATAAAAAAAAATATAATTCTAGTTTGATTGATCAGAATAGTAAACGAGCAGTTTATTTCTTTTTGCTGCTTTATCCGCGTGTTCATTTCCGGGAATACCTAGATGCCCAGGTATCCAAAGGATTACGATTTCTTTAGATATTTCTATATTACTGAGTATGAACCTCCAAGTTTCCGTGTCACTTTTTAAGGATTTTACAGCACTAAGACTGTCTGTACATATAAGCGTTTTTCGCCTTTTCTCAGCTGCGTAGCAAACGGCAAATCTAATGGCGGCTAATTCCGCTGAAAATATTCCAGCATCAAAAGGTAATATTGATTGTTTTAGAATTTTGTATTTCATGTTTTCTTCCTCTACTACGGCATATGTTGAACTTCCCATGATGAATGATCCGTCTGTGAATATGCTTAAATCGGCATTATATTTGTCTTTATCAAACTGATAGGTTAGGTTAGGTTGAAGAGAGGAGACGTTTTAACGTCTCATTGTCCATGGACATACACTTAAGCCAGTGGTTCGGCGCTGTTGTGCGCTCCTTATTTATGATCTTTTTATACCTCACGAGTTACAGAAAATCGGTACTAGACACGAATTTTCTCAGTATCTTCCAGTCATATTCTCTGAGATGAGTCAAGTCTGGTAATGTGTCGGACCCGAAATGTTGGGATTTTGCATGTGTGAAAGCCGGGCAGTGACACAGAAAATGTTCCATCGTTTCGATGTTTTCTCTGCATGCCCTGCATTCGTCGTTAAAAATTGTCATTCTCAAACTGATAATTTTTATCATATATCGTTATAGAAGGTACAAAATGTAAACTAATTATCCATAGTTAGATCTTTCTGATGGGCATTTTTGCTTAGTCTTATCCTATGATTTTTTTTTTTGCCTAAAAATTTTATAAAAATTTGGAAAAACAAGACATAACTATCATTTATTTTTTTAACAAGTTTTATGGGGACTTGGAATTTAAAAAAATAAAAAATATAATTTTTGAATTTTGTGATTCTAACTAGGATATTCTCCCGGCTTCAAGACCATTTTGTTTCTATATTATTATAGAAACAAGTATTTTATACTTGGCGGTGTATAAATATGTATTAAAAATTGGCAGCACACATACTGGATCATGATTTCGGAGCCGTGACACTCGTTATCAACAGTTCTGCTGCAATTGTATGGGAGATATGGAGCTATATATGGTTGACTTCAACACGCAAGCGAATGAGAAATCTTTGTGAAACCACACTTCTCCAAAATCTTCCAAAAACAATTGTTAACCAAAGTTAATACAAAACACCAGCCATGTCCAATGAGAAGCAAATTTTGCTCCATCTAATGGAAAATTACCACACTATGCAGAAAAGCCTTTATGGGTTTTGACTGCACTAAGTGTAGTGTTGAATTTTACGAAATTTTCAATTGCTCTTGAACGGCTGAACCGATTTTTACAAAGTTAACGTCGTTGGAAAGAGAAACTACATTCCAATAGGCCTAAACTTGGTACAAGTTCCAACACGATCAGAAGACATCGGTTTTAAAAATTGAATCACTTGACATATATATATATATGTACATACAAACATCCAGCAATAACTCTAATCTGGTGGGTAAGTCAAATTCTAAAGAAATAACGACTTAACATTTAGTCACCCTTTAGATTATTTTTACGTGGGCATGATATTGGAGGAAAGTACTTCCATGTAAGCAACAATATAATTATTATATATGACGAAATTTATACATATTTTTTTACTCGGAATGTTACTAAATTTCTAAATCAAGTAAAACACTGCTTCTTTTATAAAAATTGGTGTTGTTGCATATTTTACAATATCCGACATAAATTAATCTACAAATAAGTACATATTTATGTCAATATCAGTTAGTCATTAACCTTTCATATTTTGCGCTTTACTAAAATTTCTATACTCTTTTTAGTGTATCTCCCTCAGTTTATATTTATTGCAATTTACACTCGTATATTACGAAGTCAATTTCGATGGTTATTGCTAACTGAAATGATTATTTCGTGGCATTATTTTGTCAGTTTCTTTGCATTATTTTTATAAAATAATTTTTTGAAATTAATAAGATATTATCTTATACTTATTTGTATATAATTTGTTAATTTTATCATTTTCTCCTCATATTTATTTATTTTATTAAGCAATACAATGAGCTTTCAAGGCCAATGATAGCGTATTGCAATTCTTGTTTTGTCAATGTTCGTCATCTCAAATTGCTTATTGCTAACTTTCTTGAATCCTTCATTTCGTTATCAAGAAAACTAAAAAGATTCTTATCATTGGCAATCAAAGCGTGCAGTGCAGTTGGTGTTAGTCATTTGAATAAACAAAATATGCAAATACATATATTTTTCTTTTTCAAAAATATATATATTTATTTAAAAATGGTTTTTTAATAAATATTATTAAACCTTTTGTATACCCGACACCACACTATGGTACAGGGTATTGTGACTTTGTGCATTTGCTTGTAACTCCTAAAAAAACAAAGAAATAGATAGACCCACAGTTTACTATACCGATCTACATAGAATCACTTTCTGATTCTACTTAGCCATGTCCGTCTGCCTGTCTGTCCATGTATTCTTGTAATAAAAGTGCAGGCCGCAAATGTGAAACGATATTTACAAAATTTGGTACAGAGGCATTTCTTAGACTGTCGGTCCAAGTTTTGGTATAGCCCCCATATAAAGGTCCCTACCATTGTCACTTCTTGACGCTCTAAAAAACACATTTTCAATTGATATAGCTGAACTTTAAGAAACTATACTTTATATTGAAACTAATCGTAGTAAAATGGGGTATATGGTTCCATGTTTTTATATAGCCGCCATATAAATCTCCGTTCCGATTAGACTTCCTGACGTTCTAGGGGACGAATTTTTTAACCGATCGTGCCGAAGTTTAAGAATTGATATTGTATTTAATCGACCACCAAAATGGAACGATACACGATCATCGAACGATACAAAACGATCAAAAAACGATATGAACGATACAAAATCATCTTGACTGATGAGGCCCATTTCCACCTTGGTGGCTACGTTAACAAGCAAAATTGTCGCATCTGGGGCTCGGAAAACCCAAGAGCTTTTGTTGAGAAGCCCCTTCATCCTCAACGTGTGACTGTTTGGTGCGGTTTATGGCCTGCACGACTTCTTCTGCAGGAACGAATTCGATGAACCCAATTTTCGAGCACTTATTCCACTAAATTAATATTGACTTGTAAAGCTTGAAGAGAGTTTGGTTTATTTCGAAAGAAGAATGACTTCAAATAACTCCACAAGAAATAGTCTAATTGTGTTAAATCACAACTTCTTGGAGGCCATTCAATATCACAATTTCTAGAAATAATCGAATCTCCAAACTTTTCTTGAAAAATTCAATTGTTTCATTTGCAAAAAATAGCTCTTAACGAGAGCTAAAATATTGCTCATGGGTGTCAAGGTGGTAGGTCGACTGGAAAGTGTTTTTTTATTTAAAAAAAATGGACTTAGCATCGTTTTCAGATGTGAACGGAGCTCTAGCTCCTTGACGGTACGGCGGTTCGGGAATCGGTCAATGGCAAAAAGATCGCTCTTAACGAGAGCTAAAATATTGCACAAGGTCGTAGATAGACTGGAAAATGTTTTTTTTTGATTAAAAAAAAATCGACTTAGCGCACAAAAATTTCCAATTGGAGAACGATTATTTTGATAATAAAACTGAATAATTTGTAAACGTTGTTCTTGCTTATTAATCTCCATGATGAAATTGTAAACACTACTGAATAGAATGAAAAACAAATGACAGATCATGGCATATTACCAATGATCGTAACGTCACTTCAAAATCATATCATTTCCATGGAAAACCCGTTATATGGTTAAACATTAATTTTTTTTATAGGTTTTTCTTTATTTTGATATATAAACAGCCCCCATCCCACTAATAGACTACAAGCTCTTTAAGGAAATGACCTAAGCTTTCTTTTGAGCAAAAAAATCAAAAAGAAATATATGGGTTTTTACAAAAATGTCAAAATAAGTTTCGCAAAAAAATTCACAAAAAATATTTTTTTGAATAAATTTTTTGTTTTTATTTTCTTAAAAAGATTAAAGAAAAAGATCCATCAAAAACACTACCTTGCAAATTTTCTTTCTAAATACAATATTCAATTAGTTATATGGATGGGAAAAATTAACACCCTCCGACTCGAACAGTCATTAACCGATATCGTTGATGTTTTGTGTCATAACTATAGCGTGATCCATTTCGAGGTTCCCAACTTTTTTAAAGAAAAAATACAGAAAATTCAAATTGAATGGGGAATGTCTATGATCATTTGAAAGAACATTCTTTGGCATTTATTTTTTGAAGATTATGTCTATCAAATGTTGGCCGCGGCTACGTCTCAGATGGTCCATCCGTTGAGTCCAATTTTCGATGACTCGTTCGAGCATTTCGATGTTTTGTTCCAAGGCCTGAATCGAAGCGGGTTTGTCCGCATAAACTTTAGAGTTTACATATCCCCACAGGAAAAAGTCTAACGGTGTGATATCACACGATCTTGGTGGCCAATCGACCGGCACAAAACGTGAAATTATCTGCTCACCGAAGTGTTCTCTCAATAAATCCATTGATTGATGCGATTTGTGGGAAGTGGCGCCGTCTTGTTGAAACCAAATGTCGCCGAGATCACGAGCTTAAATTTCAGGCATCAAATAGTCCGTTATCATGGCACGATAACGGTCGCCATTGACGATTACGTTCTCACCGGCATCGTTTTTGAAGAAATATGGACCGATGATTTCGGTACTTCGGATCGGGAATCGGTCAATGGCAAAAAGATAGCTCTTAACGAGAGCTAAAATATTGCTCATTGGTGTCAAGGTCGTGGGTCGACTGGAAAGTGTTTTTTTTTTGGATTTAAAAAAACTGGACTTCGCGCAATTGACAAACGATTATTTTGATAATAAAACTGAATAATTTGTAAACGTAAGTCTTTCCATGATGAAATGCCAAACAATACTTAACAAAAATAACATGACAGCATCACACGACTCACACGTGATCTGTCAAAAAAAGGCTATGGAAAAAAGTATCTCTACTTAGATCACCCTATAGTTCGGAACAGTACAATGTATTTAAAGAAAATACGGTTTACCGAAAAATAGGTGTATTTGTTAAACCACTTCTGGTACCACCCACACAAATTGACAGATTAATTAGTGTAATGTTATATGAAGGGTTTTCCAACAAGAGGTGTTATTTTGGTATTCAAAGAAAAGTGCTATTTTTTGAGATAAATGATCGGATGTTTATTTCATAATAAAGAGGAAGGTATGCCGTTAATAATGATAAACAACATCAGCCAAAAAAAAATATCCTTTTCCTAAAATTTTCCATAACCAAATCGCAATGTGGCTGCCCTATGTCCTCGATAGCCTCACGAATTCTATCTTTGATGTCTTGAATCGACGCTGGGCTGTTGGCGTAGATCTTATCTTTCGCGTGGCCCCAAAGGAAGAAGTCGCAAAGTGTTAAATTACAAGATCTCGATGGCCAATTTATTTTATTTATTTATTTATTTATTTATTGTGATTTCCAGCACAGCAAGATATGAATCTTATTAGAGTAGTACTGGAATTTATGTGTTACATTGATTTGTTGAAAACATATAATCTTTACAAAATTATTTAAATAAATGCTTACAAGGTAATTAAATAATAATTAGTTTTCTCGTTTACAATACGAGTAATAGATTTTAATAAATAGAATTGAAAAGACATTTCATGTAGTGGTATAATATGTGAAAACACACCTCTTGAACTTTGTTGTGTTGCTTATTTTCTGAAGATTGTTTGGAAGTTGGTTCCAGAGACGGATTGTACGGATGAAAAACTGTCCCTCTGATGTTTGCCGTCGATGGAATATTTGATTAATATTATTCCCACGATTTGATCTTGAAAAAGTTTACTTCTCATGTAGATATTTTGGTTCACCTGATTATATTATGTTATGTAGAAAATTTATGGATCTATATTTTAAGTAGTTTTCCAGTGGCATTTGAAGTATTTGTGTCGCATAACTCGATATCCTATCAAATTTCCTTAGACCATATATGTACCTGGCTATGTTGTTATATGTTGTGTTCAGTTTTCTTTTGTCATTGGCATTGCATCCAGAATACAACTCAGCGCCATATAGGAGTGTAGGTATGATATAGCTCTTAGCTAGGAGTAATCTAATGTGTAATGGAGTAAAGGACTGCGTCATCCACAGGTTCCTTAACATAGAATATACTTTACCGCATGTGCTGTTTATATGGTCTGACCAGTTGAGATAGTTGTTAAACACTACACCAAGATTTTTAGCCTTATCAACAACTTCAATGCAGGTACTACCGAGTCGAAGGTGGACAGCGTTTGGAATATTCGCTTTTCGATTGTGAATTATAAGAGCTTTTGATTTATTTGGGTTAAGATGTAAACCGTTGTTAGACGCCCAATTACTTATTCGTAATAAATCTTCGTTGAGATGTGTAACAGCTACATTGATGGAGTCGACTCGACAGGGTAAGTAGAGTTGGACATCGTCCGCATACATTTGTATCTGTGCGTGTGTAACTTGATTTGGAATGTCATTTGAGTATAGAGAGTAAAGTAGGGGCCCAAGAATTGATCCTTGTGGGACACCTCTTTTAAGCAAAAGTAAGGCTGATTGATATTGCTTATTGGAAGTATATTGGGATCTTCCTGTCAGGTAAGACGACATTAGCTGGATCGCTGTACTAGAAAATTTAAACTCCAACGAAAGTTTTTGGCAAAGCAAGTTTTTGTGATCACCTCTTCGAGAGATAACACGGTCCGGAAACTTTTCCCGTAACAGAGCAATGGTTTCGTTGCTTGCGTGTCACGTAGCGCCGTCTTGTTGAAAGTAAACGTTGTCCAGATCAATACTATCCAACTCCGACCATAAAAAATCATTACTCATCTCTCGATAGCGCAATCCATTCACCGTAACGGTTGATCCAACCTCATTTTCGAAAAATGAAGGTCCAATGACCCCGCCGGACCATAAACCGCACCAAACAGTCACACGCTTCTCAACAATAACTATTGGGTTTCCGAGCCCCAGATGCGACAATTTAGCTTGTTGACGTAGCCACCGAGGTGGAAATGTGCCTCATCAGTCAGATAATTTTTCGATGATTTTCGATTTTTCGAATTTTAATAATTTCAATGCGTTGTTGAATCGTGTATCGTTCCATTTTTTGTAATGACGTAGTTTCTACTTATCAAATGTCAAAGAATTAAAGCTTCAAAAGTGACAGCTACCGAAACACTGGGTGATTCAAAATAACACCTCTTGTTGGAAAACCCTGTATTACATTACTCACAAAGTGAGGGTATACCTTAGTCGGTTTACCCGACTGAAACTTTCTTACTTGTTTTAGTAGCTATTAATAATGTGTGTAGAGATTCTATAGCCCTTGGAACACAAATCGGAGAAAAATATATATGGGCGCTATATAAATCTGAACCGATTTTCAACAATTTCAATAGGGATTGTCCTTGGCCTAAAAAAGTGTGCTGTGCTAAATTTCATCACAATCGAAACATAATTAAGACCTGCACTTGGATTACAAGGATACATCTGCAGACAGACGGACGGACATACATGGGTAAATCGACTCAGAAAGTGATTCCAAGTCGATCGGTTTATTTTCCTCTTGAGAATAAAATAAAAATCAAATAACAGATTTTAACCCGACTATAGGTCTTACTTCGGAAGAGTTTGTCTAGTTTTGCCATACATTTCGGCAACCCGAGTTCTTTTTACATTTGGTCATTTTGTTCTTTTTGAATCTTATTTACTTTTCAGAACTGTGCATTATTTGCTCGAAAATTTACCAAAAAATTCACAGAGGTGGCATTAAAATAATGACTAGTACCCAGCGTTTTGTTTATTTAAACATAAATATTAATGTATACATCGTTTTTAATTTAATTTGGTACATATTAGCAACTCGTTTACTGTTTCATGTCTCTTGTGTCTTTTGCCATTCGCAAAACGTTTTCAAATCTTCATTACTTTTTGAGTAATCAAAAAATATAAACAAGTTAGTGTAGTTAAATATTTAGACAATCTGTGCGCTTGGCAATTTATTTTGTAGCACCAGCAGTAGCAGCACCCATGACAAACAACCATATACTATGAAATATACAATATACTATGAACAAAAACTAATAATTTTCATTCATGCTCTCAGAAATCAATTTGTTGTCCAATGAATGTCAAACAATTCAATTGAAATAATAAATACTATTAATAACCACCAACCACTGCTAACTCTCTGTAGAAGTCGGCACTGTAACATATCCAATTGTCAGTTTGTCCGTCCGTCTGTCCGTCTGTCCGATGGTACCTGCTGCTACATTGCTACGACTAATTGATGGCATTATTTCCATTGTTCCGAGATTAGTTGTGTTTTGTGTACAAGTATTTGCCGTCTGAGGGTGGAGGGCTATGTGTGTTTGTTTGTCATTTGCCAGCTATCTATAGGTACATTTCATATCATTATTTTATTTTTATTGTGGTTTGCATTTAACTTTCCATCCATCATCATCTGTTGGCAATTATCTGCCCTCCCACACACACACACACACACATCGAAATAAAAAAAAACAGAAGCACATCACTACAAAAACCTCAAATCGGCAAATAGAAAATTACTGAAGAAGACGACAGAAATTTGTTGAAAAACAAAACCAAAAAATAATAAGATTCCAGCAACCTTTTCATTTTGCAGAACAACATCAGTCCAAAGGAGAAGGGGAGGGGAAATATAATGTTTACAAACATTGAATTTGGAATTGAATGACAGACAGACCTTCTGGTGTAGCATCCCCCCCCCATCCCCACTGATTCTGTGTTTTTTTGTTTATACATAAAAAAAGAGTGATATCTGTATTTTTTTATTCATATTATTATCGGCATGTTTTTTTTCTTGTTATAGTTACCGAGTTACTGTTTTCTGTTATTGCTGTTCGGTCTTCGCTGTTCACTGAAAAAGTGCAAAGTAAAGCTATTCAGCTGTTCTCCCCTCCACCTCTCTATCAGATATTCGCCGTAAATGCTCCCAAATTGGAGCAATACCACAGCGCAAACTAAAAAATTGTAATGCCAAGATAAATAACAAAACAAGCGTAGAAAAAACCATGAAAGCCTGACTGACAATAGCAAGTGTTGTGGATGGCAGATGAGGCGTTATTGTGGTGGTTTGTTGAGTGATGGAGACGTATTGTTTGAAATTAATATATTGCGATTTTCACAACATTGTAGTAATTGCAGAATTTAATTTAGTTCTTTTTTTATTTCTAAAATAACATTAGATTGTTTATTCTCTATTAGTCAATTTCTTTTTGAATTGTTCATATCTATAGCATTTGATTGATTTAAACGAAAGTTTCGGGAGGAAAGTCACTTCGTTCATAATTGCCGATCGCATCGAGAGATCGATACACATTAGATGGGAATCAACTCAAAATAGTTTCAAAAATTACTCGTATGCGATCGAGAAAAAAAATTTGACATGATAAGGCCAGATTAGCTAGGACAGCTGAGGATATTAGATCTCATTATAAAAAAGTTTTATATATAATTAGATGAAACTGTTTCTAATTATATCAGAATAGGTCTAAATATAGCGGAATCATCAGTAACCCGACTATGGTATAGCATAGCAAAAGTTGTCTCAAATAAAGAATATAAAAAATTTTGATGATTGTAATAGAAGTCATGGATAAGTTGTGTTCTAACGAAACTGTTAATTTGTGTGGTGTGGGTTTCCCACCACCAGTACCTGATTTGACATATGGGCTAACTGTGCTGTAGCCCCGTGAGCCTTGCGCCCACGAGGGGTGAAAAATTTCTGAGAATACCTTGTTAGTGATGAAGCGTCCGTGATTGCGTCAAACCAGTTTATCTGTCCTGGTATATCAGAACACTCATTCATTTTTTTGTCGCTGGATATTTCAGTGAGATGTCAGAATCAGTTCTATGAATATATAGACTATGATGCAGTAAGTAAGGAGACCTTGGAAGATACTGTTTCATCATTGGATTTTTCAATTTTGTACTCCACGAACGATGTGGATTTTCAATGGATTAGTTTTGAGTCTTGCATTTCTTCAGTACTCTCCATTTTTCCTTTGAGGCGCAGAATGATACGTGAACGGGACGATAATTGGTATAAGTCTCCTCGAATATCCTACTATATTTCCATTCGCAACTTAGCCTTTACAGCATATGTGGAAAATAGAACTAGAGCTAATTGGAGTATTTTTTGCAGAGCTAGAAATAAGGCGAAATCTGTTGTTCGACAAGCTAAAAAGCAAGCTCATGGATCCCTGTTTGAAGTTAATAGGAGTAGTAAGGATTTGTGGAGATTGATTAAATCCAATGGATTGTCTGATTCGAAGTCTTACGACTGTAATTTAAATGTCGAAGATCTTAATATTGCGTTTCGTGGAAACCAATTAGAAGAACCTGGTAATATTTGTGATTTTAGAGCGCTGGGGAACAATAACGGGGATTTTTCCTTTCATTGCATAGATTTGTGGGAGTTGGATAAAGCTTTTCATGCCGTGAAGTCGAATGCTGCTGGTTTGGGTGGATTTACCTTAAAATTTCTCAAAATTATATACCCACTTGTGTCTTGCCATTTTCTGAAACTTGTGAACACCATCTTGCTTACGTCGTCATTTCCTTCTGGTTGGAAAGAAGCAAAAATAGTACCTGTAAAAAAGAAAGACTCTACTCAGGCTTTAACTGATTACCGTCCTATTTCGATTTTGCCTATTTCTTCAAAAGTAGTTGAGCACATTTTAAAGTCTCAAATGTCATTTTATTTGAAGGAAAATAATATGCTTCATGATGCTCAGTGTGGTTTTAGAGCCAAAAGAAGCACTTCTTCATTGTTGTTGGGTTTAACGGACTCCATTCGAGCCAATTTCGGTGGTGGTAGATTTGGAATTCTTTTGTCACTAGATCTTGAGAAAGCCCTTGATAGAGTGGACTACTCCACTTTGTTGCATAAATTGTATAACTTATATGGGTTCTCGAGTAGTGCGTGTGTTCTGTTGACTTCTTATCTTACTGGTAGACGCCAATTAGTTTGTATTGATGGTAGGAGTAGTAGTGTTCTGCCTGTTAAAAGTGGTGTACCGCAGGGGTCAGTACTGGGACCTCTACTTTTCATAATCTTTATTAATGACCTTTTCTCCCAGTTACAGGATTGGTGTGTACCATACGCCTTTGCTGATGATATTCAGCTGTTTTTTTAAAGGTGACTGTCGGTGCTCAATAGTTCTGCAATCTAAAATTGACTTGGTTTCGGAAACTCTGCTTGCGTGGATGTTGCTTAACAAGCTTAATGTAAATCCATTAAAATCGAAAGCGCTCTTTTTTTCCTCCAGCGTCCATAACAACATCCACGTGTCCGTGAGTCACAGTGCTTGGGTGTCAAGCTAGACGATAAATTGAGTTTTGGACAGCATATTAATATGCTAATTTCTAGAATAAATTTTTCGCTAAAAAATCTATATGGTACCGATTTGTCTTTGCCACTTTTTGTTAAAGAGAGGCTGGCACATGGTTTGCTATTACCCATAGTTCTATACTGTTTAGAAGTGTATTCTGGCACTATACAGGGTAACATGCATTTAGTACATCTGGCTGTAAATAGGGTGGCGCGTGTTAATGTGACGCCCTATGTAACGAAATTGTTGGACTGTAATTTTGATGCATTTGTAAATTTACGCTTACTTCTGTTTTTTTATAAACTGATTAAAAGTCAGTCTCCTCTTTTTTTGTGCCAATCAATGGTGTTTTGCCATTCAACTAGGAGAAATCAATTGCTAATTCCTAGGCTTGTCCACCTAATGAATGAATCGTTTCTAGTAAGAGTAGCACGACTTTACAATTCATTACCCAATGACATGAAAAATTTTAGCATTTCGCTCCCTACACTCTTCAATAGGCTACTTCACCACTTTCAATAACATTTTTATTTGTTGTTATGCAAAATTGCGCTTAATTAAAGCTACATAAAAAAATCTTTAAATAATGTTTATATTTTATGGAACACTATACATTTTTCTTTATATTAGGATTTTACTTATGTTTGTTTCGCAAACTGAGTAGCTTTTTAGTTATCCTAAATACTTTTCTGTATACCCAATCTGTATTTATATTATTTATTCCTTATATATTAATTAGGTTTAAACAAATCAACATATCATTATTTACCAATGAGTAGTTTTTTACCCTTGGTTAAAAAGCTTAGTTATATGCATATTGTAATTTATGTTTAATTGGCCAGACGGCTTTGAATTACAAGTTTGTATGAAATAAATGAAATGAAATATCTATCTATAGCGTGATCCATTTCGAGGTTCCCTACTTTTTTAAAGAAAAAACACAGAAAATTCAATTTTAAAGAACATTCTTTGGCATTTATTTTTTGAAGATTATGTCTATCAAATGTTGGCCGCGGCTACGTCTCAGATGGTCCATCCGTTGAGTCCAATTTTCGATGACTCGTTCGAGCATTTCGCCTGGTAACTGGCGAATGACACGCGTGATGTTTTGCTCCAAGGCCTGAATCGAAGCGGGTTTGTCCGCATAAACTTTACACCTTACATATCCCCACAGGAAAAAGTCTAACGGTGTGATATCACACGATCTTGGTGGCCAATCGACCGGCCCAAAACGTGAAATTATCTGCTCACCGAAGTGTTCTCTCAATAAATCCATTGATTGATGCGATGTGGTTTCAACAAGACGGCGCTTATTGAAACCAAATGTCGCCGAGATCATAAGCTTCAATTTCAGGCATCAAATAGTCGGTTATCATGGCACGATAACGGTCGCCATAGACGGTTACGTTCTCACCGGCATCATTTTTGAAGAAATATGGACCGATGATTCCACCGACCCAAAACCACATCAAACCGTTCTTTTTCTGGATGAAGTGGCAGCTCTTGAATCTCTTCAGGTTGCTCTTCGTCCCAAATGCGGCAAATTTTGCTTGTTTACATACCCATTGAGCCAGAAATGGGCCTCATCGCTGAATAAAATTTGGCTTGAAAACGTCGGATCTTCTTGGAACTTTTCAAGAGCCCATAGAGCGAAGCGATGTCGCTTGGGAAGGTCGGGCGGCTTCAGTTCTTGCACAAGCTGTATTTTGTATGCTTTCAATTTAAGATCTCGACGTAAAATGCGCCAAGTCGTTCCCTACTTCAGTCCGAGTTGCTGCGAACGGCACCGAATCGACTATCCACACTCTCAGCTACGGGCGCTGCATTTTCTTCACTGCGTGCTGGACGTGGTCTATTCGGTCGAATATTATCCAATAATGAATGCTGGGTCTCAAGATGGGTGATGATGTTGCGAATAGTACGCTCCGTAGGCCGATAATGTTGACCATAAGTTGAGCGAAGTGCACGAAACACATTCCTCACAGAACGTGGATTTTCGTAATAAAGTTGAACGATTTGTAAACGTTGTTCAGGCGTAAGTCTTTCCATGATGAAATGCCAAACAATACTTAACAAAAGTAACATGACAGCATGACACGACTGACACGTGATCTGTCAAAAAAAGGCTATTGAAAAAAGTATCTCTACTTGGATCACCCGTAATTTGTCTTTGGGAAGAAGTGGGCTCTTAGATACAACATTCTCACAACAACAAACAATTGTTGGACATTTTCTTATGAACTTAAATTTCCTTAGAACAAGTAAGAAAGTTCAGTCAGAAAACCGACTTACGAATCCCCTCACCTCCAATCCCAAAAAAAATCGTAAATTTATTTACTGCCACTTCGCCCATTTTTCTCAGGCTGATAGCGACAGAAAAACCATTAGTATGTCTGGAATTACAGAAGATTCTGATAAGTAGTATAGAAGATATTAGAGAATCAATAGTTCAACATAATTTTAACTCTTTGTGAAGTAGGTACTAGAAGGAGTGGACCAATATAGCCTGAGATAGAAAAAAATATTATCACATACCAAATTTGAAGTCAATCCGTTACTCCTTTCGAGAGTTAACGTGCGAAGGAGTGGACCAATATAGCCTGAGATAGAAAAAAATATTATCACATACCAAATTTGAAGTCAATCCGTTACTCCTTTCGTGAGTTAACGTGCGCTCCAATTTCTGACAATTTCACTTAAATAAATTTCACTTAAAAATGTTTCCTCTCTGACAACTTTACCTTTTTTTATAAATGGTATGTGCCAATTTATCCTTAGGAAAATATGGTGTTTGAGTACTTATTGTCCCTAGGAAAAGTTGATCTGTGACAAATTTGTCATAATTAGAATTTTACCTTAATTTTTCTTTAGAAAAAGGTTATATATATCGAACAATATTTCTTTAAGAAAAGTGGTCTGTGACTACATTCTTAATTAGATGTGATCTATGGAATTATATCCTTAGGAAGCGTTGGTATCTTACAAAATTTTCATTAGGAAAATGCGGTCTCTGACAACTACCTCAATGCTGATAGGGGGACCTCATTTTCTTTAGGAAAATCATTTGCTACGGGCCAAAAGTGTAACACATCGAAGGAGTGACCTAATATGTACCCCAAAGTTCCTAATAAATCTCTCTTTATAAAATATCTATATAAACTTGATGCAAATATCGAAGGGAATTATTCAAATTTGCTGAGCGCAACAAATTAAATTATTCATAAAAAACATTCAAGAAAATATTCTGCATTGGAAAATAACAAAATTTCTTTGTAGTTGAAACTGATCTTCTATGTCCCAAATTTTCTTTTATATGATTCTTAAATAGTCAGCAAATCGGAAGACAAACGAACTAGAATTTTGTAACAAATATTACATATACGCTCTTGTGAAAATTACTATGTCGGCCACACACAAACAAACATGTACCCACTCGTATAATATTGGAACAAACAATCCAACCACTCTTCCAATAATAGTTGAGGTAAACAAAACAGACTCGAAGAAATAGACCAAATAAGTAGTACAACAATAGAGCAAAGCCGAGCAGAGCAGAACGCGCGCATGGCCCAATTTTTCTCGTTTCCACAGAAAATGACAATGTTTTCATTTCATTACAATGCATTTTAAAAGTTTTTTCCTCGTTTTTCTTTTTTTGTGTGTGAATGACACTAAAAAGTGCAAAAAGCCAATAATAACAAGAACGAACCAACATCGGGAATTCCCAGAGGGGGAAAAATGAAGAGTGGGATTTCCCCTCAACCAGAAAAACTCCGATGATATCTTTTGATTTCCTCCTTAGCTTTTTGTGGAGCGCCCCACGGCGAATATTCAATGATTTTGGTGCTACGGCAAAAGCATTGTGTGCAAACGAAAAACAGCAACGCTTGTGTTTGCACTGCTCCAGCAGTTAGTAAAATTGTAGTCTTGTGGTTATTAGTACGATATGGTGGATGACATTTCATAGTTTTAAGTTTAGTTCTAGTTATGGGTTGGGGTCGGGGGTCGGTTGGTGGGTCGGTCTCAGTTTTATTAGGTCGTTGTCATTCATGTGATAACATGTGATTCTTTTGCAGCAGCTGCCCCCCTGGCTGCTGCTGTTTCATCTCTTTTCATCTTTTCTGCTATTGTTTCATATTCTTTTTGTGCTTTGCGTTCTGTGTTTTGTTTGTGTCCTCTGATGCTCAGTTCAGCTCAGCTCAATTCACCTCAAGTGCAAAGTGTGACATCAAGAACGAACGAACGAACGAACGAACGAACGAACAAACGACCGAACGAACAATTGGGTTATACTTGCGCTTTTTTGGTTGAACTACTCGTATTTTGTTTTGTTCCAAGGGTTATCTATTGTTGACTGCTCTCTTTCTGTGCTGCCGAGGAGAGATTTCATATAAAATTGAATATCGAAAGGGATGTTTTTCCAAAAAATAGAATAACTTCCATTTAAAAATGGTTCGTAAGATGGTAGCATTCGCAAAAAAAAAAGAATGAAGAGGACAGATAGGGAATTGGAAAAATCCTTCTACTAAATGCTTTGTTTTAGAATTGTGTGAATAGTTCTACAGAGCAATTTGGTAATACTATTGGAGTATATGAGACAGTCAGGTTCATTATACCCTCACTTTGGTGGTATCATTTGCTACGGGCCAAAGAATCACTTTTTGAGCGGATTTTTTTATTTTTTTAGATTTTTTTTTGTAATCAATGTAGAGGTATGATTAGAGTACGATTGCAATGAAATTTGGCACACATGTTTTTTGGGCCAAGGACGAACCCTATTAAAAATGGTAAAATCGGTTCAGATTTACTGATAGCTGTTACGAGGGTTGCTATATACATATATGGATGGCGACAGGCACACTAATGGTGATTTCTTTTCTGCAAAAAAGTGCAACATTTCCTTTGCCCTTTTCCCGATAACTGGACTTCTATGCAACATTTTGGAATTTTTGATGTAGAAGCTAAGTTTAATTCGAGGGACTACATCAGTTCCACCTAAAAAGTGCAAATATTTTTCAGAATTTCACGTCGACGGGGCAAATTTTTTTCAGAATCGAAATCACCATAAGTGTTGCCTGGCGCTATCTGACATTTCCATTGGACAGTTTGACATTTTTTAGCATAAACGTACTTAGAACGTTTTGACGTACCACCATCATTTGTGTTGTTTACAGCGACTTGAAAAAATCAATTTGGCAAAAAAAAATGGAATTAACTCGTGAACATTTTCGTGTGATAATTTTTCACAACTTTCGACGTGGATTAACAGGACAAGAGTGCATCGACAAGAGTGGCGATGAAGCACCATCCTATAGTACTGTGAAAAACTGCTTTAATGAATTCAATTCAATCGTGGCCGACGCTCGCTCAAAGACGAATGTCGTCCAAAAACGGCCGTTCTGTCAGAGAACATTGATGCCGTGCGTGAACTGATAATGCAAGACCGTAATGTGACATACCGTGAGATAGAGGCATCCTTGGGCATTTCTTCCAGCAGCATACATTCGATATTGCATGAACACCTGGCCGTAAAAAGGTTTGTTCTCGTTGGATCCCGAACAATTTGACAATCGCTCGTGTCGATTGGTGCATAAGAAGTCACATGTGACGAATCTTGGATCTATGCGTATGAGCCCGAAACAAAACAGCAATCGACCGTGTGAGTCTTCGAAGACGAGCCAAATCCAACGAAAGTTGTTCGTGGAAGAAGCACTTCGAACCAAATGGTTTTTTCGGCAAAACTGGTCATGTGGCGACTGTTCCGCTTGAGCAATGTAGGACGGTCAATTCAGAGTGGTAGGTACACCACAATTTGTTTGCCTGAAGTCTTCGGAGAAAATTTGAAAACGCTCAAGAGAAGACGAATCATTGTGCACCATGACAATGCGAAATCTCAGACATCGGCTCAAACCAGCGCATTTTTGACCGGCCAAAACGTCGAATTGATGACTTGGCACCCAATGACTTCTTTTTATTCCCGCACATCAAGAAAAAAATGTGTGGTCAACGATTTTTGTCGCCAGAAGATGCTGTTGAAACGTTCAAAAACCATCTTTTGGAGGTGTCTCAATCGGAGTGGAAAAAGAGCTTCGACAATTGGTTTGAGCGCATGCAAAAGTGTATAAATCATGCTGGAGAATACTTTGAAAAACAATAAAACCATTTTTGATGATAAATATTCGCATTTTCATTATTAGGCCAGAAATATATATAGCAAGCCTCGTATGTACAATATGTTACGACCGATTTGACCCTCTGAACCCATCAAAGAAGCCTTTTATCGCTCCAATGAATCGACAAGCCAGACTAGCGTTTGCGAATGCTTATATCGATTGGAGTGTTGATCAATGAAAAACTTCAATATAAAAGGCTCTGATATTAAAAAAATTATGGTAAGAAGACCCAAAAATGAAGGGCTCAAACCTCAATATTGCAAAGGTGTAGTGCAACAAAAGTAATGTATCGATTCCTACACAGAAATGCTTTGAAAAATGTATTGCTTCCTTACGCAAAAGAAAATATGACTTTTATTTAGGATTTCAAACATGATAATCACCTAAAATATACTTAGTTAAGCATTGGTAAATACGATATATTTAAGAAACCATTGGGTTGCCATAAAAGGTCGAATACGTCACCCAAAAAATCCATCAAATTCCACGACTTTAGATAAATCATTATTTTTGGAGGGGGATTTTCAGGGGTAAGGGGGTGAACGGTGTTGTCGGGTGTTTTTGGGAGAAATACTATTGCTTCCTTACGCAAAAGAAAATATGACTTTTATTTAGGATTTCAAACATGATAATCACCTAAAATATACTTAGTTAAGCATTGGTAAATACGATATATTTAAGAAACCATTGGGTTGCCATAAAAGGTCGAATACGTCACCCAAAAAATCCATCAAATTCCACGACTTTAGATAAATCATTATTTTTGGAGGGGGATTTTCAGGGGTAAGGGGGTGAACGGTGTTGTCGGGTGTTTTTGGGAGAAATACTTCTTGAAGTTTCCCTTTCTTTTGTTCTTTGACATTGAACTTCTATTCCGAAGCTTTCTATACTAAAATGTTTCCTTAATTTACTAACCCTTCCTTTACAAAGCAAACTTTGTGGATAAATACGATATATTTAAAAAAAAAAAACACTGGGTTGCCATTGTATTGTGTATTGTGGGGACCTATAGCGATTTTTTACAAGGAATCTTTTTGTTAAATACATCACTCATCGAGTTCTACAACTTTTGATACAGCATTATTTTTGGTGGGAGATTTTCAGTGGCAAAGGGATGAGGGCAGTATTATGTAATGGTGATTTCGTTTCTGAAAAATAATATCACCACATCATGTTGCGATACTTTAAAAATTCCCCCTGCACCTACTGCTAATTTCGCATTTTGCATGCGAACAATGGAACAAAAATCGCGCGGTGAGTAAAACCCATACCTACATTCTGGCGCAACCATTTAATATTATTATTATTATTAATTAAATCTTTATTAACATAATAAATTATGAGAATAAGTGTTTTTTTTTTAGGTACTAACGACAAAGGTTTTCGAACTAAACTATTCAAAATATACATATGTAAAATTATATTAGGTGGAAAATATTACAATATTTTAAGAGATTTTTGACTGCATTTATATTGTCTATTTTTATATTACGTAGTAATTCTGGTAAAAGCGGTTTACCAAAAAGAGTGGGGTGTGTTGCATTTATGGATCTGCAATTGAAGATAAGATGTTGTATGGTTAGGTTTTCAATATTGCATAGTGGACATGTCTCAGGTCCAGAGCGGTTAAAGATATAACGATGTGTTAGATATGTGTGTCCTAGTCGTAATCTGATGTATTTTTGTAGATTATTCCTCTCTGTGTCTGGTGGGAATTTTGGAGTAGTTTTATTGTGGTTAAATAGTTTATAATAATGTTGGTAGTCTGTCCAATCGGCTATTTCTTTTTGTTCAAATTTAGCTGCTATTAACTTTTTAAGATCGTTGCTGTTAGGTATAAAATAACTTATTACAGGAGCGTTTGTAGCGTATTTGGCTGCTTCGTCTGCTAAGGTGTTTCCTAATATACCAGTATGGCTAGGAACCCACATGATTTTAAATTTTGTGTAATATTTTATTAAAATATCTCTTATTTTCGAGATAACTATATTTTTATTTCTTATATTTTTTATAGCTGTTAAAGCAGATTTAGAATCTGAGCATATAATGAATTTTCCTCGTTTTTTTGCGTATTTGTTAAGAGCATAGTAAATGGCTGCTGCTTCAGCTGTGAAAATCGAAGAATTTTGATCTAGAGTTGCTACAAATTCGGTTTTGAGATTTTCATTGATAATAGCAAATGAGGTAGATATTTCCGTTTTTGATCCGTCTGTGTATAACATTTTCCAATTTTTGTTTTGGTAATTTGTGCATATTTCATTGAATAATGATATATAGTGCTGGTTAGGCGTTTACATTTTTGGAATATTCATTAAATCCTCGATGAGTGCTCCAGTTCTTAGCTTCCATGGTGGTTCTGTGGAGATATACGGTTTATGTGGTTTCGTGTTAATGTCCATTTCTTTAGCACGATTAAAGGCCAAGCATATAGTTGATGGAAATCTAAGTGGTAAGTGTGAAGGCATGTGAGCTATGCGCTTTAGGAGGTGTTCTTCAGCGGGGAATACAATTTTCGTGATAAGATTGGAGGAGAGAATCTCAAATCGTTGTTCCAATGTAGGTAGTCCAGATTCTGCCATTAAGTTCTTTATTGGTGTAGATTTCAAAGCACCCAGTGCGATTCTTATTGAAGAGTTGTATATTGGAATGATTTTTTTGAGTTGTGACCTTGAAGCTTTGCCGTATACAACTAATCCATAGTCTAACTTCGATAAAATTAGACTACGGACGGCATTAAGAATAGAGTTAGGATGGGAGTTGCTCTGTTTGGCAGCAATACATTTAATTAAGTTAATGCGAGGTTGTAATGCTAGTTTCAGGTATTGTAGATGTGAAGACCATATTAAATTATTCTTAAATATGATACCTAGTATTTTTAATTCGTTAACTGTTTCTATTCTGTTGCCTTGTATAACCAAGTTTGTGCCACAGCAAGAATGTTTTCTGTATATGTGCAAACATTTTGTTTTGGGGAAAGAGATTTTACTACCCGTTAGGTTGCACCAACTATTTATGGATGTGAATAACTCGTCGATCTCCTGTTGTAGGTCGTATTTTCCACCGTGCTTTGCTATGAGGTATAGGTCATCAGCGTAAATAACGTGCTTAAAAAATCTATTGTCGGAAATGATTTTGCTAAGCTTATTGGTCGCTATCTGAAATAGTACTACAGAGAGTGGTGAGCCTTGGGGAATTCCATTATGTAAAGGTTTCGTTGAGGAGTAGACGAGGTTAATTCTGGTCCTAAATTTTCTTTTACTAAGAAAAGAATATATAAATCTAATGATTTTTACACCAATCCTCCATTCTATTAGTTGCGATATTATTGTATGTATTCCTACTCTGTCAAAGGCCTTTTCGAAGTCTATTGACAAAATAGATAAATGACTCCTATGTGATAGGGTGGAAGCAGCTATGTGGTCGATGTATGTAAGTGAGAGCATCTGTTGTTCCTTTGTTGGGTTTAAAAGCAACTTGATGATTATTTAACATTTTATTCTTCAGGAGAAACCATGTAATTCTAGTTGCAATAATTTTTTCCAGTAGTTTAGAAGCACATGGAATTAGAGAAATTGGTCGGTATCCTTCGACTGAAGTTTTATCTTTATTTGGTTTTTGAATTGGTATGATTGTGGATGTCTTCCATTGTTGAGGTATTATACCTGCTGTGAAAATTGTGTTGAATAATTTGAGTATATGTTGTGTTATGTTAGTGGGCAGATTTTGTAACATTGGATATGAAATTTTGTCAAAACCGGGCGTTTTTCCCTTCAGGGAATGTAGCGTCGATTGCATTTCAAACATTGTTATTTCTTCTTCCAATAGTTTTACCTGCTTGGTTATATTATAATTTATTGTAATATTTAAGGTTTTTTTACTTTCTTTAAATGTGTCATTGAAATTATCGTCACTAGATTGTCGTGACCATTTGTCCGCGAAGAGATTAGCAATATCATATGAAGAACTTAGTGTTTGGTTGTTGTCGTCGATATATCGAATGTGGTTAAATGTGTTGATGCCCTTGAGTTTGCGGATGCTATTCCAAATTTTAGCAATAGGAGTTTTGGGGTTAATTTCTTTGGTGAATGTAATGAAAGAATCTTTCTTAGCTACTTTGATTTTGTATCTGAAAAAGGCTTCTGCCTTTTTGTAGGCTAATCTGTTTTCAGATGTTGGGTGTTTTCTGAAGATGTTGAATAGTTTCTGCTTAAAATTTCTAGCAACTTGTAGTTCGTTATTCCACCAGTATGTACATTTCTTTGGCTTCCGATTTTTGTAGTGGGGTATAGCTGCATTTGCAGCTGCCACTATAGACTTTTGAATCCTGGCAGTTTCCTTGTTGACATTTGTAGATAATTCATTAAGTTTTCTATCACATAGAATTTGTCGAAATTTAGACCAGTCTGCCTTATTGATATTGAAACGTGTTTGTGTAAGGTTAGTGACAATAGGTGTGCAGTTAGGTTGTTGGATCAGAATGTAGATCGGGAAATGATCACTACCATGCAAGTGAGGATCAGTAACCCAAGATGTGAGAGGAACAATGTCTGCAGATGCAAAAGAGAGATCGACATGGGTGAAAGTGGATCTGGTAGAAAAGTGAGTAGCCGACCCGTTGTTTAAAAGAATCAAACTTGATTGATTGAGGAGATCTTCAATTATGTGGCCTTTAGTTGTAGTACTGGGAGATCCCCATAGGGTAGAATGGGCATTAAAATCCCCTAACAAAATTGTTTGTTGGTTGTTGCCGGTAAATAACGTAGATAGTGAAGTTATGGGTAGGGGATCAGCTGGATTTAAGTATATGGACCCAATTTTTAGTTTGAAGCCTACAAATATATCAACAACAACAGAGAAGTTGTTATACTGGGCTAGGTTAAATTTTATGTTGTTTTTTATAAATAGAACTGAGCCACCGCGGCTGGATCCATCAGTTTCTGATAGACAGGAGGCATATCCACTGATGTGTATTGTGTTATTCGAGTGGTGGGTTTCCTGTAATGCAATAATGTCGGGCGATTTTTCACGAATTAAAATTTGGAGTTCATGAAGGTTGTTATAAAAACCATTAATATTCCACTGTAATATATTAATTGACATATGGTGCAGATTAAAAAAAGATGTATTTTACATTTCCATGGTTTCAATTGGTGTGTCAATTTCATTTCTCCTATTAGAGATTTTGGCAGGGGTATATTGTTGATCAGCTGTTTTGTTCTCATTTTTCATTCTTTCAAGAGAGTGATCCCTTGGTTTTGTTGTATTTTTAGTTGAGGAACATTTTTTGCTGTTTGTAGCATCGTTTAATTTCTGAGATAGAGTTTGGTGTTTGTATAAGAGATTGTTAATTGATGAAGAGAGATTGTTCATTTGTTCTTCTTTTTTATTATTATGCATATTGTGCGGTGTTATAGTAGAGGCATTTGGTGTCGTTGGTTGTAATTTTGTTTTAGTTGTTGTTGAAATTTTTTTCCAGATTTGTTGTAATAGATGATGTTTTTGTATTGTTGACCGGAGAGGTCTGTTCAGTTGTGTTTTTGATTTGCTTTTGTATTCTTTTTTGTTTTTCTTCTAATGCGATTTTTAGCTCTTCTTTAGGTACGTCAAAGTTTTGTATTGGTGTGGCTTTTAACTTTGCTTCTTGATAGGAAATTTTTTCAATAGTTTTTATTTTAAGTATTTCTTGTCGCTGTTTTGTAACGGGACAGTTTTTGTTGTTAGATCTGTGTTCATGACTGCAATTTATACACTGTATTTTGGTGCATGGTGTTGGGTCGTGCAAAGTCGAGGCACATATTTCACATATTTCTTGGTCGTTTTTGCAGTGTTTTTTTGTATGTCCAAGTTTGTAGCATTTTTTGCATTGCATGGGTGTCGGTATGTACGGCTGTACTTTGCAGACAAGTAATTTGCCAGATTTTACTTCAGATGGTAATTGGAACAAGTTGAAATCTAGGATGTGCATAGACGTTTTTTGGACCTGTCCATCGACAAAACGAGTTATCTTTCTGCAGCCTACCACGCTTTCATGTTTAAATCCTTCTATTATTTCATTTTCACTGCGATCAATTAGGTCCGTTGAAAAAATCACTCCTTTCACGATATTCAAAGTTGGATGTAAGCTGCATTCAATGGGACAGACACCTGGAAGATTAGTCGCTTTAAGGAAACGGTTGGTCTGGTTTTCATTTTTTGTCAATATTAATAGATTTCCATCACGTAAGAAATTAACATTCTGTGGTGTTTCGGATGAAATTCCTTCAAGGGCTTTTGACACTAAGAAGATATTGTAGTTCCGAATAGGTTTATCCACATTTTTGCTTTTTAGAACAACGTATTTGGGTTGTGCTTTGTTGACTTTGTTCACTTTAGAGTTGACAGTGGGGAAATCAATTACATTGTTGAGGTTGATGTTGTTGTTTCTTCTCCGTTTCGGAGAAGGATCCGTGCCAAGCACACCAAAATAGTTCCCTCCAGAGGAGGATGCCATTTTACCGACTCGTCAGAAAGCTATATGTTTTACCGATCGATTCGAGAAAAGAACGAATAAAACTTATGTTGATGCAAAGAAAAATAAACTGTAGAAGAAAGCGCAACTGTTCTCAATGAGAGCTTGTTGAGTACTGAACCATTTAATAGTGCATAAAGAATGTAGGCTTTTTAGGTTTGGTTCTGAAGTTTGCTTTTTGACGGTGCAACACTCCACCCCGTGGACTGGACTGAGTGTGGAAAATGCCATATTTTCGCATTTGCGGAGTTTAATAATTCTACAAACGAAATCACAACCCGTTCATACGGCTGCACCATTGTTACAAACGAACCTAAAAATGCGGTTCAGTGTAAAATATAGAAAAATTTTAAATTTTTTTGCACAAACGAAATCACCACAATTTGTCTCTCTGAAAGGTTAGATGCTTCAGTTTTGGCCAGCAGTGTACAACATGATACAATATCGATGAAATCATCTCACAAACAAATACCTATCGGCAAATCTTGCTTTTTTTGGAAGGGATAACAAAATTTGGAGAAACGTTGGACAATATGTATAGAGCTCAAAAGAGACTTCGTTGAAAAATAAAAAAATTTTAATTTTATCCTAAAGCCTTTGGTAGGTTAGAGTGGCAGCCAGCTTTGTCAGCTCACATAGACCCTAGTGTACCTAGTGCTAACACGGGCTCAAATGCCCCTCATAGAAACTATACTGTTTGATAAATATATTTATCAATTGTACGACATCGGCACCGGAAAGATCTGTCAGACTTCCAAGAAAATATATCCAGACGTCGCACAGTGCTCTGTCCCATTGACAAAAATCGATAATAATGTATTGGCTCAAATAATGGTAAAATTGGTACTCATAATATCTTAAAAATGCAATTAAGATATATAACAAAATTTTTTTTTGATATACATACCTCTTTTTGACACCACGAGAGGGCGCCAAACTCAATGATTGTATGTGCAAATCGACCAAAAAATAAACTATCTTTTAAGTACATTGTAAAATAGCTGTATAAAATTCGTTTATTAAGGAAATTAATTAAAACTTGTTGTATATAACATTTAATCGAATTAACAATAATTCAAAAATGCCAAATCAGCCGAAAATTGCCTTCATACTATTGGAAATTTCTTGGAAAATTCATATTTTCTGTTAAAGTGAAAAAGTTTGCAAGTTTAATTGGAATGAGAAAAAAAAATGTTGGAAAAGATCCCTAAAATTTTATTTTTCAAAAACAATGTATGTATGTGGTATTACTATTAAATATCAAGTAAAAGCGTTAAGTTCGGCCATGCCAGTAGGAATCATAACAAGTTAGATCCTATATATGGGAGCTATATCTAAATATGGACCGATATCGTCCATTTTCAATCCCAAGTTACCTGCAGCTATAAGAAGTATCTATACCACCTAGCACAAGTATTATAGATTGTAGCGTGATTACAACAGACGGACGGACAAACGGACATGGCTAAATCGTCTTAGAATTTTACGACGATTAAGAATATATATACTTTATGGGGTATCAGATCAATATTTAGAGGTGTTACAAACGGAGTGACAAAATGAATATACCCCCATCCTATGGTGGAGGGTATAACAAATATATAAGAATAAAATAATTGCACAAAAACTAAAAAAAAATATATATTTTTTTATGTCTAAAAACATTATTTTAAATTATATCTTTTAAGGGTATTCCAAAAACAGTCACCACACGCTTAACTGGTAGACCAAACTCATATTTTTTTGCGCCAGATAGCTGACAAGATTCGTAAAAATACAAAAATTAACACTTTTAAAATATTTTTGAGAAAAATATGAAAAAATTGCTTTTAATACAGTACTTGTTATGTCGAATATAAAGAAAAATTAAATATTGTATGGCTTCGGAAAAAATATTCGTGAAGATCCCTAATTTTTTTTTTGCCAGATATGTTTTCTTTAAACATAAAATAAAGGGTTTTCCAACAAGAGGTGTTATTTTGGTATTCAAAGAAAAATTCAATTTTTTGAGATAAATGATCGGATGTTTATTTCATAATAAAGAGGAAGGTATGCCGGTAAGAATGAAAAACAACATCAGCCAAATGGCCACCACGGCCACGCTTCGGGACCATATCCTTTTCATGAATTTTTCCATAACCAAATCGCAAAGTGGCTGCCCTATGTACTCGATAGCCCCACGAATTCTATCTTTGAGGTCTTGGACTGTTGGCGTAGACGTAGACGTTATCTTTCACGTGGTCCCAAAGGAGGAAGTCGCAAGGTTTTAAATCACAAGATCTTGGTGGCCAATTGTGATCACCTCTTTGAGAGATAACACGGTCCGGAAACTTTTCCCGTAACAGAGCAATGGTTTCGTTGGTTGTGTGGCACGTAGCGCCGTCTTGTTGAAAGTAAACGTTGTCCAGATCAATACCATCCAACTCCGACCATAAAAAATCATTAATCATCTCTCGATAGCGCAATCCATTCACCGTAGTAACTGTTGATCCAACCGCATTTTCGAAAAAGTAAGGTCCAATGACCCCGCCGGACCATAAACCGCACCAAACAATCACACGTTGAGGATGGAGAGGCTTCTCAACAATAACTCTTGGGTTTTCCGAGCCCCAGATGCGACAATTTTGCTTGTTGACGTAGCCACCGAGGTGGAAATGGGCCTCATCAGTCAATATGATTTTGTATCGTTCGTATCGTTTTTTAATCGTTCGATGATCGTGTATCATTCCATTTTTAGTAATGGCGTAGTTTCTGCTTGTCAAGTATCAAAGAATAAAAGCTTCAAAAGTGACAGCTACCGAAATACCGGGTGACTCAAAATAACACCTCTTGTTGGAAAACCGTGTACAATGCTCTAATTCAATGTTGTTGTCTGGTGGATTTTTGAGTGCCCGGAATAATTTGCATGGGGTTACGAGACCCGCGGTCCGATTGGTTTCAAATTTTAAATGAAGACAGAGCACTGTGCGTCGTCGACTACATAATGCGGGACAGTAACAAAGCAAGTATTAAATGCTCTCCACATCATCACCACAGCTTCTGCAAAAGTGCCGTCGGAAATGACACCAACGTAGACAGTCTTTTCCTCTGCAGTGCGAGAAGATACGATGACCTTCTCAGTTCATATATTGGCCAGATCAGTCTAGCTATTCTACAGGTGCCGATTTCTGTCCATCTTTCATTGGACTGTCTGATCGCCTCTTGCCTAAGCCAAAACTGAGGACAGTGGCGCGCCAACATTTTTCGAGAATTTGTAATGTAGCCCCCCTTCCTAACAAGTTCATCAGTTTGCAGTTTCCTGGGAATGCCTATGCCCAGGCACCCACATGAGGTGTATGTTAAACTGCTAAGCCATCTCGTTAGAGATCTGTGTTTCATTTAAAAAAATCACTGACTTATTGACCCGCCCTCGTATGTTGCGATCTTAATATTTTCATTATTATTGAAGCACTTATCGGTGGGAAAATGAAAAGTTAACATGTCCATTCTGATCAAGGTCGACCTGGGGCTATAATTTGAAGAGGAAAATGTCATCCCGCCGATTTTTTGTACGACTTTAATGAGCAGTGTTGTGTATTTCGTTTATATTTTTTGTTAATTTTTTTTACCAATTGTAGAGATTATTTGTTGTTTTGGTAAAAAAAACTACATTGTAATAAACATTACGACTACTGTAGCGTGTCTTTTTCCTCAATAACTAACAATTTGTTTATCTTTTCTTCTTTATTTCCATTTTATCCGACGAATATCTACTTTACTACATACAATGTTTGATGCTTGCCTTGGCTATTACTTGGATTATGATGATGATATACCACCACCACCTGAACTACTTCAACCCAAACGTCCATCCATCCAACCCATTGACCATTTTTTTAATGCCGCCGCTCTTTTGTTGCTATTGCTGCTGATGATGTTGTTTTTTATGTTGTTGTTGTCATGAAATGTATTTTGTTGCCGTTGCTTTTCTGTCATGATGATGAATTCTTTGAACACACGCGTACATCTATTTGTCCGTCGCTTGGTCGGACTGACTGACTGTCTGTCTGTCTCTGTACGTACCTACCACTTACGGCGGCACTCGCTTGTTATTGGGGACCTGCAAACTACTACTCCGGCGGCGGTGACAATCTAAAATTAGGGCAACAACAGAACAACAAACAAAACCAGCCAAACAGTCAGCCAGCCAACCAGCCAGCCAGCTAGCACTGAGCAAGCCAAGCAGGCGAGCAAAGCACTCACTATCATCACAACTAAAAACACAAGAATAAGACAAGAAGAACAAAAAAAGAAACACCGACAACAACAGCAACACCACCACTACCAGTGTCATTTTGTTGACGTCTCAGCGGCAACAACCCATTTTGCTTGTTTTTAATAATAGCCAAAAAAGCAACAAGAAGACAAAGAACGACAACAAATTCGGAAGAAAAATTCAAACACCCAAACACAAACAGTTGTTACTTGTTCCGTAATAATAAATTAGATCGAGATCATCATCTCCCCAAAAGGAGGAAGGAAGAGGCAGTAACAAAGTAAGAATTTTCAAATTTCCAATTTCAAACGCCGAACAACACTCCACTACCAACAATCACCAGCCACACTCCAACTACTACAGATTAATCACCGGCAACAACAGAAATACAGACAAAATGGATTCATTAAAATTATCCAAAGGTAAGCAAGAAAGGAGGACAATTGTGTAATTTAAAACTTTTTAATAATAAGGCTGTCTATCTTGTCTCTCCAGTAATTGAGTAAATGTCTAAAATTATATATATTCATATATTGTATCTATTTTCCATTTGTTCTTTGTTTAGGTTCATCAGCGACATCGTCATCCTCAGCCAACAATGCCTCATCATCATCAAGCACAAATAAATCGTCAGCGGCGAGTAGCTCCAATAATAGCAGTAGCACCAGCACCAATACCACAGTGCCCATAACGGTGCGTTTCAATGCTGGCGACGAATGTATCGATGATATATTTCAATCGTTTCATAATACAAATACTTCCTCGCAAGGAGGAGGAGGCGTCGGTGGCGGAGGTGGTGGCAATGGCGGTTCCAATACAAATCTTTCGGCGGGCGGTGGGGCAGGCATTGATTCCCTATCGACAAGTCCTTCACAACAACAACACCATCAGACTGCTTTGAATAATGTAAGTAATACGATTCAAATTTCTTTTTTGTTATTAAAAAAAAAAAAAATAAACACAAACAACCAGTAATTGTGGTCATTCAATGTCGAATTTTTAGATGTGCTACAGAGCAGATGTATTTTTTTGTTTGGTATAAACAGAATTTAGTGAGACATTTTTATTGTGATAAGGGTTATGATATTGGTGAGCATTTGTAGTTGTTCATTATAAAGAGTGATCCATTTCGAGGTTGCCTACTTATTTAAAGAAAAAAACACAGAAAATTCAAATTGAATTGGGAATGTTTATTATCATTTAAAAGAACATTCTTTGGCATTTATTTTTTGAAGATTATGTCTATCAAATGTTGGCCGCGGCTACGTCTCAGATGGTCCATCCGTTGAATCCAATTTTCGATGACTCGTTCGAGCATTTCGACTGGTATGACACGCGTAATGTATAAACTTTTGACTTTACATATCCCCACAGCAAAAAGTCTAACGGTGTGATTTCACACGATCTTGATGGCCAATCGACCGGCACAAAACGTGAAATTATTTGCTCACCGAAGTGTTCTCTCAATAAATCCATTGATTGATGCGATGTGTGGGAAGTGGCGCCGTCTTGTTGAAATCAAATGTCGCCGAGATCACGAGCTCCAATTTCAGGCAAATAACGGTTGCCATTGACGGTTACGTTCTCACCCGCATCATTTTTGAAGAAATATGGACCGATGATTCCGGTACGTCGGATCGGGAATCGGTCAATGGCAAAAAGATAGCTCTTAACGAGAGCTAAAATATTGCTAATGGGTGTCAGGGCCGTGGGTCGACTGAAAAGTGTTTTTTTTTTGGATTTGAAAAAAATGGACTTAGCGCAATTGGCGAACGATTATTTTGATAATAAAACTGAATAATTTGTAAACGTTGTTCAGGTCTTTCCATGATGAAATGCCAAACAATACTTAACAAAAATAACAAGACAGCATGACACGACTCACACGTGATCTGTCAAAAAAGGCTATTGAAAAAAGTATCTCTACTTAGATCACCCTATATAAGAAAGGTGCCATATAAAAATCCTTAACAGAGACAGATCCTTCAATAATGCTGATTAGATCATGCAAGGCGGTTTCAGTGTCGATTAATCTCGACGATTGACTAATAAAGGGTTTTCCAACAAGAGGTGTTATTTTGGTATTCAAAGAAAAATGCAATTGTTTTGAGATAAATAATCGGATGTTTATTTCATAATAAAAAGGACGGTGAAAAACAACATCAGCCAAATGGCCACCACGACCACGCTCACAGGACCATATCCTTTTCATGAAATTTTCCATAAACAAATCGCAAAGTGGCTCCAAAGGAAGAAGTCGCAAGGTGTTAAATCACAAGAGTTCGGTGGCCAATTGTGATCACCTTTTCGAGAGATATCACGGTCCGGAAACTTTTTCCGTAACAGAGCAATGGTTTCGTTGCTTGTGTGGCACGTAGCGCCGTCTTGTTGAAAGTAAACGTTGTCCAGATCAAAACCATCCAACTCCGACCATTAAAAATTAATCATCTCTCGATAGCGCAATCCATTCATCGTAACTGTTGATCCAACTCATTTTAGAAAAAGTAAGGTCCAATGATCCCGCCGGACCATAAACCGCCCCAAACAGTCACACGTTGAGGATGGAGAGGCATCTCAACAATAACTCTTGGGTTTTCCGAGCCCCAGATGCGACAATTTTGCTTGCTGACGTAGCCACCGAGGTGGAAATGGGCCTCATCAGTCAAGATGATTTTTCGAATTTTAATAATTTCAATGCGTTGTTGAATCGTTTATAGTTCCATTTTTAGTAATGGCGTAGTTTCTACTTGTCAAATGTCAAAGAACAAAAGCTTCAAAAGTGACAGCTACCGAAATACCGGGTGATTGAAAATAACACCTCTTGTTGGAAAACCCTGTATATAAAATCCGAAATTTACACAAAAAAGTTTCAACTTTTTTAGCACGCAGGGATGTAATATAATTATATTTTTTTCCCATATTTTTTGTTACAAAACTTACCTTTTGTTTTATTTGATTTTTTCGCTCGAAAAGCTCAACGTTAACAATAGAATTCCATGTGGAAAAAATATTTTATTATTATTTTATCTTTTTTCTCTATTCTATTTTTGCAATTTTTTAATTTCCATGTATTTAATGGAAATATTTTACTGTTATCTGCCTAATAGTTATTAAGAATTTAACGAAAGTAACACGTTTTCCAAATTTAGTCGTGTATTTAAGCGAGTAAGATAATGGTCGAGTCAGAATTAAAACTATGTACTAAAATTTCTCTTTACTCTTCGAAACTAAAATAAAACTGCAGTCACGTTTTGGGGTTTCTAACTAACACACACATTCACTGATATCAATAACCTCAATATTAATTGTTAACATTACCAAGAAAGTGAAACATTTCAAATGCTTGATGAAAGGGAAGACGTAGTAGAATTTAGAATATTTAAAAGCTCCAAAAATTTTTTAGAACTATGTACATACTAAATTAGGTGATCTATAGGGTTTTCCAACAAGAGGTGTTATTTTGGTATTCAAAGAAAAATGGTATTTTTTGAGATAAATGATCGGATGTTTATTTCATAATAAAGAGGAAGGTATGCCGTTAATAATGAAAACCAACATTAACCAAATGGCCACCACGACCACGCTTACAGGACCATATCCCTTTCATGAAATTTTCCATAACCAAATTGCAAAGTGGCTGCCCTATGTCCTCGATAGCCTCACGAATTCTATCTTTGAGGTCTTGAATCGACGCTGGCCTGTTGGCGTAGACCTTATCTTTCACGTGGCCCCAAAGGAAGAAGTCGCAAGGTGTTAAATCACAAGATCTCGGTGGCCAATTGTGATCACCTCTTCGAGAGATAACACGGTCCGGACACTTTTCCCGTAACAGAGCAATGGTACGTTGAGGATGGAGAGGCTTCTCAACAATAACTCTTGAGTTTTCCGAGCCCCACATGCGACAATTTTGCTTGTTGACGTAGCCACCGAGGTGGAAATGGGCCTCATCAGTCAAGATGATTTTTCGATGATTTTCGATTTTTTATAATTTCAATGCGTTGTTGAATCGTGTATCGTTCCATTTTTAGTAATGGCGTAGTTTCTACTTGTCAAATGTCAAAGAATAAGAGCTTCAAAAGTGACAGCTACCGAAAAAACGGGTGATTCAAAATAACACCTCTTGTTGGAAAACCCTGTACATACAAACACTTGAAAATTTATACAGAGTAATGTTTTTTTTTGATGAAATTGGGCGTTATTGCCACGTCCCTTTAGGTACCTCCCAAACAAAATGGCCAAAATAAAAACAAGTAAGAAAGTTCAGTCGGGTAAACCGACTTATGAAGCCCCTCACCTAGAGTCCAAACAAATTTTAGTAAATTTATTTTTGATTTAATAACTTTTTGTATGCTGTTAACTTTTGCAAAATGGTCGATTTCTGTGGGATGTACCAAAAGGGGCGTACCAATAACGCCCATTTTTCACTGAACTTTAGGTCCTATAAAAGCATTACACTGAACAAAATTTCAAGTATTTGTGTGACTGGTATTAAAGTTATACGCAGTTAATTTTTGGTGCAAAATGGTCCATTTGTATGGGAGGTACCTAAAGGAGCGTCCCAATAACGGTCCGTTTTCTCTGGACTCTAGGTACTATAAAAGCATTGCACTGTACAAAATTTCAAGTGTTTATAAGTAAATGCACTGGTATCAAAGTTATAAGCTGTTAACTTTTGCTGTAAATTGGTCCATTTGTGTGGGAGGTACCAAAAGGCGCGTGCCAATAACGACCACTTTTCTCTATACTCTAGGTACTGTAAAAGCCATACACTGTACAAAATTTCAAGTATTTGTATGCACTGGTATTAAAGTTATAAGCTGGTAACTTTTGGTACAAAAATTTCCATTTGTGTGGGAGGTACCAAAAGGGGCGTGGCAACTTCGTCCATTTTGCTCGAGGGTAGTAGTGAATAATAAGCTAACACTACGTGACGAATTTTAGAGGATTCATATAAGTAATATAGAAGTTATTAAATCTATATAGGTTTCTAAAGATTATTTTTCCGTACATATCCCGACATTTACTCTTTTTCATAAATAGTATTTTTACAACATCTGTTTTCCCTGCGATGTGGAAAGTTGGTAGAGTAGTCCCAGTTCCTAAAGTAAAAGGATCTTTTGAAGTTGAAAATTTGCGGCCTATCACGATATTACCCGCATTATCTAAGGTTGTAGAGAATATTATTAATAAGTCCATCGTGGATTTTATCAGTCAGAGACACTTGCTTAATGATTGCCAATACGGTTTTAGGAATGGGTTTATTACAACTACCCATTTACTCAGTTTAACTGATACCATTAGGTGTGCTTTAGATGGAGGATTTGTTGGTGTTCTTGTTGGTCTAGATCTATCGAAAGCTTTTGATAAAGTAAATCACAATAAATTTTTGTCTAAAATTCGTAATAATTTTTCGTTTTCTATGTCGGCGTGTAATTAGATTAGATCATATTTGAGTAGTCGTTCCCAATGTGTATCTGTAAATGGAGTGTTATCTGATCTTCGAAATCTTGTATGTGGGGTCCCCCAAGGCTCAATTCTTGGTCCATTGTTCTTCATTATGTACATTAATGACATTGTCAATTGTATTAGTGTTGATGAGTGTAAATTCTTTCTGTATGCAGATGATATACATATATTTATTAAAGGTAGCGCACACTCTGAATTGGAAATTAGGGGTAATATTATATTGCATGAAATTAATATGTGGCTTCTTGGAAATAATCTTGTTGTTAACACAGCTAAAACTCAAGCTCTGTTTTTTGGTACAGCCGACCAAAGACTTACAATTCGCATGAATGGTGAGTTGGTTGTATTTGTTGAGGAGTTGAAATGTCTAGGTGTTGTTATAGATAGTAAGCTTGATTTTGCTGGACATATTGATACAGTTTTTAAAAAAGTGTTGATCTGTTTACGTCAGTTGTACAGTGTTAACCTCTTCATGTTAAAAAACGCTTAGCGTATTCTTTATTGATGTCACATGTCCTGTATGGTATTGAGGTATATTCTGCTGCAAATCTGCGTAATTTTGGAAAATTATCAAGAGTTTTTAATATGATTCTACGATTCGTATATGGTCTCCGGAAGTATGATCATGTATCGAGTTATTCTTTAAAATTTTTAGGAGCTCCTTTTGATGCCATAGTTTGTTAATGCCAGAGTTTTATATTTGTTTTTTAAACTGATTACGTCTGGCAACCCACCACTTTTGCGTAGTACATTTACTTTTTCCAGATCTACCAGAAATATTCAGGTTATATTGCCCCAAATATCGTCATCTATTCGTGAGCGTTCATTTGTTGTTCGTGTGGCTAGGATGTGGAATCGTCTTCCGTTAGATTTGCGTACCTTTTCCATTAGTCCACAGCTTTTTAAATCAAAATGTACTGAATTTCTTCTTGCTGACCATTAGTTTATGTTTGTATATCTGCATCTTTGTATTGAAATCTAATGTTGTGTTGCTATGATTGCTCGGTGAATTTCCGAGTGTGACTTAGCACATTTTTAAAGATTTTGCCTCTTTTTATCCTTTGGTTTCATTATCTGAAATAATGCTAATGAAATGTAGAGGATGCATATATGGGTTGTTTTGTAATTGTCTATCATAATTATATAATTTATTTTTCTGTAGTCTTCGCGATATATGATTTATTACTAAGTGCGATTATTATTCTGAAATAAGTAGTCAATTCTAAGCTACCTGCTGATAGGGTTTGTGATTATATTTTAATTTATACTCGTTTATTTGGCTGGGAAACCATATGAATTTTAATAAATTTTATAGTTTTATATTTTATTTATAATATTTTTTAAATTAAATTGCTATTATTCTACAGAAATGCTTGTACACAATATGTAATATAACTCAATTGGCCTCATAGGCTTTTCATATTGCGTTAATTAATAAATTAATAAAAATGTTTGTATGTATGTTTGTATGTATGTATGTATGTATGTATATGTTTTATAGACGCTTAAACCACTGGACCGATTTTAAAATTGTTTCTTTTATTTGAAAGCTATTTGTTTTGAGAAGGTTTTGGACAAAAATTTTTTGCAAAAAGTGGGCGGGGCAAATGTGGGCATGACAAATCGTTTGTTTGTCGAGTTTATAATACGAAACACATCACATGTCTCTATATCACTAAATGAAATGTTGGGGGCTACAAAGTGTACAGGGTATCGGCTAGTAATCAATATTTCACTAAATGTCAACCCTTTGTGGGGGAGGTACTAGAAGGAGTGGACCAATATGGCCCATCTTCGAACTTAGCCGGAGTTGGCATAAAATATTACCACATACCAAATTTTAAGTCAATCGGTTACTCCTTTCGAGAGTTAAAATGACCCAAAACGGATATCCGGCCAACATACTTAGGGTCTTAGGTCACTCCTTCGATATGTTACACTTTTGGCTCGTAGCAAATGATGTATACCCTCCTCTGTAAGGTGATGTTATAAAAATATGAAAAATTATTTTTTTCAAGTTTCCCCTACTTTTACAATACAGTTGCGGTCAAAATAATAGCACCACATCCACCTCCCGCCATGTGGATACGAAATTCTCAAATATAATGCAATTTTACTCAATACTGTTATATTGAATCATTATTTTAAATTCCTTCTCCTCAAAAATATCTACATTTTGTAAAAGAAAGTAATATATTGTGTCTTTTGAGAGGTTCTTTGAAGTAACCTCTAAATCAGGCCAGTCAAAAAAATAGCACAAAAGTTGATAAAGTTTTACCAATTTTGTGATTCTGAGCATCCATAAATGCCTAATAAATATAATAAAGGGCTAAATATTTCATTCTTGAAAAAATTAAATGCATTTATTGAAATATTTTTTTTATAATATTAGAGCTTTATACCGCTGGGAATTTTAATTTCATTCAATTTTTTCGCAAAATATGATTAGCATGAAAAATCTTTCAGTTGTTCACGAAAACTGATCAAAAATACTGTACTGGATTCTACCAGTCTCAAAAATACTGTAAAGATTTCTTCGGAAACTGGGCAATGTAGAATCCAGTTTATCTTGTCGCATTTATTGGTTAAAGGTTTAGTCAGGACGAGCAATGTGAAGCTTTGTATGATGAATAAAGGAGCCGCAAAGATTTTTATGTCTGAAGTTAGGCTTGAAATAGATCGCAAATATATGGGGGAACACAAATTAATTGTTTCCATCCCAGAAAAATGGTATCGGTTAAAGATTTTCATGTTGGTAGTTGTGTATAATTTAATATAACCTATTGCAAATTGACATGACAAAAATGGCGCAACTTTTTTTGTTCAGATGAGTCGGATTATATTATTTTGAGGTAGGTAATGTTGGTCCTATAAAAGTAAACCAACTAATGCAAAATTCAGTCAGAAATTTACAGCCAAAGGAAGAAAACTTCACTATGGTTTGAGCAATGTTTTTCCCATTATAGAAAAGGAACTTAACATTATATAAAAAATATTACTGATTCATCCGTATATGCAATAATTCTTAATATGATATTGCAGGTTAATCCATATGAAGAAATATTGCTCGTCCGCAGTTTCAACAAGATAACGATCCAAAATTCGAGCAGATTAATGATATAATGCTTTCGCAATAACCAAATAAGCTCGTTAGAATGGCACGCATAGCCCCGAACTGTCCATATTTCAAAAAAATATGGCTTTTTAATGATTAAGGGAGATCGTATAAAAATAAAAGAAAACACGCAAAAGCTTTAGGGAAAACGGGAAAGTCATTTGAATACTCGATTTAGCAGATAGGGGTCAGAATCTGGAAAATTATTTTGGAAGACGTTGTAGGGCATTGTTGCTCTCAACGTAATATTGCTGAATAAATACTTTGTTACTAATATATAGTTAAGACAACCGCAACTAATATTTAATAGCTACAATTAAAATTTCCTCTTGTCCAGTTATATAATATTTAGTACAAATGCTAAAGGTGCTATTATTTTGACTGGTGATTTTTTGCACTTTTTATATATAACAAAACACTGTAAACAAAACAATTCGCGCTCAAATGACAACCCATTCTGAGTGAAGCTATGCTAAAACTTGTCAAATTTTCAAATGGAAGTTACAGCTTGCATCTGGCAACACTAGTATTTTCAGGACCCGAAACATAAATATCAACAGTCGTCCAAACGGAGTGACAAAATGAATATACCCCCATTATTTCTATGGTGGATACTATAATAACAATATATGCAATGGTTTTTATGGGTACCACACAACGTATACGTAATGTAGGTACATTAATAAATATTATGTATACGTTAAGTTGTAATCAACGTATACATAATATTTATTAATTATGGAGAATTTCTATTAAATGTATTCCAAAATAAGTAAGAAAATGTCAGTCGAATAACGAGTTTACCTTAGCCAGTCCATAGTCATGGCAAAATTTGCTTAAAATACAGAATGTGAAAACATGTAGATGATTAGTACAGAAAAGTTATAGGGTGTTCGAATGATTCTGTCAATTTGTGTGGGGGTACGTTAAGTGACTTGATGAATACGCCTATTTTGCGATGAACAGTAGATACTTCAAAGATATTATACTGTACCGAATTGTAAGTGTTAAGTTAACGAGCCATTAAATATTGATATGATTTTGCCATTTTGTGAGGAGCTGTCAAAAGTTGCTTGGAACAATACCCATTTTTTATCGGACAATTGACATACAAACTGACATACATACTGCACAAAATTTCACGTATTTACATGCTTTGGTATTCAACTTATAAGTAGTTAACTTTTTGTACCAAATTAGCCCTTTGTGTGGGAGGTACCGAAAGGTGCGGGTCGGCTTCGCACATTTTTTTCAAGATTGTAGCGACAGATAAATTATTGATGTGTTATATTGCAGAAGATTACAATAAGTAGCATAGATGTTATTAGAAAACCAACATTTCACTAAATTTTAACCCTTTGTGGGGTAGTTGCTAGAAGGATTTGACCAATATGTCCATCTGCGATCAGAGGGACGTTGCAAATGACTTAATATGTCCTAAAAATGACTTCCGCCAAACATACTTAGGTCACTCCTACGATCTGTTACATTTTTGGCCCGTAGCAAACGCTATAAGAGTATGTTCAAAAAATATCGCGAATTTTGTATTTTTTCAAAAAGTATTTATTTATTCATGAATATCTATTTTGTCCCCTTCAAAGTAATTCCCCTCGGCTATAATACACTTCTGCCAACGTTTTTTCCAATCCTCGAAGCACTTTAAATAATCAGTTTTTGTGATCTTGTTCAGCTCTTCCTTCGATGCCGTCTTTATCTCCTCAATCGTGGCGTAGCGTCGTCCTTTCATGGCTCTTTTCAGTTTTGGGAACAAAAAAAAGGCAACAGGGGGCTAGGTCAGGGGAATACGGTGGCTGCGGCACCATTACTGTGTTGTTTTTGGCCAAATATTCGCGCACAAGCAACGATGTGTGTGCAGGGGCTTTATCATGGTGCAAAAGCCAGTTTTTGTTCTTCAACAAATCCGGGCGTTTTTGGCGGATTGCTTCGCACAATTTGCGCATAACTTGCAGGTAATATTCTTTATTGAACGTACTACCCTGTGGCAAGAACTCATAATGCACCATGAGCAAAACCTTTACGTTCGACCGATCTTGGCGCGCTTTTTTCGGTCTTGGTTCATGCGGCAGCTTCCATTGGGATGATTGAGCTTTAGTTTCCACGTCGTAACCATAAACCCATGATTCGTCACCAGTTATGATCCTCTGGAGCAAATTTGGGTCGTCACGGACCGAGTTCAACATCTCCTGGGCAATGTTAACGCGATGCTGTTTTTGGTCCAAATTGAGCAATTTTGGCACGAATTTGGCGTCGACCCGACTCATGCCCAAAGCATTGGTTAAACTCGAATGGCACGAGCCAATCGATATGTTTAGATCCTCAGCAACTTCTCTAATTGTAATTCGTCGATTGGCCAATATTATTTTATTCACTTTATCAATGTTTTCGTCTGTTGTTGACGTGCTCGGGCGTCCGGTACGCTGTTCGTCCTTCGCATATTCTTGGCCCTCTAAGAACATTTTGTACCGCCGATAAACGTTGCTTTGGTCCAAGGTAGCTTCACCATATGCCACAGTCAATATTCGGAATGCGTCAGCGCACTTTATTTTGTTTTTCACACAAAATTTGATGCAGATTCTTTGATCCATTTTCTGAAATAGATACAAATCGAAGACAAGTTAAAACACATCCAAGCAGCTGTGAAAAATTAACTAAAAATTCAAAATGGCCGACCTTGTCAGCATATGTAAGGGACATAATACAGAAATATCTGCATTACTTATAATCTCTGTATAGTATAGTGTTTATTTTAAGCAAAGAAACCAATGTCAGTAATGCAATAGTTTTTGAAGTATATCCGTTTTAATATGTTTCTATATTATTTTGACCGCAGCTGTATGTGTCATAATTTATACATTTCTTCATAGATTTTTTCAAAAAGGCATTGTTTCCTTCGCTAGCATGCTAGCTTTTAAAAATCGGGTTTTCCGTTCCACCAATTAAAAAATAAAATATTTTCTAATTGTTGTTTTTGTTTTATTCGATCTGCTTTCATAGTACATATTTTTTTTTTGTACTCAGGCTCAAGATCGTTATTGTTGTTTTCAGTATATGAAAACAACTTTGTTAAAAATTAAAGAAGAAGTTTGTGACATGTATTGGGGGCGGTTGTAATGGTTGGATAGACAGATCTGTTTCGGGAGCCACCAAACTCCCATTATAAATATCCTTATTACAACGATTACTTCAGTCGAAATTATTAAATATATACGCACAGCCAAGTATCATTAAACGAGAACTGTTTGCTAAAAGCGCATATCTTCAAAAAAAGACAATTCAGTAATCATCGTCCCTCGTACATGCACCAACTTCCACTCTAATTGTTTTAACGACATTTACTAAACCACTGTCTCTACGTGAAAGTGATATTCTCATATTCTCAACTTTTGTAGCCCTTATAATTTTCTTAAATTTTACCACGGCACCTTTGGTAATCGTTGGAAATAATTTGTGATATTTAGCAGATCATTGATTGTTCTTCCTTTACCCTTTATATTCCCAAAATGTATCAAACTTGGTATTAAACTTAAACTGCCACCGAACCTTTTGCTGTAAGTGGTGCTACTATAGAAAGCTTTGAAAGTAGCAGTAGCGATGTATATACATT
The DNA here is from genome assembly GCA_963930755.1 of Eudasyphora cyanicolor. Classification (NCBI taxonomy): domain Eukaryota; kingdom Metazoa; phylum Arthropoda; class Insecta; order Diptera; family Muscidae; genus Eudasyphora; species Eudasyphora cyanicolor. The sequence goes on from OZ005735.1 coordinate 242,747,892, forward strand.
TTCTAAATAAAAATGACGATAAAAATTGTTTGGTCATCAGTTATTGGTTCATGCAACCGTTCTGATGTACGTACTACTTATGTTATTTTTGTATAAATACGTACATATGTACGTACTCGTATGTCTGTCTCTCTGTCTTCTCTTCTTGTGATGTCTACAAACGTTTGTTGAGAATTCAAAAGTATTTTATTAATTCAGTTTATTTTGAAATATTGTTGAAATAGCATGTCACCGTCGGCGTCCGGTGGTGCGGCTTGTGCTGCCTCTGAAATATAAAAAATATAAGTATTTACTAACTTCAAATAGTACCGGTCTAATATATTTGTTTTTTTTTATCGGTCAAAATATGTGTACCTACTTTTCTTATAGATATATATTTTTTGTTTATCAAATTTGAACAAAGAAATTGTATTTTTGCTCTGCAAGAAGTTCAACGTAGAACATCATGAGTCAACCACACCGACGCCGCCTGCTTCAGTAAATCCCATTTGCGATTATTGAAGAATTTATAAACATTTTATAGAATTTTACAAGGAAATTAGTGCGCCGAGTCCGAGCAAAGTACGTACTCGTACGTACGATACCAAGACAAGTTCAGGCAATAAAATGCGTAGAACAAAGGTAATTAATTCTTCATTCTCTCGCACTAATTTAGATTAGATTGCATGGTATGGTAATAAATTTGAAAAACAAAAATTAGCTTAAGTTCCCTTGAAAGAGTGCTTGTCAAATCAGTTTGTTGCTATCAAATCGAAATTCAAGTGGTGTGAGGATTTGCAAAAATAGTGAAAATGTCTGTTTTCGTTTTTTTCTCTTTTCATTTCATTTTATCATCAATGCATGTAGATATAGCTGTTGACTAGCTGCTTTATACTAGTAAAGTTATAGTGGCTAAAGTTAAACGAGGTACATACGAGTACATCGCTCTGGACGTTGTTATCATATCTTTATACTATTTGTTCTACATATGTATGCTCGGCCGCTCGCATGGAACAATTCCCTTAGCCTTATCGATATTTTATTGAAGTGTGAGAAAATAAAAAATATTTTTTCGCAGACGTTATTAAGCATTCAATGCAAACGGTTTAAAGTGATTGTAAACTACTAGTGCGGATTTTCCCATTTATTTTTGAAAACTTTTAAAAATATGATAATATAAAAAAAATTAGTTTCCAAAGAAATATTTACTGTAATATTAAAAATCTTGTTAATTTCCTATAAAATAAATGTTTCGTGCATAACAATTTTATCAACAACGTTTTTTCTAATAATTTTTCTGAGAAAGTGTGAATAATCTATAAAAAATAAATATCGTTAAACTATTTCAGCAACATTAAAACTTATTGCAATTTCTTATAAAAATAAACATTTCCATAAAAAGGTTTATCCACTTTTTTGGATAATTTTTTCCGTGAAAGTGAATATTTTTTTTAAAGCGATTATAAATTATAATTGTCATATAATATAAGTAAGTGCAAACATATTCTGCGAATGAAAATGAATTTTGACGTGTTTAGTTGTAAGTCGAAAAATGTAGTGAATGGCTTGGCAAGTGACATATGTATATACTCGTATAAGATTATCATATACACGGGGCAAAATTGACTTTTTTGATATGTTTGAATCGAAAGGAAATATATTTGTAACACAAATTTTTAAATATTATATATATATCTAAGAAAATAAATTTTATTTGAAAATCAATAAAATATATTTGGAACGCATATATTAATATATTACAACAAAATATATTTGCAAACTAAATTTCTCAAATAAAATATGTGTTTAAATACACATAAAATTATTGTTTAGGAATTTATCCAAATATATTTTATTAAAAAAATGTTCAAAACTTTTGCTGACTTTTTAGAATTTCAGTTAAAATTTTTCCTTAGTTTCGACTTGCACCTCCCAGTTACAGTACCATATGCAGCATTAACTTCTGTTTAAATCAATTATTTCAAATTTCTGAGTTAGTATTATAGTCATAATTTTTTGTCAATCCTCGAAGAAATTTATTTTGATGATTATACCACTTTAATTATTATTATTTATTATTTTTACAAACATTACAAATTTCTAAAAAATAATACCTTTAAATTGGTAAAAATTTTGACACAACTAACGTATTTTCTGAATTTTTAAGTGCAAATAAATATTTGTTTCTTAAATACTCGTAATAGTCCCAAATAAAAACATATTGGGATGTAAAAAAAGAATTGTTTAGAATAGCATTTTCCCAAATTTATACTTTTTGTGTGTACCCAATATATATATATTTCAAGCCGAATATGTTTGGGACAATATACTACAGAAGCGATTTTTTTTTCAGCGTGTGGAATGATATGATTTTGAAGTGACGTTTCGGCCATTTGTAATATGTCATGATCTGTCATTTGTTTTTCATTGTATTCAGCAGTGTTTACAATTTCATCATGGAGAGATATACGCAAGAACAACGTTTACAAATTATTCAGTTTTATTATCAAAATAATCGTTCTCCAATTGCAATTTTCGTGTTTTTAAATCAAAAAAAAAAAAAACACTTTCCAGTCAACTTACGACCTTGACACCCATGAGCAATATATTAGCTGTCGTTAAGAGCTATCTTTTTGCCATTGACCGATTCCCGATCCGACGTACCGTTAAGGAGCTAGAGCAGAGATAATAGACTTTCCGTTCACATTTGAAAATGATGCCAAGTCCATTTTTTTAAATCAAAAAAAAACCTTTCCAGTCGACCTACGACCTTGACACCCATGAGCGATATTTTAGCTCTCGTTAAGAGCTATTTTTTTTGCCAATGACCGATTGTGGCTACGTGTCACACAGCAAATGAAACAATTGAATTATTGCGAGAAAAGTTTGGAGATTCGATTATTTCAAGAAATTGTGATATTGAATGGCCTCCAAGAAGTTGTGATCTAACGCCATTAGACTATTTCTTTCGGGGTTATTTGAAGTCATTGGTCTTTCGAAATAAACCAGACTCTCTTCAAGCTTTACAAGTCAATATTGAACGTGCCATTCATGAAATACGACTTGATTTAGTGGAAAAAGTGCTCGTAATTTGGGTTCATCGAATTCGTTCCTGCAAAAGAAGTCGTGGAGGCCATTTGAATGACGTTTTATTTAGAACTTAATTGTATCGATTGTACTTCACATTAAATAAAAAACTTTGAATTTGTTTTTTTTTTCAAAGAAATCATATCACTTTTATTGGAAACCCCTTTAAATAGAGAGGTTAAGATACATGATCTTGAGAGTAAATTCTGGGAATTGAACGTGAAAGTAGCAAGTAAGAAAGTTCAGTCGGGTAAACCGACTTATGAATCCCCTCACCTTGAGTCCCCAAACAATATTAGTAAATTTATTTATTTTTTTGTTTTCATTAAATTAATATCAATTTAAATTTCATTTAATAACTTTAAAGTATGCACTGATATTAAAGTAAAAGCTATTAACTTTTGGTACAAAAATTTCCATTTGTTTGGGAGGTACCAAAATGGGTGTGCCAATAACGCCCACTTTTCTCCGGACTCTTGCTACTATCAAAGCATTACACTGTACAAAATTTCAAGTATTTAGATGCACTGGTATTAAAGTTATAAGCTGATAACTTTTGGTACAAAATGGTCCATACTTCGCCCATTTGTCTCGAGGAAATAGTGACTAATAAACTAATACTATGTGTAGAATTTCAGAGGATTCAAATAAGTAGTATAGAAGTTATTAAATAATCAATATTTTACTAAATGTTAACCCTTTGTGGGGGAGGTACTAGAAGGAGTGGACCAATATGGCCCATCTTCGAACTTAGCCGGAGATGGAATAAAATATTACCACATACCAAATCTGGAGTCAATCGGTTACTCCTTTCGAGAGTTGTCGTGCGCACCAGCCAGCAGACAGACAGACGGACGGACATTGCTCATTCGACTTAAAATGACTCAAAACGGATATCCGCCGAACATACATAGGGTCTTAGGTCACTCCTTCGATGTGTTACAATTTTGGCTCGTAGCAAACGAGCCAAGGTGAGGGGATAAACATGTTGGCTATAAAATGTTACTATATGTATGTGTCAGAAGACACCAAAGCTCAAAACTTAACATACAAACCAAAAAAAAGGTAAATTTAAAAACGCGCTTTACTGGTATCGTTATTGCTTCGAACACCAGGTCGTATGACTAACATTGCTGCACGAACAGGCCAAGGACGGGGTTTTCCGCATTTTTTCTCCTATTCAATATCTACAACTTTGCTTCAGACACAGAAGAGATATATATTCCGTACGGTACCGAGAAAAAATATAGAAAAAATGCAAAAATCCACATTGAGCCAAAAAATTCGTATGGCCATTAAATTATTAATTGATCCAAATTGACTAAACGAACAAAGCAGAAGTTCTTATTTTTTGGGCTACTTTCACGTCCAGTTCTCAGAATTGAGTCCCAAATAAATGAGCTGAAAAATGCTGTACTGTGATATAACTTTTTCATCCGTTCAGCGATTTCGACGAATCTTGCATGACAGTACTAAAGAATCCTATTTTTTGAGAAAAGTTTTAATAATTTGAAATAAAAGCGTAATAAAAACATAGAAAAATGCCCATTTTATTACGCTATCGCAAAGCTTGGTCGGTCATGAATAAAATAAAACATAAATGGTTCTTAAGTTATGCTATAATATGTGTGTGAACCTCTATAATTCAAAGAAACTACCTTTTAGGCTAAGAACTGTATTATCTCATATATCCAAATCGGCAGCGAAAACTTATGCCGCAAAAATAAAAAAAAAATTTGAAATAAGCAGAAAACCTACATGGATACATCTTTAAATTAATTTCTGACTTAGGCGGTTATATCCAGAAATTTGTTTTTGTCTTAAGAAAAACATCAAATTTTAACTAATTGGCATTAAGTTATTTTTGATCACAAAATTTGTTATCGCTAAGCAATTTTAAGAAATTGCATTCGCCGCGATAGCTTATCTGACATCGAAAACGGAGACAAACATTAGTATTTTCAAAATTATCTTTTATTTATATTCAGGGAATTCAATACGAGTAAACATTTGTTTAAAATAAACAACTAGGAAATTTCAATGTGGTTTACTCAATCACCATCACTCATTTACATATTATGCTAAATGTACAGTGAGTGACAAAACATTGGAAATCTATCTAGTAACTAATTTATCTTTATAATATCTGCTAAAGAATAGTAGGTAGTGGTAAAAAAACGTTCATACTTGAGAAAGTCCTATGACACTTAAAAACATGGACATGGAAAATCAATTTTCTGAAAACGTGAACAACTTACCTTAAATTCCAATATGAATTCGTTAGAGTAACAAAACATATTATATATCAATTTACTCGATAAAAAGTTCTCCAATTTTCATAAAAATAAGTATGTACACTGGGCCAATAGTAATCGGTGGTCTATGATCATTATTAGACATAAAGAACACCAGGTTTCGTGACCGCGTTCTATATTTATACCCTACACCACACTGGTTTGTTTCACGGCAGATGTTTGTAACACCTGAAAATAACACAGCTAGACCCACCTTAAAGTATACCGATCGACTCAGAATCACTAGCTGAGTCGATTTAACGATGTCCGTCCGTCCGTCCGTCCGTCTGTCCATGTAAAATTGTTCGTCGACTACAGGTCGCAATTTCACTCCGATCGTTCTGAAATTTTGCAGTTTAGAGTATTTCGCGGCTGTGAAGATCGCTATTGAATTTGGTTGAAATCGGTTCAGATTTAGATATAGCTCCCATATATATATATTTCGTCCGATTTGGCCCTTTAGTCCTATAGAAGCTGTATTTTACATCCAATCGTTTTGAAATTTAGAATGGTAGAGTTTCTTGATCCATGAACCAACATTGCCGAATTTGAAGAAAATCGATTAAGATTTAGCTATAGCTCCCATATATATGTTTCGTCCGATTTGGCCCTTTAGTCCTGTAGAAGCTGTATTTTACATCCGATCGTTTTGAAATTTAGAATGGTAGAGTTTCTTGATCCATGAACCAACATTACCGAATTTGAAGAAAATCGGTTAAGATTTAGCTATAGCTCCCATATATATGTTTCGTCCGATTTTGCTCTTTAGTCCTGTAGAAGCTGTATTTTACATCCAATCATTTTGAAATTTAGAATGGTAGAGTTTCTTGATCCATGAACCAACACTACCGAATTTGAAGAAAATCGGTTAAGATTTAGCTATAGCTCCCATATATATGTTTCGTCCGATTTGGCCATTTAGTCCTATAAAAGCTGTATTTTACATCCAATCGTTTTGAAATTTAGAATGGTAGAGTTTCTTGATCCATGAACCAACATTGCGAATTTGAAGAAAATCGGTTAAGATTTAGCTATAGCTCCCATATATATGTTTCGTCCGATTTTGCTCTTTAGTCCTGAAGAAGCTGTATTTTACATCCAATCATTTTGAAATTTAGAATGGTAGAGTTTCTTGATCCATGAACCAACACTGCCGATTTTGAAGAAAATCGGTTAAGATTTAGCTATAGCTCCCATATATATGTTTCGTCCGATTTGGCCCTTTAGTCCTGTAGAAGCTGTATTTTACATCCGATCGTTTTGAAATTTAGAATGGTAGAGTTTCTTGATCCATGAACCAACATTACCGAATTTGAAGAAAATCGGTTAAGATTAGCTATAGCTCCCATTTATATGTTTCGTCCGATTTTGCTCTTTAGTCCTGTAGAAGCTGTATTTTACATCCAATCATTTTGAAATTTAGAATGGTAGAGTTTCTTGATCCATGAACCTTACAATTTGAAGAAAATCGGTTAAGATTTAGCTATAGCTCCCATATATATGTTTCGTCCGATTTGGCCATTTAGTCCTATAGAAGCTGTATTTTACATCCAATCGTTTTGAAATTTAGAATGGTAGAGTTTCTTGATCCATGAACCAACATTGCCGAATTTGAAGAAAATCGGTTAAGATTTAGCTATAGCTCCCATATATATGTTTCGTCCGATTTTGCTCTTTAGTCCTGAAGAAGCTGTATTTTACATCCAATCATTTTGAAATTTAGAATGGTAGAGTTTCTTGATCCATGAACCAACACTGCCGATTTTGAAGAAAATCGGTTAAGATTTAGCTATAGCTCCCATATATATGTTTCGTCCGATTTGGCCCTTTAGTCCTATAAAAGCTGTATTTTACATCCAATCGTTTTGAAATTTTGAATGGTAGAGTTTCTTGATCCATGAACCAACATTACCGAATTTGAAGAAAATCGGTAAAGATTTAGCTATAGCTCCCATATATATGTTTCATCCGATTTGGCTCTTTAGATCCAATCGTTTTTATACCCTACATCACACTGTGGTACAGGGTATTATTTAAGTATAAAATGTCCCAAAAGTAAATTTATGTAAACAATTTATACATGAATTACAAATTTTATATATCAGAGTTATTCAATATTACGAGAGTGGTGTAGGGTATTATATAGTCGGCACCGCCCGACTTTAGCCTTTCCTTACTGGTTTTAACATAATTTTTATAAAGGTTATGAACTGATGCTCTCCTGATCTTCAAACACAAATTTACCAAGCTAGATGTTTATGAATAAGAAAAACCTTTTAAATTAGAGTAAAAACATTAAAAAAAATGACAAAAATCAAAATCGACGCGCGCTACAATCAGGGACGTATTCAGGGGGGAGGGCCCGGGGGCCCATGGTAGCACTGGCCTACGCTCTGTTGCTCAGTAAAATTTATATTACTCTGGCTCTCTCTTGTCGTCACTGTTTTGATGATTCACTGGACTGACCAAACAGCCACACATTTCTGCTGAGAGTGAAATAATTGATATATTTCTTTAAAAAAATCTAAGATTACATTTGTAACTCTTACTCGTACGTATTTTATTATAAAAAGTTTTAATGATCTCGCACTAAAGTCCATATTTATATTTAGGAATAAAATTCGAATAAAAAACTAAGGAACTTAACTTCCCTTACCTACACAATAAACGCGATTTTTTAATTGTTTATCTTTGTTATGAAAAAAAAAGGTTGGGCCACCCCAAAATCCTGGATACGTCCCTGCCTACAATCATATTCTACTAACAGTGTTCTATATTTACGTTAAATCTCCATTTCTCTAATATTGTTTTTATAAATATGTTAATAAAAACATACATGCAGAAAAATAAAACGTGATTTTTCTCGAAAGCCGTTTTGTTTTGCAGAAATCTCTGCCATCAGGATTTTAATACGAGGGTTGCTATTCATATTTCGGTCCTGGCAATGCTGGTGTTGCCAGATGACAACTGGAATTTCCATTGGAAAGTGTGACATTTTTTTAGCATAACTTCACTCAGACAGTTTTGTCATTTGAGCGCGAATTGTTTTGGTTACAGTGTGTTGAAAATTCACCTCCAAAACATGGTTTTTGAACGCTTCAACATCTGCTTCAGGCGTCGAAAAACGTTGACCAAGCAGTTTTTTCTTGATGTGAGTGAATAAGAATAAGTCAAATCAGGGCTGTACGGCGGATGACCCATCAATTCGACGTTTTGCCCGGTCAAAAAGGCGCTGGTTTGAGCCGATGTGTGAGAGCTCGCATTGTCATGGTGCACAATGATTCGTCTTCTGTTGTTCGTTTTTCGAATTTCTCCGAAGACTTCAGGCAAACAAATTGTGGTGTACCACTCAGAATTGACCGTCCTACGTTGCTCAAGCGAAACAGTCGCCACATGACCAGTTTTGCCGAAGAAACAGGCGACCATTTGCTTCGAAGTGCTTCTTCCACGAACAACTTTTGTCGATTGCTGTTTTGTTTCGGGCTCATACGCTTAGACCCAAAATTCGTCACCTGTGACGATCTTATAAACGTCTTTTCCAGCACCGCGATTGTATTTTTTTCAATCGACACGAGCCTTTTTTTTTTGAGCGATTGTGAAATTGTGCGGGATCCAACGAGAACAAACCTTTTTTACGGCCAGGTGTTCATGCAATATCGAATGTATGCTGGTGGAAGAAATGCCCACGGATGCCACTATCTCACGGTATGTCACATGACGATCTTGCATTATCAGTTCACACACGGCATCTATGTTCTCTGGCACAACGGCCGCTTTTGGACGACATTTGTCTTTGAGCGAGCGTCGGCCCCGATTGAATTCATTCAACAAGTTTCTCACAGTGCTATAGGATGGTGCTTCATCGCCATACAAATATTTAAGTTCATCGATGCACTCTTGTCCTGATAATCCACATCGAAAGTTGTGAAAAATGATCGCACGAAAATGTTCACGAGTTAATTCCATTTTTTTGCCAAATTGATTTTTTCAAGTCACTGTAAACAACACTAATGATGGTCGTACGCCAAAATGTTCTGAGTACGTTTATGCTAAAAAATGTCAAACTTCCCAATGGAAATGTCAGACGGCAACAGCAACACATATAGCAACCCTCGTAGTATTATTTTGTTAGTCGCTAACACGTCAAGGAAAATGGGGGAAGTGGCCACTCCCATTTTGGTACCTCCCACGCAATTCGACCATTTTGTACCAACAGTTAACAGATTTTAACTATATGTATACCAGTGCATACAAATACTTGAAATTTCGTACAGTAGTACCTAGAGTCTAGAGAAAAGTGGCCGTAATTGGCACGCCCCTTTTGGTACCTCTCACACAAATGGACCATTTTGTACCAAAAGTAAACAGCTTTGAACTTTAATACCGGTATTAAAGTTAAATGCAATTTAAATTGATAATGATTTAATTAAAGCAAAAAAATAAATAAATTTACTAATATTTTTTGGGACTCAATGTGATTCATAACTCGGTTTACCCGACTGAACTTTCTTACTTGTTCAAAATGTCTATTATTTTCTTAACCTTTATGGGGTCTGAAAACCCCCTTTTGTGACTCTATAAACTTAATGCGGGACAATACTGTCTTCCTAGAAATTGTGTTTTTTTTTGTGAATAACATTAATTTTCGTGGAAATTTTTGATAATCCGTTTACGTACTTTTTATTGGCTATCCATATTTAAATATAAAACTGGTCCATTGAGCTAATTTTACTTATGTGGTTTTTGATGACATTGATGTACCAAAATGAAACATGGCGCCTTTAAAAATGGAATAGGAACATTTTTATAAGGTTAAATTGTGCATATTTTTTTTTTATTCGTGCTCTGTCCTTACTCGAAGGAGTGGATCAACATAATCCATATTTGATCTTAGCCTGAAAGAGATACAAATATAAACACATACAAAATTTAAAGTCAATCGGCTACTCCTGTCGAATGTTATCGTGCACACCAGCCAGACAGACTGACAAACGGAAAGACATTGCTGAAATGACTAAAAATGGCCCAAAACGGATTTCCGCCAAATATTCGTCATTTATCCATAGATTTTTTTTTCAAAAAACAAGTAAGAAAGTTTCAGTCGGGTAAACCGACTAAGGTATACCCTCACTTTGTGAGTAATGTAATATTGAATATTACACAATTTATTCTGTCAATTTTTGTGGGAGGTACCAGAAGGGGTTTAAGAAATACACCTATATTTCGCTGAACAGTAGATACTTTAAATACATTGCACTGTGCCGAATTGTAACCGTTTATATGGACTGGTATATTGACGTTGAGATATTAAATTGTGGTATAATTTGGCCATTTTGTGTGGGAGGTACAAAAAGGGGCGTGGTGCTAACGCTAATTTTTCACTGGACTTTAGGCGTTATAAAAGCATTACACTGTACAAAATTTCAAGTAATTGTATACACTGATATTAATGTTATAAACTGTTAACTTTTGGTGCAAAATGGTACCTTTGTGGGAGAGGTAACAAAAGGGACGTGACAATAACGCCCATTTTTCAATGGACTCTGGGCACTATAAAATCATTACGCTGTACAAAATTTCAAATATTTTTATACACTGGTATTAATGTTATAAGCGGTTAACTTTTGGTGCAAAATGATGCATTTGTGTGGGAGGTACCAAAAGGGGCGTGACAATAACGCCCATTTTTCACTGGACTGTAGGCACTATAAAAGCATTACACTGTACAAAATTTCAACTATTTCTAAACACTGGTATTAATGTTATAAGCTTTTAACTTTTAGTGCAAAATGGTGCATTTGTGTGGGAGGTACCAAAAGGGGCGTGGCAATTTCGCCCATTTTCCTCGAGTTGATAGCGACTAACAAACTAATAATATGTGTGGAATTTCAGAAGATTCGAATACGTATAATAGCAGTTATTAAAGAATCAATATTTCACAACATTTTAACCCTTTGTGGGGGAGGTACCAGAAGGAGTGGACCAATATGGCCCATCTTCGAACTTAGCCGGAGATAGATCAAAATATTACCACATACGAAATTTTAAGTCAATCGGTTACTCCTTTCGAGAGTTATCGTGCGCACCAACCAGCCAGCAGACAGACAGACAGACAGACAGACGGACGGACATTGCTCATTCGACTTAAAATGACCCAAAACGGATTTCCGCCGAACATACTTGGGGTCTTAGGTCACTCCTTCGATGTGTTACACTTTTTTCCGTAGCAAATGATATATACCCTCGTCACACTAAAGTGAGGGTATAAAAATAGGGTCTAAATACTGAAGGCAACTTCCAAAAATTCCTCATTTTTTCTGTAAGGGACATAACAAATTTTACGCGACTGTGAGAAACCGCATGTGTGAAGGGGTAGGGATCGACTGCTTTAGTCGGTCTACTCATCCAAATTATCATTTTTTTTGTAGAGCGTTGTTTTATTACAAATAAATAAAACTGAAACAAAGAAAAAATCCCTTTGAAAAAAAAAACCTCAGAGTAAATCGTGTTGTGGATGGGTTACAAATCCCCTACAAAATAAGTAATTTTGATAATTGCCTATATTATAATATCAATCATGTAATAGGATTAACTAACAAAGTTGCAACGGGTTTTCCAATAGGGATGATATGATTTTGAAGTGACGTTTCGGCCATTTGCAATATGTCATGATATGTCATTTGTTTTTCATTGTATTCAGTAGTGTTTACAATTTCAGTTTTATTATCAAAATAATCGTTCTCCTATTGCAACTTTTCGTGCGCTAGGTCAAAAACACTTTCCAGTCGACCTACGACTTTGACACCCATGAGCAATATTTTAGCTCTCATTAAGAGCTATCTTTTTGCCATTGACCGATTCCCGATCCAACGTACCCTTAAGGAGCTAGAGCAGAAATAAACTTTCCTTTCACATTTGAAAATTATGCCAAGTCCACTTTTTTTAAATCCTTTCCGGTCGACCTACGGCCTTGACACCCATGAGCAATATTTTAGCTCTCGTTAAGAGCTATCTTTTTGCCATTGGCCGATTGTGGCTACGTGCCATGAAACACTTGAATTGTTGCGAGAAAAGTTTGGAGATTCGATTATTTCAAGAAATTGTAATATTGAATGGCCTCCAAGAAGTTGTGATTTTACACCATTAGACTATTTCTTGTGGGGTTATTTGTAGTCATTGGTCTTTCGAAATAAACCAGACTCTCTTCAAGCTTTACAAGTCAATATTGAACTTACCATTCATGACATACGACTTGATTTAATGGGAAAAGTGCTCGGAAATTGGGTTCATCGAATTCGTTCCTGCAGAAGAAGTCGTGGAGGCCATTTGAATGACGTTTTATTTAGAACTTAATTGTATCGATTGTACTTCACATTAAATAAAAAACTTTTGAATTTCCTTAACAATAAGTGGGTTTTTTTTCAAAGAAATCATATCACTCTTATCGGGAGACCCTGTAAATGTAATTAACCAACTTTAAAAGCAATACTATTAATTTTATTAAAATCCTCATCATTATTTTAACATTATTCTATGTAGAGCGTTAATTGAACTTTGAAGTCATCATTTTAATGGTTAATAATGAATTAGTTAATTATTTATTTGATCTGCAAATGATTTGGTATCGTATGTGCTGGAATATTTACAAAATTATGTATTTATTCTTAAATGAGGTCGGGTGGGGATGAATATAAAGGGTTTTCCAACAAGAGGTGTGGTTTTGGAATTCAAAGAAAAATGCCATTTTTTGAGATAATGAACGGATGTTTATTTCATAATAAAGAGGAAGGTATGACGTTAATAATGAAAAACCACATCAGCCAAATGGCCACCACGGCCACGCTTACAGGACCATATCCTTTTCATGAAATTTTCCATAACCAAATCGCAAAGTGGCTGTCCTATGTCCTCGATAGCCTCACGAATTCTACGAGTATCTTTGAGGTCTTGAATCGACGCTGGGCTATTGGCGTAGACCTTATCTTTCACGTGGCCCCAAAGGCAGAAGTCGCAAGGTGTTAAATCACAAGATCTCGGTGGCCAATTGTGATCACCTCTTCGAGAGATAACACGGTCCAGAAACTTTTCCCGTAACAGAGCAATGGTTTCGTTGCCAGCGTGACACGTAGCGCCGTCTTGTTGAAAGTAAACGTTGTCCTGATCAATACCATCCAACTCCGACCGTAAAAAATCATTAATCATCTCTCGATAGCGCAATCCGTTCACCGTAACTGTTGATCCAACCTCATTGTCGAAAAAGTAAGGTCCAATGACCCCGCCGGACCATAAACCGCACCAAACAGTCAAACGTTGAGGATGGAGAGGCTTCTCAACAATAACTCTTGGGTTTTCCGAGGCCCATATGCGACAATTTTGCTTGTTGACATAACCACCAAGGTGAAAATGGGCCTCATCAGTCAAGATGATTTTTCGATGATTTTCGAATTTTAATAATTTCAGTGCATTGTTGAATCGTGTATCGTTCCATTTGTAGTAGTGGCGTAGTTTCTACTTGTCAAATGTCAAAGAATAAAAGCTTCAAAAGTGACAGCGACCGAAATACCGGGTGATTCAAAATAACACCTCTTGTTGGAAAACCATGCATAAATAATTTCCCAGAAAACTAAAATTAAAATAACAAAATGTCACTTTGGGTGCTCCATTTAGAGTACACCATATCTATTCGGAAATGAACTGCTTAATCACAAGGGATTTTTTTCGTTAGCCTTTCATTTTAGAAATAAGGCTTCTCACACTAATAACATTCAGAAATTTTAATTTTATTTTCCGTATTTATCCCCTCACCTTTGAGAGGAGGGTATATATCATTTGCTACGAGTCAAAAGTGTAACACATCGAAGGAGTGACCTAAGACCCAAAAGTGTAACACATCGAAGGAGTGACCTAAGACCCCAAGTATGTTCGGCGGAAATCCGTTTTGGGTCATTTTAAGTCATTTGAACAATGTCCGTCCGTCCGTCTGTCTGTCTGCTGGCTGGTGCGCACGATAACTCTCGAAAGGATTAACCGATTGACTTCAAATTTTGTATCCGATAATATTTTGCTCTATCTCCGACTAAGTTCGAAGATGAGCCATATTGGTCCACTCCTTCTAGTACCTCCCCCACAAAGGGTTAACATTTAGTGAAATATAGATTTAATAATAACTTCTATACTACTTATTCGAATCAGCTGAAATTTCACACATAGTATTAGTTTATGAGTCGCTATCACCTCGAGAAAAATGGGAGATGTTTCCACGCCCCTTTTGGTACCTCCCACACAAATGGACCATTTTGCACCAAAAGTTAACAAGTTATAACATTAATACCAGTGCTTAGAAATACTTTAAATTTCGTACAGTGTAATTCTTTTATAGTACCTATAATCCAGTGAAAAATGGGCGTCATCGGCACGCCCATATTTGTACCTTAAACACAAATGGACCATTTTGTACCAAAACTTAACAGTTAATAACTTTAATACCTGCTCATAAAAATACTTGAAATTTTGTACAGTGTAATGTTTTAATGGTACCTACAGTCCGGTAAAAAATGGGCATTATTGTACCGCCTCTTTTACACGGGGCAAAATCGCCTCTTTTGATATGTTTGAATCGAAAGAAAATATATTTGGAACACAAATTTTTAAATGTTTTATATTTCTGAGTAAGTAAATTTTATTTGAAAATCAATAAAATTTACTTGGAACGCATATATTAATATATTACAACAAAATATATTTGCAAACTAATTTTCTCAAATAAAATATGTATTTATATACCAATAAAATCATTTTTTAGGAATATCTTCAAATATATATAATTTAAGAAAGATTTTCAAAACTTTGGTGAATTTTTCTAATTTCATTTTTAATTTTTCCTTCGTTTCGAATTATTTCTCCCAGTCAAAAATAACATTAATTTTAATTTTATTATATTCAATAATAACCGAGCCCATAGGCCGTCTATGGTTACAAATTACTTCTTAAGGTGTAATACATTACAATTTTTTTAATAAATTATCTTATATAACTAATTATGCGAGGACTATTTTTTTACCCTCAAAAATTACAAAAAGTATAAAAATCTTAAAAATAGACATTTTCAATTATGCAAGAAAGGGAATTATAAAGAAACATCAAAAGGAAAGGAATGAGAATAGAAATTGGAATTGAAACTAAGAAACATTAGCAGCATTGCATTCTGTTTTAAGGGAATCATTTTAAATTTATGGGTATTTCATGTCAGCATTTTTTTCAATCCTTCGAGTAAATTAATGTTATCAAAAATTATACGATTTCAATTAAAAATTTCTAAAAAATTATCATTAAATTACTGAAAAACTTAACACAGTTATGGTTCGATACTTTCGGAATAATTAAATTTAAATCCATTTTTGTTTCGAAATTATAATCCCAAATAAAAGGTATTAGGGTGAAAACAAGGATTTGTTTAGAACAACATCTTCCCAAATATATAATTTTTGTGTGTACCAAATATTATATATTTAGAGTGTACCATAAACATATATATGCTTCAAGCCGAATATGTTTGGGACAATATACTACAGAAGCGATTTTTTTTCAGCGTGTAGTACCTCCAACATAAATGGACCATTTTGCACCAAAAGTAACCAGATTGTAACTTTAATACCAGTGCATATAAATACTTGAAATTTTGTACAGTGTAGTGCTTTTATAGTACCTACAGTTCACTGAAAAATGGGTGTCGTTGACACGCCCCTTTTGGTACCTCCCATACAAATGGACTATTTTGCACTTAAAGATAACAACTTGTAACTGTAATACCAGCACGTACCTTAAAGTTATTAAATGCAATTTAAATTGATAATAATTTATTTAAAACAAAAAAATTTATAAATTTAGGATAATTTTTTGAGACTCAAGGTGAGGGGATTCTTAAGTCGGTTTACCCGACTGAACTTTCTTACTTGTTTTATTTATTAGTTCAGACTGATTTTAATTTTCCAAACCATTTAATAATTACTCATTATTTAATATTAAATTACATAGATAACCCCCCTCACACACACCTCTCCCAAAATATCCTTGTCATTGGAAATTCTGTTCGAATTAATTAATTTTACTTATTCTGTGGTTTAATTGAATATTTTTCCCCACATCACAAAGGAGACTACATCAGCGAAATGGCTGTGTATATGTACATATGTATGTATATAAGTTCCTACGGCAGTAGAGGCTTTAGTTTACTAAAATATATCTTAAGTTTAATGTCACATCATAGGAGGACTAACAGCCACAATATGAAGAAGGTCACGACAAAGTGTAACCTTGTATAGCTAAATACGTCATACGAGTACATCATGGGGATGTGAGTACGTCAATGGAATAAATTGTAATTTTTTTTTTGGTTAAATTCATAAAAAAGGAGGGGGAGGATTACCCACATACAGAAAGAGAAGAATACATCTTGGGTGGGGGTTTAACAAGATTGTAAAATTATAGCAGTTGACAATTAATTTAAAAGCTAGAAGAACCCTTTTTTTCTTGAATTGTGGATTTTTTCCCTGAAACTAGATTTTTTCCCTGAAACTACAACTACCAAAACAAGCTATACTTACCAGTCCCAGCTTTAAAATATGAAAGCGGTTTCAAAATTAGAGAAAAACACAAAAAATTTGGGAAATTTGTTCTTTATTTCTCAACATAATCTCCTTTTAGCTCGATACAAATTTTCCAGCGATTTTCAATAGCTTCGATACCCTGTTTCTAGCTTCTGAAAGTCGCCATCAACCGCAACTTCCACCTCTTCATTGCTGGCAAATCGTTTTTCGCCGAGTTATTTCTTCAAGTTTGGAATGAAAAAATAATCCGAGGGAGCTAAATCTGTCGTTTAAGGTGCCAGCTGAAGCATTTCGAACTTTTAATCATTGATTTTGGCCATCGCAATAGTGGATGGGTGAACTGGTGCATTATCTTGATTCTGAGCAATCGCGGCAGCCATCTTGCGCACAGCTTTCTTATCATACAATTTTCTGTCAATATGCAATGTATAGCACTTTTTGAAATGCATATGACTTCAGCTAGCTCACGAACCTTCAACCAACGGTCATCCAATACCATTTTGTGGATCTTTTTAAACCATTTCTGCCGTGGACAGCTCAATTGGTCGACCACTACGGTGTTCGTCTTGGCAGCTGGTACGGCCCCGTTTGAACTCTGCCACCCAATATTTTATAGTTGTAAACGGAGGAGAACCTAGCTCCGTTTTAATATTGGTTGGACAGAGACCTTTCAAATGAAAGCATTGTATGGGTTTTCTAACAAGAGGTGTTATTTTGAATCACCCGGTATTTCGGTAGCTGTCACTTTTGAAGCTTTTATTCTTTGACATTTGACAAGTAGAAACTACGCCATTACAAACCAGTAAGGAAAGGCAGAAAGTCGGGCGGGGCCGACTATATAATACCCTACACCTCCCTAACAATGCGATAAGGGTTATTGCGATAATAATTTGAAATAATTTGTAAATGGGTAAGAATATATATATGCGGATATATCTAATTCTGAACCGATAATCGCTAAATTAAGCAATATTCGTTCCTAAATTGAGAAACATCTTTCTGGAGAATTTTGTAATGATCGGAAGTAAAGTACAACTTCTATAGCGCTTTGTAACCATATCAGGAGGAACATATATATGGAGCTTATATATAAATCTGAACCGATTTTCCCTGAACACTCATTCATGTAAAATAGAAACCTCTTTCTGTCGAATTTCGTACTGATCGGATATAAAATACAGTCTCTACAGCGCTTGAATGTCAAATCGGTGCTAACATATATATGGGGGCTATATCTAAATCTGAACCGATTTTCTCCAAATTTGGCAGTATTCCTTCGTGTAATAAGAAACCTCTTTCTGCCGAATTTCGCTGTGATCGGATATAAAATACAGTTTCTACAGCTATTGAATTTCAAATCGGGGGTAACATATATATGGGGGCTATATCTAAATCTGAACCGATTTTCTCCGAATTTGGCAGTATTCCTTCATGTAATAAGAAACCTCTTTCTGCTGAATTTCGTACTGATTGGATATAAAATACAGTTTCTACAGCGCTTACATGTCAAATCGGGTGCAACATATATATGGGGGCTATATATAAATCTGAACCGATTTCCCCCAAATTTTGTATTGTATCTTAAGTGTATCACGACACTACTCTCTGCCAATTTTTGTACAAATCGGTTACAAAATGTTGCTTATACAGTGCATATATGCCAAATCGGAGGTACATATATATGGGAGCTATATGTAAATCTGAACCGATTTTAGTCAAATTCAATAGGGATCGTCCTTGGGCCTAAAAAAAGATATGTGCAAAGTTTCGTTGAGATCGGACCATAATTGCGACCTGTACTTTGATTACAAGAATACGTCTACAGACGGACAGACAGACAGACAGACGGACAGACAGACGGACATAGCTAAATCGACTCAGAAAGTGATAACAAGTCGATCGGTATAATAAACAATGGGTCTATCTCTTCTCCTTTTGGGTGTTACAAACAAATGCACAAAGTCATAATACCCTGTACCACAGTGTGGTGTAGGGTATAAAAATGGAATGATACACGATCATCGAACGATACAAAACGATTAAAAAACGATACGAACGATACAAAATCATATTGACTGATGAGGCCCATTTCCACCTCGGTGGCTACGTCAACAAGCAAAATTGTCGCATCTGGGGCTCGGAAAACCCAAGAGTTATTGTTGAGAAGCCTCTCCATCCTCAACGTGTGATTGTTTGGTGCGGTTTATGGTCCGGCGGGGTCATTGGACCTTACCTTTTTCGAAAATGAGGTTGGATCAACAGTTACTACGGCGAATGGATTGCGCTATCGAGAGATGATTAATGATTTTTTATGGTCGGAGTTGGATGGTATTGATCTGGACAACGTTTACTTTCAACAAGACGGCGCTACGTGCCACACAACCAACGAAACCATTGCTCTGTTACGGGAAAAGTTTCCGGGCCGTGTTATCTCTCGAAGAGATGATCACAATTGGCAACCAAGATCTTGTGATTTAACACCTTGCGACTTCTTTATTTGGGGCCAGGTGAAAGATACGGTCTACGCCAACAGCCCAGCGTCGATTCAAGACCTCAAAGATAGAGTTCGTGAGGCTATCGAGGACATAGGGCAGCTACTTTGCGATTTGGTTATGGAAAATTTCATGAAAATGATATGGTCCTGTAAGCGTGGTCGTGGTGGTCATTTGGCTGATGACGGCATACCTTCCTCTTTATTATGAAATAAACATCCGATCATTTATCTCAAAAAATGAAATTTTTTTTTGAATACCAAAATAACACCTCCCGTTGGAAAACCCTTTATTACATAGCGGTGAACAATATTTCCATGTTTACAAATTCAATGAGATCGTTTACTTTCGAGTGCTCAAAAAAAAAACTAAACAACGTGGTGCCTTGAAACTTTAAACATATGTTTTAGAAGGTTGCCACTTTCCACGAAAGTAATTTTTTCAAACTACTACCGCCATCTATATGTCCGTTCGGCTAATTTTGGGATCGCCGTCGTATGTAGCACGCTGAGAAATTCAAGGTTCTGCAAAATTATTTTTGCAGAAGCTGCGGAGTCGAAGAACAGCTTTTGTGTCTGCATCCACTCTCGCTAGAAGGCGGAAGGCTAACCTAGGCTCTAATTTCTAGGGGAGTAAGCAAACTTTGGCATTATTAACCTAAACATAAACCTACACCTAACATAAACCTACACCTAAATATAAACGTACACCTAACATAAACCTACACCTACATCTAAACATAAACCTGCACCAAAACATTATATGGTATATGGTCCTCTGAAGACCTGATGCGTTTTATTCGCTGAACATGCTGACGCTGCATAGTTATCCATAGACCGACCTATCACTTTGTGAGAAATCAACAAGCATACTTTGTCTGGTCCTCAAGTGCTGCACCGGCCAGTGACTTGAGTATCTTGTTCCTACTTCTCAATGTATCGCAGATACATTGCTGTGGAAGATTTAAAAAGGCCTTAGATGTTAGACACAGAATCTTGGGTGTAATTTGTGGTCGGAATTGTTGTGTCGTGTAGCCTTCTTCTTCTGCAGTCCAAGGCCATGCAGTGGCATGTGATTTCGTGGCGAATATCTTCCGGTTCCTTATAATGAAGAAATTGACAAGTTCGGCCATGTAGACATTCAGCCTTTCACATATGTCTGCAATTTACGGGTCAGGTTCGTACTGCCGATGATACGATTTCAACGCTATTAGGTGGTGGTGGATGGTAGATATTAAACAGTGCCGCAGATATTACCTTACCTTGGGGAACTCCTTGTGGAACTCTATTGAGTTTGATCTTCCTGTTTTCGTATTCTTCATACGACTGATTTGCATTGATGATGGCTTCAAGCAAAGTGTAGTGTTGACTGTATCAAAGGTCTGCGATAGATCAATGGCCACGAGGAACATACTGGATAAAATATATATACTCAGAAATTTCTATTGCCCTACTATCAAAAATGGCAAATTTAGCGTGGATATTCCGCCGAACCAAAGACGGTTGACATCAGCAAATTTGTCAAATGTATATTGTAGAGTTGTCTCCTTGCCTCGGATATCATGGTTCTCTATTTCGCCTTATCACTTTCCGTGTGCTCTATAAACTGCTGGTTAAAATATAAGCTAATTCGGACCAAATGTGATTTGTCGACTATTTACAAATCTCTAGATTAATTTTCATGATTCTCGCAACTTCTGCAGAGAATTTGGAATTACCTCGGTTGTTCGGCCAGCAGGGCTAAAAGGGGCAGCAATCTCAATTGAAGGAAATCGGCAGTTCATTGCAGTGGTGAGAGCATGGCACAGACACAAGGTGTTCTATTGATTCCTCCTCTTCTGCAAGAGTCATTTCGCAAGACCTTCAATCTCACTGCCTGTCGTCCAATAAGGCAGTGTCATGTCATGACAGACAAGATAAGTGAGACGAAGGGTCTCGGATAACGGTTTATGCGTTTAGAGTTTAGCCAGGCCCACATCAGCCTATAATATAGCGTGATCTATTTCGAGGTTCCCTACTTTTTGAAAGAAAAAAGCACAGAAAATTCAAATTGAATGGGGAATGTTTATTATCATTTGAAAGAACATTCTTTGGCATTTTGTTTTGAAGATTATGTCTATCAAATGTTGGCCGCGGCTACGTCTCAGATGGTCCATCCGTTGAGTCCAATTTTCGATGACTCGTTCGAGCATTTCGACTGGTAACTGGCGAATGACACGCATGATGTTTGCCCCAAGGCCTGAATCGAAGCGGGTTTGTCCGCATAAACTTTGATATCACATGATCTTGGTGGCCAATCGACCGGCCCAAAACGTGAAATTATCTGCTCACCGACGTGATCTCTCAATAAATCCATTGATTGATGCGATGTGTGGGAAGTGGCGCCGTCTTGTTGAAACCACATGTCGCCGAGATCACGAGCTTCAATTTCATGCATCAAATAGTCGGTTATCATGGCACGATAACGGTCGCCATTGACGATTACGTTCTCTCCGGCATCATTTTTGAAGAAATATGGATGATTCCACCGGCCCACAAATCACACCAAACCTTTGTTTTTTCTGGATGAAGTGGCAGCTCTTGAATCTCTTCAGGTTGCTCTTCGTCCCAAATTCGGCAATTTTGCTTGTTTACATACCCATTGAGCCAGAAAAAGGCCTCATCGCTGAACAAAATTTGGCTCGAAAACTTCGGATCTTCTTGGAACTTTTCAAGAGCGCATAGAGCGAAGCGATGTCGCTTGGGAAGGTCTTCAACGGCTTCAGTTCTTGCACAAGCTGTATTTTGTATGCTTTCAAATTAAGATCTCAACGTAAAATGCGCCAAGTCATTCCATACGTCAGTCCGAGTTGCTGCGAACGGCGCCGAATCGACTCTCCACGGTATTCGTGTACACTCTCAGCTACGGCCGCTACATTTTCTTCACTGCGTGCTGGACGTGGTCTATTCGGTCGAATATTATCCAATAATGAATGCTGGGTCTCAAGATGGGTGATGGTGTTGGAATAGTACGCTCAGTAGGCCTATTATGTTGACCATAAGTTGAGCGAAGTTCACGGAACACATTCCTCACAGAACGTGAATTTTCGTAATAAATTTGAACGATTTGTAAACGTTGTTCAGGTGTAAGTATTTCCATGATGAAATGCCAAACAATACTTAACAAAAATAACATGACAGCATGACACGACTCACACGTGATCTGTCAAAAAAGGCTATTGCAAAAAGTATCTCTACTCGGATCACCCGTTATATGCAGTTCCTGACTATTGACCACCTGTCATTTGGACACCATCTCTCAAGAAGAGCTTCCAGGACAGTAGATGCATGGTCACATATTCCAGTTACCCTGGAATATGTGACCAAGTTACCCTGGAATAGATGCATGGTCACATATTCCAGTTCATAGTTCCTAGTTCTGCAAGTTCTTTGATTAAGGAACTGAGTTGCAGGGACTTTATGGAAGTCCGACTATCAGAGGAAATGTGGACACTGTCTTTAGTCAGAACTTTAATTTTAAGACATTCTGCTAAACTCTAAAAGCTAAGATTTCTCTGATACACATAGCAGCCATTCGCTTAACTTTATTTAGTATAACGCAGAAGGTAAATTTCTACGGACACAGAAGGTGTTCTATTGATTTCTTCTATATATCTGCGAGTCATGTAATAAGGCAGTATCCCGTCAAGGCAGACACGATAAGTGAGAGTCCGGCTCGATAACGAGAGCAGGAAGATGGTCCGTTTGGTGTTTAGGCAGGGCCAAATCATCCTGGAATGTTTACAGTTCTTGACTAGTCATTTGTTGCCGTAAAGGCAGCATCTCTCAAGAAGAGGGTGTGCAGGTTGGTAGATGCAAACGAATCACCTAATAGCTGAAAATGTCTACCTTTTTGCAATGGATAAATCAAGTTCGCTAGAAAAGACATCAAAGCCCACTTGGTTGTTAAGTTTCGAAACTGTCTATATAGGAGTTCAGGAACGTCTTGGGATACGACCATTCCATTCTGATCTATCTGGTATAAGAGTGAGGTACTTATTGTCAAGAAGAAGTGGTTCAAACACAGGCTAATCAACAATGCTCGGGAGAACAGGCATTGTTTCCAGAATAACACTATGTCCGTAGTAATTTTCTGACAAGAGTTACAATTCCCTACGTTAAACAGCAGTAGATACAGCATATTGTCTTCCTATAACGCCTAGCGCCGTTTAATGTAGTAGGTATAACATTTAGTGCCTCAGGTGACGTTTTCAACGCACCAGCGATACACCCCCAGACGACAATGTCATACTGCATTATCGGTCTGACTACTGTCGTATACAACCAATAAAATACATTCAGGTTCAGTATATGCAGCATGTTGTCTTCCGGTTGTTGTCGTTCTCAACGCACCAGTGATACAAGTAGCAGACATTCACTGAACTTTATTTAGCATGGCGCAGAAGCCGCAGAACCGTCCACTAGACGACAATATCATACTGTATTATCGGTCTGATTACTGCCGTAGTTCAGGTTTTGTGTTCAGATCCCAGCGTATTCCTATTGCCCTTTTACAGGTATATAGCGCTACCACAGCCTTTTTTGCTCTTTCCACGATGTTTGGTTTAAAGTTTAACTTCCTGTGTAGTAAAATGCATAAGTACGGGGGTTGCTATATATAGTTGTGGCCTAATAATGAAAATGCGAATATTTATCATCAAAAATGGTTTTATTGTTTTTCAAAGCATGATTTATACACTTTTGCATGCGCTCAAACCAATTGTCGAAGCACTTTTTCCACTCCGATTGAGACACCTCCAAAACATGGATCTTGAACGCTTCAACAGCATCTTCTTGCGACGAAAATCGTTGACCACGGATTTTTTTGTTGATGTGCGGGAATAAAAGAAGTCATTGGGTGCCAAGTCTGGGCTGTACGGCGGATGACCCATCAATTCGACTTTTTGGCCGGTCAAAAAGTCCCTTGTTTTGAGCCGATGTGTGAGAGCTCGCATTGTCATGGTGCACAATGATTCGTCTTCTCTTGTTCGTTTTTCGAATTTCTCCGAAGACTTCAGGCAAACAAATTGTGGTGTACCACTCAGAATTGACCGTCCTACGTTGCTCAAGCGGAACAGTCGCCACATGACCAGTTTTGCCGAAGAAACAGGCGACCGTTTGCTTCGAAGTGATTCTTCCACGAACAACTTTCGTTGGATTTGGCTCGTCTTCGAAGACCCACAAGGTCGATTGCTGTTTTGTTTCGGGCTCATACGCATAGATCTAAGATTCGTCACCTGCGACGATCTTAAAAACGTCTTTCGAGGCACCGCGATCGTATTTTTTCAAAATCTCTTTGCACCAATCAACACGAGCCTTTTTTTGAGCGATTGTGAAATTGTGCAGGATCCAACGAGAACAAACCTTTTTACGGCCAGTTGTTCATGCAATATCGAATGTATGCTGGTGGAAGAAATGCCCAAGGATACCTCTATCTCACTTTATGTCACATGACGATCTTGCATTATCAGTTCACGCACGGCATCAATGTTCTCTGGCACAACGGCCGTTTTTGGACGACCTTCAGGACCTTCGTCTTTGAGCGAGCGTCGGTCACGATTGAATTCAATAAACCAGTTTTTCACAGTGCTATAGGATGGTGCTTCATCGCCATACAAATAGTTAAGTTCATCGATGCACTCTTGTCCTGATAATCCACATCGAAAGTTGTGAAAAATGATCGCACGAAAATGTTCACTAGTTAATTCCATTTTTTGCCAAATTGATTTTTTCAAGTCACTGTAAACAACACAAATGATGGTCGTACGTCAAAAGAATGTCAAACTTTCCAATGGAAATGTCAGAAATATATATAGTAACCCTCGTATTTTGCGCATTCAAAGTAGGGATTCTTAATACCACCAAGAAGACCGGTGCAACAGTTGGTACCTTATATCTCCTGCTGAAAAGAATTAGTTCTATCTTGGTCGGGTTCACAATCAAAACCATTATCGGAAGACTCTCATCTTGCGGTTGTATGCAGGATTCAGCTGTTGGGTGTCTCTAAGAGTATTCGGAAACTTCCCTCTGACCGCTATTGTCAAGTCATCTCCAGTAAAAACTGAATATTGTTCATGGAGAGATTCCATAGCAGAAAAGGGGGATTTCTGCAGAGCCGTCCACCAGACAATATTGCTACACTGAATTATACACTGACTACTGCCGTATACACCAAATAAACTATACGCAGGTTCAGATCCCAGATTTTTTTCTGAAATCGAATTGAAAAAATCTCCTGCTGAAAATAACTAGTTGTGTCCTGTTCAGGTTCATACCAAAACCAATATCGGCAGCCCCTCTTTGCGCTATTGAATTCGTCGGGTTCACACCAAACCATTATCGGAAGACCATCGTGCGGCTGTATGAAGGGTTGGCGGTAAGATGCCTCTAAGAGTACTCAAAACTAACCGCTATTGTCACATTATCTTCAGAGGAAGTTGACGTGAGAGAGAGATTCCATATCAGAGGACCCAGAATACCCCCTTGGAGATCAGTCAAGCCTGAACAAGCTGTAATTCGTCTCTGATTCAGAATGTTGTGAAATAACCTTCGTATATTGTTATCCATTGGGATTAGAGAGAATAGAACGACGGATATCATCACGCTAGTCTTCGAGTCTACCTTTGCTGGTAACTGATGCGTTGATGATGATTTTTTTCAGCTACCTGTATATTTTATTCATTAATGGTTGGAAAGGGTAGGCTCATTAAAGTGATGGTTGGTGCATTTTTTTTGAGTCTTTCCCAATTAGTTTCCCTCAGGTTAAGAAAAGAACAACGTTCAAATATTATGAGATCTATGGAGAGTATTACGATCTATGAAGAGTCTCATGGAGAGTTGATCTGGACCCCATTGAAATTACGGCTTATGTGCGGGTATTTGTTGCTCTTGCTATTTGCACCAATTATTTCTCTGGGTGTAAAAACACTTTCTATTATTACTTTCCGTTTTTTGTGCTTTTTGTCATTACAAACATTTGCACGAGTAAGTCTGACGATAATATATGCTTTTTCTGTCTATGAGCAATTTCGAAATTCGCTAGACAGCCTAAGGCAATAGCAATGGACAGACACAGAGGAATCTCTTCCTTATACCTACATAGTGCTCATCTCACAATCAGCATCATCAGTGTCATCCTATGCATGTTTCTTAATTTATATTCCTCTGAAATTACTATATCTGCACATGGGCACGGGGCATTACAAATGTATTTATAGTTCTTCTTTTGGTGTCAGAATTTTTTTTTACTTCTCGAGTCTGAAGAGAAAAGTTTTGTATGAAAAATAGGACAGAACCCCCCTTGTTCTGGTTGAATTGGCTTATTTTAGATGCGTCCCAAATATTTATTTTTATACTTACATCAGGGTAGGGAATAATTTTGCGAAATGATTTATTTTCTTTGCAAATATATACGTTTGTCTAATTTTGTGCAATTATTTCCTTTCTTTTGTCTTTACAGCCGGATGAGGTCAACACCCGTAATAATTTTCTTCAGGGAAATTTCTTTAATCGCAAAAGGTAAGTGAGCATTTTTTTTTTTGACTCATTCTTCTTTTTAGTTTAACCAAAGGGTAGCATTATTTATATAATGAAATTAGATGTTAGTACAAGAACAAAATGTTGTAATATATATGCATACTATTAAAAAAGGCAAACAAGAAAAAGTGTTTAGTTATTGTGAAAGATAGAGGAGAGACAAATGAAGACAATTTGAATTATTCAGTCGAATATTTGAAATATTCTGTCGATTATTTGAAATATTCATTATTATAACACATAAATACGACAAAAGAAATACGTATATGACAGGACGACGATAACATACGGGAATGAAGGTCCAATTAAATTCGCTGGATGATTAACTTTGGAAAAGCCAGCTAAGATTTTACTCTACCGAATAGTACTCTCATTAGAGAGTAAAGTCCTAGCTGGTTTATCCAAAGTTAACCATTAACTGATTAATTGTCAAATACTAATCTCAATCGGTAAAGTCAAATCCTAGCTGGGTTTTCCGAAGTTAACCTACGAGCGAATTTAATTTTTACTCTTTTCTACGGTTCTACATACTTTTCCAATTTCTTTGAAATTTGCCCCCCTGTGGCGTATTAGTGTTATTAATTCAATTGACGTATGAGCTTCGCCTTTTTATACCCTCACTTTAGTGTGACGAGGGTATATATCATTTGCTACGGAAAAAAGTGTAACACATCGAAGGAGTGATCTAAGACCCTAAGTATGTTCGGAGGAAATCCGTTTTGGGTCATTTTAAGTCGAATGAGCAATGTCCGTCCGTCTGTCTGTCTGTCTGTCTGTCTGTCTGTGTGTCTGCTGGCTGGTGCGCACGATAACTCTCGAAAGGAGTAACCGATTGACTTCAAATTTGGTATGTGGTAATATTTTGATCTATCTCCGGATGAGTTCGAAGATGGGCCATATTGGTCTACTCCTTCTGGTACCTCCCACACAAAGGGTTAAAATTTAGTGAAATATTGATTCCTTAATAACTTCTATACTACTTATTCGAATCTTTTGAAATTCTGCACATAATATTAGTATATTAGTCGCTATTAACTCGAGAAAAATGGGTGAAGTTGGCATGCCCCTTTTGGTACCTCCCACACAAATGGACCATTTTGCATCAACATTTAACTGCTTATAACTTTAATACAAGTGCATAAAAATGCTTGAAATTTTCTACAGTATAATGTTTTTGTAGCGCCTATAGTCCGGTAAAAAATGGGCATCATTGTACAGCCCCTTTTGGTACCGCCCACACAAATGGCCCGTTTCGTACCAAAGTAAACGGCTTGTAACTTCAATACCAGTGCAAAAGTGGGCGTTATCACCCCGCCCCTTTTTGTACCTCCCACACAAAATGACCAAATCATACCAAAATAATTACATAGCTCGTAACTTTAATATACCAGTGCACACAAACGCTTATAGTTCAGCACAATGCAATGTATTTAAGAATGTACTGTTTACCGAAAAATATGTGTATTTGGAAAACCCCTTCTGGTACCTCCCACACAAATTGACAGATTTATTGGTGTAATGTTATATATTACATTACTCACAAAGTGAGGGTATACCTTAGTCGGTTTACCCGACTGAAACTTTCTTACTTGTTAAATACGGTATTAATCATGCGCTCCCAGGGCGAGCTATAGATTATTTTCTTTAAAGCATAACATCTACCTTGTGCGATCTCTTAATTACAATGTACATAATGACTACTATCCCTGTATAGCAAAATCCTAAGGGAATTTAAACTGTTCTTCAAGTTTGGAACACATGTTTACCCTTTTCTAGCTTCAGGAATGAATTTAAGGTATTTTTTTTGTCAACAAGTGATCAACAATGCCTGGAAGGTCAGAAGACACTATCGGGTCTGTTCTGTAGCAAGGTGATTTGATATCACGGTGAAAATCACCGGCGACTTAATATCAATGTTGGAGTTCGAAATCGCCCTGATTATTATTCATAGCCTCCCAAAAAAGATTGTTCGAATAATACTCGGGTGATTTAGAACTCCAAAAGTAATTTGGTGGTGATTTTAAAATCACCGTGATATCAAATCGCCGTGATTACAGAACAGACCCGTATGTCTACATCCATTTCCTTACCAGAGAGACAATTCCCTTAGTCTAATAGCAGTACATATATGAATCCTGATACACATAGCAGCCATTCACTGAACTCTATTTAGTATTGCGCAGAAGGTGGATTTTATGCGATTCCAGAGCGAGCTATACATTATTTACTTTAAAGCGTAACATCGCGCAACGATTCGTTTAATTACAATGGAATGAAACTACTATCCCTGTAATGCTGAAACATGGGGAATTTAAACTGTCCTTCAAGTTAAGATCACAAGTTTACCCTTTTCTTGCTTCAGAAATTAATTAATAGATGACATATTCCTGTTAGAGTACGCGGGACAGAGTCAATCTATGCAATTTAATCTAGGCCTTCTATAAAGAATGCCAAGACTAACATTCGTAGGCTGGGTAGAAAGGACAATCTCTCGAAGGCAGAGCCTGTGAGTCTCGCTGCAACTAAAATAATTATTGCAGAGTATGAATCGAGTAGGTAATTCGAGAAGATTTCCGCCACAACGATGCCTAGCGGAAATGTTTCCTTGCTAAAGCCGATGAAAGGTGTTGGAATGTCCATTGACAACGATAATTACTCTTCGACGGATTCCATTTTTTTGAAGGTGAAGGAAGCTTTTACGCTCGGGAAATGTTATGCCAAAAACCGGTTACGGATATGACAGAGAACGAGAGACGTCAATTGAGAAGAACTTGTGAGAAACCATATGTAGGTGACAGAGAACCAATATGGAATATCTAATGCCATAGCTATATGCCGACCTAACAAGGAAAACACAGCAAATTTGGGAAAATTCTTCTTTATTTCTCAACATAATCTCCTCTTAGCTCGATACACTTTTTCCAGCGATTTTCAAATGCTTCGATACCTTGTTTACAGTAAGAATAGTCTAGCTCCTGAAAATAGCCGCAACCTCCACCTCTTCATTGCTGGTAAATATTTTTCCGCCGAGCTTTTTTTTTTAGTTTGGAAAAATAAATCTGATATCTGGCGAATAAGGTGCCAGCAGAACCTTAATTCATTTATTTTGTCCATCGAAAAAGTGGATATATGACCTGATGCATTATCTTGATTGTGAGCAAACGCGGCACCCATCTTGCGCACAGCTTTCTCATCATAAAATTCTCCCTCAATATGAGATATATAGCACTTTTTCAAATGCCTATGACTTCAGCTAGCTCTCGAACCTTCAATACCATTTTGTGGATTTTTTTAACCATTTCTGGCGTGGACACCTCAATTGGTTGACCACTACGGTGTTCGAATTGGCAGCTCATACGGTCCCGTTTAAACTCTGCATACTAATATTTTCTAGTTGTAAACGAAGAAGCAGACACCCCAAAGTAGAATCTAGCTCGGTTTTAATATTGGTTGAACTGAGACCTTTTAAATAAAATTAATGTATTTCAGATCGGCTAATTTTGAGACCGCCCTCGTAAGGGCAACTTTGTATCAATAAAACAACTGTTGGTATCACATGCTCTGCCATGAAGAAAAAAACCCTTGTGCCTTTAGTCTCATATCTGTCATTAATGGAAAGACTAGTCACTATGCTCGGAATCGGCTTTAGCATTCCGGTAGAAGAGAGTTCACTAAACCTTTCGTTCGAGAACTTGGAGGCTCAAAGCGCGATAGAACGATGGACACTATTTCGGCTAATAATACGGTAATTGAACGACCGTAAAAACTCGCCAAGCAATATCCACCCCGAGGGCTGTATAAAGATAGCCATCATTGACGAACGCTGACAAGAGACTCGGGGGCGAGCATTGGAAAGAAGATTTCTGGTGTCCGCCTCTGAGTGCATCAGAGAGGGCAAAACGTCTACTACCTTTTTGCTAATATTTAGTCCCTTCCCATAGCAACAAGCTTCTAGTCAGGACGAAGTCTCCTTAGATTTGCAGGATATGATCGTAAACGGCTAAGATCTTATCCGGCAAATCTAAGGTTAAGATCCTATCCTCCAAATCTAAGGAGACTTTGTCCTGGCTACAGGGTTGTTTAGAAGGCCTGACGGTATGGGAAGGGTCCAAGTTTCGGAAAGAACCGGAGGAAGAAATTTCTAAGGTTCTATTAGATATAAAGGGTTTTCCAACAAGAGGAGTTATTTTGGTATTCAAAGAAAAATGTCATTTTTTGAGATAAATGTTCGGATGTTTATTTCATAATAAAGAGGAAGGTATGCCGTTAATAATGAAAAACAACATCAGCCAAATGGCCACCACGGCCACGCTTACAGGACCATATCCTTTTCATGAAATTTTCCATAACCAAATCGCAAATTGGCAGCCCTATGTCCTCGATAGCCTCACGAATTCTATCTTTGAGGTCTTGAATCGACGCTGGGCTGTTGGCGTAGACCTTATCTTTCACGTGGCCCCAAAGGAAGAAGTCGCAAGGTGTTAAATCACAAGATCTCGGTGGCCAATTGTGATCACCTCTTCGAGAGATAACACTGTCCGGAAACTTTTCCCGTAACAGAGCAATGGTTTCGTTGCATGTGTGGCACGTTGCGCCATCTTGTGAAAAGAAATACCATCCAACTCCGACCAAAAAAATGATTATTCATCTCTCGATAGCGCAATCCATTCACCGTAACTGTTGATCCATCACCATTTTCGAAAAAGTAAGGTCCAATGACCCCGTCGGACCATAAACCGCACCAAACAGTCACACGTTGAGGATGGAGAGGCTTCTCAACAATAACTCTTGGGTTTTCCGATCTCCAGATGCAACAATTTAGCTTGTTGACGTAGCCACCGAGGTGGAAATGGGCCTCATCAGTCAAGATGATTTTTCGATGAATTTATATTTTTCGAATTTTAATAATTTCAATGCGTTGTTGAATCGTGTGTCGTTCCATTTTTAGTAATGGCGTAGTTTCTACTTGTCAAATGTCAAAGAATAAACGCTTCAAACGTGATGACAGCTACCGAAATACCGGGTGATTCAAAATAACACCTCTTGTTGGAAAACCCTGTACTCTCGGTCTTCGAAGCGCTATATCCCTAAAGCAACCATAAAAC
The DNA here is from genome assembly GCA_963930755.1 of Eudasyphora cyanicolor. Taxonomy (NCBI): domain Eukaryota; kingdom Metazoa; phylum Arthropoda; class Insecta; order Diptera; family Muscidae; genus Eudasyphora; species Eudasyphora cyanicolor. The sequence goes on from OZ005735.1 coordinate 242,780,029, forward strand.
AAACAAAAAATAAAAAAATAAGGGGAAATGCAACCCTGAAACTAAAAAATTAACAAAAAAAAAGAAGATTCGATCAATGAAATGTAAGTTTTTATTTTAATGTTAAATTTAATAATAATTGTTACAGAGGGTTTTCCAATAAGAGTGATATGATTTCTTTGAAAAAAACACACTTATTGTTAAGGAAATTCAAAAAAAATGAATGTGAAGTACAATCGATACAATTAAGTTCTAAATAAAACGTCATTCAAATGGCCTTCACGACTTCTTCTGCAGGAACGAATTCGATGAACCCAATTTTCGAGCACTTTTTCCACTAAATCAAGTCGTGTGTCATGAATGTCACGTTCAGTATTGACTTGTAAAGCTTGAAGAGAGTCTGGTTTATTTCGAAAGACCAATGACTTCAAATAACCCCACAAGAAATAGTCTAATGGTGTTAAATCACAACTTCTTGGAGGTCATTCAATATCACAATTTCTTGAAATAATCGAATCTCCAAACTTTTTTCGCAACAATTCAATTGTTTCATTTGCTGTGTGGCACGTAGCCACAATCGGTCAATGGCAAAAAGATAGCTCTTAACGAGAGCTAAAATAATGCTTTCGACTGGAAAGCTTTTTTTTGGATTTAAAAAAAAATTGACTTGGCGCACGAAAAGTAGCAATTGGAGAACGATTATTTTGATAATAAAACTAAATAATTTGTAAACGTTGTTCTTGTGTATATCTCTCCATGATGAAATTGTAAACACTATTGAATACAATGAAAAACAAATGACAGATCATGACATATTACAAATGGCCGAAACGTCACTTCAAAATCATATCATCGCTATTGGAAAACCCGTTATATTTAAAGGGGCAAACACAGAAACATTATTCAAGCCAAGATTTTGGTCAATTATATTTTGTTTGGCTTTAATATGTTTTATTTCCTTTCACTTTTTCACTACCGCCAATCACAATCTGTAGTCGAACAGATATTGTTGACGGCGGTGGCTGAAACAGCTGTTTCTGATTTCTATGCTGCCATATTTTGAATAGTGTTTTTCGGTTTTAATTTTCTTTCGGTTTCATGAAAACGTACAAGAGCTGTAGAAGCAAAAGTAAAACGATACGATTTTGAAATACGATAACGACCAATTCCGTACAAAACCTGTGACATGCCTGAATATTAAGGAAAATGACATTGATTTGGCTTCAAAGACAATAAAACATTAGAATAAGGACAAATTATGCATTAACTTAGTAAACTTTACTTAATACTAATTATATTATCTTAAATTTAAGTACAAAATGGTTTTCTTTTAACTTTTTATTGTATTTGGCGGCAAATCTATCCCAAAGTTTTTTCTATGTGGGTTTCCTTTATACGAGTATGTATATGTATGCCATCTCTGAAGTTGTGAAATTGTTTTGTTGGATGTGTTATAAATTATTACTCATGTATTGTTTCCCACTGATTCGTAGGAGTGTTATTCTTGGGATATAATAAATATGTTGCCACATTATCAATCAACATTTGCAAAAAAAACCGCAGCAGCAAATATACAGTAAGGATCAAAGATAAGTTAATTAATCTTTAATATACATTTTTAAACTGCTCGAAAACCAATACTATTTATAAATAACTATAGTACGATTTTTTTTCTCTGTGCAAATTTTATGTTTATTGATAAAAATTATTGTCGCTGGCTTATATTTTGCGCTCATTGTATATGCAAACACTTAATGCATTATACATTTATGTGAGCGTAAGCAGGGACTTTGGTGGGGATGCGAAGCGTTATTCATTAAATCAAATCACAAAATCAATTTATTTAAGCGAAAAATAATGACAACATCACAATGCCGATAGTGGCGCGCAAAAAAACGATTTATTACAAAAATGCTATTGCGTATGTCAAGAGCAAAGTGTTGTAATATTATGATATGATATGACAAAAATAGCGCTCTCAAAAAGTCATAAAGTAATTGTTATTACAAAACTAATGTGAATGATATTGAAATATTAATTCTGTACACACAACAAAATTAAATTAACCATTTCTGGCGTGATCACCTCAATTGGTCGACTAATAGGGTTTTCGTCTTGGCAGCACGTACGGCCCGTTTAAACTCTGCCAACCAATATTTTATACTTCTAAACGAAGGAACAGACTCTCCCAAAATATAATCTAGCTCAGTTTTAATATTGCTTGGACTGAGAACTTTCAAATGAAAGTATTGTATTACATATCGGTGATAAATTTTTTCTTCACTGAGATCGTTTACTTTTGAGAGCTAAAAAACAAAACAATGTGGCTCCTTGAAGGTTGTCACTTTTCACGAAAATATTTTTTTTCAAACCACTACCGCCATCTATATGTCATGTCAGCTAATTTTGGGGACCGCCCTCGTATATCTGATTCTGTCATATGATGACACATCACATCCAGAATACTGTTTGGTGCATTTTCTCCTTATTGACAGATACCAATCATTTTCTACGTCATCAGATCTGTGATAAATCAAAGTTCAGTAGAATTTTATTAAAATCATATGTTAGGCTATTGTGACGTATGAGTGTTATTAATGAAATGAGCGTATACATGTTTTATTTGTATAATACAGTAAGTATACGCTTCCAGGTAAATAATAAAAAAATGAATAATGATATTCGTTTTACTTTTGAGGTTTGTAAAATTACTTTTTAAATCAAAATCAAAATCAATCAATCACCGAATCAAACAAAAATAATTTTTATTTAAATATAAATCTATTTGCCATTCCCACATATATTCTCAGCTGTATATTACACCATCGTCAGTCTATGTATATTATACATTGTATAAACTATATAAAGGCGATGACCTCATATCCTCTGAGGAGTATTACGATTGATGTATGACGTTTTTATTATTTTCCATTCTTCCACTTGTGACTCAGACAAAGAGATCTCAAACTACACAATAACAATAACAACACAACAACATAGAGTATCTTTAGACATTGTCGGGAAATGCAATTTTATTGTTTTTGGACGCATTTTATTCTTCAAATCACAATCGGAAAATCTAAAAGCTCTGTTAGTAGAACAAACAAAACAAAAATAATAATAACTTTAAAAGCCTAAATCCTTTTAGTAGAGAGAGAGGGAGAGAGAGAAAGAAGAAAACAAACATTTCATACTTAGTAGTTGGAAGAGTGGAGCCGGCCGGGAAGGACCGGCGTTTCAAATGAGTGCGTGAACAGGGGTATGGGATGTTTGTGGGTGTCGTTGGACTTATGCCGGCTCTGCACTGAAAAAATTTCTAAGAATGATGACACTGAATTGGCACCAAATATAATGACACATTACAAAAAAGGCATTTTTAAATTTAAGATATTTTATCTCTCAAAGCAATTAGCAAAAAAAATGTAACATTAGTTTAAGTATAAAATGTCTTTATCTTAAGGTTGTATTGTCTTTGGAGCGAAATCAATGTCATTGTCTTTAAACATAGGATAGTTTTCCAGTTTAGGAATTATACCGGCTCTACATTGAACAAATATGAATGTCAATGGCATTGAAAAAGTACAATGAAACATAAACATAAATCCATTTTGTACTTAAATTTAAGATAAATTATTTAGTAAATATATAATAATTATATATGTATATGAATAAAAAAATTAAAAAGGTTGAATATACAATCGAAAACAACATAATAATTTATTTAGTATTCAGTAAATGTGTACTTAATTTAAGTATGAAAGGTCCTTATCTTATGGTTTTACTGTCTTTGGAGCCAAATCAATGCCATTGTCTTAGGGTATTAGGATATTTTTGTAGTGCCGGCACTACACTGAAATAATATTCAAAGGCGATGGATGGTCAACAAATACAATGAAACATAAAATAAATCAATTTTTGTACTTAAATTTAAAATATTTTTTTGGTAAATATATAATAATAATAATATATATAATAAAATAAAAAGGTGTAATATATAATCAAATATATAATAATAATAATAATAATATATATAATAAAATAAAAAGGTGTAATATATAATCGATAACCACATAATAATTAGTTAGTATTATCTAAATGTGTCTTAGGTTTATGTATGTTTAAAGGTCCTTATCTTAAGGTTTTATTGTCTTTGAAGCCAAATCAATGTCACTGTTTTTAACTTTAGCATAGTTTTATTCAGTGTTGTGACTTTTGCCGGCACTACGCTAAACAAAATATTCAAAGACGATAGCATTGATTCGATAACAAATACAAAGAAACATTAAAATAAATCTATTTTGTACTTAAATTTAACATAATTTTTTTAGTAAATATTTAACAATAATAAAAATATATATACTAATATCAAAAGGACGAGTATATAGTTAAAAACAGCATAATAATTAATTTAGTAAATGTGTCTTTAGTTTAAGATAAAATGTCTTTATCTTAAGTTTTTATTGTCTTTGGAGCCAAAACTTTTTTTCAGGGATTTTGCTGTCACTACGCTGAAAAAAATATTCAAAGACAATTGCATTGTTTTGTCTCTAAATATAGCGTGATCCATTTCGATGTTCCCTACTTTTTTAAAGAAAAAAATACAGAAAATTCAAATTGAATGGGGAATGTTTATTATCATTTGAAAGAACATTCTTTGGCATTTATTTTTTAAAGATTATGTCTATCAAATGTTGGCTGCGGCTACGTCTCAGATGGTCCATCCGTTGAGTCCAATTTTCGATGACTCATTCGAGCATTTCGACTGGTAACTGGCACGCGTGATGTTTTGCTCCAAGGCCTGAATCGAAGCGGGTTTGTCCGCATAAACTTTATACTTTACATATCCCCACAGGAAAAAGTCTAACGGTGTGATATCACACGATCTTGGTGGCTAATTGACCGGCCCAAAACGTGAAATTATCTGCTCACTGAAGTATTCTCTCAATAAATCCATTGATTGATGCGATGTGTGGGAAGTGACGCCGTCTTGTTGAAACCAAATGTCGCCGAGATCACGAGCTTCAATTTCAGGCATCAAATAGTCGCTTATCATGACACGATAACGGTCGCCATTGACGGTTACGTTCTCAACGGCATCATTTTTGAAGAAATATGGACCGATGATTCCGGTACGTCGGATCGGGAATCGGTCAATTGCAAAAATATAGCTCTTATCGAGAGCTAATATATTGCTCATGGGTGTCAAGGTCGTGGGTCGACTGGAAAGTATTTTTTTTTGGATTAAAAACTGGACAATTGGCGAACGATTATTTTGATAATAAACTGAATAATTTGTAAACGTTGTTCAGGCGTAAGTCTTTCCATGATGAAATGCCAAACAATACTTAACAAAAATAACATGACAGCATGACACGACTCACACATGATCTGTCAAAAAAGTCTATTGAAAAAAGTATCTCTACTTAGATCACCCTATATATTTAATAAAATAAAAGGTGGAATATATAATCGAAAACAACATAATTTTTTTTTATTCAGTTTATTTGTAAAAAAATCAATATTACAATTCTTTACAATAGATTTATTTAGTTTTAAGTAAATGTAACTTTAGTTTAAGTATGAAATATCCTTATCTTAAGGTTTTATTGTCTTTGAAGCCACAACTTTTTTTCAGTGTAGGAAGTGTGCCGTCACTACGCTGAAAAATATTTAAAGACGATTGCATTGTTTTTTCCTTATATACAATGAAACTTTAAAATAAATCCATTTTGTACTTAAATTTAACATAATTAATTTAGTAAAATAATAATATATATAATAAAATAAAAAGATGGAATACATAATAGAAAACAACATAATAATTTATTTAGTTTTAAGTAAATGTGTCTTTAGTTTATGTATGAAATGTCCTTATATTAGGGTTTTATTGTCTTTGGAGCCAAATCAATACCATTGTCGTTAACATTGGGATAGTTTTTTTTTCGGTGTAGGACTTTTGCCGACACTACACTGAAAAAATATTCAAAGACGATGACATTGATTCTTCAACAAATACTCGTATAATGAAACATACATGTTGAAGCCACAACAGCTGTTAGTCGAATTCATCGACCCCGCATCAGATTTGGCGCCGTTCATTGGCCCAACGCCGCTAACCTCTCTCTGTTATTTTTGCGCCCCCGGAGTTTGTTGAGTTGTTCTCAACTCACCCGCAAATGGCACACTGCCACAACTAAATAAAATCTTAAAATTAAAATAAAAAATAATATAAATATATTGGATTTCTTTTTTTAACTCTCGCCACTCTGGCGCAGAGTTAAACAATACATATAAATACATTTTGTACTTAAATTTAAGATAATTTATTTTATTACTAAAAATAAATAAAAATATGGAATATGTAATCGCAGAACCACATATTAATTTATTAAGTATTAGGTAAATATGTCTTCAGTTTAAGTATAAAATGTCCTTATATTAAGATTTTATTGTCTTTGGAGCCAAATCAATGGCATCGTCTTTAACATTAGGGAAACAATGGCAATGATTTGGCAAAAAGTTCAATGAAACATTAAAATAAATCCATTTTGTACTTAAATTTTATGATAATTTATTTAGTAATTAATAATAATAGTAAATATAAAGAAGGTCGAACAAATATAACGGGAGCCTTTTTTTGACAGATCACGTGTGTAACATGTTATTTTCGTCAAGTATTGTTTGGCATTTCATCATGGAAAGACTTACGCCTGCACAAAGTTTACAAATTATTCAGTTTTATTATCAAAATAATCTTTCGCCAATTGCGCTAAGTCCATTTTTTTTAAATACAAAAAAAAACACTTTCCAGTCGACCCACGACCTTGACACCCATGAGCAATATTTTAGATCTCGTTAAGAGCTATCTTTTTGCCATTGACCGATTCCCGACCCGACGCACCGGAATCATCGGTCCATATTTTTTCAAAAATGATGCCGCTGAGAACGTAACCGTCAATGGCGGGGGCGATGAATTCGACTAACAGCTGTTGTGGCTTCGTGCCATGATAACCGACTATTTGACGCCTGAAATTGAAGCTCGTGATCTCGGCGACATTTGGTTTCAACAAGACGGCGCCACTTCCCACACATCGCATCAATCAATTGATTTATTGAGAGAACACTTCGGTGAGCAGATAATTTCACGTTTTGGGCCGGTCGATTGGCCACCAAGATCGTGTGATATCACACCGTTAGACTTTTTCCTGTGGGGATATGTAAAGTCTAATGTTTATGCGGACAAACCCGCTTCGATTCGAAATCAATGGCATTTTCTTTATCTTAGTATCGTTTTTTCAGTGTAGGACCTACTTTGACACAGCACAAAAAAATATTGAAGATGATGGCATTGATTTGGCAACAAATTCAATGAAACATTAAAATAAATCCATTATGTGCTTAAATTTAAGATAAATTATTTATTTTTTAATTAATAATATATAGAAAAAAGGTCGAATATAAAATCGAAATCAACATAATAATTTATTTAGTATTATGTTAATGTGTTTTTAGTTTAGGTATGAAATGTTTCTTTATGAAATGTACTAATCTTAAGGATTTATTATCTTTGGTGCCACTAATCTAGTTTTTTCAGTGTAGGCACTATATGAGCACCACTCATTTTCTTTGCCAGAATATTTAGTTTATAGCTTTTCTTTCACAATGAAATCCAACGAGAGAGATAGAGAACGAGAAAGGGAGGGGACAAAGAGAGTACAACTCTATCAAAGGAGTTCGTTTTAATGGCTGTCTCGTGTAAACTACAATTTTTCAAATCCACAACCCTTGGCAACCATGACAAATGATTTCATTCAAGACGACTGACGCGACGACGACGTTTATTTTGTTGCTGTAACATTTTCCTCAAATAAAATAAACATGAATGAATTGTGTTTGGTACATATGTAGGTACTTGAATGGCTGGGAAGTACCTGCAAATGTACCTATGAACATATGTTTGTATATATGTTTATATGTATACAACACACCGACTTCTACTATAGTTGTGTAAATCTGAATGAATGTTCATGAGAAAACACTACACCTAAAAGAAGTGTCTGACAGTCGGCCTGCCTCAATGTCTCCTTCTCGTTAATGTCTTGACTTGACTTCGTAGTCTACACCATTTCACTTCTCTCCTCTCTAGTTGCATACATACATTAACACCGGCTAGACATAATGCTTAGAGCAGTCATAGGGAGTTGTTGTTAATAGAAAGAAAAAAGTCTGAAGTTACGGCAGTTTTTTTTACTCTCTTCCAAAATACATTATCGTCGTCGTCGACTGCACTGTGGTGCATATCTATTATTATTATTAGTAGTGAGTATAAAATATAAAAGAACATACGTTAGAAACATAAATCTAAAAACTATCTCAAGAATAACTTTCTTCCCTTAGATTTGTCCTTGGAATCTATATATATTCCAAAAGGAGTTTTATTTATTATACCATTACTCCACCATAGGATGTGGGTATACTAAATTTGTCATTCCGTTTGAAACACCTTGAAATATTGATCTCCGACCCCATAAAGTATATATATTCATGATCGTCGTGAAATTCTAAGACGATTTAGCCATGTCCGTCTGTCTGTTGAAATCACGCTACAGTCCGTAATAATAGAGCTACAGGCAAAGAAAAAATTCGTTTCTGCGAAACGAAATATTAGACATCTACAATTCTAGTTTACTACGACTGAAATTCTTTTGGTCAGAACAAACAATTGCTTACGCGAAATAAGTTTCTGTCACAACAAACGAAATTTCAGTTCCGGCAAACGAGAATTGTAGTTGTCTAATATTTCGTTTCACAGAAACGAATTTTTTCTTTGTGCGTAGGTTGATCTAATTTGGTAGAAATAGTTGCAGGTCGTTTGGGTATTGCAAATGGGCCATATCGGTCAATGTATTGATATTGCTCCCCTATAGTAGTCGCTCCACAATACGGGTTTTGAGCCATAGATATCAGGTTTTTAAAGCAATTTTGCTGAAACTTTGTAGTTTGTATTCTATTTTGACTAGAATTCATCACAGTAAAAATTTTGCAAAATCGGTTGATATTTTGTTATAGTCAACCCATAGAGGTCTATTCAAAATAGGCTTATTTAAATCATAAACACCACATTTTGTAAGCATTTTAAGTGAATCTTTGCAGTTTGTGTTTCATTTAGACAAGAATTCATCACAACAAAATTTTTGAAAATCAGTTCATATTTTGTTATATTCCACCTATAGATGTCGCACCCAAAAAGGCTTGTTTAAGCCATAAACACCACATTTTCTAAGCAATGTAGCTGAAACTTTGCAGTTTGTATTCTATTTTGGCAAGAACATTTAGTCAGTTTATATTTTGTCGTAGTCCCCGTTTAGAGGTAGCCCTCAAATATGCTTATTTAAGCCATAAATACCACCTTTTTCAGAAGAGTTTGGCTAAAGAATTTGGGGCCTAAAATTTGGTTAAAAATGTTAGCGTTCTTTTTTCAATGTTCGTTTCAACCATGAGGATGTTTCGAAGATTTGCTCCATATCCAAAGATTTTTCCAGTAATAAAATTGAAAGCAATCCAGGGTGGAGGGTATATAAGATTCGGTTTAGATGAACTTAACGTGTTTTACTTGTTTTTTTAAATAATACATTATAAAATAACAATAGATTTGAAGTTTATTTATTCTGCAAAATTATCACTCTTTAAATAAACCACACATATTGAAAATTCTAATCGGATATGACCCATTTCCATGGCTTACGACGTCGTAAAATACAACCTGCCATCTTCCAAATAATTAAATTTAAAATATGGTCTCTGGAAATCGGTTCGTAGAATATTAACTTTATTTGGGTAGTGATTCATACTTTATACAGAGCTTGAATAACCCCAACCCTTTACCTTAAAACGAATTCCGTTTCCCCAATTCTGGGCTTCAGAATTTAAGAAAAGGCAGGACTTCTCGAAAGTTGAATGGGGTGATCTAAGTAGAGATACTTTTTTCAATAGCCTTTTTTTGACAGATTACGTGTGAGCCGTGTCATGCTGTCATGTTATTTGTTTTAAGTATTGTTTGGCATTTCATCATGGAAAGACTTATGCCTGAACAACGTTTACAAACTATTCAGTTTTATTATCAAAATAATTGTTCGCCATTTGCGCTATGTCCATTTTTTTTTAAATCAAAAAAAAAAACACTTTCCAGTCGACCCACGACCTTGACACCCATGAGCAATATTTTAGCTCTCGTAAAAAGCTATCTTTTTGCCATTGACCGATTCCCGATCCGACGTACCGGAATCATCGGTCCATATTTCTTCAAAAATGATGCCGGTGAGAACGCAACCGTCAATGGCGACCGTTATCGTGCCATGATAACCGACTATTTGATGCCTGAAATTGAAGCTTGTGATCTCGGCGACATTTGGTTTCAACAAGACGGCGCCACTTCCCACACATCGCATCAATCAATCTATATTGAGAGAACACTTTGGTAAGCAGATAATTTCACGTTTTGGGCCACCAAGATCGTGTGATATCACACCGTTAGACTGTTTCCTGTCGGGATATGTAGTCTAAAGTTTATGCGGACAAACCCGCTTCGATTCAGGCCTTGGAGCAAAACATCACGCGTGTCATTCGCCAATTACCAGCTCGAACGAGTCATCGAAAATTGGACTCAACGGATGGACCATCTGAGACGTAGCCGCGGCCAACATTTGATAGACATAATCTTCAAAAAAAAAATTAATGCCAAAGAATGTTGTTTCAAATGATAATAAACATTCCCCATTCGATTTGAATTTTCTGTTTTTTTCTTTAAAAAAGTAGGGAACCTCGAAATGGATCACCCTATATTAGTTTATTAGTCACTATTACCTCGAGAAAAATGGGCGAAGTTGCCGCGCCCCTTTTGGTATCTCCCACATTTTATACCAAAAGTTACCAGCATATAACTTTAATACCAGTCTTTAAATTTTGTACAGTATAATGCTTTTATAGTACCTAGAGTCCAGAGAAAATGGGCGTTATTGGCACGCCCCTTTTGGTACCTCCCACACAAATGGACTCTTTTGTACCAAAAGTTTAGAGCTGTTAACTTTAATACCAGTGCATACAAATACTTGAAATTTCGTACAGTGTAATGCATTTATAGTACCTAGGGTCTAGAGAAAAGTGGCCGTAATTGGCATGTGCATTTTAGTACCTCCCACACAAATGGACCATTTTGTACCAAAAGTTAACAGCTTATAACTTTAATACCAGTGCATATAAATACTTGAAATTTTGTACAGTAATTTTGTGTACAGCTATTATAGTGCCTATAGTCCTGAGAAAAGTGACCGTTATTGGGACGGCCGTTTAATGTTATTAAATGCATTTTAAATTGATAATAATTTAATTAAACCAAAAAAAAAAATAATAAATTTACTAATATTTGTTTTGGGACTCAAGGTGAGGTGATTCATAAGTCGGTTTATCCGACTGAACTTTTTACTTGATTTAGTTTCATTTTGTAGGAGATTCAAAATCATAAATTGTTATGATTTTTTAATCAAACCTCAAATTGTTGCACTGTGTTTTTTCTTCGGATGATGTTCTACACCATCAATGAAGACCCACCAAGTTGTCGCCCGACCCTTGTGTCCCTTTACGTTGCCACGCCTGACACATTGTAATGTGATGGATGGAATATAAAAATAAAAACACGGGGAAAAATGGGCTGTTGTTTTGCCAGTGTTGTTGCACGTTGTGTTCTGTGTTGTTGTTAATGGTAATGGTAATGACTCCTATGCTGATGATGACAACGACAACAGTTGAACAAAAACAATAATAATAACAGAGGCAAAAAAAACAACTACATCATCATAATAATTCGCATCACCATCACCGTGATGATGATGACCATTTTTCTCCTCCTGCTGCTGCACACAGAGCACCATCAGCTAAAAAATATGCATCAAAATGAACATTCCACCACTGACGCGGACAAAGTGCAAGCAACACAACCCCTTGCATGACCCATCTATTCGCTTTATGGTTCGCCATTCTTTTCTATCACTTACCCTTCCGAGTAAGTCATTGCATTTGTGTTGCACTGTATGTGCTGCTGCATTCAGCGCCCGCCCGCCTCCCTCTCTCTCTCTCCACACTTTCTGTGCACTTTGAAGAAGTGCAGTGCAGTGCCTTGCATTTCATTGGAGGTTTATTTATGCATTGCTGCTGCTCCTCTCCACTCCAGCAATAGCAAAGGCAGCAGCAGCAGCAAGTATTTGAATATTTTTTTGCTGTTGCTGCTGCTTCAGCTGTTGTTTGCGTTCTGTGACATTTAATGAAAATAAAATTGAGAGACATGCTGAAGCCAAAGAAGAAGGATTGGGGTTGTGTCTGGTAACCCATTCGTTCATTCATTCATTATATTTTGCACCCGGTCAGATAGCCGTCATCCATTCTATCCACTATTCTATTCAGCGTAATCTGCATTTTAATTATGTCGTCGCTTTTTTTTAGCCATTATATGAAACTGAAGACTACCCGTGTTTTTGCCCTCTTTTGATTAATAATGACCTATCTGAAAGGTGGAAAGCCACCAGACTTAGGATACTCGTATATAGGGGTGGGATTAGATTTGTTTGTGGGGTTAAAAAAAAATATGAGTTATATGTGGGGACAAATATTAGGTTTCCAATAGAATACATTTTAAGATACGAGTAACAAAATGCAAATTTAAAAATGTAAATCGGAAAAGTCTGGACGAACTATTGAAAAAAATGATTGAATATATACAGGGTTTTCCAATAAGAGTGTTATGATTACTTTGAAAAAAAAAAAAAACACTTATTGTTAAGGAAATTTAAAAGTATTTTGTTTAAAGTGAAGTACAATCGATACAATTAAGTTCTAAATAAAACGTCATTCAAATGGCCTTCACGACTTCTTCTGCTGGAACGAATTCGATTAACCCAATTTTTGAGCACCTTTTCCACTAAATCAAGTCTTATGTCATGAATGGCAATATTGACTTGTAAAGCTTGAAGAGAGTCTGGATTATTTCGAAAGACCAATGGCTTCAAATAACCCCACAAGAAATAGTCTTATGGTGTTAAATCACAATTTCTTGGTGGCCATTCAATATCACAATTTCTTGAAATAATCGAATCTCCAATCTTTTCTCGCAACAATTTAATTGTTTCATTTGCTGTGTGGCACGTAGCCACAATCGGTCAATGGCAAAAAGATAGCTCCTAACGAGAGCTAAAATATTGCTCATGGATGTGAAGGTCGTAGGTCGACTGGAAAGTTTTTTTTTTGGATTAAAAAAAAATGGACTTAGCATCATTTTCAAATGTGAACGGAAAGTCTATTTTTGCTCTAGCTCCTTAACGGTACGTCGGATCGGGAATCGGTCAATGGCAAAAAAGATGCTCATGGGTGTCAAGGTCGCAGGTCGACTAAGTGGTTTTTTGGATTAAAAAAAATGGACTTAGCGCACGAAAAGTTGCAATTGGAGAACGATTATTTTAATAACACTTTGCAACAAATGAACACTTTTTGAAAAATACACGAACTTGACAGTATAGTTTCGATTCAATAATGGCAATAATGTAGCTAAGAATATGGTGAACAAAGTTTCTTAAAATTTTTTCCGAAAACAAAGATTTTTCCTGTACTTTTTTTTGAAAAGTGAAGGAAAAATATATTTTGTTTCACTTTTTTCAGCACAACTTCCAGGGACTCGTAATTTTTTACTAACAATGCTCGGCAAAATTGTAGCCAACGTAAATCTTAATAACTTTTGTGAACATATCAATACAATCTGAACGTGTCTAGGCAACCTAAATAGCTCAAAAAACCACATTGTACCCCAAAAATGTTAGTATTTCACTATTGTGTAACAAAAATATATTTTTTGGCAAATTTATAGAAAATATTAAGGCCAATGTTTTTGTGGAACTTAGCATTGTTAGTGAAAAATTACGAGTCTCTGGAAGTTATGCTGAAAAAAGTGAAAAAAAAAAATATTTTTGTCCTTCACTTAAAAAAAAAAATACCGGAAAAAAATTTTTTGGCAAAAAATTTTAAGAAACTTTTTTCAGCATATTCTTAGTTACATTATTGTCAAATATAGTTAAGCGGTAGCACCAAGTCTGAATTAGTTGTTGGACATAAGCTGATGACACCTTTTTCGAGGGGCCCACTATTTTCAGAAACTTTGGAGGTCCATAAAAAATTTGGTCACCAATTTCGCCCAACCGAATATAGGGTTATACTACCTTTTGATAGTAGAATCGAACCTGTACTGTCAAGTCCGTCTATTTTGTTCAATGTTGCACAGTGTAATAAAACTGAATAACTTGTAAACGTTGTTCTTGCGTATATCTCTCCATGATGAAATTGTAAACACTACTGAATACAATGAAAAACAAATGACAGATCATGACATATTACAAATGGCCGAAACGTCACTTCAAAATCATAGCATCCCCATTGGAAAACCCGTTAGATTGTAGCGTGATTACAACAGACAGAGACACGGACGGACATGGCTAAATCGTCTTAGAATTTTACGACGATTAATACTTTATGGGGTCTCAGACCAATACACTATTTAGTGGTGTTACAAACGGTGTGACAAAATGAATATACCCCCATCCTATGGTGGAGGGTATAAAAAAAAATCATAATTTTGAACGGAAATGGGAAAACAGACATAATACATTTTAATTTGCAATTTAGGCAACTCAAAATATATTAAAAATTTGTCATTTCTTCATGTTTAACTCTTTCTAAGCAATAACTGACTCGCCTAATTATACTCGTATAATATACTGAAGAGAAATTGTTGAAATTTAAAGATGTTGTGCCAAAGAAATCGTAATCTTTCATACATAAAATCATTATTTTGGCGCAAAATCTTCAAAATTAGTTTCTGCAAAATATTTTTAAATAGTATGCATATATTTTGAAATATTATTAACTAATAACTATCGTATCTCTCATATTGTAATAATATTCTATATCGTATTTTTCCCAAAAACATTTTTTATATATATTAACCATTTTCCGCTCAACGGTTTGTGTGTCTCTCTGTATAATTTTCCAAAGAATTTTACGGTATTTCTGCACTTACAAATATTTACAAAAAAAAAAATCTATAGAAAGAAGAAATTAGAATAATAAAATTGGTTGCTTTTTTTGTGACCTCGACCAAATAAAAAGTGAATCAACAATACAACAAAAATTTTAACAGCTAAACCTATCAACCAAAAAAAAAAATATATTTGTTATTCTGGGCCGTTTATCAACTAACTAACATTTCCTCCCCCAAAAATTTAACAACACTTTTCAAAACAAAATAATAAAAAAAAACTACAAACGAAACTAAAAAAAATTAAGAAAATAGTGTAATAAAAATTTAAAATATATATTTTGCATAAATAATGCACACAAATACACACCTCTCTTCTTTTCTACTCTGAAAAATATTTAAGACTTTGGACATTGATTTGCTTCTAAAGACAGTGAAACATTGAAATAAAATCATTTTCTATTTCAATTTAAGATAATTTTCTTAGGATTAAGAAAATTGTCTTTAGTTTAAGTATGAAATGCCCTTTATCATAATGCCTTATTGTCTTTGGCTGCATGTTAAAGGCAGTGAAATATTGAAATAAAATCATTTTCTATTTAAATTTAAGATAATTGTTCTTGGGATTAAGAAAATTGTCTTTAGTTGAAGTATGAAATGCCCTTTATCATAATGCCTTATTGTCTTTGGCTGCATGTTAATGTCATTATCTTGAATATTAAGAAAATTTTTTTCAGTGTACATGTACAAATATCAACTCCGGCAGCTTTATTTAACTTCGAATGTCAAATATTATTTTTTGAAAGTTAACAATTTCCCATGTTGTAAGTGTTTTCAACGTAAACAAAAATAAAAAAAAAATTATAGTTAATGAGGAAATGCAATTCTGCGTAACTGTTTAAAGTGTTCAAGTGGAATAAAATAAGGAATTAAAGAGATTGTATTAAACCCGACAACAACAACATGTCAACCACACTTATGCTTCTTCTACACCGCCCAACAACATAAAAATAATCATCATTGGATTTTATAAGGAGTGTAAAAAAAAATAACGAATTAACACGTTCCCGACAACATTCACAATTTTGTTCGCTCTCAGATGAGGACTCACCTCTCTCTCTCCCCCTCCCTTCAACCGGATGTTGACAGGATGTATATAAGGAGTAGTTGATGGAAGCGAAAAATGTACACATCCTTGTTATTGCCCGACAGCCATTCATTCAATTTGCGATGGCATCATCGTTTGCCAGAGACGAACTTGCGAACTGCTACAATTTGTATACTTCAACAAACTCTTCCGTTTCCGTTGTCTAACTCGCTTCTGCTTTGGATTTAATGCAGTTACTCTAACGCTACATCACCGCCACTACCACCACCACAGCAGAAAGCTAGCACCCTTATAAATTGGCCGACAGACACCGACAGGGCCCAGAGAGTTCTCGTAGTCATGTATTCATCCAACCAGCACAACAATCAACCAACCGAACAGACATCCTCCTTCGTGCTTTATATAATTTACAACTCTAATTTTATTTCAAACTAAATTTCGCCAAGGAAATAAGCAAATTTTGTTATTTTACTACCAATACCCTCTCTCGCTCTCTCTCTCTCTCTCTCTGTCTCTTCAACTCTACACATCCTTAAAATCTACTTTCAACGTTATTGAATCATCGACAAAATCGATTAAAATAAAAAACTCAAACAACACTTTAAAAATTCAAAAAAATTCAGTCAGAATTTATTTTTGGTTTGAGACCATATGTTCCAGTTACTTTTGTCTAAAAACATATGGTCTCAAACCAAAAATAAATTCTGACTGAATAACAAAAGCACAGACCAACAATAAATAACAACAACACAATTCAAAAAATATTCAAATTCAAAAGCGGAAAAAATGTAACCGTTAAATACCGGAAATAGAACCAAAGATTAATAATCACTTTTCTTTTGTTGTCCATTCAATCTAACAAAAACACTACTTAACACACAAATTCTCAAACATAATAGTAATTAATTTGTAAATGTGTATTTTTTAGCGTGTATGTTGTCTCTTGTTATAATGTAAATTTTTTATATATAAATATAAATAACATATATATCTTCTTACAATGTTCTGAAGGAACACATTGTTCTATATATAGTTATAGTCTCTGTGCATGTGTTGTTTATAAAATGTTAAGGACGATATTGTATTAATTAGATCCAACATCTGTGATTGTCTTAAAAAACATTACAAAAATTTTGATTTCGTTATCAAATTAAATTTACAATTTAAAGCGATTTTCACAAAACAAACATGGTGACATATAATTGATATTAATTCAGTAGGCGAATGAGTGTTATTTACTAAAAATTACTCAAAATTATTGAAAATATTTGTTATTATAAAAAAGAGATCTCCTTTTTCGCAAAAGGGAAAATAGCACTAGATTTCCGGTTTTTTTGGTCCTAATGATACCATTTTTAATGTACTTATATACTTTTTGAACCCTTGTACAGGGTTTTTCCAATTAGAGTGATATGATTTCTTTGAAAAAAAAAAACACAATTATTGTTAAGGAAATTCAAAAGTTTTTTATTTAATGTGAAGTACAATCGATACAATTAAGTTTTAAATAAAACGTAATTCAAATGGCCTCCACGACTTCTTCTGCAGGAACGAATTCGATGAACCCAATTTTCGAGCACTTTCTCCACTAAATCAAGTCGTATGTCATGAATGGCAAGTTCGATATTGACTTATAAAGCTTGAAGAGAGTCTTGTTTATTTCGAAAGACCAATGACTTCAAATAACCCCACAAGAAATAGTCTAATGGTGTTAAATCACAACTTCTTGGAGGCCATGCAATGTCACAATTTCTTGAAATAATCGAATCTCCAAACTTTTCTCGCAACAATTCAATTGTTTCATTTGCTGTGAGGCACGTAGCCATAATCGGTCAATGGCAAAGAGATAGCTCTTAATGAGAGCTAAAATATTGCTCACGTGTGTCAAGGTCGTAGGTCGAATGGAAAGTGTTTTTTTTTGGATTTAAAAAAATGGACTTAGCATTATTTTCAAATGTGAACGGAAAGTTTATTATTGCTCTAGCTCCTTAACGGTACGTCGGATGGGGAAACGGTCAATGGCAAAAAAGATAGCTCTTAACGTGAGGTAAACTACTGCTCATGGATGTCAAGGTCGTAGGTCGACTGGAAAGTGTTTTTTTTTTTTGATTTAAAAAAATGGACTTAGCATTATTTTCAAATGTGAACGGAAAGTTTTATTTTATTATTGCTCTAGCTCCTTGCTCATAGGTGTCACGGTATGCCGTTAATAATGAACAACAACATCAGCCAAATGGCCATCACGACCACGCTTACAGGACCATATCCTTTCCATGAAATTTTCCATAACCAACTCGCAAAGTGGCTGCCTTATGTCCTCGATAGCCTCACGAATTCTATCTTTGAGGTCTTGAATCGACGCTGGGCTATTGGCGTAGACCTTATCTTTCATGTGGCCCCAAAGGAAGAAGTCGCAAGGTGTTAAATCATGGCCAATTGTGATCACCTCTTCGAGAGAATACACGGTCCGGAAACTTTTCCCGTAACAGAGAAATGGTTTCGTTGCTTGTGTGGCACGTAGCGCTGTCTTGTTGAAAGTAAACGTTGTCCAGATCAATACCATCCAACTCCGACCATAAAAAATCATTAATCATCTCTCGATAGCGCAATCCATTCACCGTAACTGTTGATCCAACCTCATTTTCGAAAAAGTAAGGTACAATGACCCCGCCGTACCATAAACCGCACCAAACAGTCACACGTTGAGGATGAGGACAATAACTCTTTGGTTTTCCGAGCCCCAGATGCAACAATTTTGCTTGTTGACGTAGCCACCGTGGTGGAAATGGGCCTCATCAGTCAAGATGATTTTTCGAATTTTAATAACTTCAATGAGTTGTTGAATGTATCGTGTATCGTTCCATTTTTATACCCTCCACCATAGGATGGGGGGTATATTCATTTTGTCACTCCGTTTGTAACACCTCTAAATATTGATCGGAGACCCCATAAAGTATATATAACAGGTGGCGCAAAAGTAACCTTTCGATGTTATGTTAGACGCGATTGGCGGTCAGCAGCTAACAGCTGATGCACCGTCTGGACTTTGTACGGAAACATCTTCAAATCTTGTACCAAAATTCGCTGTAGAGACCGTCGACTGATACCCATTTGCGTGGCACGTCGTCTGGTCGATGTCGACGGCGCTTCCATGACATCCTCGGCTACAGCAGCAATATTCTCTGCAGAACGGCTACTCCGGGGTCTGCCACGCCTGGCAGCATCTCGTGTTATGCCAGTCTCTTCGAGGCGAGCGGCTAAACGTCGCAGTGTTTCACCAGTAGGCGTTGGACGGCCAGGAAATCTGTGCCAAAGTCACCGACCGATTATTGGTCAAATAAATAGTCAGCAATATTCCGCGTTCTGGAGCAGTGTAGCGTAACATTGTTTATTAACGTGTATTTCGCAATACTACACAAATGTCAAAACAGAACTGACATTAGGGGCCAATCCCAAAAATTATAGCATTTTCTGATAGGAGGATTACTTTTGCGCCACCTATTCTTAATTGTCTTGAAATTCTAAGACGATTTAGCCATGTCCGTCTTTTCGTCCGGCTGTCCGTCCGTCTGTTATAATCACGCTACAATCTATAATACTTGAGCTAGGTGGCTGAAATTTGGTATAGATGCGATATCGGTCCATATTTAGATATAGCTCCCGTATATAGCATCTAACTTGTTGTTGTGTGTTAGTAATGGCATAGTTTTTACTTGTCAAATGTCAAAGAATAAAAGCTTCAAAAGTGACAGCTACCGAAATACCGGGTGATTTAAAATAACACCTCTTGTTGGAAACCTCTGTATTTCATCTGGACTATATTGCAACACTTCTGAGCCCTCCCTTATCTCATCCAAAAGTGATAAGAGAGGGCGGTTGTTTCATTTAGTCTCGCTTCAGTTCTATAGTCGGAATCTTTAGGGGAAGTTAGGTAAATATGTCATAAGAATTTAGAGGAGAACGTGTCCTGTATGAATTCATTTAAAATCAGCTTACTTTAGAATGAGCTGGATATGAAAGTACCATGGTGGCGAATGAGTGTTATTAATATCATTGACGTATGATCGTCACAAGTTTACTACGACAATAAACATACGCTCCATGGGAAATGTAATTTGATTTTCCAAACTATGATATTTTCAAGGGAAATATCACTCTTTTTTTTCTTTAACAAATATCGCATATGAAATTCATTTGTTTTAGTGCAATGTATATCAATTTAAAATTAAATTGTTATATATTTTATATTCTTCTATTAAAACGTCCATTAATACATACTGTATTCGATATTCACTTGCAGCTCTGAATTAAAATTTTCCAAAAATTACACATAATCATAACTAACACTTGCCGTTAATACAATATCGTTTTTCTATGTAATGTAACATGTATTTCTGCTTACCTTTTCTTATTGTAAAAAAAAAAAAACAAAAACAAAAAACTACATTTTAAACCAAAACCAAATGTTTGTTAAACGCCCAGTGTAACACATATGTAATGCTTTTAATATTAAAAAAAAAGAAAAACACTTTAAAAATACATTTCAGAAATTGAATAATATTTTGAAATTAAAACGATTGTTTTTTCCCACCACCACCACCACCACCGTTAATTGTTTGTTGTTTAAAATGAAACGAACGCGATTTGTTTTTGCTTGTTGTTCGTTCGTCCGTTCGTTCGTTCATTCGTGATGTTGAAATTGATGGTGCGCTTTACTTTTCGTAAAACCAAAAAATAACAAAAGAATTAAATACATTTTGCAGAGGATATATTTGCTATAAATTGCAGCAGACACCTCCACCGTTGCGTATTTGTAACGCTGGGCGGAAACGGGTTAATATATAAATCCATGAAAATGAAATGAAAAAAAAAAACTATTAAACCTTTTTAAATCAAATATTGTATACATTTTAATAATCTGTTTGTATCTATATTTATTGTTTATTTTTTTTTATAGCTATTACTATTTATATTTGATGATATTGTTTAACAATTTAAATATTTTATAGATATGCAGATATAAAGTTTTTCGCGTGTGAAAATGTTAAATTATTGAAGCCGAATGAATGGTGGGGTGAGAAAATAAAACACACCCATTATAAGTGGTAAATGTGTGTGTGTATGTATGGGGATGGATACCAAAAACGGTAATGATGATTTTACACAAAAAACTCAGGCTAAGCGGATTAAGTTAAGAGATTAATCTCCTTCATCATAGATTCGAGTATTTTAACTTCACTGAACTGGGTGAACTTTAATATTTAGTATTTTTGTTAAATACATCACCTTCCTTCTTCTTATTGTTTAATTCAATTGATAAAATTGAATTAAAAAATGCCACATTATTAGTACTTTTTTATAGCCGATTAAAATTTTAAATGATATCTGAGCCCATCCCTAAACTTCCCAATTGCCGAACCAGTCGTGGTAGTCATATTAATGATATTGTGTTTCATTATTAAATGACAAAGTTCAACCTTTCCAATAAAACCCGAAATTTGAAACATTACACTATGCAACAACGTTTTTGTCGAAGAACTGTGCATCACATTTTCTGGTGTACTGTGGTGTCTTAAACACGAAAAAAATGTGCGGCTAAAATTTTCAAAAAATCTTACCTTGTGTTGAGTCTACGTCCCAAGGGGCAACCATAGCTCCAAATTTCACGACTTAAGCTCTTGCCAGTTGAATTTGGCTGTGGTACCATATTTATCACTATTTGCCCAACTGTGCGCGTAAATGTTCAAATTTCGAAAAATCTCGTCTTAAGTGCTACCCTCACACAAAATTTCACGATTCTAGCCCATTCCGTTTAGATTTTGGGGTGGTACCATATTTATCCCTTTTTGTCCCATTGTGCGGCTAATAGGAGTCGAGTGTTTTAAGTGCGTACCCGCCGCAATGGCCTTACCGCACTGTGCTCTTAACACAGGGTGAATACAATGCGTCTACCAACGCCCCCACACACAAGTGCAGGAGTACCAATTCGACTTCATGTTTTTGGCATGTCGTCCCCTTTGGTTAAGGGCGGAGCCTACCTAAAACTCCTTCCATTCTATGGGTCATGGCACCCGGCTGAAATGCAACTCCACATCGAGCTTACGCTCTCCCCGCGATTTGGGTCCAAACCACAGCCACCACGAAATGCTCCCCAAGGGGCCACACCAACAGCCAGCCTGAACCCAAGTTTCAGGGGCTCCTGGCTCCCGGCTCCCCAGATTATAGTCTCCGGTCAGACTTCGTAGCCGAAGCTACTACCAGTTGGTCCTCCAAAAAATGTCAGGGACTGGTGGCCTACTGAAGATTTCCCTGCTAGCTAGGTCCCTAACATCATCGTAGTGCGAGCATTCCGTAAGCAGATGCCGCCAGTCCTCAGGTCCCCTCCCACAACCACAGTCCGGACTATCGGACAGACCTCTCGCATGCAAAAATGCACTGAGAGAGCCGTGTCCCTTCAGTAAAAAGCCGAGACTCAGACCGAAGCCGAAGTCTGGCTGCTCCCTAACAAGCGTCGCGTCACGAATAAAAGCGTACGTCGCCCGCCCCTTATCACTTTCAGTCCATCTTGTCCGCCACCTACACACAAGGCACTCATCCAGGAGTTCCTTGTTCCTCCTAACATCCCCTTCTACCAGTTAATCAGCAGAAAACAAATCTAAACTTGGAAGTGGCAGGCCCCTCATAATCCGGAAAGTGATACCGCAACGTATCACCTCCAGATCAAGTGGCAACACTCGCAACGCGTCTGTGGACACCGTACGACATACTGGCATACAAGCTAACATCGGTACCCTCTGGCACGATAAGACCTTGCGAAGGCCATGAGCAGTCAGAACTGTCTCGCACAATGCAGATGCACCATATGTTACACATGTAACATGATATATGGTGCGGAGAGCACTCCTGCTAAGGCCCCAGTCTCTCCTAAGCATACACTTGACTCTCCCCAAAATCTCGGTCAACTTGACTCTAACTACACTCAAATTAGGAAGCAAGTTCATCTTCTCGTCCATGGTAATACCCAGGTATTTCACCTCACTCCTATACCGAATACTATCGTCGCCAGAACGAATGAGTGGAGGACGCCCCGCAGACAATTTGCCCTTGAGCAACATTGTCGAGGACTTCTCCACCGACACCTCGACGCCAACACGTGCACTCCACTCACCGACCGTATGCATGGCCGCCGCACTTTTTTCTCCAGCTCAGCACGAGACTGGCCTTCTATCAAGATGAGGAGGTCATCAGCATATGCACACAGCTTGTAAGAGGCGGCAAGCGATTGTAACAAGGGATCCATCATGAGGTTCCACATACATGGGCCACAGATAGAACCCTGGGGACAGCCACGTGTCACATCCTTCCAAACTGTGCCGCTGGCACCCACCGCACAAACTTTCCTATCCTCAAAATAGCTTCGCCAAAGCCTAAGCTCACAGCAACCAATCTGAACTAACCTCTGGAGCACGCTATCCCAAAGGAGATTGTCAAATGCACCTCGGAAATCAACAAATATACCAAGTACGTACTTGGCTGTTGACTCGCTAACGCTACGACTTACATGCATCAAAGCATCCTCGGTAGACCTGTAAGACTTAAATCCAAACTGCAGTCGCTCAGAGAGAGTGCTCTCGCCAATGCGCTGCATCAGCTGTGATACCATTATTCTGTCGAGAACTTTTCCAAGTTCCGAGAGAAGACTAATGCCCAGATAAGAGTGAGGATCACTCCTCACCTTGTCGGGAGACTTAAGCAGCACAACAACTCGGGCAATCTTCCAAGCTCCTGGGAATAAGCCATCTACAAAGTACTTCTGATAGATACTATCCAGATACTCTGGTATTGCCTTCCAGATGGCTTTCTCCATCTCTCCAGTAATACCGTCTGTACCTGGTGACTTTCTACTTTTCACCCGATAGACACTGTCCGAAATCTCATGTCTTTCCAGGATTGGAGGGTCAGTTATAGCCTCACGAGGAGGAGTATATCTAACGGGCTCCGCGCCAGGAAAGAGAACCCCCAACAGTTCATCCTCGCTTTCCCTCCAAGAACGTAACGTCCCCTCAGCCCGACTAAAACACGCGATGTCGCGATATCTTATAAGCCAACCCCCATGGGCCATCCCTATTGTCCTGTACAATACTCCTAAGATGTCCCTCTTCACTCCTAATCAACATGTCCTTGTACGTCCGAAGGCCAGCACGATAATCAGATATCCGTGTAGCCATCAACTCAATCTCTTCCGAAGGCGTCGGACATTCCGCCGCATCATCTCAAGCTCCCGGGTCCACCACTTGATTCTGCTCGGTCGAGTCTCGCGACGTCGACCAAGTTGCACATCATTCACCGCGCACAGACATCTATCCAACCGACTGACCTGGTCATCTACCGTCAGTGACCTAAACTCAGCTATTGGCGTCTCCAAGACCTAGGGAGGCGGAGCGGAGACACAATTCGAATAGTGTCGCCAGTCCACGTCCCGATCCCGCCACCTGCGAGACCGTTCAGTCACCCTAGTCCGTCTCCTGTGAGAGACCACAATCTCGATGGGTCGGTAATCACTCACGCCCCATCTGTTACACACCCTCTAGCTAAAGCTGTACACTGTCATTGCCCACTTCTGCCATTGGGCCCATCGAAGGTATATAGATCGCTGGGCTCATTCAGTACCCCTACCCCACGCGTCACCATCCACTCGGTTAGCATCTCTCCTCGTATGTTGTTCTGATGGCCAGCAGAATGCCGGTTCATCTTAGAGAACCACATACGAGAGGGCGCATTTGCATCTAAACCGAGGATAACCGGTATGCTACTCGCTAGTAGTAGCACGGTATCCATATACCCCAGATAAGGCTCCAATGGAGCTCTAAACCTACAATAGATGCTAGCCAAAAGCATCCTCCCAAAACTACCTTCCACCGAAACACAAACCCCGTATTGGCTGCCCGCCACTACCGTACAGTCCATGTCCATACTGTCCACCACTATTAAACACTCACATAC
This sequence comes from Eudasyphora cyanicolor, assembly GCA_963930755.1. Taxonomy (NCBI): domain Eukaryota; kingdom Metazoa; phylum Arthropoda; class Insecta; order Diptera; family Muscidae; genus Eudasyphora; species Eudasyphora cyanicolor. The sequence continues at coordinate 242,805,192 of OZ005735.1, forward strand.
CCCCCGGCAAACCAACTACACTACCATCTACAGCATACGGCTCCTGTAGCAGAGCCAAGGAGGCACCTACCCTCTATTCAATATCACAATTTCTGAAATAATCGAATCTCCAAACTTTTCTCGCAACAATTCAATTATTTAATTTGCTGTGTGGCACGTAGCCACAATCGGTCATTGGCAAAAAGATAGCTCTTAACGAGACATAAAATATTGCTCATGGGTGTCAAGGTCGTAGGTCGACTGGAAAGTGTTTTTTTTTTATTTAAAAAAAATGGACTCAGCGCACGAAAAGTTGCAATTGGAGAACGATTATTTTGATAATAAAACTGAATAATTTGTAAAAGTTGTTCTTGCGTATATCTATCCATGATGAAATTGTAAACACTACTGAATACAATGAAAAACAAATGACAGATCATGACATATTACAAATGGCCGAAACGTCACTTCAAAATCATATCATCCCTATTGGAAACCCGTTATATTGAAAAGCAGCTTTATATCCGCTATTTATGTGTGAGGGGCTATCATTTAGTGAAAACGGATGATTCTAACTGCACTGGTTGGACTTTGGCAATGGTACCAAATGTATCCCTTTGTTTCTAAACTCTCCGAATTTCTAAAAACTTACTTCTTATCCTTTGTATATGTGCCAATAACAACCCCTACACCAAATTTCATAATTAGAGATTTAACCTCTTGGCTTTCTCGATGAAACATTATGTATCCCTTTTTGCCCCATACTGAATTTTATTTGTCAAATTTTAGCCCCGAAAAGTGCAAATTTTGAAAAGTCACTTCCAATCCCACCGGGGCCAACCCAAACACCGAATTTCAAGATTCTAGCACTATCCTTATTGCTTTGGCCGTGGTACTAAATATATTCCTTTTTATGCTATTTTGGTTCCTAAATGTAACGTGACTACCCACAGTAGTGACCCTCACAGGGTAATAGGTCAAATTATGAAAGTGACCCTCACATCAAATTTCGTAATTTCAGCTTTATCCAGCAGCCTATGTAACAGTTTCATTTCGATTTCATAGTCCATTGTGCTACCAAAGGGACATAAGGGAAAACATAAGTTAGCCCTAGCTCCTCCCGTTGAACCAATTTGATTGCTTTAAAAAACTTAAAAGTTGCCGGATTTTAACATCTGCCAGGTTGCACGCCGCCTTTTAGAGATTGCGCGGGATACAGACACAGCTTCTGCAAAAGTCTTAACGAAATACATTCAATCTCTCCACGTGTCGTCAACAAGACAGTGACCACTCATGATAGACAGTGATACGTCCGGCCTCAATAGCGACAGCAGGGCGTTGGTGCGTTTGGAGTTTAGGCAGGGCCACCTCAGCCTAGAATTTATACAGTTCTTGACTAGGGACCACCTGTCATTTGCTATATATCTTGAGAAAAGCTTGTTGGTCGCAGAGGCATTCCCACATATTCCAGTTCCCCTGGAGCGTGTAAGGTAGTTCGTAGTCTTGCAAGTTCAACTGGTTTGCAGTTCCCTGGTATGATGTCCCTGTGATCCGCCCCCCATATCAGGTGAATATGAATAGTTCAATATTTGTTAAGAGATCTGCCACAGTCGAGGACAGATTTTGAATTCAGCAATATAGTTTCCAGGGACTTGATGGCAGCCCGACTATCAGAGAAAATATTAATACCGACGTTGGTCAGAACATTAATATTCAGACATTTTGTTACCTCTTTAATAGCTACGATTTCTGCCTGATAAACACTACAGAGATCAGGAATTATTTTTGCAATGGATAGCTCAAGTTACTCGGGAATGACCCCAAATCCACGGGCTTGTTGAGTTTGGATCCGTCTGTATAGTCGTTCACGAATCTCCTATGCCTTGAGATAGAACCATTTCATTCTGATCAACGAGTATCAGGTATAAAAGTGGAATACTTTTTGTCAAAAAAAGGTTCAGACATAGTGTAATCAACTATGCCCGGGAGATCAGGCATAGTCTAGAATGGCACTACATACTTCTAATACAACCAAATAAAGTGTAGCATTAATTGCCTCTGCTGATGTCGTTCTCCACTCACCTATAGCAGCGATTCGCTAAACTTTGTTTAGTATAGCGCAGAAGGTGGATTTCTCCAGAGCCGTCCACCAAACAACAATGCCTTACATCATTACGGCCTGAATATTGCCGTATACAACCAATACACAATACGCGGGTTCAGACCCCAGCATTTTTCTATTACCTTTTTGCAGGTATATAGCGCTACCACAGCCTTCGTTGATCTTTCCAGAAAGTTGGGTTTGAAGTTCAACTTCCTTTCCTGACAAGAGTGACGGTTCCCTACATCTAATACATATCAGTAGATGCGTCATATTGCCCTGCTATAAGGACTAGCGGCATTAAATGTAGCATAACATTTATTGCTTCAGCTGATGTCGTTCGCAACGCACCAATGATACATATGTTGTATAGCAGCCATTCCCTTAACATTGTTTAGTATAGCGCAGCAGGTGCATTTCTGCAGAGCCATCCACCAGATGCCGTACATCATTATCGGCCTGAATACTGCCGTATACAATCAATAAACTATATACATTTTTCAGACCCCAGTATTTTCCTATTGCCCTTTTACAGTTATATGGCGCTATACACAGCCTTCGTTGCTTTTTCCAGAAGGTTGGGTTTGAAGTTCAACTTCCTTTCCTGACAAGAGTGGCGGTTCCCTACGTCTAATACATATCAGTAGATGCGTCATATTGCCATGCTTTAACGATTAGCGACATTAAATGTAGCATAACATTTATTGCTTCAGCTGATGTCGTTCTCAACGCACTAGTGATACCTATCAGCCATTTGGTAAACTTTGTTTAGTATTGCGCAGAAGAGAATTTCTGCAGAGCCGTTCACCAGACAACAATACCGTACAGCATTATCGGTCTGACTACTTCCGTATACAACCAATAAACTATATACACTTTTCAGACCCCAGCGTTTCCCTATTGGCCTTTTACAGATATATAGCGCTACCACAGCCTTCTTTGCTCTTGCCAGAATGTTGGGTTTGGTGTTCAACATCCTGTCTAGTAAAATACATAAGTATTTTGCGCTTTCAGAGAAGGCAATTTCAATAATCCCAAGGAACTGCAACGGTTGGTACTTTATATCTCCTGCTGAAAAGAACTAGTTCTGTCTTGATTGAAGCCCATTTTGCGGTTGTTTTTTGGAAGATCTGTTGTAGTATGTACGAGTGTAGATCTGTTGTAGTATATAAGTGTACTCTAAAACCTTCCTCTAACCGCTATTGCCACGTCATCTGCATAGGCAATAACCTAAACACTTACCATCTCCAACGAAAGCAGAATATTGCTAATGGAGAGATTCCATAGCAGAGGAGACAGAACGCCCCGTTGGAACGTTCCGCCGCTGGCAAATACATATATGGAGGTCAGTTGAACCTAAGCTAGCTGAAATGCGTCTCTTATTCAAAAGGTTAGGAATGAACCTTCGTATATGGTTATAAACTCCCAGGGTTACCAGAGCCGTTACTATTGCAGAAGCTAACATATTCCTTAACAGAGATAGAACCTTCAATAAATCTGACTAGATAATTTAGGGCGGTTTCGATGGATTTCGATGTTGTTGATTGGGCAGCATCTTGAGATCAATTTGAATCCTAAGGTCGATTAATCTCTCCAAGGTTTTAACAAGAAATAACGATAGACTAAAGACTAATCGGCCGGAAATCTTTAGCTTCTACTCGTATATGTAAAGTCCCTGGAAACCTTATTACTGAATTCAAAAACTGCCCTCGACTGTCGCAAATCTCTTAACGAGAATGATAAACAGTTCTCCTGATTTAGGTGTCGGGTCTCAGAGACATTCCAGGGAACTGCAAAGAAGATAGACTTGCAAGACTAGGAACTAGGAACAGTACACGCTCCAATTTTAGCATATGTTCTGCTGAAGCAAGAATTCAAAGAATTCACAGCCCTCGACTGCCGCAGATCTGTTAACGAGATTGCTGAGCAGTTTAATATACACCTCATATGGGTGTCTGGGCAATGGGGATATCCCGGGAACCGCAAAGCTGATGAACTTGCTAGGAAAGGGAAGACATTACAAAGTCTCGACGCACCAATTTGAATGTATTGGTGCGCCACTATCCACGTGCAAGCTTTGGCTTAGGCAAGAGGCAATCAGGCAGGCCAACGAAAGATGGACAGAAATCGGCACCTGCAGGGTAGCTGGACAAATCTGGCCAAGGAATGACCTTAAGAGGTCAAAATATCTCCTCGCACTAGAGTGGAAAAGATTGTCTACGTAAGTATCAGTTCTGACGGGACACTACTTGATCGGCGAACACACCAAAAGATTGGGTATTGACTCCAATGACTTCTGCAGAAGCTGTGGAGTTGAGGAAGAAGTGGAGAGCATTGAGGACTTGCTATGCGACTGTTCCGCTTTGAGTAAACCACGACTGGACATACTGGGGTCGGCCTTTCTAGACAGTCTAACAGATCTTTCCGGTACCAATATTCATACTATCCATAAATTTGTGTATCAAACAGGTTGGTTTCGATGCGGGGCATTTCAGCCCCTCAGCTCTTTATGGGGAACTATGAATATAGGCTGTCATTTCTTTAGGAAGTTAGCAAGCAGGCTTGGCTGATGTGGAAAGTTAAACCACTCGAAGGAGTGGATAATGTAAGGTTTTGATTCTTAATACATGATTTCTTCAATATTTACAATATTATTTTAGTATGGGTCCTTCCAGGTAAATAGTATCCAGCAAAAACATTTGTTTATTTATATGAATTACAATACAAAGTAAATTTATATTCTAATTGTACGGTCCAAGGAAAAACCGGGTTACAAATAACATGTGGTTAGAGTTTGCAGCGACAGACCAGAGCCTTTGGTGGGAATCGGACCCACGACCCACAAACTCACTAGCAAGCACGCTACCAACTCACCTACTAGGGCGCTCCAAAAAAAAAAAAAACATTTGTATTCCTTGTCTTGAATTATGGGACCAGATTAAATCATCTACCGTTTTAAATCCATTTCTCCTCATTTACCATACGAACGTTTTCGGTGCAAATTCAATAATTTAACATTTTCTTCTCATATAGAATTGTTAAAACTAATTTAAGTATTAAATTGCAGTATTAACAAACTTGTAAAATCTCAACTTATCATGTTTACCTACCCTCCTCCTCCTTCCCCAATGTAGCGGACTGCCGGGAAAACAACAATTATCACCGAATCATCCATGTCCCCCAAATCAACTGGAAGCTGGTGGTGGCGGCGGCCTTGGTGGCCCACACAGCCCTTCGTCTCCATTACCACCTTGTATTGGCGCTGGAGGTGGTTCGCCATATAATGGCTCACAGGCCGGTGGTAGCAGTGGTGGTGTATCACCAAATTCAAATGCGGGCATTTCACCGAACAAATATAGACGCAGTATATCATTTCCCAACAAAGCAGGTACTTCACCCACACCGGGCTACACTTTGGATATCAATGCAGCCAAGGCTGCAGGAGTACCTACGCTATCAATAGGCAACGGTGGCAGTATGAGCGCTGGCGCTTCCGGTTGTGGTGATGCACCGCCTTTTATAGGAGCTGGACCTTATATGGGAAATGGTCTGGATATGCGTCCCTTGGATCATTGCTTAAATGATATAATGCGTGGCATGGGCGCAGTAGGCCCCGGTGGCGATAACAATGTCAGTGGTGCGGCCATGATGGCCGAACGCATGCGCAATCAACAGAAATTGAGTGAACATCATTTGGGTGAAGTGGATGCGGTTAATATAGCAGCTGGAAATGGGGCTGCCGCCTACTTGGATCCCACAATGAAATTGAATTCTCCCTCAAGGTCATCTCCCCACTCGCAGGGATCCGATCATACAGCACGTTATTCGCGCAAGGTATTTGTGGGTGGCTTACCGCCCGACATCGATGAAGATGAGATCACCAGCTCCTTCAGACGTTTTGGCCCCCTGGTGGTGGATTGGCCTCATAAGGCAGAATCGAAATCGTATTTTCCACCCAAAGGTTATGCTTTCCTACTGTTCCAGGATGAGAACAGTGTACAGCAGTTGATAGATTCTTGCATTACGGACGACGATAAGCTTTACTTGTGTGTCTCGTCGCCCACCATCAAAGACAAGCCGGTGCAGATACGTCCCTGGCGTTTAGCCGATGCTGACTATGTACTCGATGCGACCATGTCATTGGATCCCCGAAAGACAGTATTTGTGGGTGGTGTACCACGACCTCTAAAAGCATTTGAACTGGCCATGATTATGGATCGTTTGTACGGTGGGGTCTGTTATGCTGGCATTGATACAGATCCCGAACTTAAGTATCCCAAAGGAGCCGGGCGAGTGGCTTTCTCCAATCAGCAGAGTTATATAGCAGCCATATCGGCCCGTTTTGTGCAGCTACAACATGGCGACATAGACAAAAGGGTGGAGGTAAAGCCCTATGTGTTGGACGATCAGATGTGCGATGAGTGTGAGGGCCAGAGATGTGGTGGCAAATTTGCCCCGTTCTTCTGCGCCAATGTGACTTGTTTGCAATACTATTGCGAGCATTGCTGGTCGGTTATACACTCACGGCCCGGCCGGGAATATCACAAGCCGTTGGTCAAGGAGGGAGCTGATCGTCCGCGAGCGGTGCCCTTTCGTTGGTGTTAACGGCGGCGTTGGTAGGTTGCTAAGACCTCAACAACGTAATCAGCGTAAATTTCAGTATAACACCACCAATGCAGCAGCAGCGGCGGAAGCGGAAGCGGGAGCGGCAGTGGCAGCGTCGGCATTTGCCTCAACAATGCAATTACAAAAACACTGAAAAATAGCCTCAACAACGGCTCTTATATACATTAGAATGAAATATTAACCCCATTTCCCCCTAAAAACAAAAACAAAAAATTCTCTATTATATAAAACAACACTTCTTCTCTCGATACACAGAAAAAAAGCAAGTTAAAAAAATGCAATTAAAAAACTGATTGAAAATGTTTACAAATCAATTAAAAATTTGATTGAATCAATTGAAATAATAATTGATTTAATGCATAATTGAAAATATGCAATTAATAATGGTTGAATTAAAAGAACCGATTAATTGAACCGTTTAATGAATTAATTGAACCAATTAATAAATTAATTGAACTAATTAATAAATTAATTGAACCAATTAATAAATTAATTGAACCAATTAATAAATAAATTGAACCAATTAATAAATTAATTGAACCAATTAATAAATTAATTAAACGAATTAATTAAATTAATTTTTTTGTTTTTATTTTTAATTAATTTATTTATTGAACCAATTAATAAAAAATAATAAGAAATTCAATTAATAAATTAAATCAAATTAATATATTATTAATTCAAATAAATACTAAATTAATTGAAACAATAAAAAATTACTTGAATCAGTTAAAAAATTGATAGATTTCACTAATAAATTAATAGAATCAATTAAAATATTAATTGAATATTAATAAATTACTTAACACATTAATATAATTAACAAATTTATCGAATAAATTAATTGAATCAATAAATTATAAAACCGATTTATTAATTCAACCGATTAATAAATGAATCCAAGCGATTAATAAATTAATTGAACCAATTAATCAAAAATAATAAGAAATACAAAATAATTGAAACCACAAACAAAATAATAGAATCAATTACAAGATTAATTGATACAAGAAATAAAATGAATTTAATTAATATATTAATTGAAACAATTAACAAATTATTCGAAACAATAAATTAATTGATATAGTTAATAAATCAATTGAAACAATTAATAAATTCATTGAAACAACTAATAAATTATGTGAATCAAGTATTAAAAAATTTAATAGAATTCAGTACTAAATTAAAAATTGCTAATAAATTAATAGAATCAATTAAAATATTAATGAAAAATATTAGTAAATTAATTAAAAACAATAATAAATGAACCAATTAAAAAATTAATTAAACGGATTAATTTCACATTTTAATTAATAAGTTCATTTCATTAACTAATAAATCAATTAATAAATTTATTGAATCTATTACTAACCATAATTAAATCAATTATTTGAATCAAATAATAAATTAACCGAATCAATTAATAAATTAATTGAATCAATTTATAAAATAAATTGAACCAATTAATAAATTAATTGAACCAGTTAATAAATTAATTGAACCAATTATTAAATTATTTGATCCAATTAATAAAATAATTGATCGGATAAATTGAACCGATCAATAAACCAATTAATAAATTAATTAAACCAATTAATAAATAAATTGAACCAATAAATAAATCAATTGAACCAATTAATAAATTAATTGAACCAATTAATAAATTAGTTGAACCAATTAATAAATTAATTGATTTTATTAGTAAATTAATTGATCCAATTAAGAAATTAAATGATCCAATTAAGAAATGAATTGATTCAATTAATAAACTAATTGATCCAATCAATAAATGAATTGATCCAATCAATAAATTAATTGAATCAATAATTAAATTAATTTATTCAATAAATCAATTAATAAATTTATTGAATCAATTAATAAATTTATTGAATCACTAAATCAATGAATAAATTAATTGGATCAATTAATTAATTGATTGAATTTATTACTATCCATATTTAAATCAATTATTTGAATCAAATAATAAATTAACCGAATCAATTAATAAATTAATTGAATCAATTTATAAATTAATTGAACGGACTGATAAATTAAACCGATCAATAAACCAATTAATTAATTAATTGAACCAATTATTAAATTAATTGATCCAACTAATAAATTAATTGAACGAATTAATAAATTAATTGATTTAATTAGTAAATTAATTGATCCAATCAATGAATTAATTGATCCAATCAATGAATTAATTGATCCAATTAATAAATTAATTGATGCAATTAATAAAATTAATTGAAGTAATTAATAGAAACAATAAATTAATAAAATTAATAAATTCTTAGATTAATTGAATCAGTTAATAAATAAATTAAATAAAATGAAACCATAAATGGTCAATCAGAACTCAAGTAAAATAATAATTGATTATATCAGTTAATAAATTAATTGGATCAGTTCAAAATTTAGTTAAGACAATTAAAAATGATCACTTCATTCAATTAATAAATTGTTTGAATCATTTAAAAATTTAATTGAATCAATTGATAATTAATTGAAAATATTAAAAATGTAATTGAATAATTATTTAAAATATACAATTCATAAATTTAAATTATTTAATCAATTCATTAAAACAATAAAAAGATAAAAAAATAGAAACAATTGGAAGAAGCAATGAATATATTATTTAAGTCAATTAATATATTAATAAATCAAATGATTAATTAATTGCATTACAAAAAAGAATAATTTAATTGTTACATTAATTGGATCAATTAATAAATTATTTGAAACAATAAATAAAAAATGATAAATTGATTAAATTTATCAATGAATTCATAGAAACAATAAATTAATAATGGATTGATTCACTTAATAAATTTATTGGGTAAATTAAAAATATTGATTCTTTAAAATATTAATAAAATCAATCTAAATAATGAATTCATTGAAATATTAACTGAGAATCAGTTATAAAACTGAATCATTTATTATATTATTTGAATCAATTATTAAATTAATTGAATCATTTGTTAAATTAATTGAATCATTTATTAAATTAGTTGAATCATTTATTAAATTAATTGAATCAACTATTAATTTATGTGAATCAATTAATAATGTTATTAAATTAATTAGATCAATTATTAAATTAATTAAATCAATTAATATATTAAATGAAAATTGTTAACATTTCAATAAAGTATTTTTTTAATTGCAACGCTTTTTTCTCTGTGTATTCTCTAAACCAATACTACTATAACTACTTTTACTATTATCTCCTTTTTATACCGTTTTTTAATTTTAAATAACTTTTTTTAAAATATCAAATGTAGTTTTTAGTAGTTAATTTTTATACGTTTTTTATATACGACAATGAACATAACAAAACAAACTCTTAAGCATGATGAGAGCCTGAAATCCTTTAGTTTGAGGAGAAAAGGATATCTTTTAAACAAAACAAAAAAAAACTAAAACTAGAGAAACAAAAAACAAATAATGTTTTTAAAATAGCTTAAATATTGCAAATATGAGTAGACAAAAATTAAAAAAAAAAAACATGAATATAATGTTTATAAAGATTTCTACTTTTTTCCAAAAAGAAAACTAAAAAACAAAATGCGAAAACAACAATTTCTAGAAACAAAAAACACAGAATAATAACTTCTCTCTCACACACACAACAGATCCTGTTTTCTTCTATATGAGTTTTTGTTACATTTTAAAAGTGCAATTGGATAAAGAAAACCCATGTGCAAATGTAATCAAACGAACAATTTTAATTGTTAAAAATTAATATGCTTTTCTTTAAAATTTTTACAAATTAATATGTTCTGTTTTATTTAAAATTTTTAAAAATTAATATTTCATGTTTTATTTCACCTTTCTTTAAAAGGTTGCTTTTTTGTGTTTTTTATAAAACAAAAATAATTTATTTGACAAAAAAGGAAACTGTGCGCAGATTTAATCGAACGAAATAGTAATTTTTACGCTAATGTTTTTTAAAAATACTATATTTTTTTCTTTTATTCATTTCGCATTTTTTTGTAATTTTGTCCTTGTTGTCTTTGTATTCTTTTTTGGAAAAAGGTTTTATCTTTTCTTTGAGAAGCTAAAAATCAAAAGAAATTGTATTTTTTTGCTAGTTGTTTTTATTTTCCTTTACTTAAAAAGGGCCGGGCCATATTCTTGTTTGATTTTTTCTCAAAAAAGATTTTGCTTTTATTTCCCTTTAAAAGGTCCCATGTTTTGTTTTTTTTTCTCTCCTTTGAAAACAGGATTTGCAATTTAAAGTTTCTGTTAATCCATTTTAACAGATAGGCAGCTTTTTTAATAATTTTTTTATGACTATTTTTAAACCTTTGTTAAGTTTTTTTTTTGATATATTGTTTTGTATTATTTTTTATAATTATTTCTTAGATTTTTAATCTATTATTTTACCATTTTTTAAACTTTTTTAAAATTATTTTTTTTTTTACTTTCTGTATTATTTTTTTATTTACAAATTGAAATTTTGTATTTGTTTTTTACGGTTTCAAAACTTGTCTTCCGTTTTTTTTTCTTCTAAATATCTCATGAATCTGATTTGTATACTTTTCGTTTAACTCTTCAGTATTTTTATTGTACTTCTTTTTTTAAACTAACCTAATTTTATATAGTTTCTTAGAAAAATTTAGTTATTTAGTTTTATATTCATTTTAGCTTTTTATTTAAATCCTCGCATTTTTATATTTTAGTTTAAAAAAAGGTGGCTGTATAATTTGTTTATTATTTGAATGTGGTTGTTAATATTTTTTAAAGCAAAAAAAAAATCATTATTATTATAACAAAATAATTTTTTAAAATTTTAAATAAAGTTGATATTTCCTATTTTGTTTCCTAAACACAACAAGTTATACATTTCCTGCAGCGCTTGTTTACGAGATGACTTCTTAAAAATGTTCTAACAATTTATCAAAAAAGTTCATTTTTTATTTCCAAAAATATTATTTTACAATTTCTCTCATAACTTCCATGATAATAAACAAATTATTTTACAATATCACCTTGGAAATGTTACCGAAAATCAGTCATTTTTTTTCTAATTTATTAAAAATCTGTCAAGTTTATTTTTTACTAAAAAAATTAGTAGAAAATATAATTACAAAGAACCTTGCACTAAACTATTAGATTTTAATAGAAGTATAGTTTTTTTTAATTTTCCTCAATATTTGTTCCTAACTTAACACAAGATTGATTTTGTTTTTATTGTAAAAAGAAATATTTGTCTTATGGAAAACCAGCCTTATATTATCATTTAGACAGCTATTCTTTATTTGTTAAATCCCTTTTTTATATTTCTTATTGTAATGCAAATGTTTATTTTAGTTTTTTACAATTTTGATATAGGGCCTGTTTCTGTAACTTATTTTCGTTCGTCTACGGCGAACGATCAAAATTCTCTCAGCTATTACTTGAATTCTATAAAACGCAGGTTAGAAATATTTTAGGAACAAGCTTTTTACATGATTTCCTACAGACACAACGAATTATAAACTTCTGCGATTTATAGATTTCTCGGAATAATTGAGTGATTTTTGATCGTTCGCAGTAGACGAACGAAAAAGTTACAGAAACAGGCCCATAGAATTTAAAGAAAACTTGTTGTCATAAAAAAGCAAAATATACGAAAATTATACAGACTCACAGAAAAATACATTAAAAATTCCAAACTTTGGAAATAAATTGAAAATTTGTATACCTTCAATTAAAAATTTAATTGAATCAATTTGTTTTTTTTTCTTCAGAAAATAAATGCAACAAACTTCATTTATTTACGGACTTTAAAAATTCGTTCAGTATATATATCTGAAAAGGAAATCAATTAAAAAAATAATTGAATTAATTAAAAAAATAATTGAATTAATTAAAAAAATAATTGAATTAATTACAAAATTAATTGAATTAATTAAAAAATTAATTGAATTAATTAGAAATTTAATTGAATTAATAAAAAATTAATTGAATTAATTAAAAAATTAACTGAATTAATTAAAAAATTAATTGAATTAATTAAAAAATTAATTGAATTAATTATAAAACTTAATTGAATTAATTACAAAATTAATTGAATTAAATAAAAAATTAATTGAATTAATTTCAAAATTAATTGAATAAATTAAAAAAATAATTGAACTAATTAAAAAATTTATTGAACATTTTAACACCCTTAAATAAGAATTTAATTGAACCATTTAAAAATTAATTGAATTAATTCAAAAATTAATTGAATCAATAAATAAATTTATTCATTACTTAAACAATTATATCAATTATTTTTTTATATTCTTGAAATTAAATATAATTAAATATGGACTGGAATACTGCATCCATTTTTGACATCTTCTATATAAGAGTCTTTATCGCATGATATTTGATAATTTTTAATTAGTTCGGAAGAAATTTTAATTAATAATGTTATTGTTTAAACTCAATTTTATTATAAAAGATTTTTTTTTGGTAAATGGAAAATGCATTTTTGACATTTTTCATATATAGAGAAATGACATATTTATTGGGTGGAAACAGATAATCAGGGTTGTTGTGGAATCCGATTGTTGTCGGAATCGGAATTGAAACCGAGAAAAAAATAACTTTGGTGTGACAGAAGGTTTTTTTTTATTTCAATTCCGATTCGGACCGCAATCGGATTCCACAACAACCCTGAATATTTATGGTCCTTTCTTAATATGTATGATATTGTTGTTTAGACGTAATTTTCATATAAAAGATTTTTTCTAAAAGAAATTTACGATAAAAGAATTTCCTAAAAAAAAATTTCCCTATAAACAACTTTCTTATAAAAGATTTCTCTATAAGAGATTTCTCATACAAGATTTTCCTATACAAGATTTTCTTATAAAATATTTTTCACATAAAAGGTTTTCCTATAAAAGATGTTCTTATAAGAATTACACTGAAGATCTTATTTTATGGAGTGGAATACCGAAAGAAGTTAAATGTAAATCGACATATTCAAGGCCTATTTTTTTATAAAAACTTCATTAATGCTTTTATTTTTTAAATGTAATTTTCTTTATAAATCTTTAATTTTCTTATAAAAAATTTTCCTATATAAGTTTTCTTATAAAAAATAATTTTCTTGTAAAGATTATTTCATGAAGTTTCTTATGTTTCTTTCTTATAAACGATTTTCATATAAAAGAATTTCCTATAAAAATAATTTTCTATAAAAGATTTTCCGATAAAATATTTTCCTATATGATTATCCTATAAAAGATTTTCCTATAAAATAATTTTCTTATCGATTATTTTATATCTTTCATATATGGAAATTGGTAATTTTCAAGGCCTATCTTTTATAAAAAAAAATCGTTTAATGTTTATATATTAAAAAAAAAATTTGTTATAACTAATTTTTTTTAAAAAAAAGTATTTTCTTATATGTGATTATTTCTAAACAACAATATTTTCTTGTAAGAGTTTTTTTATAAAAGATTTACACATATTTTTTTTTTCTTATATAAGAATTTCTTATAAAAGATTTGGTGTGTACGCAATCCCTACATTATGGGGAGGTGGCCCCCCGCGGTCAGAAGGGGCGGGTAAGAGTAGCTGCATTGGGAACCTGAAATAAAAAGAATAAAAAAGTTTCTATAAGAGATAAGAAAGAGTTTCACATAAAACATTTTTCTATAAAATATTTTCTTATTAACGTTTTTCCTATGAAAGATATCCGTATAAAGGATTTCCTATAGAAGCTTTTCCTTTTTTCCTTTTTCATATATGGCCATTTAAAATATTAATATACTTAGTTAACTTTTCTTTAAAAAAAAATTCCGTGTAAAAGATTTTTTTTAAGATTATTTTATTGGCATACCGAATCCTATAAAAGGGTTTCCTATTAAAATTTTCTTATAAAGAAATCTTGTAAAGATTATTTTATAGGGTGGAATACTGAAAGATGTCAAAAAATATCTTTCATATATGGAAATTGAAAATATACAGGCCTATTTTTTATAAGAACGTCATAAACCATTTTATTATTTAAATATAATTTTCTTGTAAAGACCTTATAAACAATTCTTTAATTATAAAAGGATTTTCTTTTAAATATTATTTTATTTAGTGGAATGTCGAAAGCTGACAAAAAAATTTGTTTCTCATTTGGACATTTAAAGTATTAAAGTATTAAAATATTTAATTTCATTTCCTTTAAAATAATTTTCTTCTAAAGATTATTTTATTATCCATATTTTTGACATATTTCAGGCTTATTTTTTTTTAAACTTCATTAATCATATTATTGTTTTAACTTAATTTCCTTACAACATTTTATTTTCTTATAGATTAATTTGGACATTTAAAGTATTAAAATATTTAATTTCATTTCCTTTAAAATAATTTTCTTCTAAAGATTATTTTATTATCCATATTTTTGACATAATTCAGGCTTTTTTTTTTTAAACTTCATTAATCATTTTATTGTTTTAACTTAATTTCCTTACAACATTTTATTTTCTTATAGATTATTTTTATGAAAAATTCTGTAAAATGTTGGTTAAATTTAATTTTCTTATAAACGATTTTCTTGTAATCAGTGAGAAAACTCAAAAAATATTTTTTAAATTTTTTTTGTAAATGAATTTCTTATAAACAATTTTCTTAAAAACGATATTCTTATAAATGGCTTTCTTATAAAAGATTTTCCTGTAAAAGATTTTCCTATAAAAGACCTTTCCCATAAAGATTTTTCTATAAAATATTTTCTTATAAAATAATTATCTTGTAGATTATTTGATATCTTTCATATATGGAAATAGCCTATACATACAAGGCCTATTTTTTATAAGAACTAAATTATTTTATTGTTTATATAATTTTTTTAAAAATGTTTGCTTATATTCGATTTTTTATAAAAGATTTTCTTTTAAAACATTTTCCTATAAAAGATGTTTTTCTTATAAAAGATTTTCCTATGAAAGACCTTCACATAAAATATTTTCCTATGAAAGACCTTCCCATAAAATATTTTCCTACAAAATATTTTGCTATAAAAGATTTTCTTATAAAATAATTTTCTTATAAAACAATTTTCTTGTAGATTATTTGACATATTTCATATATGGAAATTGCTTATTCAATGCTTTTTTCATAGAAACTAAATTATTTTATTGTTTATATAATTTTTTTAAACATTTCCTTACTAGTGAGTTTTTTTAGAAAAGATTTTCTTATAAAAGATTTTCTTATATAAGATTTTCTTATTACAGATTGTCTTATAAAAGATTTTCTTATAAAAGATTTTCTTATAAAATATTTTCTAAAAGATTTTCTTTGAAAGATGTTCTTATAAAAAAATGTTTTTAATGATCATTTTTTTAATTCTCTTGTAAATGATTTTCTTATAAAAGATTTTTAAAGGTTTTCGCGTTAAGCCATATTCTTATAAAAAAGGTCTCTTATAAAATATTTTCCTATAAAGATTTTCTTATAAAAATATTTTCTTGTGGATTATTTACATCTTTTATATGTGGAAATAGATACTATTCAATATATTACATCTTTTTCTACAGATTTTCTTATAAGGGATTGTGAAAATATTTTGCTATAAAAGATTTTCTTATAAAATAATTTCTTGTAGATTATTTGACATATTTCATATATGGAAATTGCTTATTCAATTCTTTTTTTCATAGAAACTAAATTATTTTATTGTTTGTATCATTCTTTTGTTTATATAATTTTTTAAACATTTTCTTATAAGTGAGTTTTTAGAAGATTTTCTTATAAAAGATTTTCTCATAAAAGATTTTCTTATAAAAGATATTTTTATAAAAGATTTTCTTATAAATGATTTTCTTATAAACGATTTTCTTATAAAAGATTTTCTTATAAAAGATTTTCTTATAAAAGATTTTCTTATAAAAGATTTTCTTATAAAAGATTTTCTTTGAAAGAAAGATTTTTTTAATGATTATTGTTTTAATTGTAAATGATTTTCTTATAAAAGATTTTTTAAAAATATTTTCGTTAAGCCATTTTCTTATAAAAATGGTCTCTTATAAAATATTTTCTTGTAAAGACTTTCTTATAAAATATTTTTTGTAGATTATTTGACATATTTTATGTGTGGACATTGATACTATTCAATATATTACATCTTTTTCTAAAGATTTTCTTATAAGTGATTGTTTGAAGATTTTCTCATGAAAGAATTTCCTATAAAAGATTTCCTCCTAAAAGATATTTTTACAAACGATTTTCTACTTCATGATATTCTTATAAAATTATAATATAAAATCTTATGAAGATATTAAAATGTATAATTATTTTTTTTTTATTTTTTTTTGTAACTACAACAAGTTTTCTTTATTTTGACTGTGTGCACCCGCCGCGCCTCCCTTTTTATTTAACACTAATGTGCAATAATAGTTTTTTATTTTTTGTTAATAATATTAGTTATTCATATTCTATATTTAATCTTTTTTTATTGTTAATTTTAAATAATTTCTCATATAATTCTTTAAATAATATAATTATTTGTATTTTTTTTTTGTTGAAATCAAAAGCGACCTTATTATTAAGCATTTTTGTTGTATGACAGAATTGTTTAACAAATTAAAAAATAAATAAAAAAAACATAATTTTTGGAAATTTGAAATCTTTTTATCAGATCCAATTTGAAAAATTTATTATAATTTTTACATCAATTTGGGCAATTCCAATGAATGGTAACTAAATTGTCTCTGCAATTATACAAATAAAGAAATGTACTAAATTTTAGAACACTACACAAAGAATATATTTCATAAAATTAAATTATTTCCGGAGGTCAGATAACAACATCCCATAAAGCAATTCGTTCAGTGTATTTGAAGAATTGAATGGAAAAGATGTACCAAAAAATTTAGTACTTATCTGAATAAGTAGAATAATAAATTAAACCAAACACAATTTTCTTATAAAAGTTACTATGGATAAGTCCACAATTTGAAATACTTTTTTTTGGCAATTTTTTTTTTTAGATTTAAAAGTTTTTTATTTATCAATTGACATTCATTGTCACACAATGTCATGTAATAGTTGTAATACAAAAATTGTCATTTGTTTACAATGTTTTTTTTATTTTAATTATGTATTTTATTATACAATATATAATTTCACAGTTAACAATTTTGTGTTCAGTATTAGTTTCTTGTTGTTTCAAATTTCTTTTCCAAACAGCTAAGTTTTTTAATATCGCAAATTTCCCTTTTTTCTCATTTTTGTATACCATCTCAAACTAAATACAAAAATAACAAACATTTTTGTAAAATTACACACACACACACATATATATATATATATAGCTACTAAATTTTTTATATAGAATTTTTTGTAAACAATTTTATAAACCAAAATAACAAATAATAAACAACTGAGAAATATACCAAATCAACAAAACAAACATTATCTACTTTTAAATAAATAAAAACAAAAATGTGTGCAATATTTATTATTACCCTAAAACGAAAATAAACCAAAACTTATTTAAAAAGAAGCTTACAACTTTAATACAAAAAAAAAATTTCAACTTAAATCTTATATATAAAGAAATGAAAACAAACATAAATTATAATAGTTAATATTTAGAAAATTTAACATTTTTTAAAACAAAGAATTTTTTTATATTTATTAAAACAAACTTTAAAAAAACAAACAACAACAAAAAAAGAATATAATGTATATAAGAAAAATACTTATCATGATAAAAACAATTTAAAATGAAAAAACAAAAACAAATAAAATATATATATACAGACATACATATATTAGCAAAGACATTTTTGAAACTTTTTTAGACTTCTTTACATAAACAACAGAAACAAAAAATAAATAAAATTAATAGCAAAATGATGTTTTGTTCGACAAAAGTGAAATACAACAAAAAAAAAAAACTAAAAAATTAAATTAAATATAAAGAAATTGCTTCAAACTGCAAATTGGCAATAAATTTGTATGAAACAAAAAAAAGTGTTTATATTTTATATATCAAAAAAAAAAACCAAAACAAAAACAAGAAATTAGTAAAATTTTTCTAGAATTTTTATTCAAACAAAATATAAAATATAAAACAAATTTAATTTTTTAAACTCAATTAGTCAAAAATTCTAAAAGGAACGCCCTACAAACTTACCTTCCCCAACTCCCCCCACAATAGAAAAATAGAATGTTTTTTAAACAACAACAAAAGTATTAGCAAAAATATAACTAAAGCCCCCCCCCCACAAACTGAGACCTTTTTTCTGCTCCAAAAATAATAAAAAAAAAGTATTTTTGTAATACATATCGTTCTCCTAAATAAAATACAAAAAGGTCTTACTTACCATAAATTGATAGAAAAAAACTCATATTTTTATGAAAATTCTCTACCGGTAAAAAACAAACCCCAAAAAAATCTTGACAAACGAATTAAGAAAACAAAAATAATTTATGAAAAATTTAATAAAAAAGAAATTTCACAAAAGAAATCTTAAAAATACCAAAAAAAAACATTTTTGGTCGACAAATTTCTATAACAATTTGTTTATTTAATTAATTTTTTACGCAAATCTTTTATACTTTTTTATAAACGTATAATTTTTTTTACATACCTTCTTACCTATAACAAACATATTACCTACCACATATAAAAATGCAAACAAAAAAATAACATACACATAATAACTAGTTATTTTTAATAATATATATATATAAAAAAAGAAAATAATAATTAAAACAAAAAAAGATTAAGACATTTAAACTTTTAACAAATAACGTTTTCTTTAAAACTATAAAATTTGAAACAAAAAAAGTTTCTTGCTAAAAAACAACCACGAAAAAAACCTATATAATCTTCTCCTTTGCTCCCTCATTTTTTTCCAAACTCTTCGAATTCATTGAAAATGTCACCTCATTCGTGTTTTGTTAAATGCGTTAGTTAACTAACGTTTTATTTCGTTTGTCTTCTTCTTTTTAAGAAAAAGAAAAACATGCCCCTCGTTTCTTTTTTAAGAAAATACATACATACATATATCACGTTTTTGATACGAAAATTTATTTTTTTTTATAATTGTTTTGTTTATTTTTTTATACTTTTATATAAAATGCAAATTTACTTTTTGTACTTTGTAATTTATTATGTGTTTTGTTATATAATTCTATATATATTTTTTTTAAATTGTATGTCCGCATACTTTTATATGAAAATGAAAAATTACATGTTTTTAAATAATAATCGAAATTGTGTTTTATTTCCTCCGAATTCTATTGGTATTGATAAGTTCTTAATTTTATTTGTATGCATTTGAAATTGCTTCGAGCTTAATAATTGGACAATGAAAAAAATAAAAAAAAAACCCAGAATTAAAACAAAACAACTCCTCCCTTCACAATAATGAAAATGTAAACAATAAATATATATTTTTTTTCAAGTCTTTGTTCACTGGAAAAATGGTCTACTGCGCTGGGCTTTGAATATGGGAAATTATAAAAAAAAAATCAATTTAAAACTTTGTAATTCAATACTTCAAAAAAATATTTCGCTTCTAGGATTTTGAAATAAGTTGAATTTGTGAGGTAACGGGTTTTCCAATAGGGATGATATGATTTTGAAGTGACGTTTCGGCCATTTGTAATATGTCATGATCTGTCATTTGTTTTTCTTTGTATTCAGTAGTGTTTACAATTTCATCATGGAGAGAACAACGTTTACAAATTACGATCAGCCCAAAAAAAAACACTACAGTCGACCTACGACCTTGACACCAATGAACAATATTTTAGCTCTAGTTAAGAGCTTGGCCTGACCGATTTCCGTTCCGACGTACCGTTAAGGAGCTAGTCTCTGTCGTCTCTATAGTTTTTTAATCAAAGATTAGAATTTCTTTTTTTTAATTTCTTAAACAACAAATTTTCATCAGATAAAAATATTAATACTCGGTTTTCCAATAAGAGTGTAATGATTTCTTTGAAAAAAAAAACACACTTATTGTTAAGGAAATTCAAAAGTTTTTTATTTAATGTGAAGTACAGTAGATACAATTATGTTCTAAATAAAACGTCATTCACAAGGCCTCCACGACTTCATCTACAGGACCGAATTCAAAACGTTCAAAATTTTCTAGAGAAATGCAATTCACGGATTTTTGTAGAAAAACGCAATTTCAACAAAAAATTCAATTTCGTCGAAAATTTAAAAATTATATTCAACAATATAATGGGTTTTCCAATAGGGTGATATGATTGATGTCATGATCTATCATTTGTTTTTCATTGTATTCAGTAGTGTTTACAATTTCATCATGGAGAGATATACGCAAGAACAACGTTTACAAATTATTCAGTGTTACGAGTATTATCAAAATAATCGTTCTCCAATTGCAACTTTTCGTGCGCTAAGTCCAGTCGACCTACGACCTTGAATGTCGTAGGTTTTTGCTCTCGTTAAGAGCTATCTTTTTGCCATTGACCCATTCCCGATCCAATGTACCGTTAAGGAGCTAGGCCAAAAATAAACTTTCCGTTCACAATTGAAAATGATGCTGTCCATTTTTTTTTTAAATCCAAAAAAAAACACTTTCCAGGCGACCTACGACCTTGACACCCATGAGCAATATTTTAGCTCTCGTTAAGAGCTATCTTTATGCCATTGACCGATTGTGGCTACGTGCCATGCAGCAAATGAAACAATTCAATTGTTGCGAGAAAAGTTTGGAGATTCGATTATTTCAAGAAATTGTGATACTGAATGGCCTCCAAGATGTTATGATTTAACACCATTAGACTATTTCTTGTGGGGTTATTTGTAGTCATTGGTCTTTCGAAATAAACCAGACTCTCTTCAAGCCTTACAAGTCAATATTGAACGTTAAGAGCTATCATTTTGCCATTGACGTAAATAAACTTTCCGTTCACATTTGAAAATGATGCTAAGTCCATTTTTTTAATCCAAAAAAAAAAAACACTTTTCAGTCGACCTACGATCTTGACACCCATGAGCAATATTATAGCTCTCGTTATGAGCTATCTTTTTGCCATTGACCGATTGTGGCTACGTGCCACACAGCAAATGAAACAATTGAATTGTTTTGACATTCGATTATTTCAAGAAATTGTGATATTGAATGTTGTGATTTAACACCATTAGACTATTTCTTGTGGGGGGTATTTGAAGTCATTGGTCTTTCGAAATAAACCAGACTCTCTTCAAGCTTTACAGGTCAATATTGAACGTGCCATTCATGACATACGACTTCATTTAGTGAAAAAAGTGCTCGAACATTGGGTTCATCGAATTCGTTCCTGCAGAAGAAGTCGTGGAGGTCATTTGAATGACGTTTTATTTAGAACTTAGTTGTATCGATTGTACTTCACATTAAATAAAAAACTTTTGAATTTCCTTAACAATAAGTGAGTTTTTTTTTTAAAGAAATCATATCACTCTTATTGGAAACCCTGCAATGGGAACATTTTGTTGAAACTTCCAAGGTTGATGAACGGATTAAGCACGATAACTCCTGATTAGTGACTGATTAATAAATGCCGATGAATGAAATTTTAAATGAAAAAATTAATTTTGATAAAAAAAAAAATGTTCGACAAAATTTTCCAAAAAATTTATTTAGAAAAATTTGTTTTGTGCTTCACATTAAATAAAAAACTTTTGAATTTCCTTAACAATAAGTGAGTTTTTAAAGCCATTTGAATGACGTTTTATTTAGAACTTAATTGTATCGATTGTACTTCACATTAAATAAAAAACTTTTGAATTTCCTTAACAATAAGTCAGTTTTTTTTAAAGAAATCATATCACTCTTATTGGAAACCCTGCAATGGGAACATTTTGTTGAAACTTCCAAGGTTGATGAACGGATTAAGCACGATAACTCCTGATTAGTGACTGATTAATAAATGCCGATGAATGAAATTTTAAATGAAAAAATTAATTTTGATAAAAAAAAAATGTTCGACAAAATTTTCCAAAAAATTTATTTAGAAAAATTTGTTTTGTGCTTCACATTAAATAAAAAACTTTTGAATTTCCTTAACAATAAGTGAGTTTTTAAAGCCATTTGAATGACGTTTTATTTAGAACTTAATTGTATCGATTGTACTTCACATTAAATAAAAAACTTTTGAATTTCCTTAACAATAAGTCAGTTTTTTTTTTAAAGAAATCATATCACTCTTATTGGAAACCCTGCAATGGGAACATTTTGTTGAAACTTCCAAGGTTGATGAACGTATTAAGCACGATAATTCCTGATTAGTGGCTGATTAATAAATGACGATAAATGAAATTTTAAATGAAAAAATTAATTTTGATAAAAAAAAATTTTCGACAAAATTTTCCAAAAAAAATGTGATTAATAAATGACGATAAATGAAATTTTATATGAAAAAATTAATTTTGATAAAAAAAAAATGTTCGACAAAATTTTCCAAAAAAAAATAATTTGGAAAAATTCAATTTTTGGCGATTTTTTTTATAAAAATTCAATTTTCACGAAATGTTTCTAAAAATATCAATTTTGTCAAATTTTTATAAAAAAAATCGATTTTTCAATTTTATATCCAATTACATTTTGCTGAAATTTTCTATAAAAATTCCACTAAATTTATAAATAAGAATGCAATTTTGCAAAAAAAATATTAGTTGAGGCAAAATTTCCCAGAAAAATACAATTTCGAAGGACATAATTATAAAAGTGCAATTGGAAAACTTTGTTGAAATTTCAAAGGTCGATGAGCGGAATAAGCGCCTCTCACTAAACGAATTAATGACGAGTCCTGTAAAGGACGATGATCCCATATCAACGTTTACTGCCCATATAAAGGTCGTTGACTTTTTAAAGGCCCATGAAGGAAATTTTGTGGAAAAATTTATTTTTGAAGAAACTACAAAAAATCGATTTCAAATAAATTTTCTTGAAATATGTAATTTTAACTAAATTTTCGAGAAATATAGGGTTTTCCAATAAGAGTGATATGATCTCTTTGAAAAAACACACTAATTATTAAGGAAATTCAAAAGTTTTTTATTTACTGTGACGTACAATCGATACAATTAAGTTCTAAATAAAACGTCATTCAAATGGCCTCCACGACTTCTTCTGCAGGAACGAATTCGATGAACCCAATTTTCGAGCATCAAGTCGTATGTCATGAATGGTAAGTTCAATATTGACTTGTAAAGCTTGAATAGTCTGGTTTATTTCGAAAGACCAATGACTTCAAATAACCCTACAAGAAATAGTCTAATGGTGTTAAATCACAACTTCAATATCACAATTTCTTGAAATAATAGAATCTCCAAACTTTTCTGGCAACAATTCAATTGTTTCATTTGCTGTGTGGCACGTAGCCATAATCGGTCAATGGCAAAAAGATTGCTATTGACGAGAGCTAAAATATTGCTCACGGTGTCAAGGTTGTAGGTCGGCTGGAATGTGTTTTTTTTTGATTTTTAAAAAAAGGACTTAGTATATTTTCAAATGTGAACGGAAAGTTTAATTTGAAATCTGCACTCAGGGAAATAATTGGTTGGAATTCGATTGTAACAATAAAAAAATAGTACTAGCAACAAAAAGTATATTGCCTAAACCGTTTGTCGGTTGTATTTATATAGAAATAGTTGAAACAACAATAATAACATGGATACGATCAAATAAAAATGCTTGCAACTAAATCGATGGTTGTATCAATCGAATTAAGATTGTTTTTTTCAGTGACACTATGTTAGTTGTGGTAACCGATTTTAAATTTTCATTACAGTACCATATGATCGATTTTTGGTTGTGGCAACAAATGTTTTATTCTTGACAACAGACATTGTATCAATAGACCAATGATTATTATTGCAACGAATAATTGGTTACTACAACAGAAAAAATATTAATAAATAATCGTTTATTGGTTATCCCAATCATTTCCCAAATGTATTTTGGGAAATACAACCGGAAGATTGGTTGCTGTTCTTTTGCTGATACATGACAAACAAAAAATAAAATTACTCGACATAAAAAAATCTTCAACTTTTTGTTCAAGAACGGTATAGGTAATCAAAAATAATCTCGTGTGGATAATCATGTGTGGAATGCAGAATATGTTGTGCAAAATGTTTTACATAAATAAAAAATAAAAGCAACAATCATGAAATTGAAAGCACAGGGTTAAGCGATATTTGCATACAAGTTTTGTGTTTTTTTTTACGTGTACTAAAATTTGTGTCAAATATTTCCACATCTCATAATAGTGATGAATTTGTAAAATGAGATTTTTAATTTTGTTATGAATTGTTTGGTTTTTTATTCAATAAATAGAATAAAAATTAATGAAAACTGTTTTTAATTAATTGTCGGTAGTATATGACTGACAAATTGTCAGAACAACCAATTTTTTAAAACATTTGGTTGTGGCAACAGACAATTTTAGCCACCATTTTCGTAGTTGGCGCAACCAAATATGTTGGTTGCTTCTGTTGACAACATGGAAGCAGAAGTATACCACAACCAAAATGTTGTTTGTCCTGATGGAATCGCATGATAGTAGACAGAACAACCAAAATTCGGTTAAGGCAACCAAACTGTATTCTATGTGTGGGGCTACGAAGTGGGCCGAGTCAGCTAGTTTCTCATAAAAACGTTGAAAAGGGACTCATAATATTTTTCCGCGAGGAATAATTTTCTCAAAGACTTTTGACATATCACTCACTTACTTCGAGACCGTCCTAACTCAAAATTTAAAATTGTCGTGATGTGTATCTTTAAGTCCGTATAAAAAGATAAAAAAATATGAAATAGGAAGTTTAAAAAAGGTAAATAATCCGAAATATGATTGTTTACCTATAAACTAATTTTCGTTAAGATGAATTTATGGCTATTTACAAAATTCGCATTTCTGTAAGACAACCACAACAATTTTTAATTTTGAGTTAAGACACTCCTGAAGTGAGTAAGCGATATGATAAGATTTGATTGCAATTTTTTTATGGATAAATGGATGAGAAGCGTGGACGACTGTTTTGAAAGAAGTAAATCTCCACGGGTTCTCCTTATTTCGTTCTGTGGACGGAATCGTGTATTCCTAAGTCTTCCACTTCAAAATCACCTCCGATATAACTAACCTGTCTGATTTCCTAGCAAATTTTGTGGGCGAAAACAAGAGGTAACCAGCACCACTGGATTCAGCAATGTCGAAATAGGTATATCCATAGGGTCTCCTTCATGTTACGTTTTAAATGTATCCATTTCGAGCATAGTGTTATTGTACCTGGAGTATAGGTGCTTTCATTATTTGAAATGTATATTTTTATGAATATATCTCCAAAACATGAGAACCGATTGAGTTCATAGTAGGGCATTGTGTTCGTTTACGCAAGAGTAAGGAGCATATCGGTGATAACGTGCGGTAGGTGCTGCTGAGAGGTATCAAAATTTGTCTTAACGAGAGCTAAAATATTGCTCATGGGTGTCAAGGTCGTAGGTCGACTGGAAAGTGTTTTTTGGGATTTAAAAAAATTGACTTAGCGCACGAAAAGTTACAACTGGAGAACGATTATCTTGACAATAAAACTGAATAATTTGTAAACGTTGTTCTTGCGTATATCTCTCCATGATGAAATTGTAAACACTGCTGAATGCAATGAAAAACAAATGACAGATCATGACATATTACAAATGGCCGAAATGTCACTTCAAAATCATATCATCCCTAAAGAAAACAATTTCACAAATAACCTTCATTTGTCCTAAGAACACGAGACCATTGTACTATGTATCTGAATGATCAGCTACACAAGGAAAATGTTTCATAGTTTTCAGCAAAAGAACAGTATTCTTAATTTAAAAAAAACTCTTCTTAAAAACAACACCCAGGAAAATAGTTGGTTGGAATTCGATTGTAACAATAAAAAAATAGTACTAGCAACAAAAAGTATATTGCCTACACCGTCTGTCGGTTGTATTTATAAATAATTAGTTGAAACAACAATAATAACATGGATACGATCAAATGAAAATGCTTGCAACTAAATCGATGGTTGTATCAATCGAATTAAGATTGTTTTTTCATTGACACTCGGTTAGTTGTGGTAACCAATTTTAAATGTTCATTATAGTACCATATGATCGATGTTTGGTTGTGACAACCAATGTTTTATTCTTGACAACAGAAATTGTATCAATAGACCAAAGATTATTATTGCAACGAATAATTGGTTACTACAACAGAAAAAATATTAATGAATAATCGTTTATTGGTTATCCCAATCATTCCCAAATGTATTTTGGGAAATATAACCGAAAGATTGGTTGCTGTTCTTTTGCTGATAAATGACAAACAAAAAATAAAATTACTCGACATAAAAATCTTCAACATTTTGTTCAAGAACGGTATAGGTAATCAAAAATAATCTCGTGTGGATAATAATGTGTGGAATGCAGAATATGTTGTACAAAATGTTTTATATAAATAAAAAATTAAAGCAACAGTCATGAAATTGAAAGCACAGGGTTAAGCGATATTTGCATAAAAGTTTTGTGTTTCGTGTACTAAAAAGTGTGTCAAATATTTCCACATCTCATAATAGTGATGAATTTGTAATATGGGATTTTTAATTTTGCTGTGCATTGTTTTGTTTTTTGTTCAATAAATAACATAAAAATTAATGAAAACTGTTTTTAATTAATTGTCGGTAGTAATGACTGACAAATTGTCAGAACAACCAATTTTTTAAAACAGTTGGTTGTGGCAACTACAACAGATAATTTAAGCCACCATTTTCGTAGTTGGCGCAACCAAATATGATTGTTGTGAACATGGAAGCAGAAGTATACCACAACCAAAATATTAGTTGTCCTGATGGAATCGCATGATAGTAGACAGAACTACCAAAATTCGGTTGGCAAATAATTCGGTTGAGGCAACCAAACTGTATTCTGTGTGAGGAAGACGTTTTTTGTCTTAAAAACATTTTATTTAAAATAAAGAAGTTTCTTTGGCTGAAGAACTATGAAACATTAGTTCAATCAAAGCAGCTCTTCTTTGTTTTAAAGAAAAATGTTTTGATGCCCATGTTAAACGATAAATTCCTAAGTTCTTAACCTAACGGGTTTTCCAATAGGGATGATATGATTTTGAAGTGACGTTCGGCCATTTGTAATAGGTCATGATCTGTCATTTGTTTTTCATTGTATTCAGTAGTGTTTATAATTTCATCATGGAGAGATATACACAAGAACAACGTTTACAAATTATTCAGTTTTATTATCAAAATAATCGTTCTCCAATTGCATCTTTTCGTGCACTAAGACAATTTTTTAAAAATCCAAAAAAAAAAACTTTCCACACGACCTACGACCTTGACACAAATGAGCAATATATTAGCTCTCGTTAATAGCTATATTTTTGCCATTGACCAATTCCCGATCCGACGTACCGTTAAGGAGCCAGACCAAAAAAAAACTTTCCGTTCACATTTGAAAATGATGCTGTCCATTTTTTTTAAATCCAAAAAAAACTCAGCAAATGAAACAATTGAATTGTTGCGAGAAAAGTTTCGATTATTTCAAGAAATTGTGATATTGAATGGCCGCCAAGAAGTTGTGATTTAACACCATTAGACTATTTCTTGTGGGGTTATTTGAAGTCATTGGTCTTTCGAAATAAACCAGACTCTTTTCAAGCTTTACAGGTCAATATTGAACGTGCCATTCATGACATACGACTTCATTTAGTGGAAAAAGTGCTCGAAAATTGGGTTCATCGAATTCGTTCCTGCAGAAGAAGTCGTGGAGGCCATTTGAATGACGTTTTATTTAGAACTTAATTGTATCGATTGTACATCACATTAAATAAAAAACTTTTGAATGTCCTTAACAATAAGGGTGTTTTTTTTTTGTCAAAGAAATCATATAACACTTATTGGAAAACCCTGTATATGTGGTACTTTAATTTAACTTACTCATGCCACTCATTGTATTCTGTTTACAGCTTTTCAAATTGGGTTTATTATTTTGAACAATAAATACCAAATCCCTTTGGCCTATCCTCAGTTTAGTGACCATTAAATTTCTCTGACAAAGATTGAAAAAAATATATATATATTTACTGTTTGATCTAACAATTAGGTTAATTGCACTTCCTTCCTAAATGAAATCCACAAAATCAATAAATGCTAAAACTTACTACAAAACAAAATTCTCTTTACTCAAAGGATCTGTAATTTAATTGAAAGACTTAATTAATTGAAATAAAATAGATTATTTTCTATGCAAAAACCAGAACTTCAAGAAAATGTTGTATAAATTATAAAAAAAACAAAACAAAAAAAAATAGAAAAAGAAAATACACATTTTATTATACGAATTAAAAGGTAGTACAATTATTAGTTTTTCTATGATTATAATTAAAAATTCAAATCATTATTGCTATTTATAATAATGAAATATGTAATTAACAAAAGAACTAAATACTCTTAAATACTCCTTAAAATAAAACAAAAGCAACAAGAACGGCAAAAAACAATGCTTAACGTTTTCTTAACAAAATTCAAGAAAAACAAGAAGTAAAAAATAATAACAAAAAAACGTAAAGAAAATATTTAAACAAACGCCTTTGAATTAACCGAAAAACTTTAACTGGAAATTGGCTTTTATTGATATAATGTAAAGAAACCAACCTCTCCCAGAAAACAGAAGAAAAAAACAACAAGCAAAAATTACAACAAACACTATATACTCTCGTACTACAACACTACATCATACCTAACCAATTACCAACAGTTTTATAAAACTCTAAAAACAAAATGCATACATTTTTCTTTGTGAGATCATTCCAAGGAATGAATATAGCAGATATAATTATCATGAGTTTTAAAAGCATTTAAAAATTAATAAGAGAAAAATTACAAGAAAAAAAATAAAAATTATTTTTTGAAAATTTTCATAGCACAATTTTTGTATAACAACATTATATAAAAAATTACAAAAAAAAAATCAACAACAACAACAACAAATCATTTAGCATTATCCCAAAAAAATAACAACAACAACAACAATTTAGTAGTTAGAAAACCTGTTTTAATTAGTGAAATTAATTGGATGATCATTGTGAGAATGCACAGCCATTCTAGAAAAAAAATAAACGGAAAAAATCAATTCGGTACCTATTAAACATATAATTATAAACTTATAGATTAAATTCACCCCCCCCCCCCTCACTCATCATTACACTAAACACGTAAAGAAAACGAATTAACATGGAATTATTTTGAAAACATTTGCCAGTCTAGGCGAAATATCCATAGAAAACAAGCGGCGAAGAAATTCTACATTATCTCCCCGGCTATAGTCTGTTATTTCATGTATGGATCGACATACTCGTATGTTTGACATTTTCATATTCGTCAAAAGTACAACGATGAATTCTGAGAATTGGGCGTGAAAGTAGCCCCAAAAATTAAAACTTCTGCAGCATTCGTTTAGGCAAGTTGGCTCAATTAATAATTTAATGGCCATACGATTTTTTTTTTGCTCAATGTGGATTTTTAGCACCTTTTCCATATTTTAACACGGTTATGTCTCGGTATACCGTACGGAATATCTCTTTTGTGTCTGCAGCAAAGGATATTGAATAGGAGAAAAAAATGCGGAACAAACCTACCCCGAAAAAAGTGCGCTCAGTGCCTTAAAAAAAACGCACATGGGAAAAATGGCATTTTGCGATTTTTAAGGCACTGGATGCACTTTTTTCGAGTAGGTTTGTTCCGCATTTTTTTTCTCCTATTCAATATCTACAAAAATTTTGTGGTGAAAATGTTTCTGAAAAATAATAATGGATTTTGCCGATTCGGACTTCCAATGTTATTACTTTTTGGGCTAAAATGGTATAAACAAGTTCCAGAATTTCTTACTACAGATTTTGTAAAATAATGGATGTAAAATAGGTCCAATCTGGACTTCTCTCACAGAGATGAAATAATAAGGAATTTCTGAATTTTATGTTCTTGTAGTAAAAATGGGAGAGAAAAGTACCATATATGGTACCCTCAACAAAATCAGAACTAATAATGAATTTTCCCGTTATTACTCTAGACTTTCAAAATTCTAACATTTTTGTGTAAAAACCCAACATAAAGAGCAAATGCTTTGGAATAAAGGAATCAAAACGGGCCCAAGTAGGACGCCTAACCCAGATATAAATAATAATAGATTTAAAAATCTGTACATTTTCTGGGGGGCAAAAATTTTATTAATAAATATAATTTATTTTAACCTCAAAATTGTGAGAAATTATTGTAAATCGAATATCGTATTATTTGCCTAAAAAGTTAGAGAAAAAATAAACGAAATTAAGTGTTTTTTTTTTTTAAATTTTCGAAATTCGTATTCTTGAGGTAAAAATAGGACAAAAGTGTATACAGGATTTTTCAGATAAAAAATAAGTCAAAAAGAGCCAAATGTATTGCTAGAGATAAACTATTATTGAATTTTCAAAATCCGCACTTTTTGTGGAATAATTAAAAGGAAACGTGTTCTAATAGGATAAATCTCCCAGAGATAAATACTAATGGATTTTTGAAATTATTTAGGTAAAAATACGGAAAAGACATTTACATTTCAAAAAAATTAGCAATATATAATATTGCATGTTTTCCTAAAAAATATGGCGAACAAATACTTGTATTCTGCAAAACTCCAGTCATTTGATTCCCAAATTGACAGCCTAGGTCAAAGTATTAAAATTATTTTGGGTAGTTCAAATGATTTGAACTACATACTATCGATATTTTAATGTTATTATTATATGATAGGCTTTTTTAATACCTGAAAATGACGACGGCCCTTTGGTAGTATAACTAATTTATATTGAAATAACGTATTCAACCCATGGTATTTATATTTAAATTACTTATACAACCCCTAGCACTTCTTATTACATACTTATAGCGGGTTTTCCAATAGGGATGATATGATTTTGAAGTGAAGTTTTGGCCATTTGTAATATGTCATGATCTGTCATTTGTTTTTCATTGTACTCAGTAGTGTTTACAATTTCATCATGTAGAGATATACGCAGAACAACGTTTACAAACTATTTAATTTTATTATCAAAATAATCGTTCTCCAATTGCAACTTTTCGTGCGCTAAGTCCATTTTTGTAAATAAAAAAAAAAACACTTTCCTGTTGACCTCTCGTTAAGAGCTATCTTTTTGCCATTGACCTATTCCCGATGCGACGTACCGTTAAGGAACTAGAGCAAAAATAAACTTTGCGTTCACATTTGAAAATGCTGCTAAGTCCATTTTTTAAAATCCAAAAACAAACACCTTCCAGTCGACCTACGACCTTGGCACCCATGAGCAATATTTTAGCTCTCGTTAAGAGCTATCTTTTTGCCATTGACCGATTGTGGCTACGTGTCACACAGCAAATGAAACAATTGAATTATTGCGAGAAAAGTTTGGAGATTCGATTATTTCAAGAAATTGTGATATTGAATGGCCTCCAAGAAGTTGTGATTTAACACCATTAGACTATTTCTTGTGGGGTTATTTGAAGTCATTGGTCTTTCGAAATAAACCAGACTCTCTTCAAGCTTTACAAGTCAATATTGAACGTGCCATTCATGACATACGACTTGATTTAGTGGAAAAAGTGCTCGAAAATTGGGTTCATCGAATTCGTTCCTGCAGAAGAAGTCGTGGAGGCCATCTGAATGACGTTTTATTTAGAACTTAATTGTATCGATTGTACTTCACATAAAATAAAAATAAACAACTGCTAGTATAACGCATATTAATTGATTATACGGATCTTCCAATAAGAGGTTTCATTTCGATCATCACTCTAGATGATTTTTCGATGAAATTCCAGATCATTTTGAATATGGTTCTGCAAGCGTAGCCGTGGCTGCCTTTTGACTGGCATTGGTTTCCTTTTTAATGGCATGCCATCCTCTTAACAATTATATAAACATTCGATAATTTCCCTATAAAAAATACTCGTTTTTTACATATCAAAATGAAATTTCTTATTGGAAGGCCCTTTATCTGTGAGGAAAATGTTTAATCATTCTTCATGATCTTAACAGAAGTACAAGAACTGTGCCAATTCTAAATGGGTCATTTATATCGAATTTATTCAAATTAAATTTGTAAGATATTTATTTTTTTCTATTGCTCGATAAATTTTAGGAATTCTTCGTCTTGTTTAAGTACTTGGCAAATTTTATTATGTAGCTAGAGTAATCTAATACAGTTAGGTGAACAGTGGTTCTGTATTTCGAAAAATTTAAATAAATCATACGATACGATGGATTTTAATTAAATAACTCATGGTTTAGGTTAGGTTGGCAGCTGTATTTTTTTATACAAGCTCACATTTCCAGACCTAAACTGGTCTAGTTTAGGTCCCTAGTGTTACCGCGGGCTGAAATGCCCCTCATCGAAACCAACCTGTTTGATATACAAATTTATCGATAGTACGAATATCGGTACCGGAAAGAACTGTTAGGCTGCCTAGAAAGGTCGACCCCAGTATGTCCAGTCGTCGTTTACTCAGAGCGGGCAGTCGCATAGCAAGTGCTCAATGCTCTCCACTTCTTCCTCATCTCCACAGCTTCTACAGAAGTCATTAGAGTCAATACCCAATCTTTTGGCGTGTTCGCCGATCAAGCAGTGTCCCGTCAGAACTGATACTAACGTAGACAATCTTTGCCTCTCTAGTGCGAGGAGATATTTTGATCTTCCCAGAACATACCTTGGCCAGATTTGTCTAGCTACCCTGCAGGTGCCGATTTCTGTACATCGGTACATCGGCTTTGCAGTTCCCCGAGATATCCCTATGCCCAGGCACCCATATGAGGTGTATATTAAACTGCTCAGCCATCTCGTTAATAGATCTGAGGCAGTCGGGGGCTGTTTGTGAATTTAGGGATGTTGCCTCCAGAGAATTGATGGCAGCCTGGCTGTCCGAGTAAATGACAACGCCAGTGTTGGTTACTATGTTGCGACTCAGCCACTTGGCTACTTCCCATATTGCCATTATTTCGGCTTGATAGACACTGCAGGTATCTGGTAGTCTGTGAGATATATTCAAACTAAGCTCTGCACAGTGTACTCCGAAGCCAACCTTTTCATCAAGCTTCGAACCATCCGTGTAAAAGTGGAGATGGTTTCTATTACCTGGTATTCTTCCAACCCATTCATCTCTGGCGGGAATCACAGTGATGTAATTTCTCTCGAAGGTGTACACAGTTGGTATATGTATAGTCCACTCGGTCCGTTACCATAGCACTACACTTTGATATCCTCATGTGACCGCAGTTTTTGTACCTCCACATTGATAGGTAGTTTAATCTTATTGCCGCTTTGGTTGCAACTTCTCTCGCCACAATATTAATCGGCAGTATATGGAGTAGGGCTTTTATAGACTCGGTCGCTGTAGTCCTTAAGGCTCCGCTTATGCTCAGGCAGCTGTTCTCTGAACATTTTTAGTAGGTTGATGATGTTTAGTTTGTCAGTTGCCGTCCACCATACCACAATGCCGTATAACAGTATAGGACGAACTACTGCTATATATATCCAGTGGACGATTTTAGGAGAGAGGCCCCACCGCGACCCTACAGCCTTTTTGCAGGAAAATAAGGCGACCTTGGCCTTCCTTACACGTTCCAATACGTTAAGTCTATATAACAGTTTTCTATCTAGAATTATTCCTAAAAATTTTGCACTTTCAGAAAAGACTAGATCTGTTCTATTTATCCGAGGTGGAGGGTCCACATGTGGGACATTATTCATCCCAGTAAAGAGAACCAATTCTGTCTTGTTTGGGTTTACGCCCAAACCGCTGCTTCTGGCCCATCTAGCCAATTTGTTCAGAGCCACCTGTGGAATATCTCGGAGGACGTTTTTGCCACTCACTGCGATTGCCACGTCGTCCGCATATTCGACGACCTTGCAACCACAACGTTCTAGATCTAGCAGGATTTCATTAACAGCTAGGTTCCAAATTAGTGGAGACAGTACTCCTCCTTGTGGGGTCCCTTTGTTTACAAACCTTGTTAGAGTTGTGGACCCAAGACATGCTGTTATGCGTCTTCTGTTGAGCAGACTTTGAATTAGTCTAATCAAACTAGAGTTAACTTTTAGATGTGACAGTGCCGCAATTACTGCATCTGAGTGAATGTTGTTAAAAGCCCCTTCTATGTCTGGAAATGCCACCATGGTGAATTCCTTGAAATGCAGGGACGATTCGATAGTGCTCACAAGTTCGTGCAGGGCTGATTCTGTAGACTTCCTAGGTTTTCCCTAATGAAATAATCTAAAAGTCTTTCCAGACCTTTCAATAGGAAGGAGGATAGGCTAATTGGTCTGAAGTCTTTTGGCCTAGGTATGAATACCACGCTTTAGGTATGAATACCACTTTGGTATCTCTCCATCGATTCGGGATGTATGAAAGCCTGATACAGGCCACATAAGTTTTCTCCAGCCAGGGGATAATGTACTTCAACATTTTCTGCTGGAGTGATGCCGTCTGGTCCAGGTGACTTGAAGGGCACAAAGCTGTTAATAGCCCAGCTTATTCTAGATCTCTCAGTGAACATGCTAGCAACGGTCGCAGTCCACTCGCAATCTTGTTGGCATTGCTGATCTTCGGGTTCTGTTGGTGATTTCACCGGGAAATGTGTGTCGAGCAGTATATTCAGCGACTGCTCGCTGTTTTTTGTCCAGTTATTTGCCTCATCCTGCAAGTAACCCACTGTACAGGGTGAAGCTGATAGTATTTTCCTCAGACTTGCGGCGTCGGAGACCTTTTCCACTTCGCCACAGAAGGTATACCAAGAGCCTCTTTGCGCCTTTCTAAGCTCCTTTTTATAGATCTTGAGTTGCTCTTTATAGCCATCCCAAACATTAGCGACCCCAGTAGATTTATCCTTGTTGAATAGCTTGTTGCAGGTCTTTTTCATAGCCGTTAGCTCAGAAGTCCACCATTGGGGTTTAGTTTTACCCTTGTACCTTGTTTCTGGACAGGCTTCTTCAAGGGAACTATTGAATGATGTGGTGATATGCTCGACCAGATTATCCAGACCGGCTTTGTCATTCGGTTCGTACAGAACTTTGGAGTTGAGGACTTTCTTGAAATTCTTCTCATACAGGTGCCACTTTGTCTTTCTCACATTTCTGTGGACGGCAGGTTCAGGCGCTTTTTCAGCGAGTTTGAACTCAATATAATGGTGATCTGAGAATGAATGGTCGTCCAGTACATTCCACCCAATAATTTTGTCTGACAGCCGGTCAGCAGCAAACGTTAAGTCTAGTACTTCTTGTCTGTCTTTAATTGTAAAGGTCGGTTTATTACCTATGTTACAAATACTTAGGTTGGTAGTTAGAATAAAGTCAAGAAGCGAATCACCCCTATTGTTTATATCCGTACTACCCCAGATAGTATGATGAGCCTTCGTGTCTGCGCCAATAATCAGCTCGACCTCGTCAGACGTTGCTTCTTTTACTACTTCCCTGAATAGAGCAGTCGGTACTACAGCTTCATAAGGCAAGTAACTGGAGATCACCCAATATATGCGATTACCGATCTCCAGACTAGCAGATGTTTGGTCTTTACCACTTAAATTAGCCAGGAGAAAGATACTTAGATCTTTCCTGGCCAAAATGCAGGTTCTTGGAGTGCCTTCACAGTTGGCCACAAGCAGTTTAAAGTTGGGTGTCCTGATACCGCACACCCTTCCTCCCACTGCGTAAGGCTCCTGTATCAGGACGATGTCTACTGCACCTGTGGGCAGGCGCAGCAATAAAGCCGCTGAGGCAGCTTTAGCGTGATGGAGGTTAATCTGTAGAATTCTTACCATCATTGGTAATTGACAGATTAACATCCACCCCGACAAGGGTGTTATCGAACTCTTCATCCGTATCATCGAGAAGCGTGTCCGCGAGAAAGAGTCCGGAGACTCCCCTCAGCCCCTCTGTGTCAGAAGTAGAGCTTTCTTCCTCAGAGTAGGACGTTACAGATCTTCTGTTAGAGTTGGAGTCACCAGAAATAATGGGCGTGGGTACCTCCGCACTTCCAGAATGCCGTGTATCAACCACGGTGGACGACTCACCTTCCGCAGTGGGAGCTATATCCTGCTTGTATACCTTCAAGACTATAGTCTCGAAGCCATATTGTAGGGTTGCACTTGCACGTTGTATATGGGAGGTGGATTCAGCGTTAAGGATCAAATTGACCTGCCGCTTTTTACCATCCGCTTCACCCACCTTGCTGATTCTCCAATTATGGGCGGGCAGACCAGGATTGGAATCTTTTATTATTTCTAATATGTCAGCCGGGTTGGAGGGCTCTTCTGTAACCCAGGTGATGGCTCTAGGGTGACTAGGGATGTTTGATTTTTCGACAACATCCAACTGGGCACCCGGCCACACCTCACCCGCTCGACTCAGAGCAGCCTTATACAATTCTACTGATCTGGCATCACCGAAATATAAGAGCTTTACTCTCCCCTGATGCCATCCTGCATCGTTGCAGATTGGTGGTTTGCCCGGCATTTCTCTACGGACATCGAGGTAATGAGTAATCTAATACAGTTAGGTGAACAGTGGTTCTGTATTTCGAAAAATTTAAATAACTCATACGACAGGATGGATTTTAAATTAAATAAAATTACTCATACCACCTCCGGTTTTTAGCACAAGCATTTATTTCGAAAATAAATTTTAAATATGTTTACTTTGTCTTTATTCGCAAATACTTGGTTTGGTGAAACTCGATTTTTTTGGGTTTTAAAGACATGAAAAAATAGCTTAAGTACAAATCCATTTAAGGAAATCAATTTCATATTGAAATCCTAACTATAGCCGGCATTAAACAATATGAAATGTATTAAAAGAGAAACGTTTCTCCAAAAAGCCCTGTAAACAATTTAAAAATTCATATTCTTCAAGTAGT
Organism: Eudasyphora cyanicolor; assembly: GCA_963930755.1. Lineage (NCBI taxonomy): Eukaryota > Metazoa > Arthropoda > Insecta > Diptera > Muscidae > Eudasyphora > Eudasyphora cyanicolor. The sequence continues at coordinate 242,842,844 of OZ005735.1, forward strand.
ACCTTAACACAAAATAATAATTAACATTTAAACCCTGATTTCCAGTAAATTAGAAAAAAAACAATACACAACACATCCTTCCATTTAAAAAAAGTAAAAAAATAATTAATTACTAAATAACCTTAATTGATGAAAGTATTTAAAATGAAATACCCTTACAAAAGATTCCTTTAGCAAAATATTTAAAATAAATTTGAAAAAAAAAAATAAGAAAACAAAAAACCTAAATATTAAAACATATATATTATTATATATATACTTTATCATAATTATTAGACAAAAATTAGGTAACAATATTTTTTCATATGAATTTTTTTTATAACAATAATGAAAAAACCACAAAAAAAACAAGAATATTTTATAAACCGTAACAATTATTTTTTAAAAACAAACAATTTTTTTTAGTTATTTTTACATATTCCAAAAAAGAAAACAACAAAACCGAATAAATAAAAAATTAAAAGAAATATTATATATACATATATAACAAAACAAAAAAAAATATATATATATATATTTAATAAAAGATTTTTGTAGTTTTTCTTTTTTCTATAAAGAATTTTTATGAAGAGTAAAACCGAAATGTAGCAAAACAAAAGTATTTGAGAAAAAAAAAAACAAAAACAAAATTAAACCAAGTTTACAAAACTCTCCCAACAACAACAACAATATAACAACCATAACATAAAAATTTAACTAAAGAAAGATATATCTCTCCCGACATAAAAATTTCCAGACAAGAGAACGAAATACATACATATAATACACAATTAATGAATTACATAATTACATAATAAAAATCAAATAGTTGATGATTATAATATAATTTTTCAAAAACAAATATTAACCAAAAAAAAAAAGAAATATAATAGAAACAAAAATCGGTAAAAAAAATAAATACTAATCAACAAAAGCAAAACCGAGCATGTCTGCAAAGAAACAGTTTTAAACTCAACATTATCAAACAATATTTAAACAAACCCCAAAAATTAATTATAACACAACTTAAATTATTCAAACTGAAGTAAATCAAATTAACAAAAGACAAAAATACAAAAACAATATAACAATAATAACAGAAAATAAATTGCGATAGTTGCGAACTTTTTAAACAACATATATTTGCTCTAAACCATTTGTCTGCTCCCCATTCTCCCCCCCCCCCCCCCCTCCTCCCCTTTCCACTCCTCTAATTCTATGACAAAGTAACACTTTTCACAGTTTCTCTGTTTCGATAGTCCTTAATATCTCTCCCTCTCTCTCTCTCTCTCTCTCAGTAACAGTTAAAGCAATGACATGTTTAATTTTTAAACAATTACAAAATTAAAAAAAAAAAACGACAACAAAACATAGTTTAAAACAAAAATAAAATCTCGTAAACTTTTGGTGCATTCAAATAAAAAAAATAAAATACAGATGGAAAGTAAAAAACAGAAAAAAAACCGAAAACATTATATATGATATATAATACTATTAAAAGAACAAAAAAATATTCACTTAATAAATAACATTTTTTCTGAATAAAAACAATGAATGAGTTTTCTTTATGGAAGGGTTATAAAAATTTCAAAAAAAATGTCTACACAGAAACTAGGAAGTTAATTGAAACTAAGAATTGTTCTTCGTAAATTCTTCTTTAAAATTATACAATTTTCTTAGAGTATCATTAGGGAGGGTAACGTTTTTGATTTTCTGAATGGAGAATTTTCATAAATACGAGTATTTTGTGAAAATTTGAGATGAATATAAGCAAAACTAACGAAGATACAACACTCACACTTCATAAGTGACTTAGTGCATCTGAAAAACTTTCAAGCGTTTTCCCCACAACCCACGTTTTCAAAGTCGGTGCACACAGAATACAGTTTGGTTGCCTCAACCGAATTATTTGCCAACCGAATTTTGGTAGTTCTGTCTACTATAATGCGATACCATCAGGACAACCAACATTTTGGTTGTGGTATATGTACATCTGCTTCCATGTTGACAACAATCATATTTGGTTGCGCCAACTACGGAAATGGTGGCTAAAATTATCTGTTGTATGTTGCCACAACCAACTGTTTTAAACCGAATTAATTAATTAAAACAGTCTTCATATATTTTTATTTTATTTATTGAACAAAAAACCAAACAATTCATAACAAAATTAAAAATTCCATATTACAAATTTATCACTTTTATGAGATGTGGAAATATTTGACACAAATTTTAGTACACAAAAAAAAAAAACAAAAAACTTTTATGCAAATATCTCTTAACCCTGTGCTTTCGATTTCATGATTGTTGCTTTTATTTTTATACCCTACACCACACTGTGGTACAGGGTATTATAACTTTGTGCATTTGTTTGTAACACCCAACAGGAGAAGAAATAGACCCATCGTTTATTATACCGATCGACTTAGAATCACTTTCTGAGTAAATTTAGCTATGTCCGTCTGTCCGTCTGTCTGTCTGTCCGTTTGTCTGTGCATGTATTCTTGTAATCAAAGTACCGGTCGCAATTATGGTCCGATCTCGACGAAACTTTACACATATCTTTTTTCTGGCCCAAGGACGATCCTTATTGAATTTGGTTAAAATCGGTTCAGATTTAGATATAGCCCCCATATAAATGTTAGCCCCGATTTGACATGTAAGCGCTGTAAAAACTTTATTTTATATCCGATCAGTATGAAATTTGGCAGAAAGAGGTTTGTTATTATATGAATGAACACTGCTAAATTCGGAGAAAATCGGTTCTGATTTAGATACAGCCCCCATATATATGTTAGCCCCGATTTGACATGTAAGCGCTGTAAAAACTTTATTTTATATCCGATCAGTACGAAATTCGGCAAAGAGAGGTTTCTTATTACATGAAGGAATACTGCTAAATTCGGAGAAAATCGGTTCAGATTTAGATATAGCCCCCATATATATGTTACCCGCGATTTGTCATGTAAGCGCTGTAAAAACTGTATTTTATATCCGATCAGTGCGGAATTCGGCAGAAAGAGGTTTCTTATTACATGAATGAACACTTTTAAATTTTGAAGAAATCGGTTCAGATTTAGATATAGCCCCCATATATACGTTACCCCCGATTTGACATGTAAGCGCTGTAAAAATGTTTTTTTATATCCGATCAGTGCGAAAGTCGGCAAAAGGAGGTTTCTTTCTACATGAAGGAATACTGCCAAATTCGGAGAAACTCGGTTTAGATTTAGATATAGCTCCCATATATATGTTACACCCGATTTGACATGTAAGCGTTGTAGAGACTGTATTTTATATCCGATCAGTACGAAATTCGACAGAAAGAGGTTTCTTATTACTCGAAAGAATACTGCCAAATTCTGAGAAAATCGGTTCAGATTTAGATATAGCTCCCATATATATGTTACCCCCGATTTGACATGTAAGCGCTGTAGAGACTGTATTTTATATCCGATCAGTACGAAATTCGACAGAAGGAGGTCTTTTTACATGAGTGAGTATTCAGGGAAGATCGGTTCAGATTTATATTAAAGCTCCATATATATGTTCCTCCTGATTTGGTATCAAACCGCTATAGAAGTTGTATTTTACTTCCGATCATTAAAATTTTCCAGAAAGATGTTTCTCAATTTAGGAACGAATATTGCTTAATTTAGCGATTATCGTTTCAGAATTAGATAATATGTTTCTACCCATTTACCAATTATTCCAAATTATTATGGCAATGACCCTTATCGCATTGTTAGGGAGGTGTAGGGTATCATATAGTCGGCCCCGCCCGACTTTCTGCCTTTCCTTACTGGTTTATTTATGTAAAACATTTTGCACAACATACGAGGGTTGCTATTTATATTTCGTTCCTGGCAATGCTGGTGTTGACAGATGAATACTGGAACTTGCATTGGAAAGTGTGACATTTTTATACCCTCACTTTAGTGTGACGAGGGTATATATCATTTGCTACGAACAAAAGTGTAACACATCGAAGGAGTGATCTAAGACCCTAAGTATGTTCGGCGGATATTCGTTTTGGGTCATTTTAAGACGAATGAGCAATGTCCGTCCGTCTGTCTATCTGTCTGTCTGTCTGTCTGTCTGTGTGTCTGCTGGCTGGTGCGCACGATAACTCTCGAAAGGAGTAACCGATTGACTTCAAATTTGGTACGTGGTAATATTTTTTTCTATCTCCGGCAAAGTTCGAAGATGGGCCATATAGGTCCACTCCTTCTAGTACCTCCCCCACAAAGTGTTAAAATGTTGTAAAATATTGAATCTTTAATAACTGCTATACTACTTATTCGAATCTTCTGAAATTCCACAGATAGCATTAGTTTATTAGTCGCTATCAACTCGAGAAAAATGGGCCAAATTGCTACGCCCCTTTTGGTACCTCCCACACAAATGCACCATTTTGCAGCAAAAGTTATCAGCTTATAACATTAATACCAGTGTATAAAAATACTTGAAATTTTGTACAGTGTAATGCTTTTATAGTGCCTACAGTCCAGTGAAAAATGGGTGTTATATTCACGCCCCTTTTGGTAGCTCCCACACAAAGGTAACTTTTTGCACCAAAAGTTAACAGCTTATAACATTAATACCAGTGTATAAAAATACTTGAAATTTTCTACAGTGTAATGCTTTTATAGTGTCTATAGCCCTGTGAAAATGGACGCTATTGCCACGCCCCTTTTTGTACCTCCCACACAAAGGTACAATTTTGCACAAAAAGTTAAGAGCTCACAACATGAGTACCAATGCGCGTAAATGCCACAACATTTTGCACAGTGTAACGCTTTTGAAGTGTCTATAGCCCTGTAAAAAATGGCCGTTATCACCACGCCCCTTTTTGTACCTCCCACACAAAATGTCCAAATCATACCAAAATTTAATATCTCATAACGTTAATAAACCAGTGCAAATAAACGCTTATAATTCGGCGCAGTGCAATGTATTTAAAGTATCTACTATTCAGCGAAAAATAGGTGTATTTGTTAAACCCGTTCTGGTACCTACCATACAATCTAACAGAATAATTCGTGGAATATTCAATATTACATTACTCACAAAGTGAGGGTATACCTTAGTCGGTTTACCCGACTTTCTTTCTTACATGTTTAGCCTAACTTCACTCAGACCGTTTTGTCATTTGAGTGCGATTTATTTTGGTTACAGTGTGTTGACAATTCACCTCCAAAACATGGGTTTTGAACGCTTCAACAGCTGCTTCAGGCGTCGAAGAACGTTGACCAAGCAGTTTTTTCTTGATGTGAGTGAATAAGACTAAGTCATTGGGTGTCAAATAAGGGCTGTACTGCGGATGACCCATCAATTCGACGTTTTGGCCGGTCAAAAAGGCGCTGGTTTGAGCCGATGTGTGAGAGCTCGCGTTGTCATGGTGCACAATGATTCGTCTTCTCTTGTTCGTTTTTCGAATTTCTCCTAAGACTTCAGGAAAACAAATTGTGGTGCACCACTCAGAATTGACCGTCCTACGTTGCTCAAGCGGAGCAGTCGCCACATGACCAGTTTTGCCGAAGAAACAGGCGACCATTTGCTTCAAAGTGCTTCTTCCACGAACACCTTACGTTGGATTTGGCTCGTCTTCGAAGGCCCGCACAGTCGATTGCTATTTTGTTTCGGGCTCATACGCATAGATCCAAGATTCGTCACCTGTGACGATCTTATAAACGTCTATTGAAGCACCGCGATCGTATTTTTTAAAAATTTCTTTGCACACGATCCTTTTTTTGAGCGATTGTCAAATTGTGCGGGATCCAACGAGAACAAACCTTTTTTACGGCCAGGTGTTCATGCAATATCGAATGTATGCTGGTGGATGAAATGCCCAAGGATGCCTCTATCTCACGGTATGTCACATCTTGCATTATCAGTTCACGACCTTCGTCTTTGAGCGAGCGTCGGCCACGATTGAATTCATTAAACCAGGTGTTCACAGTGCTATAGGATGGTGCTTCATCGCCATACAAAGATTTAAGTTCATCGATGCACTCTTGTGATAATCCACGTCGAAAGTTGTGAAAAATGATCGCACGAATATGTTCAGTTAATTCCATTTTTTTTGCCAAGTTGATTTTTTCAAGTCACTGAAAACAACACAAATGATGGTCGTACATCAAAACGTTCTGAGTACGTTTATGCTAAAAATGTCAAACATTCCAATGGTAATGACAGATGAGTGTTGCCTAGGCCAGAAATATATGTATATAGCAACCCTTGTACTCCTCCTCTATAAGGTGAGGGGATAAAAACAAATTTTCCCGAGTAATTTCATTCAAATTAAAAAGTGTTCTCCAGACAGGTACAAAAGTATATATGGACTTTACGAGGATACTTTCACCTTTCTTCTGGTAGAAATTTTTTTTTTAAATATTTTTTGTGAAAGTGTTATGCACAGCCCCTCCGACAAAGATTTTGTAAACTAGCGTGATGTATTGTTAATTATTTTGGTATACAATTATTGCCAACTCGCTTGAATTCCGTTATAAGATTTCTTTACATTTAGTTTTTACATTTTATTTTTTATTAAAATAAATTGCCACAGAAATAATTTGTCGTTTTTTCTCCCTTTAGATCTGGCAGCATTGAAGGCGTCTCACCCACCTCAGTCGGTCCAAATCTAATACAAGCCCTTTCCAGCAGTGATGCTTCGTCTATGGGAACTTGGAAAATGATCAAAGGCAAAGTTTCTCAGACAATAGAAGATATAAAATCATCCAAAGGAAGTAGTTACACATCCACCACCATGACACCTCCCATTTACCCCACTGTGGTTATCAAAAGTAAATATTTACAAACATAAATTATTGACACTTTCTAATATTTAAAATATGTCTTTCCATGAATGTCTTACAGGCGGTGAACATCATCAACAGACACCTACCATTGAATTCGATTCGGATCAGGAAACCAAAACCTCTGTCAGCGAAGATCTATCAATGGATCACGATCGGCGCAGCAGTGGTGGCAGCACTAAACACAAGCGATCGAGTAAACTTGAAGATTCCGATACAGATTTCGAAAACGAAATACTGCTCGAAGGCGATTCGGAACATTCACGCTTGCGTCGAGGTATTGCGCATCTCAAGTCGAAAGTGAAAGCTAAACACGAAGCCCACCAGGCCAAAAAGGCCACACTGACTACAGCAGTGGGACCACCCACCGCTATACGTGGCTCGGTCAAAAAGGACACTAGCCCCAGCAGAAGTACCGGTTCCTCTTCGTCTTCAACCTCGTTGAGAGGCAATTTCCTAAGAAGGCGACGCAACAAGGGCGTAGAACAAGCTGAACAGGCTTCACCCACTAACATTTCACCAGTTTCCGCATTAGCAGCCACTGTGGCCAGTGGCGAGATGGCTGCCGCCGTACCAGTGGTGATGAGTGGAAAACCGGCAAAGAAATCCAAATCCGTTCAAGATGGCGAAAAGACTAAAAAGGACATTGAAATAGAATCGGGCGTAGAAATGCTGGAAGACATGATACCGGCAGTGGCTTCAAATGCCACCGATGATAGTGGCACCTCGGTGACACTACAGGCCAAACGTAATGAATTGGATTTACCCATTTCCCAGCTGTCACATTCCTCCTCGCATGAGGTTAAGGTTCTCTATGAGAATCCTGCAAGCATCACCAATATGACACCCTACGAATCATTGATGTCAACTGCAACAGCGGCGGGGGGTGTAAACCAAACGGCGGTACCACCGACGACCAATTCCAAAGTGCGCAATTGCATGACTTTGATATTAGATCGAGCCAAAACTTTGCCACTGCTTTCCATTTTGGGTCTAATCGTTATTTTGGTATTGCCCATTAATGACTTCATACGTGGCGTTTTTGCCTGCCTCCTGGGCATCAGCATCGTAGAGAGTTTTTGGCAATTTATACAAAGTGTCATTGAGTATTTCACCATATCCATAAAACCGGAAAAGAGACGTTTTCATGTGCCGGACTATAGTAAAATGTCGATCTGTGAAGTGCCGGCAGTGGAAGAATTTAAAACGGTCAAATCGTATGGGGTAGGTTTGAGGGAAAGAGTTATCCTTCCAGCTTTCCTAAAGCGTTTTCGTTTGTCTAAAACGAATTGTCAAAAATCACAAAATTATTAATCGTAACAGAAATTGTAATCTTTTTTTCGCTTTCTCCACAGGGTTGGATGAATGAAGTCGATAGCTATGATCCGAATACATTTCACATATCCATGACACGTCCGGTTTATATTAAATTGGAAGGTAAGTTTTTGGTGAATCATAGCAAAAGGAATCTTTTTAATTTGACTGTTTTCCCATTTTTTCCCAGGTTCCATTTTACATATCTCCAATACCAATGCTCGCATTCCCAAGCGTGCTATGTGGAATGAACCACCCATAGATCGTAAATCGATCGTTTTTACAACCCACCGTAGTTACAATCTGTTGGGTTGTCGTATTGAATTGTTACCCATCGGTTTGGCTAGAAAGAGGTAAGTACAGATATTTTGATAACTTTAAAATATATTTTTTTTACAAAGTAACATTTCAACTCAGAACTCAATTGTAAGGCCCAGACAAACGGACGAATATAGTTGAACTGATTTAAAATGCTTTAAAAGTATACTTGGAACAACAAAGTGTTGATCTTTAAGATTTCCTACTCTGGGCCAAATTTTTAATCAATTCTGCAGAGAAAATACATTTTTCGTTTAGGTTTAATGATTTTTTCCTTTGGGACAAGACTATAATTGGATGTGAAGAAGTAACTTGTTCTGTGTCTGCAGTGTAAAAGTCCCACAAGACGCCTACTATGGAATTAACGAACACACAAGTAGCTTACTATGAAGTATTCTATCGATATGGGATGACCCCACATCTACTATGGAGTTGGTAACTCAACTTGTCAATAATTATGGAGTAGATAACACAACTTTTCATCTACTGCCGTGTAAATAACCAATGTTTTTGGTAACCAATAGTATATGACCCTATTGATCATCTAATCTAAACTCGATGATCCCAATGGTCTTCTCAAAAATTTTGAAATTGAGATATCTTGAAAATTTTGTTAGCGAGAGTGCTGTCATTTTGTACCAGATGGTGGTAGTCTAAGTGATTGTTCCAAAAATAGCCGGGATTGGACCAAAGGGCGTGGCCCCGCCCATATTAGTCAATTGAAATTGAGATATCATCCACAATTTGTTATCGAGAGTGCTGTAATTTTGTGCATATGTATTTGGTGGTAGTCTACGTGATTGGTCCGAAAATGAGGGAGATCGGAATATGGAGCGTGGCCCCGCCCATATAAGCCAAATCTTGAAATTAAGATATCTTGCACAATTATTTATCGAGAGTGCTGTAATTTTGTGCATATGTATCTGGTGGTAGTCTACGTGATTTTTCCAAAACTGGGCGGAATCGGATCAATGGGCGTGGCCCAGCCCATGTAAGCAACCTTATGAAATTGAAGTATCTTGCACAATCTATTTGCGAGAGTGCTGTTATTTTGTGTATATGTATGTGTCTGGTGGAAGTCTATGTGATTGGTATAAAAATGAGCGGGATCAGACCAAAGGGCGTTGCTTCGCCCATATAAGCCAATTTTGAAATTGAGATATTTTGCACAATTTTTTAGCCATAGTACTGTTTATATGTATCTGATGGCAGTCTACGTGATTAGTGCAAAAATGGGCGGGATCAGACCTATGGGCCAAAGCCAAATTTTGAAATTGAGATATCTTCACAATTTCTTATGGAGAGTGCTCTTTAGACCGTTTATAGCACATGATGCAAAAAGTGAAAGTTGCTGGGATCTATGATTTCCGGACCGAAAAAGTTTCCATTTGGCCTACAAGACTTCCATACAAATTTTTGTGCCGATCGGATAACCCTAGGGTCTGCCCAAAGTTCATTCAAAATTTAGAACACACTTTATAGGGGAAATATTTTTTTTATTCAAAAAACGTAAAATTACATTTCTTTGTATTATTAATTAATAAATAGTTTTTAAATATTAAGATCGGTGAAAAAAACAAAAAATACAATTAATTCAATATTATATTAGATCTGACTTGTTATGTGAGGGACATTTTCTACGATATTCTTCAATGCACTGTAATATAAATTGATTTTGTTCTTCGTCTTTCGTAAGTATTCTGTTGTAATCATTCATAAATTGTACACCGCGTTCAGCAGTGTCGTTAACAACAAACAGATTACGACAAACATCGAGAGTATCTTGATAATCTTCCCAAATGGATGGGTCATGCTTTAAAAATTCAGTACTCAATCCAAAAGCACCGAAAAAATGTTTGGTTTTGTATGAGACGAAATCGCTCAAATTATTACACAGCAATAGTTTCTGGTCGGAGAATTTTCGATCGTTTTCCAGATTTACGACGGGCTCTGTTGATTGCAGATGCCTAACCATTTTTCCTTACTCTTCGAGTGAAACATCCGAATCGAAAAATGCCAATGCCATTGATTCTAGGGCCAAATACCACAAATGATTTTTCCATTTTTTCAAAACCGCTTCAGACACATCTTGTCTTTCAACAAGTGTATATCTTGATTTGGTGCTCGTATGGCATTTTGCATGTAAACCACGCCCACTGGACTCTCGTTTTGTCAATGCAAACTGCTCTAGAAATAGGTATATTTTTAAGGCATAAATGCCTTTTCCCATGAACCTTGCGTGGGATATTGGACCAGGTGTTCGGAAGTTATCGCCGACACCACCAAGAAACATTATTGTTAATTGTAATAGTTCCTTGTAATCAGCTCGGATTTGTGTTTCATTTAGCTGTTTAATGCAGAATTTCTTAATGACTTCGCAGTCAGCATTACTTATTTTTGAGCGTACACTTGGATCTTCGAGTCCGCTTTAATTGTAATAGTTCCTTGTAATCAGCTCGGATTTGTGTTTCATTTAGCTGTTTAATGCAGAATTTCTTAATGACTTCGCAGTCAGCATTACTTATTTTTGAGCGTACACTTGGATCTTCGAGTCCGCTTTTAAACGATTTGTGGTCGAGACTTACCCAAACGGCAGCAAAACGATTAAAAATAGGCACTTCAGAACCACAAGTCGCCGAAGTTTAACCTCAAACACATGTTTCAATACTATCTCCATCATGTGATGAGAACATGGGAACTTGATTAATTTTCGATCTAATTTGATCTGCAACAAAATGCACGATCCAGTGTTTTGACCTGTATTTGATGAGTGTATCATGAACGACTTTGGCCATCTTTTCTCCAGTACCAGCCGGGATTTTGGGGGCGCCCAAAAATTTTGATGTGTAGATCGATTAATCACAAGCTCACCAACAGTGGTCAGAGGCGTCGCAGCATTATACATTACAGTTATCACATCATGAAATATCTGTCTGTTTGACGGCAGTTTGGCTCCAGATATTGTATGTGATACATGCCCAACTGATTCTACGGTGCGAAATTTATCACTGGATCTAGTAACCATTTTGGATGTGGTCGGTCTGGAGACAAATAAGAATATGACTAAAATTAAATTTTGTGCGAAGCTGTCCCTTTCTCAATTCACTTTGGCTGGAGGCAGAGCGCGTTCTGTAAACGACCCTGTTGCATGGCCGTATAGCGCGCTGCAAAGTTCTGCTTATGTTTTCTTATTTGACCAGCAGAAAAATGTCAGACTGATGCGAAAAATCAACTATCATGCAAATCCGTTGTTTTTTGTTCATGCATGCACAAGCATGATCTATTTTTTATTGTGATTGCATAGAGGCCATGTCGGTGTGCATGCATGCCCTGTCATGACGTAAAATTCAAATGCAAACTGCTGTAACTTTTTCGTTTCTCGGTCGATTTTGATTGTATACGACTTGTAAGAAAGAAAATTTTATTCAAAGATCATTTAAAAACTTTTCATGCTAATAAAATATTTTTTAATTACTTGAACATGTGACATTTGATAAAAACCCAAATTTTGTTCATGTAAAGTGAGTTTTGTGTTTTCAAACAACTTTGGGCAGACCTTAGCGTTATCCAATCGGCATCAAATTTTTTATTGGAGGTTTGTAGGTCAAATGGAAACTTTTTCGGCCCTTATTTTATGGAGATGTTTTTGGTGCCAGTATTCGTGATTGGTTCAAAAATGGACGGGATCGGAAATCTAAACCTGGGACAACGAAGGGGACCGGATATATATATATATATATAAATGGATGTGTGTATGTTACGTATGGACTCCAAAACGGCTGGATCGGTTTTTCTGAAATTTTTAGAAAATGTTCAGATAAGCCTAGAGGGTGACATAGGCTTTATAAGTTCTTGATTGATGGGACGTGGGTCCGCCCATATAAGCCAATTTTGTAAGTGATTCCTACTGTCCTTACCTACGAATATATTATATCTAATATGTATATATCCCTATCTATATGACCCAATTGGTAATTTAATGAGTATAGATAATCGTGCTGTTGATTTAATAAGAGTATATTACCCAACTGGTCGTCTAATATAGAGCAGATAAGTCAACTGGTCCTCTACAGTAGAGTAGATAACCCAACAGACTGAATAATAGGCGGCGCAACTACTCGTCTACTATAGAGAAGGATACTCAACTGGTTATCGATCATTTCTACTACAGTTTAGACTATATTTGCTATCTACTACAATGTGCGTATTGTCACATTTCATTATTGTGGGGCATTTGATATACAGAAAATTTAATTCATTTAAAACGGCTTTTTTAGTCTAAATATGTATATATAAAATACTTTAAAAACCTTATTGATTCCAATAATTGATTAAAATGAAAAACTATAATGGATTCCATTTTTTCAGGCACTTCAATCGTAAATATCCCATCCAGTTGATAGTAAAACCGTGTAAAGATGGAAAATTGTACCATGAAAGTGAACCAGTGAAATCGACATCTAAACATAGACGATTTAGTCGACATCGAGTCAAATATGATAAGCCGGAAGTGAAGGAAACGCCCGATCTTAAGCAGACACAATCGGAAACAGTTAAAACGGAAGCAGAAATAGACTTTGGAGCCACAATTTTAAATGCTGATGTAAGTGGAACTACGCTATATAATAAAAATATGATAATTTTACATAGCTCAATTTATTCTTCCCCATTTTAGTTGCAAAAACTACAGGATGACGTTAATCCCGATGAGGATTTAAGTGCAATCACTGTGCCCTGTGGAGATGAAGTACGCATATTATTATTTGCCCGTGGAGCTCGAGAAAAAGAAGATTGGTAATTAGAATGCTAGAAATTCATGGATGAAACTCTTACGATTGTATCAATGGCAAAATTTCCTTTTTTTAGGTATCGACATTTTGTCTGTGCCAGCATTGGAGATGTCAACGATCAGGATTTACATTTGAGTAATGTAAAATTAGTCGATGACAAAGGTTTACAAGCGGCCGCCACTAGAGCTGCACAAATGTTAATCAATCCCAAGGTTTATATCTAACTATACGATACTAGCTGTTTAGCCTCGTGCATTTAGCCTATGAATGAAATGAATGTCTCTATATGTATTATTTGTCTCTTAAATCTACCCACTTACAGCCTAGAGAGAACTCCACTTCCTCGGCGAAATTTTCCGTTCAAGAGTCACAGCAATCGTCTATAACTTTCAATATTGAAGATAACTTTGATGTGCGCATGCCTTTTTTTATTTTTTAACTTTCTGATATTATTAATTAAAATATTGTTTCTCGGTCTTTTCTTTTTGCGTTTGTAGGCTGCGGAAAAGGATGAAAATGCCGAAAATGAAGATGACTTTGTGGATGTTATGCCCGATGATGCAGACAATATAGAGGGACTACTAATGACATCAAGTGCAGCTCGAAATGATGGGGATTACATTAAATTTATGGCTTTGTATCAAGTGAGTTTTGGGGGAGGTTTTTTTAAATTTGTTGATCTTTATTTAAATTAAGTTATATTTTAAAAGGTTTATTTATTCGGTTTTGATCGCAACAATATTTGAAATGGTTTTCATCTAGGCTAGACATATAACGAGATAATTCATCGTTCATGAATTTTTTATTTAAGAAATAATATAAAATGTTGACAACAGCTAATAACATTCGGTTTACCTTATCTTCCGACCACTGTGGTCTTCCTCTATACTAGAATCGAACACTGTGGTCTTCCACTATACTAGAGTCGACCACTGTGGTCTTCCTCTATACTAGAGTCGACCACTGTGGTCTTCCTCTATACTAGAGTCGACCACTGTGGTCTTCCTCTATACTAGAGTCGACCACTGTGGTCTTCCTCTATACTAGAGTCGACCACTGTGGTCTTCCTCTATACTAGAGTCGACCACTGTGGTCTTCCTCTATACTAGAGTCGACCACTGTGGTCTTCCTCTATACTAGAGTCGACCACTGTGGTCTTCCTCTATACTAGAGTCGACCACTGTGGTCTTCCTCTATACTAGAGTCGACCACTGTGGTCTTCCTCTATACTAGAGTCGACCACTGTGGTCTTCCTCTATACTAGAGTCGACCACTGTGGTCTTCCTCTATACTAGAGTCGACCACGGTGGTCTTCCTCTATACTAGAGTCGACCACGGTGGTCTTCCTCTATACTAGAGTCGACCACGGTGGTCTTCCTCTATACTAGAGTTGACCACTCTCGTCTTCCTCTATACTAGAGTCGACCATGGTGGTCTTCCTCTATACTAGAGTCGACCATGGTGGTCTTCCTCTATACTAGAGTCGACCATGGTGGTCTTCCTCTATACTAGAGTCGACCACGGTGGTCTTCCTCTACATATACTAGAGTCGACCACTGTGGTCTTCCTCTACATATACTAGAGTCGACCACTGTGGTCTTCCTCTACATATACTAGAGTCGACCACTGTGGTCTTCCTCTACATATACTAGAGTCGACCACGGTGGTCTTCCTCTATACTAGAGTCGACCACGGTGGTCTTCCTCTATACTAGAGTCGACCACGGTGGTCTTCCTCTATACTAGAGTCGACCACGGTGGTCTTCCTCTATACTAGAGTCGACCACGGTGGTCTTCCTCTATACTAGAGTCGACCACGGTGGTCTTCCTCTATACTAGAATCGACCACGGTGGTCTTCCTCTATACTAGAGTCGACCACGGTGGTCTTCCTCTATACTAGAGTCGACCACGGTGGTCTTCCTCTATACTAGAGTCGACCACGGTGGTCTTCCTCTATACTAGAGTCGACCACGGTGGTCTTCCTCTATACTAGAGTCGACCACGGTGGTCTTCCTCTATACTAGAGTCGACCACGGTGGTCTTCCTCTATACTAGAATCGACCACGGTGGTCTTCCTCTATACTAGAGTCGACCACGGTCGTCTTCCTCTATACTAGAGTCGACCATGGTGGTCTTCCTCTATACTAGAGTCGACCATGGTGGTCTTCCTCTATACTAGAGTCGACCATGGTGGTCTTCCTCTATACTAGAGGCGACCATGGTGGTCTTCCTCTGTCATTTGTTTTTCATTGTATTCAGTAGTGTTTACAATTTCATCATGGAGAGATATACGCAAGAACAACGTTTACAAATTATTCAGTTTTATTATCAAAATAATCGTTCTCCGATTGCAAATTTTTGTGCGCTAAGTCCATTTCTTTCTAAATAAAAAAAAACACTTTCCAGTCGACCTACGACCTTGACACCCATGACCGATATTTTAGCTCTCGTTAAGAGCTATCTTTTTGCCATTGACCGATTGTGGCTACGTGCCACACAGCAAATGAAACAATTCAATTGTTGCGAGAAAAGTTTGAAGATTCGATAATTTCAAGAAATTGTGATATTGAATGGCCTCCAAGAAGTTGTGATTTAACACCATTAGACTATTTCTTGTGGGGTTATTTGAAGTCATTGCTCTTTCGAAATAAACCAGACTCTCTTCAAGCTTTACAAGTCTATATTGAACGTGTCATTCATGACATACGACTTAATTTAGTGGAAAAAGTGCTCGAAAGTTGGGTTCATCGAATTCGTTCCTGCAGAAGACGTCGTGAAGGCCATTTGAATGACGTTTTATTTAGAACTTAATTGTATCGATTGTACTTCACATTAAATAAAAAACTTTTGAATGTCCTTAACAATACATAAGTGTGTTTTATTACACACTTAACGATACAAAATCATCTTGACTGATGAGGCCCATTTCCACCTCGGTGGCTACGTCAACAAGCAAAATTGTCGCATCTGGGGCTCGAAAAACCGAAGAGTTATTGTGTAGAAGCCTCTCCATCCTAAATGTGTGACTGTTTGGTGCGGTTTATAGTCCGGCGGGTGTCATTAGACCTTACATACTTTTTCGAAAATGAGGTTGGATCAACAGTTACGGTGAATGGATTGCGCTATCGAGAGATGATTAATGATTTTTTATGGACGGAGTTGGATGGTATTGATCTGGACAACGTTTACTTTCAACAACACGACGCTACGTGCCACACAAGCAACGAAACCATTGCTCTGTTACGGGAAAAGTTTCCGGACCGTGTTATCTCTCGAAGAGGTGATCACAATTGGCCACCGAGATCTTGTGATTTAACACCTTGCGACTTCTTCCTTTGGGGCCACGTGAAAGATAAGGTCTACGCCAACAGCCCAGCGTCGATTCAAGACCTCAAAGATAGAATTCGTGAGGATGTCGAGGACACAGGGCAGCCACTTTGCGATTTGGTTATGGAAAATTTCATTAAAAGGATATGGTCCTGTTAGCGTGGCCATTTAATCTTAATCCTTAATCTTTATTATGAAATAAACATCCGATCATTTATTTCAAAAAATGGCATTTTTCTTTGAATGCCAAAATAACACGTCTTGTTGGAAAAACCTTTACATTTAAAAATAAAATACTGGGTAAAATATAAAATTTTATACAGCACAATTCACAAGAGTAGTGACCCACATTGGTCCATATTTGATATTGCGCTATACAAATGTCCGTCGCACTCGTCGGCAATAATTTTTTGATACATTTTATAAATTTGTTTATATGTTGATTTTCTAATTTTTTATTATTTTTATAATAATTTTTTATTATTTTTATTTTTTGTTTTTGATTTCTTTATATTTTAACATTTTGTTTTTTGTATTGTTTCATTTAGAAAGCTTGTAGACAATCAAGAATTCCCGTTTACAAAGGAACCCTTCTCCATACGTCTCATGATAAGAAAAGTGTATGTTTTGTTTTATGTTTTTTATATTTAATGTTTATTTAATATTTATAATATACGAAAGGGATATACGTACATACTTTTATACTCAGAAAAATTCGCAAATTTTAACTGTTTTACGCAACGATATCCTAATCTTTAAAATATGTATATAAATTTTATATTTAACATGAAAACAATTTACTTAATATTAAAGGAAATGTCTTCATTTTAAGTATGCAATGGGCTTTTTTTTTAAAGATTAAGACAATATTTGCTGCAAAATTTTTAAAATTAGTAAAATATTTTCTCAGTGCCTTAACCATTTGCAAATATCTCATTTTCCCATATTTTTTAAACATTCCAGCGCAAACGCACTGTTATCCAGGAAAACGAATTGTGGAAGGGCATTGATCAATCTCTATTTCTGGGTCCCTCGGGCAGTGTGGTCTGGGCCAATGTCTTGATAGGACGCATGCTGTTTAGTTCATTACAAAATGAACAAATGCTGGAAAAATTGCAAGAAATCTTACAAAGAAAATTAAATTCCATAAAGGTAATAATTTGGATATATGTAACGGGTGATCCAAGTAGAGATACTTTTTTCAATAGCCTTTTTTTGACAGATCACGTGTGAGTCGTGTCATGTTGTCATGTTATTTTTGTTAAGTATTGTTTGTCATTTCATCATGGAAAGACTTACGCCTGAACAACGTTTACGCGTGTCATTCGCCAGTTACCAGTCGAAATGCTCAAACGAGTCATCGAAAATTGGACTCAACGGATGGACCAGCTGAGACGTAGCCGCAGCCAACATTTGATAGACATAATCTTCAAAAAATAAATGCCAAAGAATGTTCTTTCAAATGTTAATCGACATTCCCCATTCAATTTGAATTTTCTGTGTTTTTTTCTTTAAAAAATAGGGAACCTCGAAATGGATCACCCTATATTTGCATTGCTTTGTTATTTGAATATTCCTCCAATGTGTGTCTCTCTCTTTCCAGCTTCCTAGTTTCATGGAAGATGTAATCATTAAAAATATTGATTTGGGAGATAAACCGCCTTTACTGCATCGCGTCTCCCAGCCGATGCTGGACGAACGTGGCCTCTGGCTGGATATGGATATGACCTATGAGGGTTTGTGCCAGATAACCGTCACTACGAAACTGAATTTATTACGTTTGAAACGTCCGGCACGCAGCAGTGCCTATATGCCAGAATCGAGTTATAATATGTCTGCACAAATGCCCAATTCGACGCAATACTCAACCTTATTGAATAATGATTTGGCGGCCGGCGGCGGTGCGAGTACTAGTGGTGGTGGTGCGTCAACGTCTGGTAATATTCCCCGTGGTCCTGATGATGAACTCTTGCAACTTGATATACCCTTGACAACGGGTAGCGCCATTTACGATAGTGACGCCGAGAGTACGGGTAGTTCGAGCACGGAATCGGACGGATCCATTTCGGGTTCTATTGGCGAAAATCCAAATAGTGTTAATGAGGGGTAAGATAACAATTTCTTCTTTTTTCTTTCGATATGTAAGATTTTCATGGTCGCTGTTTTAGGCAGGTTGTATCAAAAGAATGCTTATAAAGGGTTTTCCAACAAGAGGTGTTATTTTGGTATTCAAAGAAAAATTCAATTTTTTGAGATAAATGATCGGATGTTTATTTCATAATAAAGAGGAAGGTATGCCGTTAATAATGAAAAACAACATCAGCAAAATGGCCACCACGACCACGCTTACAGGACCATATCCTCTTCATGAAATTTTCCATAACCAAATCGCAAAGTGGCTGCCCTATGTCCTCGATAGCCTCACGAATTCTATCTTTGAGGTCTTGAATCCGCGCTGGGCTGTTGGCGTAGACCTTATCTTTCACGGGGCCCCAAAGGAAGAAGTCGCAATGTGTTAAATCACAAGATCTCGGTGGCCAATTGTGATCACCTCTTCGAGAATACTTTTTGTGATCACCACGGTCCGGAAACTTTTCCCGTAACAGAGCAATGGATTCCTTTCTTGTGTGGCACGTTGCGCCGTCTTGTTGAAAGTAAACGTTGTCCAGATCAATACCCTCCAACTCCGACCATAAAAAATCGTTAATCATCTCTCGATAGCGCAATCCATTCACCGTAACTGTTGATCCAACTTCATTTTCGAAAAAGTAAGGTCCAATGACCCCGCCGGACCATAAACCGCACCAAACAGTCACACGTTGAGGATGGAGAGGCTTCTCAACAATAACTCTTGGGTTTTCCGAGCCCCAGATGCGACAATTTTGCTTGTTGACGTAGCCACCGAGGTGGAAATGGGCCTCATCAGTCAAGATGATTTTGTATCGTTTTTTGTTCGATCGTTTTGTATCGTTCGATGATCGTGTATCATTCCATTTTTAGTAATGGCGTAGTTTCTACTTGTCACATGTCAAAGAATAAAAGCTTCAAAAGTGACAGCTACCGAAATACCGGGTAATTCAAAATAACACCTCTTGTTGGAAAACCCTTTATTAAGGAGATTGTTTTAAAAGATTTTATTTAGTGGTTTGTTTAAAAAAAGTAAGGAAAAAAATCTTATTAATTACACTGTTCTGGTCCAGTGCCCAAAAAATACCTATTTCGACCATTCTGTATCCAGTGTTTTTCTAGGTTAGCTCATGATTTCGAGATATTCGAACACCAAGTTTCTTGGGAAATCTCAAAGTTAAGTTATCTCGGTGGTGATTTTGAAGTGGAAGACTTCGAAATACACGCTTCAGTGCAAAAGACGAAATAAAGGGAACCCTTGGAGAATTATTTCTCTCAAAAGCGCCATCGAAGCTTCTCATCTCTTCTCATCCCTAAAAAATTGCAATCAAATACATATTATCATATTTCAAAAGTCATACAAATCGTCATCAGTTTTGGTTGGTGTCTTTGAGAAAAATATTTCGCGCAAAAAATTACTATGACCATGACTATTTTCCTAGGTGTGGTAGCGACGAAGAAACTCTAACTACATATATATGACATTACAGAAGTTTCGAATAAATCGCGACCATAGAACAACAAGCTTCTAACTACATACGTTTCTTTAGTAAGTTATAACCTAGTTGTTCTAAAGTCGCGAAATATTATACAATTTATTACATCTACAACAAAGCGTGGACCGATTTGACCCATCATCATTGAACAAAACTCAATTTTAAGTCAATAGATCGCTTTTTTTGAGAGCTATCGTGCTATGCTAAAGGACGGACATTGCTCAAATGAAAAAAATCCTAAAACTGATTTCTTGGGGTCTTAGATCAGTCTTAAGATTTTGAGTCAATCGGTCAAGCCTTTCGAGTGAGTTATGGTACACAACAGTCAGACAGACGGACGGAAGGACTTTCCTCAAATATGGATAAATGTCCTAATCAAATTTTGTTATCACATATTTGTTTGCTCAAATTTCTAAAATTCCGTAGCAAAACTTAATATGGCATTATCTCCTTAATAAAGCGTCATTCGGCAAAAATTACGACATTTTGATACCACTTATTTTTGGCCAAAAATTTTATAGATTTTGAATTTCTTTAGCAAAACTTAAAATGACAATATATCCTAAAATAAGCATCGCTGAGCTAAACCGGTGAAATGTTGATATTTTCCATAACAAAAACTTAAAGTGGCAATATATTCTTAAATAAGCATCGTAGAGCTAAACAAGTGAAATATTGGGATTTTAAAATTTCCTTAGCAAAACTGAAAATTACAATATCTCATTAATTAAGCTTGTAGAGCTAAATTTTGATATCAATTATTTTTTGTCAAAAATTTTGAATTTTCTTCGGAAAACTCTAAATGGAAATATCCCCTTAATTAATCTTAATTTGATATCGCTTAAATTTTGAATTTCTTTGACAAAACTTCAAATGACAATAACATATCGCACCTGTTCAACAAAAGGGTAACAACTGAAAATTTTTAAATTTTGCTTTTTTGCAAGAAAACAACATACAATGGCAATTTCTACCCACTGCAAAAAAAGTCCGTTGATTTTTCTTCTTTTTCATAATAAAAACCCGTTATGACTCTCTCTGTGTTTACAGAATAACGTCTTTAGAATCAACTAAAGAGGAGTAACATTTTGAATTGTCTCCAAGTGTTTAAGCAAATGGGACCGTTGATTTATCATCTAAAGAGTAATATTTTTAGTTGTGCCCATTTCAACTTATAATCCGAGTAAGATTTTTCAGTTAAAAAGGTACAACTCAAAATAATACCACTCACCCTTATCGGGAATAAAATTCCACGCGTAATTTGTTCCCTTTTCAATGTGCAATTTAGGGAACAGGGAACAAATTCCGTGTGGAATTTTATTCCCGATAAGGGTGAATATTTATATACAAACTTTTTTCATGAAAAGAGTAACAACTCAAAAAAGTTGTCATTTTTCTAAAATCAATAAAAAAAAACAAAAAGGAAAATAGGGTTATTATTTTTTTTCCTATGATATTTTATTGCAGCGACATATTCTTCTTTTGTAATATAACATTATTATTAACGGACACAGTTTTTGGCCTCTACTGAAATTTTTTAAAATTTGAGTTGTTACCCTTTTTTGGAACAGGTGCGATATATATCCTTAATTAAGAACTAAAAGGACGAAATTTTGTTATATCTTATTTTTTGGCTAAATTTTTAATTTCCTTAGCAAAATTTAAAATGAAGCTTAAAGGACGAAATTTGGTTATGGCTTTTATTGGCCAATAATTTGAATTTACTCAGCAGAACTTTGAATTGCGAAAGTGTTGTTTCATCAAGACAATGCACTAGTTCACACATCCACTATTGCGATGACCAAAATCCAGAGCCAGATTTAACTCCCTCGGATGATTTGCTGTTTCCAAACTTGAAAAATGGCTCGGCGGAAAAGTATTTGTCAGCAGTCGTACAGTTAAATGGACGAAATTTTGTTATTACTCATTATACCCTCACTTTAGTGATACGAGGGTATATATCATTTGCTACGGAAAAAAGTGTAACACATCGAAGGAGTGACCTAAGACCCCAAGTATATTCGGCGGATATTCGGTTTGGGTAATTTTAAGTCGAATGAGCAATGTCCGTCTGTCTGTCTGTCTGTCTGCTGGCTGGTGCGCACGATAACTCTCGAAAGGAGTAACCGATTGACTTCAAATTTGGTATGCGGTAATATTTTTATCTATCTCCGGATGAGTTCGAAGATGGGCCATATTGATCTTCCCCTTCTGGTACCTCCCACACAAAGGGTTACAATTTAGTGAAATATTGACGCTTTAATAACTTCTATACTACTTATTCGAATCTTCTGAAATTCTACACATAATATTAGTATATTAGTCGCTATTACCTCGAGAAAAATGGGTGAAGTTGGCATGCCCCTTTTGATACCTCCCACCATTTTGCATCAAAATTTAACTGCTTATAAC
Source organism: Eudasyphora cyanicolor (assembly GCA_963930755.1). NCBI lineage: Eukaryota > Metazoa > Arthropoda > Insecta > Diptera > Muscidae > Eudasyphora > Eudasyphora cyanicolor. The sequence goes on from OZ005735.1 coordinate 242,865,425, forward strand.
TTTAATACAAGTGCATAAAAATGCTTGAAATTTTCTACAGTATAATGTTTTTGTAGCGTATAATGTATAATGTTTTTGTAAAAAATGGGCGTTATTGTACAGCCCCTTTTGGTACCTCCCACACAAAATTGACCGTTTCGTACCAAAAGTAAACGGCTTGCAACTTTAATACCAGTGCATACAAATACTTGAAATTTTGTACAGTGTAATGCTGTTATAGTGCCTATAGTCCTGTAAAAAGTGGGCGTTATCACCCCGCCCCTTTTTGTACCTCCCACACAAAATGACCAAATCATACCAAAATTACATAGCTCGTAACTTTAATATACCAGTGCACATAAACGCTTATAGTTCGGCACAATGCAATGTATTTAAGAATCTGCTGTTTACCGAAAAATAGGTGTATTTGGAGAAACCCCTTCCGGTACCTCCCACACAAATTGACAGATTTATTAGTGTAATGTTATATATTACATTACTCACAAAGTGAAGGTATACCTTAGTCGGTTTACCCGACTGAAACTTTCTTACTTGTTTTTTTATTTCCTTTTTATTTCCTTAGCAAAACTTAAATTGATAATAATTGTTCTCTATTTTTCTTCTTTGAATTTCAGCTCCACAAATCCCGGTAATGCCAGACGAATTTTTAAATTTGTCGATCGCATAGCCACTTCCAATTTTTTCCAATATGCCACGGAATTGTCATATGTACAAAAGGCCATGGAGAATATGAGCACGACCATAACGTTGGGCATTGATTTGCACGGTCTGGTATCGAGAGTAACTGTTAATATACCACCACCGCCTTCGGATAGAATATGGTTGGCGTAAGTATTAATACATACACCCCGATGGGTTTCTATGATTTCATTACTTTTCGCACTATGAAGTGGTGGAGCTGAAGATCAAATGGTGATTCTTTCTATATGAAGGAAGGGATGTTTTAATTTGAGCAGAAGGAATCAACCTTTGATTTTCATCTTCACCATATTGAATGAAACAAACAAATTTTTATTATTTTTCTATAATAAAAAAAATTTATTATCTTTATCTCCGCATAGATTTCGGGCGCCACCTCGTCTTTGGCTAACAGCACGTCCCACGGTGGGTGATAAATCGGTTGATTGGAGCATTGTAACCAATGTCATTGAAGGCAAACTATGTGAGGCTGTCAACAAATATTTGGTCTATCCAAATATGGTCGATTTAACAGTGCCGCTTTTGGGTAAATCTGCCACCAACGAATGATAGGCCTAAAGAAGATTTCCTCCGCAGAAAAAAAGAGCCAAACAACCGCCCAATACGAAGAAAATATATAAAAAGTTATAAGTTAAATTGAAGAACAATACAAACAAAAAATATCCTTGTATTTATATTTACCATTTTCTATGAGAAAATTAGAAAAAATAACGTCTATTGTTGCATATATTTATTTTTGTAATAACTTGAAACTGAGAAAATAGTTGGACTATTTTTGTTTTTAATTCCTCCCGTTTCCTTAAAAACATTCTACAAGTATTAATCGAAACAACAGAAAAAAATCAAGCAAAAGACAAAACATTAAATGGAGTAATTTCTTTACTTTTTTTTACTATAATTACACATGTTTTTGTCTCACTGTACTCATTAAAATTATTATGTTTTTTTATACCAACTTAGATACATACATTATATTATATTACCGATACTGTAGTTAATATTTTTTATACTATTTATAAATCTATTTATTATGATTATTATTCGTATACACTGAGTCGATGATTTTTTTTCTTGTCTTTTTTGATTTGATATACAACAAATGTCGTATTTTAATTATAATTTAGATTTGTTGTTGTCGCCTCTACTCGGAGGCGACAAGAGAGTTTATTTTCTAAAGCAAAAACTTAGTGATATGTGAACCAATAATCTATGTATTTGAGTATTCTCTGATGTCTGATAAAACGATCTGATCTTTATCAAAAAAAAAAAGAAAAATAAACGGAAATTGCCAATTTTTTGTAGCTTTGAAAGTAACAAAAGAAACGTTATGGCATGCTGATTATATTAACTTACCTATTAATTAGCATATATTTATATGTATGTACGTACACACACACTTGCAGATATGCGCGCATATATATATATTTAAATGACATTAAATGTATTCCTATTGATATCATTTTTATTTTACTTAAACAATACATTCATATATAAATATAAATAACTTTAAATAAATGTAAAAAAAATTAAAACAAAAAAACATTTTGTACTATTATAGAAGAGTAACACGATGCAACAACCAAAAATTAACACATTTACTAATGACGTTCTCTTTTAGGTGGGGACGTGAACGAGTTACAAGGATACTGCAACTGCCTTATACCGCTGCAAAAAAAAAAACTATAGGCCTTAACTGGGCACTATCATCTCAGAACGTGAACTAGTTCATGAGCTAGTTATCAGACCGATACTGATATATGGAGCATTGGTATGATTGAATGCAACTATCTAGTCACTATCTAGTCTACAAGCAACTCCAGAAGATATTTAGAACTGAGGGAAAACTTATCAGCCGAGCTTTAGCTTCGACTTCCACAACAGCCTTGCTAACTAACACTATTAAATTAGCTAATCTCCACAGGGTGTCTCATACCTTCAAAGCAACACATCCACGAGAAGTAATTATCATCTCAGTGGGGGATCTTAATTTTATGATATACAAACAGTACCAGTTTGAGAATTACCATCGCAGCCATTCGGACCATCACATTGTGAATAGGCGGCCTCTGCCAGCATCGTAAGGAGTGAAATTCCTGATCTAAAGATATCAAGATGTTCAACAATATTACATAGGGCCCCCTAGACACGCAGGTGTATCGAGCAGCAATGTCAACTTCAAGAATACCGGGCAAGCGTGCGATCAGAGGCCATATGACTGGCTGTACCTTTTCAACTACTCTGTGAAACCAACTCGGCTCATTCCCATGTCACTTGGACAACAACTAAACAGGTGACAGCCTACTTGAATCTACAGAAAGTCAGTTTTAAGGTATCAATAAGTATGTTTACAATTTATTCGAAACCCTTGTACTTAAGATAATATGTATGCATTGTTAACAAAATCTCCTTTAACCCTTTTTTATAATTTTTTTTAATTCCAATTTTCATGGAAATTGACTTTAGTATCTTGACCATATTTTTGAAGTATGATACGCGTTAAATTTAAGGTAATTATGAGGGCTACAAATGTTGGGGATATATCTTTCACGTAGAAACAGTGGATTAGTAATAAACTAGACTCGGCGTAGACGGAACTAATTAATGCAAGGGCTATTCCCTCAACCCAGACTGTCCCCCCTTAATCGTGATTGAAAAATGTAATTTTTAAGATGGAAAAGTGTTTATTACAGTTGGCATATTTATGTATTTCAAATAAGGAAATAATTGTTATTTATTAAAGGCACATTCCAAGAAAATTACAATTGTAAAGAATTTTTTTTTTACAAAATTTACCGTAAACATTTAAAAAAAAATATATTAATAGTTTTTCCGTGTTTACACCAGGAAATGTTATACATAAACAATTTTTAAAAAAAATTTACCATAAATTTTTTTTTATATTTTTGCGTTGTCCCAAAAAAATATGGTCCAAATATTAGAGGCACCTTCCAAGAAAATTGGAATTTCAAAGAAAAAATTTTTTGGAAAAAAATTACCATAAAAAATTTGTTAATAAATTTTTTTGTGTTTGCACCAGAAAATGTTATGCACAGCCCTTCGACAAAAATGTTGTAGCATAGTGTAATTTATCTACGTGGTATATATAGTTTTCGATCAGACCTCGAGCTCATTTTGGATAAATATCAAACAAAATTAAAAACACAGGTCGAATATGGGCATTTCCGCAGGTCGCGAAAGTACGTTCGTACGCTTTTAATGTACAAAAAATATAGAAAACAAAAATTTTCCCCGCATTTTTTGGTGATTTGATAGCATATTGGCAGCTCTATGTTAGGTGCAAAAGATGGGTTTCATGGAGTTTTAGTTTTCATAATAATAGCAATAAACATGTGGTCACGAACGTACGCGAAATAGAAGTCAACTTTGGCTGAATCTAGTAACATGCAAAAATCTGCGAAAAGGAACGGAATATTCTGAAGCTATTAATTTATTTTAAAAGAGGGTTAATGCAGCTTTCTATCGAGTATTTACACAATAAATTATCTCTATTGGTTTTTTTTTCTAATTGGTTTGTTATTATATGACGAAACTTTACACATATCTTTTTTTTGGCCCAAGGACGATCCCTATTGAATTTGGTTAAAATCGGTTCAGATTTAGATATAGCCCCCATATATATGTTACCCCCGATTTGACATGTAAGCGCTGTAAAAACTTTATTTTATATCCGATCAGTATGAAATTCGGCAGAAAGAGGTTTGTTATTATATGAATGAACACTGTTAAATTTGGAAGAAATCGGTTCAGATTTAGATATAGCCCCCATATATACGTTACCCCCGATTTGACATGTAAGCGCTGTAAAAATGTTATTTTATATCCGATCAGTACGAAATTCGGCAAAGAGAGGTTTCTTATTACATGAAGGAATACTGCTAAATTCGGAGAAAATCGGTTCAGATTTAGATATAGCCCTCATATATATGTTACCCCCGATTTGATATGTAAGCGCTGTAAAAACTGTATTTTATATCCGATCAGTGCGAAATTCGGCAGAAAGAGGTTTCTTATTACATGAAGGAATACTGCTAAATTCGGAGAAAATCGGTTCGGATTTAGATATAGCTCCCATATATATGTTACCCCCGATTAGACCTGTACGCGCTGTAGAAATTGTATTTTATATCCGATCAGTGCAAAATTCGGCAGAAACAGGTTTCTTATTACTCGAAGGAATACTGCCAAATTTGGAGAAAATCGGTTCAGATTTAGATATAACTCCCATATATATGTTACCCCCGATTTAAAATTCAAGCGCTGCAGAAACTGTAGTTTATATCCGATCACAGCGAAATTCGGCAGAAAGAGGTTTCTTATTATATGAAGGAATACTGCCAAATTCGGAGAAAATCGGTTCAGATTTAGATATAGCCCCCATATATATGTTACCCCCGATTTGACATCTAAGCGCTGTAGAGACTGTATTTTATATCCGATCAGTACGAAATTCGACAGAAAGATGTTTCTATTTGACATGAATGAGTATTCAGGGAAAATCGATTCAGATTTATATATAACCTCCATATATGTTCCTCTTGATTTGGTTACAAAGCGCTATAGAAGTTGTACTTTACTTCCGATCATTACAAAAGTCTCCAGAAAGATGTTTCTCAATTTAGGAACGAATATTGATTAATTTAGCGATTATCGGTTCAGAATTAGGCATATCGACATATATATGTTCTTACCCGTTTACCAATTATTCCAAATTATTATCGCAATCACCCTTATCGCATTGTTAGGGAGGTGCAGGGTATTATATAGTCGGCCCCGCCCGACTTTCTGCCTTTCCTTACTGGTTTTATATGTAAAATAATTAAATATAAAAATGTCTGTAAAAGTAGCTTAAAATGGAAAAAATAAAATTTTTCAGTTTTTAGGCAAATTTTCTCATGAAAACAACTGAGATATGCTATGAAACCATTATATTTTAAAAATTTTGACATTTTGTATTCATTTTTTTTATAATTATTTACAATAAAATACGATGATTACCAACATTTTATTTTTCGGCCCTGGTTGACCATTCGGCGGAAATGCCCATGTACAAAACTACACATTCAAATCATTATACCCTCACTTTAGTGTGACGAGGGTATATATCATTTGCTACGGAAAAAAGTGTAACACGTCGAAGGAGTGACCTAAGACCCTAAGTATGTTCGGAGGAAATCCGTTTTGGGTCATTTTAAGTCGAATGAGCAATGTCCGTCCGTCCGTCTTTCTGTCTGTCTGTCTGTGTGTCTGCTGGCTGGTGCGCACGATAACTCTCGAAAGGAGTAACCGATTGACCTCAAATTTGGTATGTGGTAATATTTTTTTCTATCTCCGGCTAAGTTCGAAGATGGGCCATATTGGTCCACTCCTTCTAGTACCTCCCCCACAAAGGGTTAAAATGTTGTGAAATATTGATTCTTTAATAACTGCTATACTACTTATTCGAATCTTTTGAAATTCCACACATAGTATTAGCTTATTAGTCGTTATCAACTCGAGAAAAATGGGCTAAGTCGCCATGTCCCTTTTGGTACCTCCCACACAAAGGTACCTTTTTGCACCAAAAGTTAACAGCTTATAACATTAAAACCAGTGTATAAAAATACTTGAAATTTTGTACAGTTGTTAGGAATCTTTTCATTAACACATTTCTGTTTATTTCATGTACTGTACATTTCCCTTTCAAACTTGGTTTAAACACACTGTCGGTAACCCTAACATAGTTTTGACATTTCTGTTTGTTACTTGACAGTTGTCTCTCCTTTTTATTCTCGTTCTTTTATTGTTATCTCTCCTCGTTAAGTTCTCTTTGATCATACAATTGGAAAGGTACCGTTACTTTCCATTTGGATGATGCAATACTAAGGAATAATTTCGTCACGTAGGCCGTAGATATAAAGGGAGGAAGAAAAGAAAAGACAGGCACTTGTGAATATGTTTTTGAAGAAATGGTTTAAGAAGTCGTTGATTAAAGAAAACAAAAGTATATGAACAGAATTAAAATAACTATAAAGAAAGCAAAGTTGTAAAAGTGAAATATATAAAAGTATCATGAAGTGTAAATACAAATTAAATTAAAAAACTTACTAAATAAAATTGTTTATACAATTGTATAAGAATAACATAGATTAAAATAATATTAAAATAAGGAAGCACTGTTTAAATGAATTCATAAACTGATTAAGATAAAGTGTGTGATGACAACTTTTTCTGCAGCTGCGGCTCGTCTATTTTTCATTAATCGTGTGGAATATATAAATCATCGTATTTAAAATTGTGTAATACAAGAAGGCATACCATACATTGATACTATCCCTATATAATTGTCATGCAACAATTAAGACACTGTGCTTCAACGGATTTATAACATTTATAAAAAAAAACAACACTTAAGTGAAGAAAAAAGAGAATAACCAGCGAATGTGACAATGGTGAACATGAAACTGGCCCTAAAATCACCTAAAAGAATAACAATAAATAAATTAAAAACGTGTGAATGAAAAAGATAGAAACAAAATACAGCCGCAAATGCGATAAAATTCAATGCAAAAAAGTCGAATTCCAGAGGAGTACGTTCAAAAAGAAATCAGCTATATTGATTTTTCACACTAAAACCACAATCAACAAAGAAACAACTATTATGGTATGTTTTTATAAATAAAAAAAGAAAAAACAAAATCCATATTAAACAGAAGTGGAAACTACCTAGTGCAGAAAGTCAACAACCGCAAGCCAATGCCATCTCCTGATCCAGCCTCCAGTTCATCATCGTCGACACTTCCAACGTAGTCATCATCATCATCCTTAACCCCACAACCAGGTTTAATTATAATTTTAGTTTAGAGTTGTATGCCTTTTATATGTATGTATTTAGACATAAGAGTATCTTGGGCCCACTAATACTATATCCATGTTATTATTAAAATGAATTTTATTTTGAAAATGAAAATCTAAACTATTTTTCTTTGAGAGAGGCAGGTAAAGAATAGTTATTGTAGGTATAACGCAGTGAAAATTTTTAAGGGGCAGCATGAGACTTTGGGTACCCATGTTGCCAATGGCGTAGCTCTATTGAACTTTTGGGAGGGAATTCATGTACCCAGAATGACGTTACCATCCAGTTATTCCACTTCTGCTTATTTTCGGACAGCATAATTATTATTGGCTTATTTTTGCTCATTTCGTTTTGGTGATTTTTAAGGTATTCATTCTTATGATTACGCGACGAAGACTAGGGTCAAGAACCACATCACCTCTGGCAGAGCTAGCTAGCTTTTTTCAACCTTTATATACCTTAAGCCCAGTTCTTTGTACTTCCATCTGAATGTTAACAATTTTTAATAGCCCGCGCGTAACATAAATGGCGCCCAACGCAAAGCCAAAAGCACCCATTTTTTTGGTTCAACGTAATCGTGTTTCACTGATTTTATTTGATATATTTTTAATTCGGTTGAAGACAATTCCTGAATTAGGGTCAAATGATATCCAATGAACCTTGATAAACTGATCAATGTTGTTAATCCGAAAATTTGCACAGCATTCACTCTTTTGTGTGATACCTAGTTTATTATTATATGAACAGTGACCACTCCAAGGGAATGAAAAGGTCTATGAATCCTTTTATTTCTTTTAACATCCAATTCAATTCTATTATATTAGAGATTTGTAAGTTAAAATTTGTAAAGATCCTTAATCTGGCTCATTTTACGACAAGTGTTTTGATGTGATAAATTGAGTTGAGTTTATCATTCATTTTATGAGTTTGAATCTCGTATCGAATCGCATAATTGACTAGATTTATTACAATATAATGATTGGTAAACTCAGTGCACATGTCATTAAATTTTGTGGAAAAGGATTTTAGATCTCAAAATTAAGCACAATAGACTTTATTTCATATTGTTAGTAGCTGAAATATAAGCTCATTGTGGTGTAGTTTGGACAAGACAATATAGATTACAGTAATTTGTTATTTTGTGTCGGTCCAAACAAATAAGTAACTGCGTTATTACTAAATACTAACTATGCTTTGCCTGAATCTCTCACAAGATATTATGTATTTAAAACAATTTTGAATTATAATTACAAATATTATACCTACATACATTCATATATTCTTAGTTCTCATATTTTTCTTTGTTTTCTTTTTTTTAAATTAAATTGTTTTCACACAACACGCCTTGTTTTCTATAATTTGGATTATAAAAAGAATACCTAGTACGATAGATCGAAAGCGCGAATATATTATATATTTTCATGACGGGGAGGCATGATATGTCATTGCGCAGCAAGACAAGCGCTTCCAACGTTTCAAGTTCGTCACGCGGTCGTGGTAAAAGTATTTTTTGTTCATCTCCAAGTAAATCAGTGGAAAATCTTGATGGTACAGCACCGCCAAGTCGACCTTTAGTTGTTCATAGTCCTGTTCGTCGCTCAAGTGAGCCTACCATATTTTGTGAGGAATCTAGTTCTAATGGAAGTACTCAGGCTTTAAATCCTATAGAGTCCGCATTTGATTTAATTCAATCACAGGGAGAATCTAACCCGTCTGTTATAACTGAGACTGTTGACGTTTCCACCTATCATTCGGAATCCATTAGTCAGACTACCACCTTACAGGGATTTTCAATTAGTCAGGATTCTTCTCACATTTCCACTATAATGGCGAATGCTAATACAGGTGCGGATAACACTGCACAGAATGAGATTTTGACAGTTTTGCGGGGTATTCAGCAGGAGCAGGTAAAATTTTGTGGCGAGTTGTGCTCTTTAAGAGCAACTGTTTCCAATATGACACAAGGATCAGATGCTAGGGTGAGTTCGGATCATACAGGCGGTCTAAGCATTCCACCGGAATCACAACAACGACATTTAAATGATCCTGGTCATAACCAGTCGGAAGGTCGAGGTACCAAATTCGATTTGGAGAAATGGAAGCTAAGGTTTGACGGTACAGGTAGTGTTGAGGATTTTCTTTTTAAAATAGACATTCTGATCGAAAGGACTCGTTGTCCAGTGGAGCAATTGGAAGCAAACTTCCAAAGCTTTCTATCAGGGAGGGCGGAAACCTGGTATTGGGACTTTATAAAGACCAACAATGACCCTCCATATCGACTTCTAAAACATGCTATCTCTAAAGAATTTGCAACTCTAGAGAATGACGACGACATTCTATTGAAACTGAATCTAAGAAAACAGAATCCAAAAGAGTCTTACGATGATTTCCATTCGTTTATGGTGGCCCTCAACTCTCGTATGTCTGAATCTCTTTCGGAAAGTAGACTTATGAAAATTATTCGGAAAAACGTTAAACCAGAATTGAGATGTATGTTGTTTAGCTCCACTCCAAAAGACCTTTACGGTCTAAGGGATATCGCCAGAGAGGCAGAAAGGGTACTTAGGGAGGACAAAACGTCATCGAAAAGTTCCACTCGGCAGGTTAACGCTTTGGAAATTGACTCCGTCGAAGAAGAGGAAAACGACTTTGAGTGTGATCCTCAAATTGAGGCCATTCAGATTTCTCGTCGTCCAATTAAGCCTGATTATTCGCGTATAAAATGTTGGAACTGTCTGTCGCTAGGACATTCGTACATTTATTGTCCGGAGGAGGTCAGGTTCCTTTTTTGTTTTAAATGTGGGGAGCGTGGAGTTGCCACTCCTAATTGCCGAAATGTTCATTCGGGAAATCGGAAGCGGAACGAGATGGTCACCGGGGACTCTCGTTCCTTGCCTCAATCCCCGAGTATGTAAAAGACCCAAGGACTTGTCTCCCACAGGGAGATAAATCCAGGTCCCTATTCTCGGGACATACTTTAACTAATTCACCTGATTTATCAAAAACCCCAGAACCTGATTGTACCATTTTGATCAAAATTCGTAAAGACCGGGAGCGATTTAGGAAGAGGAAATTTTACCGGAAACAATTAGAATCTTCGCTTTTATGTAGCTCCTCCGACGACCGGCCTTTTGCGAATGTAAAAATCCTGAATGAAAATTGTTATGGATTGCTTGACTCCGGGGCAAGTGTTTCTGTATTGGGCAAAAATAGCTTAACCTTTTTGGAACGCAATAGGATACGGTTAAAACCATTTAAATCTTTTATTTCGACTGCTGATGGCTCTAAAAACGACGTTTTAGGTCATTGTAATTTGCCGGTATTTTATAAGGGAGTAATGCGGAATATTGATTTTTATGTAGTTCCCTCCCTCAGCCAGGAAGTCTATTTGGGTTTAGATTTTTGGCGAAACTTCGCTATAGCCCCAAACATCATACCCGTCGTGGACTCACTCGATTTAGATCCTAGGGACAACAAAGACATTTCCTTTCACCAACTTAGTGCTGAGATGCAACTACTTCTTGATTCTGTCATTTCTGAATTTCCTGCTTTTGAAAAGCTCGGCTTAGGCCGTACCCATCTTTTAAGTCACGACATCGATACGGGTGACTCGGTGCCCATAAAGTGCAAACACTATCCGCTTTCCCCGCCTAGACAAGCAGAGGTGTATAAAGAGCTAGATCGTCTGTTAGAAATGGGGGTAATCGAGGAATCAAACTCACCTTGGTGTTTTCCGGTGGTAAATGTGAGAAAGCCAGGTAAAGTTCGCCTGTGTTTGGACTCAAGGAAACTAAATACCATAACTAAGAAAGATTCCTACCCTCTACCTCATATTAACGGCCTTCTAGGCAGACTGAAGGATACGCACTTTATTAGTGGGATTGACTTAAAAGATGCATTTTTCCAAATTCCATTAACAGAATCTTCAAAGGAAAAGACAGCTTTCGCGGTACCTGGTAGACCCCTCTACCAATATCGTGTTATGCCATTCGGGCTTTGTAATGGTCCCCAAGCGATGAGCAGGCTGATGGACAAATGTATTCCCTCTCGCTTGAGGGAAAATGTCTTTGTTTATTTAGACGACTTACTGGTATGTAGTGCAACTTTTGATGACCACATGGGGATTCTGCGCGAGGTGGCAAAATGTTTAAGAAACGCTGGTTTGACAATAAACGTCGCTAAGAGCAAGTTTTGTCAGGCCGAGATAAAATATTTGGGATATCGTATTGGTCAAGGTTGTTTGAAAGTTGACCCAGATAAGGTTTCTGCAATCGTGGATTTCCCAATACCGAAAACACCTCGTCAAGTACGCCGATTCGTGGGTATGGCGAATTGGTACCGCTCCTTTGTCCAAAATTTTGCTGATATTTCTGGCCCACTCACAGACTGTTTGAGACGCGATAGGGGAAAATTTACCTAACTGATGAGGCCATTGAAAGTTTTCAAAAACTTAAAAGAGCCTTAAGCTCTGCCCCTGTTCTTGCCCAGCCCGACTTTTCGAGGGAATTTATCATCCAGTGCGATGCGTCCAAAGTTGGCGTTGGTGGAGTTTTATATCAGGTAGATGACGAGGGTAGAGATAGGCCCATAGCTTTCGTTTCTCAGAAGCTCAATCGTGCTCAGCGTAACTACACGGTTACTGAGTTGGAGTGCTTGGCGGCGGTAATAAGTGTAAAGAGATTTAGGCCATACGTAGAGGGACTACCGTTCAAAATTATTACCGATCACTCTAGTTTAAAATGGCTCATGAGCCAACGTGATCTGAGCGGCCGACTTGCTCGCTGGAGCCTGAAACTACAGGGTTTCGATTTCCAGATGGAACATCGAAAGGGCTCGCTTAACGTCGTCCCTGACGCCTTATCGCGGTTCGATGTAGATGCAATACAAATTAATAACAGTTTTCCTGAAATAGATATGACCTCGACTGAATTTGATTGTCCTGAATATAAATCTCTTATGAGCACTATTGTCGAAAATGGTGAATCGTTACCTGATGTTCGTCTGTCTGATAGTCATTTTGAAAAGAGTAAAGTTTCGTCAGGGTGTTGACAACGAGGAAGAAAGTCTTTGGAGGGTATGGCTTCCAGTGACTTTAAGAGAGAAAGTTATTAAATTAGGTCATGATTCTAGTTGTCACGGTGGTTATGTGAAAACACTGTCCCGGATACGCCAAAAATATTACTGGCCATCCATGGCACGAGATATCAAATTATTTGTTGCTAAATGTGATGTTTGCAAAATCATAAAAAGTCCAAACCAAATCCAGCGGCCACCTATGGGTGATGCGTTTATCACTGTCCGTCCATTACAGCGCATTTACTGCGATTTTCTTGGTCCGTTTCCGTGTTCTAAAGCGAAAAATTCCCAGTTATTAATTGCTATTGACCACTTTACGAAATTCCTATTTCTAAAGCCTTTGAAGTCAGCTACGTCGATAAACGTCATTGATTTTTTTCAAAACCAAGTTTTTAACACGTTTGGTGTACCGCAATATGTTCACAGCGACAATGCCAAACAATTTGTCTCCCATGAAATGCGGGAATTTTTCAACTTGTATGGCATCACACATATTCGAACAGGTCTTTACTCACCACAGGCAAATTCTTCGGAAAGAGCTAATCGTGAGATTATCTCCAAAATACGTTTTTATCTTAAATCAGAGTCTAACCATCTAAACTGGGACCTATGTATACCCCGTATTCTTGCCACTCTAAGAAGTGATTACCACACGTCAATTCAATGCAGCCCCTACTACGCCATGTTTGGACAGAACATGTGTATGCATGGCTCCGCTTATCCACTTCTAGATAAATTGGATATGCTGGTTGATGACACTATAGTGAAGAGAACGGACAAATTGTCCAGTATTAGGGAAAAGATTTTGCAGAATTTGGAAATGGCTCATGATAGGGCAACAAAGATATATAATACTAGGACAAGATCGGTAAAATACAGTGTAGGACAGGAGGTTTACCGGAAAAATCACAGTCTCAGTAAATTTCAAACGGGAATCAATTCCAAATTTAACCCTAAATATATCAAATGTCGAATTCGCGCCATAGTCGGTAATGCCCTGTATGATGTAGAAGATCTACAGGGAAAATTAATAGGTAGGTATCATGCTTCCGATCTGAGGCAGTAACCCTTCAAACAACGAATCGATTAATATTTCCTGATTGAGAATTTTAGACAGAAAAATAATTGAGTTGCCCAGCTATCTATTGGTAGAGCTCAGGGTCGTGGGTCGTGCCACACGTTGGTGCATATAGAATAGTTGATGAAAATATTATTTTCCTGTTCGTTAATCAATGGAACATTTTCATAACGAAGCAGTTTTGTTAGGAATCTTTTCATTAACACATTTCTGTTTATTTCATGTACTGTACATTTCCCTTTCAAACTTGGTTTAAACACACTGTCGGTAACCCTAACATAGTTTTGACATTTCTGTTTGTTACTTGACAGTTGTCTCTCCTTTTTATTCTCGTTCTTTTATTGTTATCTCTCCTCGTTAAGTTCTCTTTGATCATACAATTGGAAAGGTACCGTTACTTTCCATTTGGATGATGCAATACTAAGGAATAATTTCGTCACGTAGGCCGTAGATATAAAGGGAGGAAGAAAAGAAAAGACAGGCACTTGTGAATATGTTTTTGAAGAAATGGTTTAAGAAGTCGTTGATTAAAGAAAACAAAAGTATATGAACAGAATTAAAATAACTATAAAGAAAGCAAAGTTGTAAAAGTGAAATATATAAAAGTATCATGAAGTGTAAATACAAATTAAATTAAAAAACTTACTAAATAAAATTGTTTATACAATTGTATAAGAATAACATAGATTAAAATAATATTAAAATAAGGAAGCACTGTTTAAATGAATTCATAAACTGATTAAGATAAAGTGTGTGATGACAACTTTTTCTGCAGCTGCGGCTCGTCTATTTTTCATTAATCGTGTGGAATATATAAATCATCGTATTTAAAATTGTGTAATACAAGAAGGCATACCATACATTGATACTATCCCTATATAATTGTCATGCAACAATTAAGACACTGTGCTTCAACGGATTTATAACATTTATAAAAAAAACAACACTTAAGTGAAGAAAAAAGAGAATAACCAGCGAATGTGACAATGGTGAACATGAAACTGGCCCTAAAATCACCTAAAAGAATAACAATAAATTAATTAAAAACGTGTGAATGAAAAAGATAGAAACAAAATACAGCCGCAAATGCGATAAAATTCAATGCAAAAAAAGTCGAATTCCAGAGGAGTACGTTCAAAAAGAAATCAGCTATATTGATTTTTCACACTAAAACCACAATCAACAAAGAAACAACTATTATGGTATGTTTTTATAAATAAAAAAAGAAAAAACAAAATCCATATTAAACAGAAGTGGAAACTACCTAGTGCAGAAAGTCAACAACCGCAAGCCAATGCCATCTCCTGATCCAGCCTCCAGTTCATCATCGTCGACACTTCCAACGTAGTCATCATCATCATCCTTAACCCCACAACCAGGTTTAATTATAATTTTAGTTTAGAGTTGTATGCCTTTTATATGTATGTATTTAGACATAAGAGTATCTTGGGCCCACTAATACTATATCCATGTTATTATTAAAATGAATTTTATTTTGAAAATGAAAATCTAAACTATTTTTCTTTGAGAGAGGCAGGTAAAGAATAGTTATTGTAGGTATAACGCAGTGAAAATTTTTAAGGGGCAGCATGAGACTTTGGGTACCCATGTTGCCAATGGCGTAGCTCTATTGAACTTTTGGGAGGGAATTCATGTACCCAGAATGACGTTACCATCCAGTTATTCCACTTCTGCTTATTTTCGGACAGCATAATTATTATTGGCTTATTTTTGCTCATTTCGTTTTGGTGATTTTTAAGGTATTCATTCTTATGATTACGCGACGAAGACTAGGGTCAAGAACCACATCACCTCTGGCAGAGCTAGCTAGCTTTTTTCAACCTTTATATACCTTAAGCCCAGTTCTTTGTACTTCCATCTGAATGTTAACAATTGTTAATAGCCCGCGCGTAACACAGTGTAATGTTTTTATAGTGTCTATAGCCCTGTGAAAAGTGGGCGTTATTGCCACGCCCCTCTTTGTACCTCCCACACAAAATGCCCAAATCATACCACAATTTAATGTATCAAAACGTTTATACCAGTGCACATAAATGCTTATAAGTCGGCACAGTGCAATGAATCTAAAGTATCTAATGTTCAGCAAAAAAAAAGGTGTATTTGATAAACCCCTTCTGGTACCTCCCACACAAATTGACAGAATAATTCGAGTAGTATTCAATATTACATTACTCACAAAGTGAGGGTATACCTTAGTCGGTTTACCCGACTGAAACTTTCTTACTTGTTTTTTTAATATTTTTTTCGTTGTCCCAAAAAATATGGTCCAAATATTAAAGGCACCTTCCAAGAAAAATGGAATTTTAAAAAAAATTTGTTTAAAAAAATGTACAATAAAACAGAAAAAATATTAATATTTGTTCCGTGTTTACACTAGGAAATGTTATACATAAACAATTTTTAAAAAAAAATTTACCATAAAAATGCTTTTAATATTTTTGCGTTGTCCCTAAAAATATGGTCCAAATATTAGAGGCACCTTCCAAGAAAATTGGAAGGAAAAGTGAATTTTCTAGGGATCATTAAGGGGCCCAACCACTATCATCCACCAAAACGAGAGGAAAATTAAAATATTTTTTAAATTTTGGAAAGGGGTCAAAAAATTTGACTAAACTTCAATGTTTGGAATTTTAAACGAGGTAAATACCAATCAATTCTACTGTCCCAAATAAATCAGAAATTGAACATTTTCTTAAAAATGCAATATTTCCTAAAATATTATGTTCGCGAAGAAAAATTACATTTTCCAAAGAGGTCTGATCTGATCAGATGGGAAGATTTTAGAGGAGAGGAAAATATTAAAAGTAAATAAACAAATTTTTTGAAATTTTGTCAAAAAAAATCAAAGTTTGTTGTTTTAAAGGTTAGGAATCTCTTATCAATGCCATATGTATTTCTTAAAATATTGGGTACTCGAAGAAAAAGTAAATTTTCTATAATTTTTCTAATGCATCTTTCCGGTAACATAGCTTAATTTTTTTTTGCACTTATGGATGAATGTTCATTTTCTAATTGGGTCAGAATATTTAAAAGAATGGTTTGATATACCCAATAGTACAAAAGTTATGACCACTTGAAGTTATATATATTTATACTTTTTTCCTAAAAAAATTGACAAAAATCGGATTTTTTTTTTTGAAAATATAACTTCAAGTGGTTTTACAAAAAATGGCGCATTCTTTAAAACAAAGTTAACTTTGCAAAAATCGGTTCATCGAGAGCAATAACAAATTTCGTAAAACAAAAAAACCCATTTTTTTTATTTTTTTAAAAAATTAAAACGCCCACAAAATTTTTTCAAAAAAAATGTTTTAAAAAAAATGATGGCGAGATCAATAACAAATTTCGTAAAACACAAAAACCCATTTTATTTATTTTTTCAAAAATTAAAACGCCCACAAAATTTTTTCAAAAAAAATGTTTAAAAAAAAATGATGGCGAGATCTATATGTAACTGCTTTTAAAAATTTTAGCACAAAATAATCTACATAGGTCGATATTAAATATTCTGACTCAATTGTGACAATTGCAATCGTTAAAATTAAATTTCGATTCGTTCGTCACTGACACTTACTCGTTCCGGGAAGGAATATCTTCATAATTCATCATTTTTGAGAAACACTGGAAATATGAGAAATTTAAAAAAAACTATAATTTGTCTATACATTTATAATTTTTTATATCAATTTAAGATGCAGCTATCAAACTTATTGGCATTTGCATCTACAACCTCACATTTAGAAATTATTCTAGACCGATAATATCTTCTCCAGTACTAGCACAGAAGAAGGACATGAGAAAGGACATTAGGCGGAAGTATTAAAATAGTTTATTCTTAGTAAAAAAAAAATAAATAAAAGTTACTGAAATTGTCTTGTAAAAAAATTCATTTAATCCATAATTTGGAATTATTTCGATTCAATTTTGATTTGTTCATTGGAGAGTTTATTATCAAATTTTCTCTGAAAAACATACTTTTAAAAACACCATGCTGGTCAAAAAATGTAACAAAAAGGTGATCCTATCAAAATCACCAACGAGAAACTAACCTCACAGATTCCCCAGCAAACTTTGTGGTCGAATATCACGAAAACAAGAGCTAACCTAGAAAAATGGCTATCACCACTGGATTCATGGTCGAAATAGGTATATCCATGGAGTCTCCCTTCTGTTACATTTTTAAAGTTTCCATTTCGAGTACAGTGAAATGATTCCAATTATTAAATATTCGCCCATGTTCTGGAATTCACTTGTGGTGGCGAAGTGAGAAGTATTCACCGAGAGGTGTTCTGCAACTCACTTTCACCCCATTTCATGCAATTTTTTCTCACCATGTTTTCCATTGTGAGAGCGCTGTGAGTTCTCATTTTTTGGAAAGAATAATTATTGTAATCACAAATTAACTGTGCCGTGACAAAATTTGTAATGTTTACTTCTTAATTACAAGTTTCTGTACGATAAAATAATCAAATTAATTAATAAATTAGGTTTTATAAAATAAGTCCAAAATTGCAACCAACTTTTTTTCTTTTGTGATGTGAGTAAGTGAATTCTTGGCAAATCAGCTGATTTGGTTTGACTTCGAAAAATCAGAGATGCAAGATGTTTGTTAGTTTGAAATACAACCATTTTAATGGAGTAACCTCAAGGTTATTTGCATCGGATAATTTAATTTTGGTACAGAAATGTTATTCCATTTTAAAAATTTACTAAATTTAACAAAAATATAAGTAAAATAATTAAAATGATCGTCAATTTGCCTATTATGAACCGTGTGGCAACTCTACTTCTGCAAAGTGTCAAATGTTTGACGTCTATTAAAACGTAACAAAAACAACAAACATAAAACAATCAACACCAACTTGACAAAACAAAAAAACATAAAACAAAAATTGGACGGAAAATAACCAAAAATAACCATTTTACAAGATGTAAGTATGCTGAGCTTTTTGCTGAAGCTAATTGTTCAAATTCATTGCATTACTATCCTACAGGTCCCCACGAAAAAATAGTTCTCACAATGAGATTTTCGTCCAGTTCATGGAGTTACACCCAGACTTGGCCATGGGCTACTCAAAGATGGATAAAGCAGAGCAGGATAAACTGTGGTCAGACCTGGCAACAAACCTTAATTCATGCGGACCTCAAACAAGAAACGTTGGAGAGTGGAGAAAGGTAAATAATTTAAGTTCATTACAGAAATTATTTGTATACCTTACACCACACTGTGGCACTGGGTATTATAACATAGTGCATAGTGTGTAACACCCAAAAGGAGAAGAAATAGAACCAACCATTATTATACCGATCGAGATAGAATTCGTAGTTGATTTATATATGCCCGTCTGTCTGTCCGCAAGTCTGTGCGTGTATTATTGTAATCAAAGTACTGGTCGTAATTATGTTCCGATCTCAACGAAACTTTGCACATATCATTCCTTTGGGCCTAGGACGATTCCTATTGAGTTTGATTTAAAATCAGATTCACATATACATAGCTCCCCTATATATGTTACCCCCGATTTGACATAAAAGTACATTTTGTATATTGCTACGGAGGTGTAGGGTATTATATAGGCGGCCGCCCGACTTTATCTTTCCTTACTGGTTTAAATTAAATAATTTTTTATGAATTAATATTTTACAGGCTTGGACTGATTGGAAACGGAACATTAAATCCAAGCTTACACATAACAAAAGGGAATGTCGGGCAACAGGTGGTGGCCAATATAATAAATATGTAATGATACCTTTGGAGGAACGTGTTGCTGTTTTGTGCGACCTTTATATGTGCGCGGATGGGATAAAGAAAACCCAGAAATTAGGTGGCCCCAATAAAGAAAATATTGACGCCGATGCATCATCTACATCACAGGCAAGTCGTATTAGGCCCAAAGAAACGTCAAGTGCAAAACCAGCAGAAAAACTTGCCACATCATCAGATGCAAATACAATGACAGCATCAAAGCGTGTACGCAGCCACTCTCCTGATTTCGGCGATATACCCGATTCGCCAATTGCCTCTCCCAACGTTGAGCCACCCGCACCAAAGAGAAAGAAATCATCGGACGTGGAGTACTTAATGGAGGAGGAAACGAAAAATTTTAAGTGTGTTTCGGGTGGTATTATTGCAATAAAGGAAGTGATGGTTGCCAATAGTCAAACATTAATAAGCATTGAAAATATGCTAGATGAACTAGTCTCATTAAAAAAGGAGGAAATAAAAGAAAACAAAAGGCACCACATACAAATGGAGAAGCATCACCCGAAATGAGCTGAAATTGAAGTCCATCGAGCTGGAACAATTGAAGATGGGACTTTAAATTGACAATATAGTTAATAAATACATATATATCTAATTGATCTCATAAAAGACTGCAGCAAATAAAATTTGTTTTGTATTTTTAGTTTATTCATTCTAAAGACTGTGTTTTATTGAACTATTGAACTTGCAATTTCGTCTCTTACTCGTGTGCCATCGGTACCACTACTTAATTGTTCCACATCTTCAATGTTGTCATCGTCAGGTATCGGAACTTCAGCATCCATAGGTAAATTAAAATGCTTGCAAATATTGTGCTGTGCGCAGCACGCATTAATAATTCTGCTTACTTTTGCTGGTTCCTAGTGGAGGGTCGCTTGTAGGCATCGGAAACGAGATTTTATGTTGCCTATAGTCCTCTCAACAATGTTCCGTGCTGAGCAGTGTACTTTGTTGAATTTGTGTTCACTGTGTACAATTGGCGGCAGCATTTTTGAAGCACTCACTTCCGCCTGACTCATTTCCATATTAATCCATTGTGGACATATTTTGTCCTCAATAGCGTTTACCACTTTCCACATTATTTTGCACAATGTAGTCCTTCCCATGCTTATATTTATGTCGTTTGCTATAACACCTTGAAAAGCGCCTACCGCAAGAAATCTCAAAGCTGCCGCCAATTGTATTTTTTGTGGTATTGAGCCTGTGCTAATGTAGGGTGCAATTTGATCAAGGATCATTGAAAATCCGTCTTTATTAAGCCGGTAAAAAGCTATAAAACATTTAAAGGCATAAATTATTATGTTAAACAGATTAACGACACTTAACTTACCTCGAATTTGGAATATCCATTGGATTTGAGTAGTCACGCAAGTGCCGCCTTTTGATACGTTCCTCAAGAACTGCATAAATACCTAATGGCTAAGAGAAAAGCTATTGGCACATTTTTATACCCTACACCACTCTGTGGTACAGGGTATTATAAGTTTGTTTCACGGCAGATGTTTGTAACACCTGAAAATAACACAGCTAGACCCACCTTAAAGTATACCGATCGACTCAGAATCACTAGCTGAGTCGATTTAAGCATGTCCGTCCGTCCGTCCGTCTGTGGATGTAAAGTTGTTCGTCGACTACAGGTCGCAATTACACTCCGATCGTTCTGAAATTTTGCAGTTTAGAGTATTTCGCAGCTGTTAAGATCGCTATTGAATTTGGTTGAAATCGGTTCAGATTTAGATATAGCTCCCATATATATCTTTCGTCCGATTTGGCCCTTTAGTCCTATAGAAGCTGTATTTTACATCCAATCGTTTTGTAATTTAGAATGGTAGAGTTTCTTGATCCATGAACCAACATTGCCGAATTTGAAGAAAATCGGTTAAGATTTAGCTATAGCTCCCATATATATGTTTCGTCCGATTTGGCCCTTTAGTCCTATAGAAGCTGTATTTTACATCCAATCGTTTTGAAATTTAGAATGGTAGAGTTTCTTGATCCACGAACCAACATTGCCGAATTTGAAGAAAATCGGTTAAGATTTAGCTATAGCTCCCATATATATGTTTCGTCCGATTTGGACCTTTAGTCCTATAAAAGCTGTATTTTACATGCAATCGTTTTGAAATTTAGAATGGTAGAGTTTCTTGATCCTTGAACCAACATTGCCGAATTTGAAGAAAATCGGTTAAGATTTAGCTATAGCTCCCATATATATGTTTCGTCCGATTTTCCTCTTTAGTCCTTTAGAAGCTGTATTTTACATCCAATCATTTTGAAATTTAGAATGGTAGAGTTTCTTGATCCATGAACCAACACTACCGAATTTGAAGAACATCGGTTAAGATTTAGCTATAGCTCCCATATATATGTTTCGTCCGATTTGGCCCTTTAGTTCTACAGAAGCTGTATTTTACATCCAATCGTTTTGAAATTTAGAATGGTAGAGTTTCTTGATCCATGAACCAACATTGCCGAATTTGAAGAAAATCGGTTAAGATTTAGCTATAGCTCCCATATATATGTTTCGTCCGATTTGGCCCTTTAGTTCTATAGAAGCTGTATTTTACATCCAATCGTTTTGAAATTTAGAATAAACAATTTATACATGAACTGCAAAATTTATATTTCAGAGTTATTCAATATTACGAGAGTGGTGTAGGGTATTATATAGTCGGCCCCGCCCGACTTTAGCCTTTCCTTACTGGTTTATTGTGTTTTTGTATAAAATATGATTAATAAATCTTTAGATTTTCTTTTTTTAATTTCTTGTCGGATTCTTCGCGAGAATAAATTGTTTTGTTTACGTTTTTGTCTGCAAATTATGGCTTTGCAGACAAAAACATATGTTTCGATTTTTTTGAGCAGAAGTTCGAAAAAGAGAATTCACGTGAGAACCAGAACACCTCTCCATTCGTTTGGTGAAGTGAATTTGTGAAGTGAATTGAATATTTGGTGAGAGCCAGAACAGGGCTGATTGAAAGTGTCTGCTACTTTTAAAACGATTGTTACAAATTGTTGACCATTTTAATTTTGTCATTTACAATGTTATTCGCGATTATGCTTCAATTGTCGAGCATTTTCATTAAAAACAACGCCCGAATAAATAGTGCCTTCACGAAAATTGGCTCAGATAAAATCACAATTTCTAAAGCATGAGCTGCATAACGACAATTTAAATACAGACATATGTTGATCTGTTTTTTAATAGACTTTATTTAAGTAATGGTCCCATATAAACCAGACATAGTGGTCGACACTATTGACAAGTCTCAATTAGTTAAAAAAAAAATCCCTGAATTTAGGTCTCAAACATCCTTAGACACAAAGCAGCGATTTAAGGCTTTCGTTTAAGGTATTATTTGTGTCAATACTCTACTTAGTTTTCAAATGTACAGACATTTTAAAATTGTTGTAACGGTTCAAGGCAAAGCCAGGTAATTAAGTGCCTAACAGTATGCTTTAAAATAGGTATAACAAATTCAAACATAAAACAATCTGGCAACACTGGCGTCGGTATGCACACATAGATAAAATAAGTATAGATAAACATTATGAGCTTGGTACTTTTGTCAGCAGAGGCCGGTAGTGAAATCAGATAAGTTCGAATTATCTAGAGTGCCTTATAGTTCGCCGTAAAGTTCCTAATAGTTCGCCGGAGCTTTCTCTCTTTATTTTTTAATTTCCCAAAACATTGCTTCCAATGAAAATGGAAGAAAAATGTTTTTTTGTAAGAAAATTTGATTTTAGATCATTCGAGCTAAATGTTTGGTAAGTAAACATTAGTAAATACAGGCACAATTTGAAACCTCGGAATAGATGTGGCATGCCGTAGAACGTAATAAGAAAGGAAGAATACGATTTCTCTTTCTGTTAAATTTCTGTCCAAAATTAATTTTTTTCTTTTATATTCTTTTCTTTTTTTAGACTCACAAGGGTGCTTTCTGGGGTGTAGCCCTTAATAAAACTGCCACTTTGGCAGCTACGGGTGCAGCTCATTTTACCGGAAAAGTATGGAATGCCATTGCCGGCACCGAAATTCATAGTTTCCAGCACATCGTCAAATCGGTGGGTTTTGATGCCAATTCGGAGAACATAGTCACCGGCAGCAATGAGCAAAGAGATTCAATATAAGAAGAGTAACCACGGCGAAAATTCATGTGCAGAGTTGAGTTTTTCTATTGAAGTGGTGGACATAAAGGAAATTTAATTTGATTAAAAAAAGTTTTTCTGCGTTTTCTTTGTTTCAACTAACGTATAAGAATTTTTGTTTTTGTGTGTTTATTGACGTGCATGTGAAAAAGTGAAAGAAAAGCACACAAAATACATGATTTTTTAATACATTTTTTCATGAACTCATCTTTGCACATGAGGTGGAATTGAAATTTTCCGTGTGGTGAATGAAATGGTATCTCTTCTTATATTGAATCTCTTTGGCAATGAGAAACTGGTGAGTGTTTTCAATCTCTAACAACCTAATAATTTATAATGTACACCGGGCACGTCTTTATACATGTTTGTACATACAAAGACACAAACCCTATAACATTTACAACAAATATCTTAGGAAATGGTGCAAGCCAAAGACCCTCCTTCGCAACTGCGCACTTATTTGGATCCCCAAGCTTCACGGTTGGCGGTTCGATAGCTATGGTATGGGCAGCTGAATTGGGCCACACAGACATAAAGAGGTAAGTTAAATAAGAATAGGCACCCTTAACATGATTTAGTAATAATGTAATGTTTCCTTTTCTTTGAACAAGGTGCTGATCCCAATATCTGCGATAATGATAATAATACTGTTCTCCATTGGGCTGCTCTACATAATAATGATTTGGATACTATAACAGTATTACTACAAACTGGTATCAATTGTAATATACAAAATGTTGAAGGTGAAACACCACTGTAAGTTTATGGGCCTGTTTCTATAACTTATTTTCGTTCGTCTACGGCGAACGATCAAAATTCTCTCAGCTATTACTTGACTTCTATAAAACGCAGGTTAGACATATTTTAGGAACAAGTTTTTTACGTGATTTTCTACAGACACAACAAATTATAAACTTCTGTGACTTATAGATTTCTCGGAATAATTGAGTGATTTTTGATCGTTCGCAGTAGACGAACGAAAAAAAGTTACAGAAACAGGCCCTATCTTTTATATGTAGATATACAGTTGAACTTCGATTAACCGTGACTCTATTAACCGTGATTATCTATTAACCGTGATGCTGAGTGGTTGATTTTTTACCTCTATTAACCGTGATTTACATATATTATCCGTGATACTGAGTGGTTGATTTTTTACCTCTATTAACCGTGATTTACCTCTATTATCCATGATGCACATGTCCATATGAATGCTTGTTTGTTTTTTTTGTCGTATAATACTCACACATCTCTCATATTAAAATTCGGTGATTCCCCTTTTTCATGGAAGTGTAATTTTCATATCAAATTTCATATGTATTCATTCATCAGTGTGAAATTTGATCTGTCAAGACGTGTTTTCCTTACATCATGCCACCGTCAAAAACTAAATTCGCGAAAAGAGCCAGAAAGGTTCTTTCAATTAAAGAAAAAATGGAGCTGATTAATGAATACTCAAAACGTAAAGTACCTTTTAGAATGTTGTCTGAAAAATGGAGTTGGCATTCAAACTGTATCCGATTTAATAAAAAACAAAGATCGGATTTTAAAATTTTGCTCCGATACTGATTCAATGCTTGGCCTTAAACACAGATATACACTAAAAACATCCGAAAATCCAAAAGTTGATTTCGCAACATATGAATGGTTTCGGCAAGAAAGATTTAAGGGAACTCCAATTTCAGGTAAGTTAACTGAAATCGAGATATTGTATGAACATAAACTGAAATTTGCTTCTGAACTTCAGGCGAAATGATTGTCGGAAAGGCAAAAATGTTCCATTTGAAGTTAAACATGAATTCAGAGTGCACTTATTCATTTGGTTGGATAAATTCAAAAAACGTCATGGAATCCGTCGACTGAAATCTACGGGAGAACCCGTGATTAACCGTATAACCATACCGTCTGGATGTACGATTGATGCTGTCGAAAAGTGGATGGTGTGCGACTCTGATGTCGCTCCGTTTGCTATTATATCTGAAGACGAAATCGTGGTTACCCAAAGCCAAGAAGATGAGCTTGATTCAAATTCCGAGGAATCAGATGGAGGAAATGCGTACGAAACGCCTACATTGGCTCAGGCAATAGAGGCTAGTAGTATTTTGTTAGGTTTTTTAGAAAACTTTAATTGTCCAAGTAGTATTTCAGAACCAGATAAAATGCTAATATATCGCATACAAACTCATTTGTTGGAAGAACAATCAAAAGCTAAAAACATAAGACAGACTTCCATAAAAGATTTTTTTAAATAAATTTATGTATTCCTAGAGATATGATAAGTTGTTTATAGACGCAGATTTACATGTTTTTGTCAAAAATAAATAAAACTAATAAAATTTATACATGTAAAATTTTACCTCTTTTAACCGTGATTTTCGGTTATACGTGATTAGCCCGGTCCCGAGCACCACGGTTAATCGATGTTCAACTGTACATAATATTTATTTGTAATTGCTCATTCTTTCCAGCCATATTGCTTGCCGCCATTCTAGTAAAAATTTTAGTTTACTTTTAATTTTTAATGGTGCCGATTTAATATTAAAAAAATCGTTCCGATGAACTGCCCTACGATTGTATTCCTAATGAGAACTCCGAGTGTGCTCGCCATGTGGGTTTTCAAACCAAACCGGATGAGATCCGATACGGATACGGTCCGGTACGTATTGAGACCAAAGAACGATTTATATGAATGTTAGTGGGACAGTTGCGGTTGGTGGGACATTGGACATTCTGAACTGAAGCAATTGTCGATGATGTTAAGGGAGAAGCTGGCTGTTGTTCAATATTCAATACCAGGGGAGGGCGTTTTCATCAATGCCTCATACCCTTCTTCCATAAGGGTTAGTTTTGAAAAGATATGTATCCGTACAGAGATATGTATCCGTATTTTGTTCTGAAAACTTGGACTCATGATGAAAAAACTCATTGTTGTTGTTGTTTATGATGTTATTAAGATTTTTAAAAGTAATACTTAAATTATTATGTACATAACTTTCAGTGGCACTAGTTATGATCTACATGATAATATAAAATAAAATAAAAAATAAGTATTATTACTTATTACTGGTAATCTATATATATAAAATTGTTGCGTGACTGATTGACTGACTGATCATCGCCCAGGCCAAACGGCTGAAGCTAGAATCATGAAATTTGGTGGGAGGGTAGTCCTTGGGACATAGACGAGCAATAAGGCGGGATTTTTCGAAATTCGTACTATTAGCCGCACAATGGGGAAAAAAGGGATAAATATGGTACGACCGCCAAATCTAAACGAAATGAGCTAGAATCTTGAAATTTGGTATGAGGGTAGCCCTTAGGAGGTAGAGTCAGAAATTGGCCGGATTTTTCGAAATTCGAACATTTACGCACACAGTGGGGTAAAAAGTGATAAATGTGGTACATCAACAAAATCCAAATGGCAAGAGCTAGAATCGTAGCCCTTATGAGGTAGACATTTACGCACACAGTGGGGTAAAAAGGGAAAAATGTGGTACAACAGCCAAATCCAAATGGCAAGACCTAGAATCGAGAAATTTGGTGTGAGAGTAGCTCTTGGGACGTAAACAAGAAAAAGGAGTAATTTTTTTTAAAAAAATTTAGAGGTACAGTGGGACAGAAAGGTATAAATATGGCACCACCGCCAAATTTAAAGCTTAATATTAGAATGGTGAAAATTGAAGCGAGGGGTGTCTTTATGACAACTGATCGGGGTATTAAGTTTTTTTTTTTGTATTCGTAGTTTTCAGGGCACAGTGGGGCAACAAGTGTAAAATATAGTACAGTGGCTTAAAAAAGTCAAACATGGATCAATGGTTCCAGGGTAACTTTTGGAACATAAACTAGAGATTGGAAGTGATTTTTAGTAATTCTAACTTTAAGAGGCACAGTGGGACACGACGGGTTAATTATGGAGCATGGGGAAATAAGGGGACAATCTTCCAAAATTGGAACTTAGACATGAGATATGAAGAGTTTATATGGGTTTAGGAGCACTGTGGTCAAAAACGGTTACATAGTGGAGTGGAGAAAATATGGAGAAAATATGTTTAAATATGTTACAGTCGGGGAAAAAGGTTTAAGTACGCTAGCGTGGAGACACATTTTAAATACGAGTACGGTACAGTGAGACAAACATTTGTTAAATATCGTACAGTGGGTAAACATTTTGTACAGTGAGATAATGAGTTGAATGGGGCACAGTTGTGCAAAAAGGGTTAACTATGGTACAGTGGGGTAAAAATAGTTATATGTATCTGGTAAAGAGGGACATATGGGTTAAAAATGGTACAGTGGGGCAAAAAGCGTTAACTATTGAACAGAGGGGCAAAAATTTATTTACTATGATACAGTGGGGCGAAAAGGGTTAAATATGGTACAGTGTGACAAAAATGGGTAACTATACAGTACAGTGGGACATAACTGTGTTAAATATTGTACAGTGAAGCACAGAGGGTTAAATATGGTACAGTGGGGCAAAAACTGTTAAATATGGTACAGTGAGACAAAACGTTTAATATGACACAGTGGGCCAAAAAGGGCTAACTATAGTACAGTGGGGCACAATTAGTTGAATATGGTAACGTGGGACAAAATGGGTTAAATATGGTACAGTGGGGCAAAAAGCTTTAACTATGGAACAGTGGGACAAAATGTGTTAACTATGGTACAGTGGGACACAAATGGTTAAATATAGTGGACAAAATATAGTAGGACAAAAAGGTTAAATATGATTCAGTGGACCCAAAAGGGTTTAATATGGTACAGTGGGTCAAAAAGCGTACATTTAGTACAGTGGGTAAAAATAAGGATGCAGGGAGAGAGGGTAACTTAAATATAAAAATAAGAATGTTTTTTTCAAAATGTATGATTTTAGTAGCACTGTGGTGCAAAAAGGTTAGGTTAGGTTGAAAAGAGGTTAAAAATATGATGAAGTTGGGGCAATCAAAAATTGTTCAATATGTTACAGAGGGTCGAAAATGTGTTAAATATGGTTTAGTGGAGCAAAAAGGGTTAAATATGGTACGGTGAAGCAAAAAAGGTAAATACGGTAAAATGGTTTAATGTGGTAAGTGGGGGAAAAAGGGAAACTATATCCCAGATACGTATAAAAATTCGTACTTTAGAAGCACAGTGTAATAAAGTGTTTAATGTGGAACAGTGGTGCATAAAGGGAAATTGTTTTTTCCAAATAGGTTCTTCTACTTAAACCGTGGGGGAAAACAAGTTAAATAAATGGCACAAATAGAGGACAAAAATGTTGAAATACGGCCTAAGGTTGCGAATTTGGATCTTGAAATATCAATTATGATTTTTAAACATTGTACAATCGTGCAAAATTGGTTAATTATGACACACAAAGGGTTAAATGTGGCACTATGGAGCGATTCACTTTAGCTTTTTAAATTCGTACCTTTATAGACACAGTGGGACAAACATGGTTTTATATTGTACCAGGGCGTGAATGTAGCTACATAAACTAGGGGAAAGTTGCTAACGTATGATCCAAAAAAATAGTTTTTCAACGTTCAGAGGTACAGTGTGGAAAGGGATAAATATTGTACCATGATGTCAGTGTAACTCTTGGAACACAAACTAGAAATGTAACGAGGGTTCGTATTTTATAGTATAAAGGTAATCAAATCTTCTTCATTTTGCACCATATGTAATAATCATGTCATTGTGAAAGAAAGAGGTGTAACTATTTTACAGTACCCTAAACACAAAATAAAAGATGGGGGCTGCGAAGCGCACCGGGTTAAAGCTAGTAGCCCTATATATTAACATCTGTTATTACCATTTTCTAGGATAGATCTTGTTTTCAAGATATATAACTATGAAGTTTGCTCTGAAAGGTTAGTTGCTTCAGTGGAGGATTAGCAGAGGAAGTGTTGGGTATACACGATTTAGTCAATATTTAGAAACAAAAGGGACATTGAAAATTATTTATTGAAAAAAATTGCTCGTGGGAATTTGCTATGCATATACTCGTATTTAATAAAAACCACATCTCGCCGTCCTTTTCTGTAAGCTTTGTGCTTCCAGACAGGGCTTGAGAAGAGAGGTCGACTGTTTTGAGATAAATAATTCTCCAAGGGCCCCTTTATTTCTTTTTTTGAACCGAAAAGTGTTTTCGAAGCAGACTATTGTACTTTCTTTCTCGAAATAACTAGTTTTCTGATTTCCCAGCAAACTTCGTAGCCGAATATCTCTCAAAAATAAGAGCTAACGCAATTCTTTACAATTTTGCTGAACCACGCTTCTAGATTTATGCTAAAATATAGAGTCAATTCTCTATAGAGTCAATTCAAACGAAACACCTTTCAGCCTGAGAATAACTGTATTATTATATATATCAAAATCGAATGCAAAATCTTATGCCGCAACAAATTTTGACCAGAGTGATTACTCTCGTAACTTTTGTGTAAAATACATATTGTGGACCATTCTCATTATAAAAATATTAACAATAAACTGTATTCAAAATTATTATTTAATGTTTATAATTTTATTCTGTAACATTTTATCTGTCCCTGCGAAATCGGACAATTTTTTGTATAGAAATGTTAGATTCGGAAATAACACCGGCACTACAGTATAGTGGAATACTATGTTTACCACTTCATTTGCACAACTTGAAATAAAAGTCTGAGACCATACATATCGTTGTAAAATTATAAAACGATTTAGCTCGGCTAGTTACGTCCGCAATATAATAGGCATGTTTTCGTTACAAGCTAGCACTTTTACACGTTTAGCACTTTGCAACGAAAACAACTGACTTCCACTAACTGGCACATAAGCAATAAGTGGAGGATTTTCACTTCCTGGTAGCAATGGTGTCATGAGTTGCGAAGAAAGAACAGTGCGAAACAGACAAAAAATTCGTGAAAAGTATTTATAAAACATATATTTACTATTCTATGTTCAATTGTTTACACTCTTTTGCAAATATTAAAATAATTTCCCATTTTTGTTCTTCTTCTTCCCGTTAATTCACAATAATTGATAAAATCTCTCCAAAAATGGGATGCGATTAAGACATGAACACAAGCACCAAACTTCATCGGGAACTAATAGTGCTTAAAAGTGCTTAGCTCCCCATACAAATTAAGCACTTATGGTGTAACGAAAACACGCCTAATGTGTAGCGGGAGTATCACAGCACTTTGAGGCTCTGAAAAGTACCAAAAAAGTACTAAAGTATCAACTTTATCACCCCTGATTTGAAATTTAACTATCGCCATTTGCAGCGAAAGTTCAAAAGAGCTTTTTCGAATTTCCATTTTCAACGACATTTTATTTTGGAATTTCCAGTTTTTGACCATATTCTCTCTCCCGCCATGAAAATTACCTCGAACTACACAACAATACAGAGCGCAATGTTTCATCTAGTATAGATAAACATTATGAGCTTGGTACTTTTGTCAGCAGAGGCCGGTAGTGAATTCAGATAAGTTCGAATTATCTAGAGTACCTCATAGTTCGCCGGAGCTTTCTCTCTTCATTTTTTAATTTCCCAAAACATTGATTCCAATAAACATGGAAGAAAAATATTTTTCATTGTAAGAAAAATTGATTTTAGATCATTCATGTATAAAGGCGTGTACATTATAAATTATTAGGTTGTTAGAGATTGAAAACACTCACCAGTTTCTCATTGCTGCCGGTGACTATGTTCTCCGAATTGGCATCAAAACCCATCAGACGATGTGCTGGAAACTATGAATTTCGGTGCCGGCAATGGCATTCCATACTTTTCCGGTAAAATGAGCTGCACCCGTAGCTGCCAAAGTGGCAGTTTTATTAAGGGCTACACCACAGACAGCACCCTTGTGAGTCTAAAAAAAAGAAAAGAATATAAAAGAATTAAATTTGGACAGAAATTTAACAGAAAGAGAAATCGTATTATTTCTTTCTTATTACGTTCTACGGCATGCCACATCTATTCCGAGGTTTCATATTCAAATTGTGCCTGTATTTACTAATGTTTACTCACCAAACTTTTAGCTCGAATGATCTAAAATCAAATTTTCTTACAAAAAAATATTTTTCTTCCATTTTCATTGGAAGCAATGTTTTGGGAAATTAAAAAATAAAGAGAGAAAGCTCCGGCGAACTATTAGGTACTCTAGATAATTCGAACTTATCTGATTTCACTACCGGCCTCTGCTGACAAAAGTACCAAGCTCATAATGTTTATCTATACTTATTTTATCTATGGTTTCATGCCAACACCCGTGTTGCCAGATTGTTCCAAATCGTACTAGTTTTATAACTATGTTATAGCATACTTTAATGCTCTACGTTAATTAGCTCTGCTTTATACCATTCTACCCATTTCAATTCCCAATCTAAAAAAATTAAAATCAACAGATACAGATGTATTTTATTTCTTTATTGGTATTTTTCTTCATTTATAATTAGTTTTGACTATAAATTCAAATTATTCCCACAGGAGACAGCAGCATTTCATCCAGTTTGGGTCCCTTACTGCCACAAAAAAACGCATAATTTATAGATATTTTTAAATCTTTATTTATTTATACACAAAATGACATAAAAATTACACATACACATTTATAGTAAGTAATATTAAAAAATTGTTTTTTTTTGTATAATACATATACGTAGAGGGTTCGAAAAGGTCGGTCGGTCAGTATGTATATATACAGAAACAAAATCTAAAAGACAACGATGATGATGATGATCAACAATTAAAGTCTGTCTTCCCATCACCATCATCAGTGAAAAAGAAACACATAAAACTTTTGGTATTACATATTTAAAATTTGAAAACAGAAAAAAATAACATTATTTGAAATTACTTGTACATGCATCAAACAAAATAATCATTATATAAGAGTTACTATAATAAATAAGACAAAGACAGATATTACAATATTTATTAGAAAAGTTTTGTTGTTTTTTTTTTAATTCTTAGGTATTTTTTTAAAGGTTAATCGTTGTTTCTTGTTTTTTAAGTGTTTTTCAATTATTTTTTTTAGAAAACTGTTAGTAGTTGTTATGGTATAGAAGTAGTAATAGTAGTAATGTTTTTTGTTATTTTAATTAAGAGTAATATTCCATAGTTTTATTTATTATTTTCTTAGTTTTTTTTAGTTTTATTTTTGTTAAATTAGTATGTTGCAAAATTATTGGCAAAAACATGGGCATTACAAATAATGTGCGTGTGTGTGTGTGAAAATTTATAGATTTAGATTGTTTTATAAGTTATAGGGGTTTTTTATATATATAAAATGGGTTATCAACTAATTTGTTACACTTAAAAGCACTTTTGGCAATTCAAATTATTACTTTCGTTTTTTTGTTTTTAATCATATAGAATTATTTCATAAATTTGTTTTTTTTTTTTAGTTTTTGCTTATGCCATTATTTTTCCAAACGAAAACTGTGCGATTCCGTTTTCTTTTCGGTTCGTGTTTCCGAAGTGGTGGTAAATGATTTACGTTCCATTACACGTTGCGTCATCGATGTCAGGCGTTGTGAGCCCTGATCGATGAGGCTCATTTTTCCCGATTCCGTGTTCAGAGACATTTGACTAAAGTTTGATTCCAATGGTTTTACGCCCAAATCGGAGGATTTGTCGTAGTTACGGGTTTCATATCTGAAAGAATAGAAAAAGAAAACGGTTTTAATTAATAAAAATATGATTTTTATTCAGATAAAAGGGTAATTTAAAAAGTTACCGAAAAAAGATAAAAGGGTAATTAAAAAATTTACCAAAAACATACATTTAGAAAAATTAATTTTATAATAATAACGCTGTGCTCATCCAAAAATGTAACACAAAGGGGACCATATAGGTAAACCTATATCGGTTGTACTAATTGCAGTGATGGTAGTCGTTTTCTAGGTTAGTTCTTGTTTTCAAGATATTTAGTGTCGATCTCAGGAGAGGTGTTGTAGCGGAAGGCTTCGGAATCAACATTTTTAGTTAGTCGGTCCCCTTTAATATCTTTATGATAAATTTCGCAGGATGTGTCAGTTAGCTTTGCAATTTCTGTAGCACTAACCAAAATATCTAAAATTATTAATATAACGAGTTTTCCAATAGGGATGATATGATTTTGAAGTGACGTTTCGGCCATTTGTAATATGTCATGATCTATCATTTGTTTTTCATTTTATTCAGTAGTGTTTACAAGTTCATCATGGAGAGATATAAGCAAGAACGACGTTTACAAATTATTCAGTTTTATTATCAAAATAATCGTTCTCCAATTGCAACTTTTCGTGCGCTAAGTCCATTTTTTTAAATAAAAAAAAAAACCCTTTCCAGTCGACCTACGACCTTGACACCCTTGAGCAATATTTTAGCTCTCGTTAAGAGCTATCTTTTTGCCATTGATCGATTGTGGCTATGTGCCACACAGCAAATGAAACAATTGAATTGTTGCGAGAAAAGTTTGGAGATTCAATTATTTCAAGAAATTGTGATTTAACACCATTAGACTATTTCTTGTGGGGCTATTTGAAGTCATTGGTCTTTCGAAATAAACCAGACTCTTTTTAAGCTTTACAAGTCAATATTGAACGTGCCATTCATGACATACGACTTGACTTAGTGGAAAAAGTGCTTGAAAATTGAGTTCATCGAATTCGTTCGTGCAGAAGAAGTCGTGGAGGCCATTTGAATGACGTTTTATTTAGAACATAATTGTATCGATTGTACTTCACATTAAATAAAAAACTTTTGAATTTCCGTAACAATAAGTGTGTTTTTTTCAAAGAAATCATATTCCTCTTATTGGAAAACCCTGTAAAAAACACGAGTATGTATTTTTATTTCATTGTAAAGAGAAGTGTGTGTCAGTCTAATGGCCGCCACGGCTACGCTTGCAGGACCATATCCTTTTTATGAAATTTTCAATCACAAATTCATACATTTGCGGCTGTATGTCATCGATATCTTCATTTTCTGTAACTTCATCTTTGAGGTCTCGAATCAATTGTGGGCTATTGGCATAGACTTATCATTCACTAAGCCCCAAAGAAAAAAGTCTAAAAAGTGTTAAATCACAAGATATAGGTATCCAATTGTGATCGCCTGTTCGAGAAATCACAAGGTCGGGAAACTTTTCACGCAAAAGATCGATGGTATCATTGCTTTTCTGGCATGTAGTGACGTTTTGTTGAAAAGTAAATGTCGTCCACATCAATATCTTCCAATTCCGGACATACAAAATCATTATTAATTGTTCGATAGCGCAATCCATTCACTGTAATAGTAACTTCAGCCATATTTTCGAAAAAGTTAGGTCCAAGGACCCCACCAGACCAAAAACCCCCAAACCAAACAGTCACACGATGAGGATGCAGAGACATTTCAACAATGATTTTAGCGTTTTTCGAGTCCCAAAACCGACAATTCTGCTTGTTATTATAGCCTCCAACGTGAAAATAGACCTCATCACTCACTCAAGATGATTTTTCGATGAAATTCCTGATCATTTTGAATATGGTCCTGCAAGCGTAGCAGTGGCAGCCGTTTGACTGATATATATATACATATATATGTTCCTTTTACTCCTCTGGGGAGCATGGGCCGCTACTTTTGACTGATATGGTTTTTCATTATTAATGATAACCCGACTCTTTACAATTACAAATCATCTGATCCTTTCCCTTAAAAAATATTCGTTTTTTTTAAATGTCAATATTAAACCTCTTATTGGAAACCCCTTTCGGTGCAAGGTATTTTTTTGATTTTGTATGTAGCTGCTGTTGCGACCAAATGGCTGAGGGCAACCAGCTCAGTTTTTGACAAGCGTAAGCCAGTTATGTTGTTTAAAAACCAACAGAAGCATATCATTATTTTACGTCGTAGATAAAAAGGTTATCGAAATGGAATTCAGCTGCAGGGCCAGAATTAATGTAGCAAAAATTCTATCTAAACATACAAAATTAGTTTATATTCAAAATATTCTCTAAATGATTTCTACAATCAAATACGATTAATCATTAAAAACATCTATTTACCCACCCAAAAATTTGACCAATGGATTTACATTCAAAATTCAGATGCAAGGCCAGAATTGATGTAAAATATAGCGTTTAAAGACTTCTATCTAAACGCCAAACTTAGGACCAATGCATATGCATATTCAAGATATTCGCTATATTATTTCTACAATTAAATTG
Source organism: Eudasyphora cyanicolor (assembly GCA_963930755.1). Lineage (NCBI taxonomy): Eukaryota > Metazoa > Arthropoda > Insecta > Diptera > Muscidae > Eudasyphora > Eudasyphora cyanicolor. Next base: position 242,901,230 of record OZ005735.1, read on the forward strand.
GATTAAGTAACAAATATCATTTAATGACTTCTATCTGCAAAGCCAACATTTGAAACAATCGACTTACATTTAAGATTTTAAAAATAACACTATCCAACAGCATTTTTGGAACAGAATAGCGAATCTATAATTGTGAAAGGACATATTGAGTAGATTATTTTTGTAGAATAAACTTATGGCCAGTGGGTCAAATTTTTCATTTTTTGGTCGAAGGGAGCATTATACTAAATAAAAAAAGGGATGTAATTTAATGTCTGAGAGATTTCTTATTGTCAGGGTTATACAGTGGAATTTTATGAGGATCATTTTTGTGGAAGACCTTAACCCTCTAGCTCCCCTCTTAATGGGTCAATTTGGCCCCTTTTTCGAAAAAATCTAAAAAAGTCCTTTCAATAAGGACATCAAAGGATTAATATATTCTACGAAATTTTTGCCGTAAAATTTCAGTGTGGGTCGCCAAAGACAACAAAGTTAACTCAAAACAGCTGGACCATAAATTTATTCTACAAAAATGATCTACTCAACATGCCCTTTCAAAATTGTAGGGTCCAAAAATGCTGTTGGACAGTGTAATTTAAAGAATTTAAAAATATTTTACAATCACAAAATATTCAGCTTACCTTGATGTATAACCTTCGTAGTTTTGTCCGGGATAAGCGTTATTACTTGTTATTTGCACCACACCGCCTTGACCGAAGGTTTTATCGTGCAGATCCTGAACACAGGCCTCCAAATTGCGATTGACCGTTGTAAGCTGTTGTTGAGAATTTGTAGTTGATCTTAATGAGGTTTGATTTGACTCAAAGTTTTGTTGTGGTTGTTGTTGTTGTTGCGGATAACTACTGTTAGTGGGTGTTAGAGGACTAGATGGATGTGAGACACGACCGCCACCATTTGTGCCACTTGTGGTCACCGGACTACCGGGATAGGGGCGTGGCACAGCATTAGCGGTTAGTTTGGGATTGGATCTAAACGTGTGTGTGGCCGTTTGCATATTGGAAATGGTCGTAGACAGAGGTGGTGGAGGGGGAGGGAAGGCAGTTGTATCGTTATCCAACTGACTGTGATTCATGGGTGGTGGGGATACGGCACCTGGATGATGGAAGTGCTGAGGATTGGTGGCATAATTGTAATGATGTTTAGTTTGTTGTTGCTGCTGTTGCTGGTAACTCATATAACTAGGTGAGGCCGGTGGCTCCATATGGCCATAGGCACCAACCGCCGGTGAACGTGATAGAGTCTACGACAAAAAGATGGCAAATACATGTAAGGTTAGTTGTGTTACTGTTACACCCATGAGACATTTGCTTAGTAGTTTTGGGAAAACATTATTATAAATTAAATTTACATTAGAGAAATAAAGTTAGAGAATTATTTAATAAACCACAGAAAAATGAGACATCGTCAAAACATACAGAGAAAAGTATGAATATGAATCGATGATACATTTTCATATTAAGTATACTATTTTGTAAAAATTACATATAAAAAATTGTTAAGGAATGCAACTAGTACAAGACAAAGTATGTGGATAGCATTTTGCTATGAAATCGTTTATAAAATCCAATTGAATTTCCATTTTTATAAATTTAATCAAATTCCACAATTTTAAAAGGTAGAAAACTTGTTTTAAATTTTCTTAAGTTCCCCAATTTTAAAAGGAAGAAGTGAATTCACTTTGTATTTTTAGAATTTATTAATATGCAACTATTTTATTTCACATGTAATCATTCTCCATAGTACTTGAATTATTTATAAAAAATTAAGATTTAACAGCTTAACCCCCAGTTTTTGTAAAACGTTTTCGTTCGTCTATGACGAATCGTCCAAAATCAGTCAATTGATACGCGAAATATATAAGCCACAGGAGTCTATAATTCGTCATGTACTATAGAAAAGCTGGGAAATAGTTTGTACCGAAAATATTTCATGCCTGTGTTTTATAGATTTCGAGTTATAGTTAATTGAAATTTGACGTTTCGTCGTAAACGAACGAAAACGTTTTACAAAAACAGGAGGTAAATGTCGTTAAATCCTAATTAAATACTTTAGTAATATTTACAATTATTTACCTATTTGATGTTTAATGTTAAACTGCTCCAGTTAGTTAAATCCTATATTTTATGAATAATTCAAGCAATACTACGAACGATTAAATATTTCAATAACAATTCATCTCTGAAGATGTTGCAAAAATCCCAATGTAGGATATTAAAAATAAATCGAATGCTCTTGAAAGCCCAGCTAGAAATATCTATATTCTCAGAACTATGGCTTTTTTAATTGGGCCTTTTTGATCTCTCTATCAAACTAGTTTTAATAGATTTGATGAAGAAATTTAGTAGAATTTAAAACGATTAAAAAAAAGCTTTCCATCTCACACCTTTTGGTTAATACTTTGTTTTTGGGTTTTAGGATTTAGTTTAATACTTTAGCTAAGATTGGTTTAGATCAGATTTTCTATTAAGTTAGTTTAATCTCGTTTTATACATAGTCTTCGTTTTTCGTTAAATACAAATTAAAGAATTGTGTTTTTGTGTCCTTTGTTTTTTTTTTTGGTTTGTCCACATAAATATGAATTGGTGTTGTGTGGTGGGTGGTAAATCAGTAAATCTTTGTTTCTCATTGTATCTGTTGTGGTATGATGAAAGTTTTAAAACAAAAACATTTAAAAATAATAAAACTAAAAAGTTGTTGAACAAAAGAAAGAATGAACGAAAAATATATGTGGCAAAATCTTCAATTAATAACTCATACATTGTTCTGGCTTTTGTTGAGAGTTCCATACGTTGACTGAGCATACTCCGAGTCACTTTCGTCGGTGGTAAAACCCTGCACATTCTTCCTATTACGGGCATGTCGAATGAGTACGAGTTTTTGACGAGCTTCTTCCAGTTGTTTCTCCATGCGCAGCACATCGGAGCGGGCATTGATTTCTTGGGCCATACCATCAACCATAGAGGTGTTAATTTTCAATGTACGCTCTTCTTCCACTTCCAGGCCTTGTTGGGCAGCTCTTACCAGATTATCGGTGGATTTAATGACAGCATTACCGGCCGCCTGTAAACGTCTGCCTGCCTCCGAGTTGGGATTCGACTTAACTTTGCAGGCAATCAAAAGTTGGGCTGTGGAGGCAGCCACCTGTTTGGCTGTGGAAATTAACATTTCCTCGGTACCATTACCACGCACCAAATTTTGAGCTGCCTCTACCAAACTGTGTGTGGCAGCGGCCACCAAACGTGCGGCTGAAATTAGACCTTCAGACCATTGACCATCATCGGAGGAGGTTAAAGGACGATTGGCAACTTTGCCCTGATCGATTAATTCACGCTGAGCAGCATTGGCAGCTCGTACCAAAGCCGAGGAAGCAGCCATGATACCTTTAGCGGCCTCCAAAATCATTTCGTCGAATTTCATATTTTGATCGAGTTCAATCTGTGGAAAAGTGGAGGAGGGAAAGAAATAAAAAAAAAAGTTAATAAAATAAAAGTGAACTTCCAGAAACACAAATATAATTTTGTGTAACGTTTTTATCTTGATCAACAATGCAAATTAAGATTCAAAATTCAAAATTTGGATAGATATAAAAAAATAAGAAAATTTATGACGAACAAATTCGGAGAAATATATAAGGTTATTTCTAAATCCCGAACGAATTTTTGCCATTTTTGTTAATTAGTTTAAAAAATATGGTCTGGCAAAGAATTAGCAAGAATGTGGACGATACCCTGTTCTGGTATCGTCCACAAAAAGTATCAAATTTAATATAATATTTCTCTGAAGAATGTTTACTCGTCGGAGATTTTTTTATTTGTTGCATTTTTTATCTTTTACATTTATGACAAGACAAATTAATATTATAAAGAAAATTATATTCAGTTTCTGGAAGAATAATTAAGATTATCTATTTTCGTTGTTTATTCTTAAAAAATAACACACACATGTTAGAGGGATTCTTAAAACTAAAGCACTGACACACACATACACCACCACTTTTTTTTTTAATTTAGCTTTTGTACAATAAGACTGTAAAGTTATTAGGTTTTTATTGAGCAGAGGAAGGGGGGATTTATTGTTAGTTGTTTTAGTGTTTAATCACAATAATAATATGTTTGATTCCTGGGTGTACGTAACAAATGCAACAACCAAGAATATCAAACATATCTTACCGGAATTAACTTTGTAATAATCCAAGACCTTTTTTAAAATGTTAAATAGGAAAAATATAAATAGTAAGCAATTATTTTTTTTTTTTTTTTTTGGCACACGTACATACACTTATGAACATAATTTAATCATTCTCATATTAGAGATGAAAAAGGAGATGCATTTTTAAGGAAAAACAAAACAAAATTAGGTTGTATTTATATCATTCCAATTTTGTCCTGTTTTGCCATTTCTTTAAATACAAATACAAACTCCAATATTCATAACTTGAGAATTAGAAAATACTTTATTATAGATATCGATGGCTAATATCCAAAAGTGGCTATATTATAAAGCCCAATTTTTTGCAGAAGAGCAAAAAAAGTGTTGACATTTTATTATTTCGCGATAATTGTAATATGATATGAATTAGGAATTCGAAGATATATATTAATACGTTCGTACACATAATTAATATCATATAAATATTATCGGGAAATAGTAAAATTCATCAGTTTCTTTGCTCTCTTGAAAAATGTTGTTTTTTAATATCGCCACTTTTGGATATAAGACATCGATATATTATTTTTCCATCACCAAACCATTTATTAGCTTTTATTATATGTAGATTAGTAGGATAGAGATAAATTGTATGTCTGGCTTTTTAACAAAAGTGTAAGAATTATAAATTTCTAGGCCCTTATTCATAAAAATTTAATGAAGGTTTGAAGAACGCTTTAACACTGCTAAAGCGTTCCTCAAACCTTCTTTAACATTTTATGAATAAGGCCCCTAGACTTTTAAAAATATGAAGAAACTCTTAAACACTTTGATTTTAGCAAAATGACATTACAATTATCTCTATGACAAAATCAAGCCATTTTAGTTGCACTTTTGCTTAGTAGCTTAAAACTATTCTTATTTGCTATTTAAAAGTGAAAAGCCCACAAAACTCACCTTGACATCATCATTACGTCTGGGTCTCAGCGAAGCCAATTTCTTGGCAGCCGCATCAATGGAGGCGGCAGCACCTAAAAGCTCATTTTCTGCTATAACCGTTGGATCTTCAGGATCAATCCAATCGGATCCCTTGAGCAGACCAGCCATAGCCACCAAATCGGTAACACATTTGGCCACACGTCTCGATAAATGCATACGATCATCGGCGGAACAATTGTGCAAAATACCCGTGAGCAATTCACGATAGGCTTCACCCACCGCGGCACCAGCCTCCAAAGTACGTTGTCTCAGCTCATCGGTTTCGGCACAATTCCAGGCTACACTGCGACAAACCATTAACATTTCTGAAATCGAACGACGTCCCGTATTGGCGGCATTCATAATATCTTCTTGCAAATTGGAAGCACCAGAGGCAACAGCTTTGGAGGTGGCCAAAGTAACATTCTTTGTGACACGTATTAAGTCCTCGGGACTGACAGCATTACTACTGACTGGAGGTGGTGAATGCATGGCCTGAATGGGATACGATTAAAAGAAACGATAGTAAAATAACTGATTTAATTTTTTCTAAAACAAAAACAAACTTACCCTAATCTCTTGGGCAATGGCTTCCACAGTCGATTCCATGGCTCTAGTTCCCCGGGTGTGTTCATCTTCCACAGCTTTGACGGTTTTTAGCAGTGATGATACATTCAATACCATTACCTAATAGCGTTGATTTTTTGTTTTGTACGTTCCATCAGAACAATTTAATGGGGAAAAGTGTCAAGTTAAATTAGAAGATTCGGGTAGAATTGTAACTACTACTACTATTACAGAAGAGGTGTGGTACAGAGGTTGTACAATTGGCTTTTTGTCTAACTAACTACTTGTAGTGTAACGTTGTATATTGTTTTTCGTTATTTCAGCACTGTTTTTGGATCATTTATTTTGAATTTCGAGATTTAAAAGGAAAGACTTCAAGATGGAAACAATTTTGGGTATGGAAATTAATGAATTCTATTTCATTTTTATTGCAAGACTAACGGCCGGTACCACAATCTCCGGTTATCCTACAGTTAGAGCTAACCTACAGTTATAGCTGTATTGTATGACATTTTTATTTTTTAACTGTGAGTTAGCTCTAACTGTAGGTTGTGAAATTGGGGGTAAGAGATCTTCTTTATTAGTTAGAAATTCCGGAGTTATATCTAACAACATAGATATCGAGTATTGCCTGTATTCAAGTCAATTTCTGCACTTTAAGGTCCAAGAGAAAATATATATTTTAGGGGACACTGTCATACTTAAAAATGTGAAAACTTAATTAAATAAATTCCCTTGCATTTTAATTGCAAGTGCAAGAAATCTTGTTCATTAGTATAGAGGGCCAGCTATATTTATATCTACAATATAGATGTTGAGTATTGTCTTCTGTATTCAAGACAATTTCTGCCCTTGAAGTTCTTACTGGGCCAATAAAATATACAATATGTAATACAGGGTTTTCCAACAAGAAGTGTTATTTTGAATCACCCGGTATTTCGGTAACTGTCACTTTTGAAGCTTTTATTGGACCTTCATTGGACCTTACTTTTCGAAAATGAGGTTGGACCAACAGTTACGGTGAATGGATTGCGCTATCGAGAGATGATTAATGATTTTTTATGGTCTGAGTTGGATGGTATTGATCGGGACAACGTTTACTTTCAACAAGACGGCGCTACGTGCCTTACATGCAACGAAACCATTGCTCTGTTACGGGAAAAGTTTCCGGTCCGTGTTATCTCTCGAAGAGGTGATCACAATTGGCCACCGAGTTCTTGTGATTTAACGCGTCGATTCAAGACCTCAAAGATAGAATTCGTGAGGCTTTCGAGGACATAGAGCAGCCACTTTGCGATTTGGTTATGGACAATTTCATGAAAAGGATATGGTCCTGTAAGCGTGGTCGTGGTGGCCATATGGCTGATGTTGTTTTTCATTATTAACGGCATGCCTTCCTCTTTATTATTAAATAAACATCCGATCATTTATCTCAAAAAATAGCATTTTTCTTTGAATACCAAAATAACACCTATTGTTGGAAAACCCTTTAAAAGTGTTTTGACATTCGTTTTGTCTAGGTTAAAAAACTGTCATTTATTTTTTTTTATTTGAATTTTTTAAATTGCATTTGGTAGTCGACAAGTTAGACAGTAGAATAGTACTAAAAATTTTCTATAAATATGCTCCAGATAGGAGATCGGAGTTTGGACTTGTCAAAAATGTGTAAAAAGACTTTCAGATACCAATTTTTGGGAGGAAATTAATTTTTGTTGTTGTTTTTGGTGAAAGTATTGATAGAACCTAACTAATTTTTTTTACAAATATCGAAAGAAAATATTTTTATAAATAATAAAAAATTTTGTTCCAAAAAAAGATAAGTCCTCCGGCCGAAATATCAACATCTGTCGATACGAACGAATAGGAATGAATTGTCACAGGCGAAAAAAAACTGTTTTCCGCAAAATAGCTTGGTCTGTTTTTGCACCTACAAAAAATTCGGGAAAATCGGTCTGAAAATCCCCGGGAAACCCTCACTCGTTGAAATCAAATTCCTATTCGTTCGTAACTGACACTCGCTCCGACATGACTTATCTTCTTACTTTATAATTTTTGATCCGAAGGTACATTTTTTGCGATGTAAAAACCCTTTTTTGACATACTGTATATTTTAGGGACAATGTCGTAGTTAACAAAATTATATCTGATATAAAAAATGGAAACATTTTTGATTGTAGTTCATATGTAGACAGACTAAAGGTCTTATTCATAAGTTATGATGGTTCTTTAGAAATTATCGGGTCAGTTCTGTAGCAAGGTGATTTGAAATCACGGTGATTTTAAAATCACCGGCGACTTACAATCACTGTGGGAGTTCGAAATCGCCCGGTTTATTATTCATAGCCTCCCAAAAAAGATGGTTCGAAATATGTTCGGGTGATTTCGAACTCCAAAAGTGATGTTAAGTCGCCGGTGATTTTAAAATCACCGTGATTACAAATCGCCGTGATTACAGAACAGACCCGTATTTCAAGCGTAAAAACGTTAATGAGTATAAATAAGACCCAAAGAATTAATATAATAATTAGTTAAGAGGACCTGGGGCTATTTACACAATAGCGTCCAAGTATAGTTTGTATCCAAGTTTCTATGCCAGACAATTACTGTCCTTAAAAGCCAAAGAGAATGAAATGTCTATTGGATCAATGAAATGTCTATATTAAGGGGGAAATCTCATAACTAATAAAATAAATCCTAGAATAAACAAATATGAAGAATCTTCGATTGATCGGCTGTTAATCACTTGTTTTTGTGTTTTCAGAAAGAAAGAAAAGCTTCATATGGATGTAATAAAATGCCATACTCGTATAATGTAAATGGAAGTAGACTGCACACAGAAATGACTTAGCAAGACACAAAGTGCACTTTTGACAATCATGACACATGACAATAATGAAGTACTGAGCATGGAAATGCATATGGTATGGAAAAGCTTAATGTAACAAGACATGATTTGTTATAATCATGTGATGGCTAAAAATTCAATATAATAACAAAACATGATTTGTTATAATCGTGTGATGGCTAAAAATGCAATAAATTTCAATTAACAAAATTATGTCAATGCAATGGACAGTATTTACGATTAAATAAATCATTTTCATATGGATTTCGAAATTAAATTTCGAAACACACATTTTGAAATGAAGAAAAAAAGTCCTATCTAACTGGTCTTTATCAATTTGAGGAAGAAATTGAAATGAAATTCGATATGAAAACTATTGAATCAAAACGCTTTCCCTCACATATACATATATATAAATATATATTATAAAATTAAAGCTTTTTGTCCAACATGACAGTTAAATCCCCGAAAATATTAAATGGAGTTTATTATTTAAACAGATTATGGTATCGATATTGATATAAAATGTAATTAGTTAATTGTATTCTAAAAATAAAGACTGAAAACATTTTTTTGGAAAAAAAATTCCTAACGTTTGCAATGATGAACGGGTGGCGACGGGCAACTAAATAATAGAATAAATCTAAAGACTTCAAAGAGACTGAAAATTCAGAAAAAGTATTTTTAATAAAGTGTTCACCACATAAATGTGCCTATTTAAAGTTTAAATCCAATATTTATAAAAGTTTTTTAGATTTACTTGTTTGATTTAATTAAATTTCTGTATATCTAAGTTTGAAGGAAAATATTTTAAGCAATTGTTTGTAACGTTCGATTTTGAAAGTCAAATGCTTAACTTTTCTAATCGCGCAATTATTTTCAACGAAACTTGTATGAGATATTGTCTTTGGATATTAAAATAATCCATGAGTTTTCACTTCAGAAAAAGTCTTCGGAACAAAGTCTATATCCCATAAATGAGCTCATTTAATGATCAAATCCAATATTTGTAAAGATTTAAAATTTTTGGATTTGCTTAAGTTAATTAAACATCTGCCGATCTAAGTTTAAGGCATTATTTTCAACGAAACTTGTATGGGATATTGTCTTTGCATATTAAAATAATCCAAGAGTTTTCACTTGAGAAAAAGCATTTGTAACAAAGTCTATGTCCCTCCCATAAATGAGCTCATTTAATGCTCAAATCCAATATTTATAAAGATTCCAAATTTTTGGATTTGCTTTAGTTAATTAAACTTCTGCCGATCTAAATTTTAAGGCAAATATGTTAATTTGCTAAAATTTTAAATTCGTTGAATAATAAATTTATTTGTTTTCATCGGAGTAACCGAGCCTATACTCGTATGGTTACAAAATACGACAAAAATCACTCTACTCGTCTTTGGTCTGAAAAAAATCCCTGAGTTTCATTTCTTTTGATGTTGTTGTTTTCCAATAATAAATAACATAGCATATATATACATGTCGTTATTTGTTTTATTAGTTAAAGTCGAATACATATAATTCCCATAAAAATTATTTCTAGGGGTTTCGTTCAAAAAAAAAAAAAAAAGCCTTTCAAAAGCATGGCTAAAGGCATCTCTCCAATTTCTACTTGAATAGTATGACTAGTCTAAACAAAACATCAATACAAAATACAAAAAAATTATAAGCATATTAAATTTCTAGATAATATGTATGTATATTTGCTATATGCTATGATATGACAAAACATGGCGATAAAAATGACTATGAAAAATTCCTATTGCTGGCTGAGAATATTTTTTTTTTTAAATGAAAGACCGAGAAAAAATTAAATTCAAATTTAAAATACAGTTAAGGAATTCTGCCAATTTTGAATTTTTACTTAGAAAAAATTGATACATACATATATGATTTTTGTTTCTAAGAGATTCTCTCAAACGGTCTAATCTTCTGATATTAATATTCGAAAAAATTTAATTATAAAGTGTTTTTTTTTCTTTTTTGATTCTAAGAGATTCTCTCAAACGATCTAATCTTCTGATAATAATATTCGAAAAGAATTTAAATAATATTTTTTTTCTTTTTTGACGGTCTACTAAATGCTCGATAATGATGGGCGCTGTAAGACATACACACATACATATACATATACGGTATATAGTAGATGAGAGAGGAGAAGGTAAAGTAAACAGGAGAGAAACAGAGACGCGGGCGCTCAATAATATCCATTGTCTGATGATTGCTGACTTATGTGGTTAGTTTCGATAGCGGCTGATTTGCACATTTCTTTAAGCGTCTGTATAAACAAAATCGTATTTGAAATGAGAATAATGAAATAAAAACAAAATTTAATCAGCATCTTCTTCATCTTCTTATTGATTCAATCAAAAAAGAATTTTTAAATGGTATGTGCTTAGCAATGAGATTAATAATTTTGACCAATTTTGGTAAGTGGCGAAAGACAGGGAGAAGAAGCTTTTTAAATTGTACACGCACACAGAGAGAGAGAGAGAAAAAGTACATAAGCAGCAGCGCACCAGCAGCAGTGGAAAATATGGGTGTTTTTGTGTGTGAGAGAGAAACATATAGACAAAGTAAAAGTAATAGAGTAGAGACATAAAGAGAAAAGTAGCATTATCCTTTAGCTTTAGTATAACATCCAACCAGCCAAGAAAAAATGATGTTAAGAGTTCTAACGTCTTCAGCAAGGCCCAGCCCTTTATAATATTTTGCTAAACACACAAAAACCTCTCGAAAATGCATGAAGTTATAATACAAAGACATTGATTGATTGATTGATGACAGAGACACATACAAACAACATATGAGGCGTGCAGTGATTTGCCGTGTATGAGTTATAGATCACAGTGCAACAATAATATGCAGTTTAGAAACAACTAAGGACTTCAAACAAAATCAAATTTTAAGAAAAAGTATTTGCAACAGTTAAACCTTTTGGAAATAAAATCAAACTCTTACAAATACTTTCTTTTTTAGATCAATTTGTTTGACTCCTTTAAACATCTGTTGTACTGTGCGTTTGGTTTTTTTTTTTTTTTTGATGAAAATATTGCATGATTTGATTAACAAACAAAAAAATTAGTGATTGTATTTTTTTTGCAGATTTTGGTGACAAAGCCATAACTCTGGAAAATGGTTATAAAAAACACAATAGTCAATACCATCTAGAGAGAGAGAGAGCTTAGCTTATAAACGTATTGTAGGGGAGAGTAGTGAGTGCAGAAAAACCATTTCATATTCCTTCGTTCAATGAGATATGTATGTATTTACGCTAAAATTACTTTTAAACATATCCTTGGGTGATACAAAAAAGTGAAGAAAAAATCACGACATTTAAAGCGTTACACTTAAGTAGTTTGTTAAGCTTTTGTTTGTTTGTTTTTTGTTTGGTAAGTAATTAGAAAAGGGAAGCTTTTTGTTGTCACAAGTCCATTAGCTTTGAAACCCTTTCCTAGAGAAAATAATTACTGAGGGGGAGGAGGAAAACAAATCACAACTTACCCGAGCGCTTTCCTTTAAGTCTTGCATGGATGGATCATTAATTGGTTTACCGGAAGCCAATTTGGTGGCATTGATAAGATCACCCAAAGCCGAGGCTACATCCTTGACGGCATTTATAACCATAACCTGAGAATCGGGCTGAGCAGAGCCCAATGAGCAGGCACCCAATTTAACCGCTTCGGCCAATTGTACTAAAATGAAAAAAACAAAAAACATAATAATAAAAACCAATTTCCCCCAGTGTATTTCACACAATAATCCCTCCTACCTATGGTTGTCACCGCATTCTGTGCAGCATTGGCCAATTGATCTTGTGTTCCGGCGGCTCCCGTCACCAACACCTTGGTATCCTCCACCAAGGCCTTGGCAGTTTGCAAGATATGCTCACGATGATCGGCAAAACTATTATCACGATCCGAGTGCAAAGTGCCAGCGGTGGCAAACATAATGGTTGTATCCAAATCACCAATAATACCCGAAATGGTATGGGCCGCATTAATACAGGCCTGAGTACCACGAGAGCCGGCCTGCAAAGCAGCCAAAATCTGTGCCACCTTTTCGCATACTTCACGAGCATTGCGAGAGATTTCATTTTGATGTACAGTATCACCGGGACGGGCACCACCAGCACTCGACTTAATCATGGAGCCCACCGAACGTCCCAAATCAATAACTGTGGTGCGTATACGCATGGCCACATCGGGTGAAGTGGTGGTGGTTGAGGCTCCCACCGAATCCTGAGTAAGTTGGGTATATTGTTTGGCCATTTCAACCGCTAACTTTGGCATCAATTGCGGTTCCACTGACGATTTGGCATTTGTTTCATTGGCCAGACGGGCAATTTCCTTGGCCGTTTGTACCATACGTGTTTGATAGTCCACAAATGAATCCGAGTAGGAGGCATTCAACAACGATTGCCGCTTATCGGTTAGACGAGTAATAGCACGATTCACCTGCTCCATTAGGCCGGTCACCACACCAGTTTCGGCATTGATTTTCTCAACAGTCTGGGTCAGCTCCTGTGTAGCTTCACGGGTATTCTCTATAGATTCATCCAGTTTAGGATGAGCATGAGTGGCACGAGGATTCCCAGCAGATTCCTTGGCAGATTGCACCAATTGTTGGGCACTTTCGACCACCGATTTTGTTTGATTGATCAAGCTCATTTGCTGATTGGTATGGACAATATGAGTGCAGGCTCCAATGGCTCCGTTTACCATGGGTACTACATAGCGAGAAATTTCTCCAACCGCATGACCCAATTGTTCGGCATTGTTCTTGCCAGCCAGGCGTATGGGTTCCAATTTATCCATTAACTCGGCGGCAGAATTCAAAGTCTGTCCCGAGAAGCCGTGCAAATTGTTATCGCGTCTCTGTGAGAGTCCTTGGGCATTCACAGCCATGGCACAGCTATCCAGTTCACGCATACAAGTGCCCAAAGTTTGTAAAACTTGATCACATTGCGCCTGACCAGGAGCCTTTTCACGGATGTTGTCAACCAAACGTTTAACCGATTCGGAGACGGGTGTAGAAGCATTGGACAATTTCTGCCAAACAGGTGGATCGTCTGGCGAGAGGGCCAATGATTTGGCCGCTTGAACCATATCGATGACACCATCAATGACTCCCCTGCCAGCATTCAAAACTGGATCTTGGGCCTTTCTACCCTCAGCAGAAATTTTAGCTGGAACTGAAATAAAATCAGGACTAGAGGCATATTGACGTACAGCTTTGACGGACTCCAATAGAGGCTCCACCAAACGAGCACCAGCTGGTTGGGAGGGATCATCTTCAATGGCTTTAATCTCCTGTACCAAATTCGAAGTGGCAGTGGCTACTTGTTTGGCCAAAACAATAAACTCATTTTTGGCCGAAGGATTGTTGGTGTTCATGCTGGCTTGACGGCAAATGGAACACAAGTAGCTGGTATGTTTGGCAATAACAGTCAAAGCGGAAATCTTTTGCTGCTTGGAAGACTGAGGGCTGCTGACCACATCACAGTGTTGACGTATACCCTGATAGGCCCAAGTCAATTGGGCTTGATCAATGATACCGGGACGTCCAGCTGTGCTGCTGGGATGGGAGACACCAATCAGGTAGGCCGCTTGGGCAGAGGATTCAATCAAGCCGCGTATAGATTCCGAAACACTGTTCACAGATTTGGCAAATTCAGCGTGATTAGATTGTTTGGCATTGTTAATCATTTCGGAGAAGGCATAACCCAAATTGCGGGACTTGGCGGTGGCTGCTTCCACACAATCGAAATAGCCTTGATCATTGACCGGTTCATGGGGATATTCCAACATTACTCTTAAGGCCTCTATGTTACGAGTGGCATTATCACATTCCTTTTGTCCAGGAGCCGATTGTATGCTGGCGTCCACCAGTTTGTTAATACTTTCCGTGACACTGCGAGCGGCAGCATGCAATAGATTCTTGGCATTGGGTTGTCCCGGATCACCGGCAATCGATTTGGCCGTAGAGAGAAGAGAACACGATTGAGTGGAAACATTGCGCAAGCAATCAATCATTTCGGAGCGTACAACTTCTTCGGGATTTTGTCCGGCCATTTCCATGGAAACCGAAAGCAAATCTCTATAATTGGTGGCAAAATTATTACTAGTCTCTGCCAATTTGGCGGGACTGTTGTAGGCTTGTACAATGTGGCCACCAGCAGCACTTAGGCTTTCGGAAACCTGCTTCAGTTCACCTTGTAATGTGTTATAGCTGCGATTGGATGGTGGAAATTCGCTCATCGACAGAATTTCACTTAATTCGCTGACATTGCGCAACGCCTGATCCACTTCACGCTGGCCGGGTATGCAGTCAACAGTCTTGGAGAGAGCTTCAGTAACATCACGTCCTGCTTGTGTCAAAGCCGAATGATCTCCCATATTTTGCAAAGTTTTCTGGGCCTCTTCAATAAGACGGGCCGAACTCAAGACCACTTCATCGGCACAATCAATCACGGCAGAATTATTGGTGGTGGCAGCCACTCCATGTACACTCTTGGTGAAATCACCCAAAGCTAAGGCGGTATCACGTCCAGCAATACCGGCATACATACGTTGTCCCTGTAGCACAGAAGAAATCAAACGGCTCAAAGCAATACCCACATTCTTGGTGGAGACACGCAATTGTTGGGCTGTGTTTTCCACAGTTTCACCGGGCAAAGGTCTCAGGGCTCCCGATTGTGCTGCATTGCGGGTATCATCGAGAACATTGTGTAGATTACGCACAGCTTCCAAGGCAGACTGCAATTCCTGGCCGCCACAAGCTTCACGAGCTCTCAGAGCCGCCGAGTTGAGTTCCGAAACAGTTTGACCCAAATACAAAGCACTCTTGGACAGCTGAGTGGCCGCTGGGATATCTGTCACAGTGGGTTGCAAAGCACGAGCAGAGCGCGAAACCTGAATGGCGGGTTCAATGAATTGTTCGGCGGCCTCAATCAAATTAAATTGGGCATTATAATCATCAGGGCTGCTGCGAGTGGTTTTAACGGCTGTAACCAAACGAGGAATGGTGTCAGCTGCGCGCTTGCAATCCTGCAGCAAAGACTCTTTGGTTTGATGATCATCGCTGTGTTGTACGGCATTTTGGGCAGCCGATATGCATTGGGTGGCTGCAGAGGCGGCTTGTTTCGAACAGTATTCCAAGCGGCGTATCAAATTACGTTTAATGGCTGGCGTATTAGCAGTGCTGGTGGTGATTTCCCTCAACTCTTCGGCAGCCTTTCTCAAAGCATTTTGATTGTCCGTATCATGAGGATGACTGGAGCAGAGGCGGGCAGCTTCCACCAGTTTGGCGGTGGCATCAGCCAATTGTTTGGCAGCCGAGAGAAGACGTCTTTGAACATCAGCATCTTGTTGTTGATCGGCCTCACCCTTAATGCTTTGAATAAGTTGGGCGGTGGCCTGACCCAGAGTCTTGGCATGACGCACCATTTCTTGGGGATCGTGGGAAGATACCAAAATATCGGTACTGATGATAACATTTTCCACAGGACTCATCTCTTGGCTGGAACGATTGGCATACTCCCTGGAGCTTAACTTGACATGTTCCAACATATCGCCTAAACTCTTGGAAACATCACGGGCAGCGGCCAGTAAATCATTCTTAAGTTGTGGATCATTGGTGGCCTCATGGCACACTTCGCAGAGACTATTGACAGCTCTGGCCACATTGCGGGCAGCTCCCTCGAGTTGTTCACGACAGGCGGCATTGTGCAGAGTGGGAGCTACAACTTTAGCACATGCTACCAATTGACTGGTGGCCAAAGCGCATTGACTGGCGGCTCCAATGACACGATTACGTGACTCTACATCATCACAGCTGGCGGCAATTGACTTGGCTCTAAGAACCAAAGCTGCGGTGGTGTTGGCCACAGCCTTGGCCAAAGACAAAAGCATATCCTGCAAGTCCCGATTCTCAGGCACATCCTCCTCGGCAATGGTGCTGAGCACATAAGTGGTAGCTTCACCCACACGACTGGCAGCATTAATAAGATTTTGTGGTGGTTCTTTGCTTTCGGGTTCGGCAGCTTTCAGCAAATCACTGAAAACACTGCAGAGATTACGGGCAGCATCCAAGAGTTTATCGCCACTGGTGTCGTCTTCCATTAGGGCGGCAATCAAACGCACCTCCTTGGTCACCTGCGGTATGGTCTGGGCTATCTGTGACACTGAAGCGGAAATGGCTTCCGTGTCGACCTCATCTGGTTGGGTGGCGGTAATAATTTGAGCGGTAGCAGCGCTCATGGTGGCAACATGACTAGTAACAGCTTGCTTAGAGGTGTCCAGAGTATTTTCACGCCATTCAATGGAACGCAAATCATTGCCTAATTCTTGAATGTGAGCCTTTGGGGGGGAAAGAAAGATAATAAATAATTTGATTTGAATTAATATAATAGAAAACGTTAAATAAAGTTGAGGGTTTCTTTTAGGGAATAGTGAATCTTCTTGCAATGGAAGAGAAATTAAAAGTCCACTGAAAAATGTTTATCAGAATGCTTCGTTAAGACAATATTAGTGCAAAATTGCCGTCATAGATTGTGTGAAGTTTGTCATGTATAAGTAGACCTCGGATTTTTGCACATTTTTCATTTGTCATCCGATTGGAACCAAACTTTGCAACTAGGCGTTTTATCGTTGAAATATATTTTTTTCCCATATTTTCTATATGCACTAAAATGTTCTATATTTGAACGATAATACGTCTAAATGCAAAGTTTGGTTCCAATCACATCAAAAATTAAAAATATACGAGGTATATTTATAAGGCAGGGCTTCTTAAATGGAGAGCCTCGGCTTCTTTTTCGCTATTCGCTATAAATTTTAATGCCAACATATTTTAAGCTTATTGCAAACGTATTTAAATCAATCTTCCTCTTCCATTGAAAAATTACTTTTTGTTGGGATTTTTTTCTCTTACCTTTGTTCTCAGCTCTTCATCGGCACGCGATAGAACTTCTTGACCAGCTGATATATAACCCAGTAAGGCTCTTTGAGGTTCAGTTAGATTCACAGAACTAATACGAACTTCCTTAGACTAGAAAATATGCAAAAGATTATAAATTATTAAATGTTCTCTCTGCCTGAGACAGAAAAATTTAGCTTTGGTGGATTTGATTTCCATTAAATAAACCTACTTTGTGAAACTTTGAAATCTTGTCTATTGTTTTGATTTGTTTAACAAATAGCGCAGCATTTGATAAGGAAAAAAGAATTTTGTTTTGATTTGTTAATTTTGGCAAACGTTTTAAATGAAATGAAATCAAATGAGAAAAAATATGTGCTTTGTTTTTTGGTCTGTGTGAAATATTGATATTTTAGAAATGCGTTATAAATGCAAATGGCAACATAAAATTTAAAGTTTCGTTTTTTTTTCTTTTGTTGGGATGATTCAAAAACAAAAAGCTAAAAAATTAAAAGTGCCAACTTACCGTGGGCGGTTGATGGGCGTGATTAACTTGCCCAACAAAGGCGCCATATTGCACAGTTTGTAATTCGCCTTGTGTGTAGGATTTTTCGCCTAAAGAATATAATAATAATATATATGTACAAAGAAATTAAAAATAAAATAAAATAAAATAAAACTAAAAGAAATACTTTCAACAAAAGGACAATTATTCTAACAATAATACTGCTAAAGAAAAAGGGTATTTTAATCCCAAAAAATTAAGATATCTAGTTTTATATTTAAAATACTGGTATATTAACTGAAAACTATGGAGATTTCATTTTTAAATGCCAATTTAATATTCCATTTTCTTCATCATTTTTAACAAAATTTTGATTTTTAAAACGACAAAGAACATTTAATATTCCTTTTTATATAAAAAATAGATATCTAGATATGTATTAGGAATACTGATACGTTTTTGTAACAGTCATATAATGGAAAACAGTTTTTGGAGATTTCATTTTTTAATACAAATTTAATTTTCCATGAGTGTAATTAAGGGTTGGGTAAAATAATATCATTATCGAAGATAATGATTAGCAGAATAGATTTATGCTAAAATCTTGATTTCGATATTTCCTGACGATAGGATTATTCTAGAAAATCACAGATATACTTTCTTTCTGTTTTACTTTTAGTTTTAAAATAAATGCTTTCATTACGATAGAATGATTAGCTGAATATATTTATGAAAAAATCCCAATATTGAAAATAATTTCGTTTATATTTAAAGAAAAAAATTAAAAAAAGCTACAAAAAAGCCAAACTGAAAAGTTTTGTTTTTACTTAAAAGCATTAGCAACAAAATTTGGCTTTACACTTGGTAGTTAACAAGGATTTGTAGCCAAATTTTGTAAGATTTTTAAATCTTTGTAAGTATATACTTTAAAACAATGTTTTGGCGCACTTACCATCATCAGCCCTCATCATACCCGGATGAGCAAACGATTCTGTGTTGATCTTTCCGATTTTATTCGTTTCATGTTGCAAAAACGTAGCTCTAGAAGAAAAGGAAATGAAAAATAAAAGAAAAGAAAATAAGTTTCAATTCTCTCTATTTTTTACATTTCTCAAACTTACTTGGAAGGTGCCACAGATTCCTCCACCATAGTTGATCCCTCATCACCCTCGATGCCAAAGTGATCCTTGGTTTGTTTCTTCTTCAAAATGATATCAATATAGCCGGCAATCAGTTGTACGATTTGTTCGGCCTCTGTGGTTTGCACAGAATAATACTGATTGGCATAATCACCAAAATCGAGGGTGAACGTATTGGGCGAAGCACCCCAACGACGCACGGTGGTCAAAGGCCATGAAACCAAAATCTCCTTGGTACGTTCATCCAAACGTAACACTGAGTCCTTGGTTACACCCAACAAACGAGGCACCAGCTTATTTTTCCCATTCATTTTTTCTTTAACCAAAAAGAAGGTTACACCATAGGTGGGCAGTTCACGAGCGGTTTTGGTATACAAGACCTTGGCATCGATTTCAGAGAGTTCTGTGTGTTTCTTGTGTTCGGCAAAGACTTTCTTTTCGATATTCTTAACGCGAACATAAGATTGGGGTAAGAAGTCTTTTAGACTGAAATAAAAAAATAAAAACAAAAATTAAGAAATTTGTATTTAATAATGATTTTTGGAAATATAATAATGGGTCAGGTTCTTAAAATCACGTTGGGTGAATATGTAAAATAATATAATTTCCATGAACTGTCCCTAAATGCCAAAATATTTGATTTATAAAGGGCCTAGAATTGAATATAATATTTCAAAACACCTAAGAAAGATTCAGTCAAGTAAGCCGGCTAAGGTATTCCCCCACTTGACTAAATAATATGGAATAAGGTACTTTGTGTGGGAGCCAGAAAGGTGCGGTCTATAAAAACTTTTTTTTTTTGTACGAAAGGTCTCTTTTTGTGGCTGGTACCAAAGGGAGAGGCGCAACTTCGACCATTTTTTTCCAAGGCGATAGCGGCACATAACCTATTACAGCCGATTCGGATGGGTAGTATAGAAGTTATTAGAGAAGAAATATTTCACTAAATTCCTTAACCCTTTGTGGGGGAGATACTAGAAGGATTCTACCAATATGGCACATCATCGAACTTAGCCTGAGATAGAAAAAAATATAACCACATACAAAATTTGAAGTGTATCGCTTACCCTTTATAGAGTTATCATGTGCACCAAGCAGAAAGACAGAAGGACGGACGGACGAACTTTACTCAAATTACTGACATAAATTAGGTCCTGTGGTTCCTAAAAGAAACGAAGGGCCACCAAATGACTAAAAATGTCCTAAAGCGGATTTCCGCCGAACCAACTAAGTCCCTCCTTCGATGTCTTACACTCATGGGACGTAGCAAATAATATATACCCTCATCCTCTAAAGTGAGGATATAATAAGTGAAATGAAATGCAGAACATGTCTGAATGATAAAGAAGAAGACAAGAAATGTTCTTTGTGGAAGGGTATTAAAAACAAAATAATCGGTATGTTCTGAAAATAGCTCTTTAACTATTCCTCTATGCAAACAAAATTTATTTTTGTAATGGGTCTCAAATGTGGCCACTATAATAATAACTCAAATTCACTTGACTGCCCTTCTCAGAAAGAAAGTCAAAACTACATTTTAGTAGTTTTAAGACATTTAGCTTTTTCGTTTTGGAACTTTCGCTCCTTTAGGTTTAGTTTTAGGTTAGGGTCCCTAACCTAAAACTAAAATTAAAAGACGCCAAAGTTAAAAAAACGTGAAAGCTAAATATCTCAAAACTACTAAATTGGAGATGTGACTTTCTTCTTTCTTAGGAGGTCAGTTTAGCCGAAAAGGAAGAAAATAAAAAAACTCACTCCAAAAATCCCGGTTTATGTTTAGCTTCGTTATGGGGTCCAAATTGTATATGAACCTGTATGCCAGCAAATTCACAAGCTGAAAAAATAATAAAAAAAAACATATTATTAAGATATTTCAAATATAAGTTTTGGTTAGACCCCCACTTACCCTTTTCCTGTGTAACCGGGTGGGTGCCATCCAAAATAGTATCCCGAGCCTGTACGTACAATAGATTCAATTGTACGGGGTCACGTGAGTCAATGTTCTGATCGGAGAAGAAGAAACGACGTCTTAACAAAACCGTTTCCGACTCATCGATGCCTTGCTCACGCAAGGTTTTACCCACATCAACCCAATTAACTGTAAAGTAGAAAAGAATAGAATTATTTATAAGATCTATAATTTTGTTATCTCTTTTTTTTCCAATTCTCAACTTACTGTCATCAGTTTTTAATTTCTTGCGTAAACTTTCCATTTTTGCATCACGATCTTTTTCAGTGAATTTACGCCTTAGCGTCAAGGTTCCAAATTTATTATCCGGTAAATTTTCATTTTGCGATTCCGTATCCTCGCGTACCAGACCATACTCTTCATGATTGGTTATACCGATTTTGGTGCAAATCACAACCATCAGCTGAGAGACCGGTTGCGAGTCATCGACCAAAATCGTTTTAACAGCACCATCTAACATACGTACACGCAGGGTACGCAATTTGCGTCGGTATTCCAAGGTATCCTGATTGTGTAGTATATAATAGCCCAGAGTACGGCCATTCTCCAGCCATACACCCTGTTGATTTTGTTCATCCGAAATGAATAGGCCATATTCGCTAGCTGTAAAAAGAAGGAAACGGTAGAAGAAAAACAGAAAAACAAAAAAATACGGAAGGATGTTGAGTGTGGGGGTTGGTTAATAAAAGAAATCAATTATCATCATCAAAATCATTATACAAATATTGATTTTTTTGTTCTGCTGCTTTTGATTTTGGATGACCGTTGTTGTATAGTTATAGTCTATCTATTCTATGCCAGGCTACTTACGTTGTCCCTGAACAGCTTCAGCGAATTTATCTCGGATTATTTTGCAGGCATCGAATACTGTGGTATTGGGATGGAATTGTATGGTTTTCGTTACACGTCCACCCTCCAATTGTATACGTAACGATAATGTTGACATTTTTCTTTTTTGGCCTGTTCCTGTTCCTCGTCTTCAGCTTCTGTTTCTGTTTCCGATTTTGATTTTTTGTTTTCTCTTTTCGTTTTTCCTTCAATAGGGATTCGTCGTTGTTGTACGAGTATATGGTTGAGGCTGCTGATGTCAGTGGCGGTGGTGGAAGTGTTGGTGGTGTAATGAATAATACTAAGGCAGACGGTATTCTATTTCTCCTTACAGTAGTAATAAAAGGCACTGCAAAATAGATAAAAGAGAGAGAGCGGAAACATGTAGAGAAAAAATTTGTTTTGAATTTACTTTTGCATAGAAAATATAAAAAATAATAAAAAAAAATTAAATAAAATCTGTCTCTAGATTTTTAGTCTGAGGGGGAGATATAATGTCAAATGTCACCGTAAATAGCAGTGTGTGTGTGGGAGGGTCTTCATATGAAAAAAAGCCATACAGTATCTACATTTATATGGGGTCCTTAATATTTTAAATTTCAAAGTAAAGAGAATTGCAATATGAGAATTGATTTATAAATATAAAAATTAAACAGAGAGACTAATTTATAAATGGTCCTCCGATGTGACAAAAAATATCTTTTTAGAGAGACTCATTCATAAATGGTCCTTCGATATGACAAAAAAAACACAGATAGAACAAAAAATTACCACATATAAAAAGAAATCAACTAGATTTTATAAAAATTTAAGGGGATTTTGAGTCATGTGTTGCTAAAATCCCCTTAAGTCCTCACCGAAACCCTATCGAAATTCCATATTGTTTTATTGATGGAAAAATTGTTTGAACTTTTTGTTACTTATAATTTATCAAAATAAATGAGAAGTTTGTTTGAACACATCTTTGAAAAATCAGCTTTCCACAGATATCAATTTTATTTCAATTTAAGGAAATTAAAGCTTTTTATTTTGTACCACAAAAACAAGTGCGGTATATTATACATTATGATCAGCTGATTTATATATCTGTGGTTATCTGGAATAACCGCCTATGTCCGAAAATTTCCAGGAAATCATTACCGAAACCCTATCGAAATTCCATGTTTTTTTATTCATGACAAAACTGTTTGAACTTTTTGTTACTTAAAGTTTAAAAAATAAGTGAGAGGAACGTTTGTGTACATCTTCGAAAAACCAGCTTTCCACGGATATCAATTTTAAATCAATTTAAGGACATTAAAGCCTTCAAATATGTAACACAAAAATAAGTGCGGTACATTAAGCAATATGATCAGCTGATTTATATCAACGATTCAAGTTTCTATAATATCTGTAATTTTTATTGAAACTGAAAATGCCGATCTTAGGTGGAATGGAATATATTCAATATAATTTATCAAAAATATATTATATGTATGTGTGTGCATATCTTTGGGATCGCAGCTTTCCATAGATATCAATTTTATTATAATTTAAGGACATTAACCCCTAACTTCACAAACTACGGTTAGAGCTAACTCACAGTTAAAAAATAAATATTGCATACAATTTGACAGCAATAACTGTAGGTTAGCTCTAACTGTAGGATAACTGGAGATGAGGAATTGGCCATAAGGCTGTAAATGTCACAGTCCTTAAATTAGACAGATGTGCCGTCCGACCGAAACGTCAAAATCTATCAGTTACGAACGAATATGAATGAACTGTCACACGCATAAAACAGTTTTCCGCGAACATAGTTCGAACTTTTTTGTACTAATCGATTAATATTAATTTTTTAATTGTGACAATTATAAAAAATTCGGGAAAATCGGTCCGAAATCCGCGGAAAACATCACTCTTTGAAGTCCTACTCGTTGAAATTTATATTCTTTCAAAGCTGACAACTTACTCGCTCGGGGATGACATATCTAAATGAAGCGTTCTGAATATAATGAACAGCTGATTTATATGAACAATCCAAGTTAAATGTTGTCAAAATTGATCATTTTATTTGGAATTGAAAATGTCAACGAGTGGAAATATGGAAATTTTAGACAATAGTAACCTTAGGAAATTTTGAGCGAAAAACATATTCACAAATTTTTTAATATGTGCATTTTTCCAGATGAATTCTAGGAATTGTTGTAATACAGCCGCTCGAGATCTATTATTCTTTTTTGTTTTTATCACCTACAATCTACGCGGAAATTTTTTATTTGGCCATTTTGTTTATTAGAATTTTGTCAAATATAATGATTAGTAAACTTCTACACATCTATGGAACAATAGCTTTTCATTGATATACATTTTGGTATATATAGTGGGCCTAAAAGACCCTAAAAGTGTACCACAAAATTAAGAGGAGCGTATTAAATGTAATGAACAGCTGTTTTCTAGCAATTATTCAAATATCCATGTCACCCAGTTTAATTGAAAATATTAACAAATGAAGGTATGAGTTTTTGCGTTTTTTGGAGTTCTCTAGAGACCGAGGGGAAACATACTCTATAAATACAAAAGGTATTTGAATATGAGGTATTTTGGAAATTTTTCTCTGTTTGTCTAAAATATTCCATGGATATCAATTTTATTACAATTTAGATACTGTAAATATGTATCACACAAATCTATGGAAAAATAGTATAATTATATATTAATTTTGGTATATTTATAGGACATAAAAGACCCGAAAAGTGTACCACACAATTAAGAGGAGCATATTAAATATAATGTACAGCTGATTTATAGCAGTTATCAAATATTCATGACACCCAGTGTAAGTGGAAATGTTAACAATTGAACGTGTGACAGTTTTTGCCCTTTTTGGAATGGTATTTGAATATGAAGTATTTTGGAAATGTTTCTCTGTTCGTCTGAAATATTCCATGGATATCAATTTTATTATTTGTTTATTATAATTTATCAAAATTAATAA
This sequence comes from Eudasyphora cyanicolor, assembly GCA_963930755.1. NCBI lineage: Eukaryota > Metazoa > Arthropoda > Insecta > Diptera > Muscidae > Eudasyphora > Eudasyphora cyanicolor. The sequence continues at coordinate 242,926,106 of OZ005735.1, forward strand.
AAAGTACATTTCTGCACATATATGGAAAATGTGCATTCCGCAGATATCCATTTTGATATATTTAGAGGATATAAAAGAACCAAAAAGTGTAGCATACAAGTAAGAGCAGCAGATTAAATATAATGAACAGCTGATTTCCTTCAATTATTCAAATATCCATGTCACCCAGTGTTATTAAACATGTTAACGAGTGGAGTTACAGGTCTCTAGTTTTCTCGAAATCTTCTAAAATGTTGGTTTTCCTTTTAAAAATTCTGTGAATGGCATTGAGAATTGTCTCTTCCTCATCTCTTTAAAGTTTAAAAAAAAATAAATTTCTCAAAACTTCGAAATGGGAGATTTCTTTTAAAACAGTTAGAGAATTGTGTTTCCGGCCTTTCAAGTCTCCAAACTAAAATTGTTCAACCAAGTAAAGTGGAGAATTTCCTGTTTCACTCTTTAAAATATTCCAAAAATTTTGAAATGGAGATTAATTTTTTTAAAAAAAATTGTGAATTGCAAGGAGAATTCCCGCTCCGGCCCTTTAAAACATCCAACAAAGCAAAGTAGAGATTTCTCCTATAAAATGTTTATTAATTATATGGAAAAATACATCTTCAAAGTCTCCAATTAATAGAATTTTCCAAAATTATAGAAATTGAAGATTTCTTATTAGAATATTAGTTAAATGCATGTTGAAATATCTCCAATAAAACTAATTTTCTAAAATTCCTGAAATTGGAGATTTATTTTTCATATATTCCAACAAAGTAAAATATTAGCTTTGCGTGAACAGGGTCTTATCTCCATTATTTCTCTCAGTGTATGTGTCAGACGACAACGAAGAAGACTACCCCGCCGCCATGGTAAATATGACACAGATTTTTCTTTTTGTCATTATTTTGTTTTGTTATAAGCTTTTGAATAAACATCGATTTCGGTGAGAAACGCTTGGTTTCCTTTTCCAAGTACAAACATGCAATGGTGAACAACAGTGGCAGGCAGGCAGACAGTCAGTCAGGCAGCAAGCGAGTATTGTGCTTGTGTCTGATGAGGAGGGGTTCAGAAGAAACCACCCTTAGAGTTGGGAGGATGGATGAGCAGCAGCAGCCGTACATACAAGTGTACCACAGATTTTTTCGGTTTGTCAGTGACATGGCTTGGTTTGATTTTCTTCTTCTTTAATGTATTATTTATATACAACATTATAATGGGGAGAAACAATGGGCCACACAACCAACACTCGCCATCAACAGCAGCAGCAGCGGTAGCAGTAGCCGTGAAGTAAGTAAGTCTCCCGGAAAAAGAAGCACATACAGAAAAAATAAGCATCCACAAAAGGAAGGGAAATAAAGAAAATAGTTCAACACCCTTAAAATGCAAATGCTGTTAAATGAAAATTGACAAGTTTTGAATGAATAACAAAAAGAAATATTTTCTTTAATACATTGATTTTCACAAAGGAAACAAATTTAGAAATAAAATAAATATTAAATATTTTATTTTTCCTGTTTTCTCTTTAAAACCGGGTTGGGTCAGATTTTTTTTAAATTGACAGTATCTTAAAATCACAAAGTTTTGTATATTTTTCTAGAATTTCACATTTTCCCTTTAGAAAGGTGGGCAGAGGGATGGAAATAATGAAGGAAGGGCACACACAAAATCAATATTCCACTACTTTGTAAATAATTTCAGGAAATTTTCGTTTTTTCTTTTATATTAAAGAAGAATATATACATATTTTAAACCTTTTATAGAATAGCACTGAATGTTTTTTTTGTTGATTAAATGTTATATAAAAAACAATTTACTTTTTTCCATTTTGTTGCAGTAGTATTGTATTCTATTAAGTTTTCAATTACAAAGAAAATCTAATTTTCTGAGTTTAGTTTTTTTTCTCCACAATTTTCTTTTTTTTTTGTATTTTTATTCAATTTGTTTGTTGATTTTTCGCTTTTAAACCGTGTTGTTCTCTGCTAACGCACCCAAGTAATACTGAAACAGTTTTTATCAAAGCTCATCTGAGACAGCGGCAAATTTGGCAAAGATTCAAGTGATATGGACCCTTGTGTCAGATTTTTAAGGGATGCTGCTCTCTTGCTGGCTGTCGGCGCACATTGCATATCTCCTCTTTGAAGGATAACATGAATCTCTCTGCCTTTGTGTTTTCATCTCCTTGCACTCTCTCTCTCTCTCGTTGGGTATAAAGCGCCGTGGCCACACATCAAACTGTTTGATCAAACTCTTGTATGTGTTAGTAAAATTTTGTTTTGCTTATCACGGCCACACATCAAACTCATGTCATCAAACTTCATTGCCATAAAGCCGGCAAACTTCGATACACTTCAATAAATTCGAGAATAACATTTTTTTCTTCCATTTCCAGTTTTTCTTCCAAAAAAAAAAAACACTTGTCACCAAAAAATAAAACACTTTTAACACTTCGAAAACAAATCAAAAATGATAATTGAAGATATTTTGACACACGCACATAAAACCGACGTCAAATCTCTGCCGCGTCGACGCAAATATCTAAATGGTTTTGATATTTTTTTACTCTCTCATCAAACCATACGTGTGAGTTTTTTTTACCAACACAATCATAAAAACTCGAGTTTGATGAGTCAGTTTGATGTGTGGCCATGGCGCTTAAGGCAAAGAGCATGCTCTTTTCATAGCTGGCAAACAAAAATCAATAACCAACCAACCCTTAGACCACTATTAGAGAGAGTGAGAGAGAGTAAATGGAATTCTACACTGTTCTCAACTTAAAAAGTCTACACAACTTAACATATGTCAGCAATAACCAAGTGGTACTGATTTTCGACATAATTCTTGCCTAAAAGTGTCTTGACTAGTCGAAAATAATCGTTTACACTCGTCACCATACTACTTGGTGGACGGGAGGTAATGAATGACGATGGCCGAGTTGTCGGCAAGTAACCTGAAACTCAGTGGACACAACACATACTTTGCTTCATTAAAAGGGTTAATGACTTGTTGTTAACCAAAAAAAAAAAAAAACACAAAAACCAAAACAAAGAAATGTGTTCTATTTCATAGCGGGGGAGGTTGTAATAAGAACATTATTATGTAGACATCCAAGTCTTTTTGTGAATTTTTTTTGAGAACATAAAACCGTCTGATATCCCTTCACAAAATACCACATCGAGGCGAACACAACAAGTGGATGACTGGAATGGAATACAGATGAAAATTAATTCGGTCTCCCCATTCCCCCGCAACAAAAACAAAACGATATGTAAACACATAAAATTGGTCATTTTATGACATTTCACATTGTATAGATGGATGGGTGGATGGATGACAAAGAAGAAAATGAAAATAGCTTCAAAACAATAACGAACCACATAAACAAATATCAAGTTACCGCTGTCAGCCTCTCACTCCTCAATTGTTTTTCGCCAATCTTCTCAATGTACTATGTATAAAGAAGAAGAAGAAAAAATTTCCCCAAAATGTACTTGCTTGCAGATGTGAATGAGTGAGTGACATCATTTTTTTGTCATCCCAATAGAAAAATAATAATATTGAATGAATGAGCAAGCAAACCATTTGAAACTAAAGTACAAGTTCAACAAAGACATAAAAAGCCAATGTCAATAGAATCAGTTGTTAGATAAATATGTATATAGAGAGAGAGAAAAGTATCTACAGTGATGTACACAAGAGCGGATATCTATTACCTGTACTGACTGTTGAATCAGCTGTGCAAAAAACAACTATGGAGTGATTGGCTTTTTAGACTTTTCTTTTTATGCTTTTTAAAGATTTTTTTTAAATTAAGCACAAATAATCTTTAAGTAATATTGCCTAAATATTACTTACATCATTTTAAGTTCAACAAAGATGTAAAACACCAATGTCAATAGAATCAGTTGTTAGATTAATATAGGGAGAGAAAAGTATCTACAAAGATGTGCACAATGTACTGATTTTTTTATCAGCTGTTCAAAAAACAACTATGGCGTGACTGGAGTTCCCCCTTCCATTTATGCGTTTTAAAAGTATTATAAACTTAAAATGTTTTTCTTATTTTTTTTTTATTAAGTTAAGCACACGTAATCTTTAAGTATCACCTAAAATAACTTGCATCATTTTGTGTCAGTAATTTAAGCCTTCAGATGATGACAGTCAAAGACTTTTTAATACCAAGACATGAAATTTCTCTCTTTCTCTCGTGCAGAAGACAGTCACTGGGATATAATTTACGATATTTTTTGTGGGAAAAATGCATGGGGTTTTTACATGTTTGAAATTATTTAGAAAAAAATAAAAATTTGAAGGAGAATTCAAATTTAAAAAAAGATTGAAAAATGCAACTTCAAGAATTTTTGAAGAAATTTATAACTATGATAAAATTTTCTATTAAATTGCAATTTTCATTAATTTTTCTAGAAAAATATAATTTCAACAAAATTTAGTAACGCAAAAGGTCTGCAAATTGTTTTGTAGGTATTTAAAAATCAATAAATGCTTTTATTTAAATTTATTAAATTGGTGGAAATATTACGTTACAGTTAATCTACAAAGCTTTGCAGACTATGAGAATCACAGTGTCAGATCTTTTCATAAAAGCTCTTTCAATAAAATGTTTTGTACAGTCCTCAAGACGGGAATACTGGTAATGTAAACAAAATCAGCTGTTATTTAAATTCTGCAAAGTTTTACCAGATTTCGTTAATGCAGTAAACAAAACAGTGTTATAATTTATATTAAAAAGTGTTTTTAAATTAGTTATTATATTTCACTGAATATATTAACCAAGAGAAAATATGATGTTTTGTACAGTACCTCTTCTGCAAATTTTGCCATATTTAATTTGTACCCTAAACAAACAAGTGTTATAATTTATATTAAGTGTTTTTAATTTATTTTTCATATTTCACTTTCATGTGGACTGCTGCTAATGTAAATGATAATCAGCTGTTATTTACATTTAATTTTTTTTGGCTAAAATTTTGCTAGTTTCATTTGTGCATAAACAAAACAGTGTTTTAAATTCTATTAAAAAGTGTTTTTAATTTATTTTTTTATATTTCACCAAATATATTAAGACGCCAGAAAATATACTGCTTTGTACAGTCCTCAAGACTGAATTGCTGGTAATGTAAACAAAGACAATCGAAGATATACACACCCCAGTTTATTCGCACATTTTTACCAAAAGATGGGGGAAAAGTCAATTTTGCGTACGTTTGTATGCGAGTGAGAAGATTTTCAGGTAGCCATCTACAGAAAGCTTTGTTGTTAGTTTAAAAGTCAACTCCGATAAGGTGTCTATACCTTCGATTGTCTTTGATGTAAATAATAATCAGCTGTTATTTACATTTAAATTCTCTTGCCAAAAATTTTGCTAGATTCATTTGAGCATTAACAAAACAGTGTTTTAATTTCTATTAAAAAGAGTTCTTAATTTATTTTTTTTATATTTCACAAAATATTTAAAAACACCCAGAAAATATACTGCTTTATACAGTCCTCAAGTCTGAATTGCTGGTAATGTAAATAATAATTAGCTGTTATTTACATTTAAATTCCTTCTGCCAATTTTGTACTAGCTTTCGTTGGTGTCCTGAACAAAATAATGCGGTAATTTTTATTAAAATTATTTTTTTTTATTTTTCACAACATATAACGGGGTTTCCAATAGGGATAATATGATTTTGAAGTAACGTTTCGGCCATTTGTAATATGTCATGATCTGTCATTTGTTTTCCATTGTATTCAGTATTGTTTACAATTTCACCATGGAGAGATATACTCAAGAACAACGTTTACAAATTATTCAGTTTTATTATCAAAATAATCGTTCTTCAATTGCAACTTTTGGTGTTCTAAGTCCATTTTTTAAAAAAATTCAAAAAAAACACTTTCCGTCGACCTACGACCTTGACACCCATGAGCAATATTTTAGCCCTCGTTAAGAGCTTTTTGCCATTGACCGATTACCAATCCGACGTACCGTTAAGGAGCTAGAGCAAAAATAAACATTGCGTTCACATTTGAAAATTATGCTAAGTCCATTTTTTTTTAAATCAAAAAAAAAGAACATTTTCCAGTCTACCTACGACCTTGACACCCATGAGCAATATTTTAGCTCTCGTTAAGATCTATCTTTTTGCCATCGACCGATTGTGGCTTCGTGCCACACAGCAAATGAAACAATTGAATTGTTGCGAGAAAAGTTTGGAGATTCGATTATTTCAAGAAATTGTGATATTGAATGTCCTCCAAGAAGTTGTGATTTAAAACCATTAGACTATTTCTTATGGGGTAATTTGAAGTCGTTTGGTCTTTCGAAATAAACCAGACTCTCTTCAAGCATTACAGGTCAATATTGAACGTGCCATTCATGACATACGACTTGATTTAGTGGAAAAAGTGCTCGAAAATTGGGTTCATCGAATTCGTTCCTGCAGAAGAAGTCGTGGAGGCCATTTGAATGACGTTTTATTTAGAACACTCTTATTGAAAACCCCTATATTAACGTCCATTTTTCCATGCCTGACTAAAATTACAGAATGTAAAGAAGAAATAAATTATTTACTCTAACTGTAGGATTTTTTTGCGGTACCACAAAAATTCCTATAGAGCATTTCACTTGAGAAGCTTTCTTCTCAAATACTCATTACAGAAAATTGTAAGCTAATCTATTCGAATACCTGTCATTTGTTCTTATTATAATATTCTATTGTAGGATATTTAATACAAATATCATTCTGCACTAATTCGGCTACAGAACTTTGCGTTGATATAAATTTTTTCAAAAGTGAACCACAAAAATTCCCTTACCGCCTCAATGTTTCATAGTATATCAGAAGAAAACTGTATAGTTAAAAACTATCTCGGCAATTTTGATAGGTTAAAGTGTACCACAAAAATGCATGTAGCACAACACTCATTTTTCCACTCCTATTCACCATCTTTTTTTTTAGTTTTTGGCCAAAACTGGTGAAATGTCAAACGATTTATCGTCCAACTTTAACATTAATTCTGGTTAATATTGAAAATGAAATTTTTCGTTTACAATTTAATTAGTGCAATATTTTCCCGATTTGTAAAAACGAAAAAATCAATTTAATATATTTGAAGAGCATGCATTTAAGGATCCTACTAAAATTCGAGAAATCTTAGATTAAAGGAAATATTTGACGAAAATATGTTTTAATATACTTATCCAAATTTTTCGTTGGATATCTTGGGATTATTCCCGTTTGATAACTTTCTTCAGATAACTTTCTTTCACACATAAATTAAAAATCAGAATGCAATAAAACAAAATTTAAAATTTTTTTTCTTAGCCGCTTTGGCCCTACGAACAGTTATTGGAAACAAATTCAAAAAGAAATTCCTAGATTTAACAAAATTTGATAACTGTTTGCATTTTAGAACGGCCACTCTGGAGTATCAGTCGCGGTCACTATTTCAAGAATACGGTTTCTCAGCCTACTTGGCCCTGCGGTTAAACAAACAACCTCATATCGAAATTCCCAAAATTTAATAAATATTATAACTATTCGAGAAGCCGCCCTGCCCTGTTCTCGAATATTTACAATTTTAAAGTAGAAAAATGTTGAGAATCGAAACTTCGTTTTCATAAAATTCATGAAACTCCAAAACTACAGAACCGATTGACATACATATTTGGTTTACAGCTATGTTAGGGTCCGTTAGATGTTGGTCAGGTTTTGTTTTTTCCTCTCAAGGTATGTCTTTTTCTGAACAATTAATAATTTAATGAAAAATTAAACTTCGCGTTTTAGTTTTTGAAAATAAACCAAAAAATAAATTCCCAAATTATAACGTTTTTGTTTTATTTTTTTTGTAAAACTTTACTTACTGTGGTTTAAACTATTAAAGCTGTTGAACTGAAAATGTTCTTTGTTCGAAACAAACGAAAGAAGGCACATTCTGGCAAAGGCAGAAAGCAAAGGCATCTTTGTTTCGAGACGATGAAGGTTGGTTTCACGAAAAAAATTCACCAACGCCGTCGTTATCCGGCAAAACTCTGATTCGTTATAATTTCGACCCTCCCGAAAACTGGCGCGTCGACAATGAGGACCTCCTACAACTCGAAAGGCAGTGAGCGAGTGAGTGTGCGTGCCCAGATGACTTGACTTGAGTGAGGTCGAACCACGACTAGATGGGGCGGGACGGGCGCGCAGCAGAACGGAGAGAAGTAATTGAATCTATGTTTTGGACCGGTTTCTATACTATAGGCACGTTTGTGGTGACGCGGTGAAACGTTGTACGAAAACGTTCTTAAGATTTATTAACAAACAAAAAAATAAACAATTAACGTAGTTTTATTTTTTCTTTCAACAAAACGAAGCAATATAACAGTTTGTAGTAATAGTAGTAGTAGTAGTAGTATAACAATTTGTTGGAGTTTTTAAAAAACCCCGACAATAATGAGGGTTTGTAACGGCTTTGTTTGCCAATTTTTGGAAAAAAGGCAATGTTGTTTTGTTCGTTTTCGATTTAAGGCTGCATTTGGTGGTTTTTTGGTTAAGGCACGTTTTGAATTAAAGCAATGACATTAAAATTTAAAACATGTTAAAGAATTTTGGTTTTTGGTTTTCTTTTAAAAGGCACTTTATAAAAAAACAAAAATGTTTATATTTTTTCTTCTTTTTTTATAAATCGTATACATAAGGCACTTTGTAAATTAAAAATTTTTAAAACTTTGAGGCGGAACACTTGACTTGGCGTTATTTATTAAAACGGATAAAAATTCACTTGTGTCTAGTAGGCTCTGGGACACTTGCTTCTTGTTAAGTGGTTAACTGATGACTGTTTCAACTATTTTGGATGGCCGGTTGGTTGGCTGGCTGGCTGCTGGCTTGATTGGTTGGACTTGATGTCCTTCCCGATCTGTGGTTAGGCCTAGAATGATGTGTTATGTTGACGACACATCGTTGGCTTCTGTCGGATAGTTCATTCATCCTCCTAGTACTTGACAAATGACGACGTCAAACAATCGTCTAGTATGCTCGGCGCATGCTCCACAATGATGCGAAATGATATTCCGGTGTTGCCCAACAATACCAGCCCATCCACCGTTAGCAAAGCTAAGATCCTTAAGAACACACACACAAACACTCACGAACATTTGCCTTCGAGTTAAAGGACAATGATTGAGTGAATGTGTACGTATGTACTTACCCCTGTGGGCACAGGGGCTGAGATCTTGTCGTTGTTCAGTGCTGCGAGTGTTGAGTGAGTGCAAATTTTCCCATCCATCTAGAGAGAAAAGGGTGGGAAACTGTTCCACCACAGTACTCCACTCCACTACACTACACACTTCTACTGCCAGCAAAACTATAACAGCCTTGTGCTGCCCTATCCGCAGTACTCGTATCAGGCAGGGTTAGTAAAACCTCTGGAATTTCATATAATATACTCAACTTAAACTAAACTCAAATGACAAGTGCCTTTCCTCCTCTATGGGCGGCAGGCAGCAGCATCCTTCAACTCGACTCGACTGACTGTGTGACATCATAATTGTCGTTGCCATGCGACACCGAGGCGACCCGGTTTACAACAGCATCACGTGAATACCTCCAACTGTGTTTGCTGGGTAAGTAAGAGTACTGCTGCTGTGTAGCCAGAAGAGTAGAGTGGTGCGGTAGTAGAGGAGCGCTTTCCAGAAATTTATATAAGTGCAAAAAACGAACTTGTGTTTTCCTGGCATCTTAATGAATAATCAGCATATGAAACAAACAAACCAAAAAAAGAAAAAAAAAACAGCGTGGAAAACATTTGCAGCCTTTAGTAAAAAACGGACAAAGGACAAAATGCGTCAGGAAACAGCAGGCATCTGTGGCAAAACACGTTTAATCTATTAATTCGCTCGATTGTCATCTAATTAGTTAGTCAGTTTTTTTTTCAATTTTCCAACATGAAAATACACTTTTTTGCACCCCAACTCGACTAAGTCTGCGGGCAAAAATACTTTGCAACCTAATGATCCTTTGATTAATGGAAAGTGTGGCTTGTCTAGCTTATTAAGACCTCTGATGAAATGACAAAAATTCTGTTTAAACAACATGCACCATGGGATGGCATTAAGCGCTGGAGATTTACCTCAGGAGTTGCAATTCCCATGTTAATTTTTTCTAGATGAAATCACAAAAAGCTACAATAGTTGCTGGAATGTAATTTAGCTATCATTCAAATCTACATGATAGGGATTTCATTACATGGGGAATAGGAAACGTTGGAAACAACTTAATGTGAATATGCAATTTTCTAAAGATTTAATGTAGTTACGGTCAGAATTCAGAAAAAAATACAGGGCGTAAAAGATTTTTTTCGAAATCACATTTTCTAATAGAAAACGCTGCAATTCTCACAGAATTAGTATAAAACGCGATTTTGAAAAAAACTCATTTATGACCATTCTTACTACCCAATATATTGGGAGTAAATGAAGCTGTTCATAATCTCAAATATTCTATTGATGCCAGTTTTTCATTTTCGAAATAAAATATCGAACAAATTAGGTCTGTTCGACTAAAAACATTTAAAATAATTTTACTCTTCCAAAAATTATAACAAAAAGTACGCAATTGTAGTAATCAACTACAAGAATTTACTGGAAGTATAAGAAAGTCTGTTCGCGTACTCAAAAGTAATCCACAATTTTCAATAATTTCACAAATTGTTACATTGAAATCGTTCGTCTACTCCAAAAAGTAAGTAATAAGAGATTCAGAGAGAGAGAGACAATTTTTGACAGTTGTTACCGGGGAACATTTTGCCCGTAAGAATTTGCAAATTCGTAAACATTGGATAGCCTCTTTCACAGACTCTCTATTACACAGATGTTCCGCCGTGACTTTGTTTACATTTAGCGTGAGTTACGAATGAATAGAAATGATTTTCAAACGCGAAAAATATACTTTTCTGGAGTATTTTTTTGAACTTTTTTTGGTACATAACGATCGATATTAATTTTCTAAATGTGATAATAACAAACAAATCTCGGAAATCGGCCTTGAAATACGCAAAAAAATCACTCGCTGAAATCAAATTTCTATTCGTTCGTCACTGATAGACTACTCGCTACTTGACGGAACTTCTTTATGGGCCTGTTTCTGTAACTTATTTTCGTTCGTCTACGGCGAACGATGAAAATTCTCTCAGCTATTACTTGAATTCTATAAAACGCAGGTTAGAAATATTTTAGGAACAAGCTTTTTACATGATTTTCTACAGACACAACGAATTATATACTTCTGTGACTTATAGATTTCTCGGAATAATTGAATGATTTTTGATCGTTCGCAGTAGACGAACGAAAAAAATGTTACAGAAACAGGCCCTATAACTTTATTTTCGTTGGCCTCTTTCACTTGATTTACAGAATTACGGTAATATTTATATTTTCCCAAGGTATGTTTCGGTATGATTATTCTTAATAGTAACAAAAAAGATTTATTTTAGGTGTATACACGCTGAAAAAAATCGCTTCTGTACGAGTAGTATATTGTTTAAAACATATTCAGCTTGAAATATACAGGGTTTTCCAACAAGAGGTGTTATTTTGGTATTCAAAGAAAAATGAAATTTTTTGAGATAAATGATCGGATGTTTATTTCATAACAAAGAGGAAGGAATGCCGTTTATAATGAAAAACAACATCAGCCAAATGGCCACCACGACCACGCGTACAGGGCTATATCCTTTTTATGAAATTTTCCATAACCAAATCGCAAAGTGGCTGCCCTATGTCCTCGATAGCCTCACGAATTCTATATTTGAGGTCTTGAATCGACGCTGGGCTGTTGGCGTAGACCTTATCTTTCACGTGGCCCCAAGGGAAGAAGTCGCAAGGTGTTAAATCACAAGATCTCGGTGGCCAATTGTGATCACCTCTTCGAAAGATAACACGGTCCGGAAACTTTTCCCGTAACAGAGCAATGGTTTCGTTGCTTGTGTGGCACGTAGCGCCGTCTTGTTAAAAGTAAACGCTGTCCAGATCAATACCATCCAACTCCGTCCATAAAAAAATCATTAATCACCTCTCGATAGCGCAATCCAGTCACCGTAACTGTTGTTCCAACCTCATTTTCGAAAAAGTAAGGTCCAATGACCCCGCCGGACCGGACCATAAACCGCACCAAACAGTCACACGTTGACGATGGAGAGGCTTCTCAACAATAACTCTTGGGTTTTCCGAGCCCCAGATGCGTCAATTTTGCTTGTTGACGTAGCCACCAAGGTGGAAATGGGCCTCATCAGTCAAGATGATTTTTCGATGATTTTCGAATTTTAATAATTTCAATGCGTTGTTTAATCGTGTATCGTTCCATTTTTTAATAATGGCGTAGTTTCTACTTGTCAAATGTCAAAGAATAAAAGTTTCAAAACTGACAGCTATCGAAATACCGGGTGATTCAAAATAACACCTCTTGTTGGAAAACCCTGTACATATGTTAAGGATACACTACAAATATATAACATTTGACACACACAAATATTATGTACTTATATGTTTGGGAGGATATTGTTCTAAACAAAAATATGTTCCCATTCTAATATTTCTGTTTTTGGAACTAGTATTTCCGAAACAAAGATTAATTTATATTTATGTATTTTGGCAATGTATCAATGCCTTAATTTAAAGACAAGTTTTCTGTTTTTCAGATGTTCAAAGAGTATTTTTTATTATAAATTTAATATGTTTGTAAAATTTAATTAAAACTTAAATCGTATATTCTTTCGTAAATACAGGGTTTTCCAATAAGAGTGATATGATTTATTTGAAAAAAAAAAAACACACTTATTGATAAGGAAATTCAAAAGTTTTTTTTATTTTATGTGAAGTACAATCGATACAATTAAGTTCTAAATAAAACGTCATTCAAATGGCCTCCACGACTTCTTTTGCAGGAACGAATTCGATGAACCCAAATTACGAGCACTTTTTATACCCTCACTTTAGTGTGACGAGGGTATATATCATTTGCTACGGAAAAAAGTGTAACACATCGAAGGAGTGATCTAAGACCCTAAGTATGTTCGGAGGAAATCCGTTTTGGGTCATTTTAAGACGAATGAGCAATGTCCGTCCGTCTGTCTGTCTGTCTGTCTGTCTGTCTGTCTGTCTGTCTGTGTGTCTGCTGGCTGGTGCGCACGATAACTCTCGAAAGGAGTAACCGATTGACTTCAAATTTGGTATGTGGTAATATTTTGATCTATCTCCGGATGAGTTCGAAGATGGGCCATATTGGTCTACTCCTTCTGGTACCTCACACACAAAGGGTTAAAATTTAGTGTAATATTGATTCTTTAATAACTTCTATACTACTTACTAATATTAGTATATTAGTCGCTATTAACTCGAGAAAAATGGGTGAAGTTGGCATGCCCCTTTTGGTACCTCCCACACAAATGGACCATTTTGCATCAAAATTTAACTGCTTATAACTTTAACACAAGTGCATAAAAATGCTTGAAATTTTCTACAGTATAATGTTTTTGTAGCGCCTATAGTCCGGTAAAAAATGGGCATTATTGTACAGCCCCTTTTGGTACCTCCCACACAAATGGACCATTTCGTACCAAAAGTAAACGGCTTGTAACTTTAATACCAGTGCATACAAATACTTGAAATTTTGTACAGTGTAATGCTGTTATAGTGCCTATAGTCCTGTAAAAAGTGGGCGTTATCACTCCGCCCCTTTTTGTACCTCCCACACAAAATGACCAAATCATACCAAAATTACATAGCTCGTAACTTTAATATACCAGTTCACATAAACGCTTATAGTTCAGCACAATGCAATGTATTTATCGAAAAATACGTGTTTTTGGAAAACCCCTTCTGGTACCTCCCACACAAATTGACAGACTTATTGGTGTAATGTTATATATTACATTACTCACAAAGTGAGGGTATACCTTAGTCGGTTTACCCGACTGAAACTTTCTTACTTGTTCCACTAAATCAAGTCGTATTTCATGAATGGCACGTTCAATATTGACGTGTAAAGCTTGAAGAGAGTCTGGTTTATTTCGAAAGACCAATGACTTCAAATAACCCCACAAGCAATAGTCTAATGGTGTTAAATCACAACTTCTTGGAGGCCATTCAATATCACAATTTCTTGAAATAATCGAATCTCCAAACTTTTCTCGCAACAATTCAATTGTTTCATTTGCTGTGTGGCACGCAGCCACAATCGGTTAGTGGCAAAAATATAGCTCTTAACGAGAGCTAAAATATTGCTCATGTGTGTCAAGGTCGTAGGTCGACTGGAAAGTGTTTTTTTATTTGGATTTAAAAAATGGACTTAGCATCATTTTCAAATGTGAACGAAGAGATTATTTTTGCTCTAGCTCCTTAACGGTACGTCGGATCGGGAATGGGTCAATGGCAAAAAGATAGCTCTTAATGAGAGCTTAAATATGTGCTCATCGTAGGTCGACTGGAAAGTGTTTTTTTTTTTTTTTTGATTTAAAAAAAATGGACTTAGCGCACGAAATATTGCAATTGGAGAACGATTATTTTGATAATAAAACTGAATAATTTGTAAACGTTGTTCTTGCTTATTTCTCTCCATGATGAAATTGTAAACACTACTGAATACAATGAAAAACAAATGACAGATCGTGAAATATTACAAATGGCCGAAACGTCACTTCAAAAGTCATATCATCCCTATTGGAAAACCCGTTATTTTCTAGATTTCAAATAAAAATTCCGAATTTGAATTATCGAGTTCCGAATTGCAAATGAAAAATACTGAATTTCAATTGCTGTATTCTGAACTTCAACAGACAAGTTCTGAATTTCAAATGGATATTTTTATTCAGTGATGCCAACTATTTGCGGAGCAAAAGCGTAATGAAAAATTTAAAAAGCGTAAAAGGCGTACAATTCCAGACAAAAAACGTAAAAAGGCACTAAACTATTTTTCTTTTATTTGCAATAAAGAAGTTTAATTTTGCATTAAAAATTTTAAAATTAAAATAATTATCAAATTTTAATCAAAGTGGTTTCCCTAATTAAAATGATACTTTCAAACTTGTTGGTTTTTTTGGCGCTTAGATTAAATTTTTTCTCTGCCAAATTGCATAAAGACTTGCTGAACAATAAGGGTCACTAGCAGATTCGATTTATCCCTATAATAATTCGAATCTGCTAGTGATTCTGAGTCAATAGACCATTTAGTCTGTATGTTATCTTTGAAGACGATTTTCCAGTTATCGATATCTCCAAAGCGGGCTAGGCGGACCAAACTGTGTCTGCGTGACCGGTTTTGGCCGGGGTTAAAGATGTTCCCTTCTAATGTATGTCCAATATGGAGGGCCTTCGGCCGGGATTAAAATTTGTCCAAAACCGGTTACGCGGACCAAAGTGTCATAAGATCCATGGACATTATGTCCCTGGACGTTATGACATGCCACCCAATATTTTAGGGCCTTAAAAAACAAAAGTATTATACACTGTACCGCAGAATTGTGTTCTTACAAAACCATAATATTTCGGCAAAAACCCTTTCGGCAATACTTTAGTATGGTATTAACCAGTAAGGAAAGGCAGAAAGTCGGGCGAGGCCGACTATATAATACCCCACACCTCCCTAACAATGCGATAAGTGTCATTTCCATAATAATTTGGAATAATAATAACATATTATCTAATTCTGAAACGATAATCGCTAAATTAAGCAATATTTGTTCCTAAATTGAGAAACATCTTTCTGGAAAATTTTAATGATCGGAAGTAAAATACAACTTCTATAGCGGTTTGATACCAAATAAGGAGGAACATATATATCTAGCTTTAATATAAATCTGAACCGATCTTCCCTGAATACTCATTCATGTAAAAAGACCTCCTACTGTCGAATTTCGAACTGATCGGATATAAAATACAGTCTCTACAGCGCTTACATGTCAAATCGGGGGTAAATCTGAACCGATTTTCTTCGAATTTGGCAGTATTCCTTCATGTAATAAGAAACCTCTTTCTGCCGAATTTCGCACTGATCGGATATAAAATAAAGTTTTTACAGCGCTTTCATGTCAAATCGGGGGTAACATATATATGGGGGCTATATCTAAATCTGAACCGATTTCTTCCAAATTTAACAGTGTTCATTCATATAATAAGAAACCTCTTTCTGCCGAATTTCATACTGATCGGATATAAAATAAAGTTTTTACAGCGCTTAAATGTCAAATCGGGGCTAACATATATATGGGGGCTATATCTAAATCTGAACCGATTTTAACCAAATTCAATAGGGATCGTCCTTGGGCCAAAAAAAAGATATGTGTAAAGTTTCGTCGAGATCGGACCATAATTGCGACCTGTACTTTGATTACAAGAATACATGCACAGACGGACAGACAGACGGACAGACAGACGGACATAGCTAAATCAACTCAGAAAGTGATTCTAGGTCGATCGGTATAATAAATGATGGGTCTATTTCTTCTCCTTTTGGGTGCTACAAACAAATGCACAAAGTTATAATACCCTGTACCACAGTGTGGTGTAGGGTATAAAAAGCCATACTACATTTCAATCAAATTTAAACTGCAGAAGTGATAACAGCAATATTCAAATCAGAGAGTCAAATGTAAATACATATAAATATGTTCATAACACGGAATAGCAAAAATAGTATATCATTATATTGCCAGATTTGATCTGACAAATGTACGAAATGCGTCAAAAGCACCAAAAAAAAACATGAAAAGCGTACAACTAGTGCTTTTTTTCTTGGGGGGGTCAGAAAAGCACTAAATCTGGTGCAAAAAACACTATGTTGGCATCCCTGTTTTTGTTTTCTACTGCTGAGTTCTCCTCTCAATAGAAAATTTGAATTAACAACTTCAGAAGTTCGAGTGAAAATTCTGGAAATTCAAATGATGAGTTTGGAATTTCAAATGGAAATTTTGAAATTCAAGTGACGAGTTCAGTATTGATTTCATCTGAACTGGAACATTTGGAAATGGCGTAGAAGCTACACACTAGTAATTGAGAGATTGATTTGAACTTTAAGCCAGCAAAAAAAGTCGTCGATATTATAAAAATGTGTTTAGTTGTTCTTTAACTTGGAATGGATTCGTCATTGGTACATTTTATTATTTTACATCAATTTCGATTTGTTGAAATACATAAATATATATTCATGTATGTACTTATATACGAATATATAAGTACATACATAAATATAGACATATTTACCACACAAAGACACTATAGCCGCCACCACCAAACATTTATCTTCCATAACTCTGTCATATAAAAGCAGGCTCCAAAATGGCGCTGCTCAGAGATTTCTTCCACCCATAGCAAATAGGAACACAAAAAACAAGAGTAGCATCCTTTGTTAGTACATCGTATATTACAACGTACATACATCCACAGATACATATGTATGTTTATAAATGTATGTATTTGTGTGTTTTGAGAGGAGATACAGATTGAGTTGCACATAATGCATACATACATATGTATAGAGATATCCTTTTGCAAAGGACTAACATAACGTAACGAATGAACGAACGTTGTTAAAATTGTACACAAGAATATTTGCTGAATTACACAAAAAAGAAAAACAAAATGGCTGTTTGGCTCCACATTGTCGCGCCAATTGAGATTTTTATGGCTGATTCTTCTTTATGAGTAGATACTCGTACTCCACACTGTTGTTGTTGTCGGGGACTGACAACGACAACGACGTCGTCATAGTCATAGCCATTGTCGACAACATCGATGTTGGAAGTTGGTGGTGTTGTTGTTGATAAATGTTTTTATCTCGGGCGTTATTGTTGTTGCTTTTTTTCTTCTCATCTTCAGTTCAGACCAAAAGCCAAGTAATTTTTTTTACAAAGTAAATACCATTTAAAATAATTGCCGCACATCGCACTCGTACTAGTATATGTTTTTTGGTGTAACTTTTATTAAATATAAAAGTTTACTTATCTTTTAGATTTATAATGCTTCGTTGTAACAAAAATCACATGCTTTGTAAATTATTTCGAAACTTCTCCTATTTAGAGGCGTGATGTTAAAATATGTGGAAAGAAAACTAAAATTATTCGATTTAAATACTAAAAACTCTTTGGAAGTAATTTAACATAAACTAACTAATAGGTAATTCACAATTGCGTGATTTCGAGACGAAGTTGTAAACGAAATCAAAAGTATTCACCATAGTGCTAAGTGACATTTGACTTGATTTCGCAAAACAGCTGTTTATGTCAGCATAGCTGTTGTGGTAACAAAAACAAAATTTGCATATTAAGAAAAATTCCAAATATACTTGAAAGCTGAAGTCTTAATCGTAACTGTCTTTAAATCGAAGCAAAACTATGTTTCCAAATGAACATGCTATACCAAAAAGGCATAGATCGAAGATATAGCCTGGACAACTCTTGCACCTACACCTAATGGAGGAAGATTGGGCTAAAAAAAAGAGACGACTATTTGCAAAGCTAACCGAACATAAAACTGACGTTTGAGATCTATCATTGGCATAATTAGATTTAGTCGTCTGATGTGGAAACGTTGGATTGTAAAGTACTTTAAACTTGAAACATGGAGTAAAATTCTGTAGGTATCTGTCCATTTTATGACTAGTTCATTTCAGCAGGAGATATAAGGTTCACACTTTTGCATATGTTTGCTTGGCGGTATTGAAATTCCCTTATCTTCGTCTTATAACAGGTACTTCATAATGGTTGGGTTCACATAATGATCTTGATGTTCACATCATGTTCCAACAGATGTATCTGCGTCTCATTGAAGGTATTAAAATTTCTTTCTCCGAAATCGCAGAACTACTAGACAGGAAGTTAAACTTTAAACCCTACATTCTGGAAAGAGCAAAAACGGCTGTGGTAGCGCTATGTACTGGAAAAAGGGATGTGATAGCGCTATATACTGTTAAAGAGAAAGAAGGAAAACGTTGGGGTTCGAACCAGCGAATAGTTTATTGGTATACACCAGAAGACACACCGATAATACTATATGGCATTATCGTCTGGTGAACGATTCTTCTAAATGAACCATCTGCGATTCTAAATAAAGTTTAGCGAATGGCTGTATGTGTATCACTTATGCGTTGAGACACCAACTGAGGCAATAAATGTTAAACTACATTTAATGCCGCTAGATATTATATCAAGGTAGTATGTCGCATCTACTGGCACTAGACCTAGGAAATTGTCACTCTGACCAGGGAATGGGTAGTTTCATTCTAGACACAATGCCTGACATTCTAGTCTCTGCACGGGGCAAAATCGCCATTTTGGATATGTTTGAATCGAAAGAAATTATACTTGGAACACAAATTTTCAAATATTATATATTTTGGAGCAAATAAATTTTATTTGAAAATCAATAAAATGTATTTAGAACCCATATGTTAATATATTAGAATAAAATATATTTGCGAGCTAATTTTCTCAAATAATAATTTTCTCAGACTTCCTCCAACCAACCCATCGCACAAAGCACGATTTTTGGCTGGACCATTTCCGGACCGTGCCGGTACTGAAGTTGCAGTAAAGCAAGGCGGCCGGCATGTTGAACCCAGTTCAACAGTATTTAATGAATTTCACTATAAATGAATTTGTACATTACTTTTAATATTATTGTTTACGAAAAAATGAATTACTATGAATTTCCCTGTATCCTTTAATTTATTGTCACTTTCATCTAGATGGCAACTCTTTATCCGTTCCCTGCCATGAAGGCAAAAAGCTTTGACTCAAATGGATAAAGAGCTGCCATCTTCTCTGTTCATTCCAATGTAATTTGGCTGAATTGCCAAAAATCCAGGGTTTTTCTCTATTTTCGCTCTGCACCGACTTCACTTTTGCGGCAACTACGAAAGCGGTAAGCAGCAGCGGCTAATAAATCCATCTGTTACTCTAAAATCTAACCTGTGTTTTTTCTTAACTTTGTTTCATACTGTGTCATATTCGCCCTTACAATTCGTTGGAGTTTCTCATCGTACTAATTCAAATCTACAGTCCACTCCACAGCAGGACTTCAGCGATTTGTACAATATGTGTTTAAATACAAATAAAATTATTGTTTATGAATATTTCCAAATATATCTTATTAAAAAAAAAGATTTTCAAAACTGCTGATTTTTTCGAATTTTAGTTCCTTGTTTTCGAATTATGCGTTCCTATTAAAAATTACATTCTTAGCTTAACTTCTATTTGAAACCACTTATTTTTATTTTCTAACTATTCCAAGTCATTATTTTCAATTATAAAGAAATTTTAATAACATTAAAAATTTCTAAAAATTACCTTTCAATTGGTTAAAAGCTTAAAACATTTAAGAATAGATATATATTCACGCAAATAGATCTTTGTTTGGGAAATAACATATCCATATAAAAAATATTGGGATGTAAACATAGTTTTGTTTAGAACAACATCCTCCCAAACATATAATATTTGTATGTGGCAAATATTATATATTTGGAGTGCACCCTAAACATATATATGTTTCAAGCTGAATATGTTTGGGACAATATACTACAGAGGCAATTTTTTTTCAGCGTGTGTTGATTGTCTTAACCACTTTTTGACAAGAAGTATGTAACGGGTGATCCAAGTAGAGATACTTTTTTCAATAGCCTTTTTTTGACAGATCACGTGTGAGTCGTGTCATGTTATTTTTGTTAAGTATTGTTTGGCATTTCATCATGGAAAGACTTACGCCTGAACAACGTTTACAAATCGTTCAACTTTATTACGAAAATGCACGTTCTGTGAGGAATGTGTTTCGTGCACTTCGCTCAACTTATGGTCAACATAATCGGCCTACTGAGCGTACTATTCGCAATACCATCACCCATC
This sequence comes from Eudasyphora cyanicolor, assembly GCA_963930755.1. Lineage (NCBI taxonomy): Eukaryota > Metazoa > Arthropoda > Insecta > Diptera > Muscidae > Eudasyphora > Eudasyphora cyanicolor. The sequence continues at coordinate 242,946,956 of OZ005735.1, forward strand.
TTGAGACCCAGCATTCATTATTGGATAATATTCGACCGAATAGACCACGTCCAGCACGCGGTGAAGAAAATGTAGCGGCCATAGCTGAGAGTGTACACGAAGACCGTGGATAGTCGATTTGGCGCCGTTCGCAGCAACTCGGACTGACGTCTGGAACGACTTGGCGCATTTTACGTCGAGATCTTAAATTGAAAGCACACAAAATATAACTTGTGCAAGAACTGAAGCCGCCCGACCTTCCCAAGCGACATCGCTTCGCTCTATGGGCTCTTGAAAAGTTCCAAGAAGATCCGGCGATTTCGAGCCAAATTTTGTTCAGCGATGAGGCCCATTTCTGGCTCAATGGGTATGTAAACAAGCAAAATTGCCGCATTTGGGACGAAGAGCAACCTGAAGAGATTCAAGAGCTGCCACTTCATCCAGAAAAAACAACGGTTTGGTGTGGTTTGTGGGCCGGTGGAATCATCGGTCCATATTTCTTCAAAAAATGATGCCGGTGAGAACGTAACCGTCAATGGCGACCGTTATCGTGCTATGATAACCGACTATTTGATGCCTGAAATTGAAGCTCGTGATCTCGGCGACATTTGGTTTCAACAAGACGGCGCGGCGCCACTTCCCACACATTGCATCAATCAATGGATTTATTGAGATAACACTTCGGTGAGCAGATAATTTCACGCCGGTCTAAAGTTTATGCGGACAAACCCGCTTCGATTCAGGCCTTGGAGCAAAACATCACGCGTGACATTCGCCAGTTACCAGTCGAAATGCTCGAACGAGTCATCGAAAATTGGACTCAACGGATGCACCATCTGAGACGTAGCCGCGGCCAACATTTGATAGACATAATCTTCAAAAAATAAATGCCAAAGAATGTTCTTTCAAATGATAATAAACATTCCCCATTCAATTTGAATTTTCTGTGTTTTTTTTTTTTTCTTTAAAAAAGTAGGGAACCTCGATATGGATCACGCTTTACTATCTAATAGGACTAAACATGGTGCATGTCTCATCCTGATCAGAAGACATCGTTTTTCAAAATTCATTCCCTTGACATGAAATCCCTATACATATATGCAAATCCGAAAAACTGTATACCAAAAATTGAAAAAAAAAATGCCAGGTGTGTAATGAAATCATTATTTTGCGGTACATTCTAATGATCTGACTATTGAAATGACACGTTCAGCTGGTTTTATAAAATATAAATTAACAAATTTCCGTCGAATATTGTCGTTTTAATGTGTTGAAATTGTTGTGTAACGTCCGCAACAGACGACTTCCTAGCTGTTATTATATTACTATGCAAACATAGTTAAAAACATGCAAATTCACGTTAACCTGAAAACATACTTCAATTTTTTTTAACATTCACAACGGAACCGCGAATATCGCATTCATCAAAAGTATTTAAGTAAATATTTAAATGTCATTTCAAAGAACTCTGCCATAATTGTTGTTGCTGGAGGTTATATGAAAATAATGCATTCAGAACGCCAACGGGATGAACATTAGTAAAACAAATGCGTACGAATGTAACGTCCGCAATTCGCAAAAATGTTGCTGAAATTTCTAACCGTTAGGTGGTGCTGTAGTGGACTTATGTCCAAAATATATTTTTATTGCAATTTCTAGCTGCAAATGAATTTGAATGAATATCAAATAAAATATACGAGGGTTGCTGTATATATTTCTGGCCTAGGCAACACTAAGTGAAGTTTGACATTTTTTAGCATAAACGTACTCAGAAAGTTTTGACGTACGACCATCATTTGAGTTGTTTACAGTGACTTGAAAAAATCAATTTGGCAAAAAAAGGAATTAACTCGTGAACATTTTCGTGCGATCATTTTTCACAACTTCCGACGTGGATTATCACGACAAGCGTGCATCGATGAACTTAAATCTTTGTATGGCGATGAAGCACCATCCTATAGCACTGTGAAAAAATGGTTTAATGAATTCAATCGTGGCCGACGCTCGCTCAAAGACGAAGGTCGTGAAGGTCGTCCAAAAACGGACGTTGTGCCAGAGAACATTGATGCCGTGCGTGAACTGATAATGCAAGATCGTCATGTGACATACCGTGAGATAGAGGCATCCTTGGGCATTTCTTCCACCAGCATACATTCGATATTGCATGAACACCTGGCCGTAAAAAAGGTTTGTTCTCGTTGGATCCCGCACAATTTGACAATCGTTCAAAAAAAGGCTCGTGTCCATTGGTGCAAAGAAAGTTTGTTCGCGGTGCTTCAAAAGACTTGTATAAGATCGTCACAGGTGAAGAATCTTGGATTTATGCGTATGAGCCCGAAACAAAACAGCAATCGACCGTGTGGGTCTTCGAAGACGAGCCAAATCCAACGAAAGTTGGTCGTGGAAGAAGCACTTCGAAGCAAATGGTCGGCAAAACAGGTCATGTGGCGACTGTTCCGCTTGAGCAACGTAGGACGGTCAATTCTGAGTGGTACACCATAATTTGTTTGCCTGAAGTCTTCGGAGAAATTCGAAAAAAGAACAAGAGAAGACGAATCATTGTGCACCATGACAACGCGAGCTCTCACACATCGGCTCAAACCAGCGCCTTTTTGACCGGCCAAAACGTCGAATTGATGGGTCATCCGCCGTACAGCCCTGACTTGGCACCCAATGAATTCGCGTTATTCACTCACATCAAGAAAAAACTGCATGGTCAACGTTTTTCGACACCCGAAGCACCCGTTGAAGCGTTCAAAAACCATGTTTTGGAGGTGATTTTTCAACACTGTAACAAAAACAATTCACGCTCAAATGACAAAACGTTCTGAGTGAAGTTATGCTAAAAAATGTCAAACTTTCCAATGGAAATGTCAGATGGCGCCAGGGCAGAACAATGGCTGCCGGAATCTGCTAGTTACTTATAAAATTTCCAGATATTATTGAATAGATTAATTTTCAGCTGAATTTTCTCTGTTTTATTCAAAATCGATATGTTGACATTGATTCCATTATTCCATATCCGTCTAACCAGAATAACACTACTCCAATGCTGCTAACAATGTACCCACCTGTGTTTGTTTCTATTCTATTTCATGGTCGTAAGTACATTTTGTGTAATTAGAAACGTTTTGTAACAAATTTTATTTTTGCACGATTCGTATTTCAGTGCTTGTGGCTGAGACTTGCAAAGCATTTTCGTTTCAAAAGAAATGATATATGATAATTTTTGGCCAAATTATAAATATTTGACAATATGTGAAAGCATATGTAGTCTCACAAAAAGTTCCTTAAGCAGTAACATTTTCTTAAGTACTTATAGCAATGCAATGTAATGTATTACAAAGAAAATCAATAAACAAGAGAAACTGCGGCGAAAATTCATTTACATTAAGTGAGCTTTTGATTTGATGTGACAGGACAAAAGTAAATTTACAAAAATAAATAGCATTTTCCTCTGTTTCAAATTATGTCTAATAATTTTCTTTTGTGTATTTATTCAAATGAATGTACAACATTGTAAAAAAATAACAAAATTCACGAATTAAAAATTAAAAATTTCCAAATAGCAGTGAATGCAACGTCTCGCACGGGTTTTAATTCACCTTTTCAATCAGCTGATTCAAATGGTGGCTCTTGTACATTGATTCTCTTTGCTATTTTCAGTATGGTAAAAATATCTTGAGTACTCACCTCTTAATTCGTTATAAAAAAATTCTTAAAATTAATCCAAAAAGAAAATATTTGATATATTCTAAATGCTTAAAGCATCTGTCGTTCGTTATAAAAACAGCAATCCTTTTGTGTATGTTTGTTGTCTGACTGATGATATCTGCAAAGAAACAAAGAAAACGAAAGAATTTGTTAAAATACAGGTACTAAAAAATACATGTGTTATTTTTTTACTAATAAAGTTAATGAACGACTTTTCTCTACAACATTGTAATAAAAGAAAACTTTCTTCAAACAAAATCCGGCAATAAAAATGATCGTCAATAATGAAAAAAAAAACAGTTTAAATACCACAAAATTCTAACCGCAAACAAATATTTTACTTGCAGCACTCTCTCTCGCCTATCACTCTCCCGGGATAGCGAAACCGCAGCTGAGTGAAAGGAGAGAAGAGAAACTACTGTATGTTGTTGATGCTGCCAAAAATGACATGAAACAAACATGGTTTTACCGTATTGACAGATAACAAGACAAAGTGACAATATCACCGCCAACTACCCACCATTTGCAATGCATGACGACGATGATGATATTCAAGTAGCAAACCAAAAGGCTGGATGTGCTTGAAAATAATGATGCTCTGATAGCGATGTTGTTGTTGATGCTGCTGAGGCGGATGACTTTTTGCTGCATTTGTTTACACAAAAGTTGAAAATATAATTTTGTTTTATTTTTGCTGAGGAAAATTCCTTCTTTTCGATATTCATGTACATATACTCAACTCACTCCACTTTATGTTCAGATAAGTACCTATATACTCTCACGTACACTCTTTTCTATTTAGTTATGACTTTGTACTATTCTCAAACACCAAAACTGCTAATGGAAATAAGAGGGCCACTTTATATGTTGGGGAAAATATGTATATTGCCTCCAAGTCTGACCACTGTTTACATTTATCGTTTGTTTTAACAGCTGATTAACATAAACAACATAAATCAGTGATGCCAACTTAGCTATTTCGACAATACATATAGCGCTCCTATTATTTAAGAATGCTGTGAATGGTAATGGGGTGAAAATAGTGTTACTTGGAGTTTTTTTGGTCCTATTTACTAAATACTTTTATCAAATGATAATGAAGGCAAAAATAAAACAAAAACGAATATAGAAACTATAGCAAATATATTGCAAAGTTATTTGCTCTTTATTTGATGAATTTTCAACATCGGACCATTATTTATATTAATCGTTTATAATAAAAGCTGATCAACATACATATTTTGTCAATAGACATAGCGATTTTATTATTTAAAACGCTGTTAATGGTAATAGTGTGAAACTAGTGTTACCTGGAGTTTTTTGTTGTCCTCGTATTGAATATTAATATCAAATAATAATGTAAGGCAAAAAAATCAAATACGAAAATCCCATTAAGAGCAGAGGATTTTACATGATAACTATGTCGGCGTGACGAATCCTTGTCATTTGTATGGGATCTTGACCCGCTGTTAACCTAGCTTTATTATTACATGGCTAAATTGTCTTGCGACGATGAAGTATTTATGCATATATAGGGTGATGCAAGTAGAGATACTTTTTTCAACAGCCTTTTTTTGACAGATCACGTGTGAGTCGTGTCATGCTGTCATGTTATTTTTGTTAAGTATTGTTTGGCATTTCATCATGGAAAGACTTACGCCTGAACAACGTTTACGCGTGTCATTCGAAATGCTCGACGAGTCATCGAAAATTGGACTCAACGGATGGACCATCTGAGACGTAGCCGCGGCCTACATTTGGTAGACATAATCCTCATAAAATAAATGCCAAAGAATGTTCTTTCAAAAAAAGTGAAAAATTTTACGCATAATCCTAGATAGGAAACTCAGACGTAATGTATTGGAACGGGTAAGGAAGGCCATTGTCGACTTATATTCCTGTAGCTGTTGGTGCACGTAAGGGTCTCTCTCCTAAAATCACATGAGACAGATCAACCCTAGGGACGTTCCCCTGCTGCTAAATCTATACCCGAAATGAGTCTCTTAATCAGAAGGAACCTTCGTATACTGCTATCAATTCCAGTGTTGCTAGAACCGTAACTGTGGCGGCTGGAATTTTGCTATTGAAAGCCCATTCTATAAGTATATCAAAGAACGGCAACTGATAAGCGATCCATAACCAGTCAACTGATGAAGGTTCAGAGAACTGTCTTGAGGCTACATCCCTAAATTCGCAAACATCTGTCGACTGTTGCAGATCTCTTAACGAGATGCATTTTGTTATTGAAAGCCCATCTAGGAACGGCAAATGATAAGCGATCCATAACCAGTCAACTGATAGATATAAATTTACACTAGTAAATCTGGCCCCGATAGCACCTGAGTAGGACAGAATACCTCCTCGTCAAAAACTGTCTACGTTATCTTCAGTTCTGAAGAGACACTGTCTGGTCGGCGAATATGCCATGTAGTTGGAAATTGAGCCCAATGTCTTCTGCAGAAGTGGTGAAGATGAGGAGGAAGTGGAGAATATTGGGCACCTGATTTGTTCCCGTTCCGCATTGAGTAAACGACGTCAGTATAAACTGTGGTCGGCTTTTCTAGCAAGTCTGACAGATCTGGCCGGTATAACTTTGTAAATCTAACAGTTAGAATGTGATGAGGGGCAAAATGGGGCTGTGGTAGCACTAGGTGCCTCAGTTCATCTATGTCAGCTTGTAACCCCGGCTGCCACTCTAAACTAAACCTATGGTTAGAGTGGCAGCCGAACCTTAACCTCCCGTGAGAGGTACGAGTCCAAAAGTTTAAATAGAAAAATACCTCTGTTATAAGCAGGTGGGCCTGCTTTTTAAACCCCTCAGTGCGCATTGGTTGGCCATATCTTCTGAACAGAGAATAATCCAGACGGGAATATTCTGCCATGAAAACAAACATATTTGGACTCGATAGGACTACAAGTAAAAAAATCCTACTCTTGGTTACAGTTCCTGCCTCCCTTCCGCATCATACCACCCTCGGAGCTAATCTAACTGCATGCATAGATGATACATAGTACTAGATATCAATACGTAACCACAAATACAAGAGTGCATGTACTTCGACTTCAATAGACCAACGACCAATGATGCTGCTGCTGTAGCATTGACACCACCTATCGATGCCACCTCTAGCGGTTGGTTGCTGCAAGTAAGTAAGTGTAGCAGCGAGAGCAACATGATGGAACACAAAAACATTAGAAGAAAACCAGAAAGTGGCCTTGCTACCAAATAAGTAATGGAGAGGAGAATATAATGTCAGTTGCTGCTAGCTACTATGATGGCATATCGGCCACAATACCTCCACCACAACCAGTATCAGTAGCAATGCCATCATAGATAATACTCGTACTATACTTACAGGGTATTCCATCATCAACTTTGGCCAGAGTCAACAAATGACAATGGGACAACGGGAACGTATAAAGATGGTGGACGGACTCAAGTTGTTTACCTCAAACTGACCATATACAACAAAAAGGCAAGAAAGAAAGAAGATGTCCACCAGACGGACGAAGAACATCGCAAAAGGCCAAGGAATGCGGTACAAAGCCTTAATTAGGTAAAGTAGGAAAACACTACAAAAAAAAACTCATACTGATTGACACTAACAGCCATAGAACGATGGATCGATCGAGCCATTCGTGATATGTGTCTTATGAGCACGTGTGTACAAAGTGCGTACGGAGGAATCCGATAGACTGTATGGCAATTTCTATCAGTTTCCTTTTGTCTGTTCCTTAACGCTGTTGTCATTGGCAAACCAAGATACCTAGAATCGCATAATCGCGGATAGAGCTTTGGAGTGAAAAGAAATCAGGTGCAGAAATGTAATGCAAATCTAGAAAATCGTGTTATAGAAGAAAATGAGTCCCTACACTGAAAAAATTTCGTTATTTTAAACAAAAGTAAACTTATTTGATTGAAATTATATTATATTAAAATTAAGATTTTGATTTAATGTTTCATTGTCTTTTTCGCCAAATCAATATCAATGTAAGGGCGAGGACGCACTAGCTTTTATGATTAAAAATCTAATAGAAGTTTTGTTTTGTTGACATTACTATTCGAAGCTAATGCATCAGCTGATCCAATACTTCATCCAGAAATCAATGTTGACTATTCCTCAACTGTGTACACCTTCGATAGCAATTACATCATTATGATTCCCGCCAGAGATGAATGGGTTGGAAGAATACCAGGTAATAGAAACTATCTCCACTTTTACACGGATGGTTCGAAGCTTGATGAAAAGGTTGGCTTCGGAGTACACTGTGCAGAGCATAGTTTGGATATAGCTAACAGACTACCAGATACCTGCAGTGTCTATCATGCCGAAATAATGGCAATATGGGAAGTAGCCAAATGGCTGAGTCGCAACATAGTAACCAACACTGGCGTTGTCGTTTACTCGGACAGCCAGGCTGCCATCAATTCTCTGGAGGCAACATCCCTAAATTCACAAACAGCCCTCGACTGCCGCAGATCTCTTAACGAGATGGCTGATCAGTTTAATATACACCTCATATGGGTTCCTGGGCATAGGGATATCCCGTGGAACTGCAAAGCCTGAACTTGCTAGGAAAGGGACGACATTACAAATTCTCGAAGAATTTGCATTTATTGGTGCGCCACTATCCACGTGTAAGCTTTGGCTTAGGCAAGAGGCAATCAGGCAGTCCAACGAACGATGGATAGAAATCGGCATCTGCAGGGTAGCTAGACAAATCTGGCCAAGGTATGACCTGCGAAGATCAAAATATCTCTTCGCACTAGAGAGGTAAATATTGTCTACGTTAGTATCAGTACTGACGGGACACTGAAATAACCAAAATATTGGTTATTAACTCTAATGACTTCTGCAGAAGCTGTGGAGATGAGGAAGAAGTGGAGAGCATTGAGCACTTGCTATGCGACTGCCCCGCTCTGAGTAAACGACGACTGGACATACTAGGGTCGGCCTTTCTAGGCAGCCTAACAGATCTTTCCAGTACCGATATTCGTACTATCGATAAATTTGTATATCAAACAGGTTGGTTTCGATGAGGGGCACTACAGCCCGTGGTAACACTAGGGACCTAAACTGGTCTATGTGAGCTTGTATATAAAAAAAAATACGGCTGCCACCCTAACCTATATCTAATTCCTCAACAAAACGTGAAATAACGTAAGAACCTGCGAAAAATTGTTTGTATGGAACGCTTACGGATATTTGCAAAGTATAATAAAGAAAACTTATTTTTTTTTTATAATTCCCTCGTGAGATGTTTGATATTTCTACACAAATTAGAAATTTTCGAAAAAATTCTAGTAGAATGTATTGATCTGAGCCTGAACTTCCATGCATTGTTGATAACACTATGTCTTAACCACTTTTTGACAAGAAGTATATGTGTATCACTCTTATATTCGATAGATCAGAATGGAATGATCGCATCCTATAACATAGGAAATTAGTGAACTTCTATACAGACGGTTACCAGCCAGAAATCTTAGCTATTGACGATGTAGCAGAATGGTTCAGAATTAATGTTTTGACTAAAATCGGTATCAATATTTTCTCTTATAGTCAGGCTGCTATAAAGTACCAGGAAACCATATTCCTGAATGAGAAAACTGCCCTCGACTGCCGCAGATATTTTAACGCGATAGCTGTACAGTTTCATATTCACCTGATTTGGGTGCTGGACTACAGGCATATACCAGAAAACTCCAAAGCAGACGAACAATGAAATCTCAAACTTCACGGACGGATCGAAAATGGAGACGGGCGCAGGATCAGGTATATATATATTCCGACACCCTTAATCTCAAAATCTCCACCAGACTCCCAGATGAATGCACGGTCTTCCAGGCGGAAATCTACGCCATTAACATTACCGCGAAACAGATTTTGGAACGGGATATTTCTCCGAAAAAATTCAAGATCTACGTCGACAGTAGGGCAGCTCTCAAGGCCTTGGACTCAAGAACCATCAAATCACGTTGCACGATGGACTGCTTTCTATCCTTAACACATATTCAGGCGCAGGAAATCACGCTCTGCTGCGTGCCAGGACATAGCAACATACATGGTAACGAATTAGCAGACGAATGTGCCAGGATGGGATCCGGTGCGCGAAATGTAACCGCGACCTTGGACGTGCAAATTCTGTTCGTGGAACGTAAAAACCAAATCGACGAACGGGGAGCCATACAAAATTGCAGGATTGCAAGAACCCTTTGGCCATCCATTGATGTGACCCGTACCAAAAAACTGATAACCTTCAGGAAAAACAAACTAAGTATCCTCACAGGAGTCATCACAGAACACTGCGTGATAGGCAATATGGCTGCACGCATGAAGAAGAGGAGGAGTCAGTACAGCACTTGCTATGCTCATGCAAAGGACTGCAAGAGTACCGTTTGGCCTATTTAGGGCACAGGCTCTTCGAAAACCTAGACGACCTAGCAGATGCTCCGCTCAAACCCCTTCTCAAATTCATCAAAAAATCTCCCTGGTTCAGTAAAGCCACAAAGACTAATGAAAACACGAGTAACTAAACCTTCTCTCCCTCTTCCTAACCTACCAACATCTGACTTTCTTTTTTCTACTTCAATTCTGCTCAAGGGAAAAACAATGGGCGGAATCGTCGGCTCCGAGTGAACTCGTCAGTTGTATTCTGAAGCGCGTCCCTTTCAACCTAACCTAACCTCCGGAGATGGCATTCGAAAATACTTGTGGGTCGCGATCCCGGGGAAGAAACCATAACTCGCATACAAACGACTGAGAATTTATATTCTATGCCATCATGTATTGTCTTCAATTGTTTTTGATTAGAGTTTTAAGAGAAGAAGACGAAGAGGAATAAATATAGCATGATCCATTTCGATGTTTCCTACTTTTTTTAAGAAAAAAACACAGAAAATTCAAATTGAATGGGGAATGTTTATTATCATTTGAAAGAACATTCTTTGGCATTTATTTTTTGAAGATTATGTCTATCAAATGTTGGCCGCGGCTACGTCTCAGATGGTCCATCCGTTGAGTCCAATTTTCGATGACTCGTTCGAGCATTTCGACTGGTAACTGGCGAATGTCAAGCGAGATGTTTTGCCCCAAAATCTGAGTCGAAGTGGGTTTGTCCGCATAAACTTTAGACTTTACATATCCCCACAGGATGTCTAACGGTGCGATAGATCACACGATCTTGGTGGCCAATCGACCGGCCCAAAACGTGAAATTATCTGCTCACCGAAGTGTTCTCTCAATAAATCCATTGATTGATGCGAAATCCAAATGTCGCCGAGATCACGAGCTTCAATTTCAGGCATCAAATAGTCGGTTATCATGGCTCGATAACGGTCGCCATTGACGGTTACGTTCTCACCGGCATAATTTTTGAAAAAATATGGCCCGTGGATCCGGTACGTCGGATCGGGAATCGGTCAATGGCAAAAATATAGCTCTTAACGAGAGCTAAAATATTGCTCATGGGTGTCAAGGTCGTGGGTCGACTGGAAAGTGTTTTTTTTTATTTAAAAAAAATGGACTTAGCGCAATTGGCGAACGATTATTTTGATATAAAAACTGATTAATTTGTAAACGTTGTTCAGGCGTAAGTCTTTCCATAATGAAATGCCAAACAATACTTAACAAAAATAACATGACAGCATGACACGACTCACACGTGATCTTTCAAAAAAGGCTGTTGAAAAAGTATCTATACTTAGATCACCCTCTACAACACCTTCTGTGTCTGTGTTCCCCTCTCTCTAGAAGTCGGCTGAATATCATAAGCTCTCATTTCTTTTGGAAGTTATCAAATTTGGCTGATGTTTAATTCCTTCAACTTAGCTTAGGTTACGGAAAGGGAGGCAGCCGGAGTTACCACCTCACACAGAGCAATTGAGGTGCCAAGTACTACCACGGGCAAAGTAGCCCCACATCAGAACCAAACTATATGTACAGGCCAGTTCTGCCAGACTTTTACAACTTCTTGCAGACCATTCAATATCACAATTTCTTGAAATAATCGAATCTCCAAACTTTTCTCGCAACAATTGAATTGTTTCATTTGCTGTGTTGCACGTAGCCACAATCGGTCAATGGCAAAAAGATAGCTCTTAACGAGAGCTAAAATATTGATCATGGGTGTCAAGGTCGTAGGGCGACTGGAAAGTGTTTTTTTTTATTTAAAAAAATGGACAGCATCATTTTCAAATGTGAACGGAAAGTATATTTTTGCTCTACCTCCTTAACGGTACGTCGGATCGGGAATCGGTCAATGGCAAAAAAGATAGCTCTTAACGAGAGCTAAAATATTGCTCATGGGTGTCAAGGTCGTAGGTCGACTGGAAAGTGTTTTTTTTTTGGATTAAAAAAAAATGACTCAGCGCACGAAAAGTTGCATTATTTTGATAATAAAACTGAATAATTTGTAAACGTTGTTCTTGCGTATATCTCTCCATGATGAAATTATAAACACTACTGAATATATTTGCGTAGTGTCCAAGTAACGGGTTTTCCAATGGGGATGATATTAATGTGAAGTGACGTTTCGGCCATTTGTAATATGTCATGACAGATCATGATCATGGAAAACCCGTTACTTGGACACTACGCAAATATACACACAAGCGGGTTTTTAGGTTATTCGCTTGACACTGAAAAATATCTGTTTTGTAGGGCAGCGCTCCCCCTTTGAGTCAATACAGGGCCGAATTTTGCGAAAGTTTTGTCGCACTTTCTAAAAAAAAATAGTGCTCATTTTTTATTTAAAAAAAATAATCGTACTGAATTTAAGCATTTGAAAAAACCAAAGCAAGGTAAGTTGGAGTACGAATTTATTCCAGTAATGTCAAGTATTTGGGACAATCAATTAAAGGTTTATGGTCCATGATCATGCAGTATTTGTGATCAACAACTCAGCGATTGTTACGTGACATAGTTAAAAACAACAAAACAAATTTCATTCATTTGGAGATTTATTGACAATCGCCGTAAAATTAATAATCATTCAACGGGAATTCAATTAAAAACACATTTCCTAGAAAACTGGTTAGATTTTTGATTATTCATCAGCTTCTCCAATTTATTTAGATTTATGTATTTAAATTTTTATTAAAAAAAAAAGTAAAAAAAAAACAACATGAAATAGAAAACATTGCCAAAAAATTATGTCCACTAGAGCGTTTGGACAGCGGCATCGGGCCAAACCATTGATGTGAAATTTCTATGCGCATTTATTTTTATCTCACCTTCACCTAATGCTAATATACACAAGCTGTGGGGCACATTGGATGCGGGTTTTTTCTTCTTTTTATATACGATTATTTTTTTTATTATACTACCCATTTAATGATGATCTTGCAGAGCAAAGCGTCGTAGCAAATGATGATGATCTTCTACAAGATGCCACCGCAGCGTGCTGTGCCGTGCCAAAGCGGCCACAATCTGGCAAACAGTCATAGTCTGAGGGCAGTAGCGCGTCATTTCTGATGAATCATTGAAGCATTTTTAGAAAATGTTTTGTATTGTACGTATGTACAATAATGAAAACAAAAGATGATAATTTTGTTGGTGATGGCGATGATGACGATGATGACGATCGCCCCCCGATGACTGACTGACTGACCAACTACTCAACGGAAGTGTGGCAGGGAGATTGTTTTTTGTTTTCTTATTTTTTTTTGCAGACGCTTTATTATGAATAATCACTATCAAGCGTAAAAGGACAGTATATGTATGTATATAGCATGCCAAGTTTTCTACAGATGTAATTGGGTAAGTAGCGCCATTTGAATTGAGAATTCGTTATACATTTTACCCAAATAAATTGCTCTAGATTTTAGATTTTTTTTGAAGTGTGCCGTATTTCTTGTGCAATAATATTGTTGCAATTTTATTAAAATATTTTTTCTTACTTTTTTTTTTTGATATTTTTGGCAGACTATAAATTTCATTAATAAATATACCGTAATAATCTTACGACAGCAGACTAATTGCCAAAATTAACGCTAAAGTCTCAGCTGTCTTTTGTTTTTGTTTGGCAACCCTTTACCGCACAAAAAGGAGAATTGCTTGCTCCAGCGGGCAATGTTACGGCGGCGCTAAAGTTAAATTACGGTTAAGTTTGCCTAACCCGGCCTTTAAATACTGGTGGAAGCGTCCGATGTCTGTCAAGTTTGACAGGCGCCGGGCGATTTTAATGGTATTTAAGAGATGATACCCTTATAAAAGCTATCGGTTGATTCATCGCGTGGTTTCATTTTCAATATGATTTTTACAGATCACGCGTGACTCATATCAAACTGCTTTGCCATTTTTGTTCAGTATCACTAGGCAAGTCATCATGAAAAGACTCATACACAATAGAGTCTCCACATTCGGTGAATGGGCTCTGGAAAAACTCAGCAAAAATTCGGGGTTTTCTAGGGAAATTTTGTTTAGTGATGAAGCACATTTCTGGCTAAATGGATACGTTAATAAACAAAATTGCCGTATTTGGCTGATGAGCAACGCGAAGAGTACACAGAGCTACCATTACATCCATTAAAAACAACGGTATGGTGTGGTTTATGGGCTGGTGAGCTCCGGTTTATCACACCTTTGGAATATTTCCTGTGGGTATATGTAAAGTCTGAGGTCTTTAGGAATAAGCCAGCTTCGATTGACGCTTTGGAAATCAACATTACTCGTGTTATTCGGGAGATACCAGTCGCTATGCTCGAACGAGGCGTCCAAAATTGGACCTTCTGAATGGATCACCTCAGACGTAGTCATGGCCAACATTTACATGATGAGTAAATGCCATAAATTGTTCTTTTAACCGATAATAACAATTTACAGCCTGTTTCTCTATGTCGAACGAAAGCGATGCGAACGAAAAACAGCTGATTTTAGACCTACTAACAGGTATCAGAAGGACAAAGCGAATGCAAACAAACTGGCTGTTGCCAGTTAGTAGGTCTAAAATCAGCTGTTTTTCGTTCGCATCGCTTTCGTTCGACATATAGAAACATGCTGTTAAAGTTTACTTTCAAATTTATGCGTTTTATTTTGCATTATAAAACAAAACTCACTATGCATCCCATTGTATTGAACTGACATTTCACCGCGATGCATAAACTGATGCGTTGTTTACATATTCTGTAGGAATTTCAGCGTTTTCCACCAGATCAAGAGAATGATAGCAGAGGCTCCGCGATCTGTTCGGAGGTGAGGTTCCCTACCCCGCGTTTGGATAGGGCCACTCAAAATATGAAGACAAATCCAACATGGATTCGATAACATGCCCATTCATTGGGCATGTTATCGATATATGGCTTAGTTATCGAATCATCGAACGTAAAATTATGAGCTCATTTGAATGAAAGAAGCAAAAAAAAACGGGTAAACATTTTTGATATCTTTTGAGTTATTGAAATGTCCAAAGTCGGCTACATGGGACAAAGGGTTTCTGCGTGGAAGACCTTCGGCCGGTGTTGAAGACCCCAGAGGAGGTACTCGTATGTCAAAAGTGTCTTTGCATGCAATATATAATTAAGGATGTCATCAATTAGGTTGAGGTTCGGGTGGTAGCTGGATTTACCAGCTCACATACACCAATTGAGGACCCTTGATCTACCACGGGTTCAGTTGTTTCAGTTTAGATACACAAAGCTATCAATAATACTAACATTGATATCGGGCAGATCTGTCAGATTTTCAAGAATAGTCAATCGCAGTCCATTCAGACGTCGTTTACTCAATGCGGATATGAAACAAAGTTGGTGCTCAATGCTCTCCATATATTTCTCGTCTTTATAGCTTCTGCATAAGTCAATACTCATAACTCAATCCCCACCTGCAGTCATGTTCGATGGTAGACAGTTTTTTCCCCTCATGTGAGAGGAGATATTTTGACCTTGTCACGTCGCCTTTTTTGCCAAAGCCCGACTTCGGGCCGATTACCAGTTTTTCGAAGACCGAAGCCGATTAATCGGCCGAACTCTACAACGTTCCAGATCTAATAGGATTCCATTCACCACTAGATTACAAATTAGTAGAGACAATACTCCTTCTTATGAGGCGCTCTGTTTACAAACCTCTTTAAGAGTTGTTCCCCAGGGACAAAATATGCTGATTCTGTTGAGCAAACATTAGTCAAACCAACATATCGTTGAACTTTAGATGCAACTTCGCCGCAATTACCACATCTGAGTGAATGTTGTTAAATGGACCATGTATATCAAGACAGGACACCTTAGCAAATTCCTTGAAATGTAGAGACTATTCAATAGTGCCCACCTGTTCAAGCAAGACACATTCGGCATATTTGCTCTTGTTCTGTCTAGATTTCCTCTATTGAAATAATCCAAAAGTCTTTCCAGACCTTTCAGCAGGAAAGAGTAATTGGCCTGTGGTAAAGCGGGAATTACACATGAAGGTTCTGTAGTTCCAACATTTATTAACCACATCTGTTATTAAAAAGTCTGTTCATGCCAAACAAATGTAGTGACGATTCAGTAGTGCCCTCCAGTTCATGTAGGGCAAATTCTGTAGATTTGCCTTTGTTCTATCTAGGTTTGGTATTGAAAGAAACCTCCAAAAGTTTTCCAGACCTTTCAGCAGGGTCGAGGCCTGGCCTGTGGTAAAGCGGAAATTGCCCATGAAGGTTCTATAGGACCAACATTTATTAACCATATCTGTTATTAAAAAGTCTGTCCATGCCAAACTATTGCAATTCTATGTAGCAGAGTATGTCACTCAAAACATATGACATTATTCAGAGTGATGCATGCTTTGTTAAAGATTAGACTTGTTTTGGTGTGCTTGTCGGTTTTTTTCATCGCTTAGGAGCTGTTGTCACGATTCGCATTCGAAAAGAAGCATAATCGGGATAGAACATTGTAAAATAGGAGCTATGTCAAAACTTGGAAATATGATGGCTGATATTCCTATGAATGTTTTCAGGCAATGAGACGATTTACACAGTGCGATTTTTCCCTGTGACACGAGTTTGTAGACGAAAAGTGTAGAGAAGGTTCCGGGGTAGAAAAAGTTGCTCGAAATTAAAATACAAGGAACAAATCGACATTTCCTTTTATGAATGACTGAATACGAAAAACAAATTTAATAAAATCTCACAAATGTAAGAGAACGAATAAAATCATAAATCTGTCCCCTTGTTGCTGAAACTAAAGACTCACCGTCTAAACGAGCATGGTTTTACGAAGAGATTTTAAAAGATAATTCAAAAAAATCGCAGGGATAAGTGGCAATGTGTAAATTAGGTCAAACTAATCGATATTTATATCTTATTGTCATATTTTATTTGATTTTGATCAATAACATACATTTTTGTAGGATATTCGAAAGTTCGGAAAGGCGCTTTTTGAATGATTTTGTAGTCTTTCTTAAAAAATACCTATAAAAATTAGGAATACGATCGATATCTTATATAATAAAATTTCTCGTTCTATTCCACTGCAGACATCTTCGTGCAGATATTTCCTTAAATTAACTCAGATGTTAATTTAAAGAGAAAATTGTTTTTTTTTTAAGTGGGACCAATTTTTTTTTATTTTTCCGGTTTTCTGAAATGGCAACACTGCTCTTGTCTAGAGAGATCTGTCAGCTGACTCCTGTAAAAATGTTAATGAAGCTGAGTTGTCCGCCAGATCGGACAGCGTTATCAACCCTATTAAAGTGCTGCAAATGTAGGGACAATGACAGATTATTATGCAAAGATGAATTGACGATTGCAAGAAAACTTTAAAATTTCATATATTTTGTAAATTTTTGTATGCAGGATTGCCAATAAAAATATTTTATAGACAGTGTTGCCAATAAAATTTTCTTCTGACAATGGCGCCGTTGTCACATGCATAAACTTCGCACATATAACAATCTGCAAATTATCTCACAATTACTTTTCTGCCAACGTTGCAAGACAATAATTGTATGTTTACACGGTTGTACGTTTACAGGATTGCATTTTTCCGCCATTTTTCTGACAATATTGTGGGATCTGGCAATCGTGTGTACTTACCTGCAGTTTTAACGACAGTTACTAAACTTCTGCTTCTAATGGTGTTTTCTTTTCTAAAAAAAGATGTTGCCCTGTCAGAGAGCAGCATTTTAATAATGTCGCCTACACCCTCTTGTACTGCTGCATTTTTTATGGTCAGAATCGATAACAAAAATGCAAAAAACTAGCCATTTAACTCACTAAAAGTAAACTAAAAACAAAGAATACTCCACGGCGCCGCCTAAATAAAGCATCTGACCAAACTTCATTATAAAATAGCACGCACGGACACACGCGGTTATTTAGGCTATTCGCTCGACGCCGAAAAAACATCTGTTTTGTAGGGCAGCGTCCACCCCTTCGATTAAATACAGGGCTGAAATGTTGCATTTTTTCCCCGTGCAAGTGCGACTTTTTCACAAAAGAAAACGAAACCCTTTCACAGTGCAGCATTTATTTTACAATCGAAGACAAAAAGGCATTTTTGGGGCGAAAGGCATAAAAAATGTAGCATTTTTTGGCACAAAAGAAAACACCATAAGTGAAAGTGATATGCCCAACATTTGTAGCCCTATAAATTCGATGTATAGGGTGATCCATTTCGAAGTTCCCTACTTTTTTAAACAAAAAAACACAGAAAATTCAAATTGAATGGGGAATGTTTATTATCATTTGAAAGAACATTCTTTGGCATTTATTTTTTGAAGATTATGTCAACCAAAATTTTGGCCGCGGCTACGTCTCAGATGGTCCATCCGTTGTCAAATTTTCGATGACTCGTTCGAACATTTCGACTTGTAACTTGTTCCAAGGCCTGAATCCAAGCGGGTTTTTCCGCATAAACTTTAGACTTTACATATCCCCACAGGAAAAAGTCTAACGGTGTGATATCACACGATCTTGGTGGCCAATCGACCGGCCCTAAACGTGAAATTATCTGCTCACCGAAGTGTTCTCTCAATAAATCCATTGATTGATGCGATGTGTGGGAAGTGGCGCCGTCTTGTTGAAAGCAAAAGTCGCCGAGATCATGAGTTTCAATTTCAGGCATCAAATAGTCGGTTATCATGGCACGATAACGGTCGCCATTGAGGGTTACGTTCTCACCGGCATCATTTTTGAAGAAATGTGGACCGATGATTCCTCCGGCACACAAACCACACCAAACCGTTGTTTTTTCTGGATGTGGTGGCAGCTCTTGAATCTCTTCAGGTTTCTCTCCGTCCCAAATGCGGCAATTTTGCTTGTTTACATGCCCATTGAGCCAGAAATGGGCCTCATCGCTGAACAAAATTTGGCTCGAAAACGTCGGATCTTCTTGGAACTTTTCAAGCGCCTATAGAGCGAAGCGATGTCGCTTGGGAAGATCGGGCGGCTTCAGTTCTTGCCCAAGCTGTATTTTGTATGCTTTCAATTTAAGATCTCGACGTAAAATGCACCAAGTCGTTCCATACGTCAGTCCGAGTTGCTGCGAACGGCGCCGAATCGACTCTCCACGGTCTTCGTGTACACTCTCAGCTACGGCCGCTTTATTTTCTTCACTGCGTGCTGGACGTGGTCTATTCGGTCGAACATTATCCAATAATGCTGGGTGCTGGCTCTCAAGATGGGTGACGGTGTTGCGAATAGTACGCTCAGTAGGCCGATTATGTTGACCATAAGTTGAGCGAAGTGCACAAAACACATTCCTCACAGAACGTGAATTTTCGTAATAAAGTTGAACGATTTGTAAACGTTGTTCAGGCGTAAGTCTTTACATGATGAAATGCCAAACAATACTTAACAAAAATAACATGACAGCATGACACGACTCACACGTGATCTATCAAAAAAAAGCTATTGAAAAAAGTATCTCTACTTGGATCACCCGTTAGTTCTGATGGCAGTTAGTGAAACCCAAATCAGCTGTTTGTCGTCTGGCAGGCGAACGAAAGCAAATTTGTATGTTACAGAAACTGGCTGTTAAGGTTAATTCCCAAAATCTCCCTTCATTCTTTTAATCCGATAAATTATTTCTTTCTTGGAAATTTATGACCACCAATACTCAATATCTAGAAAATTGTCTGTTAATCTAACTGTTTGGTAATATTTTATGGAATTATTACGTACGTCTTTATGTAGGCAAGTAAATTATACAAATGTACATAATTCACGATATTTTCAAAACTAGACATGTGTAATTTAAGCAAAGCTAGGCAAAAACCTCAAACCAAACCAGCCAAAGTTCGCCAAAAAATATTTATTTTATTGTGTTGTGTTGTGAGAACCCATAAAAGTTGCAAACCAAAAAATCACGACAATAACAAAAATTGCTTAGATTCCGATTTTGGATTACGATTGAATGTTGCTATTGTTGTTGTCGTTGTTTTTTTTTTGGTATATTGTACATATGTGTTGCGGTGTGATACGTTGCGTATGTTTGGAAAAGTTTAAATTTGAATTTGAAGTAAGATTACTTAGCTTGGGGAGTGCTACTTGTGATTTTCTCTCTCTCTCTAGTTGTTGTTGGCGTTGTTATTGTTGGTATTGCTTTAGTGCTCATGCCAAAGGCAGTGTTGCCAGAGTTTAGGTGCCCGACAGTCGGGAGCCAAAATGATTTTTTTTCTTGCTAGTTACACGACGACTTTAATGCGCCACATGGTGGTTGACGGTGGCGGTGGAGCTGGTGGTGATGGTTGGTTGGTGGTTATAACCCAATGTGGCGAGGTCGATGTTGATGTTGCCCACACGCGCTCCTAACAACCAAACCAAAATAAAGAAGGAAAAAAAACAAGCAGCCACAGCTTCCAAAACCGACCGACCGTCCAATCGACCCACCGCCACTAACAACAAAGACAAACACTTGTCAACAACATATTTGAACACACAACCATAAATGAAATCTTCCTTCTCTGGCCGCCGAGACGGACGATAAACACATCAGCGGCATTTCGAAGGCATTGGAAATGATGGCGACGAAGACGACAACGACGATTACGACGACAGCAACATCTTCAATAGGGAAGAATTTGTGAGAAAAAGTCCAGGATTGTCAGATTGAAAATTGCCAAGATATCAATAAACGCATCAAGCGAGTGAGTAAAAGCGGAAGGAAATAAATGTCGCCAGGATGTTTTAAAAGGTTTTTTTTTTGTCATTCTTCTATTCATTGTATGTTTGTGCAGTTGTCTGAGAGTATAAACATTTCGCAATTGGATATGATTGCCGTAAAGTGTCCTGGATTTATGGTTAATAAAATGTTCATAACAATACTGGAAAATAAAAAAGAAAATAACGTTCAATATGCAAGAAACTCTTTTTTTACAACTGGCATTTCCCCTTTTATGAACTCTTTTACACACACTGAAGGGCAAAATTGTCACTACAATTTCCTAAAAAAATAATTATGCAACTGATTACAATTTATCAATAGCCTTTTTTTGACAGATCACGTGTGAGTCGTGTCATGTTATTTTTGTTAAGTATTGTTTGGCATTTCATCATGGAAAGACTTACGCCTGAACAACGTTTACAAATTATTCAGTTTTATTATCAAAATAATCGTTCGCCAATTGCGCTAAGTCCATTTTTGTAAATCCAAAAAAAAACACTTTCCAGTCGACCCACGACCTTGACACCCATGAGCAATATTTTAGCTCTCGTTAAGAGCTATCTTTTTGCCACTGACCGGTTCCCGATCCGACGTACCGGAATCATCGGTCCATATTTCTTCAAAAATGAGGACGTAACCGTCAATGGCGACCGTTATCGTGCCATGATAACCGACTATTTGATGCCTGAAATTGAAGCTCGTGATCTCGGCGACATTTGGTTTCAACAAGACGGCGCGGCGCCACTTCCCACACATCGCATCAGTCAATGGATTTATTGAGAGAACTCTTCGGTGAGCAGATAATTTCACGTTTTGGGCCGGTCGATTGGCCACCAAGATCGTGTGATATCACACCGTTAGACTTTTTCCTGTGGGGATATGTAAAGTCTAAAGTTTATGCGGACAAACCCGCTTCGATTCAGGCCTTGGAGCAAAACATCACGCGTGTCATTCGCCAGTTACCAGTCGAAAAGCTCGAACGAGTCATCGAAAATTGGACTCAACGGATGGACCATCTGAGACGTAGCCGCGATAGACATTTGATAGACATAATCTTCAAAAAATAAATGCCAAAGAATGTTCTTTCAAATGATAATAAACATTCCCCAATCAATTTGAATTTTCTGTGTTTTTTTCTTTAAAAAAGTAGGGAACCTCGAAATAGATCACGCTATATATTTATATATGTGATCAAATTGAGCTATGAAAAATTTATTGTATTAAACAAAATCACAACCAAGAATATGCAAATTGCAATACTATTTTTGGTTTGAAATAAATATTCTGTTAAACCTATTTTTTGTAAATGTTGTAACGAAAAATGTTTTTGTATGACAATCATACGGATTATAATCAGCTGATGTCCTCTAGAGAGGGCTGTTTTAAAGTTAGCTGTGATAGTTTGTCCACAGACTTCCTATTATACAGATGTGCCGTCGTGACTTTGTTTATATTTTCGTGAGTTACGAACGAATGGAAATGCATTTCAAACGCGAAAAAAATTGTTTTCGGGAGAGCTTTTTTGAACTTTTTGGTACTAAACGATCGATTTTAATTTTCGAAATGTGATAATCACAAAAAAATCTCTAAAATGGAAAATACACTCTACATATTGAATTCTTATCTCACAAATTAAATTCACAATGGAAGAAGAACAGGATAAAAAAACTCGCATATTTCGTTAAGCTACGACGACGTTACGGTTGTGTTTGACTAACCCAGCCTTTAATATGGTACTTAGTTAAGTGGCCGATGCCCTTGAACATTTCAGCATTTATATTCTACAGTGTATTTTCCCCCCAAGGACAAATTACTAAAAAAGTAACACAGCATTTATCATAAGAAAAAACGTTCGTAAAAACAGTTAAAGTAACAGTAGTAAATGTAAACAAACCCAATTGACTGAAATCAATCAAATCAAAGACGCCCTCGCGCACTAACAATACATCTACAACTCTCAACCCCCTTTATTGGCACAATTATGTTTGTTTGTTTGTCTATCTGTCATTTGGTCGCAATGCTCTTCCTCCCACCATAAACCCTTGGCTGAAATCATTGTTACCACTTTGCGGTCGTTAAGTTAATCTTGCAGAGTGTATAGGGAGACAAATGGATTTGCTTGCTTTTACTCTCATCTCCGACTGTCATTGTCCTGTCACGGTTTTGCTGTTAAGGGGTTAATAGGGGTGATTGTGTGTTTCATCATTCTTACAAAATAACAAAAGCAAAGAACAAGAAGATGGATAGAGGCGGGGCGGGGCGGGCGTTGGTCTGATATTTATCACATCAGCAGTGAGCGCGCCCAGTTTTAATTTGCCTTATTGTGTGTCTTCTTCTTGTCTTGTTACTACCGCTGTGAGTTTCCTTTTTTAATTGAAATCTCATACATCCATCATACACATATTCACATACACACACTTTTTAGTGCACTTGTTCTCGCTCTTTGTAACAGCGTTACCATGTTTGTTTGGGAGTAAATCTGTGAATGAATTTGTTTTTGTTGTACTCAAATTACTTATCAAATATTATCGACACAACAGGAACAACAACAATGACGGTGTGAGTGGCATTAAGACATCACATCATCATAACATTGTCAATATCCTGTCGCACAAAAACATTACAATGTACATACATACATTACTATGTATGTAAGTGAGTGCATACAAATACACAGTCATACGCATACATATCTGCGTATGGCTGCTTTTCATCATATTCACTTCCCATATCTTTAATATTTATTGTTTACTTATGATATCAAGTTGAATGGGGAGTGAGACGGAGGGGAGATATCTTATCGCATTATTATAAACATAATAACTTCATTACTAATTAAAAGGTATTCTTTTTCAGCAAAGAAAGAAAAGTCAAAAACCCAAAATCCCACGTTACTTACACACTCTTTGTTTCTAAAGAGATACATACGTCCAACAAAACGCATTACATTATCTAAGTCCCAAATAGTCGAACCGTGAAGTAGATAACGTATCGCAGCCTTTGCTTCTTACAAATCAGCTGATTGATTCTGTATTAACTAATTAAAGCGCCCATAGAAATAATGAACGAAAGCGAAATGGAAACAAATTTTAAACATTCAATCAAGTTAACATTTAAACATGCAAGACTTTTTTTAATGAATAGTTACAAATACATTAAAATATTCGCAAGTCCACACCCATAGAGAAGTCAATGAATATGACGAAGAATACATTACGTAGTTATTCTTAAGAAAGAGATATTACGTGTTTTTTCTGAGAAGCAATAGCAGTTGTATTGAAAATAAACATGGGTGGCTATTATTAAAAACACAATTTATTTAATAAAACAAAGATAAAGCAGAAAACTCTGTCCGTCCGTTTGTGAAGACCAAAGAACGAACTGCTCATAAGATTCACATTAGAGGAAAGGAAAAAATTTAAATATATTTCGCAGTCCTTAAATGATAAACCAATTTTAATGAATTTTTAGTAGACGTAGGTGCATTGTCTCAAAATATGTCACTTGGGTAACAAAATTTTTTTTTAAATGTTCCAAGATCGTTGTATTCGGATGACAGACAATCCGGCATCTTGGTAACGAACCAGAGGAGGAGAAAACAACAGCTGAGTCCAAGACAAGTATTCGCACTCAGCTATATCATTTTTAGTAATATTACGTAAGATTTTGTGAACTAGTTTTAGTAATAATAAATTGATTTAAATAGTTGTTAAAATGTAAATACGAAAGTCCTATCATTACATCGGCAACTCTAGTTTTATTAATATAAAAGAAGTTTAAAAACAAACTTAATGAAATATCGGGCGAACAGATAGGAATGATAGTTTTACAAATTGTTTTATTTCAGAAGCTATCTATGTTACAAATGTCATCCAACTGTCCAAATATTAAAAAATTCATAACGTTGTCGTTTCACACCTGCCGAACGTGAGGAAATTTATAAAAAATAGTATCAAATACGAAAATATCGAAATGCGCAAATATAGCGTGATCCATTTCGAGGTTCCCTGCTTTTTTAAAGAAAAAACCACAGAAAATTTAAATTGAATGGGGATTGTTTATTATCATTTCAAAGAACATTCTTTGGCATTTTTTTTTGAATATTATGTCTATCAAATGTTGGACGCGGCTACGTCTCAGATGGTCCATCCGTTGAGTCTAATTTTCGATGACTCGTTCGAGCATTTCGACTAGTAACTGGCGAATGACACGCGTGATGTTTTGCTCCACGGCCTGAATCGAAGCGGGTTTGTCCGCATAAACGTTACATATCCCCACAGGAAAAAGTCTAACGGTGTGACATCACACGATCTTGGTGGCCAATCGACCGGCCCAAAACGTGAAATTACCTGCTCACCGAAGTGTTCTCTCAATAAATCCATTGATTGATGCGATGTGTGGGAAGTGGCGCCGTCTTGTTGAAACCAAATGTCGCGCAATTGGCGAACGATTATTTTGATAATAAAACGGAATAATTTGTAAACGTTGTCCAGGCGTAAGTCTTTCCATGATGAAATGCCAAACAATACTTAACAAAAATAACATGACAGCATGACACGACTCACACGTGATCTGTCAAAAAAAAAGTATCTCTACTTAGATCACCCTATATTATCGCACACGCGAATATCGTCGTAAAACAGGTCAACCTCAAGACATCAGTGCGCAGGCAGTTCGTCTCACCGTGTAAAAGTTGTGTGTGATTATGTTCGTTTGGACCTCAAGCTACCAACCAGACATAGATTGGCGTGAACTTAAGAAAATAAAGCCGTCGTAGCGCCCAGTATAGAAGTAGACGCAGAATTGACGATTCGGCGACGACAAGCCGGTATAAAGCATTGCTAACTCACTTTCTGTAATCAGAGCTCGACAACTTCAGAATATCCAAGCTGTGGTTCCACCAAGATCGCACTACATGCCGTACAAGCGATGTAACGTTCGAAGTTGTCATCTCAAGATATATACGAGCTGTGGTTACGATAAGACCGCGCTACATGCCGTACAAGCGACGCAACGCCCTACGTTATAAAGGAAAAAAACGATTGGGTCGCATCTCACGTCGCATCTCACGGCGAGCGTTCATCAATTGGCCTCCGCGATCATGCAACTTGAAACCTTCGATTTTTTCTCTAGGGCTAAGTCAAGTACTTAGTCTACGCTAACAAACCAACTAATTTGGACGAGTCATCGGAAATTTAACCGACCCTATCAGCGAAACGGATGCAACTATAAGAATGAATTGGATAAATTTTTGTATTTAATTATATTTATTTTCCTATCATTCTTAATTTAAATTTGTTTTCCTAACGCCATGTACTATACGTTCCGTGTAAATCAAAAATCAGCACGTTCCGTTTACGCAACGTTTAATTCGAATAATCGTTTACACGCATGACTAATTCAGGCTTAACACATCGAATTAATGATCTAAGGCCCTAAGTATGTTTGCGGGGTTCGTTTTACACATTTTTTCCGCCCGTCCGATTGTTTGGCTGGCTAGTAAGAAAGGTTATTTTTTCGAAATATTATTTTATGTTCCATGATGGATAATATTGGTCCAGTCCTTCCGGTACCTCAGTTTACGTTTTATATTTTTAAATTCACTCTAACATATGTGCTTATATTTTATCTAAAAAGTCTCCTCCCTCTGTGAGTTTTTTTGAGCCACTGTGCCATCTGTCCGCAGATACAAATATAACCACAAATAAGAATATATTTTTAGCAATTCAACAGACAAGAACAAATGAACTGAAGAGATAATAAATTAATAAATATCAAAACTCTGAGATAAAGCCACAGAACAAATGATTTCATTCAGCAATCTATCAATAAGTACGAGTATTTATTTTTGAGTTGCGAATGTATGTATCAATTGCAGTTGTATGAGAGAGGGTCTAATATGCAAAAGGAAAAAAAACAAAACACCACTGAAGAGAAAAAACAAATTCCAAAAGAATGCAAAAAGTAATTCCAAAAGTAAACATTAACTCATCACACAAATCCCAGAGTATGATTGACTACATGGAAATCATCTCTCAATGCATTGTAAGAGTGCAAAATCAGCAATCATTCAAACGTCGTGCGAGTATCTCTCATAAAATATGTAATTGACTTCACATGAAGTGCGAATGTCCTCGCCATTGTCATTTTAATCACTGTAAGTTATTGTTGTCTGAGAGGCAAATTGAGAGATACGTTCCCGAATGCTAATTGAATAAGTGAAGTTCTCTGCATTTCACTTTCTTTTCAATTTGCATATGTCCGCTTTGCAAATGTTATCTTGTTTGGCTGACGAACGGATGAACGGACACTCGTTTTGAATAAAAATTACTCTGAATTTAAGTGGAATTCAAAGTACAAGTGTTCAGTTATTAAACATCAGCTGGGAGAGGGAGTGAGTATGATATGGCAATGCTGAATCAATTGAATCAATTCTGCATCTCTCGGCCAGCTGCTCATTGCCGAGGTGAAGACAGACAATTTATTACGGTTTAGTGTGAAATGGGGGAGGGGAGACAAGTGCGAAATGACAGAGTATTAGAATAAAAAAACACATACCAAAGCAGAGCTGGGAGTTTTAGACAAGAGTAAGATATCGAAGGCTCCGAGATCTCAATACATTAAAATAAGAAGAAGAATGGGAGCAAAAGACCAAAAAATCGAAAGAAAAAGTTGCATTATTTTTGTAAAATGAACTCAATATGAAAAAACCAAATTGGATTTTTTTGCTTTATTAGTTTTATGCAAGAGTATGATATCCGAGACTCACCGATCTGACTACACATTTGGATAGAGCACCTCAAAAAAGAAGAACAAATTATGTGCAATTTCGATAGCTCGCTTAGTTATCGATTTATCGGTAGTTAAATTTAGGAAAAAAATAGAAAAAAATTTTTTTTTTGTAAAATTAGCTCAATATGAGAAAATAGTAAAAAAAAAATAAAATTTTTGGAAAATACCTTAGTTATTGTAATGCCGAGAAATAAAAATCGATAGCCGTCTTAATTATCGGAATTAAACAAAAATCCAACTTATTATTACTTTAAAAAATCGGGTACAGCAACTTTCGAGTTATCGAAATGTCCAAACCCGGCTACGGGGACAAAAGTACTCCTGCGTGGCCGGCCTTCGACAATGGTTAAGGATTTTCTCCTCTGGGGTATGTTCAAAGATGGCTACGCGGACCAAAGTGTCCTTGGGTTGCCGGCCTTCGGCAGGGATTAAAGATTTTATCCTCAGGGAGAAGTGATGGCTATGTGGACCAAAGTGTTTCTGCGAGTTAAGAATTTTCTCCTCTAAGATGTGTCCAAAGACGGCTACACGGACTACAAAGTGTATTTGGAATCGAAGTTATCAATAAATGAAAAAGTTATCGATTTTTTAAGATTTTTTCTTCTAATTTTCGGTTGAGCCCATTTGAGTGAAAAAAATGGATTATTTTCAATCCGATAACTCGACAACTAAGCGAGTTATTGAAAAAAAGTACATTATTTTGAGGTGCTCTATCCAAATGTGAGACAATGGCGCCATTGCCAGATGCATAAATTTAGCACATGTGACAATAGAAATGTCTGACAATTATCTTACAATGGCAACATAATGTGTTCACACGATTGTCCGATGTCTGAAAATATTATTGGCTTACAATGTACTGATAATCCTTTTTCTAACAATGTTGTAAGAGCAACCTGGACAGATTCAAGAGCTGCCACTTCTTCAAGAAAAAACAACGGTTTGGTGTGGTTTGTGGGCCGGTGGAATCATCGGCCCATATTTCTTCAAAAATGATGCCGGTGAGAACGTAACCGTCAATGGCGACCATGATAACCGACTATTTGATGCCTGAAATTGAAGCTCGTGATCTCGGCGACATTTGGTTTAAACGAGACGGCGCCACTTCCCACACATCGCATCAATCAATGGATTTATTGAGAGAACACTTCGGTGAGCAGATAATTTCACGTTTTGAGCAGATAATTTCACCGTTAGATTTTTTCCTGTGGGGATATGTTAAGTCTAAAGTTTATGCGGACAAATCCGCTTCGATTCAGGCCTTGAGCAAAACATCACGCGTGTCATTCGCCAGTTACCAGTCGAAATTCTCGAACGAGTCATCGAAAATTGGACTCAAAGGATGGACCATCTGAGACGTAGCCGCGGCCAACATTTGATAGACATAATCTTCAAAAAAAATGCCAAAGAATGTTCTTTCAATTGATACTAAACTTTCCCCGTTTAATTTGAATTTTCTGTATTTTTTTCTTTAAAAAAGTAGGGAACCTCGAAATGAATCACGCTATATATCTGAACCGATTATCGCTAAATTAAGCAATATTCGTTCCTAAATTGAGAAACATATTTATGCCAAATTTTGTAATGATCAGAAGTAAAGTACAACTTCTACAGCGCTTTGATACCAAATCAGAAGTAACATATACGAGTATATGGAAGTTATATCTAAAACTGAACCGATTTTTCCCGAATTTGGCAGTAATCATTCATGTCATGATCTGTCATTTGTTTTTCATTGTATTCAGTAGTGTTTACAATTTCATCATGGAGTGATATAATCGTACTCAAGAACAACGTTTACAAATTATTCAGTTTTATTGTCAAAATAATCGTTCTCCAATTACAACTTTTCCTGCGCTAAGTTCATTTTTTTTAAATCAAAAAAAAAAACACTTTCCAGTCGACCTACGACCTTGACGCCCATGAGCAATATTTTAGCTCTCGTTAAGAGCTATCTTTTTGTCATTGACCGATTGTGGATACGTGCCACACATCAAATGAAACAATTGAATTGTTGCGAGAAAAGTTTGGAGATTCGATTATTTCAAGAAATTGTGATATTGAATGGCTATTTCTTCTGGGGTTATTTGAAGTCATTGGTCTTTCGAAATAAACCAGACTCTCTTCAAGCTTTACAAGACAATATTGAACGTGTCATTCATGACATACGACTTGATTTAGTGGAAAAAGTGTCGAAAATTGGGTTCATCGAATTCGTTCCTGCAGAAGAAGTCGTGGAGGCCATTTGAATGACGTTTTATTTAGAACTTAATTGTATCGATTGTACTTTACATTAAATAAAAAACTTTTGAATTTCC
Source organism: Eudasyphora cyanicolor (assembly GCA_963930755.1). Lineage (NCBI taxonomy): Eukaryota > Metazoa > Arthropoda > Insecta > Diptera > Muscidae > Eudasyphora > Eudasyphora cyanicolor. The sequence goes on from OZ005735.1 coordinate 242,976,839, forward strand.
TTAACAAAAAGTGTTTTTTTAAAGAAATTCACTCTTATTGGAAAACCCGTTAAATCTGATCCGATTCCCCCAAATTTTGTATTGTCTCTAAGTATATCACGAGACTACTCTCTGTCAATTTTTGTTCAAATCGGTTCAAAAATGTTGCTTATACAGTGCATATATTCCAAAACGGAGGTACATATGTATATATGGAAGCTATATGTAAATCTGAACCGATTTTAACCAAATTCAATAGAGATATTGATTCTTGAGCCAAAAAAAAGATATGTGTAAAATTTTGTTGAGATCGGACCATAATTGCGACCTGTACTTACAAGAATACATGCACAGACGGACGGACAGACGGACATAGTTAATTTAACTCAGAAAGTGATTCTAAGATTCGATCGGAATAATAAACGATGGGTCTATTTCTTCTACATTTGGGTGTTACAAACAAATGCACAAAGTTGTAATACCCTGTAGCACAGTGTGGTTTAGGGTATAAAAAATAAAAAAAAAAAAATTGGGCCGCCATTTAAAAAAAATCATCTTTTCAGATGAAGCTCATTTTGATCTTGGCGGGTATGTAAACAAGCAAAATTGTCGCATTTGTGACACAGAAAACCCGCACGCATACATTGAAAAGCCGATACACCCAAAACGAGTCACTGTTTGGTGCGGATTTTGGTCCAGAGGCATAATTGGGCCATTTTTCTTCGAAAATGAGCAAGGAGTGGCCGTTACAGTCAATGGCGATCGTTATCGGGCCATGTTGAACGAATTTTTGTTCACAAAAATTGAAGAGGAGGATATTGACAACATTTGGTTTCAACAGGACGGCGATACGTGCCACACAGCCGATGCTACGCTCGATGTTTTGCGCTGTTTTCAAAAAAAAAAGTTATTTGGCGGACCCTTTATAATTTTTTTTGGTTTCATAAAATTGAATTCCTCAATCAATAAAAAAAATTCGACATATGTATGTGTGAAAACCAATGGACGTTTTTACGAATCTCCTCCGTCAGTGTCCGCCTATGGGATCGCTGTATTTAATATATTTAATGTTTCGTTGTGAAATCTAACAAAAATGTATTGTTGTTTTCAAAATGCCAGCTCTGGTAGTATATTCCACTCTCTGTATCTCAGACTCTGCTTTTACGCTCAGCAAAACACCCATCTAAACATATGCCTTATTTTCTCGTCAAAATGTTCTCTTGAATAAACAATAACGAAAAAATACGCAAAAAATTATATGACTAAATTTGACCGCTATTGTGAGTGTGTGTTTGTGAGTGAATTTCTATCTGAGGTGGGGGTTGGGGAGTAGGAGGCATTAGTAGGCGAACAATGCTAATTTATCTTTTTGTAAACGGATGCGTTTGTGTGTGTGTGAGTAAAAGTATTTAAAATTACTGTCATATTTCTACTCTTGTTCGTTTTCGGCCAATACGCGAACTGTCGTAATCATTTGTAAACAGAACAAGCAAAAAAACAAAGCAAACCGCCTAAGTCTAAATTTATATGAAAAGTAGATGATTTTTACTGATTTTTAGATCGAAGTCTTAAATTGTGTTATGCATAACGAATGGACAGCAGCAGATTGATAAATGGAACGTAAGACACAGAAAAAAAATCGCTTGAATTTATAGATTTTTGCTTCAAAGTCGCCCTGTTCAGCAAAGCAAGAACTATTCATACTTGGTATCAAGGAATTTAAGGAAGTTACTTGAAATTAAGGAATTCAGTTTTGGAATTAAGATAAATTAATTAAAATTAAGGAAATTGTCTTAATTTTAAATATGAAATGTCCTTATTTAAAAGATTAATATATTTTTGTAGAACATTTTTAAAATTAAATAATTTTTTTCAGAGTATGTATATTTTTAAAGGACTTCATACTTGGAATTGTGAAATTATACTTAGTATTAAGGAAATTGTTTTAATTTTAAGTATGAAATTTCCTTGTTTCAAAGATTGTCTTTGGAGAAAAATCTTTAAAATGAAGTTAGTTTTCCTTCAGTGTATACATGAATAGATTGATGAATGGCTAGAGATATTTATTACGCGATAAACGACTATGCTTTACGCCCACTTTTTCCATACGAAAAAAACTACGTTCAATTTCTGTATAAATTTAGTTTTTATCGAAGATAGAAATTGTGCTTCATTAGCATTTTTTGCTTGCTCGCAGAATTTGAAGGTAATACATGAATTAATGATCAATGTACAAAAAATAGTTTTGTGTTTTGTTCGTATTTATGAATGACGTCACATTTGCAAATTTCTATTTCAAGTTAATGAAATCTAATCTGAAATCAGGTTTTGTTTAAAACTATTAAATGTTGGAAAAGTTAATGTTGATTGTTGCAAACAAATGAAAAACAAACTTTGGTCGGAGCATATTTTTGATATGTGGAGTGATTCTAATGATGTGAATTGTGAATAATGGGTTTTCCAATAAGAGTGATATGATTTCTTTGAAAAAAACACACTCATAGTTAAGGAAATTCAAAAGTTATTTATTTAATGTGAATTACAATCGATACAATTAAGTTCTAAATAAAACGTCATTCAAATGGCTTCCACGACTTCTTCTGCAGGAACGAATTCGAAGAACCCAATTTTCGAGCACTTTTTCCACTAAATCAAGTCGTATGTCATGAATTGCACGTTCAATATTGACTTGTAAAGCTTGAAGAGAGTCTGGTTTATTTCGAAAGACCTATGACTTCAAATAACCCCACAAGAAATAGTCTAATGGCGTTAAATCACATCTTCTTGGAGGCCATTCAATATCACAATTTCTTGAAATAATCGAATCTCCAAACTTTTCTCGCAACAATTCAATTGTTTCGGTTGCTGTGTGGCACGTAGCCACAATCGGTCAATGGCAATAATATAGCTCTTAACGAGAGCTAAAATATTGCTCGTGGGTGTGAAGGTCGTAGGTCGACTGGAAAGTGTTTTTTTTTTTTTGATTTAAAAAAAAAATGGACTTGGCATAATTTTCAAATGTGAACGGAAAGTTTATTTTTGCTCTAGCTCCTTAACGGTATGACGGATCGGGAATCGGCCAATGGCAAAAAATAACTCTTAACTAGAGCTAAAATATTGCTCATGGGTGTCAAGGTCGTAGGTCGACTGGAAAGTGGAATTAGTTGCGATTGGAGAACGCTTATATTGACAATAAAACTGAATAATTTGTAAACGTTGTTCTTGCGTATATCTCTCCGTAATGAAATTATAAACACTACTGAATATAATGAATAACAAATGACAGATCATGACATATTACAAATGGCCGAAACGTCACTTCAAAATCATATCATCCCTATTGGGAAACCCATTATGAAGCGATCTGTGGAAAATATAAACAGGGGCATTTCTTAGACTAGGGGAAAAGTCGCCTTCGATATCACTTCTTGACGATAGAGAACCAATTTTTTTCGTTGATCTTGATCAAATTCAAACATTTACACTCTATATTACTCTAATTCTCCCCAAGATATTTTCAGATTTTACTTCCTGGGGCTCCTTGACACCCACGAGCAATATTTAAGATCTCGTTAAGAGCTAACTTTTTGCCATTCCCGATCCGGCGTATCGTTAAGGAGCAAAAATAAACTTTCCGTTCACTTTTGAAAATGTGAATGTGTAAGATTTGAATGTGTAACTTTTTGCCATTGACCGATTCCCGATCCGGCGTATCGTTAAGGAGCAAAAATAAACTTTCCGTTCACATTTGAAAATGATGCTGTCAATTTTTTTTTTAAATCCCAAAAAAAAAACACTTTCCAGTCGACCTACGACCCTGACACACATAAGCAATATTTTAGCTCTCGTTAAGAGCTATCTTTTTGCCATTAACTGATTGTGGCTACGTGCCACACAGCAAATGAAACAATTGAGTTGTTACGAGAAAAGTTTGGAGATTCGATTACATATTTAAAAAAATTGTGATATGGAATGGCCTCCAAGAAGTTGTGATTTAACACCATTAGACTATTACATACTTGTGGGGTTATTTGAAGTCAATGGTCTTTCGAAATAAACCAGACTCTCTTCAAGCTTTACAAGACAATATTGAACGTGCCATTCATGACATACGACTTGATGTAGTGGAAAAACTGCTCGAAAATTGGGTTCATCGAACTCGTTCCTGCAGAAGAAGTCGTGGAGGCCATTTGAATGATGTTTTATTTACAATTTAATTGTATCGATTGTACTTCACATTAAATAACAAACATTTTAATTTCCTTAACAATAAGTGTTTTTTTTTCAAAGAAATCATATCAATCTTATTGGAAAACCCTATACAAAAAATATTACAATAAATCGACCCCAGTGAAAATGGGACACATTAGTCCACACGCTGAAAAAAAATCGCTTCTGTAGTATATTGTTCCAAACATATTCTGCTGGAAACATACATATGTTTAGGGTACACTCCAAATATATAATATTTGACACTGACAAATATTATATGATTGTGAGGATGTTGTTCTAAACAAAATTATGTTTTCATCCTAATATTTTTTTATTTGGAAATAATATTTCCAAAACAATGTTTAACTTGTATTTAAGTATTTTGGCAATTTTAGAAATTTAAGGTTTAATTTTTTAGAAATTTTATATATGTTTGAAAAATTTAAATCGTATAATTTTGGGTTACGACAAATAGCATTGATGGATTGACAATTGGACTATTTATAAATTAAAAATTAGAGCTGTAAAACAAAAGAGAATGCTGCTTAGGACAATATTTACCTATAAAGTATAACACAAAATCTAGGAAAAAATAAAATTAAAAATTGCCAATGTCAACAAAGTTTTAAAATTTTTTTAAATATACTGTATTTGGATAAATTCTTAAACAAAATCATTGTTTGTTTGCAAACACATATTTAATTTGTGACAGTAAGTTCGCAAATATATTTTGTTGTAATATATTAATATATGCGTTCCAAACAAAATTTCTTGATTTTCAAATAAAATATATTTGTTCAAAAATATATAATATTTAAAAATTTTGGTTCCAAGTATATTTTGTTTGAATTCAAACATATCAAAAATTTCGATTTTCCTCCGTGCATGTTTTTATATAGCCGTCATATAAAGGTCCCTTTCAATTGCACTTTTTGAAGCCATATTTATCGCGTTTTTGAACCGATCATGCTGAAATGTAAGCATTTCTACATTATACTGCATTTAATCGACCCTAGTAAAAATGGAGCATATCGGTTCACCGACGAATTTGTAATCTTGGCAGTGTAGTTCCTACGATGTGCCTGGAATTTAGTTAGAAACTGTCTGAAATCTAGGTAAGATATGACATTGTTTTAAAGATGAAGAGGTCTTTGGATTAAAAATCTTTCAAATTAAGCGAAATGTTTTCCAATGTACCATATAAACTAATAAAATATACTTACTAAACATGAAGTGCTTATGACGCATTTCTTATTTGGTATCTTTATAACTTCCCATCCTGACGTTCATTTGATTCCATAAATTATTAAGTCATAACTAATTAAATTCAAATTGATAACCAGTAACCGTTATATGCCATCTTCGTCCTAAACATATGTGTGCATAATAGATAATGAGGAGGAAATAATTCAAAAAATACCGGTTTAATATTGCTATTTTGGCAATTAACAGAAGTCTGTAAATCACAAACTCAATAAAAGTGTTTTATTCTGCTTAAAACCTGTCTTAAAATAATTGTGTACTTTATGTTGGAAATTGAAAAATAAAAGAAAAAAAAATCGTTTTGAAATTTTGATAAAAAAAATGTATAGCTAGGTATTCAAATATAATGATATTAGGGTATTTCTCGAAATTCTTCACAGACCATCTCTACAAATTTAATGTTTCCTCACCTAAAAAAACACTTTTTCAACCAGCCAATAATTTCCAAATTAAAGAATGCAACAAAAAACCTACAGCCCGAAAATCGGTTTCAAACATACACTTTTAGCCACAAAATATAACGCCTGCATTTGGTCTTAAAAGACGCCTCCGCCAATCAGCGATGTACAGGTCTATAGCTCTGCATGTCTGGCTGTCTGTCCGTCTGTTCGTCCATACAACACACACTAGTGATGTTTATTCAATGAAATTTACAATAAAAAGTCTTTGATATTGATGAAACGTACACAATTTGTACATGGCAACATATTTAACATGTTGCCTCTATTTAAACTTGCTCATGGAGGAATAATATTTTTATTCTGTAATAGGTGGGAGGGAGTATGAAAATGCGAGGTGAAAATTTGATTTCTTGAAGGAATATGTTTCGCATAGAAAAATAAGTATTAAAACAATTAAGATAAATTAAGTAAATAGGCTAAATTGATTGAGATATATCATCAGCTACAGAGACCAACCAACCAGGTCCATTTTCGATATATTTTATTATCAAAATTTGAAGCATTGATTTGCCCTGTAATCTGGGTCATATTAGGACTGCATTTTCTTTTAATTTATAGAGGAGAATATCTTCTACGAATTAGTAAAAAAAAAAATCTATAAACATGTACAAATTTGAATACAAATTTCGATAAAAGAAAATTGTAGGAAAATCGATTCATACAGGGTTTTCCAACAAGAGGTGTTATTTTGAATCACCCGGAATTTCGGTAGCTGTCACTTTTGAAGGTTTTTATTTATATTCTTTGGCATTTGACAAGTAGAAACTACGCCATTACTTAAAATGAAACGATACACGATTCAACAACGCATTGAAATTATTAAAATTCACTACAAAAATGGTGAAAATATGAAATGGTGAAATCCGGAATTCCATCGAAAAATCATCTTGACTGATGAGGCCCAATTGTCGCATCTGGGACTCGGAAAACCCAAGAGTTATTGTTGAGAAGCCTCTCCATCTTCAACGTGTGACTGTTTGGTGCGGTTTATGGTCCTGCGGGGTCATTGGACCTTACTTTTTCGAAAATGAGATTGGATCAACAGTTACGGTGAATGGATTGCGCTGTGGTGAGATGATTAATGATTTTTTATGGTTGGAGTTGGATGGTATTGATCTGGACAACGTTTACTTTCAACAAGACGGCGCTACGTGCCACACAAGTAACGAAAACATTGATCTGTTACGGAAAAGTTTCCGGACCTCTCGATCTCTCGGTGATCACAATTGGCCACCGAGATCTTGTGATTTAACACCTTGCGACTTCTTCCTTTGGGGCCAAGTGAAAGAAAAGGTCACCGCCAACAGCCCAGCGTCGATTCAAGACCTCAAAGATAGAATTCGTGAGGCTATCGAGGACATAGGGCAGCCACTTTGCGATTTGGTTATGGAAAATTTCATGAAAAGGATATGGTCCTGTAAGCGTGGCCGTGGTGGCCATTTGGCTGATGTTGTTTTTCATTATTAACGGCATACCTTCCTCTTTATTATGAAATAAACATCCGATCATTTATCTCAAAAAATTGCATTTTTCTTTGAATACCAAAATAACACCTCTTGTTGGAAAACCCTTTATTTTCAATAAATGTTGTTATCGACATTTTAACCTTTATTTACACGGCAAATCGGGACAAATCATTACAGTGTTTTTTTTTTCAATTTATAGACGTTATTCTATAAATAAAAATATTTAATAAAAATATCGGTAAATGTTTAAAAATTCCTACTGAATTTTAGTTAAAAAATATATTTATCGAAAAGGTCTTGTTTATGCAGTATAAAATCAATATGTTTACAGAAAACCCGTTTCAGGATATTTAAAGTCATTTTCGCAATGTCCGTCCGTATTTAAGTCTGATGCGTATAAAAGACTTCCGAAATGAGTGACCGAAGGGGTTTATTAATACTAATACTGACTAAATCTGTTTTCGATAAATGATGTTATCGAAATTTAAAGCAACGATTTAACCAGTAAATCGGATCATATCATTACAGAGTTTTCTTCCATTTACAGCGAAGAATATTAATTTTATAAAAATAAATAAAAAAAATTGATTTTGAAGAAATATTTATAGAAATGGACTTGTGCAGAACAAAATTTTGTCAAATTTTGAAGAAATATTTATAGAAATGGACTTGCGCAGAACAAATTTTTGTCATAAACTTGAAGAAGGGCGTCATTAGTCTTTAAAATAGAAACATTTTACCTTTAAAACGTACATAATTCCTTTACTGTTAAGTACATTTTCTTAATTCTATGTACAACACGTACTTTGTTCAAAGATTAAGGACATCTTTGACGCCAATCTTGAATTGTAAGGCAATTTTGTTTCTGTGTTGTCAGTTTAATTGGTATATGATTAGAGAAAATCCATTTTAGGGTATTTAAAGTTACTAGACTTAAAAATACTACCGTTCGATGCCTCTCAAATGGAGTGACGGAATGACTTTAAATTTTGTATGTATTTTCCGCGCACTTAGTTTAAATTCTAAAATGGACCTGCTTTATTATGGGGTTTCCATAAAGAGTGATATGATTTCGTTGAAAAAAAAACACACTTATTGTAAAGGAATTCAAAAATTCAATTCAAAAGTTTTGTATTTAATGTGAAGTACAATCGATACAATTATGTTTCAAATAAAACGCCATTCAAATGGCCTCCACGATTTCTTCTGCAGGAACGAATTCGATAAACCCAATTTTCGAGCACTTTTTTCACTAAATCAAGTCGTATGTCATGAATTGCACGTTCAATATTGACTTGTAAAGCTTGAAGAGAGTCTGGTTTATTTCGAAAGACCAATGACTTCAAATAACCCCACAAGAAATAGTCTAGTCACAACTTCTTGGTGGCCATTCAATATCACAATTTCTTGAAATAATCGAATCTCCAAACTTTTCTCGCAACAATTCAATTGTTTCATTTGCTGTGTGGCACGTAGCCACAATCGGTCAATGGCAAAAAGATAGCTCTTAACGAGAGCTAAAATATTGCTCATGGGTGTCAAGGTCGTAGGCCGACTAGAAAGTGTTTTCTGGGATTTAAAAAATAAATGGACTTAGCATCATTTTCAAATGTGAACGGATCCGGTACGTCGGATCGGGAATCGGTCGATGGCAAAAAGATAGCTCTTAACGAGAGCTAAAATAATGCTCATGGGCGTCAAGGTCGTAGGTCGACTGGAAAGTTTTTTTTTTTATTTTAAAAATTGACTTAGCGCACGAAAAGTTGCTATTGGAGAACGATTATTTTGATAATAAAACTGAACAATTTGTAAATGTTGTTCTTGCGTATATCTCTCCATAATGGAATTGTAAACACTAATGAATACAATGAAAAACAAATTTGACAAATCATTACATATTACAAATGGCCGAAACGTCACTTCAATATCATATCATCCCTATTGGAAAACCCGTTAGTATATGCCTCACAAAAGGGTTAACATTCAATGAAATATTAAATCTCTTTTAACTTCTGTATTACGTAAACAAAACTTCTGTTACTACACGGGGCAAAATCGCCTTTTTTGATATGTTTGAATCAAAAGAAAATATATTTGGAATACAAATTTTTAAATATTATATATTTCTACGCAAATAAATTTTATTTGAAAATCAATAAAATATATTTGGAACGCATATATTAATATATTACAACAAAATATATTTGCAAACTAAATTTCTCAAATAAAGTATATGTTTAAGTATAAATAAAATTATTGTTTAGGAATTTCTCCAAATATATTTTTTTAAAAAAAGATTTTCAAATCTTTTGCTGACTTTTTCGAATTTCATTTTTAATTTTTTCGTGGTTCCCAATTGTACCTCCCAGTTATTATACCATATGCAGCTTTGACTTCTGTTTCTGAAATCAATCATTTCAAATTTCTAAGCATTCGAAGCCATCATTAGTTGTCAATCCACCGAAAAATTTATTTTGATCCAAGATTATAAGATTTCAATTATTATTTATTATTTTTACGAACATTATAAATTTCTAAAAAAAATTTTTTTGAATTACTGATCAATATAACCCAATTTATGTATTTTCTGAATACTTAAATGCAAATTTTTTATTTGTTTCGGAAATAATAGTCCAAAATAAAAACAAATTGGGAGTAAACAAAGATTTGTCTAGAACAACATCTTCCCAAATATATAACCTTTGTGTGTACCAAATATTATATGTTTAGAGTGTACCCTAAACATATATATGTTTCAAGCCGAATTTGTTTGGGGCAATATACTACAGAAGCGATTTTTTTTTCAGCGTGTATATGTAACAGCAAAAATGGGTCAATATTGTAACTGATCAAATAAAACATGCTTTCTATACAAATCAAATTTTTAGCTGGAAAGTAATTAATGCCAAGTCATATTAAAGGCGTGAAAATCACGTACAAAAATCTACGTTGACTTTAAGCGTTGTGGAATAAGTGAAAAATAATTTACTGAGAAGAGAAAACACGTACTTGAATCCTAATACGATTGTTTTACATTAGACGTGTTTCCGTTGCACGCTAACGGTTTTACTTAACTGACGTATTTCCACTAATTGGCAACAAAGGCGTACACGCTGAAAAAAAATCGCTTCTGTAGTATATTGTTCCAAACATATTCTGCTGGAAACATACATATGTTTAGGGTACACTCCAAATATATAATATTTGACACTGACAAATATTATATGATTGTGAGGATGTTGTTCTAAACAAAATTATGTTTTCATCCTAATATTTTTTTATTTGGAAATAATATTTCCAAAACAATGTTTAACTTGTATTTAAGTATTTTGGCAATTTTAGAAATTTAAGGTTTAATTTTTTAGAAATTTTATATGTTTGAAAAATTTAAATCGTATAATTTTGGGTTACGACAAATAGCATTGATGGATTGACAATTGGACTATTTATAAATTAAAAATTAGAGCTGTAAAACAAAAGAGAATGCTGCTTACGACAATTTTTACCTATAAAGTATAACACAAAATCTAGGAAAAAATAAAATTAAAAATTGCCAATGTCAACAAAGTTTTAAAATTTTTTTAAATATAATGTATTTGGATAAATTCTTAAACAAAATCATTGTTTGTTTGCAAACACATATTTAATTTGTGACAGTAAGTTCGCAAATATATTTTGTTGTAATATATTAATATATGCGTTCCAAACAAAATTTCTTGATTTTCAAATAAAATATATTTGTTCAAAAATATATAATATTTAAAAATTTTGGTTCCAAGTATATTTTGTTTGAATTCAAATATATCAAAAATTTCGATTTTCCTCCGTGTAGTGAGTCAGAAGAAAGAAGAACTATATCCTACAAAAATGGCAACTCATACGGTAAAATTTTAAAAATTTATAAACATTTCCACATTGGCAAACCCATAATCGATTAAGTCAAATTATATTTATTATACCATGTTTAATAAAGTGGCTGCAAAAGAAGTTGCCTATGCTCAAAGCTTATATGAAAATATGGTATATTTTATGCATATTCTCAAAATAATTTGTTTCTGCGATTGTTCAATTAAGTGCGATTCACGATCGAAATAACCTCTAAAAATCAGGGGTTCTTCAATAATATTGGCAGCTCTCGCTTTTTTTCCGAAATCGACCTTTATACAATAAAAAACAATCCATTTTTTAATTTCAATCTTCTTCTTCTCTTTATTTCACAAATAAGTGGCTACAACCTCTACAAAAATGAGTTGCCACTCTGTAAAATGTAGAATTTCTAACAATTCACACACTGGCAACACCGTAGTCGATGAAGTCAGAAAGGCAGACGTAAACCTCTCTCGAGAAAAAATATCACTTAACTCTCTATACAAATTAAGTGATTATTGTGCAACAAAAACACACCTATTATATCAAATTCGAGGCGCCTAATTACCTCGATTTGTATTGCAATAGTTGTGACTGTTAGAAAAACACATGACAACATCTGTCATTGTGCGCACATAATGCATACACATAAACTAGTACTGCCACCTGTTTTGTCAAAAGTTTAGACGAAAGCCTTGCTAGTAGCGAGAAGTGGGCTTAAGTGGAAATTATAGCAAAGTAATACATATTACATATTTCCGGTTCTGCCCACTTACAAAAATATGGAGTTTAATAGAATATTTCTCGAATGAGTACACCACCCCACGTTTGTTTATACAAATATGTGAACGCCGCCGCCGCCGCCAATGACGACAACGGCGACGAGTGATAGGTGAGAGAAATTAAAAATAACTTTTTTTTAATACCCAAACATGTACATACGCTTTCAAACATACATGTGTATACAACAAGTATATGTTGTTGTTATGCTAAGATAATTTTCTACACACAAAATATGCCTATGTACAGAGATTTCGGAAATTATAAAAATGAAGTGAAGGAGAAAAATAAACATAATTAACACGTACGCTTTGCGCTCTGCGCTCACTCGCCAATGGCAATGTCAAAGACACAAAAATTAAGAGAGAGAAATAATCCTGCAGCCAGCATTCCGAAAAAATAGTTTTTAATTCTTGGGGGAAATTTATGATCGAGAAAATACCTTTTAACAGACAAATTAAAGAGAAATATTTACGACTTGGTATCATTAAAGTGTCTAAAGAGATTACAAACTAATTCCTTTAAGGGGATTTGCGGATTTTTTACGAGTCGTGATGACATCTGTAAATTAGGAACGTTATAAGAAAATTCGATAAGAAATCTTCGGTTTTTTTTTTAGAAACGACAACTCATATTTTTTCAGTGCATGAATATATCCTATCGTAAACGTATGAGTCATGGCTTATAAATAGTGAATATTAAGTATACGTATAAGGAAATATGATTGTAAAAAAAGTATTTATCAATCCAAAAACTCTTCGAAATATCGTTCGCTTTAATTTTCTAAAAATATGCAATAAATTTCTAAAAATATGCAAAAAACTCTTCGAAATATCGTTCGCTTTAATTTTCTAAAAATATGCAATAAATTTTCAGAAATCTATGCATTCTCATATCAAGTACATTTTCGATCATTTTTTTTTTTTTTGAAATTCAAAGTCGTGATTAATTAGTATGCATCAGGACCTATATGTAGCGAGATCCATTTGGAGGTTCCCTATTTTTTAAAGAAAAAAAACAGAAAATACAAATTAAATGGGGAATGTTTATTATCATTTGATAGAGCATTCTTTGGCATATTTTTTGAAGATTATGTCTATCAAATGTTGGCCGCGGCTACGTCTCAGATGGTCCATCCGTTGAGTCCAATTTTCGATGACTCGTTCGAGCATTTCGACTGGTAACTGGCGAATGACACGCGTGATGTTTTGCTCCAAGGCCTGAATCAAAGCGAGTTTGTTCGCATAAACTTTAGACTTTACGTATCCCCACAGGAAAAAGTCTAACGGTGTGATATCACACGTCTTGGTGGCCAATCGACCGGCCCAAAACGTGAAATTATCTGCTCTGTTCTCTCAATAAATCCATTGATTGATGCGATGTGTGGGAAGTGGCGCCGTCTTGTTGAAACAAAATGTCGCCGAGATCACGAGCTTCAATTTCAGGCATCAAATAGTCGGTTATCATGGCACGATAACGGTCGCCATTGACGGTCACGTTATCATCGGCATCATTTTTGAAGAAATATGGACCGATGATTCCGGTACGTCGGATCGGAAATCGGTCAATGGCAAAAAGATAGCTCTTAACGAGAGCTAAAATATTGCTCATGGGTGTCAAGGTCGTGGGTCGACTGGAAAGTGATTTTTTATTTAAAAAAATGAACTTAGCGCAATTGGCGAACGATTATTTTGATAATAAAACTGAATAATTTGTAAACGTTGTTCAGGCGTAAGTCTTTCCATGATGAAATGCCAAACAAATGTTAACAAAAATAACATGACAGCATGACACGACTCACACGTGATCTGCCCAAAAAAGGCTATTGAAAAAAGTATCTCTACTTAGTTCATCCATTATAAAGGGTGGTTAAATTGTAAGGGCCGATGTTGAATATGAATCAAACCTAAACGTCAAGTTTTTTTCTGCATTTCATTTGACATTTCTCAATTTCAGACTAACTCAATTTGAACAATGGAAATTTACACAATCGAGCAACGCGTTAAAGTTTTTTAAGCCTTTTACGAAAATGGGCTTTCAAATCAAAATGCATTTCGTGCACTACGTGATGTTTTTTTGATCAGCATAATCGACCAAATGTATCCACAAACGGGAGAATTGTGCGCAAATTTCAGCAAACCGGTTTTGTAGGAGATGTGAAAACACCTGTGCATGCTCGCCCAGTTCGTTTGTTGCGGCTTATGGTCTGGCCACGTCATCGGGCCATACTTCTTCGAAATGAGGCCGGTCAGGCAGTTACTGTGAATGGTGTTCGCTATCGTGAGAAGATAACGAACTTTTTATGACCAGAATTGGAGGAAATGGATGTGGACAACATGTGGTTTCAACAGGACGGTGCCATCTGCCACACAGCTAACGAAACAATGGCTCTTTTGCGCAAAAAAATTCAATGGCTGTGTTATCTCACGTCGTGGCGATGTCAATTGGCCGCCAAGATCATGTGATTTGACACCGTTGGACTTCTTTCTTTGGGGTTATTTGAAAGAAAAGGTGTACGTCGATAAGCCAGCAACAATTCAAGAGCTAAAGGATGAGATAATTCGGCACATTAACGGCATAGAACCTCAATTATGCCTCAGCGTCATCGAAAATTTGGACCATCGGATGGAGGTGTGTCGCCGAGGTCGCGGCGGCCATTTGGCCGATATTTTGCTCCATACATAATTGAACCATACCAATATTATCATAATAAAAAGAAATTACAATAATTTCCTAAATAATTTGTGTTTTATTCAAAATCAACATCGGCCCTTGAAATTTAACCGCCCTTTATAAGTAATTAATTTGTGAATATCTATCGCAACAAGATTAATTTCATAGAAACTATTATGAACCTTTTTTGGAGTACTAATTTTCATATCAAAAGTATTTATTTATAGTGCTCATATCTCAAGTGATGATTAAACTATCTACATCAAAGTTACAGAAACAATAAAAAACTATTGCTAAAAGATTTTATACAAAAATGGCAGAGCCAAACAAAATTGTGTGTGTGTGTGTGGCGTCATCAGCTGAATCGGCAGTGATTTAATGGAATTTCTTTTGAAAGTTGGAATGACTCATTCGCTGATGAGTGAGTACGAGACGAGTACCTTCTTACAACATTTATGTATTTTGATTTTTGGCTACTGAAAGAAACATTTGTATGGCTATCAAGGGGAATTGTGTGTATTTCGATATGTAAATATACATATGTATGTATGGATAAATTATTTAAATTAAAGCTAAAGAGGCGTACAACAGTGTTGTACAAAATAAAAGTAATAATGTGATGCTGAATATAATTTATGTATCTTGACAAAAAATAAATAAATTGAAGTTTGTATTTGTCTGAATTATGAATTTGTCTTGCTGGATAAGTCTTAACATTGTGAACTCCTATGTGGTAATTTTTCTCTAATTTCATGCAAATTTAGAAAATAGTCCAAATTGGTCCACTTCTTTCGGCACGTACCTCGCCACAAAACCCAAAAATTAACTGACATTTTAATTTGTTGTTAGAATATTCTACCGGCTTTAGACCATTTTCCCTTATTGAGCTGCATTTTGAACAACAGCTGAACCTTGCTGAAGGTTGAAGTAACATTCATGAAAACGCTATACAAGGAGCTAAGCTGTAAGGTAATTGTATTTCCATACCGTTTTGAAAAAATCCTTGCATTCCAAAGCAGTATAAAAGCAAAAATGGTCTAAAGCCAGAATAATATTTACTATTTACAAATCAAAATTTATTTGTATACCAAATTAAAAGAAACGAAAACAGTATTTAGTGAAATATTGAATCTCAGCAATAATATAATATCCGAAGTGCCGCATTCTGACTACATTTTAGTACAGAGGGCCTTAGAATAAGAAAAATTATCGTGGCATGATATATCGCTTAGTTATTGGAAGTAAAACATTGAATGAATAAACAAAATTATTGTATTTTTTTTTGTAAATATACCCGATATATATGTACATAAAAACAAGTAAGAAAGTTTCAGTCGTGTAAACCGACTAAGGTATACCCTCACTCTGTGAGTAATGTAATATGGAATATTAAACGAATTATTCTGTCAATTTGTATAGGAGGTACCAGAATGTTTTTAACAAATTGCACTGGTATATTAACGTTATGAGATATTAAATTTGGTATGATTTGGCCATTTTGTGTGGGAGATACAAAAAGGGGCGTGGTGATGACGGCCATTTTTTACATGGCTGTAGGGACTTCAAAAGCGTTACACTGTGCAAAATGTTGTTGCATTTTCGTGCATTGGCACTCATGCTGTGAGCTCTTAACTTTTTGTGCAAAATGGTACCTTTGTGTGGGAGGTACAAAAAGGGCCGTGGCAATAGCGCCCATTTTTCACAGTGCAAAAGACACTATAAAAGCATTACACTGTACAAAATTTCAAGTGCTTTTATACACTGGTATTAATGTTATAAGCTGTTATCTTTTGGTGCAAAATGGTACCTTTGTGTAAGAAATACCAAAAGGGGCGTGAGTATGACACCCATTTTTCACTGGACTGTAGGCACTATAAAAGCAGTACACTGTACAAAATTTCAAGTATTTTTATGCACTGGTATTAATGTTATAAGCTGTTAACTTTTGGTGCAAAATGGTGCATTTGTGTGGGAGGTACCAAAAGGGGCGTAGCAACATGGCCCATTTTTCTCGAGTTGATAGCGACTAATAAACTAATGCTATGTGTGGAATTTCAGAAGATTCGAATAAGTAGTATAGCAGTTATTAAAGATTCAATATTTCACAACATTTTAACACTTTGTGGGGGAGGTACTAGAAGGAGTGGACCAATATGGCCCATCTTCGAACTTAGCCGGAGATAGAAAAAAATATTACCACGTACCAAATTTGAAGTCAATCGGTTACTCCTTTCGAGAGTTATCGTGCGCACCAGCAAGCAGACAGACAGACAGATAGACAGACAGATAGACAGACGGACGGACATTGCTCATTCGACTTAAAATGACCCAAAACGAATATCCGCCGAACATACTTAGGGTCTTAGATCACTCCTTCGATGTGTTACACTTTTTTCGTAGCAAATGATATATACCCTCGTCACACTAAAGTGAGGGTATGAATATGAGGGAAATAATGTTAAATTTGTCGTTCGATTTTATTACATTTTTGTAGGACATTAAAATTAGCGTCAGATAGACAATATTTACTCTTTTTTGTTCTCCGAACACATATTTGTATAGTTCTCCTCCAAATAGGAAGAAAGAGTTATGTGCCTGTTATCGATATTTCGCTTAGTTATCGAGTTATAGGAAATTACAATTTGAAAAAAAATTGTTAAGATATGTTCAGTATGAAAAAAAAATAAAAAATTCGATAAAATTTTTCGATAAATAAAAATTGATAACTGTATTAGTCAACGAAATTAAAAAATTGTATTTTACTTTTTATTATTTTGAACTCGTTGAATGAAAAAGGCAAAAAAAAGATAATTACAATAAGGAAAATTTACTTAATTTTTATTTTTCTTTAACTTGGGGAAACTATGATATCCGAGGCCCCCCAATCTGACAAACATATTTGGATAGAGCGCCTTATAAGAAGAAACACTAATGTAAATAGTTTCGATAACTCGTTGAGTTATCGGACGTTAAAGTTGAAAAATCGAAAATTAGAAGAAAAAAATTAGATAATTTATTTAACAATAAATACTTCAGAGGAGAAGAACCTTAAACCAAAAAGCATTCTGTCCGCGAAGCCAAATCCCGGCCGAAGGCCGGCAACCCTAAGACAATTGTGGGCCGCGTAGCCAACATTGGACACACCGCAAGGGAGAAAATCCTTAAAACCAGCCAAAGGCCGGCCACACAACAATATTTTTGTTCTCGTAGCCGGCTTTGGACACTTTGTCCTCGTAGCCGTGTTTGGACACTTCGATAACTCGAAAGTTATCGAAAAATTTTATCCGATTTTTTTAAATACTAAAAATTTTAATTTTTTCAATTTCAATAGATAAGTTGGTTATCGATTTTGTCGTTAGTTCTCGAAAATTTTTATTTTTCTTATCTTTTCTTTCTCATATTGAGCTCATTATACTTATACAAAAAAATACAGTTTTCCTTCGATTTCTTCTAACTTTAACGTCTTCTTATTTTGAGGTGTTTTATCAAATATGTGATCAGATCGAGGGGCCTCTGATATCATACTATTGTCATTATTTCTTGTTCTTATATCTTTAAAATGTACACTGTAATCTTTAATATTAGGTAAAATGTCTTCAGAGCAGTGGAAAAATTTTTAAGGATCTTTAAAACATTTTTATAAATTTGGTTTTTATTCGACATTTTTAGTATCCAAAATTGTTGAAATGTTGTAATCAAGCTCGAACAGTGGAATATTTACCACGGACGAGAGTAGTGACACTACGCTAGTTTTAAGAAATATGTGTGTTGTTGTTTACATGCACAACATCCCTGATGAAGTAATTACAGTAAAATTGCGAAATATCGGAAAATTAAATATGAATAAAATATAATATTCTAATAAAAATGACTTTGAGCTTGAATATCATTTAAAAAATTTTGGATCTTGAAAAAATTTCACTTTTTTAATAAATTCTAATTTACTAAGTAATTTTTTTAACAAGAATCCACAAAAATGCTATGAATTCGGTTTTAGACTTTCTGCTAATACAGTCAGAAATAATTCCTTGGTAATCAAGGTAGTATCATGTAAAATGTAAACAATAATCAGCTGTTGTTTGCCTTTATAATGGGATGTCATGACATAATTATTGACATTTTTTTAAAGAGAGTAATATCATTTTTATTCTCATAAATGTTTCTAACGGATAATTTTTATTAGGAAAATTATGCGAACAAATCTATTGTAAAGCTAAGTATGTTTCGAGCAGTTCAGAAGTTCACTTTGTGCTGCAATCTTCCCACTGTGCATCGTTCTTTATACATTGCAAATAACAAGTTATAATTAAAAATGACTTGATTTTGTATCTTTTAAAAAAAGAAACTTATTTCAATATCACAACATTTTGTAGTTTCCATTTTAGTCCATACTGTACATATTTATGTATGTAGTATCGTGAGTTTTTGGGTTTTTATGTGAATCATTCATAAATTTAACATTCACCACTAAAATGCGCAAAAAAATCATAAAGTAATAATAACAATAATAATAATTAAAAATAAAAGCAAAAAATTAAAGAAAAAATACTTACAAAAAAATCAGAAAACTGTTTATCTCTTTCGGCGATATTTCTCTGTTTCGCGTAGTTTTGATATAGTTTTTTTTTTAATTTTCTTTTAGAAATAATACACAATAAAAAATCACGAAATCATATACCAACAAACTTGAAATTATAAAAAAAGAGAGAAAAAAACACAAAATTAAAATCAGCATATGTTGTTTTTTTAGATGAGGAGGACAAGCAAATTAAGAAAAAATGAAAAAACACGAATTCACACACACACGAACACATAAGCGGAGACACACGGCGTCAACTGGCTCGCAGCAATCACACGGACCTCGAAAGATGAGGTAATTTTTGTTGTTTCTGAAGCAAAATGTATGATGTTTTTTAAGGCAGTTTTGCTTGGAACAAATTAAAGAGATTTTTTTTTTTAAATTGATAAATTAAATATTTTTTTGCTTGTTTTTTTTTCTGTTGAAAAACAAAATGTGAAAACAAATGGTTTTGTTTATTTATTCTTTGTTTGCAGAATGTATTTTTTTATTTTTAAATATGATTTTAATTTGTTTTACTTTTGTTATATAACTTGATTTCAGGTTGGCATTTTTGTTGTTTTCTTTTTTGCTTTTTATCTGTCGATCACTATTCTAATTTATTTTTTCTAACTTTTTTGAGTTTCCGATATTGCTGCCGATATTTTTGTTTCAAATTCCATTCAATCAACCGGCTCCAATTGCGTAGGGGTAGGAAGTTGGCTAAAAAAAATGGCCATGGAACAAGTTGATCACACATACAGCCAGTTAGCCAGCCATCAAGCCATACAGTCAGTATGAATCTAAAAGGCCAACATTTTTATGTATTACGACATATCATAGACACAACACTTGTGAATAGTTTCAAGACACACGGTGCAACAATGAAAACGACGACGACGACGAAAACGAAAACGGGTGGACGGACGGACGCGTTGCAAATAGATCTCAGATCTCAAGAGGCAAGAATAATAGAATAAACTAGGTATATTGAATGTGGCAAACACAACACCCACAACAACATTGTATGTAGTACGGTTTACATGCCCCGCTGCAGAATTCTGAAACTATAACATTTTCTCAATTAGAATGCCTTTTTTGTCTTTAAAGAATTTTCCAAATGTGCTCACACAGCAGACTTTAAGAAAACATACAGCGGCGGCAACACAACACATACATCCCCACACAAACGCACATCACATCATCGCCACAAAAAAAAAAACAAAAGCCAAAATTGAAAATCCATATGTTGCTCGTAATTATCAACACCAACAAACGAAAAAAAAAAAACGCGCACACACAGACCGCTGATGATTATTATTGTACCACGGGTAATATTTTTGACGGTGATGATGATTAAGGAGCTCCCCGGGGGGTGGGGTGGAGTTGAGTTGTTGGGTTGTGTGTTGGCTGGCTCTATGTGTAAGTGTAGAACAGAAGGCAATCCGTACGCAAAACATATCAGTCGCCCTTCTGTTCTCTTAGCGGCAAACCAGCACCACCCACCCCCTCACACCCACCACCCTCTCACACACGTATGTTATGGCTATTTTTTGTTGTGTTTATTTAGTTTTAATTGCTCCTCTAACACCCGACATCACCACCACACATCTACTCGACAATGTTTACGTTCACTAACTTTGTTTTTTCCGCTAATTTCTACTTACGAGTACCTCAAGTAGCAGACTACACAAACTAACTGAATCAACAGTGTGTCGTACTAAGCATAAACACTCAAAGTACTAGATGGTCCGTCGTTCTCTTAAGCAAATTTCTCGAGTTACGAACGATTAAATTTTTGACATTAGTAGTTAAGAGAAGAAAGAGCACAAATCTGTTTTTATTTTTTATTCATATTTTTGGCATTTTTCCTCAATCATTTCACTTTGCAATCACAATTGTAGCAAACGCAATTGATTTTTTAAATAAAATAGCAAAAAACACATCTTTAAATCGGCAAATTAAATCTTGAGAGCTAACAAGAGAGTGCCAAAATATCTCGGAGAGCAAAACAACTGTCAAAAATTTAATCGTTCGTAACTGTCACTTTTTAAAGAGTACGACGGACCATCTAGTACTTTGAGTGTTTATGGTACTAAGCTCCAATGGGTCGTCGTTCGGTCGCCTAAACAGACAAATGCTCACGACTCTCTCCCCAAAAAATGAGCACAGAAAAAGAAGTAGAACAAGCAAGACCCCAAACGAATCTTGCTCTTTGACTCTCCTTCAAGCAAATATATTTCCCACGGTCTTTCTCACTAGTACTCCCTCTCTCTGAACGATTTGTTTTTTAGTTGCTTGATCTCTATAAAAACACAACAAAGTGATGATTTTAAAGATCATTTATTATTATGCTCAGTAGTAAAGCAATTGGAGCATATAATAAACATACATCCATACACACCCATACATTTGTATTGAGATCCAAATGTAAGTACGACAGAGAATATGAGATAATACATACAGTAATTTAAGATAAAAAATAAACACGAAATGTTATTAGAAAATTATAGGAATTAGTTGTGTGCTTCTGTTCGGGATATTATTGGAAAATCAATAATGGGCATGAAAATGTCAATAACTTGAAGAAAAAGGAGTGTGAATTTAAGTAAAATGTGTATAAATTATACTCAAAAGTAGTTTTTAGTACATTTAATATACCCTCACTTTAGTGGAGGAGGGTATACAGTGTTGAGAAAGTGTTTTAACAATCGATTTTTGCAGGTCAAAGAACTACCCTTTATTTTTTTTTATTTGAATTTTTAAATTGTATTACATATCGTCGGCTTAATGCTATTTTTTTCCATAAGCCATTTTGTATGAATGGAGAAAAACGCAATTTATTGTTTGAGTAAAAACGGGACTGAAGAGTTACACACTTTTTATTTCATAGGGGTCCCAACAGTGTTTGTATGATTCTCATGCATTTCTATGCCATTACATCCAAAAATAAGCAAGTTATAACAATTTTTGTACTTGGCATTTTGGTCCATATCCACTTTTATTTTACTATTTTTTCGTATTTGTATTACATGGACCACAAAAAAGGTCGGTATGGATGGACACTAATTTACATATTGTGATCGAAAGAACGTAAAATACTGAGTGAAAAATATAGGGCGATAGAAAAATTGAGACATAGAACAAAAATATCGAAATTATTTCCCGTTATTCAGAGTAAAACAAATTTACCCTACCAATATCTCGAAAACTAGGCGAGATAGGAAAAAAATTATTGCAGATTCTGAAAGAGCATGCTTGGAACCCATATTATCAACTCCTAACTCAAAAAACACAAAAATGGCGTATGGACCAAAATAGCATTAAGCCGACGATATGTATGTAGTAAACAGGGGAGAGTATGATATCCGAGGCCCTTCGATCTGACCACATATTCGGATAGACCACCTACAAATAATATGAAATTTTTTGATAGCTAGCTACGTTATCGAATTATCGGGTGTTAACGTTTCGATAACTTAAAACATTTTTTAAAGAAATAAAAACTAAAAAAAATCAATTTCGATAACTAATGCAGTTATCGATTTTCATTTTCGATGTTTCGATAAGTAATATATTTTTCGAAAAGTTGTATATAATTTTACAAAAAACTAATTGTTTTTGTCATATTTTAACGTCCGATAACTACATAAGCGTTGTTATCGGAAGTTGTCGAAAAAATTCGCATTATGTTTTCTCTGTTTTTTTGAGGTGCTCTATCCAAATAGATTGTCAGATTGAGGTGCATCGGATATCACATTCTTGCCGGTAACTTGTTTAAAAAGATTTTAAGTCATTTGAGCTTTGTTTGTCCGTCCATTTGCCAGACTGTAGCGAACGATATTTCCCAAGAGGAGTGGCCGATTGACTTACAATTTGGTATGTGGTAATATTTTTCACTATTTTGGACTAGGTTCGAGGATAGACCATACATATCCTCTCCTTTAGGTACCTCTCCCCGCAGTATTAAAATTGAGTTAGATATTAAATCCCTTATAACTCCCGTACTATATTTCTTCTGTAAATTACATTCTAGAGAATGGTAAGTCGAAACCGACGTTAGTCGACGATCGATTATGAGGCAAAAAAACAAATATTTCGTAGTCGACTTTTTGCTTCCAACTTTATGTGGAAATCTACTTTTGGTATCGATTAATCGGAACACATATAGCCTTTAAAATAAAGGAAATTTTTATTCATCTTCAGCGTCTTCTGGCGACGAAAATCGTTGACCACGCATTTTTTTCTTGATGTTCGGGAATAAAAAGCAGTCATTGGGTGCCAAGTGAGGGCTGTACGGCGGGTGACCCATCAATTCGATGTTTTGGCCGGTCAAAAAAGGCGCTGGTTTGAGCCGATGTGTGAGAGCTCGCATTGTCATGGTGCACAATGATTCGTCTTCTCTTGTTCGTTTTTCGAATTTCTCCGAAGACTTCAGGCAAACAAATTGTGGTGTACCACTCAGAATTGACCGTTATACGTTGCTCAAGCGGAACCGTTGCCACATGACCAGTTTTGCCAAAGAAGCAGGCGACAATTTGCTTCGAAGTGCTTCTTCCACGAACAACTTTCGTTGGATTTGGCTCGTCTTCGGCTTCTGTTTCGGGCTCATACGCATAGATCCAAGATTCGTCACCTGTGACGATCTTATAAACGTGTATTGAAGCACCGCGATCGTATTTTTTCACACGAGCCATTTTTGAGCCATTGTCAAATTGTGCGGGATCCAACGAGAAGAAACCTTTTTTACAGCCAGGTGTTCATGCAATATCGAATGTATGCTGGTGGAAGAAATGTCCAAGGAAGACTCTATCTCGCGGTATGTCACATGACGATCTTGCATTATCAGTTCACGCACGGCATCAATGTTCTCTGGCACAACGGCCGTTTTTGGACGACCTTCGTCTTTGAGCGAGCGTCGGCCACGATTGAATTCATAAAAACGGTTTTTCACAGTGCTATAGGATGTTGTTTCATCGCCATACAAAGATTTAAGTTCGTCGATGCACACTTGTCGTGATAAACCACGTCGAAAGTTGTGAAAAATGATCGCCAAATTGAGTTTTTCAAGTCAATGTAAACAACACAATCGTTTATGCTAAAAAAATGTCGAAATTTCCAATGGAAATGTCAGATGACGCCAGAAATATACATATATAGCAACCCTCGTATCAAAATAAAACCAGTAAGGAAAGACAGAAAGTGGGGCGGGGCCGACTATGTAATACCCTATATCTCCCTAACAATGCCAAAATGTGCATTGCGATATGAAATTGGCAGTAATAAGAAAAATCTCTGCCGAATTTCGTACTGATCGGATATAAAGCTCGGTTTCTACAGCGCTTACATGTCAAATTGGGCGAAACATGTTTATGGAGGCTATATCTAAATCCGAACGGATTTTCTCCGAAATTCATTCACGTAATAAGAAAACTCTCTCTGTCGAATTTCAAACAGATCGGGTGTAAAATACGGTTTCTACAGCGCTTACATGTCAAAAGGGGTGTAACATATATATTGGGACAATGTTTAAATCTGAACCGATTTTCCCTGAATTTGGCAGTGTTTATACATCTAATAAGAAAACTCTCTCTGCTGAATTTCGTACTGATCGGATATAAAATACGGGTTCTACAGCGCTTACATGTCAAATCGGGTGAAACATATATATGGGGGCTATATCTAAATCTAAACCGATTTTCCCTGAATTTGGCAGTGTTCATACATGTATTAAGCAAACTCTCTCTGTTGAATTTCGTACGGATCGGATATAAAATACGGGCTCTGCAGCGCTTACATGTCAAATCGAGTGAAACATATATATAGGGGCTATAACTAAATCTGAACGGATTTTGTCCGAATTTGCTAGTCTTCATTCACGTTATAAGAAAACTCTCTCTGCCCAATTTCGAACAAATCGGGTGTAAAATACGGTCTCTACAGCACTTACATGTCAAATCGGGTGTAACATATACTCGTATATGGGGACTATATATAAATCTGAACCGAATTTGCCAGTGTTCATACATGTAATAAGAGAACTCTCTTTGCAAGATTTCGTACTGATCTGATATAAAATACAGATTCTACAGCGCTTACATGTCAAATCGAGGGTAACATATATATGGGACATATATCTAAATCCTGACCGATTTTGACCAATTTCAATAGGGATCGTCCTTGGGCCAAAAAAGAGCACTCTGCTAAATTTCATCACAATCGGACCATAAATATGACCTAAATTTTGATTACAAGAATACATGGACAGACAGACGGACATGGCCAAATGGACTCAAAAAGTGATTCTCTGTCGATCGGTATAATAAACAATGGGCCTATCTCTTTTCCTTTTAGGCGTTACAAACAAATGCGCAAAGTCATAATACCCTGTACCACAGTGTGGTGTAGGGTATACAAATAATGTACAGGGAAATATGTAACCGCAGAAACCTGCGAAACACCTCAAGGCAAATATGCACAAACTATGTACATATATTGTACAAAATGTTCATATGTACCTTAATTTCTCCATTTTTATAACTCAATTTTGGGGTATTTTTTTTTTAAAAAATATCTTGGCTGTCTCTGCTAATCTCCAACACAGCAGAAGAGATTGTGGTTGTCAGTCATTTTATAAAGGAAAGAAATAAAATTGGACTCTATAGGTGACGCTGTCAAAGAGTTACTTAAGAATGCTTCAAACTGCAGAACAACGACAGCTGGGCGTCAAAAAGCCAAACAAACCATTTTTGCTATCAATTGCTTTAGGCAGAAAAAAAAAGAACTAATAAAATCAAGCAAGTTCAGTTAAAAATGTAGCATCTACAGTGATGAGGAGAAACTATTGTGGGGGCTATACTCATACCAAAGCGATATAAAGTACCAACTTCCAAATTTATGTATAATAAGAATCCCCCTTCCGTCCTTAACTCAAGGAAAATATGCCTGTGAATTATGGTAAACTATTACAAAAATAGTAAGACTATGTGTGGAATTTCAGAAGATTTCGATAGATAAAATCTCTACATAATTGTGAAAGCTGACAAGAAACAAAATAAAACTGTATACTCAGTTTTAAATTTTCTGGTCGAGTTCGCGTTTAAAATGACATGATATTTTTTAAGGATATAATTATTCAAAATTTTTTTTTTTAATTTTCTGAAAGCTCTAGTATGACGATATGGTTGTCAAATGAAAGGGCACATTTGAACTAATTAAATACTATTTTTGCTTCTAGAATCTGGAACAAGAAAGTTGCAAAACGGGCCTTGCAAATTTTAGTCCTCTATTATCCATCCAAATTTTAGGATTCTACGTTAATTAGTTTGATTACACTGTGCAACAGTAAACAAAATACACGGACTTGACAGTATAGGTTCGATTCTACTATCAAAGGGTAGTATAACCCTATACTCGGTTTTGCGAAATTGGTGACCAATTTTGTTTTATGGGCCTCCAAAGGTTCTGAAAATCAGTGGGCCCCTCGAAAAAGGTGTCATCAGCTTTTGTCCAACAACTAATTCAGACTTGGTGATACCGCTTAACTATGTTTGGCAATAATGTAGCTAAGAATATGCTGAATAAAGTTTCTTAACATTTTTCGCGAAAAAAATATTTTTTCCGGTACTTTTTTTTTGAAAAAGTGAAGGAAAAAAATATTTTTTCTCACTTTTTTCCGCATAACTTCCGGGGACTCGTAATTTTTCACTAACAATGATAAGAAACTTTGTTCAGCATATTCTTAGCTACATTATTGCCAAACATAGTTAAGCGGTATCACCAAGTCGGAATTAGTTGTTGGACAAAAGCTGATGACACATTTTTCGAGTGGCCCACTGATTTTCACAAACTTTGGGGCCCATAAAAAAAAATTGGTCACCAATTTCGCCAAACCGAGTATAGGTTTGATAGTATAATCGAACCTATACTGTCAAGTCCGTGTATTTTTCAAAAAGTGTTCATTTGTTGCATAGTGTTATTAACCGCATGCATTGCACAGCACCTCACCTCGAGTATTTATTTTCACTGGTGTTAAAGTTATAATCAGTTGACCTTTTGTAAAAAATTATCCCTTTGTGTGGAAAGTACTAGAAGGGGCCGGAAAACTTCTCCCATTCTTCTTAAGTCTATAGCGAGGAATAAACTATTACTATGCGAGGAATTACAATGGAAACCTAAAAAAAAAACACATTCCATCCGTCCTATGACCTTGACACCCATGAGCAATATTTTAGCTCTCGTTAAGAGCTATCTTTTTGCCATTGACCGATTGTGGCTACGTGCCACACAGCAAATGAAACAATTAAATTGTTGCGAGAAAAGTTTGGAGATCCGATTATTTCAAGAAATTGTGATATTGAATGGCCTCCAAGAAGTTGTGAATTAACACCATTAGACAACATATTTCTTTTGGGGTTATTTGAAGTCATTGGTCTTTCGAAATAAACCGGACTCTCTTCACTCCTACAAATCAATACTGAACGCGCCATTCATGACATACGACTTGATTTAGTGGAAAAGGTGCTCGAAAATTGGTTTCATCGAATTCGTTCCTGCAGAAGAAGTCGTGGAGGCCATTTGAATGACGTTTTATTTAGAACTTAATTGTATCGATTGAACATCACATTAATTGAAAAACTTTTGAATTTCCTTAACAATAAGTGTTTTTTTTTTTCAAAGAAATCATATCACTCTTATTGGATAACCCTATACATATATGATAATTTTAGATTGCCTTATATAGATTTAGATCAATTGACTTCCGAATCACTAAAACGTGAATATATTTTTGCATATTAAGTCAAACATTAAGCCATGAAAACGGGCATTGGAAATGCAGAAATTTTGCATTAACCATAAAACATGCACCAGTCCATCATTGAGCCACCCACAATTAGCATTTACTATCGCTTTTCACAACCATATTTGGAGTAGGAAAAATTTCCACACAAATGCTAAAAGGAAACAATATGCAATATGCCATAAAGGGAGGCAAACAGAAGCCTCCACTCTCCATATTCAACGCATTTAAAAGAAAGTACCTTGCCATTATTG
This sequence comes from Eudasyphora cyanicolor, assembly GCA_963930755.1. NCBI lineage: Eukaryota > Metazoa > Arthropoda > Insecta > Diptera > Muscidae > Eudasyphora > Eudasyphora cyanicolor. The sequence continues at coordinate 243,005,152 of OZ005735.1, forward strand.
GGCCACCACATTGGGTGGCCACAAACCACATTTATAACCATTTTCGGTTGGGAGGGGATTTAAGCCGCCACATCGAAATGACGAAGACTCTGCATTGTTCATTTGTAAAGCCAAAGCCCAAAGCATAGAAAATCGCACTTAAAGAGTTGTTGTCTCCTCCATTGCCCATCATTACTATTGTTTTGTTATCAATTAAAGCCATACAAACCAACGAACGAAGCATCGAATAAACCATTGTGATTTGCATGAAAATGTAATGTAATGGAATATGTACTCTCTCCCGCGCATATGTCCATAGTTGATTGTGGTGTTGTTGCTTTGCCGTATCTGTTTTGTAGTCTCTTTCCTCCAATTTTTTTTACATTTTTTTGCATATTATAAGCGTAAATTATGGATATCGCAGTCATTAAGTGGCGTCAACGGCGACTCCCTATGTGACATGTCCGTTTGTCCGTCCGTCCGTCTGCCCATAGTGTTCTTTTCCTCCTAGAACGTAGAACCGCGCCGTACATTAACATACAAATAAGCGACAACACAAAGAATTGTACACTCATGATAAATGTTTTAATCATCTTTTCTTTCTTTTGTCCAATTTCGGATTTCGTCATATGCATAAAAACACCCAAAAGGCTGGACATTTTTGTTTGCGGTCGAGCGGGGGAGAAGGGATTTGCAGATTGGTTGGTCATTAAGAAAATGCAATTAAAAAATATATAAATAAGGAAAAGCTATGGCGGTCTTAAACTTTGCAATTGACATTTTAGTCCTTTATCAGTCAGTCATTTAGATTGGCAAGAATTAGCATAAATGTTAACAGCCGCCACCTCCCTTTAGTCCCCACACCGTATTATAATTTGTTCGCCTTTTTTGTGATCAAACTCGCGAATTTAGTTAATTAATTTATTGCCACTTTTTGTCGCTGTCTTTTTTTGTTCTTTCTTTTCGAAGCTTTTATACAATTTGCGATAAAGAATATCTTATTCTCCTCTTTTTTTTCTCTGTGTTTTTTCATGCGGGCGGGGAACTTTATTGGTGTCCTCTTGTTTCAACAAATGCAATGCAGGTGAAAATATTCCCTCGAATTTCTTCAAGAATCTGTTATTGCGTTGCCCCAATTCCGTGCCAATCGTGTGGCTAATGCATTGAACGAGTTGCAACTCACTTTTATTTTTAAATGACACACAATTTAGTTACTTAATTATTTAGTTGGAAAATAAACACTTTTTTAAAGAACTTCGTCATTTGTGGGAAACTAAAAAACACACTCACACAAATATCATCAACAACACTAGTGGTGGTTACTCACTGTCGGTATTCGTACCAGTAACGGGTACTCTCTTTGGTTCGGTATTGTTTTGATAACTCAAAGACAGGGTTGTTTAATTGCAGATGACCTGATGAGAGGACCGCAGTAATGGGAAAAAATTAAAAATATACAATATATAATTAAAGATATTTAAGATTCGAATTGCATGACATGTTTATATTACATAATATTGCATCATAGATATATGTACATATTATTAAAAATTCGATTAGTGTACATTGGTGAATAGCTTCAGCCTCTGACACAGTGGGGGCATTTTAATGCAATACATGCACTGTGTCTCACAGGTTATTTCGGAATAAACATTGTTTATTAAAAATCTATGAAAAAATAGCAAGAATCAAACAAAAATTAAACAAGTAAGAAAGTTCAGTCGGGTAAACCGACTTAGGAATCCCCTCACCTTCAGTCCCGAAAAATATTCGTAAATTTATTCATTTTTTGTTTTAATTAAATTATTACCCGTTTAAATTGCATTACTATAATCCCTTTTGTGTGGGAGGTACCAATAAGGGCGTGTCAATGACGTCCATTTTTCACTGGACTGTAGGTACTATAAAACATGACACTGTACAAAATTTCGAGTTTTTCTTTGCACTGGACTCTAGGTACCAATAAAAGGCACTTTTCATTGCACTCTAGGTACTATAAAAGCATTACACTGTACAAAATTTCAAGTATTCGTGCGCACTATTATTAAAGTTACAACCCGTTAACTTTTGGTGCAAAATGGTCCAGTTGTGTGGGAGATAACAAAAGGTCCTGCCCACATTACCCATTTTTCTCGAGGTGATAGATGCTAATAAACTAATACTATGTGTGGTATTTTAGAAGATTGGAATAAGTATCGGGTTTTCCAATAAGAGTGATATGATTTCTTTGAAAAAAATCACACTCGTTGTTAAGGAAATTCAAAAGTTTGTTATTTAATGTGAAGTACAATTGTACAAACTCACATAGACCAGTTTAGGTCCCTAGTATTACCATGGGCTGAAATGCCCCTCATCGAAACCAACCTGTTTGATATACAAATTTATCGATAGTACGAATATCGGTACTGGAAAGATCTGTTAGGCTGCCTAGAAAGGCCGACCCCAGCATGTCCAGTCGTCGTTTACTCCGAGCGGTACAGTCGCATAGCAAGTGCTCAATGCTCTCCACTTCTTCCTCATCTCCACAGCTTCTGCAGAAGTCATTAGAGTCAATACCCAATCTTTTGGCGTGTTCGCCGATCAGGCAGTGTCCCGTCAGAACTGATACTAACGTAGACAATCTTTGCGTCTCTAGTGCGAGGAGATATTTTGATCTTCTCAGTTCATACCTAGGCCAGATTTGTCTAGCTACCCTGCAGGTGCTGATTTATGTCCATCTTTCGTTGGACTGCCTGGTTGCCTCTTGCCTAAGCCAAAGCTTGCACGTGGATAGTGGCGCACCAATATATGCAAATTCTTCAAGAATTTGTAATGTCGTCCCTTTCCTAGCAAGTTCATCGGCTTTACAGTTCCCCGTGATATCCCTATGCCCAGGCACCCATATGAGGTGTATATTAAACTGCTCAGCCATCTCGTTAAGAGATCTGCGGCAGTCGAGGGCTGTTTGTGAATTTAGGGATGTTGCCTCCAGAGAATTGATGGCAGCCTGGCTGTCCGAGTAAATGACAACGCCAGTGTTGGTTACTATGTTGCGACTCAGCCACTTGGCTACTTCCCATATTGCCATTATTTTGGCTTGATAGACACTGCAGGTATCTGGTAGTCTGTGAGCTATATCCAATCTAAGCTCTGCACAGTGTATTCCGAAGCCAACCTTTTCATCAAGATTCGAACCATCCGTGTAAAAGTGGAGATGGTATGTAGTCCTCTCGGTCGGTTACCATAGCACTACACTTTGATATCCTCATGTGACCGTAGTTCTTGTACCTCCACATTGATAGGCAGTTTAATCTTATTGCCGCTTTGGTTGCAACTTCTCTCGCCACAATATTAATCGGCAGTATGTGGAGTAGGGCTTGTAGAGACTCGGTCGTTGTAGTCCTTTAGGCTCCGCTTCTGCTCAGGCAGGCTGTTCTCTGAACCTTTGTTAGTAGGTTGGTGATGGTTAGTTTGTCAGTTGCCGTCCACCATACCACAATGCCGTATAACAGTATAGGACGAAAAACTGCTATATATATCCAGTGGACGATTTTAGGAGAGAGGCAGGAATATAAGGCGACGTTGGCCTTCCTAACACGTTCCAATAGGTTAAGTCTAAATAACAGTTTTCTATCTAGAATTATTCCTAAAAATTTTGCACTTTCAGAATAGACTAGATCTGTTCCATTTATCCGAGGTGGAGGGTCCACATGTGGGACATTATTCATCCTAGTAAAGAGAACCAATTCTGTCTTTTTTGGGTTTAAGCCCAAACCGCTGCTTTTGGCCCATGTCTCGGAGGACGTTTTCGAATTTGCCGCGTCGTCCGCATATGCCACGACCTTGCAGCCACAACGTTCTAGATCTAGCAGGATTTCATTCACCGCTAGGTTCCAAATTAGTGGAGACAGTACTCCTCCTTGTGGGGTCCCTCTGTTTACAAACCTTGTTAGAGTTGTGCATCCAAGACATGCTGTTATGCGTCTTCTGTTGAGCAGACTTTGAATTAGTCTAATTAAACTAGAGTTAACTTTTAGATGTGACAGTGCCGCAATTACAATTAAGTTCTAAATCTAGCGTCATTCAAATGGCCTCCACGACTTCTTCTGCAGGAAAGAATTCGATGAACCCAATTTTCGAGCACTTTTTCCACTAAATCAAGTCGTATGTGATGAATGACACGTTCAATATTGACTTGTAAAGCTTGAAGAGAGTCTGGTTTATTTCAAAAGACCAATGACTTCAAATAACCCCACAAGAAATAGTCTAATGGTGTTAAATCACAACTTCTTGGAGGCCATTCAATATTACAATTTCTTGAAATAATCGAATCTCCAAACTTTTCTCGCAGCAATTCAATTGTTTCATTTGCTGTGTGGCATGTAGCCACAATCGGTCAATGGCAAAAATATAGCTCTGGGCTAAAATATTGCTCATGAGTGTCAAGGTCCTAGGTCGATTGGAAAGTGTTTTTTTTTTGGATTTTAAAAAAATGGCCTTGGCATCATTTCAAATGTGAACGGAAAGTTTATTTTTGCTCTAGCTCCTTAACTGTATGTCGGATCGGGAATCGGTCCATGGCAAAAAGATAGCTCTCAATGAGAGCTAACGTATTGATCATGGGTGTCAAGGTCATAGGTGGACTGGAAAGTGTTTTTTTGGATTTAAAAATATTGAGTTCAAAAGTAGTTTATTGACTGAACTCATTCATGAGTACAAACATACATATAATGATATAACAACAGAAACTCAAGTATAAGAACAAGTACATTATATAAGGTTAACTTATTAAACATATTCAACACTTTCCCTTGTTTAATAAGTCAACATATGGATATTTAACTTGTTACATAAATATTTTAAACGTTCCTTGGCCAGAGGTTTAGTCATCATATCAGCTAATTGATTTTCTGTTGATAAATATCAAATATTTTTCCTTCAGAAACCTTCTCCCTTATGAACAAATATTTTATAGAAATATGCTTTGTCCTCCGATGATATTCTGGGTTTTGAGCTAAGCGCAGTGCTGCTGTATTATCTATAAATAATGTAGGTGTTTCTTTTAAATTAATGACTTCCTTATATAGTCTTCTGATCCATATTAATTCTTTGCATGCTTCATTCGCTGCAATAATTTCTGCTTCGGTGGTTGAGGTTGAAACAATTTTTTGTCTCTGACTTATCCATGAAATAGCAGTACCAGCATAAGTTACCACTACGCCAGGTGTTGATCTTCCTGTCTCAACACAACCTCCAAAGTCTGCGTCACTGAAACATTTGATTAATTTTTCTCCTTTTCTTTGGTATTTCAGACTATAATTCAATGTCCCAGAAATGTATCTGAACACCCTCTTAAGTTTAATAATATCTTCTTTTGTATGTTTTTCTAAATGCCTTGATAGATAACTAACGCTGTAAGCAATATCGGGTCTTGTTCCGAGCATTAAATACATCAAAGCCCCTACAGCTTGCCTGTATGGGAATTTTTCCATATCTTTCCCTGATTCAGTACACTGTTTAGACTTCTCCATAGGCGTTGACACTGATCTGCATTCAGCAAAATTGAATTTCTGCAGAATACGTTTTGCGTAAACTTTTTGATTTACTTCGATTGAATTATCAGTACTTTGAATTTCTAGTCCAAGAAAATATGTTGCTTCTTTAATAGTTATCTTAAATTGCCTTTTCAAATCTTCCATAAATTCATCCAACTGATTTTTATCCGTGGCTGCTACAAGTCCATCATCGACGTACAGAGCAATCATAAGCTTGTTTTCACCCTGTTTTCTTATGTATAGACATGGGTCAGCCGTGCTTGCTTTCAAACCAATCCTGGCTTCTAAATACTTTCCCATCTTTTTGTTCCAACATCTTGGAGCTTGTTTTAGCCCGTAAAGGCTTCTTTTCAATTGACAGACCCTACCTGTGCCATCACTAAAACCTTCGGGTTGTTCCATATAGATCACTTCTTCTAATTCGCCATATAAGAATGCTGTAGAAACATCGAACTGTGCCATGTGAAGGTTTTCGGTTGCGGCTACGCTTATTAGTGATCTAATAGTTGTCATTTTCGCAACTGGACTAAATGTTTGGTCGTAGTCTAAACCTTTTTCTTGTTTAAAGCCCTTAACAACCAATCTAGCTTTGTATTTATCTATAGTTCCATCAGGATTTATTTTTAATCTATACACCCATTTCCCTGGAAGTGCATTCGATCCACTTGGCAATTCTGTTAAGATCCATGTGTTGTTTTCATTTAATGATCTCATTTCAGATTCCATTGCAGCAACCCATTCATTTCTCTCATTACTTTTCATTGCTTGATTGTAAGTAAGTGGTGTAGGAACATTTGACTCTATCTCCTGAGCAATCATAACAAAATTCTTGAACTTTGAGTTAGAAAGAAGGGTGCGATCTCTTAGTCTTTTTGATATTGGTTCATCATCTTCGGAATCATTGTCACGAAATCGTTTGGCAACTTCATGCTCTTCACTAAAACCTTGGAAATCTGAAACTGAGCTATCATCTTCTTGAATTGACGTGTTATCTATTGGATGTACATTTTCCTCTTGTAATATACCCACAGTATCTTCTTCTTGGCCGTCTTCATATTGTTCTGTACTCGCCGTTTCTTCTTCTGGGCGAACTTCTTCTTGCAATGGTACAGATGTTTTTTCTTCTAAAATTTCGACGCTGTTTTCAGAACATTTGTTAGTGTGTGGAATTTGAAATTGTTTGCAATTGATAGGCCTTATATTGTCTTCATAGGCTAGTCCATCGGCTACTTTTTTGGATGGAGTATCATTTGAGCTTTCTATCTTTGATTCAGCTTTGCAATTTTGAATTTTCTCTTCAAACTTTATATCTCTGGATATTTCTACACTGTGTTTTTCTGGCATGTAAACTCTATACCTTTCATCTCCGTCGTATCCAACTAAAAATCCTCTAATGGCTTTCTTGTCCATCTTTAAACGCTTTTGTTGGGGAATGTGTACATAGCATTTTGATCCAATTATACGCAAATGATTTATTCTAGGTTTCTTCCCAAGCCATAATTCATGTGGAGTCATTCCTGGAACAGATGATTTTGAGGTTCTATTCAAAACATATATAGCTGTTTTTACTAATTCTGCCCATATTGCGTTTGGAAATTCTACATCAGGATTTGAATACTTAAAAGTTCTCGCCATTTCAACTATCGTTCTATTTTCACGTTCACATCGACCATTTTGCTGAGGTGTGTAAGGAGCGGTAAGTCTTTGAGTAATTCCATTTTCCTTCAGAATTTTCTTTACATCCTTATTATTGAATTCCAGTCCATTATCGCTGATAAAATTTTTAACTGTATGTCCTTGACATTTTGCATGAGCCAACATCTGTTGAAGGGTATCTTTCACTTCGGATTTATTTTTGGCTACATATCCATACCTATACTTTGTAAAGTCATCTTTGTATATCTAAATCCTTGAAACGATGTATGGAATGGACCGCAAACATCAGCTGAAATGAGCTCTCCGGGAGCTGTTGCAGTCTCTTTGTTTCCAAATGGTCTTCTAGATGCTTTACCAAATATACATGGTTCGCAAATCTCATTTTGCATTTTTACTTTAATGCCAAAATCGCGTTCTAGTCTATCCTTAACGTGGCGTTTATCTTGATGTCCCCACCTCTCGTGATACAGTTGGAGCATTGATGAATCTGCTATTGCCAGGCAGACATTTTCTTTCATTTTTGGCTGTATTGCATATATCGATGCTTTATAAAGATTCCCTTTTATAGATCTACTGCCACACATGACTATTTGCCCATTAACTGTTAACCAACACTTCGTTGCAGTAGATTTAAAGCTACTATTGGGATTTCTATCTTGGGTGGCAAGAACTGAGAACAAATTTCTCGAAATATCAGGTACATACCATACGTCTTTGAGTTCCATTTTTAGATTTCTCCCATTTACCTTTGATATGATATCAATAGTACCTTTGCCGAATGCCTTAATGGATTCCTTACCAGCAGCCAGTATCTCTTGTGGTTCATTAAATTTGGAAAATTTTGAAAACATCTCAAATGAATTCGTAACATGTTTCGTGGCTCCATTATCAACCCACCAACTGCCATCTAGATTTGATACAGTTTCTTTAATTGTATCGACATTCAGTGCTACATTAACGTCTGCGGCTGATGTGGATTTCTTGGATGGTTTCCCGTCTGCTATCCATTTTCGGCAATCTTTCAACCAGTGACCCTTTTTTTTACAATAGTGACACAAATCTTCCCTCTTGGTAAATTTCTTTGCATTCTTTTCTTTTGAATATTTCTTTGTTCTCGCCATAAGCGCTTCTTGATTGACAAGCTGCTCTTGGACATCCTTTTTGAAATTTCGCTCGAATAAACAAATTTGCATTATTAGTTCATCTATTGATTTGTCCGCATCTCTTGTGAGCATCATCCAACTTGAACGGAACATTTCATATGCAGGCGGTAAAATGTGTAGTATCTTGCATACTAGAAGCATATCGGGCAATATATTTTCACCTTTTGTTCGTAATCCACTGTTTAATTCGTCCCACAAACCTCTAAGTTGTGCAATATGTGTCGAAGCATCCTGTTAATTTTGCCATTTAAATGAAAAAAGATCAGTACATATCCTGAATAATTGGTCCTTTGAGGTTGCTTCGAAAATATTCTTTAAGGCATTCCATGTGTCGTATGCGTTCTCCTTATCCATAACTTTTTGATATATCTCGTCTGATAATGTATTTGTTATTATGGTTTTTGCATATGAATTGGCCTTGCGGTAGAATTCGACCTTCTTCTTGTGCTCTCTATTTTGCGCATCGCTTGCTCCTTCTCCTAAAGATTCTGGTTTTTCAATCTTCTTGTCTATGACGTCTAGAGCTCCTTCATAGAAATCTAAAATATCTCTGACCTTCCTTTTCCATATTGGCCAATCTGACTCGCATGATAGCGGTTTCAAATTCTTCGTAAACTCCATGTTTTATAGATTTCTTTTATGCACACAGAAGAATTGAAGCCGATATAGTTGGAAGAATTCCTTTTCTTGCGTTTTACAATTTTTGATTTCTCCTTTAACTTGAATCCTTAATGAATCTTGAGTATTTTCCAGTCCTCTATTAAATCCTCTTCAATTATTCTTCTTTTTTAATCTTGAAAATATTGAATCTTGAAAAATTCCTTTTTTTTTTGACTTCAGGAAAAAAAAATATCTATACTTTTTATTTTATTTTCGAGTCTGGGCTCATAACCTATTGAGTTCAAAAGTAGTTTATTGACTGAACTCATTCATGAGTACAAAAATACATATAATGATATAACAACAGAAACTCAAGTATAAGAACAAGTACATTATATAAGGTTAACTTATTAAACATATTCAACAAAAAAAAAATGGACTTAGCACACAAAAAGTTGCAATTGCAGACGATTATTTTGATAATAAAACTGAATAATTTGTAAACGTTGTTCTTGCGTGTATCTCTCCATGATGAAATTGTAAACACTACTGAATACAATGAAAAACAAATGACAGATCATGACATATGACAAATGGCCGAAACGTCACTTCAAAATCATATCATCCCTATTGAAAACCTCGTTATAATACTAAAAACACAAAGAGAAGAGTAAAATTATTTTAAATGTTTTTAGTCGAGCAGACCTAATTTGTTTGTTATTTTAAAGGTGTTTCCAACAAGAGGTGTTATTTTGGTATTCAAAGAAAAATGCAATTTTTGAGATAAATGATCGGATGTTTATTTCATAATAAAGCGGAAGGTATGCCGTTAATAATGAAAAACAACATCAGCCAAATGGCCACCACGACCATGCTTACAGGACCATATCCTTTTCATGAAATTTTCCATAACCAAATCGTAAATGTGGCTGCCCTATGTCCTCGATAGCCTCACGAATTCTATCTTTGAGGTCTTGAATCGACGCTGGGCTGTTGGCGTAGACCTTATCTTTCACGTGGCCCCAAAGGAAGAAGTCGCAAGGTGTTAAATCACAAGATCTCGGTGGCCAATTGTGATCACCTCTTCGAGAGATAACACGGTCCGGAAACTTTTCCCGTAACAGAGCAATGGTTTCGGTGCTTGTGTGGCACGTAGCGCCGTCTTGTTGAAAGTAAACGTTGTCCAGATCAATACCATCCAACTCTGACCATAAAAAACATTAATCATCTCTAGATAGCGCAATCCATTCACCGTAACTGTTGATCCAATCCCATTTTCAAAGAAGTAAGGGCCAATGACCCCTCCGGACCATAAACCGCACCAAACAGTCACACCTTGAGGATGGAGAGGCTTCTCAACAATAACTTTTGGGTTTTCCGAGCGCCAGATGCGACAATTTTGCTTGTTGACGTAGCCACCGAGGTGGAAATGGGCCTTATCAGTCAAGATAATTTTTTGAATTTTAATAATTTCAATGCGTTGTTGAATCGTGTATCGTTCCATTTTTAGTAATGGCGTAGTTTCTACTTGTCAAATGTCAAAGAATAAAAGCTTCGAAAGTGGCAGCTACCGAAATACCGGGTGATTCAAAATAATACCTCTTGTTGGAAATCCCATTATATATAGTTGCAAAATAAAACTTTTAAAATTAGTAGCTAATTAAGATGCAAAAAGTTTGTTTCGGATTTATCAAATATAGAATAATGTACTCAAAACAGGTTATACGAGTATAATACTATTTCCCAACAATCCCTTCGACTATATGTATACTGTGTATCAACTGTCCCAACACCTTGGAAGACCTAACTAACAATATTGAGGCTGAAATTGGTAGAATACCAGTCGACATGCTTGTTAGAATTCATGAAAACTTCAGAAAACGTATGCAGCAGTGTGTGGATAGCGAAGGTCGACATTTGCCAGATACACTATTTAGAACCGTGTAATTTATAAATTCCCTTACTGTTCAATATAATTAAAATATGAAATAAATTTTTCCAAGGTTCTTAACTTTTTTATTTCATTCCCAAATAAGCAAATTGCCGCGCTCCACCCTGTATATTACTAGAAACAGAAAATTTCCCATTTCTTAGTTATAATACAAAATCCTTAAAATTAGTAGCTAATTACAGAACAGAGAAGTTCTATAGGATTTATTACATACAGAATGTACTCAAAACACGTTATATAATATTAAAAACACCAAAATAGTAATTTCCCAAAAATATCCCTCCATGGGAAATTTTTAGTTTTCATGAAATTTTACCATTTTTTTAATTTTTGCGAATAGTCTTTACGAGCAGTAATTAAAACTTTTCCAGTAATTTAGAAATTAAAGTATTTTTTGTGGTTTTCTCACTGTGAAGTTGAGCTGAAGATCAACGAGTTCCTTCTAAGTGAAGGATTAACTTTTCTTATAATATATATGATTATAATTATGAAAACTTCCTTCAAATTCGTAGAAAAATAATAAAAAAAAATGGAACATCTTCAAGGATGTTGCTTTGTTAAAAATTCAAAATGTCACAAATATTCTAACTCATCTTAGCAGATTTAGGAATAATGATATAAAATCCTAAGCTTTTTAAGAACTGCTTTTTATACCCTACACCACACTGTGGTACAGAATCACTTTCTGAGTTGATTTAGCTATGTCCGTCTGTCTGTCTGTCCGTCTGTCCGTCTGTCTGTGCATGTATTCTTGTAATCAAAGTACAGGTCGCAATTATGGCCCGATCTCGACGAAACTTTACACATATCTTTTTTTTGGCCCAAGGACGATCCCTATTGAATTTGGTTAAAATCGGTTCAGATTTAGATATAGCCCCCATATATATGTTAGCCCCGATTTGACATGTAAGCGCTGTAAAAACTTTATTTTATATCCGATCAGTATGAAATTTGGCAGAAAGAGGTTTGTTATTATATGAATGAACACTGTTAAATTTGGAAGAAATCGGTTCAGATTTAGATATAGCCCCCATATATATGTTAGCCCCGATTTGACATGTAAGCGCTGTAAAAACTGTATTTTATATCCGATCAGTATGAAATTCGGCAGAAAGAAGTTTTTTATTATATGGATGAACACTATTAAATTTGGAAGAAATCGGTTCAGATTTAGATATAGCCCCCATATATATGTTACCCCCGATTTGACATCTAAGCGCTGTAGAGACTGTATGTTAAATCCGATCAGTACGAAATTCGACAGAAGGAGGTCTTTTTACATGAGTGAGTATTCAGGGAAGATCGGTTCAGATTTATATTAAAGCTCCATATATATGTTCCTCCTGATTTGGTATCAAACCGCTATAGAAGTTGTATTTTACTTCCGATCATTAAAATTTTCCAGAAAGATGTTTCTCACTTTAGGAACGAATATTGCTTAATTTAGCGATTATCGTTTCAGAATTAGATAATACGTTTCTACCCATTTACCAATTATTCCAAATTATTATGGCAATGACCCTTATCGCATTTTTAGGGAGGTGTAGGGTATTATATAGTCGGTCCCGCCCGACTTTCTGCCTTTCCTTACTGGTTTAAAGTTACTACTTTGCAATCGTAGAAATATTAAAGTTTCGCATATAATAAGGGTGAAATATAATGATAACAATCGCATTTAATCTTAATGTCCTTTTGTAAGAATTCTATAAGTATATGTATGTGGCCAAATAAAATACAGACACAGACAAATAAGTAGTATGAATGTGCATATTTATGTTTTTTCTTCTTGTTCTTTTTTTGTTTTATTTATGATTAATAGTTGCGATAAAATCACATAAACTTCCCCGTTTTCTTATATGTATTCATATGTCATATACAACTACCACCCCCTTCCACCTACTTCCTGCGGCCACTTGCCACTCTTCGGCACTGAAACTTACAAATTCTAACGGATTTGACAAATTTATATCTGTTTTCCTTCCACCCCGCCCCCGCCCTTTGACAAAACATAGCAGCAGTGAAGGAAACGAAAGGAAAAAACAAAAAAAAATTTGCAAACGATCGTCATTTCCGCTGAAAGTTTTGGAAAATCCCAAGAAAAACAACACTCCCCCATCTGAAACAACCAGAAAAGAGGGGGGGAAACGAAATGGCGAAGCAGACATTACTTTCCGAGTGGAAGAATTGAATAATGGGTGAATCCATTTCTATTATCCAACAAAAGAAAAAACAGGAGATGATGATGCCACCTCATACCACAGCTTTGCAATGGGAGGAAAACAAAAACAAAATTTTCATACGAGTAAAAGAAATAAAAATCCAAGAAAAAAGTATAAAATATACTTCGGCCATAATTAAAGACGAACAAATCGACAAACTTGTAAAACGCGCTGCTCTCCACTGGCAAAAAGGATATAACATGGAATACGAACATTTGGACGCAGGCACCCACACCACATGTGGACAGCAGCAAATATCCCCATAACTTTGTCAAAGTCATTGGTCCGCAATTTCAAAATGGTCTGGGGGAGAGTGGTGGCGAAGACGATTTTGCAAATAAAATCAATACATTATTTAAGTAATCGTATCATTGTGCGAAGACGTCCGACAACGCAACTACTCAAAGAAGTCTTGCTGCGTAGCGAAAAAATAAGCAAATCATTTTATCCTTAGACAGACACAGTGTTTCACACTAAATGTGCAATTTCAACGCAACTTTCTAGAAAAATTGAATTTTGACATATATTCTAAAAAAAAAGAAATTTTCAGAGCGCCCCAGTAGGCGAGTTGGTAGCGTACTCGCCTACGAGTTTGGGGGTCGTGGGTTCGATTCCCACCAGAGGCTCTGGTCTGTCGCTGCAAACAATAAGCCATATGGTCCTTGTAACCCGGCCTTTCCCTGGACCTTTAAATTAGAATATAAATTTACTTTGTATTGTAATTCATATAGGTTTAGGTTTAGAAATTTTCAATAAAAATGTATTTTTGACAAAATTTTAAAAAAATAATTTTTTTTTCTAAAAAAATTTTACTTAAATTTTCTATAAAAAAATGTCCACGAATAAATATATTTTTTTTGTTTTTTTAAATACAATTTTAACAAAATTTTTCTAGAAAAATTCAAATTTGTAGAAGTTTTATAGAAAAATGTAATTTAAAGCGATTTAAAAAAAAAGAGATTTTTGACGATATTTTATTTTAAAAATGCCAATTTTGACAAAATTTTCTATACAAATTCGAATTCTGTTAATATTTTTTATAAAAGAAGTTATTAATTTGTTATTATTCTATGATTTTTTTTTAGAAAATTTCTTCAAATTTTTTCAAAATGTAAAAATTAGATTTTTAAAATTTTTTTATAAATATTAAATATTGCTGAATTTTTTTATAAAAACGCAGTTTCCACGAAAAAAGGTACATTTTCCAAAAAAATATATTTTTGGAATTTTTTTTAAAAATAAAATTTTAACAAAAAATTTCTAGAAAATTTCAAATTTCAACAATTTTTTTAGAAAAAAGGATTATTGACGACTTTTTATTTAAAAAATGCCAATTTTGACAACATTTTCTATAAAAAAATTCGATTTCTGGTTATTTTTTATAAAACAAATTATTAATTTTTAGTTGACCTATTTATTTTATGTTTATGTTTACAAATTATTAATTTTGACAAGATTTTCTGAAATATAAAATTTTATACATTTTGAAAGGATTATTGACGACTTTTTATTTGAAAAATGCCAATTTTGACAACATTTTCTATAAAAAAAATTCGATTTCTGGTTATTTTTTATAAAACAAATTATTAATTTGGACAAGATTTTCTGAAATATAAAATTTTATACATTTTGAAAGACAATTTCTATGATTTTTTTTGAAAATTTCTTCAAATTTGCATTTTTTTTTTCAAATTTTTTACAAAATGTTGAAATTTAATTTTTCTACAAAATTTCGTTCAAATTTTTTAGAAATCTAATTTTTATAGAAAATTTTGTCAAAAATTGTATTTTCAAAAATTTCATCAAAATTTAATTTTTCTTAAAGAAATCATTGAATATTTATTCAAAATTAAAGTTTTTGAAAATTTTGTCGAAAATAATTTTATATTGAAATTTTTTTTTTCTAGAAAATTCTGGAATTAATTTAATTTCAGGAAAATTCGTAGATAAATGTAATTTTAACAACATTTTCTAGAGAAATTCAGTTCAACGATTTTTGAAGAATTTCAACAAAATTCCAAAAATATATTTTTGTTGAAAATTTAGTGTTTTTCTTGGAAATTGCTTTTTTATATTAAATTTCAGCAAAATTTAACTTTTATAAAAAACTTTTTAGAAATCTATTTTTTATAGAAAACTTTGTCAAAATTGGTATTCTTAAAAATTTTATCAAAAGTAAATTTTTCTAAAAAAAAATCGTTGAATATTTATTAAAAACTGAATTTATGGAAAATTTTTTCAAAAATACATTTTATTGATAATTTCGTTTTTTCCACAAAATTATGTGAACATTTTTTTTCTAGAAAGTTTCGTTGAAATTGCACATTGCAAGAAAATTTCTTAAAAATTTAATATTTCTAGAAAATTTTCGAATTTTTCTTTTAAATTTCAACAAAGTTAAATTTTTTAAGAAGTTTTCCTTCAACGCTCAGCGATCTTTAATCCCTTTAGTGGTCGAAAATTTTATAGAAATTTTGTTTCATATTTTGTTTTTGCACTTAGGCTCAATACCGTTATTGTTGTTTTCAGTATATGAAAACAACTTTGTTAAAAATTAAAGAAGAAGTAAGTGACATGTATTGGGGGTGGTTGTAAAACAAAAAACAAAATCAAATCTAATTCTTATATAAATTTCTACAAAATGAATTTTTTTTTAAATTAATTTTTAGCAAAACAATTTTTTTTAGATCTTCAAAATTGATTTTTATTAAAATGTTGTCAAAAATACATTTTTATTGAGTTTTATTTTTTTCTGGAAAATGATGTCAAAATTATTTTTTTCTAGAATATTTCGTTGAAGTTGCATGTTTTTAGAAAATTTCTTCGAAAATTAATTTTTCTAGGCAATCTTTCCATTTTTCTTTAAAATTTCATCGAAATTTAATTTTTCTAGAAATTTTCCTTCATTGGCCTTTAATCTGGGGTCATCGTCCTTTAAACGACCCATCGATCCTTAATTCCTTCTGTGGTCCTAAATCCGCTCATCGACCTATGAAATTTCAAAAAAATTTTCTAGAATAAATTTAATTTCAAGAAATTTTGTAGAGAAATGTAATTTTAACAAAATTTTCTAGAGAAATTCAATTCAACGATTTTTGAAGAATTTCTACAAAATTTTGAAAAAAAAAACACAACAATTTGAACAAATTTTGTAGAAAAATTAAATTTCAACATTTTGTAAAAAAATTGAAAAAAATGCAAATTTGAAGAAATTTTCTAGAAAATTTTAAATTTAAACATTTTTTTTTAGAAAAAAGGATTATTGACGACTTTTTATTTACAAAATGCCAATTTTGACAACATTTTCTATAAAAAATTCGATTTCTCGTTATTTTTTATAAAACAAATTATTAATTGGACAAGATTTTCTGAAATATACAATTTTATACATTTTGAAAGACAATTTCTATGAATTTTTTTGAAAATTTCTTCAAATTTGCATTTTTTTTCAATTTTTTACAAAATGTTGAAATTTAGTTTTTCTACAAAATTTCGTTAAAATTTTTGTTTTTTTTTTTTTTGCAAAATTTTGTAGAAATTCTTCAAAAATCGTTGAATTGAATTTCTCTAGAAAATTGTGTTAAAATTACATTTCTCTACAAAAATTCTTGAAATTACATTTTTTCTAGAATTTTTTTTTAAATTTCAAAGCTTGATGAGCGGATTTAGGACCACTGAAGGGATTAAAGATCGATGGGTCGTTTAAAGGACGATGACCCCAGATTAAAGGCCAATAAAGGAAAATTTCTAGAAAAAATAAATTTCGATGAAATTTGAAAGAAAAATTCGAAGATTGTCTAGAAAAATTAAATATCGAAGAAATTTTCTAATAACATGCAATTTCAACGAAATATTTAGGACCACAGAAGGGGAAAAAATAATTTTGACATCATTTTTCAGAAAAAATAAAACTTTCAATAAAAATGTATTTTTGACAAAATTTTCAAAAAATTAAATTTGAAGACCTAAGAAAAAAAAATTTTGCAGAAATTTAATTTTTTAAAAAAAATATTATTTTAAAAAATTTTGACAAAATTTATATAAGAATTAGATTTCTATAAAATTTTCGACCACTGAAGGGATTAAAGGTCGCTGAGTCGTTTAAAGGACAAAGACCCCAGATTGAAGGCCAATGAAGGAAAATTTCTTGAAAAATTCAACTTCGATGAAATTTTAAAGAAAAACTCGAAAATTTTCTAGAAAAATTAAATTTCAAGGAAATTTTCTAGAACTGTGCAAACGAAACTTTCTAGAAAAAATGAATTTTGACATAATTTTCTAGAAAAAACGAAATTATTAATTAAACGTATTTTTGAAAAAAATTTCAAAAAATTCAGTTTTGAAAAAATATTCAACGATTTTTTTAGAAAAGTTAACTTTTGGTGAAATTTTTTTAAGAATACCATTTTTGGCAAAATTTCCTATAAAAAATAGATTTCTAAAAAGTTTTTTTATAGAAGTTAAATTTTGCTGAAATTTTCTATAAAAAGGAATTTTTTAAAAAAAAACTAAATTTTGAACAAAAAAAATTTTAATAGAATTGTGCAATTTCAACGAAACTTTCTAGAAAAAATAAATTTTGACATAATTTTTGTAGAAAAAACGAAATTCAATTTTGCTGAATTTCTTTATAAAAACGCAATTTCCACGATAAAAACTAAATTGTCAACAAAAATATATATGTATGTGGCATTTTTTTAAAAGACAATTTTAACAAAATTACCAAAATTTTCTGGAAAAATGTAATTTTGAAGAAGATTTATAGAAAAATGTAATTTTCAACGATTTTTTTTAGAAGTATTTCGGTTTCTGCTAATTTTCTTCAAAATCGTTGAATTGAATTTCTCTAGAAAATTTTGTTAAAATTACATTTCTCTACAAAATTTCTTGAAATTAAATTTATTCTAGAAAATTTTTTTGAAATTTCAAAGGTCGATGAGCGGATTTAGGACCACAGAAGGGATTAAGGAACGATGGGTCGATTAAAGGACGATGACCCCAAATTAAAGGCCAATGAAGGAAAATTTCTATAAAAATTAAATTTCGATGAAATTTTAAAGAAAAATGAAAATTGCCTAGAAAAATTAATTTTCGAAGAAATTTTCTAAAAACATGCAACTTCAACGAAATATTCTAGAAAAAAAATAATTTTGACATCATTTTCCAGAAAAAAATACAACTTGCAATAAAAATGTATTTTTGACAACATTTTCATAAAATTCAATTTTGAAGATCTAAAAAAAAATTGTTTTGCAAAAATGCATATACTGAAAACAACAACAACGATCTTGAGCCTAAGTGCAAAAACAAAATATGAAACAAAATTTCTATAAAATTTTCGACCACTAAAGGGATTAAAGATCGCTGAGCGTTGAAGGAAAATTTCTTTAAAAATTTAACTTTGTTGAAATTTAAAAGAAAAATTCGAAAATTTTCTAGAAATATTAAATTTTTAAGAAATTTTCTTGCAATGTGCAATTTCAACGAAACTTTCTAGAAAAAAATTTTCACATAATTTTGTGGAAAAAACGAAATTATCAATAAAATGTATTTTAGAAAAAATTTTCCATAAATTCAGTTTTTAATAAATATTCAACGATTTTTATTTAGAAAAATTTACTTTTGATCAAATTTTTTAAGAATACCAATTTTGACAAAGTTTTCTATAAAAAATAGATTTCTAAAAAGTTTTTTATAAAAGTTAAATTTTGCTGAAATTTAATATAAAAAAGCAATTTCCAAGAAAAACACTAAATTTTCAACAAAAATATATTTTTGGAATTTTGTTGAAATTCTTCAAAAATCGTTGAACTGAATTTCTCTAGAAAATGTTGTTAAAATTACATTTCTCTACGAATTTTCCTGAAATTAAATTAATTCCAGAATTTTCTAGAAAAAAAACAAAATTTTCAATATAAAAGTATTTTCGACAAAATTTTCAAAAACTTCAATTTTGAATGAATATTCAATGAGTTCTTTAAGAAAAATTTAATTTTGATGAAATTTTTGAAAATAAAATTTTTGACAAAATTTTCTATAAAAATTAGATTTCTAAAAAGTTTTTTATAACAATAAAATTTTTAAGATAACTAAATATATATTTTTGTTTATAACCAAATGGATTGATTTAATTTTTGTTTGTTATGGGCTAATTTTCAACAAATTTTTTTAAAAAACGGGATTTATGACGAAATTTTATTTTAAAAATGCCAATTTTGACAACATTTTCTATAAAAATTCGATTTCTGTTAATTTTTTATAAAAGAAATTTACAAAAAAATATTAATTTGTGCAAGATTTTCTGAAAAAAAATTTCATCAATTTTGAAAGACAAATTAAATTCTATGAATTTTTTTTAAAGAAAATTTTAAAGAAATATTCGAAAATTTTCTAGAAATATAAAATTTCGAAGAATTTTCTAGAAATGTGCAATTTCAACGAAACTTTCCAGAAAAATAAATTTTGACTTAATTTTCTAGAAAAAATGAAATTTTCCAAAAAATTTATTTTCGACAAAATTTTCAAAAAATTCAATTTTGGATATATATTCATCGATTTTTTTTAGAAATTTCAATTTTAATGAAATATTTTAAAAATTTTCTATAAAAATTATATTTCTAAAAAGTTTTTTATAAAAGTTAAATTTTGCTGAAATTTTCTATAGAAAAGCAATTTTCAAGAAAAAAAGTTACTTTTCAATAAAAATATAATTTTGGAATTTTGTTGAAATTCTTCAATAATCGTTGAATTGAATTTCTCTAGAAAATTTTGTTAAAATTACATTTCTCTAAAAATGTTCTAGAAACTAAATTAATTCTAGAAAAAAAGAAATTTTCAATAAAAATTTATTTTCAACAAAATTTTTAAAAACTTCAATTTTGAATAAATATTCAACGATTTGTTTAAGAAAAATTAAATTTTAATGAAATTTTTTAAAAATACTATTTTTGACAAAATTTTCTTAGAAAACAGGATTTATGACGATTTTTTTTTTAAAAAACGTCAATTTTGACAAAATTTTCTATAAAAATTCGATTTCTGTTATTTTTTTTAAAATAAATTTGCAAAAAATTATTAATTTGGGAAAGATTTTCTGAAAAAAATTCATTTGAATTTCTTTTATAGAAAATGTCTTCAAATTTGTATTTGTATTTAAATTTTTTTACAAATTATAGTTGAAATTTAATTTTTCTAGAAAATTTCGTTCAAATTGAATTTTTTTTTGCAAAAAAATTCTCTAAAAATTTTTGTTAAAATTACATTTCTCTACCAAATTTCTTGAAATTTAATTTATTCAAATTTTTTTTTAAAATGTTAAAGGTCGATGAGCGGTTTTAGATCCAGTCAATGGATTAAAGATCGATTAGTCGTTTAAAGGACAATGACCCCAGATTGAAGGCCAATGAAGGACAATTTCATGAAAAATTAAATTTCGATGAAATTTTAAAGAAAAATTCGAAAATTTTCTAGAAATATTAAATTTTGAAGAAATTTTCTTGAAATGTGAAATTTCAACGAAACTTTCTAGAAAAAATAAATTTTAACATAATTTTTTGGAAAACAAAAATTTTAATAAAAATTTATTTTTAACAAAATTTTCAAAAAAAATCAATTTTGTAGATTTAAATTAAGATAACATTTTTTAAAAATACCATTTTTGACAAAATTTTCTATAAAAATTTAATTTCTATTAAATTTTTTTCTGAAATTTTGCTTACATTTTCTAAAAAAAAAGTTCCACGAAAAATATAAATTTCTAAAAAAAAATATATTTTTGGAAATTTTTTTAAAAAATGTAATTTTAACAGAAATTTTGTAGAAAAATGCAATTTTGAAGAAGTTTTATGAAAAATTTAATTTTCAACCATTTTTTTTAGAAAAAAATGAGGATTTTGACAACGTTTTCTAGAAAAAATTCGATTTCTGTTAATTTTTTATAAAACAAATTACTAATTTTGACAAGATTTTCGGAAAAATAAAATTTCATCAATTTTGAAAGAAAATTTCTATGAAATTTTGTTAGAAAATTTCAACAAATTTGTATTTTTATTTTTTCAAATTTTCTACAAAATGTAGAAATTTCTAAATTTCTAGAAAATTTAGTTTAAATTGTATTTTTTTTGCAAAAATTTTGTTAATATTCTTCAAAAATCGTTGAATTGAATTTGTGTTGAAAATATTTCTCTACAAAATTTGTTCAAATTAAATTTATTCCCGAAAATTTTTTGAAATTTCAAAGGAAATAGCATTTAGGACCACTGAAGGTATTAAAGATCGATGAGTCGTTTAAAGGACAACGACCCCAGATTAAAGGCCAATGAAGAAACATTTCTTGAAAATTTCAACTTCGATGAAATTTTAAAGAAAATGCATACATTTCCTAGAAATACTAAATTTCGAAGACTTTTTAGAATTTTTTTAAAAATTTGCAATTTCAACAAAACTATAGAAAAAATAAATTTTGACATAATTTTCTGGAAAAAACGAAATTAGCAATATAATGTATTTTTGACAAAATTTTGAAAAAAATTCAGCTTTGCATAAATATTCAACGATTTTTTTAAAAAATTAACTTTCGATGAAATTTTTTAGGAATACAATTTTTGGCAAAATTTTCTATAAAAAATAGATTTCTAAAAAGTTTTTTATAAAAGTTAAATTTTGCTGAAATTTTCTATAAAAAAGCAAATTTTCAAGAAAAAGACTAAATTTTCAACAAAAATATATTTTTTTGGAATTTTGTTGAAATTCTTGAAAAATCGTTGAATTTTTCTAGAAAATTTTGTTAAAAATAACATATTTCTACGAACGAAATTTTCAATAAAAATGTATTTTGACAAAATTTTCTATAAAAATTTGATTTTCAAAAAGTTTTTTATAACAATTAAATTTTTAAATAATAAAAATTACACGAAAAATGTTCAACGAATTTTTTTAGAAAACAGGATTTATGACGAAATTTTATTTTAAAAATGCCAATTTTGACACCATTTTCTATAAAAATTCGAAAAATGGTAAAATGTTTGTATGTATGTATGTGTTTTATAGATGCTTAAACCACTGGACCGATTTAAAAATTTCTTCTTTTGTTTGAAAGCTATTTTGTCTGAGATGGTTTTGGAAAAAAAAATTTTGCAAAAGGTGGGCGGCGCAAATGTGGGCGTGACAAATCGTTTGTTTTCAAAAATGGACGGGATCGGAAATCTAAATCTGGGGCAACGAAGTGGACCGGGTCCAGCTAGTTTTCTATAAAAATTCGATTTCTATAATTTTTTTTATAAAGGAAATTTACAAAAAATTACTAATTTCTGAAAAAAAATTCATCAATTTTGAAAGACAGTTTCTACGATTTTTTTTTTTTAGAAAATTTCTTCAAATTAGATTTTTTTCAAATTTTCTACAAAATGTGGTTGAAATTTAATTTGTCTAGAGAATTTCGTTCAAATAGTATTTTTTTACAAAAATTTTGTTTAAATTCCTGTAGAACATTTTGTTAAAGTTACATTTCTATAAAAAATGTCTTGAAATTAAATTAATTCTAGAAAATTTTTTGAAATTTCAAAGGTCGATGAGCGGATTTAGCGCCATTGAAGGGATTCAAGATCGATGAGTCGTCTAAAGGAGAATGAGCCCAGATTAAAGGCCAATGAAAGAAAATTTCTGGAAAAATTTAATTTCGATGAAGACATTTAAAAGAAAAATTCGAAAATCGAATTACTCGTGTTTAATTACATAAAAGACCTCAAGCCGAACAATAACAAAAAACTTAAGATACAAAAGTTCAACTATTTAAAGATTTGATTTTTTGAAGTTTAGAATTTTTTTTTTGAAAAATTAAATATTTTAAAAATACCTTGTTTGCTCAAATTTTATATAAAAAATTCCACGAAAAAATAAATTTTCAACAAAAATAATAAATTTTCAACAAAAATAATAAATTTTCAACAAAAAGAATATATTTTTTAGAAAAATATATTTTCGGATTTTTTTTTAAAAATTGCAATTTTAAGAAAAAATTTTTAGAAAAATGCAATTTTGAAGAATTTGTATAAAAATTTTATAGAAAAAATTAATTTCATCCAAGCCAATATTAACGAATTTATTCGTGAGATACTGGCCGATATGTTGGAGAGAGTATGTCAAAATTGACCGTATGAACAATTTTAGGCGCAGTCGCGGTCAACATACATATATATGAAATCATCAAATAAAGATTTCTACATTTCTTTAAATTTTATGTATTTTTTTTTAAATCAAATACGAAAATCATTCGTTACATATCTTGAAAATGACATCAAAAATTGGAGAGAAGAGCCATAATTTGTGTGATCACATCACATGGAATTACTCATTTAAGCAAAGTCCGTCCGTGTGTCTCTCTGGTGCGCACGATAACTCTCAATTTACATCAAATTTGGTACACATTAATAATTCTTTCTATATCAGACTAAGATGGAAGATAGACCATGTTGGTCCACTCCTTCTAGTACCTCCCCCCCAAAGGGTCAACGTTTAGTGAAATATTGATTCTTTAATAACTTCTCTACTACTTATTCGAATCTTCTGAAAATTCAGTCGCTACCACGTTGAGAAAAATGGGCGAAGTTGCCACGCCCCTTTTGATACCTCCCATACAAAGGGGCCAGTTTTCAGAAAAAGTTAACGGCCTATAACTTAACGGCTTAAAACTAGGAAATAGGAAACGCAGTAGGTTGGAGGTTATAATTTAGTTGGCCCAGTTCTATTTTAAACATTCTTTACAGATTTTTTTTGGAAAATTATGCAGGAATATTCAGTTTATTCTTCCCAAATAAAAATGTCCTGCAATTTTCCCATCACAAAAGACACTGTGCTAATTTGCTAGCGCCCTGCATTGGGAAACAAAACATAAAAATTATGAAGAACAAACCAATGACGTCGAATATTCAAGAAGGACTCGTCGACGGCGGGGACGACTACGTTGAAGAAGACATAAAATAAAATTGAATTAATATCAATCGGACGCCTGTCGTTAACTTCCGCCAACAACGCGCCGCTTCCCCCAACATCCATATACATATCCCATAGCCCTTTCACTTTAGTTCTGCCAAACGAAGCGGAAGTGAGGAGAAAGTACGAATGTCATCTTGGGATGCATGAATGAATGCATGCAGTGTTCTTTCGGTCTTGGCCCTCTAACTCCGTTGTGCCCAAAATATAATGAATATGAAGTGATGGGAATCAATATCCCAGAAATCCATACAAACAGCAGCAAAAAAAATTTAGCTTCTAAGCGTTACAAAATAACTTTAACAAATAAGCGTAGCCGAAAACAAAAATTAAAATGATGTTCTTCGCATAAGGCACTGAACACAATCACAACGACGGCGACAACGACAACGACGACGTTTGTCACCCGTTATGACGTTATGGTTTGGTACATGGAAAAAGATGATGGCTTTTGGGTGGGTTTGCTGAGTATAGACCTTTTTTCTCAAGTGTTGTTGCCACAACATAGACATAGATTGTTTTGTATCACTGTCTTTTTCCCAGTTTCCACTTTGTAATAACATAAATCTCTGTTTTCGCACACAATTGGGGGGTTGTCGCGTCTTGTCTCATCTCGTGTGCTGTATCACTCGAAGAAGATGAGCGTGTGTTTGGAAACATATCACAACAACATCATCATCACACACTGCACTGCAGTGCTGGAAGCACATCACAGCATGCAGGCCATGTGAGTGATATGATTTGACTTTTCCCTCCATGTTCGCTTTGCTCGGGGTTCAGTTCCGGTACTTTAGGTCTTTGGCCATGGTCAAAGATTTATGGTTCTAAATGGAAACTCAATTCTCACACAATGCCTCAAATTGCGTTGAATACCCCCTTAGGGGAATATAAATGCTGGGTAATGCTGCTGACCAAGCCAATGCCAGTCATCTGCCGCCACTAGCCACCAACCAATCAACCAACGCTCTAATTATGTGATCTTCCGTTTTATCACTGCCCAAATGAAATTTTCCAGCTAAAAGTCTCAAAGCAAGAGCTGAGATAATTTGGCCCTTTTCCTGTAATTTAATGGACAAAATGTGATTTATTTATTAAGCCAAACAGGAATCTTAAGTGTTTCCCTAGAAAAAAAAATGGGATAAAACTATAGAATAGTGAAACCCTTTTCCGTCATTAGTTTACTATTAGTAAGATTTATTTGTTAACATGATATCTTCCGAGTGAAAGGATTGCCTAGAGGCAATATAATTTATTGCTATAGGCGATACTACATTATCATTATTAAACTGATATTATCACACACTGAGAATTGCCACTTAATTGATATCTTTTAGCAATTGGGCATATGTGTACGTATGAAGAGAAGTACTAGAAATAAGGATCGTGTTTTATGGAAATAATTGTTTTGCCATAACCACTTAGGGAATAAGAAAGTGGTTGTGTCGGTCAGAAATCCTTTTTAATATTCCTTAATTGTATACTAGCTGGCCCTGCAGATGTTATTTTTCTGGCCCTCCGAAACACTGGTGGATTAAACGGGTAAAAGGATGGAAACTATGGAAGATACCGTATGGCTCTTGATGAAAACTCATTTTCCGACTGGAGAGTAACACTTACAGAACGAAAATGTGATATACCATGTACCTATTACGGATATATGTAAAAGATGCTATGGATAAAGAAGCAATAAAAAGCTTTTCTCCTTTCAAGGCTGCGGGACCAGACGGAATATTTCCAGCACTTCTTCAGAATGAGGTGGATCTGGCTGGAGTTTTCAGTAGATGCCAAACTCAAGCATATGCCCCAAAAAATTGGCAGGAATCAAGGGTGATCTTCATACCCAAGCCTGGCAGGGTGAGTTATACGATCGCAAAGGCTTATCGACTATTAGCCTAACTTGTTGCCTGTTAAAAACAATGGAGCGAATAAATGACGACATGGTCAAAAGTAAGATAGCCGATGACAAGCAACACGCATCTGTTAATGGAAGATCAGTGGAAACAGCTCTGCATGAGGTAGTACACCACAGTCCTTCAGTGAAGAAATGTACACTCTTGCCGTTTGTTTAGACATTTAAGGCGCTTTTAACAACGTTCAGATCGATACATTATCCAGTCCTTAGACGAGTTTCAGGTTGACCGGGCTCTGATAAACTGGATCAACAATATGCTAAGGAATAGGTGGATTATTTGTGGGTCATGATGTAAAAATCAGAGACAATGTAAATCGTGGTATACCTCAGGGGGCATTTTATCGCCTCTCCTATGGGTTACGACGATACACAGTCTCCTTAAAGCCCTCACCAATAAAGGACTTAAGGCCCAGTTAGGCAAACTTAACCGTAACGCCCCCGTAGCGTAACGAATCAGCTGATTCAATCTGTCATATGGAAATCAATGTAAACGATTAGCCAACGGAAACGAAACGTAAACGGACGGCTGAATCTGTTGAAATCAGAATTGGACGTTCCGTTTACGTACAATTTGACAACAGCTGATACTACATGTTGTTTACAATTGCAATTGTATGTTCACCGAGAAACGTAAAGAAAATAATTTATTAATTATTTGTTTTTTAAAAGTGCAAATAAACATGAAAGTCGATTATTCGATTTCATTGGTGCAGTCGCACGAGTATTTACACAATAAATATAATCCAGCATATAGGATATCTGAAAAAAGCGAGAAGTTTGGAAGCAAATTGGCAATGAGCTGGGCGTTACAGGTGAGTTTTATGAAGATCGCGGCTGACTCCATTAAAAATTAAATTTATAATCTGCTTCAGGATTCTTTTGACGACAGTACGAGACAATCATTGCGCCAATCTTCTTCATTATGGGTGAATTTGACAGCAATATAAGCGTCTCTACAAACGTGGACTTATTTATAGATAGAGATTGGATTGGATTTGGCTGAGTCCCTCTTCAATGGAAATAGACATAAGTAAAAGTATTAATAAAACACAGAATATTTAAGATATTGAGTTCAAATTTATTCCAGGTGTAGTGCAAATGTTACATTTTAAGAAGTGGTGGTCATATGACCCCACGAGCCCGTCAACGGCGGCATTTCGACCGGAACGTTGGCAATTTCGCGTTGTCTCTGAGCTCGTCCATAGTTGTTGACTTAGACCAAGGATATTCCTCAGGGGAAACGCCGCATCGCCAATAAAAAAATGAGGAAGGCTTCAGAGGATGTTGACGATAATGGTTTACTGATTTGCCAAACGGAGAGTACTGGAATATAGCTGTATTTAATTTAAATTATCAAATGGAAATTGTTTGTATTAAAATAGATTATAATTAAATATAAGTTTAATGGACATTCCCCCATCGTGTTGGCTGCCATAACTTCCACACAATTCGGCATATCCCACATTCGTTGAAAATCATTGGCAGTGTGTTTGTACTGCTGTGTAGTTGGTTCACTTAATTAAATCGGCGAAAGCAAGCGCCACAAAACTTCACTGTATTCTAAAAAAATATTTCGCATTGTTGTTTTCCCCAGCCTGTGACTCCATGCAATCGATTGTATGGAACAACCGTGACCCAAATATCTACAATTTTAAAGAATAGAATGTTAATATTTTCCAACTTGGAATCATAGGATAAAGCAATATTTGACATACAGTGGTGTTATTGCTAGTCTCTCTGCCGGTCTAATCCGTTGCTTTGGCGTAGTTAACTCAGTCATTGTTTATAGGACGTCCACCCCATCTTCTTATCCGACGATATTTTCTTGATTTACTTTAATTGTAAATTATGCACAGATTTAAAAAACACAAATTTATAAACAATCCTTTTAACTTCATTTTTAATAAACCTAAACAAAAAGAAATCGCGGCTTTTTTGTTTACTTATGTGTTGTTGTTGTCAGAACATATGACTCGTTATCTCAACGTTGGCTAATCGCTCAAACGGGCAACGTTACAGCAACGGTAAAGATAAATTACGGTTACGTATGCCTAATCCGGCCTTTCGTAATTCGTCCATAACTTTAACAAATATTGAGTCCCTAAAAAAACCAATAACTGTTTTGGTTTTATGGGAGTCTGCAAAGAAAGCAAAATTAAGAAATGGAAGAAGCAATAGGCTATTCAGTATGCAAAAATATTATTTTTGCTTTCAAGATATTTTTTTTCAAGAAGCTACAATCATATATGTCCATAACAACTGGGGTTTGAAATGGAATATGTGGGTATCCTTCAATTAATTTGTTCTCGCTTTGAAAGCAACTATTGCCGAAATGATTTTTTTCCAGTACCTTTCGTTCATCTATTTGGAGGTGGCCAAAATAGTTTTATGCGGAACTTTTTACGTTTGGAAAATAACTTCTTATATATATTTTTAGCATCATTTTATACTTTTATGAATATGCAAAGTGAACGTTTTGCAGTTTCTAAGCAGGATTATTTATTGTGAAATAGTAATAGAATACTATTACTATATAGTCACTTTTTCTAATTTCCATGGTTGTATAAAGCAAATCTTCTTGACTCACTAAATTAACTTCGGCGGCTGAGTTTCAGCCAATGTGAGCCACTAGAATCGGCGGCGGCGCTGGCAGGGAAAAAATGGAAGGCGGCGGCGAGCCGCCGATTTGCGCCGCGTCGGCTTCATAGCCTGATCCACATCCAAATTCGTGCCATGCACTGCGTTGATTTCAGCAAGAACGTTATAAGTCATAAGCTGAAAGACGGCACCACGCAGTGTTTCTGAGGTTCCTTGGACATAATCGTAAATCGTGGACCTTACGAGTATAGCGTTTGTGGGAGTCGTCATCATGTAAGGGGGCCGTTTTATTTCATTCTTATACATTTTCATAGCCGAATACTGAAGGCGGATGGCAAGTCCAGCGCTGCAGGTTCTTGCTTTTTATACCTACAGCCAGGATCGCCTTATCATATTAGCTACCATCGGACGGGTCTCCGAAATTCTATTACCAGGAAGCACGTGGACGTAGAGATGCTAGGGAAAATTCTGATATGAATCACTCTAGTTATTGCCAAATTAATAATATTCAGAAGTTTTGAGCATAAAAGAAAATCCTCAACTCCATATAAGCAGGTTACCGAACTCGAAGACCAATGTATTCGATTGTATACGAACTATGGGCTGTATGATCTATACACCAACATCGACCATGCCTAGGACATGTTGAGCTCCCGGATGAAAGACTTAGAATATCATTCGAGGAATGACAGAAAATGGGGACAAAATAGAACTTCACGGAGAAGAACTGATTGAATCCTCGCACTAGAAAGGAAAAGATTGTCTACGTTAGTATCAGTTCTGATGGGACAGTGCCTGATCTGCGAACACGGCAGAAGATTGGGTATTGACTCCAATGACTTCTGCAGAAGCTGTGGAGATGAGGAAGAAGTGGAGAGCATTGAGCACTTGCTATGCGACTGTCCCGCTTTGAGTAAACGACGACTGGACGTACTGGGGTCGGCCTTTCGAGGCAGTCTAACAGATCTTTCAGGTACCAATATTACGAGGTACTATCGATAAATTTGTATATCAAACAGGTTGGTTTCGATGAGGGGCATTTTAGCCCGTGGTACCACCAGGGACCTAAACTGGTCTATGTGAGCTGAAGGAAAAAAACGTCTGCCACCCTTACCTAAACCTTAAAACTGATTGAAGAGCAATGCTTGATTTGTGTGAATAGTAAAATTCTTTTCTATTTTTTTCATCAGATGAACTTTACGTTTACGCCTCAAAGTGCGTATAGTTAACATTAACGAATCTATAAATATAAAACAAAATCGCAATGCCATGAAAACCCCCCATTTCTGATATGGATTTGCCCTTCATATCTCAATTGTTTCATCTCATTCATGAACTTTCCGCAATTAAAGCTGTTGTTTGCCGCTTTTGTAGAACTGAATTATCATAAAATTGTTATGAAACATAATAACAAATGATAATAAATAAATAAAGGACATTTTCAATGTAATTTATGCATGCGACACAGCAACAAAAAAATCTAAAAGAGATATTATCGTTTCATGGAAATGAAGAGGAATATTTAGAATTTTCCACAGCGTTTTTTTTTTTTGGGTTGTCCATATACTCTTATTTTTAGTTAACCAAGGGGGTTGGCAACAACCAAAATAGATAGATAGACGGACAGAACTTTTAGTGAATGAGTAAAGTAAACTCCTTCAGATGCTAGATGCTCGACGAGATGAAATGAGATGAGTTCTGCTGCTGCTGCTTCACCCTTCAAAAAGCCACAAATTATTTTTATGGGCACTCAACTACGCACATTATCCTTTCATCGAATGAAGAGGCATAGAAGCGTTGCAAAAACATTTTATGCCATTGTCACTGTCACCATCACCATCACTGAATGCATCGCGGGCATCGGATGAAGATGGAGTTGGAAGACGGACGAACTCTGCTACGCCGGCAATAGTTGTCATAATTTTTATGAATTCATCCGAGAAACAAAAATATGTATAAGCATTAGGCAAAAAAAAAACAACACAAGGATATCATAATCATCCTACGCCGCATCATGGCCGTTGCTCGAGAGCAATAACCACGACCAACCAACCAACCAACCCTCAAAAAACACACACTTCCCAATTTAAAGAAATTATAATTTGGAAGGAAACGCAACAAAACGACTGTAGAAGGAGGAATGGTGTAAAAATTTTAATTGATGACAATTTCATTAAAACTGTCTGTCCGTCCGTCCGCTCGTTCGTTCGGCCATTCGCACGCTAACTACCCGGGGAGAAAGCGTAAACATTTGTGAATCCTCATGATTCGATCGTAAAAAATTCAAATGCCTCTTGTATATGGCAAAAGTATGGGGAATTTTCAACATTTTGGGGATTTGGGAATATGACATGTGTAAATGCACAACCATCTTTGGGTGTGCAAATTTCCAAATGTCTCTCTCTCTCTCCACTGGAGCAGGATGAGAAATGCTAAAGAGCCAAGGACATAGAGAGCGCTTTAATCGCTTAGGCGGACAGATGCGTTAATGGTCGTAGTCCTTCTAGCCTTGACTTGGTTAGCGTGGATTTTTATTTCTTTGCCTTCTGTCAGTGTCTGCCGTCTGCGTAATCGTTGGCAACAATTAAATCGATCCATATGCGGGGTTTGAGTTTTAGAAATAACTGCCCCAGCTTTATTATTTCGCATACATATTTAAGTGAATTGAAAATAGAATTTATGGCGGTGTAAATTGTTTAATGACTTTTCCGCCAACACTGCATGCCATTAATTCTTCATTCATAATTAAGGACAACTTTAATTGTTGTAAGTTAAAAGTCCTCGTATGTGAGGAGAGTTGGAATATAATGAAGTCATATAAACTCATATAAATGTGTAAATTCTCCGTTTAGTGCAAATATTTGTACATTCATGCATTTAATTTTACGATGTTTTAAAGAATTTTTATTATTCCCAATAACAATAGGTACTCTATTTAAAGATTAGTTCCATCAAATGATTTACTTTATTTGCTTTAAGTTAATATTCGTTCTGTTATTATGGATATGGTCCGCAGCAAAACATCTGCAGTTTAAGAAAATCTAACACATAGACTCTCAATACGCACCGTTTCAAGGACTACATAAATTTGCTATATTTATAGCATTTTTCAAGCCACAAAATCAAGTGGGCATTTAAAAACAAAACCTAACCAAAATTATCGGCTCTGGCAACTCATCGCTATTCAGAAGAAAATGAGCGTCACTCGTGCAGTAATTAGGAAAATGTTGGCGAAAAAGCAAATAGTTACGAGTATAATATCAAATGATGTACTTTATTTCATAAAACGTTGATCTCATCTGCTAAAAAATATTTGTTTGACTTAGCATACTTTGGAATTCAATTAACAAATCCATGTTTATTATACCATCTCAATTTAGTGGTGGAGTGAATATATCATCTCTACTAAAAACCAGTAAGGAAAGGCTAAAGTCGGGCGGTGCCGACTATATAATATCCTACACCACTACCGTAATATGGAATAACTCTGATATATAAATTTTGTAATTCATGTATAAATTGTTTACATAAATTTACTTTTGGGACATTTTATACTTAAATAATACCCTGTACCACAGTGTGGTGTAGGGTATAAAAACGATTGGATCTAAAGAGCCAAATCGGGTGAAACATATATATGGGAGCTATAGCTAAATCTTTAGCGATTTTCTTCAAATTCGGCAATGTTGGTTCATGAATCAAGCAACACTACCATTCTAAATTTCAAAACGATTGGATGTAAAATATAGATTCTATAGAACTAAAGGGCCAAATCGGACGAAACATATATATGGGAGCTATAGCTAAATCTTAACCGATTTTCTTCAAATTCGGTAGTGTTGGTTCATGGATCAAGAAACTCTACCATTCTAAATTTCAAAACGATTGGATGTAAAATACAGCTTTTATAGGACTAAAGAGCAAAATCGGACGAAACATATATATGGGAGTTATAGCTAAATCTTAACCGATTTTCTTCAAATTCGGCAATGTTGGTTCATGGATCAAGAAACTCTACCATTCTAAATTTCAAAATGATTTGATGTAAAATACAGCTTCTTCAGGACAAAAGAGCAAAATCGGACGAAACATGTATATGGGAGCTATAGCTAAATCTTAACCGATTTTCATCAAATTCGGTAGTGTTGGTTCATGGATCAATAAACTCTACCATTCTAAATTTCAAAACGATTGGATGTAAAATACAGCTTCTATAGAACTAAAGGGCCAAATCGGACGAAACATATATATGGGAGCTATAGCTAAATCTTAACCGATTTTCTTCAAATTCGGTAGTGTTGGTTCATGGATCAAGCAACTCTACCATTCCAAATTTCAAAATGATTGGATGTAAAATACAGCTTTTATAGGACTAAATGGCCAAATCGGACGAAACATATATATGGGAGCTATAGCTAAATCTTAACCGATTTTCTTTAAATTCGGCAATGTTGATTCATGGATCAAGAAACTCTACCATTCTAAATTTCAAAACGATTGGATGTAAAATACAGCTTCTATAGAACTAAAGGGCCAAATCGGACGAAACATATATATGGGAGCTATAGCTAAATCTTAACCGATTTTCTTCAAATTCGGTAGTGTTGGTTCATGGATCAAAAAACTCTACCATTCTAAATTTCAAAATGATTGGATGTAAAATACAGCTTCTTCAGGACAAAAGAGCAAAATCGGACGAAACATATATATGGGAGCTATAGCTAAATCTTAACCGATTTTCTTCAAATTCGGCAATGTTGGTTCATGGATCAAGAAACTCTACCATTCTAAATTTCAAAACGATTGGATGTAAAATACAGCTTCTATAGAACTAAAGGGCCAAATCGGACGAAACATATATATGGGAGCTATAGCTAAATCTTAACCGATTTTCTTCAAATTCGGTAGTGTTGGTTCATGGATCAAAAAACTCTACCATTCTAAATTTCAAAATGAGTGGATGTAAAATACAGCTTCTTCAGGACAAAAGAGCAAAATCGGACGAAACATATATATGGGAGCTATAGCTAAATCTTAACCGATTTTCTTCAAATTCGGCAATGTTGGTTCATGGATCAAGAAACTCTACCATTCTAAATTTCAAAACGATTGGATGTAAAATACAGCTTCTATAGAACTAAAGGGCCAAATCGGACGAAACATATATATGGGAGCTATAGCTAAATCTTAACCGATTTTCTTCAAATTCGGTAGTGTTGGTTCATGGATCAAAAAACTCTACCATTCTAAATTTCAAAATGAGTGGATGTAAAATACAGCTTCTTCAGGACAAAAGAGCAAAATCGGACGAAACATATATATGGGAGCTATAGCTAAATCTTAACCGATTTTCTTCAAATTCGGCAATGTTGGTTCATGGATCAAAAAACTCTACCATTCTAAATTTCAAAACGATTGGATGTAAAATACAGCTTCTATAGAACTAAAGGGCCAAATAGGACGAAACATATATATGGGAGCTATAGCTAAATCTTAACCGATTTTCTTCAAATTCGGTAGTGTTGGTTCATGGATCAAAAAACTCTACCATTCTAAATTTCAAAATGAGTGGATGTAAAATACAGCTTCTTCAGGACAAAAGAGCAAAATCGGACGAAACATATATATGGGAGCTATAGCTAAATCTTAACCGATTTTCTTCAAATTCGGCAATGTTGGTTCATGGATCAAGAAACTCTACCATTCTAAATTTCAAAACGATTGGATGTAAAATACAGCTTCTTCAGGACAAAAGAGCAAAATCGGATGAAACATATATATAGGAGCTATAGCTAAATCTTAACCGATTTTCTTCAAATTCGGCAATGTTGGTTCATGGATCAAGAAACTCTACCATTCTAAATTTCAAAACGATTGGATGTAAAATACAGCTTTTATAGGACTAAAGGGCCAAATCGGACGAAACATATATATGGGAGCTATAGCTAAATCTTAACCGATTTTCTTCAAATTCAGCAATGTTGGTTCATGGATCAAGAAACTCTACCATCCAAAATTTCAAAACGATTGGATGTAAAATACAGCTTCTATAGGACTAAAGGGCCAAATCGGACGAAAGATATATATGGGAGCTATATCTAAATCTGAACCGATTTCAACCAAATTCAATAGCGATCTTAACAGCCGCGAAATACTCTAAACTGCAAAATTTCAGAACGATCGGAGTGAAATTGCGACCTGTAGTCGACGAACAACTTTACATGGACAGACGGACGGACGGACATCGTTAAATCGACTCAGCCAGTGATTCTGAGTCGATCGGTATACTTTAAGGTTGGGGTCTAGCTGTGTTATTTTCAGGTGTTACAAACATCTGCCGTGAAACAAACTTATAATACCCTGTACCACAGTGTGGTGTAGGGTATAAAAATTTAACACATCGAAAAAGTGAACTAGACCCTAAATTTTGTCGAAATTTAATTTTAAAGACTGGTTAAATTATAAGGGCCGATGTTTCATGTGAACCACACCTAAACGTCAAGTTTTTTTTCTGCATTTCATTTGACATTTCTCAATTTTAGACTAACTCAATTTGAACCATGGAAAGATACACAATCAAACAACGCGTTAAAGATTTTTAATCCTTTTACGAAAATGGGCGTTCAAATCAAATCAATTTCAAATTTGATCAGCATAATCGACCAAATGTGTCCACAATTGAGAGACTTGTGCGCAAATTTCAGCAAACCGGATCTGTAGGAGATTTGAAAACACCTGTGCCTGCTCGCCCAGTTCGGTTGGTGCGGCTTATGGGCTGGCGACGTCATCGGGCAATACTTCTTCAAAATGAAGTCAGGCCGGTCAGGCAGTTACTGTGAATGGTGCGATGATAACGAACTTTTTATGGCCCGAATTGGAAGATATGGATGTGGACAATATGTGTTTTCAACCGGACGGTACCACTTGCCACACAGCTAACGAAAAAATGACTCTTTTGCGCAACAAATTCAATGGCCGTGTTATCTCACGTCGTGGCGATGTCAATTGGCCGCCAAGATCATGTGATTTGACACCGTTGGACTTCTTTCTTTGGGGTTATTTGAAAGAAAGGGTGTACGTCGATAAGCCAGCAACAATTCAAGAGCTAAAGGATGAGATAATTCGGCACATTAACGGCATAGAACCTCAATTATGCCTCAGCGTCGTCGAAAATTTGGACCATCGGATGGAGGTGTGCCGCCGAAGTCGCGGCGGCCATTTGGCCGATATTTTGTTTCATACATAATTGAACCATACCAATACTATCATAATAAAAAGAAATGGCAATAATTTCCTAAATAATGTGTGTTTTATTCAAAATCAACATCGGCCCCTAAAATTTAACCACCCTTTCCTACAAATTTCATAGAAATTGCAATTTTACAGAAAATTGCATCGAATTGCACTTGGAAAATTATGTCAAATTAGAATTGTATGGAAAATTCAAATTTAGTTTTTTCATTTTTTGAACATTTAAAAATTATTATCCCCTCACCTTAGAGAGGAGGGTATATAAGACCCTAAGTATGTTCGGCGGATATCCGTTTTGGGTCATTTTAAGTCGAAGGAGCAATGTCCATCCGTCTGTCGGCTGGTGCGCACGATAACTCTCGAAAGGAGTAACCGATTGACTTAAAATTTGGTATGTCGTAATATTTTCTTCTATCTCCGGCTAAGTTCAAAGATGGGCCATATTGGTCTTCTCCTTCAAGTACCTCCCCCACAAAGGTTTAATATTTAGTGAAATAACTTCTATACTACTTTTTTGAATCCTCTGAAATTCTACATATAGTATTAGTTTATTAGTCACTATTACCTTGAGAAAAATGGGCGAAGTTGCCACGCCCCTTTTAGTACCTCCCACACAAATGGACAATTTTGAACCAAAAGTTATTAGCTTATAACTTTATTACCAGTGCATACATAGTCTTTAAATTTTGTACAGTGTAATGCTTTTATAGTACCTAGAGTCCAGAGAAAAATGGGCACGCCCCTTTTGGTTCCTCGTACACAAATGGACCTTTTTGTACCAAAAGTTAACAGCTTTTAACTTTAATACCAGTGCATACAAATACTTGAAATTTCGTACAGTGCAATGCTTTTATAGTACCTAGAGTCTAGAGAAAAGTGGCCGTAATTGGATCATTTTATAGCAAAAATTAACAGCATATTACTTTAATACCAGTACACATAAATACTTGAAATTTTGTACAGTGTAATGCTTTTATAATACCAAGAGTCCAGAGAAAAGTGGGCGCTTTTGGCACGCCCCATTTGGTACCTCCCACACAAATGGACCATTTTGTACTAAAAGTTACCAGTTTATAACTTTAATTCCAGTGCATATAAGTACTTGAAATTTCGTACAGTGCAATGCTTTTATAGTACTTAGAGTATAGAGAAAAGTGGCCGTTATTGGCATGCCCCCACACAAATGGATCATTTTACACCAAAAGTTAACAGATTATAACTTTAATAACAGTACATACTTTAAAGTTATTAAATGCAATTTAAATTGAAAATAATTTAATAATAATAAAAAAAAAATTTACTAATATTTTTTTGGGAGTCAAGGTGAGGGGATTGATAAGTCGGTTTACCCGACTGAACTTTCTTACCTGTTTTTTTGCTAAAATTTCTAGAGAACTGAATTTCTATAAAATTTCTTCGAAATTGTTTATTGGAAATATGTTATTAGAAAATTGGGGTTTACTTGAAAATTGTATCTAAATTATATTTTTCGAAAAAAATCGTTAAAATTTATATTTCCTTCAAAATTGAATTTTTTCTAGAAAATTACGTTGAATTTCTTCGAAATTGCATTTTTTCCAAAAATATCGTTAGATTTCCATAAAAAAATCAAAATTGCATTTTTCTAGAAAATGTTATTGAAGTTGTATTTTTCCAGAAAATTTCCATCATCGACATTAATACACTCAATGACATTTTATCCGGTAGTGGCTATAGCCAGCGAAAAACAAAGCACACACGTGCTTAATCTTTGCAAATTCGTTTATGATAATGAACCAACCCCGTATGTTACGAATTCCAGCAAGGCAGTGCATGAATAAAACATCAAAAATCAACAACGCTTCGTTGCAAAATGAATACCAACTGGGGATAATTTAAATCAAGTGTTGGGGACAACTATAGAACGTGCGGGGGACGACTAAAGCACTTGCTGAGGACGAATAAAGCACGCGCTGGGATAACTTTCCATTTTAAATCCCCCCCTACCCCCTCCCCATTTAAAACAATTTAATCAACATTAGCGTTTCACTACATTTATTAATGTTATAAGTAAATAAAACGTGAACACAACAAACATATAATTGTAAATTTGAATATTTATCACTAAGCAAATCACGTCTAAACAAAACACATTCGAATGTGCAGCAACACAGTATTACCTCTGTTTTTTCTCGGAATTCAGCTCATAACCTTAATGGTGACAGTCTCCTTCGTATCATTCGCCTTTATGTACTACAAAATTGAATTCCTGTACTCTATAAAAAAAAAACATACACACTCATTATTAACTTTTAAAATTGAAATTTTTATAAGCTTAGGTTGTTAAATATTCGTAGGCCGACACCATTTCTATTGATTCTAGAAATTTCTGCAATAGGAAGATGTCACTGGAATCACCTTATCCTCCTCATTCCATAGCCCAGAGAATCATCCACAATATCAAACAGGTCATTAAATTCTATTTCTTCGACATTAATTTTCATTTTTCACGTCTTTATAAATCCTCGTGGTTTCTTCTAAGAACAGACAATAACAAATCCAATGAACAGCACAAAGCCGAACAAATAATCAGCAACCTTACGGCGACAATACATAACGCAACGCCGGTCAAAAAATCACCCCCGTTTCGTTGATAATTAATGAACGAATCGGTGTCCATTTTTCATGCACGTTACGTTTATAATTTGGTACCAAACGGTGTTTATTTTGCAACGTCTTTTTTCCCTCAGTGTACTAACACTAGGCAACAGAGTAGATCAAGCCCGTGCGGGTTTTGGGGGTTCAAACCACCCCCCCCCCCCCAAACGATTTGGAATTAAAAACCGTTACTACTGATTTTAACGGTTAAAATGTATTTCCTTTTCCAAAAAGTAAATCAAAGACTAAAAATGTTACCGGTGTTTACTTTAAAGTTTTATGTCTAAAATTTAGTAAATTGTAGCATATAATTAGACTTACACTTCACAAAATTGCTGTATCCGATTTGTAGTAGATGCCCAGTCAGCTTTTTGTGAAAGTATTGATCATATTCGGGCCCTTTTCGACTCCACTGCGCGATTCAAATAATCATAAATGTGCTCATTTTCTGATCATAAATGAATGTTTTGTCGTGAGAAAATGGTACCCTACCCGCGACTCGTCTTTAGGAGTCTTTTATATTTTATTTTTGCGGCTTTCGAGTCATTTTTCCGTTGTACTTATAATCATTTAGGAGACTTTTTCGAATCATTTCTCAGTCGCAATAAGTATTCGTATTTTCAACCATCTGCAAGTCTTTTTGAAGTCATTTTTAAGTCGTATTTATAATCCTTTGCGCTTCAAGAAATAAAATATTTATTTGATGTATATTAATAAAATAAATTTATTAAATTAAAGAAATAATATAAGAAAATTAAACAAAAAATATTTTATTTATGTATTGTTTGGGCTGACATTACTTTTTTATTTAAATTAACTCTAGTTGTAAAAATTTAATTCACTAATTGTAGAACTTTTCACCACGATTCGACTGATAAAAATAAACCCAAACTAACAATGTCGAACTATTGGATTCTTTCTTCAATAAGTAAGCAAATTGGGTGCCGTGACATAACTCCCAACGGACATAACGCCCAAAAGGATTTTGGGAGTTATGTCCGCATATAATCTTGGACATAACACCCAAAATTTTTGGGACTTATGTCCAACGTTATCGAGTGGACATAACGCCCAATGGGAGTTATGTCCTTTTTATTAATTTACATAATTTTCGTAGGGAAATACAATTTAATTCCGAATGTATAATTTAGTTCAAGTAAAGGAGTAAATATTTATAATATACTAGCTGACCCCAGCAGACGTTGTCCTGCCCGTCTTGTTTCGGATGTATTGGCTTGTTATTCATTGGTATTTCATTTCAAAAATGCATACATCCCGAGTTTCAGAAAAAATCATTTATATTGACCATATGTCCCCTACAGCGCCATCTACCGGCTAGAATCATACAAACAAACTATTATCACGACAAACCACACATACATTTTTAATTTCAGGCAAATCGCTCAGGAAATGCGAATTATTCAAATAACTTGACCACTTCGCAATTTATCGCGGTGAAAATAATTCTAAAACACAAATGACCCCAATCTGAATATATTGTTAAATTTTCAGCCCATTCGCTTTTATGGTTTCGGAGATCATGCGTTACTAACAAACGTACAAAGGATTTTATATATAAAGATTTAAGATTTATATTATGAAATATAATACTCTTGATAATATATATTGCTCTATATTTAAAGCAAAAAATAATTGAAATTAAAAATTGCTCAGCGCAACAATCTGCCTGCAGAATGGACATAATGTGAGTGTAAACATTTTTATTAATTTCGTCAAATGGTTTCAAAATTGTATTTTCTCTATTCATATATTTCTCAAAGTCTGTAGTAAAAGTTTTTGGTTTAAGTTTAAAAATGTTTGAGTCTATAAACTGTAGGATATGCTCATATGACTTCTGTTTTTTATTAGCCATTGGAATGAACGCAAAAGAGCCTACAAATAAGTAATTAACATAAATGTAATTATCGAAGATGAAACGATTTGCAGACAATGTAAAGTTTGAAGAACATAGAAAACCCCGCGGTAGATTTTTTAACGCTCGATATAAAAATTATTCATTGAAATCAGGACCGATGGCGAATATTTTATAAAAAATCGCGCGATTTTTAAAAAATATGCGCCATTTGTCCTTAGTTCAATGATTTTTTAAATCGCGCGATTTAAAAAACAAACTGAACTTAGGAAGGAAAGCGAAACATTAAAAAAAAACTACAAATAAATAATTAACATAAATGTATTTATCAAGGATGAAACAATTTGTAGACGATAGAAAATTTTTTAATCGCGCGATTTAAAAAAGTATTCATTGAAATTAGGACAGAAGGTAAATCTTCAAACTGAACTTAGGAAGGAAAGCGAAACATTAAAAAAAACTACAAATAAATAATTAACATAAATGTATTTATCAAGGATGAAACAATTTGTAGACGATAGAAAATTTTCTCTACTCTATATTTCTCAAGATAGACATGTAAGTATTCAAATTTCTAACATATAAAAAATATTATAGATTTAAAAAAGTATTCATTGAAATTAGGACAGAAGGTAAATCTTTTTTTTTCAAAAAATCGCGCGATTTTTTAAAAAAAAGTTTTACCTTCTGTCCTAAATTAAACGAAATCTATTTTAATCTATAATATTTTTTATATGTTAGAAATTTGAATACTTACATGTCTATCTCGAGAAATATAGAGTTTTAATAATTGCTTGTATCCACTGCTTGGGACCACCGAAAAAGTTGCATCCATCATATAGTGACGATCAAGTCGCATCCATCATATAGTGGCGATTATTAGGATCAATATTCCTTTAGATTCATTTGGTGATGTAGGAAATATCTTCTTCGTTATTGTGTAGGAAATGTCTTCTTCGATATTGTTTGGTAACATTTTTCCGTGCTGTTACTTTGGCACATCAAAAATATGTCATAAATGAGTAATTTTTAAATAAATTTATTACGTTGCATTTTATTAAAAAAAAAACAATTGAGCGGCATTTTCATCACTTTGGGTGTTAAGACCGCGGTTAGTTAAGGACATAAGTTCCAATATACATTGGGTGTTATGCCCGCGTTTTTTTTTGGGTGTTATGTCTGAGAACGCTCCGCGGACATTACGCCCAACAAAGTTTGGTAATTATGTCAGAGTATACTGAAGGACATAAGTCCCAAAATCGTTTTGGGCGTTATGTCCTTAGGAGTTAAGTCCGGGCACCATTCATGTGCGCAAATTATCATTGCAAAATAACGATCAAAACAATCACATTTCAAACACCTGGATGAGCTCTTTGTGATTGATGTATATTTTGTTATTGTATTTTCAATAAAGCCCTTTTGTAGCATAAGTATTACTCATTTTCTAGTTCTTTTTCAAGCGTACAAGTGATTAATCACTTTATGGCCATCAAAAGAAAAAGAACTCGAATAGGACCCAGTTAGATGATTTTTGACCAAATGATCCTCCAATTGCTGGGTGGGTGATGACAAATATCGTTTACGGCAAAATAGTATAATTTATCTTACAGAAACATTTATATGTGGATTCCATTACGAAGTTCATCCTGTGAATATGTTTTATAAAAATTAAATAATAATAATAAAATTATTCAATAATTCAGTCAGAATTTATTCGGTTCGAGACCATATGTTTCAGTTACTTTCTGTCTATTGCAAAAAAGTAATAGAAACAAATAGAAAAATTGGTAGAGAGTTTTAATTGCTTGGTAGAATTGACTGCAGTTTCGATAGACACCACTCTATCATCTTCAGAATTCAATAGCAATAATGTATGTCTTTAACTTAAATCAGCTGAAATACATATGGAAGCAGTTAATTGAATTTAACAAGAACTACTAACCAAACCTGTATTTTGCCGAAGTAAGTCAACATACTCCCGAAGATGATAGAGTGGTGTCTATCGAAACTGCAGTCAATTCTGCCACTTTGCGATTTGGTTATGAAAAATTTCATGAAAAGGATATGGTCCTGTAAGCATGGTCGTGGTGGCCATTTGGCTGATGTTGTTTTTCATTATTAACGGCAAACCTTAGAAATAGGTAGTTCGATATTGTAGATTTCATTGTGTATGCCCAAGTGCATTGTACATTACACATTGTAAACGTACCCAATACTAA
The DNA here is from genome assembly GCA_963930755.1 of Eudasyphora cyanicolor. Classification (NCBI taxonomy): domain Eukaryota; kingdom Metazoa; phylum Arthropoda; class Insecta; order Diptera; family Muscidae; genus Eudasyphora; species Eudasyphora cyanicolor. The sequence goes on from OZ005735.1 coordinate 243,047,733, forward strand.
CGTTTAGTTCAATTGAAATAAGTGCGGTGAACACGTGATATTCAATTTTAAATCGCGGAGAAGTAATTGTGTCAATTCGTAAAAGTGCTACATCAGGATGGATATTTTAATAAAAGGCAAAGAATTGAGGAGGATGGCGTAAGTATTATGATATACTTAACTACTAAGCAGAATGTAAACACACATATAATTATTTTCATAACATGTGTATGTGTGAATAACGAAATACTTAAACGTCCGCAATGATTATTACTTTATCTACAATACATTTTTCTGAATATCATGAGTCAGGTTCCACAGAGATGTAATTTGCCCGTCGAAACGAATGATGGCCATATGGAAAAGCAAACTACATCAAATTCTACAGCTTCCAGTAACCCAAACGAAGTATCACCATATGATATTGGTCTTCATGAAAAAATCTGGATTCCTCCAGATAATAATAGTTTTCCAGTGACTGGGCAAAGAAGTTTAAAATTCCAACTTTCATGCAAAGCAATTCGCAAACGCAAATAGAAAGCATTTGGAAGAAATAGTTAAAACAGTCGTCCTTTGTGGTTGACAAGGCTAAAGGCCGGGTTAGGCATACGTAACCGTAATTTATCTTTACCGTTGCCGTAACGTTGCCCGTTTGAGCGATTAGCTAACGTTGAGAAAACGAGTCATATGTTCCGACAACAACAACACATAAGCAAACAAAAACGACGCGATTTATTTTTGTTTAGGTTTATTTAAAAATTAAGTTAAAAAGAATGTTTATAAATTTGTGTTTTTTAAATCTGTGCAGAATTTACAATAAAAGTAATCAAGAAAATATCGTCGGATAAGAAGATGGGGTGGACGTCCTATAAACAATGACTGGGCGAAAGCCGGACACTTGAATGCCTATGACAGTTTTTAATTTGTTATTAACATTAATAAAATATGAGTTAACCACGCCAAAGCAACGGATTAGACCGGCAGAGAGACTGGCAATAACACCACTGTATGTCAAATATTGCTTTATCCTATGATTCCAAGTTGGGAAATATTAACATTCTATTCTTTAAAATTGTAGATATTTGGGTCACGGTTGTTCCATACAATCGATTGCATGGAGTCACAAGCTGGGGAAAACAACAATTCGAAATATTATTGTAGAATGCAGTGAAGTTTTGTGGCGCTTGCTTTCGCCGATTTATTTAAGTGAACAAACTACACAGCAGTACAAACACATTCCCAATGAATGTGGTATATGCCGAATTGTGTGGGAATCTGCGATGCTAACTATACATTCATATCAGTTAATGTTGGAAGTTATGGCAGCCAACACGATGGGGGTATGTCCATTAAACTTCAATTTATTTATAATATATTTTAATACAAACAATTTCCATTTCTTAATTTAAATTAAATGCAGCTATATTCCAGTGCTCTCCTTTTGGCCAATCAGTTATTTTAGGTACAGTACCTGTACCTCCTGGTAAACCATTATCGTCAGCATCCTCTGAAGCCTTTCCTCATTTTTTTATTGGCGATGCGGCGTTTCCCCCGAGGAATATCCTTGGTCTAAGTCAACAACTTTAGACGAGCTCAGAGACAACATCCAACGCGAAATTGCCAACGTTCCGGTCGAAATGTGTCCAAGAGTGGTGGAAAATTGGGTCCAAAGAATAGATCGCTGTTGACGGCTCGTGGTAATCATATGACCGAAATAGAATTTCATTCTTAAAGTGTAACATTTGCACTACACCTGGAATAAATTTGAACTCTATATCTTAAATATTCTGTGTTTTATTAATATATAAAATTCGTATGTCCTTAATGGAAAACCCTTTACTTATGTCTATTTCCATTGAAGAGGGACTCAGCCAAATCCAATCCAATCTCTATCTATAAATAAGTCCACGTTTGTAGAGACGCTTATATTGCTGTCAAATTAACCCACAATGAAGAGTTTTAATGGAGTCAGCCGCGATCTTTATAAAACTCACCTGTAACGCCCAGCTCCTTGCCAATTTGCTTCCAAGCTTCTCGCTTCTTTTCAGATATCCTATATGCTGGATTATATTTATTGTATAAATACTCGTGCGACTGCACCAATGAAATCAAATATTCGTCTTTCATGTTTATTTGCACTTTTAAACAACAAATAATTAATAAATTATTTTCTTTACTTTTCTCGGTGAACATACAATTGTAATTGTAAACAACATGTAGTATCAGCTGTTGTCAAATTGTACATAAACGGAACATCCAAAGTCAATGAATATAGAAGATGTGCCATCGCATGTTTGTTTACATTTTCTCGAGTTACGAACGAATAGAAATGATTTTTCAAACGCAAAAAAAAAGTTTTTCGTCGTCTTTTCTTTAACTTTTTTTGCACGTATCGATTGATATTAATTTTCTAATCGTGGTAATTACAAAAAAATCGGGAAAATCGGTCTGGAAATACGTGAAAAACCTTACTCGATGAAATCAAATTCCTATTCGTTCGTCACTCTCAGCTACTCGTTATGCGACTCGAAGATGTGCCATCTTCGTAATTGACTGACTTTGGGAACATCCAATTCTGATTTCAACAGATACAGCCGTTCGTTTACGTTTCGTTTCCGTTGGCTAATCGTTTACACTGATTTCCATATGACAGATTGAATCAGCTGATTCGTTACGCTACGGGGGCGTTACGGATAAGTTTGCCTAACTGGGCCTTAAGTACTAGGAGGAATGCAAAGTAGTCCCAATTAGAAATTGTCTCGGCACTATCCAAACCACATACCACTTTTTTCAATATCCTAAAAGGCAAATAGCTCTTCAAGAAGCAATTTCTAATAACAGGAATATCCGTGATGATAAAAAGCAAAAATTAAAGCGGTATTGCGTAACCCACAAGTAGCCGTTATCGAGGCTTTGGAAAGCATTTATTTCCACTACAGCATCTTTCCGTTGTCGATGGCCAAAAAACGTTGGATTTTCAGGATTCGGTCCATGTAGTTCATCCCAAAGTCAATGAATATAAAAGATGTGCCATCGCAAGGGTATTCGAGAGGAGAGGGAAAAGTTAAACATATCACGTAAGATAGTAGGCACACCAGCTTTGATAACTTTGTAGAAGAGGAAAATATTTCTATAACCGATAAAAAGTTCAGAAGAAACACCTAGAAACTGTGTGATATACTCAGAAATACGTTCCCTTCTTCTGATATTATATGTAAATCTCACCACACTATTTATAATACGTTTAAGCTTCAATAGCATGCCTCCAGATGTACCGGATATCACTTCAAGTCCATAAAGTATTGCAGGCATTAGGAGCGCATGTGCTAATCTAGTTTTAATGGAAATAGGCAGGTAAATATTAAGTGAATATAACCTTCGTAAAGTAAAATAAACATTTTTTGAACAGAGTCAATATGCATTTCAAAACAAAGTTTACTGTCCAATACCACGCCCAAACACTTATGATGTTCCACAAAGGCAACTCTTGATTGACCCAAAACAATGTCAAGTTCATAAGATTGATTGCTAAATAGAATAGCTTTCGTCTTGGATGGATTAATGCTCAAGGAGTTCATAGACAGCCAATCCGAAACACGAGTAAGACACAGATTTATACGCCTCTCAAGGACATCAATAGATTCACGATCATGACTAAAGACAAGGAATACATCATCAGCAAACAAATATAATTTACAAATGTTACTATCCAAGCAACAGACAAGATCATTGACATATAATATGAAAAGGAGAGGACACAAAACTGATCCCTGTGGTACACCAGATGTTAACGAAAGGACACTAGAAGCTCTGCCATTCAAACAAACAAATTGAGACCTACCAGACAAATATGACATGACAAGTTGACATGCTGTTCGCGAAAAGTTAAACTTATCTCTAAGCTTATTCACCATACTTCTATAACAAATGGAATTAAATGCTTTAGTCAAATCTAAAGAAACTAAGACACTGTTCATATTTCGGTTACTGTTACTCCTAATTGAGTCCGTTAAGTGAAGAAGCAAAGTTGTCGTGCTATGACCCTGCCGAAATGCAAACTGGCCACTAAATATAGAGGAAGAAGCGTGTCTTAAAATTTGCTCCTTCATAACATGCTCACACACTTTGGACAAAACAGGAAGAATGGAAATAGGTCTTAAATCATCAGGACCATTTACAACACTACACTTAGGGATCGGCACAACACGAGCAATTTTCCAACTTGAAGGAAATGTTGAGGTTGTTAATATGGAATTAATTAAATGTAATATAATATCTTGTACATGGGGAAATATCATTTTTAGAAACGTTAAAGCTATGCCATCAACACCAAGACACTTAGATTTAATTTTATTTATTGCAAGCACAACATCATCGACAGTAACACAATTGAACGAAAACGAATCATCAACGTCAGGAAAACGATCTAAATCTACATCAGTATCATTACGGGATGTTTCAAGACAAACAAAAGCATTATTAACTTCATCAACATTAACTTCATCACATATCACCTTTTCACTAGTACAACCAGATCTTCTAAGGACACGCCAAAGAAATTTAGGATCCATGCTTCCAAATGTTTTCATGTAGTGATTTCTTCTAACTCTTCGTATAACAGACTTGGCTTTGTTACGGTATTTACAATATCTTAGCCAGCTTACGCGACTACCATCTTGTTGATAGACAGAAAACGACAAATCACGAATGGATTTGGCGAACATAATATCATTACAGTTAATCCAGTTTCTGACAGTAGGCAAAATAAGTTTCTTGACAATCGGAACAAAGTCAAATAGATCAGCAAACAACGATGAGACGATAGAACATTTTACATCAATATCTGTGGTAGTATATATATCAGAATCAAAACAAGACAAGTAGTAAAACAATCCTTCCCAATCAGTATTCCTGTAATCACGATACTCCACAACCTGATCCACACAATGTAAGTTATAGTCAAGGGAAGCAAGTATAAGAGAATGATCAGAAATTGACGGACATAAAACCTGATCAGAATAGTGGTACATTGAACAATTACTCACCAACATGAAATCAATCAACGAGTACGAACCATGTACAACATCATAATGCGTGGGTTTGGAATTATGCAAGACGGACAAATTCATACGAAAACTCATAGATCGAAGTAAAAATGCCTTCTGGGGATCAAACATATTACAATTAAAATCACCTACAACAACAATATTCACATAATTTAAGAACAAATCACAATGAATTTCCTCAAAAGATGAAATATCACCTGGAGGAGGTAAATACACTACTCCAAATAAAACTGCAATGTTACCTGAGAACAGCTCAATAAAAAGTGATTCACATTTCCCTAAAACAGACGATTTAAAAACAACTCTATGCTTAAGCTTTTTAGACAGATATATTCCCGCACCACCTCCTCTCGAATTAGCACGATCATTTCTTAGGAACTTATACCCAGGAATTTCAACGGCACAGCTAGAAACATCGGATTTAAGCCATGTCTCAGTAATACCAATAGCATCTAACATTGAATCACCAATTATAGGTATAAGCTCATCAATTTTGGTAGAATTAACTGAAGGCCTAATACTACGGCAATTAAGATGAGCCACATTGAACTTGCCATCAAAAGAGTTTAGAACTGAACGTATGTACAGATTGTTGCTAATTACTGGACCAAAATTTGCATCAAGAGACATCATAACCAACGTAAAAACTCGCAATTCTAGTGGGGAACCAATCTATGTGATTATACAGCATAACTTTAAAAACTAAATTTCCAAATTCTATTATATATTTCAATAAATAATTCATAAATTATAAACAACAGCTGATCGTTAGCAAATGAGATCATGTTTACAAATAAATATAAAAAGAAAATAAACAATCAAAAATTCAGAAGCAGAGAAACACTTAACTAGGCAGAGTATTGGCACTTTCCAGGAGCAAGGCACATTCGCTAGAGCTACGTATAACTTCCCTGCCATCAGGGAACGTTATCTTAGCCTTAGCAGTATCTCCATCCAGTACTCTGAACTTGGTCACAACATTCAAACGTCGTAGGTTTCTGCAAACAGCATTCAGGCCACCAGCAGCAGGATTATAGTGGTCATTTAGGTACACCCTATTGCTCAAATCGCTACCAGGGCCATCAGTTATGACATCACAGACCTTAAGAGAGCGAGTCTTAAAGTACTCCTTCATAATTCTATCACGTTTTATCAAACTATTCAGCTTGACTAATATCTGCTTCCGGTTATTGATGTAGCATGCGGTATTAATGTCTTGGCCGGTAATAGTAACATTGAATACAGCACCAAGGGAAATCACGGCAGCCTCCAAATCAGCGATTCCTTCCGGCAATCCACCAATCAGAAAATCACACCGGTTGCAGTGCATTATCTGCAGTCTCAAGGGCAAGAATCTTGTGTGCCATAACAGTCTCAACATGTTGCAAACGTTTAGCACAATCATTAATAGAAGACTTCATCTCGGCAACACAGGAGGTCATCTCGGTCTTGATCTCATTAAGGACAGCTTTGAGGGAATTCTGCTCAGCCCGATAACTTTGGAAGAAGGACTCAAACTTCTGATCCATCATAGTATTGATTTTGTCCACAACACTGCTGTTATTGTTAATGTTGGCCTCACACGAATCGCAAACGAAAGAATAAGATTTGATCGTTTTTAGAACCGCGATATCTTTTTCGGCAATACCAGCACATGAAACCAGCAGGAACAACCCTTGCAATTAACACTTCCTTGGGACTTGGTGATCGAACCACTGCATTTTTTGCAATTATATATTTTATTGGCCGGCATTTTGAGATATAAAGCAGCAACAGTACTTAAATATGATGTCAAACAAAAGCAGCAACAACAGCGACAGAAAATGTTCACAATATCAGCAAATAGCAACAACAACCGGCAAATAAGCGTAAGGCAAATGCAATTACAGCTACAAATCACAGCAAAAGCAACAATATGAAGCTTACGCAACAAGGCAAATAGCAATTTAATATTTTTGCTTGAAATTTCACTTTTCTCGATCAAATTTAATAAATTTAGGAATTTATGTCCATAAATACCAGCAGTTAAACAAAAAAATTATTTGTAAACAAACGTTGATCAAAATAAAATGTCAAAAAGATCAGCTGCGATGAAAAACACACTTCTACTCAGGCATAGCGTTGCCAACTGAACGAATAGAAATGATTTTTCAATCGCGAAAAAATAGTTTTCTGGTGTCTTCTCTTGAACTTTTTTTTTGCAAATATCGATTGATATTAATTTTGTAATCGTGATAATTAAAAAAAATCGGGAAATTCGGTCGGAAAATACGTGAAAAACCTTACTCATTTCACTGCTTGGCATTATCATTAAGTCTCGTTCTTTAAAGTGAAAATCGAAACCTATGCGGCCCGACAGAGTCATCGTTGCAATGTTGATGCAACAAATATTGAGGAATATTACAAGATTTCTACCTATATTCCATATCTAGATTTATGCATCACTCATTTCGAAGATCGCTTTTTGAAACACCGTGGAATTTTGTCAAATTTCCAGTGTCTTTTTTTTCTCTTAAATGGCAATACCAAAGAAAGTAAAGTCGTCTATCAGTGACGAACGAATATAAATTTGATTTCAGCGAGTGATTTTTTTGCGTATTTCGCCGATTTCCGAGATTTTTTTGTTATTATCACATTAAGAAAATTAATATCGATCGTTATTTACCAAAAACAAGTAAGAAAGTTTCAGTCGGGTAAACCGACTAAGGTATACCCTCACTTTGTGAGTAATGTAATATGGAGTATTAAACGAATTATTCTGTCAATTTGTATGGGAGGTACCAGAATGTTTTTAACAAATACACCTATTTTTCTCTGAATAGTAGATTCTTTAAATACATTGCACTGCGCCGAATTATGAGCGTTTTTTGCACTGGTATATTAACGTTATGAGATATTAAATTTGGTATGATTTGGCCATTTTGTGTGGGAGGTACAAAAAGGGGCGTGGTGATAACGGCCATTTTTTACAGGGCTATAGGGACTTCAAAAGCGTTACACTGTGCAAAATGTTGTTGCATTTTCGTGCATTGGTACTCATGCTGTGAGCTCTTAACTTTTTGTGCAAAATGGTACCTTTGTGTGGGAGGTACAAAAAGGGGCGTGGCAATAGCGCCCATTTTTCACAGTGCAAAAGACACTATAAAAGCATTACACTGTACAAAATTTCAAGTGCTTTTATACACTGGTATTAATGTTATAAGCTGTTATCTTTTGGTGCAAAATGGTACCTTTGTGTAAGAGGTACCAAAAGGGGCGTGAATATGACACCCATTTTTCACTGGACTGTAGGCACTATGAAAGCATTACACTGTACAAAAATTCAAGTATTTTTATGCACTGGTATTAATGTTATAAGCTGTTAACTTTTGGTGCAAAATGGTGCATTTGTGTGGGAGGTACCAAAAGGGGCGTAGCAACATGGCCCATTTTTCTCGAGTTGATAGCGACTAATAAACTAATGCTATGTGTGGAATTTCAGAAGATTCGAATAAGTAGTATAGCAGCTATTTAAGATTCAATATTTCACAACATTTTAACACTTTGTGGGGGAGGTACTAGAAGGAGTGGACCAATATGGCCCATCTTCGAACTTAGCCGGAGATAGAAAAAAATATTACCACGTACCAAATTTGAAGTCAATCGGTTACTCCTTTCGAGAGTTATCGTGCGCACCAGCCAGCAGACACACAGACAGACAGACAGACAGATAGACAGACAGACAGACAGACAGACAGACAGACAGACGGACGGACATTGCTCATTCGACTTAAAATGACCCAAAACGAATATCCGCCGAACATACTTAGGGTCTTAGATCACTCCTTCGATGTGTTATACTTTTTTTCGTAGCAAATGATATATACCCTCGTCACACTAAAGTGAGGGTATAAAAAAGTACAAAAAAATACTCCAGAAAACTATATTTTTCGCGTTTGAAAATCATTTCTATTCGTAACTCACGCAAATGTAAACAAAGTCACGACGGAACATCTGTGTCATAGAGAGTCTGTGGGCAATACTAAATGAAGAAAGATGTAAACAATTATTCGAAAAATATTCATCAATTTTGCCTGATAGTTATTTTGAAGTGTGGATTAGTGAGTGAAGCTTTGGAGAAGAAGAATTGAAGCGGAGAATGTCAGAAATTCCCTGGAAGCTCTTGATATATGTACATATGTTATATAGACAGTGATGGCGTTGTTTCCTGTGACTACAGCGACAAACGAACGCTCTTTTTATGATTTAAATTAATACAATTCTTAATGAAAATATTACCTACGAATTTTTTTAATGTTAATCACTATAAATATATGTATATGCGTTAAAAATGCCAACCATTGATTTTTTAATAAAAAAAAGTTTGGTACCATATGTGAAAACCCCCAAAACAAAATCCTGCGCACGGCCCTGGTACTACTTATCCGAATCTTCTGTAATTTCGCAAACATAGAGAATATTTTTCAACTTAAGACGAATATTAAGAAAATGGATTTACTATTTTGTTTATTCATTAAATAAAATTAAAAAAAATGTAGGAGCTAACATAACAAAACTATATGTATAAATTGACGTCATAAGTTTTGCTTTCCACAGAACCTCCCTCAGGCACGTACTCTGTGGACATGTGGTAATTGTTGCAACCATTAAGGAGCATTTAGTTAAACGATTGTCAGTCAGTCAATTGCTACTACCGCTACTGCCTGCCTACCTACCACTCACTCAACCCAAAACCACAGATGGATGAAACGGTGAAAGATGCGAAGGACTGATTCTATTTAAAAACTCATTTACAATTTATCAAAAAAAAGTGCGCCCCCCACCCCAACCAAGAAGGACCCGTCCGTCGAAAGCTCAATTGAGTTTTAAATTAATGTTATGCCATTATCAGTTAATGTGCATCGAAACTGTCTCTGCTGCTGCTGCTGCTCGGGGCACAACAACATTCATCACTATAGTCAGCACTTGACACACCGCCACCCCTCTCCACCCCATCGACCGACCAAAGTGCAAGAAGGATATGTTTGATACACTTTACTTGTTTCGGAAAGGAGGAAAGAAAAATCTGACAACATTCAGAATATAAACATGTGGAAATACATAAGTGTCATATCGATACCAGAGCCTGGAAGATAAGTAGAGAGGAGAGAGATTTCCCCCCAACGACATTCGACGGCTAAATTTACTCGTCCATTCATTCGTATGTCAATAACTACGACGATGAGGACGAGGACGAGAACAAAAATCAACAAAACAATTAAAAGCCATAAGTCAGCAGGATAAACACAGCACAGTGGGGGGAAATGGAAAGAACGGATATGTGTTATATTTCTCAGAAAAACTATATATATCAAAACTTTCGGGCAAAAATACACGGAACAAATGCTTCAATTAAATACCGCAATTAAAGAAAGGTTAATTTTGGGCGGAACCGACTATATAATACCCTACATCACCTTGTTAGAGTATTTTTACAGAAATTTTCGTCGAAAGTTTAAATTTATTGGAAAATGTCGCCGAAATTGCAATTTTTTGGATAATTTCTTCATAGCTAAATTTTCCAGAAAATTTCCCCGAAATTGCACATCCAAAGAAAAACATGACAAAATTCCAAATGTCAACGATTTTCTTGATTTGTGGCGAAATTTTCGTCAATATTACATTTTTTATGTCAAAAAATCACTTTTAAAATTTTTGTCAAAAAAGTATTTTAATTTAAAATTTATTTCTACGAAATTTCTTAGTAAGAGATAATTTCGACAAAATTTTCAATTTATACGAAATTTTCTAGAAAGACGAAATGTTGACAATATTTACAACTTTTTCTATAAATTGCGAATATTATAGAAAAACCAATGTCGATGAAATATACGAAATTTTCCAATAAAAACAATTTTTCCAAATTGCATTTTTATAGAAAATTCCGTATAAACTGGAATTTTATTCAAAATGTCACTACATTTTTCGAAAATTTAATTTCTACCAAATTTTCTAGAAAGATGTGCTATTGAAATTTTTTTGCATTATATGTATATATATTTTAACGAAAAAAATTCGACAAAAAAGAAAATGTCGGCAATTTAAACTACACGCTGAAAAAAATCGCTTCTGTAGTATATTGTCCCAAACATATACGGCTTGAAACATACATATGTTTAGGATACACTCTAAACACATAATTTTTAGCACACACAAAAATTATATATTTGGGCAGATGTTGTCCTACACAAATTTTTGTTTACATCCCAATATGTTTTTATTTGGGACTATTATTTCCGCAACAAATATTTATTTGCATTTAAGTGTTCAGAAAATACCTAAATTGTGTTAAATTTTTCAGTAATTTAATGTTACATTTTTAAAAACTTTAAAAATTAAAAATGTTAATAAAAATAATAATAATTGAAATCGTATAATATGGGATCAATATAAATTACTTGGACGATTGACAACTAATGATGATTTGGAATACACAGAAATATTAAATGATTGATTTAAAGCAGAAGTTAATGCTGCATATGGTATCATAACTGGGAGGTACAATTTGAATCCAAGAAAAAATTTAAACTGAAATTCGAAAAAGTCCACAAAAGTTTTGGATTTTTATTTTAAATAAAATATATTTAGAAAAAATCCTAAACAATAATTTTTTTGTAAATAAAAACACATTTTATTTGAGAAATTTAGTTTGCAAATATATTTTGTTGTAATATATTAATATATGCGTTCCAAATACATTTTATTGATTTTCAAATAAAATTTATTTGCTAAGAAATATATAATATTTAAAAATTTGTGTTCCAAATATATTATATTTCGGTTCAAACATATCAAAAAAGGCGATTTTGCCCCGTGTATATTTTCTAGAAAATATTATTTAACGAAAGTTCTAAAAATGCAATTTTGACAATTTCTAGAAAAATTAAATTTTTGGCAATGTAATTTCCAATAAAAGCAATTTTCACAAAATTTTTGGAAAATGCAATTTTGATGAAATTTTCTATAAATATGCAATTTCAAACGAATTTTCCAGAAAAGGCAAAATTAATTAAAAATTTAATTTTGCAAAAGCAAAATTAATGAAAAATTTAATTTTGCAAAAAGCTAAATTAATTAAAAATTTAATTTTGACAAAATTTTTATAAAAGTGTAAATTTGACAAAATCTCTTAAAAAAAATGTTGACAACATTTTTATGATACTGTAATTTTCACAACATTTTCTGCAAAAACAAATTTTAAACTATATTTTCTAGAAAATATTATTTAAAAATTTCGAAGATTGAATTTCTACCAAATTTTCTAGAAAGATGAGACAGTGACAAAAATGTTCAAAGAAAAAAATTCGACAAAATGAAAATGCCGGCAATTTAAACTATATTTTCTAGAAAATATTATTTAATGAAAGTTTTAAAAATGCAATTTTGACAATTTCTAGAAAAAATAAATTGTTGGCAATGTAATTTCCAATAAAAGCAATTTTCACAAAATTTTTGGAAAATGCAATTTTGGTGAAATTTTCTATAAAAATTGCAATTTCGAACGAATTTTCCAGAAAAAGCAAAATTAATTTTGCAAAAGCAAAATTAATGAAAAATTTAATTTTGACAAAATTTTTATAAAAGTGTAAATTTGACAAAAACTCTTAAAAAATGTTGACAACATTTTTATGATACTGTAATTTGGACAACATTTTCTGCAAAAAAAAATTTTAAACTATATTTTCTAGAAAATATTATTTATTGAAAGTTCTAAAAATGCAATTTTGACAATTTCTAGAATAATTAAATTTTTGGCAATGCAATTTTGAAGAAATTGTCTATAAAACTTAATTTCTATAAAATTTTCTAGTAAGATGTAATTTCGACAAAATTTTCAACTTCTAATTTTTTTTTAGAATGATGCAATTTTTACAATATTTTCAAATTTTACCAAATTTTCTACAAAGATGTAATTTTGATTATATTGCCTAGAAAAACGCAATTTCGTCAAAATTTTCTACATCATTTTCGACAAAATATCAACGAAATATTTGTGATATTATAATATAATATTAAAAAAGGCAATTCAAACGAAATTTTATAGACAAATAATTTGCGAAACATTCTACAAAAATTTCTAGAAAAATTTTATTTGACAAACTTTCTTTTAGAAAAAAAAATCTGGAAAAAGTAAAATTAAAAAATTTTAAATACGGCAAAATCTATGCAAATTAATCACTGCAATTTCGACGACTTTTTCTGAAGAATTCAATTTTGACAAAATCTCTATAAAAGTGTAATTTTAATAAAATTGTTCTAGAAAAATATAGAAAAATGTGTAAATTCTAAAAGTGTAAAATTGAAACATTCTAAAAACGCATTTCGACGAAATTTTCTAGAAAAAATGCAATTTAGAAAAAAAAATTATAAAATTGTAATTTAGACGAGATTAAGTGTAATTTTGATATTAATTTTCTAGCAAAATATATTTAAATTTTCTAGAAAAAGCATAACGACGATTTTTCTATTTTCGAAAATGCTAAATCGATGACATTTTCTAGAATATATAGTTACTAAAAATGCAATTTCTAAAAAATTTCTACTAAAAATTCAATTTCGACAAATTTTTCTATTTTGACAAAATTTCTACTAAAAATGCAGTTTCGACAAAATTTTCTATTTTGACAAAATTTCTACAATAGCGTTGGCAGCATTTTGGCAATTTTTTCTAGAAAAATGAATTTCTACAAAATTGTCTACAAAGATGAAATTTTGACAAAATTTACAATTTTGACGAGAATTTCTAGAAAGATGTGGAAAGTTTCGACAAAATTTCTTAGATAAAGTATTTTTGAAAAAAAATCTCCAAACAGAATTTTTAAAAAATACTTAGATGAAATATTTTGTAAACATGAAATTTTGACAAAATTTCCTCGAAAAAGCAAAAAAGACTAACATCGAAGATATTTTCTAAAAAAAGGTAATTTAAACGAAATTTTCTAGAATACATAATTTGAAAAAAGGCACCTTCGACAAAATTTTCTAAAAAAATGAATTTTGACGAAATATTCTAAAAAATTAAATTTCTACGGAATTTTCTGGAAAGATGAGATTTTAGCAAAAACATTTTAAAGAAAAAATATCGATAATTTTTTCTAGAAGATAAAATCGATGATATTTTCTAAAAAAAACATTTTAAACTATTTTTTCAAGAAAATATAATTTAACGAAAAGGCAATTTTGATTTTCTAGAAAAATTAAATTTTGACAAAATTTCTATAAGAGTAATTTTGAAGAATTTTTAAAAAATAATTTCACGTCATTTTCGACAAAATTTTCTAGAAAGATGCAATTTCGACAGTATTTTCAACTTCTACGAATTTTTTGTAGAAAGATGTAATTTCGACAATATTGTCTTGAAAAATGCAATAACGTCATTTTTGAAAAAAAAATAAAAAAATAAATTGTTTACGAAATATCCTAGAATATTTGCAATTCAGATTCAAATTTTCTAGAAAAAGCAAACACGAAGGCATTTTCTGGAAGATTAATTTCGATGCTGTTTTCAAAAAAGGCAATTTAAACGAAGTTTTGTAGAAAATATAATTTGACGAAACTTTCCAAGATTTAGACAAAATATGTAAAAAAGTGTAATTTTGACGAAATTTTCGAGAAAAAATAATATTAAATAAAAGGTCGATTATTTAGAAAACTACATATATTCAAAAATTAAATTAATTTCTAAAAAATTTTAACTTCCAAAATTTTCAGAAAGAAATTTTGAAAAAAAAATTACTCGTCAAAATTTTCTAGAGTAATTCACTCAAATACGTCGAAATTTTATAAGAAGATTCGATTGTATTTTGTAATTTTTATCTATAAAATTGTAATTTTGACCAAATTTTCTAGAAAAATATCTAAAAAGGTTTAAGTATTAAAAGCGTAAAAATTAAACATTCTGAAGACGAATTTCGAAGAAATTTTCTAAAAATATGCAATTTTGAAAATATTTCTATAAAAGTGTAATTTTGAGAACATTTCTATGAAACTGTAATTTTGTCCAAATTTCTATAAAAATTTAATTTTGACAAAATTTCTATAAAAGTGTAATTTTGACACAAATTACTATAAAAGTGCAATTTTGTCAAAATTTTCTAGAGAAATGCAATTTGACGTTATATCTAGAAAAAACTTACTTCTTCTTACACTTGTGTAAAAATATAAAAAAAATCGTATTTTTGGAATAAATGACCGAAAAGGCATTTTCGAAAAATTTTAAAAAATGCAATTCTGATGAAATTTTGTGAAAATTTTAATTTCAACCAAATTGTCTAGAAGTTATATTAAACAAAAAAGAAATTAAACACAATTTGTAAAAAAGTGTCATTTGACAAAATTTTTTAGAAAGATGTAATTTCTACAATACTTCCTAAAAATTCATTTTTTTTTGTAATTCCGACGAAATTTTCTACATAATTTAATATGACAAAACATTCCAATAAGACAATTTTCTAGGAAGCTGCAGTATTTTCTAGAAAAGCATTTTAAAAAATGTCTAGAAAAAAAATTTTAAAAAAATAATAATTTTCCACAATTTAAAAAAAAATAATAATTTCGACATTTGTAGAAAAAAGTGCAATTCAGATGAAATTTCTAGAAATTAATTTTGATATTTTCTAAAAAAGATAATTTAAGAGAAAATTTCTAGAAAATATATTTTTGAAAATACACTATCGACCAAATTTCCATAAAAGTGAAATTTTCTAGAAAAAATAATTTCTACAAAAATGTAATATCCAGAAAAATTCAATTTCCGGCGAAATTTTCCAGAAAAAAAAAAAATTCTACAAAAATGCAATTTCGACGAAATTTTCGAAAAAATTCAATATTAGAGAAATGTTCACTTTCGACAAAAATTTTCTAGGAAAACAAAATTTGGACCTAGTTTTCGAAAAAAATATTTGCACGGAATTTGTTAGAATTCTAGAAAAATGCAATTCAAACGAAAATTGTTTAGAAAAATTTAATTCTGACAAAATTTTCTAGAAGAATTTAATATCACAAGTTTGCTAAAAAAAAATACGAAATGTTCATTCTAACGAAAAATTCATTTCTAAACGATTTTCTTGATTCTTCTAGACACTTTCTATTAAATTTTCTTTTTCTAGACAATATCATCGATATTAAATCCTAGAAAATTACATCTGAATTGCACTTTTCTAAACAATTTCGTCGAAATTATTTTTTTTTAATTTGTGGAAACATTTTTTAAAAGTATTTTTTACAAAAATGTTTTTCTTGAAAATTTCATCGAAATAAACTTTTTTCAGTAAATGTCGTAAAAATTAAATTTTTCTAGAAAATATGGATTTTCGAAATTACATCTACATTTTTTTTGGACTTTTTTAAGAAATTTTTATCAAAATTACCCTCTTAATAAAATTTGTCAATATGCACTTTTAATAAATCTTCTTAAAAAATCGTCAATATTGCCTTTTCCGGACAATTTGATCGTAATTGAATTTTTCACAACATTTCGTCTGAATTGCATTCGTCTATAATATTTCTTCAAAATTACATTTCTTAAAATTTTTCCAAAATGCTTGTTCTGGAAATTTTTTAAAAAAAAATAATTTTTTTGTCGATTTTTCAAAAAATAAAGAAAATTCACATTCAGCAAAATTTTATAAGAAAAACATACATTTGACTAAAGTTTTGAAAGAAAATCTTATTGCTCGAAATTGCAATTCCCACGAAATTTTATAGAAAATTCAATTCAGACGAAATTTTCTAGAAAATAAAAAATGGCCGATATCTGCTAGAGAATTTAATATTGACTAGATTTTCTAAAACAAGGCAACATCAACGATTTTTTGTAGAAAAAATAAGATTTTACTAGACTTTCGAAAATGGCTATTTAAGAAGAAAATGGAAAAAGAAAATGTTGATACACTTTTTAAAAAACTGTAATTTTGAAAAAATGTTCTGCAAAAAATTAATGTTGACAAAATTTCTATAAAATGTAATTTTAACAGAAAAAATAAATTCTACGACATTCTCTAAAAAGATGTAATTTCGACAAAATGTTTTAGAAAATAATTTTTCTACGAAATTTTTTAAAATTTAAATTTAGACAAAATGTTAAGAAAATTTTGATTTTTTCTAGAAAAGATGTTAAAATGTTAAGAAAATTTTGATTTTTTCTAGAAAAGATCATCGATATTAATTTCTAGAAAATTTCGTCTGAATTGCACTTTTCTACAAAATTTCGCCGACATTTTATTTTTAATTTTGTATAAACATTTTTTGTTGAAATTACATAAATTCTAGAAAAAATTGTTGATGTTACATTTTTTTAGAAAATCGTGTCAATAAATTCTTAAGAGAAAATTTCGTCCATATTGCTTTTCTAGAAAATTGTATCCAAATTGCATTTTCTACAAAATTTCGTCAAATTAGCATTTTCTAGAAAATTTCGTTAAAATTTTTTTAGAATTTATATTATTTATCTTTAGAAAATGTCGTTGAAATTTAATTTTTCTAAAAAAGTTCATGGAATTTTCTAGAAAATTTTTTTGAAATTGTATCTCAAGAAAAATTAGTGCAAACAGATTTTTTTTGAAAATAGTTATGTTTTTCGAAAATGTCGTCAATATTATATTTTTCTAGAAAATTTTGTAGAAATTGTATTTTCTGGAAAATTTCGTTGAAAGTCCATTTTTTCTAGAAAATTTCGCCGGGATTTCATTTTTGTAGAAATTAATTTTTCTTGTAAATTTCTTCAAAATTAAATTTTTATAGAAATTTTGTCGCATGTGCCTTTTTCAGCATATGTTGTCAAATTATATTTTCTAGAAACGTTCTCTTAAACTCTCTTTTTTAGAAAATTTATTAATTTCTAGCAAAATTTCGTCGAAATTATTATTTTTTTAAATTTACCGAAAATTATTTTTCTTTGTCTATTCTTTTTAGTAAATGTTACCACAATTATCTATATCTATACAAAATTTTGTCTAAATTTATTTTTTATAGAAAAAATTTTGTAGAAATTGATTTATCAAAAAAATTTGTTAAAATTCATTTTTTAGAAAATTTCGACAAATTTTATTTTTTTTAGAAAAGTCATCAAAATTACGCTTTTTATAAAAAAAAGTTTGTCAACATTGCATTTTAATAAATCTTCCTTCCGGAAAATTTGGTCGAAATTGAATTTTCCACATTTCCTCTAAATAGAATAATAGAATATTTCTTCAAACTTACATTTCTTAAAATTTTTCAAAATTACATTTCTTAAAATTTTTCAAAATTGCTTGCTCTGAAAATTTTTTCTAAAAAAATAAGATTTTTGTCGATTTTTTAAAAAATAGAGAAAAATTCACTTTCAACG
This sequence comes from Eudasyphora cyanicolor, assembly GCA_963930755.1. Lineage (NCBI taxonomy): Eukaryota > Metazoa > Arthropoda > Insecta > Diptera > Muscidae > Eudasyphora > Eudasyphora cyanicolor. The sequence continues at coordinate 243,066,144 of OZ005735.1, forward strand.
AAATTTGAACAAACCCAATTTTGAACAAACTTTTGAAAGAAATCAAATTGCTCGAAATTTTCTATTGCAATTCCCTCTCTTTTTTAGAAAAGTCTATATAAAATTAAATTTGTACAAAATTTTCTAGAATAATTAAAAAAAATCAATTTCAGCGAAATTTTTTAGAAAATATCTTCTAGAAGAATTTAATATGTACTAGATTTTCTAAATTTTATTTTTTTCTAGAACAAATCGTTGATTTGTTCTAGAAAAAAATAAAATTTTACGAGACTTTCTAAAATGGCAATTTAGGAAAATAAAAATAGAAAAAGACAATTTTTTAAAAAAGAGTAATTTTGAAAAAATTTCTGCAAAAAATAAATTTTGTCAAAATTACTATAAAAAGTATAATTTAAAAAAAAATTCCAGAAAAAATAAATGCTACGAAATTTTCTAAAAAGATGTTATTTCGACAAAATGTTTTAGAAAATAGTTTTTCTACGAAATTTTTTAAAATTGAAATTTCGACAAAATGCTTAGAAAATTTTGTCGTAATTACATCAATTCTAGAAAATCTCGTCAATAAATTCTACTAGAAAATTTCGTCCATATTTCTTTTTCTAGAAAATTTCAACGAAATTTAAATTTCGTCAAATTAGCATTTTCTAGAAAATTTTGTTGACGTTTATTTTAGAATTTATATTATTTATCTTTAGAAAATGTCGTTGAAATTTTTAAAATTGAAATTTCGACAAAATGTTTAGAAAATTTTATCGAAATTACATCAATTCTAGAAAAAATTGTTTTCTAGAAAAATGCAATTCGACGAAGTTTTCCAGAAAAATAAAATTTTTACAAATTTTCTGGAAAAATATAAAAAAAAAATTCTAGAAAAATATAATTTTGACATTTTGATTTGTGACAAAAAACATGAAATTTTAAAAAAAAAATCTATTTGCAATAATTTTTCTAGAAAGATGCAATTTCAACGAAATTTTCTAGAAAAATGCAATTTCCATGAAATTTTTACAAAAAATTAAATTTCAACGAATTTTTCTAAAGATTTCTAAAAAAATTAAACGTCAATAAATTCTTTTTTCGTCCATATTTATTTTTCTAGAAAATTTCAACAAAACTGAATTTTCTACAAAATTTCGTCAAATTAGCATTTTCTAGAAAATTTCGTTGAAATTTTTTTAGAATTTATATATAATTTTTATAAAAAATTTCATGGAAATTGCAATTTTCTAGAAAATTTCGTTTAAATTGTATCTTTCAAGAAACAATAATCGAAATAGAATTTTTTTTTGAAAATTTCATGTTTTTCGAAAATGTCAAAATTATATTTTTGTAAAAATTGTATTTTTCTGGAAAATTTCGACGAACTTGCATTTTTTTCTAGAAAATTTCGCCGGAATTCCATTGTAGAAATTAATTTTTCTTGAAAATTACATTTTTATTTTCTCGAAAGTGCCTTTTTAGAATATTTTGTCAAATTTATTAATTTCTAGCAAAATTTCGTCGAAATTTATTAATTTCTAGCAAAATTTCGTCGAAATTTTAAATTCGTTGAAATTTAATTTTTTGTACAAATTTCATGAAAATTGCATTTTTCTAGAAAATTTCGTTGAAATTACATCTTTTTTGTTAAAAAATGAAAATGTCAAAATTATATTTTTCTACAATTTTTTTTTATATTTTTACAGAAAATTTGTAAAAATTTTATTTTTCTGAAAAACTTCGTCGAATTGCATTTTCAAGTGCCTTCTCAGAATGTTTTGTCAAATTATTTTTCCTAGAAAATTTCTCTTAAATTGTATCTTTTTTAAGAAAATATCATCGATATTAATTTCTTCAACATTTTTTCTATATAATTTCTTCGATTTTTTTTAATTTGTGCAAAATTATTTTTTTTTGTCATTATTTCAAAAATCTTTTTTCCAGAAAATTTCATCGAGATTAATTTTTTCTAGAAAATGTCATAAAAATTTAATTTTTCGAGGAAATTTCGTCGAAATGTATTTTAGAAATTCAATTTCACACTTTTAGATTTGTAATTTCAGCAATATTTTCTCGAAAAACGTTGACAAAATTTTTTTTATATAAAGAAAAGGATTTGACATTTTTTCACAAAAAGAAAAGGATTTGAAAAACATAATTTATTTATATTGTTAAGTGAATCCCTAGAAAAATCTACAAAAATTAATCTAGAAAAATTTGTTGATGTCGCTTTTTTTTAGAAAATCTCGTCAATAAATTTCGGCCAAATCGCCTTTTCTAGAAAATTGCGTCGAAATTGCATTTTCTAAGTTTAGTTAAAATTTAATTTTTTTAAAAAATTTCATGGAAATTGCTTTTTTCTAGAAAATTTCGTTGAAATTGCATCTTTCTAGAAAAATTATTGGAAATAGATTTTTTTTTGAAAATTTCATGTTTTTTTGTCAAAAATGAAAATGTCGTCAAAATTATATTTTTCTAGAATTTTTTTTTATATTTTTCCAGAAAATTTGTAAAAATTTTATTTTTCTGGAAAACTTCATCGAATTGCATTTTTCTAGAAAATTTCGAAGGAATTGCATTTTATGAGAAATTATTTTTTTTAGAAAATTTCTTCAAAATTACACTTTTATAGAAATTTTGTTGAAAGCGCCTTTTCAGAATGTTTTGTCAAATTATATTTCCTAGAAAATATCTCTCTTAAATTGTATTTTTTTAAGAAAATATCATCGATATTAATTTCTTCATTTTTTCTATATAATTTCGTAGATTTTTTTTAATTTGTGGAAAATTATTTTTTTAGTCATTATTTCAAAAATCTTTTTTCCAGAAAATTTCATCGATATTAATTTTTTCTAGAAAATGTCATAACAATTGCATTTTTCGAGGAAATTTCGCCGAAATGTATTTTAGAAATTCAATTTCACACTTTTGGATTTGTAATTTCAGCAATATTTTGTCGAAAAACGTTGACAACATTTTTTTACAAAAAAAAAGGTTTTGACATTTTTTCACAAAAAGAAAAGGATTTGAAAAACATATAATTTATTTTTATTTTTAAGTGAATCCCTAGAAAAATGAATCTAGAAAAATTTGTTGATGTCGCTTTTTTTTAGAAAATCTCGTCAATAAATTTTTCTAGAATATTTCGGCCATATTGCCTTTTCTAGAAAATTACGTCGAAATTAAATTTTCTGTTTCGTTAAAATTTTTTTTTTTAATTTCATGGAAATTGCATTTTTCTTGAAAATTTCGTTGAAATTGCACTTTCTAGAAAAATTATTGCAAATAGATTTTTTTTTTTGAAAATTTCATGGTTTTTGTCAAAAGTGAAAATGTCTTCAATATTACATTTTTCTAGAAATTTTTTTTTATATTTTTCCAGAAAATTTGTATATTTCTGGAAAACTTCGTCGAAATTGCATTTTTCTAGAAAATTTCGGAGGAATTGCATTTTTATAGAAATTATTTTTTTTTAGAAAATTTCTTCAAAATAATACAGTTATAGAAATTTTGTCGAAATTTCGAATGTTTTGTCAATTATATTTCCTAGAAAATTTCTTAAATTGTATTTTTTTAAGAAAATATCATCGATATTTTTTCTAAAAAATTTCGTCGAAATTATTTTTAATTTTTAATTTGTGTAAAATATTTGTTGCCTGGTCATTTTTTCAAAAACCTTTTCATCGAAATTAATTTTTTCTAGAAAATGTCGTTACAATTGCATTTCTCTAGGAAATTTCGTCGAAATGCCTTTCTAGAATTTAAATTTCACACTTTTAGATTTGTAATTTCAGCAAGATTTTCTCGTAAAACGCTGACAACATTTTTTTAGAAAAAATTAATTTTTAAGACATTTTATAGAAATGTAATTTAAAAAAATCTAGAAAAGGATTTGAACAACATATAATTTATTTTCTATTGTTAGTGAATCCCCCCCACTGTGCAACGACGATCTTTATTGTCGGTACAGGGGAATGTTTGAAATGCAAAGTGCCAAAAAGAGCAGATTTCCAACGTTGTCGTTGTCCAATACAAAACATACCACTAATGTCAGTGTTTAACAAGAAAATGCGTCATTTGTGCTTAGTCCTTTTTGGGTGAGAGGATGTTACGGCGCGCCCGGGCCTCTGGTATTTATCCTTGCAAAAACACACTATGTCAAATGAATTAAGTGCTCATAAATAAAAATCCTTTAGAGAATTTTTTTTTGCCAAGGGGAGAAAGACACACAACCACCACCACCACCACTCACCCGTTGCCATCGCCATCATCATCAGAGTCAAAGTCAACCACGAAGTGAAGCTGCAGCTCTGGTGGGCTTCACTTCTGTATCGGCATTGCCCGTCGGAAGGATGGATGGCTGGCTGGCTGGATAGCTGGAGAATGGAATGGGCATCACCCTTATCATCATGTCAAATCGGTCTTGTAAAGTTTGTAAACACAACAAATACTTGACATGGGTGTTGATAAAGTTTTATTTTTATTTCTATTTTCGTTGAATTGAATTGAAGCCACACGCTCGATTGCACACATTTAATATTGTGTCACCAACGACAACAACAACAACAAGAAACAGTGGATGCAGGATGACAGTGATAATGTAGAATATTTAAGCCATATGCAATCCTCATATAAAACTATTAGTTGGCAAAATGATCAACCCAAAGAATTTGGAATTCGTTACACTTGCAATAAACTAATAGAGCCAACCAAACTCTTCGTTCGGCTCATCCATTCATCCATCCGTCCGTCCGTCCGTCCGTCCGTCTGACAACTACTGTTGCTGGACTCAGTACTCGTAAAATAATCCACTTTTTCGTTTTTAACAGATTTACCCAAACAAGGGTTGATTGTCCTCGTCGTCTTCTCTATGGACTGGGAATTGTATTGATTTTATCACTTATTAAGGATTTATCCCAGCCATTAGCATTTCGCATCGATATTACGCCTTATGTTTAGTATTGCAAAAATCTCTGCATTTTGGCAATCGCACAATGCGTCGAGGCAAAGGATATCCTCATATCCTGCATATGTATATTGTTTTCATTTCGACTTAATGCCTGGTTAGATATCTATGGGAAGATGGGAGTGGAAGGAGGAGAATTGTGCAAAGTCATATTCGCACATCTAATAATCATAATTTCTATCCCTGTTTTCTGTGCCTGCAAGTCACCCAGTCAGTGAGTGTCTCGTGTCTCGTGTCTTTTAGCCAAATTATTGTAATATTCATTTCATTTTGTGAACACATGACTAATTTTTTGCGCTCAATCTAATCTATTTGATTTGAACATCGAAGTCGAATTCGATGTTGAACGAATATAATTCGTTTTGGGTTTGGTAAAAATCTTGGCAGATTTTATGTTCTCGTTTAACGTTTGTGGTGGCTCTGTTGATCCCTTCGAATTTCCACTCCGCACACGCGTTCATATTCAGTCATAAATTTATGGTTTTGGAAAACGAAATCACTTAAAATTATTAAAATGTCAAAATTGCTTTTTTTTCTCGGTTCTGGTAGAACATAAATTATTGCGAACCCATTTGTTATACTCGAATACATACAGTGGTCAAAAAAAGTATTCGACATGTATCAAATATTTCATTTATTAATCAAAAAAAAAATATTTTGTGAAAACGTAACATAAAAATTAATTCATTAAAAAACAACGAATTATATTCAATACAAAAAATGAGATCTCAAAAGGAACTTTTACAAAAAAGTCAATGCTTAAAAAGTATACCAAAAAATAAGGGCAAAAAAGTATTCGACATCGATAAGTTTCTTTAAATATTTAATACTTATTGTTAGTTTAGAAACGAGTTGCTTTTCCGTTGCGTTTAATAACCTCCTTCAAACGATCTGGCATAGATTTGACCAATGTTCGTGTGTATTGGGGTTCAATTTTGTTCCACTCTTCCAGCAGGATTTCTTTCATCTGATTTTTGTTCGAAAACTCTCGGGATCTAATTTTTTTCTCCAGGTGACCCCAGAGATGCTCGATGGGGTTTAGATCAGGTGATTGCGGTGGCGTTTTTATTATTTTTGGGCAATTATGTAGAAGCCAAAGTTTCGTGTTCGTAGCAGAGTGTTTGGGGTCATTATCATGGTAGAACTTAAGCTTGTTCTCCAATCCCTACTTTTCAGCACTAGGTCGTAGATTTTGCTTCAGAAGGTCAATGTAATATCTGTGATCCATAATCCCATCAATAAAAACTAAATTACCTACACCAGATGCAGCCATGCACCCCCTGACCATAACACCACCATGTTTTACAGTTGGTATCATATTTCGCTCCTTATACTTTTATTTTTCTTTGAGATGTGGGGTTTCTTCCTAGCCGATCTAGCATGGAAATCGTGTTTTTTTAGAACATTTCTTATGGTCTGAGGAGTTACTGATATGTCTAAGTATTCCTTTGTAGTTTTGGCTAATGCAGGAGCGTTAATTCTTGGGTTCTTTTTCACTTCATGCAAGATTCTGCGCTCATCTGCGTCCGTAAGTTTGCGAGGACGACCAGTTCTAGGCTTGTTTACTACTGTTTTTTCAGTTTTATATTTTTGTATTATATAATGAACAGTAGTTCTTGGCTTTTGAACGATTTCTGAAATAGAATTTTCAGATTTTCCCATTTTAAAATGATGAATAATTAAATTCCTTATATCGACAGAAGTTTCTTTTCCTTTACGTCCCATGTTTGCGATCGGGTACAAGTGAATGAAATGAAAGTGTGCCAAAGTAAATAAAACTGGTAGTCTAACGGTATTAATAACAACAACAAAACAAAAACTTACAAATTTATGCGAAAGAGAGATTAAAAACTATGCTTTTCGAATACTTTTTTTGCTTCGAATTTATAGTACATTTTATGAAATAGACACAATCGATTAAATTTTGCGATATTTATGATTTTTTTCGTTCTGTGAAACAAAGAAAACTTTAACTCTACAACATAGCTTGATTCCATATGCGAAAATCACAATAACATCGATATTAAAAGGAGATTTGTGAAAATTGCATCCTTTGTCGAATACTTTTTTTGACCACTGTAACTAAAGAGATGCGAACATGTGTGAGGGAAAATGGATCCAAAATGTTTACTGGGAAATGTTTGAAACCCGAAGAACCTGTTAAAATTTATAGCATTGACCTGGGGGTCAAAATACTCGAAAAACCTAGGGCTATCGGATAACTGCTGATATTATCAATAATAAATACATATAATAAAATTAATATTAATTAACTAGTAAACAGGATGTAAAGTTGCTTGTTAGGGAGATAGCAGAATGGGAGTATTTCCCATTATGTTCTGAGAAAAGTATATATAAATATATTTTCAGTTTGCCAGGCTTCCCTTTAGACACTGGATTCTGAATTCCCGAAGACATGAACAGTTCTTAACTGCCGCAGATCTCTCTTAGATTGAACTGGATGAACAGTAAAAAATCAATCTGATATGATTGTCGGCCCAAATGCACATCCTAAGGATCTGCAGTACATATGAGCTTTCAAAGCCAGGGGCAACCATACAAATTCATAATCCTTTATGGATCAAGCAGATTTATTTATCACAGAGATTAAACGGAGGGATCTAGATAGGGGAGATATATCAGATATCCGATATCTGACAACGTATGTGGATAGGGCACCTTAAAATAAGAAGAACTATTTCCAAAATTAGACGACCTAACAAAGGAAACACAACAAATTCAAATTTGGGAATTTTTTTCTTTATTTTTCAACATAATCTCCTTTTAGCTCGAGACACTTTTTCCAGCCATTTCCCTGTTATAGCTTCTATGTATACCCTGTTTATAATAAGAACTGTCTAGCTCTTGAAAATAGCCGTCAATCTATTACGCAGTACATATTACGCAATCGCAAAAAAAAAATCTGTACAAAGTCTGGAAGGCCTACACCGTAGTAGCTATTACGGGCTAATACAGACAAAAAAAATTAATAAATTCGTTGAGGGGATGCCTTCGTGTTCCGATGGAGCGGGATCCCCAATCGTCCTACTACCATGATCTCTACTCTAATACTCTACTACCGCAGATCTCTTAACGAGATGGCTGAGCAGTTTAATGTATACCTTATATGTGTGCCTGTGCATAGGGATATCCCGGGGAACTACAAAGCCGATGAACTTGCTATGAAAGGGACGACATTACAAATTCTCGAAGAATATGCATATATTGGTGCGCCACTATCCACGTGCAAGCTTTGGCTTAGGCCAGAAATCGGCACATGCAGGGTAGCTAGACAAACCTGGCCAAGGTATGACCTGAGAAGATCAAAATATATCCTCGCACTAGAGAGGCAAAGATTGTATACGTTAGTGTCAGTTCTGACGGGACACTGCTTGATCTGCGAACACGCCAAACATATTGGGTATTGACTCCAATGACTTCTGCAGAAACTGTGGAGATGAGAAGCACTTGCTATGCGACTGCCCCGCTCTGAGTAAACGACGACTGGACACACTGGGGTCGGCCTTTCTAGGCAGCCTAACTGATCTTTCCAGTACCGATATTCGTACTATCGATAAATTTGTGTATATAAAACAGGTTGGTTTCGATGAGGGGCATTTCAGCCCGCGGTAACACTAGGGACCTAAACTGGCCTATGTGAGGTTGTAAAAAAATACGGCTGCCACCCTAACCTAATTCTAAACCTTTGGGTCAAACAGATTTATTTATCACAAATCAATTATATGTCAGATTTTTGGAAATTTTATTATAAGTATGTAAACAACGAACATTTAAAATAGTTTTGTGTGAAAAATTAAAAAAATGTCAATCACACACGTAGACAAGGGGTTCATCGGCATGAACTGCGGCAGTACTCGTCTATGGGCGCCATAAAACTATATTGTCTTAGAAATAATGTCATTAATAAACTTAAAGACTTTATTATAAGATTTTTTGTTTTGGTTTGAACTGTCTGATAGTCATACAACGATCCTGGATATACTCGTACAAAATTTCAGTTTTCTATCTCTTGAAGGAGTTTCTTTGGTTAAGTGGTTGAAAATCACGCGAAAAATCGAAAATCAAAGTAGCCTATGATATTTTCCAAATTTTTTTGTTTATCTGTCCGTCAGTTTTCAAAAAAATTGGCAAATGCCCTAAAGTCATCAACATTTTCCAGTAAAGCCTGATACTGACTTCACCTGAAAATCTTCGATTCACTGCCAACTATTTTTATCTTATTTTATTTAAAGAGCCCAGGTGGACCGGGCTCTCCGAGACTGGGTAAGCCACATGCTAAGGAATAGATGGATAAATTGCGGGTCCCACGACATAAAAATACGAAACAGAGTAGCACAGGGAACGCCACAGGGTGGTATATTATCACCACTCCTGTGCGTCACTACTATAAATAGTCTCCTAAGGATAGTAACGGATGAAGGACTTAAGGCCAAGTTAGGCAAACTTAACCGTAACGCCCCCGTAGCGTAACGAATCAGCTGATCAGATCTGTCATATGGAAATCAGTGTAAACGATTAGCCAACGGAAACGAAACGCAAACGGACGGCTGAATCTGTTGAAATCAGAATTGGACGTTCCGTTTACGTACAATTTGACAACAGCTGATACTACATGTTGTTTACAATTACAATTGTATGTTCACCGAGAAAAGTAAAGAAAATAATTTATTATTTGATTTAACTGACAGCATCAGTATCCAACAGAATACCTGAAAAATCAATGGTTGCTGAGTGTGAGACCATGATACCAGACAGACAATCTTGGATTTATGGAACCGTAGTACAGACAACATCTGGAAATTGCTGTTATACAGATGGATCGAAACTAGGGGAGAGAACGGGGCTAGGACTTTATATCGAGGAACCGGAAACCGAACTCTTATTCCGTCTGCCAGACCATAACACAGTCCAGCAGGCGGAAGTCCGAGCAATTACAGAATGTGTGAGCTGGCTTGGGGCTAACACAAGACCAACAAATGTGAATATTTTCACAGATAGCCAAATAGCTATCAGGGCAATAACGCAATAACGGTAAAGTCGAGGACAGTTTTAGTTTGTAAAATGGCGATTAACGCCTACTCCGAACACGGCACTATATGCATCATATGGGCGCCTGGTCATTGGCATCTAGAGCCAGAGACTTGCAAACAACAACACTAGAGAACGCTAAACCCTTCGGAGTTACGCGTTCTGAACTAAAAATATAGGCGAAGAACCCCCATATCACGCTATGGAATAGTGAAAAAGTTGGGAAGACAACGAAGGTCTTGTGGGGTAACCCAAACGAGGACAAGACTAAGACCTTACTGAGATTGAGCAAGGTAGATACTAGTAAGATAATGGATGTCCTTACAGGACACACATGCTTACAAGCACACCTACATAGGATAGGAGTTGTAGATGACAGCGAAATTTCACCGCCTCCTCTTCTCAACCTAACCTAACGGCTAATAAAGTCAAAAGAATCAGATCACCTGATGAACCCCTGCCTTCGAAAAAGGCAAGAGGTCCTAATTTCACCATCAACAGGACACTTACCAAGCCCTTCAATGAAGTAGCGAAGAAGAGTCTAATGATGGCCGTTATAGACAGAAGTAGTGAGGATGGATCCATCCTCAAGGACAAATAGAGCTATGTGCAATCAGCCATTATGGCTCATTACCAATCTGCAACAATGCAGGATGGCATCAGGGGCAGGCAATGAAGCCGACAAGAATTATCGGCGGCGGCGGCGCATGGAAATATATCGATCGGCGGCGTCGGCTGAGCCGATCAAATTTCAACAATAGGATGAGCCGATAAAGTTCCATCAAACGATGGCGCACGAATGTCATTCTGAGGCAAAGATGGCGCTTTAAGATATTAACATTTAGATCAAAAAATTTAAAATGAACACAAAAATTTAAAAAAAGTTATGGAAGATTTGATGTGAAATTTATTGTGTATGAAAACAAATTTATTGTGTATGAACAGAATTTGCAAAAATTGGTTCGGCCGCTCAAGAGCAACTGTAATTTCCGTAAAAACCAAAAACGCATTTTCTATTTCAAATCGTTTAATTTTTTTTGGATTTTTTTAAATAAATTATAGCGAGATCCATTTAGAAACTTTTCTAAATTTTTACGCAAAAATGAACCTCATTTAAAATTCTGAATCTATTGTATCACTTAGTAGTCACTTTCTTAATTTTCATGGTTGCATACAATAAATCTTTTTGACTCACTGAATAAAGTTCGGCGGCTGAGTTTCAGCCGATGTGAGCCGCTAAAATCGGCGGCGGCGTCGGCTGGAAAAAAATGGCCGGCTACGGCGCGCCGCCAAATTGCGCCGCGTCGGCTTCATAGTCTGATCAGGGGAGAGTAAAGCTCTTATATTTCGTAGATGCCAGATCAGTAGACCTATATAAGGCTGCTCTGAGTCGAGCAGGTGAGGTGTGGCCGGGTGCCAATGAAGCTGTAGTACCGACTGCTCTATTTAGGGAAGTAGTAGAAGAAGCAACGTCTGCCGAGAGCGAGCTGATTATTGGCGCAGACACGAACGCTCATCATACTATCTGGGGTAGTACGGATATAAACAAAAGGGGTGGTTCGCTTCTTGACTTTATTCTAACTACCAACCTAAGTATTTGTAACATAGGTAATAAACCGACCTTTACAATTAAAGACAGACAAGAAGTACTAGACGTAACGTTTGCTACTGACCGGCTGTCAGACAAAATTATTGGGTGGAATGTACTGGACGACCACTCATTCTCAGATCACCATTATATTGAGTTCAAACTCGCTGAAAATGCGCCTGAACCTGCCGTCCACAGAAATGTGAGAAAGACAAAGAATTTCAAGAAAGTCCTTAACTCCAAACTTCTGTACGAACCGAATGACTAAGCCGGTCTGGATAATCTGGTCGAGCATATCACCACATCATTCAATGTTCCCTTGAGGAAGCCTGTCCAAAAACAAGGTACAAGGGTAAAACTAAACCTCAATGGTGGACTTCTGAGGTAACGGCAAGGAAAAATACCAGCAACAAGCTATTCAACAAGGCGAGATCTATTGGGGTCGCTAATGTTTGGGATGCTTATAAAGAGCAACTCAAGATCTATAAGAAGGAGCTTAGAAAGGCGCAACGACGCTCTTGGTATACCTTCTGTGGCGAAGTGGAAAAGGTCTCCGACGCCGCAAGGCTGAGAAAAATACTATCAGCTTCACCCTGTACAGTGGGTTACTTGCAGGATGAGGCAAATAACTGGACACAAAACAGCGAGCAGTCGTTGAATATACTGCTCGACACACATTTCCCGGGGAACTCACCAACAGAACCCGAAGATCAGCAGGACCAACAAGAAAGCGAGTGAACTGCGAGCGTCGCTAGCTTGTTGACTGAGAGATCCAGAATAAGCTGGGCTATTAATAGCTTTGAGTCCTTCAAGTCACCCGGACCAGACGGCATCACCCCAGCAGAAAATGTTAAAGTACATTATCCCCTGTCTGGAGAAAATGTACGAGTATGTAGGCTGTATCAGGCTTTCATACATCCCGTGTCGATGGAGGGACACCAAAGTGGTATTCATACCCAAGCGGTGAAGATATCACACACTTGGCCAAAAGACCTCAGACCAATTAGCCTATCCTCCTACCTATTGAAAGGTCTGGAAAGACTTTTAGATTATTTCATTAGGAAAAACCTGGATACAAAACTCTTGTCGGGGAACCAACATGCTTACAATAAGGGGAAGTCTACAGAATTAGCCCTGCACGAACTTGTGAGCACTACCGAATCGTCCTTGCATTTCAAGGAATTCACCATGGAGGCATTTTTTGACATAGAAGGGGCGTTTAACAACATTCACTCAAATGCGGTAAATGCGGCACTGTCGCATCTTAAGATAAACTCTAGCTTGATTAGACTAATTCAAAGTCTGGTCAACAGAAGACGCATAACAGCATGTCTAGGCTCCACAACAGAGTAAACAGAGGGACCCCACAAGGAGGAGTACTGTCTCCACTAATTTGGAACCTAGTGGTAAATGAAATCCTGCTAGATCTAGAACGTTGTGGCTGCAAGGTCGTGGCATATGCGGACGACGTGGCAAACGCAGTGAGTGGCAAATTTGTAAACGTGCTCAGAGACATCCTACAGGTGGCTCTGAACAAGTTGGCTAGATGGGCGTTAACCCAAACAAGACAGAATTGGTTCTCTTTACTAGGATGAATAATGTCCCACATGTGGACCCTTCATCTCGGATAAATGGAACACATCTAGTTTTTTCTGAAAGTGCAAAATTTTTAGGAATAATTCTAGATAGAAAACTGTTATTTAGACTTAACGTATTGGAACGTGTAAGGAAGGCCAACGTCGCCTTATATTCCTGCAAAAAGGCTGTAGGGTCGCAGTGGGGCCTCTCTCCTAAAATCGTCAACTGGATATATATAGCAGTAGTTCGTCCTATACTGTTATACGGCATTGTGGTATGGTGGAAGGCAACTGACAAACTAACCATCACCAATCTACTAACAAAAGTCGCCAAGTGGCTGAGTCGCAACATAGTAACCAACACTGTCGTTGTCATTTACTCGGGCAGCCAGGCTGCCATCAATTCTCTGGAGGCAACATCCCTAAATTCACAAACAGCCCTCGACTGCCGCAGATCTCTTAAGGAGATGGCTGAGCAGTTTAATATACTCGTACACCTCATATGGGTGACTGGGCATAGGGATATCCCGGGAAACTGCAAAGGCGATGAACTTGCTAGGAAAGGGACCACATTACAAATTCTCGAAGAATATGCATATATTGGTGCGCCACTATCGACGTGCAAGCTTTGGCTTAGGCAAGAGGCAATCAGGCAGTCCAACAAAAGATGGACAGAAATCGGCTCATGCAGGGTAGCTAGACAAATCTGGCCAAGGTATGACCTGAAAAGATCAAAATATCTCCTCGCACTAGAGATGCAAATATTGTCTACGTTAGTAGCAGTTCTGACGGGACACTGCTTGATCGGCGAACACGCCTAAAGATTGGGTATTGACTCCAATGACTTCTGCAGAAGCTGTGGAGATGAGGAAGAAGTGGAGAGCATTGAGCATTTGTTATGCGACTGCCCCGCCGGTCGGCCTTTCTTGGCAGCCTAACAGATCTTTCCAGTACCGATATTCGTACTATCGATAAATTTTTATATCAAACAGGTTGGTTTCGATGAGGGGCATTTCAGCCCGTGGGACCTAAACTGGTCTATGTGAGCTTGTAAAAAATACGGCTGCTACCCTAACCTAAACCTTTGGGTCAATCAGATTTATTTATCACAGAGATTTAACGGAAGGATCTAGATAGGGGAGATTGTATATCATATACCCGATATCTGACAACGTATTTGGATAGAGCACCTTAAAATAAGAAGAACATTTAAGGGACAAATTAAGGACAGTCCTATAATTAGCCGACCTAACGAAGAAAACACAACAAATTTGGGAACATTTGTCTTTATTTCCCAACATAATCTCCTTTAGCTCAATACACTTTTTCCAGCGATTTTCAATAGCTTCGGTACCCAGTTTATAAAGTTAAAACTGTCTAGCTCCTGAAAATAGCTAGACAACCGCAACCTTCATTGCTGGCAATTCTTTTTCCGCCGATCAATTTTTTCACGTCAAAAAATAATCCGAGGGAGCTAAATCTGGCAAATAAGGTGCGGGCTGAAGCAATTCGAACATTAATTCATTGATTTTGGCCATCGCAATAGTGGAAGTGTGAACTGGTGCATTGTCTAGATTGTGAGCAAACGCGGCACCCATCTTGCGCACAGCTTTCTCATCCACAAATTTTCCTTCAATACGAGTATGCGACATACAACACATTTTTTAAAATGCCGATGACTTCAGCTAGTTCACGAACCTTCAACCTTCTCTGATTGGTCAGCCAATCAGAGTATGAAGCCGCCGATTTTAGCCGCAGTCGATCTTAGCGGCTAAAATCGGCTGAAACACAGCCGCCAAAAATATTGATTGATAAAATTTACACTTTTGAAAAGCAAACATCCATGTAGCGGATAACTGGATAGTGCTTTTCGATTTAGTTTGTTTTATTGTTACAAGAGGGCGCTCAACATGTTTCAAAAATAACAATAGTAATCGAAATTTTGATAGAATTTTTTTTTGTTATTAGATTATAGATAAAAAATATTTTTAGAGTAAACAGCTAAATAGGATAAAGAAATATAAAAAAATCAATGGAGTATTAAATACTTGTAATGTATTATCCCAAAATTAATATTCATTGGCAAGAAGGTATTTCTAAACAAACACTTCGTAAGATTCAACCAGTAAGAAAAAACTAAGGTCGGGCGGAGCCGACCGTATAATACCCTCCACCATTGTTTGCCAACAAATGTACGGAGAACCATAATTACTGTGAACAGTAGCAGGTTAAATAAGGTACTTTTCTGAATTCCAGGCACAAAGTTAAAAACTTGACCTTTATAAGGGGCTTATATTTATCGATATACTCCATTTTCAATGGAGACGATTTAATGCAATATAAGGTACAAAAGCTTAAATTTCCGCATTATTGGTTAAAAATAAATAGTGTAAATAGTCTAATATAAAGTATAAATTCTTACATTTCGGCCAGATCAATTGGAAATGTGTTCTCAAGAACGTCAAGAAGTGTTATCGGTGAGGACCTTTATATGGTGGCTACACCAAAACATGGGCAGATATACCCCACATTTACTAGGAATTTTGTAAGTGCAACAAAAAGTATAAATTTTTAACTTTCAGACAGATCAGTTGAAAAAAAAACGTTCTCTAGAGCGTCAAGAAGTGACATCGGTGTAGTCTTTTATATGGGAAATAATAAAAAAAAATTTAAATTTCATGCAGACCAATTGAAAACCTCAGGAATGTCAAGGCCTCTATATGGAGGCTATATGTATTAAAAAATGAACCGATATGCCCCATTTTCAATAAGGATCGTTCCTAGTCTAAGAAATGCCTCTGTACCAATTTTCATAAAGATAGCTTCATATTTACGACCTACACATTGATCACAAGCATACCAGGACAGACAGACGAACATGGTTAAATCGACTCAGAAAGTGATTCTATGCCGATCGCTAAAATAAACTTTGGGTCTATCTCTTTGTTTGTAGGTGTTACAAACAAATGCACAAAGTCATAATACTTCGTACTACAGTGTGGTCTCGGGTATACAAATGGTTATCATAGAGCCGCCGAGTGTGAATTTTATGTCAGCTAAGCCGAATAGCTACCGCCGGTGTTATATAATTTTTATTGGCAGCCGCCGCCGACAATGGCTGCATTCTGTACATCCTATACCATGTTGTGGATTTTTTTTTAATAATTCCGGTTGGAGACACCTCAATTTGTCGATCACTACGGTGTTCGTCTTGGCACCTTGCACGGCCCGTATAAACTATACCAACCAATATTTTATAGTTGTAAACGAGGGAGAAGAGTCGCTCAAAGTGCAATCTAGCTTGGTTTTAATATTTGTTAGACTGAGACCTTTCAAATGAAAGTATTGTATTACATTTTGGCGGGTATCCGTTTTGGGTCATTTTAAGTCAAATGAGCAATGTCCGTCCGTCTGTCTGCTGGCTGGTGCGCACGATAACTCTCGAAAGGATTAACCGATTGACTTACCTCCCCCACAAAGGGTTAACATTTAGGAAAATGATGATTCGTTAATAACTTATGAAATTTCGCATATATTATTAGTTTATTAGTCCATATCACCTCGAGAAACATGGACGAAATTATACCAGTTAATAAATAGTAACTACAGCGCTTTTATAGTACCTACAGTCCAGTAAAAATGGGCATTATAGTACAGCCCCTTTTGGTACCTCCCACACAAATGGACCGTTTTACACCAAAAGTTAACGGCTTATAACTTTAATACCAGTGCATACACACAGAATACAGTTTGGTTGCCTCAACCGAATTATTTGCCAACCGAATTTTGGTAGTTCTGTCTACTATCGTGCGATTCCATCAAGACAACCAATATTTTGGTTGTGGTATACTTCTGCTTCCTTGTTGACAACAATCATATTTGGTTGCGCCAACTACGAAAATGGTGGCTAAAATTATCTGTTGTAGTTGCCACAACCAACTGTTTTAAAAAATTGGTTGTTTTGACAAGTTGTCAGTCATATACTACAGACAATTAATAAAAAAACAGTTTTCATTAATTTTTATTTTATTTATTGAACAAAACAATTCATGACAAAATTAAAAATCCTATATTACAAATTTACCACTAATATGAGATGTATAGACACACATTTTAGTACACGAAAAAACACAAAACTTTTAAGCAAATATCGCTTAACCCTGTGCTTTCAATTTTATGATTGTTGCTTTTATTTGTTATTTATGTAAAACATTTTGCACACATATTCTGCATTCCACACATTATTATCCACACGAAATTATTTTTGATTACCTATACCGTTCTTGAACAAAATTTTGAAGTTTTGTTTTATGTCGAGTAATTTTAATTTTTGTTTGTCATGTATCAGCAAAAGAACAGCAACCAATCTTTCGGTTGTATTTCCCAAAATACATTAAATTATTCTAAATTTGGGAAATGATTGGGGTAACCAATAAACGATTATTTATTAATATTTTTTCAGTTGTAGTAACCAATTATTCGTTGCAATAATAATCTTTGTTCTATTGATAAAATTTCTGTTGTCAAGAATAAAACATTGGTTGTCACAACCAAAAATCGATCATATGGTACAATAATGAAAATTTACAATTGGTTACCACAACTAACCGAGTGTCAATGAAAAAAACAATCTTAATTCGATTGATACAACCATCGATTTAGTTGCAAGCATTTTTATTTGATCGTATCCATGTTATTATTGTTGTTTCAACCATTTATTTATAAATACAACCGACAGACGGTGTTGGCAATATACTTTTTGTTGCTAGTACTAATTTTTTATTTTTACAATCGAATTCCAACCAATTATTTTCCTGGGTGTACAAATATGTACTTGAAATTTTGTACAGTGTAATGCTGTTATTGTGCCTACAGTCCTATGAAAAGTGGGCGTTATCACCACGCCCCTTTCTGTATCTCTCACACAAAATGGCCAAATCATACCAAAATTCTAGAGCTCGTAACGTTAATATACCAGTGCACATAAACGCTTATAGTTCTGTGCAATGTATTTAAAGAATCTACTGTTTTCCGAAAAATAGGTGTATTTGTTAAACCCCTTCTGGCACCTCCCGCACAAATTAGTGTAATGTAATATATTACGGTTAACCCGACTGAAACTTTCTTGCATGTTTTATCTTATTTTTATAAAAAATAAGCAAATATGACATTCTTAATTTTCTTTTGAAAATTTTTAATTTTTTGGAATAAGTAGTCAACGCGTTACGCTGCAAAGCCATTTCTATAAGCATGACAATTATAACAAATTTTATTAAATTCAAGAAAAAGTCAATCGATATTCTTTAACGAGGGTCTAGTTTCATTATTGTTAGGCGATGCACTTAATGGTATATGCAATGTGTACTTTTTAAGGATGTTTCATGTCTTTAATTTAAGTACAATTTGTAATTGTAATTTATTTAAGGCCGTTTCATGACTTTAATTGAAGTCCAAGATGTAATTAAATTAAAGTAAAAGGCGAAACAACTTAATTAAATCACAGGATTTTTCCCGACTTAAAGAAAAAAGTAAATTTTCCCAGTTAAAGCGTGGTACTATGTTCATTTTTCGCGTTGAAATCCCATATAAAAACAAACTCGCGAAAAAAACTGCGAAATTTTTTCGTTTGTGGTACTCTGTTTATTTCAACGCGAAAAAGTAACATTTTGCGCCACCACAAATTTAACGCCGTTACAAATTGAAGGCCGCAACAAATTTAATGCCGCCACCGTCGCACTCCCATTTGCTTATATTTTTTTTGTCCGCAAGAAACTCAACTGTTGTAAATATTAGAAATAAAATTTCCTAATAAAGAATAATATGTAAATTAAATTATCTTCCGAAATAAAGTAAAAGAATGCAAAGATGTGAAAGGCAAAGTAATTATGTGTATGGAATAAACCAGAAGAGCGAAATTCCAATGGTATTGCAGTACAAAAGCAAACAAAATGTGCAAAACACTGGAAGGACATGTAACTAAATGTAATAATGTGGAATTTGTCTTGTAATTAGATATGTACATTTATGTTTGTATATTTAGAACAATTGTGTGCAAAAGCCTGGAGAAACATTATGGACAGCTAACGCTACCAAAGCAGTATGGAATTGGACAGTGCCTGTGATCTCGATTTGGAAATGCTTGTAAAGAACATACATAGTTAATTCTTGCCAGCCATAGAAGTTGGAAGAAGATATTCCGTTTATGAATGGAAGTATAATTTATATATGTCAACAAATATAATGTAAGTACTTAAATATAATAATAAAACGTATTTTTCGGTTCATCAAAACATTTTGTTTATATTCGTACACCAGTAGGAAATTATTTTGTTATTTATAACATTGTACTACCCTCGCTTCTGATGCCTCACGAACATCGCCACCGCAACAACACAAAATAAATAATTTATGTATAACATTAGCGCAATGATCTCCAAAAATATTTCCTTTCTGGCGTTTAAATAAACTATTTTCTAAGTCGGCATTACTCCAATTAATTGTTTATTGATTCGAATTTTATCTTTTGTTTGTTTTCAAGAATATTAGCAAAAAGAAAAAATGCTCATACATATACACACATGCATACATATAAAAGTGGCACTTTGGCATACACACTTCCAAACTGCAATGCGACTTTAGTAAAAAAGCGTTCCATTTTTCAACACGAAATAAAATTTTGCGAAATTTTTTCGTGCCGAAAAAACATAGTACCCACCTTAATATGTGGTTCATAAAATGGCAAAAATCTGAAAAAATATTTTTTTTGTTCCATAATACGGGGTTTTCCAATAAGAGTGATATGATTTCTTTGAAAAAAACACACTTATTGTTAAGGAAATTCAAAAGTTTTTTTATTTAATGTGAAGTACAATCGATACAATTAAGTTCTAAATAAAACGTCACTCCACGACTTCTTCTGCAGGAACGAATTCGATGAACCCAATTTTCTAGCCCTTTTTCCACGAAATCAAGTCGTATGTCATGAATGGCACCTTCAATATTGACTTGTAAAGCTTGAAGAGAGTCTGGTTTAGTTCGAAAGACCAATGACTTCAAATAACCCCACAAGAAATAGTCTAATGGTGTTAAATCACAACATCTTGGAGGCCATTCAATATCACCATTTCTTGAAATAATCGAATCTCCAAGCTTTTCTCGCAACAATTCAATTGTTTCATTTGCTGTGTGGCACGTAGCCACAATCGGTCAATAACAAAAAGATAGCTCTTAACGAGAGCTAAAATATTGCTCATGGGTGTCAAGGTCGTAGGTCGACTGGAAAGTGTTTTTTTTTTGGATTTTAAAAAAATTGACTTAGCCTAATTTTCCAATGTGAACAGAAAGATTTTTGTTTGCTCTAGCTCCGTCGGATCGGGAATCGGTCAATGGCAAAAAGATAGCTCTTAACTGGAAAGAGTTTTTTTCGATTTTAAAAAAATGGCGCACGAAAAGTTGCAATTGGAGAACTATTATTTTGATAATAAAACTGAATAATTTGTAAACGTTGTTATTGCGTATATCCCTCCATGATGAAATTGTAAACACTACTGAATACAATGAAAAACAAATGGCAGATCATGACATATTACAAATGGCCGAAACGTCACTTTAAAATCATATCATCCCTATTGCAAAGCCCGTTATTTGTTATATTCGCAAATGTAGACCTAAAAAAGTTGTTCGATGTGATATGAAATGAATGATATATAAAATAGGGAAAACAACTAGACTGTCGAGAATTTTTTGACTAATCATCTACATTACAAATTCATTTTTGGCAAATAGTCATTTACATATTTTTTTCTTAAATTTAAATTAAGTACTTATTTCTAATTTAAAGTACTCACCTGCCGTTTTCGATATCACAAAAGTAATTTTAGAAAATGTTTTATCTATATTATAAATATAAACAATTTAAACATAAACAATTTAATTGTTTGTTAATAAATTGCAATTTTTATTGATGGGATCTGACCCTATGCTCGAGTAACAAAATTCCTCTATTCGCGTATCACGTTACCCGAAAATATCGAGTAATTTTAAAATAAATTCCACTCAAAATGTGATACATAAGTTGCAGTTCTCTGATTGGTCAGACGACAAATACCCACACTTCTGACTTCCACCCCCAAAAAGGCTTTGACTCAACATTCGTTCACATGGAGCAATATACGAGTATGGACGGACGAAAGGAAACCTGCGCATTTGAAAGTCAGGCGATGTGGTGTTTTCTTTGTTATTTTCATTGGTTTATCCCAAAATTGTTTACATAATTCGTCGTCGAAGCGCAGAAAAATCGAAAAAAAAAATCCTCAGCGAATGGCTCCATTTTGTCCGACAAAATTCTGGCACTGACATGACAAATAAATACTCGTTCCAAATACCAGCAGTACAACCAACAACCAACGCACCATCATCCATTTTCCATTCTCCATTTTGCCACCGTGGTTATTTGTCGGTAGGGGTCATAAACTCCAATGGATATAAATATGTATGTATGTACATATGGGAGGTTTTTACAATGTAACCGATTACTTACTTTTTTACATATATGTATGTATATATTTTATACTAATATAAACAAATCTGTACAAAAGTTCTAGAATTGAAAGACAGTTTGTGGATGATTAACCCATCATCTTACAATACAATCTATATTCATTAATCTCTGTTCCACTGACATTAATTATTACCGCTATCCAAAAACAAAACTTATCGTGAAGGGTCAATGCATGCGGAATGCGGTGCGGCGTGTCAGAAAAGTTGAATTTTATTCAACTTCTCCGCTCCGCCGCTTGATTTAGCATTGCCAGATTAAATTATTCTCAATCTGACACAATTTCTAGTTAAACTTATATTGAAAACAACCACATGTTTTGTGTACGGGCAATGCTGAATTCGCACCGCGCCGCATGACGCGTGGATTGGCCCTTCACCATTAGTTCCGCTATCGACTA
Organism: Eudasyphora cyanicolor; assembly: GCA_963930755.1. NCBI lineage: Eukaryota > Metazoa > Arthropoda > Insecta > Diptera > Muscidae > Eudasyphora > Eudasyphora cyanicolor. The sequence continues at coordinate 243,088,260 of OZ005735.1, forward strand.
TATTTCATTAAAATATTTTTTTTAGATATGTCTTTATTTGCAATCTATTTATATATAAAATAATGAGCAAATTTAATAATAATTTAAAAATTAACAGAGTTGTTAAAATCCAACGAGCTTAACAGAGATCTAGTATTTACGTTGTTGGTTTATATAATTGTAAAACAGAATGTTCAGTTTTAAATTGTTATTATTACAAAAATGGGAGATCTAGTATATGATTTCTCTTCAATCTTCTGACTTCGTTACTATCATCTAAAAAGGATATGGCTGGGGTATTTGGATGGTTGCTTAATCTGTTGAGGTAGTTCGTGCAGAACCTTGATATTTCGTCTTTAACTTTCTGTACGCTAAGATCATTATGAATACATACAGTTGTTATTCACAAACCAGGGCGCGTTTGATAACAATCTAAGAGTCTTAGATTGATATCTTTGTAAAATTTCAATGTTGGAGTTGCTGGCCGTACCACCCAATTCGATGTCATATGACCACACAGGTTTTAATGTGGTTTTATATAGTATAACTTGGTTCTCTGGACTTAATTGCGATTTGGGACCTAGTAACCAGTACATTTTCTTATGGTGTTTTCTTTTCTAAAAAAAGATGTTGCCCTGTCAGAGAGCAGCATTTTAATAATGTCGCCTACACCCTCTTGTACTGCTGCATTTTTTATGGTCAGAATCGATAACAAAAATGCAAAAAACTAGCCTTTTAACTCACTAAAAGTAAATTAAAAACAAAGAATACTCCACGGCGCCGCCTAAATAAAGCATCTGACCAAACTTCATTAAAAAAGAGCACGCACGGACACACGCGGTTATTTAGGCTATTCGCTCGACGCCGAAAAAACATCTGTTTTGTAGGGCAGCGTCCACCCCTTCGATTAAATACAGGGCTGAAATCTTGCTTTTTTGCCCCGTGCAAGTGCGACATTTTTCACAAAAGAAAACGAAACCCTTTCACAGTGCAGCATTTATTTTACAATCGAAGACAAAAAGGCATTTTTGGGGCGAAAGGCATAAAAAATGTAGCATTTTTTGGCACAAAAGAAAACACCATTAGTTTTTATGTCAACCTGTTTTCTCTTCGATTTAATGTATTCCTTCCAAGTTAGTCGCCGATCTATACAAAGTCCAAGATATTTCACACTGCTTGAATTAGAGTAAGAAAAGAGGTAGGCAATCCCCTGATCTGAGAGCGAAAGTGACATTTGTTGACGTTACGGGGTAGACTTTAATGTTCCAGATATTGAACCAAATCCGAAGATTATCCAGTTGTTTTTGTACTGATTTTGAAGCTTTTATGGGGTTGGAATTCGTAGCTAAAATTACAGTATTATCAGCTTATGTTGCCACTCTAACATCGGAATTAACTGGCATGTCAGACGTATATATAATGTATAGTACCGGACCCATCACACTGCCTTGAGGTACTCCAGATTGTATTATTCCAATTTGAGATTCATCAGCATTGACAGATACATAAAAGCTTCGTTGATTTAAGTACGATTTGAGCAGTAAATAGTAAGGAGCTGGAAATAAAGTTTTTAGTTTAAAAAGCAATCCGCTGTGCCAGACTCTGTCAAATGCTTGCTTGACATCCAAAAACGCAGATGAGCAATACTTTTTTTCTCTAAAGAATCCCTTATGACATTCACGATTCGATGAGATTGTTCTGGAGTACCATGATCGCGTCTTAAACCAAACTGATGATCAGGTATAACATTTAGGGCATCCAAAATAGGAAACAATATCTTCTGAAAAAGCCTTTGGAATAATTTGAAAAATATGGGTAGTAAACTTATTGGCCGATATAAACTAAGCATATTATCGGATTTACTTGGCTTTCTCACCATTATAATTTTTGCATGTTTCCACTGAGATGGCAAATGTGACATTCTTACAATGGAGTCGAATAGAATCGTGATAAATATAATACCATTTTTGTCAGAGATTTTAAAATTTTAGAGTTAATGTTGTCATATCCAGCTGTCTTTTTGGCATTCAATTTTTTTATTTCTTGCACTCAGCGTTACCGTTGTGCGACTAAAGTGGCATATTTGCCCCTTTTTTTCAGCCATGCTACTTTCGCGCCCCTTTTATTTTTTGATACTAAATGTGCCCCTTTTCGAATTTTTGTGCCACTTTTTGGCTTTTGTAAAAAATCTGCTTTTTATACTCTTATAACAACACTTTCGTACTAACGTACGGAAATGCCTCACGGGCTACTTTCTGATTTAGGTTATTTAATGGGATATAAGCATATGCTAAAACGATTTACATTTATCTTTTGTATGTGTATGCATATGAGAATTTATTTCCACCGTTTCATCTTATTGGTGAAAATTCTGCGAATAGGGCGGCGTATATGCAACAACACAAATAATTTGAGTGATTTCTTAAATGTAACAATATATGGTGAACATTATTTTTTTCCAATCAGTCGGCGTTTATAAAAAAAAATCCAATTTGTTTTGCTTGTGGTTTCTTAAATGTAACAAATATATGAATAAGTATTTTTCATTAGGTTGAGGTACATAAACATATAAGTTTTTTTCTAAGCAGATTTATTGTGAGATCAAAAAAACTCAATATTTTTTAATGTTACCTACTTATTTTTTATGTTAAGCTTTGTTTTTTTATTGTTGTTTTCTTTAAATAAAAACCTTAAAATTGATCCCCCTTTTTTACTGATCAGTTGCCCCTTTTTTCGAAAAAAATCCCCTTTTTGTGCCCCTTTTTGAAATTTTCCAACGGTAACGCAGCTTGCACTACTTCTTTGAAAGTGAACGGTTTTATGTAGGTGGAGACATTTGACATGAGATATCAAGAAAGTCATAGATTTTCTGACTATCAGTAGCACTGCAGAATGAAAACGGTTTTAATGTTTCCTCAAGGAATTCTTTATAAGCCTCGGCAGCTTCAAGGTCGGATCTGCACCAGGATCATTCGGTCGGAAGACGCTATCTTTGCCACAACTTTCTCAGTCGTCTTTTTATTTTTATTAATTTTTTTATTTAAGCCTAGTACTCTGTTCTAATTTGAGAAAAATGTTGAGCAACATTCATTATTTCATTCGAAGAACATGACATATAAAAAGTGATACATATCACGCGCTTTGGATGAATTTGACGTTTTTATTTCTTTGAAGTATACCTCATTGGTTTATGTATACAAACAAAAGACATATGTTAAATATCATAAAGAGGCAAATTTAAAAAAAAATAAAATTGTGAATTTGTATGCGATAACATAAAATGGACAATGAATTGCTTTTGACAGCCTGTGCAGCGGCACAAGGACTGATAAATACCGTAGCTGCGGCAGAAGAAGTCTTGGACGACACACGATCACCAACAAATCCTTACCTCAAAGAACGAAATGTTAAAGGAAGATTTGCTTCGGATGTATGTGATGGTAAAGCGAATTTATTGAATATATTTAATAAATTCAGTTTTACTATAGTTCGACGATATGCTCAAAAACGAAAAAAATTTCAAGGAGAACTTCCATATGGATAGCTCTGCATTTTTTGACCTACTGAGTAAAGTCAAGAATTTACTCAACCCCAAGAGAAATACTCACCCTAATGATGGTATTTCACCGAAACAAAAATTGGCCATAGTGTTGGAGTAAGTATATGTTCACTTTTATGTATATATACACTTTAAATGTATTCGATCTTTAATAGATATTTAGCATGTGGAACGTTGCAGCGCCATATAGCTAGTTGCTATAGAATTAGCAAACAGAAATATGGAGTTATCATTGATGAAGTTTGTAACGCATTGTGTATTGCCCTAAATGATCAGATACCACCAATGTCGACAGAGGAATTAGTTCGAGTTGCGGATTCTTATAAAAAGTGGAATTTCCCCAATTGCGTCGGATCAATCGATGGAAAACATGTGGCGGTGAAGTGCCCTCCAAACTCTGGTAGTCTATTTTATAACTACAAGGTAATTCCGATTTCATTTCACAAACCTATTGCTAATAGTTCAACGGGCTTCTTTAGTACAGTGCTAATGGCTGTGGCCGATGGAGACTACCGTTTTACCTACGTAGATATTGGAGCCTATGGAAGTGAAGGAGACTCCAACATATTTGAAAAATGTACGCTAGGAGCTGCTATTCGAGAAAACTCTTTTAGTTTTTCCGAAAGAACCAAACAATGAAACACCATACGTATTTGTGGCAGATGACGCATTCCCTTTGCATCGAGGAATTGTGAAACCCTTCAAACCTAAATCTGGTAAGAATCTCGAAGATAACGAGAATATCTTCAACTACAGACTAAGCTAGGAGATGCGTTGAGAACGCATTTGGGTTAATGTGCTCCAAGTACTTCTGCTTATCTCGCAAAATGTTTTGTGGACCCGTTCGTGCAAATTTTATTATAAAAACGTGTGTATATTTGCACAACTATCTTATTCAAACTCGAAAAGACCAATGTGCCAAATATGCAGATTACATAAGCGAATCTGGAGTACTTATTGACGGGGCTTTCCGATATCAATTACCCTCAGATTCTCTTTTTTCGTCTAACATTAACAGCGCACACGTAGGAAGACTAGATCAATCTGGCAAAATGGTTCGGAATAAGATTGCCACTTACTTAAATTCAACGGAAGTTTCTGTACATTGGCAAAACAAATTTGATTTTTTAGAATAATTTTATAACTTGAATGAAACTACTTAATGTATTCTATTAATAAAAAAGAAAACAGGGTCGATTTTATTTAATATAAATGTATTTTTATTAGTGTATTTCTATTAATAAAAAAAAAACAAAAAAGAACAAAAACAATTCATTAATAACTAAAAATAATATCGTATTTCAAGCCTTTAGAGATCATTGTACTACAATATATATAATATGTATTAGATATCAACATCTTTGGGACCTTGCAGAGCAATCTCATTATATAGCATAGAAATGATATTGGATTGCATTTGCATGGCAACGTCATTGGGCAATTTTAACAACAAGGAATTAACGTGATTTAAAAAAGATGCATTATCATTCATTTCCTTAGGTTTTGTTGCTATATCAACCAATTTCGTCATAATATCAGCTACCTTGGAAACTCCTGTTCTCATCTCGTTTAAATATAATTTTTTTGTAGATGTGCTGGTATTTTTCTACACAAAAAAAGATAAAACAAAATCAAAACGTAAGAATATGGAGTCGTAAATAAGGGAATGTAAACTATAAAATGCCCCACATAATTATTTCATCAGATAAGTTCCATTTGCGAGGTCTCCCACTATGCTAAAGTCGACTTCCGAGATCTTCTTATATGCTACAGTAGAACTTCGAGTTCATCCTCTATACTAGGTTCGACATCCTCTATACTAGTCTCTGAGGTCTTACTTTTCTGTCGAAAATACCGATTACAATGTGGAACACAAAAAATAACAATGTTCTGACAACGGATTCTGAAAGAGGGGATGGCCATTTTGGAGGGGATCAATATTTCTCCCTTTTACACATTCTAATAACGAATCGGCATAGGAAACCATGTGATCCTTACATTTTAGGTATGTGATATGTTCGGCAACATTATTTAGAACACTAGGAGGAATATTTTTGTTGGCCATTTTAACGCTATAGCTCGCTCTTCAACCTAGGCGTCTTTTTGTCTCTTTTGTAGAAAAGGGTAAAAATCATACCTAAAGCAGGTTTTTAACGGGTCAAAATGATTTGCCATCGTGAGATGTTTCTTGCAAGTTTGTAAAATCCGAAGTATACAACGGTTGAGAAGAATTTGGCATCAGCTGTGATGAAGTAGATAGACGTTCTGATGAAGTGGATAACAATTGCGTGGAACTGGTTCTGAAATTGATATGTTGTAAAATTGTAGAACGATTTGTCTTTATAAAATAGCGATGGGGTCACAATTTGATGATTCTTATACTTACGTTCTTAATGACGACGTCTCTGTCATAAATTGCAAATCTTCCGAAAACTCCCATGGGTCTCCGGACTCGTCCGATAACATTGTCAAGTCACATTCACTGCCGGACTTATTTGGAGTTTTTTGTTAAAGTACCTTTTACTATCAGGAATACTTTTCCAATTTTGTCGACAGGCATCCTCTGAAAAATAATTTAATGAAACTGAAGTTATTGCATGTATGTTTTTTCTCACCTGGCTTGTTTAATTCAGTGGCAATTTCTTTCCACGATGATTTCATGGCGTTCCGGTTAGAATGTAGCTTTTGGGATTTATCCCAAATGCTCCTTTTATTTTTTTCTGACGATATTAATTCTCGCTTCTCTCCATCCGTAAATTTAATCTTTTCGTTTATCAATTTTTCCATTTTTTTGCACGTTTGAAAACAATTTAAAAACAAAAGAAAAATGACAACGGCTGACCTTCAAATTCCGTATGAAATAAGTGATTTTTACATTCTTCCACAAATCTGAAAAAATGTTGATTGAATGTTGCCAGATTCATTTCACATGTTTTTCACATTTTGAGCAGAGTACTACTCCAGCAACATATATTCATATATGTATATTCAATACATATTTTTTTTTTAATGGAGTTTGAAAGTTGTTCACGTGAAATGTTGAATACAATACCTGTCTTTAGAGAGAAATGTGTAGGTTTGAAATGGTGTTTCCAGACTCTGAAAACTGTGTATATCTGTGTTCGGAGATATTAGTGGTTTGCTATTTAACAGTCGATTTATGTATAATTCAGCAGAATTATAAATCAGTGAGCAGAGCTTAAGTCGTTGCAAGCACTAATGTCAAGCAAAAAATCCAATAAATCAGGTATTTTGCAAGATCGGCGGGCCAATATGTAGGCTTTCCTGTGGAAAGTGAAATATAATTGTTTTTAGTGACACACTCGTATAATTGTTTTCCTTTGGGGCTATTTAGTCTGGATCCCCAACTATAAATTCACCACCAATATTTTTAAAAAAGTTATCATACATACCACAGTTCACACTGAATCTGGGTGGAAAGTAAATAGAATATATTGAAACATTGCTGTTATTTTGACACATTATTTTCACTCCAGCCGCTTGAAGATAGCATTCCGAAACAACATCTAAAGTTTCATATTTTATTCCCGATTTAATGAGTACTGCAGATCCACCGTGGCTCTATCATCCGGATGATTGGACATTATGTCTAGGACATTCCTTCATGCGAAGGAATGTCCTAGAAGTTAAGTGTGTTTCAGAAACTAAAAATATATCTACATTGTAGAGATTAAGAAATACTTTTATTTCATTTAAATGATTAGAAATGCCATTTGCACTCTTCCACTTCCACTCGGCAATTACACTATGCAACAAAAATTTTGTCCAAGGGATGTGGATAACAGTTTCTGGTGCAATTTGGTGCCACAAACACAAAAAAATATTAAAAAAAATTGTTTATGGTAATTTTTTTTTTTAAATTTTATTTTAATTCCAGCTTTCATGGAAAGTACATTTAGTATTTGGACCATAATTTCAAGTATAAGCCTGATTGAGCCGTTTTATGCGTTGAATTAAAGGGAATTATGAGGGCTACACACGCTTCAAATATAGCTTTCACGTAGAATCTTTTAACAGTCGTCAACAATATGAGAAAAAAATTTTTTTTTAAAAACACTTTTTCCTGGTACAAAAAAAAACCATAATAATAGAAAAAAGTCGAAAAAATTATTTTATCACATTTTTAAAAAGCCAGCATGCTAACGAAGAAACACTGTCTATTTGAAATCTATGAATAGATGTAAAAGTTATGAGCAATTTTTTAAATGTTAGGGAAATTCAAAAAAATTTTGTTTCATATTTTTTCGTTTTTAAATGATGTAAGAGACATTGCACTTGCATTTTATTTTATGAGGATTGATGTCAGACATTATAAAATTATAGAGAGGACGAGGTTTTATGGCCTTTCGTAACACAAAGCATTATATGCAATGTGGGAGCTATATGGGATGAGATCCGCCCAGATAGAGGGTCATTCAACAATATTTGTGGTTGTTATCCCCTCACCTTAGAGAGGAGGGCATATAACATTTGCTACGAGCCAAAGTGTAACACATCAAAGGAGTGACCTAAGTATGTTCGGCGGAAATCCGTTTTGGGTCATTTTAAGTCGAACGAGCAATGTCCGTCCGCCCGTCTGTCTGTGTGTCTGCTGGCTGATGCGCACGATAACTATCGAAAGGAGTAACCGATTGACTTAAAATTTGGTATGTGGTAATATTTTCTTCTATCTCCGGCTAAGTTCGAAGATGGGCCATATTGGTCCACTCCTTCCAGTACCTCCCCCACAAACGGTTAACATTTTGTGAAATATTGATTATTTAATAACTTCTATACTACTTATTTGAATCCTCTGAAATTCTACAAATAGTATTAGTTTATTAGTCACTATTACCTCGATAGAAATAGGCGAAGATGCCACGCCCTTCATGTACCTCCCACACAAATGGACAATTTTGGACCAAAAGTTAATAGCTTATAACTTTATTACCAGTGCATACAAAGCCTGAAATTGTGTACAGTGTAATGGTTTAATATTACCTACAATACAGTGAAAATGGGCATTATTGCCACGCTCCTTTTGGTACCTCCCACACAAATGGACCATTTTGTACCAAAAGTTGCCAGCTTATAACTTTATTAACAGTACACACGTACTTTTTTTCAATACTTATACTTATTTTCATTTGTTTTGGTTCGGCTTTTCCTGTGTGAATTGTTATTGTTTCCAAGTGCGAACGAAAAACACAAAACGATGAGTACGATAAGTACGAGCACAGACCTTAAATTATACAGATGTGCCGTCAGAGAGAAACGTCAAAATCTATCAGATACGAACGAATAGGAATGAAATGTCACACGCGAAAAAACAGGTTTCCGCGAACATAGTTCGAACTTTTTTTGCACTAATCGATTGATATTAATTTATTAATTGTGACAATTACAAAAAATTCGGGAAAATCGGTCCGAAATCCGCGGAAAAACTCACTCTTTGAACACCTACTCGTTGAAATTTCTATTCGTTCGTACCTGACAACTTACTCGCTCCGGGATGACATATCTTATTATTCATTATTTTTGAGTACAAGTACGGCATACTTTTTCCCCCGTTTCCGACTGCCTCTCTCGCCCACAAAACGCCGATAAGTATACTTAATACTTAAAAAAAGTTTTAGCAGTGTTAAAGTGTTCTTCAAACATTCATTAACTTTTTATGAATAAGGCCCTTAGTCTGCATTTACATGATACTTTTTTTTTAAGTATTAAGTATACTTATCGGCGTTTTGATGGCGAGAGAGGCAGTCGGAAACGGGGGGAAAAAAGTACGCCGTACTCGTACTCATCGTTTTGTGTTTTTCGTTCGCACTTGCAAACAACAAATCACACAGGAAAAGTCGAAACAAAACAAATGAAAATAAGTATAAAGGTAAGTACACACGATTTGCAGATCGGACAAAATTGCCAGAAAACTGGCGGAAAAATGCAACCCTGTGAATTTACAACCGTGTGAACACACAATTTTTGTTTTGCAACGTTAGCAGAAAAGTCATTGCGAGATAATTTGCAGATTGTTATATGTGCTAAGTTTATGCATGTGACAACGGTGCCATTGCCAGAAAAACATTTTATTTGCAACACTGTCTATAATGTATTTTTATTGGCAATACTGCATATAAATATTTACAAAATATATCGTAAATATATGAAATTGTAATGTTTTCTTGCAATCGTCTGAACTGTCAATTCACCTTTGCCTAACAATCTGTCATTGTCCGTATATTTGCAGCACTTTAACAGGGTTGATAACGTTTGCCGATCTGGCAATCGTCTATACTCAGCTTAAGTATGTATTGAAAAACAAGTAAGAAAGTTTCAGTCGGGTAAACCGACTAAGGTATACCCTCACTTTGTGAGTAATGTAATATTGAATATTACTCGAATTATTCTGTCAATTTGTGTGGGAGGTACCAGAAGGGGTTTATCAAATACACCTTTTTTTTTGCTGAACATTAGATACTTTAAATTGATTGCACTGTGCCGACTTATAAGCATTTGTGTGCACTGGTATAAACGTTATGAGACATTAAATTGTGGTATGATTTGGGCATTTTGTGTGGGAGGTACAAAGAGGGGCGTGGCAATAACGCCCATTTTTCACAGGGCTATAAACACTATACAAAAATTACACTGTACAAAATTTCAAGTATTTTTATACACTGGTTTTAATGTTATAAGCTGTTAACTTTTGGTGCAAAAAGGTACCTTTGTGTGGGAGGTACCAAAAGGGGCGTGACAACAACACCCATTTTTCCCTGGACTGTAGGCAATATAAAACCATAATACTGTACAAAATTTCAAGTATTTTTATACACTGTTATTAATGTTATAAGCTGTTAACTTTTGGTGCAAAATGGTGCATTTGTGTGGGAGGTACCAAAGGGACGTGGCGACTTCGCCCATTTTTCTCGAGTTGATAACGACTAATAAGCTAATACTATGTGTGGAATTTCAAAATATTCGAATATGTAGTATAGCAGTTATTAAAGAATCAATATTTCACAACATTTTAACCCTTTGTGGGGGAGGTACTAGAAGGAGTGGACCAATATGGCCCATCTTCGAACTTAGCCGGAGATAGAAAAAAATATTACCAGATACCAAATTTGAGGTCAATCGGTTACTCCTTTCGAGAGTTATCGTGCGCACCAGCCAGTAGACAGACAGACACACAGACAGACAGACGGACGGACATTGCTCATTTGACTTAAAATGACCCAAAACGGATTTCCTCCGAACATACTTGGGGTCTTAGGTCACTCCTTCGACGTGTTACACTTTTTTCCGTAGCAAATGATATATACCCTCGTCACACTAAAGTGAGGGAATATAAAGTACGTGTGTGAACGTAAATACTTTTTCAAAAGAGAATAAGTCGATAAGTTAGTCCCCATTTTTTCCAGTTCATTAAATTTTTTTTATTGAATCTTTCATTATTATATAATGAAAATAACAATAAGTGGACAAATCTTAACCTAAAATACTATTCTCTGGGTTATTGCCATTGCGAATAAGCCATTGAGACATTACACGATTTTTTTACTTAAACCAAAAGGTTAACATTTCAAATTTAGGAATTCATAATTTCATTTCATTTTTTTGTTTTAGATTTTGATTAGGATTTGTTTTAATTTATATCATGTCCAGCGTATCTCTCCTTCTAAGGCGGTCATGACCTTCAAAATTTAGTAGTTCTCGAGCCAGGATGTTTGGATGATTGAATAGTTTACCCACGTAACACCGGCAATATTTTTCAATTTCCTCTTTTACTGTTGGCATGTTGAGATCCTTATGGATGTTAGCGTTTCTTATATACCATGGTGCACCTGTAATTAAACGAAGAATATTCGATTGTCTTCTTTGTAATTTGCATACATTTGAAGCGCACGCTGTACCCCAGAGCTGGATACCATATGTCCAAATTGGCTTCAATGCCGTTTTGTATAAAAGAACTTTATACTCTGGATCTAGGGCAGATCTTTGGCTGATAAGCCACTGAAGTTGGTTAGTTTTGAGTTTTATTTGAGTTACTTTAGAGTCTATGTGGCGCGACCACGTCAAACGCCGATCTAAGTGGATTCCAAGGTATTTTACATGATCCTTTTGGGGAATCTGTGAGTTGAAAATAAAAATTTGAGGACTTGCATCCCTTCGCAGGGTAAAAGTAACATGAGTAAACTTTGAGGCATTCACCATTATTCTCCATTTATTTAACCATTCTTCTAGGATTCGGACATGCGACTGCAGTTGATCGGACGCAACTGAAGGGTTTTTGTGAGTACTGACGAAAGCAGTATCGTCCGCAAAAGTAGACGTGAGCGTAAAGTTGGTTATGGGCATATCTGCCGTAAAAATAACGTACAGTATAGGGCCAAGAATGCTCCCCTGTGGGACACCGGCATTTATTTTCTTAGGGCTAGAAAAAATGTCATTTGATTTAACTTGAAAATACCGGTTAGTCAAATAGCTCCTGAACAGTTTATGCGTGTTGATTGGCAGAAGGTCGCATATTTTGTACAAAAGTCCTTCGTGCCAGACTTTGTCAAATGCTTGGGAAATATCTATGAATAACGCCGAACAGTATTCTTTATTCTCAAAAGCTCTTCTGATGCAGGTTACGATACGGTGTACCTGTTCTATAGTATTGTGACTTTTTCTAAAACCAAATTGATGGTCAGGTATAATATTGTGAGAAATTATGTGAGGTGTGATTTTCTTCATGAGAATGGACTCAAACATTTTTGAAAGTATCGATAGTAAGCTTATAGGGCGATAGGATTTGACTTGAGTTGGATCTTTGCCTGGTTTCGGTATCATCACGATTTCAGACCTCTTCCAAGATAGGGGGAAGTAACCTACACGGAGAATTGCATTGAATAAAAATAACACAATTTTCAAGGCTGAAAAGTGAAGTTCTTTAATCATTTTCGCTGTTATACCATCTCCTCCGGGCGATTTCTTTAATTTTAGTTCTTTTACAGATTTTTCAACATCCTTTATTCTAAGCTTGATTGGGCCAGGAATTATATCATCTATCACGGGCTGATAGATTGGGCGACGAATTAAATCATCTATCACAGGCGGATAGATTGGGCGTGGAGTTATATCGTCTATCACGGGCGGATAGATTGGGCGAGAAGTTATGTCATCTATCACGGGCTGATAGATTGGGAGAGGAATTGAGTCATTTATCCCGGGCGGATAGATTGTGTGAGAAATTGTAATATCTATCACGGGCGGATAGATTGGGCGAGGAATTGTGTCGTTTATCACGGGCGGATAATGTGGGCGAGGAATTATATCTATCACGGGCGGATAGATTTCAGATCTATCACTGTTGGGTGTAAAAACGGACTCGAGGTAGTTTGCGAATGCATTTACTTTCTCTTCTGTGCTTTTTGCCCAGTTCCCATTTTCAAGGCGAATTGGCGATTCATGCGCAACAGGACCTCGCATATTTTTTGTGGCCTTCCAGAGACTATAATCTGTTTTCTGGGTTGGATCCAGAGATTGCAAATATATTTTTAGATCACTTTCCTCGGCTGATTTTAGGGCTGATTTCAATCTCTTCTGGCAATTTTTTATTTTTTTTCTCAGTGCTGGGGAGCGATATTGTTGCCACTCTCTTCTTACGCTTCTTTTTCCATTGATTAACGCTTGGATGCCTATTGGGTTATTGGAGTTATCTCTTTTGAATGCGCTTTTTCGAGTAGCCACTTTAACAGCACTGTTTACAACGTCTGTGAATAGGTTTACCGCGGCTTCAATTTCATCCGTTGTACGTAACGATACACCATTGGATAGGTGTGAGCTAACGTATTTTTATATTTTAGCCAGTTGGTATACTTATTGGGCAAACTGTCACACCCATTTTCATGATTATTGTAAATCAGTGTCAAAATGGTAGGCGAATGATCCGATGATAGATCAAGTGATGGACATAGAGATAATTGTTCACGCCTTATATTTTTTATTATAGCGAAATCAATAAGGTCAGGCGTTTTGTTCAGATCTGAGGGCCAATATGTTGGGTGACCGCTCGAAGCTACATCTAGTTTAGCAGATGTTATGGCTTTAAGTAGTTGTCTACCTTTTGGAGTAGTGAGGCGAGAGCCCCAAAATGTGTGCTTGGCATTGTAGTCACCTGCTACCAAAAACTTTGTGCCAAGAGTGGAGAAGAACTCCATGAATTGATCTTTGTTAATATTGTGCCTAGGGGGACAATATATCGTCCCCATTTACATGGTACTTTTTTTTAAGTAACTGTAAATTTTCACGTAAATGCAGACTTACTTAAAAAAAAGTACCATGTAAATGGGGACTTACAACACAGGGAAAAAATGGGCATTGTTGCCACAATCCTTTTGGTACCTTCCACACAAATGAAAGTTACCAGCTTATAGCTTTAGGTTAGGGTGGCAGCCGTTTTCTTTTTTTATTTCTTCAGCTCACATAGACCAGTTCAGGTCCCTAGTGGTACCACGGGCTAAAATGCCCTTCATCGAAACCAACCTGTTTGATATACAAATGTATCGATAGCACGAATATTGGTACTGGAAAGATCTGTTCGGCTGCCTAGAAAGGCCGACCGCAGTAGGTCCAGTCGTCGTTTACTCAAAGCGGGACAGTCGCATAGCAAGTGCTCAATGCTCTCCACTTCTTCCTCATCTCCACAGCTTCTGTAGAAGTCATTGGAGTTAATACCCAATCTTCTGGCGTGTTCGCCGATCAGGCAGTGTCCCGTCAGAACTGATACTAACGTAGACAATCTTTTACTTTCCAGTGCGAGGAGATATTTTGACCGTCTCAGGTCATACCTTGTCCAGATTTGTCTAGCTACCCTGCGGGTGCCGATTTCTGTTCATCTTTCGTTGGACTGCCTGATTGCCTCTTGCCTAAGCCAAAGCTTGCACGTGGATAGTGGTGCACCAATATATGCAAATTCTTCGAGAATTTGTAAAGTCGTCCCTTTCCTATCAAGTTCATCGGCTTTGCAGTTCCCCGGGATATCCCTATGCCCAGGCACCCATATGAGGTGTATATTCAACAGCTCAGCCATCTAGTGAAGAGATCTGCGGCAGTCGAGGGCTATTTGTGAATTTAGGGATGTGGCCTCCAGAGAATTGATGGCAGCTTGGCTGTCCGAGTAAATGACAACGCCAGTGTTGGTTACTGTGTTCCGACTCAGCCACTTGCCGACTTCCCATATTGCCATTATTTCGGCTTGATAGACACTGCAGGTATCCGGTAGTCTGTGAGCTATATCCAAATTAAGTTCTTCACAGTGTACTCCGAAGCCAACCTTTTCATCAAGCTTCGAACCATCCGTATAGAAGTGGAGATGGTTTCTATTTCCGGGTATTCTGCCATTCCATTCATCCCTGGCTGGTATCATAGTGATGTAGTTCCTCTCAAAGGTGCGCACCGTTGATATATAGTCCACTCGGTCGGTTACCATAGCACTACACTTTAATATCCTCATGTGACCGTAGTTCTTGTACCTCCACATTGATAGGCAGTTTAATCTTATTGCCGCTTTGGTTGCAACTTCTCTCGCCACAACATTAATCGGCAGTATATGGAGAAGGGCTTGTAGAGACTCAGTCGCTGTATAACTTAACGCTCCGCTTATGCACAGACAAGCAGTTCTCTGAACCCTTGATAGCAGGTTTGTGATGTTTAGTTAGTCAGTTGCCGTCCACCATACCACAATGTCGTATAACAGTATTGGACGAACCACTGCTATATATATATCCAATGGACAATTTTAGGAGAGAGACCCCACCGCGACCCTACAGCCTTCCTGCAGGAATATAGGGCGATGTTGGCCTTCTTTACACGTTCCAGTACGTTTAGTCTGAATGACAGTTTCCTATCCAAAATTATTCCTGAAATTTTGCACTTTCAGAAAAGACTAGATCTGTTCCATTTATCCGAGGAGGAGGGTCCACATGAGGGACATTATTCATCCTAGTAAAGTGAACCAATTCTGTCTTGTTTGGGTTAACACCCAAACCGCTGCTTCTGGCCCATCTAGACAACTTGTTCAGAGCCACCTGTAGAATATCTCGGAGGATGTTTTCGAATTTGCCACTCACTGCGATTGCTAGGTCGTCCGCATATGCCACGACCTTGCAGCCACAACGTTCTAAATCTAGCAGGATTTCATTCACCGCTAGGTTCCAAATTAGTGGAGACAGTACTCCTCCTTGTGAGGTCCCTCTGTTTACAAACCTTGTTAGAGTTGTGGACCCTAGACATGCTGTTATGCGTCTTCTGTTGAGTAGTCTTTGAATTAGTATAATCAAGCTAGAGTTCACCTTTAGATGTGACAATGCCGCGATTACCGCATTTGGGTGTATGTTGTTAAAAGCCCCTTCTATGTCAAGAAACGCCACCATGGTGAATTCCTTGAAATGTAGGGACGTTTCGATAGTGCTTACAAGTTCGTGCAGGACTGATTCTGTAGACTTTCCCTTATTGTAAGCATGTTGGTTCCCCGACAGGAGTTTTGTATCCAGGTTTTGCCTAATGAAATAATCTAAAAGTCTTTCCAGATTTTTCAATAGGAAAGAGGATAGGCTAATTGGTCTGAAGTCTTTTGGCCTAGTGTGCGATATCTTCCCCGCTTTGGGTATGAATACCACTTTGGCATCCCTCCATCGATTCGGGATGTATGAAATTGTCTGCAGACAGGGGATAATTTATTTTAACATTTTCTGTATTTCTGCTGGGGTGATGCCGTCTGGTCCAGGTGACTTGAAGGGCTCAAAGCTGTTTATAGCCCAGCTTATTCTAGATCTCTCAGTCAACAAGCTAGCGATGCTCGCAGTCCACTCGCACTCTTGTTGGTCCTGTTGATCCTCGAGCTCAGTTGATGACTTCCCCGGGAAATGGGTGTCGAGCAGTACACTTAGCGATTGCTCGCTGTTTTTTGTCCAGCCGTTTGCCTCATCCTGCAAATACCCCACTGTACATGGAGACACGGATAGTACCTTCCTCAGCCTTACGGCGTCGGAGACCTTTTCCACTTCGCCACAGAAGGAATACCAAGAGCGTCTTTGCGCCTTCCTAAGGTCCTTCTTATAGATCTTGAGTTGCCCTTTATATGCATCCCAATCATTAAAGGCTCCTGTACATTTCGCTTTGTTGAATAGCTTGTTGCAGGTCTTTTTCCTTGCCGTTAGCTCAGAAGTCCACCATTGGGGTTTAGTTTTACATTTGTACCTTGTTTTTGGACAGGCTTCTTCAAGGGAACTATTGAATGATGTGGTGATATGCTCGACCAGATTATCCAGACCGGCTTTGTCATTCGGTTCATAAAGAAGTTTAGAGTTGAGGACCTTTTTAAAATTCTTCTCATACAGGTGCCACTTTGTCGGCAGGTTTAGGCGCTTTTTCAGGGGGTTTGAACTCAATAGGTATAATGGTGATCTGAGAATGAGTGGTCGTGCAGTACATTCCACCCAATAATTTTGTCTGACAGCCTGTCAGTAGCAAACGTTACGTCTAGTACTTCTTGTCTGTCTTTAATTGTAAAGGTCGGTTTATTACCTATGTTACAAATACTTAGGTTGGTAGTTGAATAAAGTCAAGAAGCGAATCACCCCTATTGTTTATATCCGTACTACCCCAGATAGTATGATGAGCGTTCGTGTCTGCGCCAATAATCAGCTCGAGCTCGTCAGACGTTGCTTCTTCTACTACTTCCCTGAAGAGAGCTGTCGGTATTGCAGCCGGATACTTCCCTCAGCCCCTCAGTATCCGAAGTAGTGTTTTCATCCTCAGGGAATGACGTTACAGATCTTCTGTTAGAGTTAGAGTCACCAGAAATAATGGTCGTGAGGACCTCCGCACTTTCAGAAAGCCTTGCATCAACCACGGTGGACGACTCGCCTTCCGCAGTAGGAGCTATATCCTGCTTGTATACCTTCAAGACTATAGTCTCGAAACCATATTGCAGGGTTGCACTTGCACTTTGTATATGGGAGGTGGATTCAGCGTTAAGGATCAAATTGACCTGACGCTTTTTACAATCCGCCTCACCCACCTTGCTAATTCTCCAATTATGGGTCGGCAGACCAGGATTGGAATCTTTTATTATCTCTAATATGTCAGCCGGGTTGGCTCTTCTGTAACCCAGCTGATGGCTCTAGGGTGACTAGGGATGTTGTTTTTTTCGACAACATCCAACTGTGCACCCGGCCACACCTCACCCGCTCGACTCAGAGCAGCCTTATACAGATCTACTGATCTGGCATCACCGAAATATAAGAGCTTTACTCTCCTATGATGCCATCCTGCATCGTTGCAGACTGGTGGTGTGCCCGGCATTTCTCTTCGGACATCGAGGTAATGAGCCATTATGGCGGATTGCACATGGCTCCATTTGTCCTTGAGGATGGATCCATCCTCACTACTTCTGTCTATAACAGCCATCACTAGACTCTCCTTCGCCACATCATTTAAGGGCTTGGTGAGTGTCCTGTTGATGGTGACATTAAGGCCTCTTGCCTTTTTCGAAGGCAGGGGTTTATCAGGTGATCTGATTCGTTTTACTTTATTAGCCGTTAACACAGCTGAATTTGTGGCTCTTTCAGCCGACTCATTGGCCTTAGAAGCATCTATGACGCCTTTAGCCCAGGTAAGTGACTCTTTTTGTTTTTCGGTAAGAGCCGAAACCTCAACAGCCTCCAACTTCGTCAAAACTCTGAGCGCTACACGATGCTCATTGTGCTTCCATTTTGACGGTCGGACATGACGTTTTCCCCTCACTGCACCACCTGTTGTGAGTACTTGGGGGAGATTTTCACCATTTTTGGTTTGGTCGGCTTTGGCCAAGACCAACGGACGGACAGTCGGACGATTGGGGAACCGCGCTCCATCGGAACACGAAGGCATCCCCGTCAAGAGAATTTATTTTTATTTTGTCTGTATTAGACCGTAATAGGTACTACGATGTAGGCCTTACGGACTTTGTACAGATTTTTGCTATTGTGTAATAGGTACTGGTAACTATCCGCTATGTTATAAATACGTCCGTTCACTGCGAGTGATCAGGAACGAATCAACTTGTACATGTAAATAAACTCAAATGTACATAATATAAATAAAAGTAACAAAAAAAAGATTTATTGAAATTCTCTTACCTCTACTAAAAGGGCTATAATTTCTACATTTATCCATAGATTCTTTTCAAATAGTATTATTTTCTTCGCTAGTATGCAAACTTTTAAAAAATGAAATAAAATATTTGTTCTTCTATTTTTTATGTTTTTTTCGTCCAAGAAATTTTTTTGAAAAAAATCTACTTTTTCAATTTGTTTAATGACTGTTACTAAACCACTGTTTTTAGGTGAAAGAGATATTTCCAACATTGGTAGCCAACATTAAGAGCTTCAATTTAATGTACAAACCGACCTGATCGGGCATATACTCCAAAAATTATAGTGCAAATACTAAGGATACCTTCGACGTTAATAGAATTTTTAATAAACAATTTTTCGTTTTGATTTTATACTACAGTATGCCACAATCTATAGAAAAAAATAATTTTTAGGTCTAGAACACAAAAAAACATATTTGTTGTTGCATAGTGTAATTATAGTATAGAAGCTATACGATATTCAATATTTCGGGGGAAGTACCAGAAGGTAGTGAGTGGGTCAGTATGGCGAACTTAGCATAAGAAAACAAAATATTGCCATATAAAATTTGAATTTACTCCTTTCGTGCCTACCAACCAGACAAACAGACGGACGGACATAGCTCAAATTCTTTAAAATTACCTAAACCGTTAAAAATAATTAAGGTCTTAAGTCACTCCTTCGATGATTTGGTCAGTTCCAAATTATATAAACCATCCTTCAGAAATTTTGTAATAAAAGAGAAAATTAAACAATTTTAAACGTGTACAATATTTAGTAATACATATATTCAATACCATCTTACTACACAATTTTCTTATCATCATAGTAGATTTAAATACGCCACCTTAATCTAGAACTATTCAAAGAGTACAGTCAGTTCCTAAATATTCACCTTTGATCCCGGAAAAGATTATAAACAGCACAAGACACAGACACGTTTTTTTGTTATTTTCTAATTTTGTTTTTTATTATCATTGTAAAAAAGACAAATTACAAATCTTGGAAAAATAAGAAATATAAAGATAGATGAATGTTTTGAAAAGAAGAAACATTTTTAAGTAGATCGATCCATTTAGAAGAAGACTGGAATGTGGTCACATTTTATAGAATTGAAAAAAAAAATAATAAAATAAAATATCAATTGGAAGAAATGCTACTTAGCTAATAAACAAACACAAAATAATCAACTGCAACAAATCCAGTCTAGAACTGTAAGAATTCAGGTTTTCTTTTTTACAACTAAAAGGGAAGGCTAAAATTAAAATAAAAAAAAAGAATAAAACAACAATTGTATGTTCGTATGGATTCTATGAGGCTTTTTGTTTTGGAAGTTAAAACATGGGAGTACATTTTCAAAGACTTTGACTTTCTTTTTTAATAGTTTTAGTATAAGAAGCTTGGTTGTTGGTTCATATTGGCTTTTGTCAGATAAATGAAAAAAATATTTGACTTGTTCGGTTATTTACGACGCGCTTTTGGCCAAATGTTTCTGTTGTAGACTTAGATAAAGATTAATCAGTCTATATTGTTGTTGGGCGGTATACATACATATGTGAGAACAGAATGATATGAATTGGTTTTGCTGTTGATTTTCCCGGTGATGATTTTGTTTTGTCGTTGAGCAAAACTCTGGAGTTACAAAAGAGACAATAATAATTTGGAGACTTTATGAAAAAAACAAACTTTAAAACCAATACACATATTAACGTGGACCAACTGGACTGCTGGCCATCATCTTCATCATTAATATATATAACATATCGTTTTTTCTTTCTTCTTCTTCTTAGCAACATTTATTTTATAGTCCTAATAAAATTTCTTAGCCTGAGCTTCACTTCTGCTCCTGTAAAAGAAAAAATTGAAAAAAAAATAATAAGAAATACATAGCTTTGGCTTTTTTTATTAGAGGAATGAGTAACTTACTTGAAAACACTATAAAGGAAGACTAATAAGAGCTGCACAGCTGTCACACTAAGGAACAATGTAATACCGACACAATTGCCGGTGGGGCAAGCGGTTTGTGCTTGGGGTGCGGCACCCAATCTGAAAATGATTTAAGAAGCATTAATATGGATTGTATGCGATTGGTGTTGCTCGTGATATACTCACTTTTGTCCCACATGGGTAAGGCCCTGTTTAACTTGATTCATGCCATCTCTCATCTCCGAAATGACCGACTGTATGTCATAGCCCGCCGCTTGTACTTGGCCGCTAGGAGCACGTTGTTGAGTTTGCATAATTGTTTCAGTTCTGGAGTTAATATCACCAATAAGAGACCGTAGTTCGCGGGCAGTAGCCAAGAGATTATTTTGATTGGCCACCAATAAATCGACTTCAGCCCGTGAGATACTACCACCGACACCGACTGGAACCGGGGGAGCACCTCCTGCGGCGGCAGGTGGTAAAGCACCGGCGGCGGCACCACCACCCAAACCTCGCGATACCAAGGATAATGTATTCTCTTGTCTGCCAATTACTTCATCCATTTTTCTCGAGAGTTCACGTATGTGTTCAAAGATTTGACTTTGTCCTTGCCAGATTTGACGCAATTCACGTTGATTTTCCGATTCGTAAAATTCATCCCATTCTTCTTCCTCTTTCTAAAATGAAAATATATATATGTTTGCCGCAAAAAAGGGCGGTTATTTACTATGGAGATCTGAAATTTTGCTATATTATTCGAGTATACTTTTGAATTGTTCTAGAACATAAGGCATTCGATATGAGCTGTCTATTTCATATCATAAATCTTAACTTGCACCAGATAAACACACACTTCTGCGATCTTAAAGCACCACTAGGAAAGGATTTTTTATCATATCAAAATCGCTTCTTCACTATATTAAATGCTGAAACATTCTCTTGAGATTAAATTCACATTACATATATACTCTTGAATACTTCTATAACATTTCATAAAAACTTGTCCTTTTTTATTAATCAAAACTTGCAAAAGATTTTCAGATTATTTTTTATTTATTTATTTATTTAATATCATAATATTCTCAATTATCTTCTTCATTTTTATTCTCTTCCTTTAATCTGCTCTGCTCTGCTTGCACTATTTAAACTTATTTTTTTTAAATCTAATCAATAATCTTACACCACTTTGTAGGAAAGGATTATCTCACTGCCACACTCACATGTCCGTTATCTCAAAATCACTACTTGATACAGGGTTTTCCAAAAAGAGGTGTTATTTTGAATCATCCGGTATTTCGGTAGCTGTCACTTTTGAAGCTTTTATTCTTTGACATTTGACAAGTAGAAACTACGCCATTACTAAAAATGGAACGATACACGATTCAACAACGCATTGAAATTATAAAAATTCGAAAAACATCTTGACTGATGAGGCCCATTTCCACCTCGGTGGCTACGTCAACAAGCAAAATTGTCGCATCTGGGGCTCGGAAAACCCAAGAGTTATTGTTGAGATGGCTCTCCATCCTCGACGTGTGACTGTTTGGTGCGGTTTATGGTCCGGCGGCCCTATGCTCCTTATAGGAACAACGGGAACATATATATATATATATGGTCCGGCGGGTTCATTGGACCTTACTTGAGGCCCTATGCTCCTTATAGGAACAACGGAAACATATATATATATGGTCCGGCGGGGTCATTGGACCTTACTTTTTTGAAAATTAGGTTAGATCAACAGTTACGCTGAATGGATTGCGCTATCGAGAGATGATTAATGATTTTTTATAGTCGGAGTTGGATGGTATTGATCTGGACAATGTTTACTTTCAACAAGACGGCGCTACGTGCCACACAAGCAACGAAACCATTGCTCTGTTATGGGAAAAGTTTCCGGACCGTGTTATCTCTCGAAGAGGTGATCACAATTGGCCACCGAGATCTTTCGATTTAACACCTTGCGACTTCTTTCTTTAGGGCCACGTGCAAGATAAGGTCTACGCCAGCGTCGATTCAAGACCTCAAAGATAGAATTCGTGAGTCTATCGAGGACATAGGGCAGCCACTTTGCGATTTGGTTATGGAAAATTTCATGAAAAGGATATGGTCCTGTAAGCGTGGTGGTGGTTGCCATTTGGCTGATGTTGTTTTCCATTATTAACGGCATGCCATCCTCTTTATTATGAAATAAACATCCGAACATTTATCTCAAAAAATTGCATTTTTCTTTGAATACCAAAATAACACATCTTTCTAAATAAAACTTCATTCAAATGGCCTCCACGACTTCTTCTGCAGGAACGAATTCGATGAACACAATTGTCGAGCACTTTTTCCACTAATGTCATAAATGCCACGTTCAATACTGACTTGTAATGCTTGAAGAGAAGAAACAGTCGAATGGTGTTAAATCACAACTTCTTGGAGGCCATTCAATATCACAATTTCTTGAAATAATCGAATCTCAAAACTTTTCGCGCAACAATTCAATTGTTTCATTTGCTGTGTGGCACGTAGCAACAATCGGTCAATGGCAAAAAGATAGCTCTTAACGAGAGCTAAAATATTGCTTATGGGCGTCAAGGTCGTAGGTCGACTGGAGTGTTTTTTTTTTGGATTTAAAAAAAATTGGCTTAGCATAATTTTCAAATGTGAACGGAAAGTTTATTTTTGCTCTAGCTCCTTAACGGTACTTCGGATCGGGAATCGGTCAATGGCAAAAGGACACCTCTTGACGAGAGCTAAAATATTGCTCATGGGTGTCAAGGTCGTAGGTCGACTGGAAAGTGTTTTATTTTATTTAAAAAAAACTTGACTTAGCGCACGAAGTTTCAATTGGAGAACGATTATTTTGATAATAAAACTGAATTTTTTGTAAACGTTGTTCTTGCGTATATCTCTTCATGATGAAATTGTAAACACTACTGAAGACAATGAAAAACAAATGACAGATCATGACATATTACAAATGGCTGAGACGTCACTTCAAAATCATATCATCTCTATTGGAAAAACCGGTATATGCTGGAACATGCCGGGATTCACGTTAAATTAAAGGAAATTGTGAGGACTACAAATGTTAGTAATGACTCCTTCATGTGAAAACAGAATTTCATTAACTGTCATTAAAAGGATTAGAGAAGATTGGATTTGTTTCCACGTTCTGCACAATAAATGAAGAATCACAGGGAATTGTGTCAGCTCTCCAGACATTACAATTGCACCGCCTGGAAAGCAGTGGTCTCCCTTGCATCCGACCACATTCCCATAATGTTCTCGCTCAACCGTCCGAACTACTTCATTCTCTCTGAACGCCGGACGTACGTGAACCAAAAGAAAGCGGATTGGGTAGGCTTCGGAGAGTTTACGGACCGCAAATTTACGACCCAGCCAACACCTTCTAACCCACGCAACGCAGAGAAGGTGTTCCGTAAAATCGTCACTGCAGCAGCTAGTCGCTTCATTCCAACCGGTCGAATACCCGTGATAAGACCTAATTTCCCGGCAGAAGCAGCAGGACTAGCAGACGAGCGTGACGAGATTCGACTGGCCAACCTCAGCGATCCCAGAATCAGTGAACTGAATAAGGAGATCAGCAAGTTGGTAAGCGAATTGAAGCGGAACAAAAGGTTGGAACATCTGGATGACTGCAATCTCGGCTCAGGTACAAATAAACTATGGTCTACAGTAAAAGCTCTTTCTAACCCGATGAGGAAAGAAGATGGGGTCGCGATATCCTTCGGAGAACAATTATTATCGGACCCCAGGAGGTGTGAGAGCCAATTTGGCCGTCAATTTATTGAGCACCCCGAGAGATCAACGGCGAAAAGGAGTATCTTAAGGAAAGTGAAGAAACTCCGAGCCAATGACGAAACCATATTCCAAGCCGAAGAAGTCTTATCTGCAATAGTTAAGGCAAAGCCATCCAAGGCTATAGGCCCAGACGGAATCTCAATGTTGATGCTGAAGCACATAGGTGACGCAGGAGTCGAGTACCTGACACAAACCCTCAATCTGTCCATCGCCACCCTCACCATACCCGAGATGTGGAAACTTGGTAGAGTGGTCCCAGTGCTCAAGCCTGGGAAAGCTGCGAATCAGGGAGAGTCATATATACCCATTTCCCTGCTTTCCTCCGTAGCAAAGACGATTGAGGCACACCTCCTGCCTAGCTTGAGCCTACATCTTCAAGCCGCAGACCATCAGCATGGATTCCGCAAGATGCACAGTACCACCACAGCACTTACCGCAGTAACAACACATATAAGCCACGGTCTTAATGTTAAAAGACCTTGCGAACGGACTGTTCTCGTGGCTCTAGACCTGTCCAAGGCGTTTGACACGGTCGGCCACTCCATTCTCTTCGAGGACATAATCGAGTCCTCACTTCCGAACAGAATGAAGAGATGGGTGGTAAATTATATGTGTGGAAGAAGGTCATTTGTTGAGTTTAGGAACAGGCGATCCAAATCCCGCAGAGTTAAACAAGGAGTACCACAGGGTGGAGTCCTCTCCCCACTCCTGTTTAACTCTTATCTATCCAAACTCCCCCATCCCCCGCCTGGAGTAGAGGTTATTTCTTATGCAGATGACTGTTCGTTACTTCCGAGGGGCCATGGAATAGATAGCCTTTGCGGAACCCCAAATTGTTATCTCACAGATCTTGTGACGTTTTTCAGTTCACGGAACATGAAACTCTCCCCGGCAAAGTCATCAGCCACGCTCTTCACAACATGGGCAAAGGAAGTCTCCCTTGAGCTGCCCATTGAGGTCGGTGGTATACGAATTCCGACCCTGAGCCACCCCAAAATTTTGGGTGTGACCCTGGACAGCCTTTTTTCGTCCTCGGCGCATACCACTGCAATCTGGAATAAAGTACGTTCTCGTAACAAGATTCTCAAGTCGCTCAAATGCACGGGGACACCGTAGGAAACGTCACATTTAATTATAGAACAAATATTGTCCTTGGAGGTCGCCCCCCACCCATAGCAGATGAGGAACGTAGCTTGCCAAGGAAAACCAGAGTCACATTGGCACAGCTCAGATCGGGATGGTGCAGCAAACTCAACTCGTACCTCTCGAGACTGGACGAACCATCCCTGATCTCTGCCCCGCATGCAATACTGGACCACATGACACAATACATCTCTTCAACTGTCCGATAAAACCAACTCATATTACACCCATTTCCCTATGGACTGAGCCTATCTATAGCAGCAGCCAATTTTCTGGAACTGGATGTTGCTGAGTCAGCTGAAGAAGATTGAAATGACACTAAATAATTACTATACTTGCAGGAGCAACCGTGGCTGCAACAACAACATTGGGTTTGCTTTGTACAAATTCCTTTCAACATGTGTTAAAATATTATGGAACTACAAATACATGTATAATTGGCCTTTTTGGCTTTCTTTGTATTGATATTGAATAAATAAATAAAATACTACCAGAGCGCCCCAGTATGTAGGTGGGGTGGTAGCATGCTCGCCTATGAGTTTGGTGGTCGTGGGTTCGATTCCCACCAGAGGCGGTCTGTTACTACAAATTTAGCCACATGGTCTTTGTTACGCGACATTTCCCTGGGTCGTACAATTAGAATATAAATTTATTTTGTATTGTAATTCAAATAAAAAAATAAATAAATACTACCATTTTACTGTAACAAACTCTACTATTATTAGTACTGAACTATTACTACTACTACTAATTCTATTATGAAGCGATACTAGATTTCAAGTTGAACTATAGATAACATTTCAGTGTGAAGGCATTATTACTATTGCTTTAAATCATCGACATTAGCCCTTTGGTATATCGAAATTTGGTGCAGAATTAGACATTGGTTTCAAATTCTTAGGTTTATATTCGTTTAAATTATCGAAATCCGGTAGATGATTTAAAATAATGCCAGCCCTGTAAATATGCACTTGGTCCATTCCTTTAGTATAGCGGTGGTTTCTAATTTTTGCGTCAATAGTTGTTGATTTTAAATAATACTATCCCTTAAAATTGTTGTGTACAGCAATGCACTTGTTCTGTTCCATTCCATTCAGTATACCGATTATAAACTAAATATTCTTGTACACTTACCTCATCAGGATGTTCTTTTTTGTATTCCTGTTTTTGTTTCTCCAATTTATCCTGATATTCTTTGTATTCCTGTGAGAGTTTTTCATTATCTTGTGGCACTTTGTTCTCCACTATCTGGCCAGCTGGATGCAGTGAAGTCGTCAAGAAATGGAAGACATCATGATCATCAGCCAAACCACCAGTGGCAGCCGATAGGCCAAAGTAACCATTTTTGGGCAGCTGAACACCATCGGCACGCAGACACATTTCGTAATCATCGTTGTTATTGGTCATGCCATTGTGGAAGAGCACCGTCAATACATTATTGTAGTATTCAATGCGGGCACGTGTCGGGAATGGTTTGTTACGGAAGTCACGCAAACAACCGGACAGCAGCTGAGTTGTACCATCATTTGCATGATCAAATTGTTTGGTGCCGTCGTTTAGTACAGCCATGATGTAGGGATTGTTGTGTTTGTTATCATTGTCAAAGGAATCGAAGAAAATACCCAGACCATTCCAACGGTCGGATGAGCCAAAAACGGCTCCATTATAGTCTCCTTTTTGGGTGGTGAACCAAAAGGCAAGACCATCAGCGCCAATACGACCACGACCATTGACACGGAAGACAATTTCAACTTCCCACCAGTCGAAATTTGTGGTGCTCTTTGTCCATATGGCACCCTTTTGAGAGCGCAAGGAGGGAGCTACGCGTACACTTTCCGAGCTGGCAATAGCATCTGCAAATTAAGGATGTAATGAAATGTCATATGAAAAATATTCAATTGCTCCTTCACAATCATTAAATCAACAAAATAAACGACAAAAAGGAAGCATTTGATTTGTTTGCGTGGCTTTCTAACTCCAAATTCAGGTATTGTTTTGGATTACCGGTTTGCCCACTTAGCAACCAACTTAAAGGGAATTTCCTTAAGCCAAACACCAACATGTTTATAGATCCAACATCCTTCCCTGAAAATGAAGGATTCAGTCCATTCACCATTCATTCACATAAGGAGCCACCATTTGTTTGCGTGGCTATCCACACATCATCTACTGCTGCTTTGGATTACCGCATCTTCCGTCTCTTTTGTTCCACAGTTCAACCTCACATAGACATGAGATGGCACTTGTATTTTCACTGACGTGTCTGTGTGTTGTCAAATGCTAACTTTTGCGCTGTCGTTCGTTGTTGTTCTTATTTCAGAGCTATTGTACTTACTTCCTCCGTATTCCCAGAAAGGAACAGTTCCGTCTTTTTGCGCCAAGTAAGGTGGTTTAAATGAATATTTATACTCGAATCTCCGATGGACACCGACCTGGCCAGGATTAGCATTTTGATTTGCCTGCACGCTAGCATTTAATACCAAAATTGGTAAAATTAAGAGAAATGACCGGAGCAGCGACAACAGTCCCATTTTTCTTCTTTTTGACAATTAGTGATGGCCAGTGTTGTTGTGTTGTAGTGATTGGATTTTGGTGGATTACTTTGGGTTTATCGAATTGACATCGATTTATCGAAGCAAATCGATTAGTCAACCAAAATCGAGGGAAATTAATATACAGCGGCACAGCATATTTTCCGCTTTTCACATAAAATTAATGAGATAATTTTTGCATTTTCAGATAAACAAATTAAATTATCAAACGAGCGTGTGAACAAAGCCGGTAAAAGATTGCAAGATAAAAATGAAAACAACAGCTGACTATTGTATACATACATTTAAGGTTGCCACTAAAATAAGAGTGAGAACATACAGCGTCTGTCAATAATATACTCGTACTACCAACAAATGCTCTGGCGACCTAGGGAATTAATTATTAAATTGTACACCAAATATTTGTATAATTGTGTTAAAAAGAGAATTTCTTACTTTATTTCTATAATTCTGAACTTTAATCAACATGTCTAATCTAATCTGTCAAATTCGATTTTTTCGAAACTATTTTGCGTATATGTACATATCGATACCTCCATTCTAAAACATGCTAAGTCGACTTAGCATGTTTTTAGGGAGATTGCATTTTTTTTCTAAATACATATACCGAATTATGTATATTCGTTCAAAATTTGGTGCTTATCCGTCAACCCAATCAAAAGTTATTCACAAAACAGTACAGGTCGTTCGATGTTCATTATAAAGGAATTCAACACAAATTTAAAAAAATCCTTAAACTTTGATCGCCTCTCCTGAAAAACTACCTTTTTGCACTTACCATAGTTTAGAATGGAGGTATCGATATGTACATATGTCGGTACTGAAATGCGTGGCCTCCTAAACAATAAAAGCGAAAGAGCTGAAAATTGCAGAATAGGTTCAGTTCAGGGTTATGTGTTACAGGAATATCTAAAAGGCGATAAATGTCCGAGTTGTTTGAGCGATTTGAATGAAATTTTAAATGTTTGTGAGTTAGAAATTTAATGTGTTCAGTTGTTGGCGCTGTAGTAGACTTATATTCAATGTTCAATGTAGGCAAGAGTATGATATTCGAGGACCCTCGATCTGACCATACTTGAATAGAGCATTTTTTATCGATAGCTTGCTTAGATATCGAGTTATCGGAATTTAAAGTTTGAAAAAAATCTATTTTATATTTTTTTTAAATGAGCTCAGTATGAGAAAAAGTAAAATTAAAATTTTAGACAACTACCTTCTAAAATACGATATATTACAAAAAGCCGTTGGATTTCTATAGAAGTGTTCTGTGGGGAACTATGGTAATTTTTTACAAGGTATATTTTTTCGAACACATCACCAAAAAATTGCATCGATTACAACGACATTTGATATATCGTTAGTTTTGTAGGGATATTATCATGGATAAGGGGATGAGGGTGTCGGGTGTTTTGGGAGAAATACTTCCTGAAGTGTTTCCGTTATTTTGTTCTTTGACGTGAAACAGCTATTCCAAAGCCTTCCAGCAAGAAGCACCGTGGCTTGCAGCATTTAAAAAAAATAAAGAAAAATATAAATAATTTTAGGCCCACAAATAGAGAATTAATAGAAGTTTAAAATATAAAAAATTCGCGAAAATCGGAGAGTACAAACAGTTTAGAAAATGAAATTTAAATTTCAAAACTTAAAAATCGCACAAAAAGAAATGTTTAGTATTTTCTCTGAAAAGTACGACATTTAATTTATTTATTTTAACATAGTAACCAAGCTAATTTGGCTTTTAAAAAAACAAGATTTACCAAATCTTACCAAAACTGAGGACGTTGTGACCAAAAGGTTTTTTTATGAATAAGGCTGTAATATTTTAACGGTATTTTAAATATCGATATCATCTGCACGAGTTATTGGAAAAACCTATAGTTGCCGATGTAGTAATAAGACGTTCGTATTTACATTTAACAACTATCTAATTATTATTATTACTAAAACTAGTTCACAAAATCTTACGAAGTATTACTAAAAATGCTACAGTTGACGGCGAAGACTTATCTAGGAATCAGCTGTTGTTTTCTCCAAAGTCAATGAATATAGAAGGT